>OZ059794.1:13808650-15198396 GCA_964057025.1 Standfussiana lucernea
TCGGAGTAGTCCTCGACGCGGATGGAGGGTGAACGTGGTGGAGATGGCACTGAATCCTGGACCTCGTCTAGAGCGGTGTTGACTTCGGTTGTAGCACCAATAACCACTCTCCCATCAGATCCTTCTTTGGATGCGGATGTCTTTTTATTTTCTTCCGCGTCCTCATAGCTGGTAAGCGCGCTCGAGTCTCTGTGAACAGAAATAAATACAATAGCGTCACGGAAACTGTTTGTTTACATGCGGTGGGACGCACGATGAGGGGGTGGGGTTATATTACCGCGTGTGCGGGGGCAGGTCGGCCACGAGGTCGGGCGCGAGAGCGGGGGGCGCGGGCCGCACCGTGGGCCGGGGGGGCAGCAGCAGCGCAACATGGCGCGCGCGTGCTGCCGCGGCGCCTCCGCGACTGACGCCGCCACCGTGTGTAGGGTGTAGGTGACTAGTGTACACCTGCGGGCGCCGGCCGCGATCAATTGGCCCTATGTTGATGAACTCACTCTACCTGCATATTATGCAGATTAGCCCACCTTCACGGAATTTCTAGCGGTCGGTAAAAGAGTCATTAGTCAATAACTCGTAGTCTCAAGTATGAGTAAGACTTAATTTGTCAGATTTAAGGTTCAATAAGGCTCTCGACTTTAAACTACCTACCTAGATCTTTTCATAGAGCTCTAGATGTTTTTACAAAATCGCATTACATCAGTAGAGGTGTATTTGGTTTTCCAACCTAATACCAGACTTACTGAGACGGCCAGTCGTGGTGGTGTAATTTTCTTAATTATTATTAATAGACGTCAAAGGACGTTACGTTGTGTTTGCTGAACACGAAAGTGGAACGATCTAACGATAAGGAAAATGGGTCGTCAGTGGTTCATAAACGCTCTGAATGAAAGTGGGCCAATAATTTAACTTACAAAATGTAGGTTAGTGGTGGCACGCTATTACAGCCATTACATACTCTTGGGATACTGAGGGCAGGGCTTTACCGAGACGTAAGTCACACGTCGAGCTTAAGGTCGAGCCTAACCTAACCCATCACTGTTCATTAGTATATTCCTTGCTAGCCTTTAGGAGTGAAATATTAAGCAGGTCGATATGTTAAGGCATTCAATTAGCCCGATTCAATAATTCGAGGGCCCATTACGCTGTAGTGTGTAGTGGTTCAGAGAATTTTAGTCAGGAATGCCGGGTAGTTCTGCACGCTGATATTGATCGTTCTGAGATAATTGTAATCGACCAAAACTACATCACCCCGGGTGGTTACCCATTGTAATAAATTTATTCGCAACAAGTGAAATTCTTGCGAAAGCCTTCAATTCGTCATATTATGAAGCTCTACGATCTTCAGCGTGCCACATTATTGCGTCGCGTCATGATATTCCGTTGCCACGCGACACAACTATTCACACCCCAAACTTTACCAGAATTACTTTGTTCTTGGAATTCGTTACCTATCATATATCTTATGTTAAATTGTTTGACGGTTGACATTTTCCTCGAGGTCGAACGACTTGTTTTCTTGAAAGCGTTACGAATACAAGTTTACGAGTGTTTTGCCCCATTATGTTATCGATTGTTAGTCAGACTTTGAAATAGAGGTGAGTGACTTCACTCTGTAATTGGCGGCTGTAATCGGCGGGTAGATTTACATAGATAATATCGCGCAGTAGCGGTCAGCTGGTGATATACAATTGGAGTACCTAGTTGAATTAACCCCGTGATTCTATTGAAGATTAGACCCCAACCACTTCTGTTCAAGGTTTGTTCAATTTCATGTCGTTTGATTGCAGTCAACGGCGATTAACAGAATATTATTCTCCGGAACTAGAAAAGTAGACGCAAAGCCATAGCTCCACTAATATAATATAATGGTAGTTATAGGTAAATAGATTCCGAGAAGCAGAGATTCCAAGACCTTATTTTGAATTAGGGCGATGACTAAGCGAACGACGAGTTCCAAAAATTCTTTAGAGAAGGTGACCTAAAGAATTTCTGAAACCTATGGTTCAACTTGTCATCCTACAGTCCTTAGTCCATTTTTCCACAATCCGCTAAAATGTTCACAAGCTTCACTTTTATCCAACTCTTGACAGTTGGAAAAAATGCAGACCTGGTGGGTTACCATGATGAGTGGGTAAGAGATTGATCACTTTCCCACTCTCGGAATAGTCCTAAAACATTCCTGCACTAACATATCATGGGAACCCCCTGTTCTCGCTTTAAAAGGTTCCTACCTTCAGAAACGTCTTTATACCTACCCTATGATTGGATATTACTGATTATAATAGGTTCCTAACAAAATAAAGCTATAATTTCCTCAAGTTCAGCTTACGTTATTGACTATGTAGGTATACCTTAGTAGATAGCGGTGTCTATCTGTCAGGTGCTTTCGTTCCCACAATTGGAAGGTCACACCATTTGGACTTAGCACTTGACATAGGGTAGAAAAGTTTATTGAATTCTTAATTGCCTACTAGTAATTCCTTTATTTATGAGAAATTTATTCGTGAACTTGGTATATGAAGTTTGTCTAAGGCCTCCTAGGAATAGTTTTGGAATAAAGACGGAAAATTGGAAGTGGTATGGGGTGATGCGAAGAAATGAGGGAAATGTCGCGAGGAAAGTCTTAAATATGAATGTTGACGGCTATTAGAGCAGGGAAACACCGAAGAAACCGTGGATAAACTGTATACAGGATCATGTGTCTAGAAAGGAGATGACTGCTGATATGACGAGTAATAGAGAAGTATGAAAGAAGAAGACATGCTGAGCCGACCCCAACTAAATTGGAACAAGGGAGAATGGTGATGACGGCAGTGAGAAGATATGGCATAAAGTAATTTATTTGTGTAAACGCGGAAGAGAATTTTTCTCACCCCTTTTTTGCGCGAGTGACTAATGCGGCAATAGACAGAAAGCAATCGACTCGAGCCCTATTGTAGTTAATGTTGGAAAGCAAGATCAGTTTTGATCGATAAGTGTAAGTAGCGAGGTAACGAAATTAATTATTCATCGATCAGTATTACTAAGTTGCTAATCGGATCATCAACCTGGAAACAGTATTTCTATCGTACCCATAAGAATCCTTACCACAAGTTACCTGTTTTCATGGAGTTATCAACATTGGATCAATTGGATCTTTATTTGTCATCGCCCATGGTCAACATGTACATACGACATTACACGACCTGATAGGCAGTCGTCAAGCCCGCGACAAATTAATTAATTAGTTTTCGGGACGAAACACAAAATTGCAATCTTGCTTGCGGAAATCCGCTAATTGTAATAGGTGCAAGAAATTAATTAGGTATAAGAAATTTTCACTGCAGCATCAGTGCGCGGTTTCCATGTGTTGGAAATATCACCGAACTACTTACACCAAATTTCGAATCAATTGGACCTGTGAAAGTTGGTAAGACCATTTTGTCAAGTAAGAAATGAGCTGATTATATTCAAACGCTTGATCAGATCTTCATAAATTATAGCTGAGAACCATCTCGATCACGCCAGTTTACAGAAAAAAACCACATCAAAATCTGTCCATACGTTTGGGTGCTACGATGCCATAGACAGACAGACACACATTAAACTGATAACATCCCTTTTTTGCGTCGGGGGTTAACAAACGAACTCTGGAGGGCAAAAAGAAACGAGATGCAAATGAATGTTCTTCTGAAATGGTCAGTATGTATAATGGACTGACCTGTCGCTGAGAGGAATCGGTGATAGTGGCTGGAATGGTATATAGTCCCTGCCTGGCTGCGACACACCTGAGGAATGACACAAAGCTTAAAATGCAATCGTTTTTAAAAAAAATCTTCAATTTGCCGGTCGGTGCAAAGAAAACCTTCGCAAGTGAAGTCATGGTCAATTTCATCCTAGAGTGCAATTACCATCGACACGCCAAGAGAATAGAAAAGTACATAGATTTAATTGAATTCAATTCGACACTTTTCGTGCCCCAAGGGCTGGCTTGGACCTTGCCGAGGGATAAAGCATTGCCATACAATGTGGCAATGCCTCTCTCGAGTTGACTTGGCAGTGTTGAGGAGGAATTCGTTGATACTATATTTTAGTTTTTTGTTAGTTGAGGTAATTTGAAATCATTTTTAATTGTGACTGAATTAAATGTTTTTTCTTGCATTAATTAACACAAGATTTTAAAGAGAATAGAGTTTTTGACTAGTAGACTTTTTTTTTAATTTTGAATGGAATTAACCAAAGTACAGTTGTACCTATTAGTTCTATTTCTGTATAGACCGATGGCGCTCCATCATAAATTGTATGCATTGCTTAGTTCATTCCAATCTTACCAGGCAGGGGTGCAGAGTCAGGCAGAGGCCTTAGTCTTCTGGGAGGTGGCGGTGCAGCGGGTGGAGGGGTAGACCTGGCGCGACGTCGAACTGGGACTGGCAATTGCGAGCTCCTGCACAAAACAAATAGGTACCAGCCATCAAGCTACAACAAACTGTCAAATTTCTTTAATAGTTTTTCAACTTTATCGTTAGAGAATTAGGTTCAAGGTTGATTGGGAAAATTTTACAGTTTCAGGTTGATGTGCTGCTTGCGTTGCTGTGTGTGCTAGCGTCTGTACAACCGCACTCACTGACGGTCGACCACTTTTCACCCTATGCCCTGAGGAATAAGGTTGAAAAGTGGTCGATCACCGTACGTTACATGCTCTCAGTGTATTTGAAAAACTAACCTGTTGACGTGACATGGCCTGATGTTCTCTATAGGACGATTCAGCCTTTCTCGCAACTGCAACATAGAATTTACTTTAGCATGGCTTCATAACGCACTTTATAAGTGTGTCAACTTAAGAAAATAATGTTTAGATTCTGCCTTTATACATTGAAACTCCTGTATTTTTCTTTACAATTGCTCAACCATTCTGCAAAATTAACAGCGGAGACGTAGCGAGGAACCTGTAGTGACGAAGCGCATTTATAAGGGTGAAGAGGCTGCGGCTCCGTCCTCCGTGGTCAGTGAGTGAGCCTTTCTGTACATCCATTCACGGTATCAGCGATGTTTTTTTTATTGTAAGCTTTTATTTAACTTGCCTTGTTATTTAGATGTACTTAGGTATTGGTAGAATCTTGCAACTGAATTTAAAACCAGTTGTCCCCAACCGATTGAGCTGTAATGTTGCACACACCTTTGGTTCTGGTGACAATATTTTTTTATGGCTGGCTATACAGGATGAAAGGGACAGCGACGCTAAGCCGGTTACTACGTGGTCAGTACACCATTCTGAAGGCCGCCAACAAAGATTTTTTTCGTGGGTTATTAAAAAAAAATCAGCTGTTCAGTACATTTTGACGTGTAGGTAGTTTTGTAGGAAACAGCAGATTTTTTTTTTAATAACCGACGAAAAATTTCTATGTGTGGGGGTGGGGTTCAGAATGATGTACTGAATACGTGGAAAACCGGCTTAGTGTCGCTGTCTCTTCCATCTTGCATACAGGCATGACTTGAACCTGCCGCCAGGATTGCCTCTTCACGAGAGAACTCCTCAACGGCTAATAGAATGGAAACGAGCATTGTATACGCGTTCAACGATCATAAATAAATCTTATTTTCATCTTTTCAAATAATTACTTAAATAAAAACTTGTTTGTTTTGATATTTGATATATAAAAAAACTGCGTGAGTTGCGTCGCCAATCGCGTCGTGTCGCGCTGACTGGTGGCATGCTCTAACTAAGCTATTTCTAACATTGGTTTTTTCCGCAGTCGCCACACGCGTGTTGCTCGAGCCTGTAACCTGTGGTCAAGCGGTTAGTGATCATTATCTACCTTGTTACAAAACACGTCAGCTCTGGCGGTGCCAGCTAGTCTCCTCCTCACAGCTGACAGCACGGCAGCCGGGCCCGCTGCCCTCGCCAGACACAACGTAGCTCGTAGCTGAGCGCTTTGGATCACGTCTTTATCACCACCTACCTAACACAACAGAGAAGGGAGGTTAGATCTTTGAAGGACCAACAAAAAGAGCGTTAAGATAGAGTGAGATCTTAAGGGCTTGTTTCATCAACTTCAAATAAGATTTTCTTTAATTATCCCTTTCATAAAGATACTGTTCTTGATGGAAGCTATCCCTAGTCGTAGTCAAAGGCCGCTTTAGTTATACCACGATCTACGACCAATTCATATACCTATATATAAAATTGTTTTTTCTACTTACTCCTATCATAGTCGGATCAAAAATGAGATCGACGATATGATGCAGCGCAAGTCGTTGCAGCAACGCATGAGGCAAGGCTGCAGGGAGCGGTTCTCTTGCCATGCGCGAGATCAGCACGGGCAGGAGCTGCCGTGCGCAGTCACTACTTGCACCCCGTACTAGGGCGCACACGGCGCCTTCTGCCGGGGCTCTGGCGGCTGCTACCTGTACCAGAGATGGAAATCGTTTAGTCCATGTCGCAAGACCAATCCTCGTTACTTATTGGCACTAGAAGTAGAGACACTGGGGTTGTTAGGTTGTCTTTCCAAGGAGTATCGTATCGTGTTACAAAGTAGCTGGGTTGAGCTCAGATTGGCATTCGCTCCAGGCAAAATAGCTGCAACCGGTTAGTCTGAAATCCAACCCCAACATAGTTGGGAAAAGGCTAGGCAGATGATTATGAAGCCCAGTCACTGGGATCTAGGACTGGGACACACTAATGAGCGAAACTCACTGGAGAGTTACTCTTAACTATTTTGCATTTGAGGGGCGAGTGTTTTTATTTATTGTTTGCTGAATATATTTTTTCTACCGTACACGTGGAGCTTTCTAATGACTAAGTATACTGCACGAGTTTACCCCACAAGCAAATTATAGGTAGGTCGTAATCAAATAGATAAGTAGGTAGTGCTACCTGCTTATTTGCGAAATTCTAAACGTCTAGACATTTAATGTCGTGCCGGTGTATTTATAATGACTGTCTGCAAATAATGCACGATCCTACAGGTAAGTATTACGAGTATATCAGCCACTTTGACACGCGACGCGAATAGGGTTCGTCCCCATTAGATAAATGTTTTAAACGACAATCATAGTGGTAGACGGGTCGTTATATTCCCAATAACTAATTGCGGGTTGTTGTCTTGTGAACAGTAGGTACCTAGGTAGGCAATGAACTTCCGAAAGTCTATAAAGTAACCTTACTTTGCCTTCCCAAAGTCAGAAGTTATCAACCTTTCTAAAATTAGTTTTGAACTTTTCAATTATTCAAGCTCACTCAACGGTTCAAAAGCAAAGTTCAGTTTGAGGAATTCCCATTTATACATGTAATGACTGCCCTGTTTAATAGAGCTCTAGGTACTTGAACTCTCAAAAGAGATTGTCTCTGCAATGTCTCTGATATTGAAGATTTCAATAGACAATGGCGACCATGACCACTTTCGTCAAGGAGACTGGTCCTTACGCTTTTTTGCCTTAAGTTATAAGTTTTGAAAATCATTACAAAAATGTCTGCACTCTTCAGAACTATCTTACTACATAGTTCGCTCTTCTAATCTTATAGGTATTATTTGTATGAGTTAGTATTAGCACTCCCCTAACTTTCCCCCATGTTTGTGTACATACTATGAATTATCATAACTATTTGTTTTAGTTTATCGTGGAAGCGATACATCATAAAAGAAGGCGCGTTGTCAAAGCAGTGGCAATGCGGGCAAGCGGCAACCTTCTAGCTAATAGTATTTTTTTTTAACAGGAGCCCCGTAGGTACATTATTACGGGGTGATATCCAGATTAATTATTTATTAAACTACTTAGGTAGGTACTTCTGATTTGTTATGCTAATCGGTATATTCTCCCCAGAATTAAGTTGGTTCTCGGGATTTCCAACTTGCCTTCCTTGGAAGATGAAATATGTTGCGTAAGTGAACATAATATCCATTCCATAGAACGATTTGTTTAACTGACTGTGTTCTTTGC
This sequence comes from Standfussiana lucernea, assembly GCA_964057025.1. Taxonomy (NCBI): domain Eukaryota; kingdom Metazoa; phylum Arthropoda; class Insecta; order Lepidoptera; family Noctuidae; genus Standfussiana; species Standfussiana lucernea. The sequence continues at coordinate 13,816,568 of OZ059794.1, forward strand.
CTCGGGTGATAGATACGTCTTGCATCACGTGACGTGCGCTTTATCTTGTTCCCTTCGCGTGAGCACCCTCGCGTCACGGTGACACGTGGTATGGTCTAAGGGACTTCGTTCACTACGCGGTCGTCACGACCACGATTCCTCGCATGACCGAAAATTGGCCAGGTTATGCGACCAAACTTTTATACTGATCGGAACCTTTTGCGGTCAAAAGTCGTGGCCGTGGCCGTGGCTGCGTAGTGCGACAACTTCTTCTATTTGTTTTCTCTGCAGCCATTGTCACAACATTGTCGCCTGTGGCGTGGTGGGTGAAAGGTTTATTACCTCATCGCTGAGGGCCCACATGTGCTGCACGAGGGAGAAAGCGGCCGGCTCCACCTTCCTCACGCTGCTGGCTTCCAGTAACGTGCTGTGGAGCTGGTCCGCTGCCCGCACCGCCGCTATCCAGTTCTCCTAGACATGGACACGAAGTCTTTCAGAAGCAAATCTTATCAAATAAATTTTCTCGGTACCCGTTAACTCTAGATAAATGAAGAATGCGCGGGGTTGCAGCTGCAGCTGTGAAAGTGCTAAGGCCCGACTTCAATCAAGCGGAGAGAGGAAACTTGCAGGAATCGACCAATCCCACCGGTTGAAATCCACACCGCGACTCTCGTCTGATCATTGATCGAATCGAATCTTGCATTATGTGTTCGGTACGCTCCGCTCACCTCTACTTTGGTGGAAACCGACCATAATGGCACCTTTGTCCGATCAAGGGATCGAATCCAGGTTCCGTAGTCGCATTTACAAACACTAATGTATTGGGCATTATAAAGCAGGTAACTACTATACATCAATTTAGATACTAGACAAAAGATACTATTGTACTTGCCTACATTATCGATTTTAATGACTGTCATACGGTACCAAAATAACTGTTACACTTATATATACCTACCTAAATGTTTTGTAAACTTGGATATACGGAGACTTAAAAATAAAACTGCATGTGCCTCGTTGGTCTAGTATGAGTATGAGGTCCTGGGTAAGATTCCCAGGTCGGAAAAAGTGTTAGTTGGTAATATGTATCTTCATGAGATATTTCTCAGTAACAGCACGGAATCCAAACTTGTTTCCGGCTGATAGGCTCGCCCCCTATAACATGGGACTGGCGAAATCTGGACGTCACACCTCTCTCTGCCTTACCTTTCGGAGATTACTGGCTTGATCTTGTGTTATATTTGAAAATAATGATGCTCTTTATTCATCACTTTAAGTTTATGTTTTTATTTTATGTTAGTCCTAGTACTAGTTTTGTCTATTTTTTATACATCTTCCTTATGCATGCGGTGTTTCCATATAAGTCATTGTTACACTGATGTATTGATCTTTTTTACATGTTACGTTTAGCATCAAACCAGTGTACATTTGTTTGTTAACAAATAAAATAAATAAATACCGTGTTGTGCAGTTGATCCGACACATGTTGCGGGACTATCCCCAGTTCTTCCCAGTCGTAACGAGCGCGCAAGGGAGTTGGTGTGCGCGGAGTTAAGATGTCGGTCTCTTTCGGAGGCGACGACGCCAGGAGACTTAACACAAACCTATACGTCCAAGAAATAGAATAATAAGACATACGGAACACCATAACCTCCACTTTATCAATGATTGTCTCATCTAGTTAAATCTAGGACTCACCCGTCACGCTCCAACTCTACCCGGGTTTGATGACGGCGTGGTGACACCGACGGACTACGCTGCAAGTTGTGCAGAACCTCCACCTCCTTATGTGGCTCCACAGGACTACGAGAACTGCGCCCAGACTTCTCAGGAGATCGCACTTCGGCCAGTGATAACGCCAACCCCGATATTTCTGGCAATTTACTTTCTTCTCCATCGTTTTTTGATTTGAAGTAATCGTACAACTCGCTCAAAGACTTCGATTTTACTTTAACGCCATTATATTTAGCTACATATGTTGGCTTCTGTATCTTAGTATGGATAACTGGCAGTGGTATACCGCTCTTTTTTCCTTGCTTCATTTCTGACTCTCTTTCTAATGCGTCCCGCTTCACTTGATTCATCTTACTAACTATACCAGGTGTTACAGGTGCTAATATTTCTTTGTAATTGTCTTTTCTCAACTTTTGTTCATGAGTATTAATATCATCTTCGCTTGTTAACAAATTATCGCTGTCAGGGGTTCTTATTTTAACACTCTCACCACCAAAACGCACTCTTTTAACCACAACATCCGTGTCCTCGGAATCACCATCACTATATTTTAACATGTTTCTGTCTGAGCTATCGTAATCATCTTCACTTCCCGTATTCTTATCAGATTCAGTCTCATTCTCTTCTAAAACGGTCATTGTGATCGCAGTATCAGAATCAAATTTTATTTCTGTTTCGATTATGACTTTTGCAAAATTATTATTGTAAAAAGGGATAGGCCCAAAAGAATCTTCTGAAGATGAATCAGTCGACACCCGAATAGGGCCCGTATGGTTATTATTAAAAACATGATTGATTTTAACTAAAGGCTGATTGTTATTATGTCTATAGACAGTCTTTCTCGGAGCGTAATAAACATCCATTGAATCCTCATCGTAAGTTTCGCACAAGTGTCGAAATCTTTCCTGAACTTTGGGATCTAACCCAGAAAGATATATCATGTAATCCCGCGGTCCACAAGCTCTTCTTAGTTTCAGTAGAGATCTCTGCGCGACGTCTCTATGCACCGGGTCGTATAGCTTCTCGCCTAGAACTTGAAATATTGGTAACATATCGAGGTGTGAGTGCCTTCTTTTCAATATCCCCATGACGGAAGGTAATGATAGTATAAGGCCTGTGATAACATTCACTTTTGTGTCAATATTCGCGGAATGAGGCCTTATGTTGTGGTAGGAACACTTGTCTAAAATTGCTCTCGCCGCGCATTCAACATCTTCGCAGTGGGTGCAAAAGACTTTTAGTGCATCCAGCGCAGCTTTCCGGACGTTGGGAGAGTTGTGTCCTAAGTTGTCGACGACTTGATCGAACGGGAACGATAGCGCGTTCCCGGAGAGCGGCAGAAGATCAGCTAAGACACGAAGCGCGTGAAGACGTACTTCCCACTCAGGGTGCGTGAGTCGGTCCCTGATCGCGACGTACAGTAGTTCCACATCGAGATCGGGCGGTAGGGCGCGCGCCCGCAGCACGCGGTCCCACAGCGGAGCCAGCGGCGGCGGCGGGGTCTCGGGAAGTTGCATGATGTTGGACTGACGGCGACGGCTCGCGTGCCCGGCCGGGCCGCGTCGCGCCACACAACTGGGTTAATGGTCGGACGGTAAGCCACGCCGCCCCTGACCAATCGATGGAAACACATACCTACGTGTAACGGCTACGGGCACACGTACACATTCGCGTAAACGCGCACTAACTTGCAACATAATAATAATGGACCATTAGCATAATACTAATTTGCATGGAATAATACTCAAGTCGGCGAAACTGTTTCATTTCCCCTAAGTTTACAGGCGATTAGTAATAATAACTTGCGCTAAGCTGCCTATTACTTGAAACTGAAAAGTTGTAAACGTGGAGAAAACTTTTTTCCATGAATTTCATACCAGTACGTTTAAGTCTGGTACCCTTTGATTTTACAGACATTAGAGGGTAGAAATACAAAGTTTTATGTTATTTTATGAAATTCAGATCGAAGTATAGCGAGGACTTGAATAGGTCATAAAATTATTAAGTAGGGCACCCTATACAAAATGCCTTGAGTGCCACAAAGGTTTATTTGCTTTACTTGCTTATTGTCACCTAAATACCGATCCAATTATTCGAATTTCTCAGCAACCTACGCATTTAATATATTGCAAAGGGATTCTAATTTAGGTCTATTACTTTTATTTTAATGGCTCGGTAAAACCTTTATAAGTACTAAAGTCTTTATATCAATCCATTAGATAAGAATTCAGGTCATTTTGACACCAAGGCCGAGACCTTCAGATTTACACCTCAAGGGAGGCCTTGGGGTGCGTTACAAAACAATGCACAACAACTTGCCAAAAATCTACGATCAATTCTTTTGCACCGATTTTGTATTTTCAATTTAACTTTATTTCATTCATTAGGAAGACATTCTTCGATCCGTCTAATAGATGTGGGCCTTTTGTTATCTACTGGGCATTTTCATTATCAAGGCTGCGCGCCGGTTTGCTTGTGTTTTTCCCATAAGAATTTGAGGCTGGTCAGGCAATCTTATTATGAACACATTGCCCGTGCTGGTAACTATACTGGTAAACCACTTACGAGCACTACCTACGACGCAGTTGCAACGGGTAAGCTAAGCTGACGTGATTCGCGTGACATTGTGCCCGGTCAATAACCCACCATTGTACCTATATGAGCATCTTTTTTCAGGATCGGCGATGGATGGACCCAAATACCTAATACCGTTTTGAGAAGAAACCCGGAAGGATTTTTGTAAAGAGGTTTTATAGCAGCAATGTTAATTACAGTTAAAGTACTGGTTTTAATGCTCTTAGAAGTCTTTGAACCGCTATTAAAAGAAAGGAAAAAGAAAAACGATTTTTCTTTTTCATGGCATAAATGGTACCTATTATTCTAAGATCATAGGTTTTTTTCCAAATGTGTGGCAGTATCAAATAAACAATTCGTGTACCTACCAGTTTGTTTTATTTTTAATTATGTTAATTATAATTACCACTGTGAACGAAATATCAACCAATTTTGTTGGATTCATAATTTTAATTAAAATATTGAATTAAATTGAACTTTTGATAAATAACACTATGCGTGTAAAACGGAACGCTCTTTGCCGCCCGCCATGTTTATTTTGTAAATGTCATTTTTCATTATCACCTTGGGTTGTGCTGTGTGGGCATTGCGTTACTTGTTTTTTTTTTATTATAAACAATTGTTTAATTATCGATGAAGTCTATCAAAGAAAACCACGTGAAAATTTCAGTGCGCACAATACTAAGGACATTTTACTTTAGAAATGTGTTACCGTGATGACAATTTGTAATGCGAGTGCGGATCAAAGATAATGCCGACAAGATGAAGGTTTTATCGTTGTTATTTATGATTACCACGAGTTGCGGCGTCTGTATGATCCTCGCTCAAAGCGATAACTGTACTAGAACTAACAGCCGTGGTGATTATAAACTATGTGTTCGCAAGCTATCAGATACTTTAGCAAGTAAATTCAGTGAAATTGTGGTCAAAGAACTTGGCAGCGAGTACACCGCGCGCTTCGAAATTCGGACTGCTTATAAAGTGAGCCGATACCAAACTTCTGACAATGATATGTTGACCAGCATCTCAGACAAACTGAGCTACAAGCTATCATCAGCTACAAACATACTTCGTGACATGAATAATGTAATAAGCGACAATAGTACTCCGTCCTTCACGCATCCCTGCCCATTTAACTCTATTCGTAAGTCTGTGTTTATAAAAAGTTCCAATGTATACGACAGGCTGCCTTCACAAGATCCTAAAAATAATATGCTGGGTCGCTTTAAGGATTTAAAAGTTAAGAGACAATATTTCCTATCACACATGGACTATGCCACTGACAGGGATTGTGCAACTATGCCCCACTCTAATTTGAGATACCTCTATCATAAGATTGTGCATCCTGAACCAAAATTGGTGGTGTTTATAATTGATAATAATATGAAAGAAGATTCATTACAGCATGCTGTGCATGTTGCTAAAGAAACTGTGTATGCTCTGCAAGACTCGGACATGATAGCACTGAAGATGACAAACATGACAGAATTCCTTAAGTTTGAAGATACTTGCAGTACAGATGGTATGTCTGATCTCGGAAATGCCACAGAAAACAATAAACTATTGCTCAAAGAATACTTAACATCTTTAGATATTGCACCTACAAATGTGTCTCCTCTAGGTATTAACAAAGAGCTAAAAAATTTGCTCTTACAAAGGGATCTACCAAAACACAAACTATTCATTTTCCTAACAGACACAAAGGTTTTGAAAAATGAAACATGGCTCAAAATATTTCCATACTCTTCAAACAAAGAAGAGAGCCTAAAGTTTGCTATTGGATTAATTTATGAGAATCAAGCGGATAAGAACAGTTCCCTGGGTATATTGCACATTGACAAGTGGCATACGCATACAAACAATCATTCTGTTATGAGACTGCATATAAATGACAGTGGAGTGGTAGGACAAGTTGCTTCTGCATTCATATCTTTATTACCTGGTCACTATGGCAGTAAAAAGATAAAAATCGAAGGTCCAGTGTGGGAGGCAACAGAAAGAGACTTCATGATATCTTTAGTGCTGCCAACAACAACTGGAGTGCTTGGACTAGACCTGTATTGGTCAGATCTTGCAGAAGACATTGTATATTTCAAGGGCTCAAATGAACGAAAAAGAGCTTTTGTGATGGATTTTTCAGGTACAGTGTTAATGCACACATTCTTCCCCAGGCCAGAATCAGCTTCAGATAAAATTAAATTCACGAAACTGGAAAATGTGGAAACATACACATTCATCTCAACTGTAAAGGAGGTAATGTTAACCAATAATTCTGGCAATTTGACTATGTCTGAACTTAACTCAACTAAATCAATCAGTTACTCTTGGAAATGGATAGGGAACCTGTACATAGTTTGTATTGTATCTGAAGTGACAGAACCTGCTGTGTTTAACAAAACAAACATATTTTTTACTAGAAGTAACAAGGAGATATTGTTCCACAGGTTGGATTTATTTCCTCCTAAAATGGGCAAAATGTGCCGACATTTCAAACAAATAGCCACTATAGATCAGGGTACTGTGTACTTAAGTCCATCGAGCTTCCAATCCCCTTTTACTTATTTGTATGATATGGGTGATGGGCAGGAGGCTGTAACATACATGCAGAACTATTTAGCTTATTTAAAAAGTGTTGCCCATGGCCTACTGTCCAATCCTGGTCTTAAGAATGAGATTCAGCAAGATGTTGGTTTTTTGAACTCTATTTTGTCATATTATAAAAGGCAACATTTGCATGGGCCTTATTCAAAATACATAGTCAGAAGGTATGCAGTGACTGAGAGTGGAGTCCTGGTGATGTTCCCTGGCACTGTGTTGGAGTATGACTATGAGCCAGTGAGGCGGCCATGGTACACATACGCTTTAGAGAATCCTGACAAAATTATTCTAACACCTCCTAATTTAGATGTTGGTGGAGCTGGCTATGTTGTTTCCATATCATACGCAGTTAAAAGTTCCTTCTATCCAACTATGGTTGTGTCAATGGATGTTACTATGGGCTTTCTGTACAAGCTTCTCATAGATAGTATGCCTCTTTGTGCCATGTCTTATGTTAAATGTTTTATCATGAATAATAAGGGCTATTTAGTGTCACATCCTGGACTTATGGATCCAAATAGCTCTGGTCCCATTGAACAACAGCATATCACTCATAAGGAATCCATGATTGCAATTGACATGTTGAATCATAAGGGTTTCGTTACAAAACGACTGTGTAATAATTTCTATGATAAAACGATACAGCGGTTTTACGAATTTAATACTTCTCTACCTAATGTGCTCTCTAATATAGTATCAGGCGATCATTGTGTTCATTATTATATTGCTGCCATTCTAGGCACCAATGCATTCATAGGCCTAGTCAACGCGTCGTGCAGCGTGGGCGCTTTTTGTCCCTGCAGTATGGTTGACCGTCTGTGTCTAAATTGTAATCGTATGGAACAAACAGAGTGCGAGTGCCCATGTGAGTGCAGCTCAGAAATTTACGATTGCCCCAACTCTAACGTATCACGTTTTAATCAAGAGATACCTCTTTGTGGCATGATGCTAGAGAATAATAACCACAAGTCCCATTACTTTCACAACTTTGCCGAGAATTTAAAATCCTGTTTTGATTTCCAATGCGAAACTTATCTGTCGCATTCCTCATGTTTAGGCGTTCTTGGTTGTGAATGGTGCCAAATAGATGCCGATGGTAGGACACCACTGTCCGCACCATTCTGTACATCTCAATCCACATGTTTCAATGGCGTGTTAGGCGCCGTCACACCCTACGGGGAGGGAACTCTTGGCCATATCAATAGGGATGCTTTCGGCAACTACTCGGCTATTGGGCCGATCGCAGGTTGTATAGTCACGGCGAGCTTGGTCGTAGCTGTTGCCATATACTGCTACAGGCAGAATGTCACTACAGCCAGTTGCCATAATTTATATGTTGATGGTCCAGCAGAGACCTGGCATGATGCAGATGTTCAAATGAGTCACTTGCAATCTGATGACATGCATGACCAGTCTGGTCAGGATAAGTTGTTGCCAGCAATGGAGATTGAAGCTCCTATATCACCATACAGGGTTGTGACAGGATATAGGAGACCACAAACAGCTGGTGGGTCTGATCATGGGTACTCAACCATGACTCCCCATGAAGACTCAGAGGCTACTGGGTTCTCAGTGAATGAACCAATTGTGTTATCAGATGACACCAAGTCTGATGTTAGTTGTCCTTTGCCAGCAAAGATAAAACCAAGATTAAAAGCTAATGATTTAAATATAACTGTCCTTCCATGTGGTAAGAACAGCATAATAGCTCCCGTTACTGTGCACAGACATATGGAAGCGTCGTAGTATTTAAGTCCATTAAATAAATCTACCTCTGTGTACATATTACAATTATTAATTAGTGTGTTTATTTTTATTGTGATGAATTTTATTTGCTAACAGTTTTTATATGTTCCAGTTTTCTTGATCAAGTACTTAGCTTTAATAATTGTTTGATATGATGCAATTAGTTATTTTACTTAAATATTTGGTGCTCTTTATAAACTTTGTTATTAGAATCATTTTATAATTTTATGATGATATAATTATTATTGACAATTGATGTTCCATGATAAATTAATTGGCAGCTAAAAATGGTTTTGGTCTATACATATAGATAATTTGTTAAATACTGGGTACTTAATCTTATCTTTATCAAGATAATCTTACTACTTGATTGTAATGGCCTCAATTAGATCAAATAATAACAAAGTGTTTATGTTAGTGTAATAAATTATCGCATTTTATCCTAATACTGGCAGCTCATTGACATAGTATGCTAAGTTTAACAGAATTCAGGTTGTAACATACAGGTCTATTAGCGATACGTAAGTTTTATATGTTGTATTTTCTGTGTTAGCTTTAAGACAATATAATACGAATAAATTAATTTTTGATAAAAAAAAAACTAAAGTGCCAGTGCCTCCTGTATTATTAAGATAAGCAAACTTATTTTTAAGACTGAACTTGATGTTGGCATTTATTTGATGTAATACATTTTCTTTTATAACATTCAAGTGGTTTCAATTATTTTATAATAATATAAATACACACAATTAATACACTACATAATTAATTTGAGTAGAAATTATTACTGAAAATAGACAAAGCGATTAAGGGAGAGGGAATGATCTTTTAAATCTTAAAACAACATTCTTTGGTAATAACCATCCAAAATATTTTATTCAGATACCTGACATGACTTTTGCACAAAATAACCTGTTTTCTAACAGTCACAGTAACATTCAATGAAGATTTTACTATTTATAACAACATATGTTTGCCTACGCCCTCGAAATACGACAATGCACCCGCAGCAATGACATAAACAGGAACTACCCTTACAGCAGCATTGTCTTAATGAATTTCAGCGTGGGAAAGAGATTGACCCATACAGGACATTTAATTCAATCTCTCTCACAATAAGTAGTAATAGTGCTATAAGGCTGCGTTTTCACTAGATGTGGAGTGGGGGATGTGGACAAAACTAACCAATCACGGCTAGCTTAGCTCAAGGTGTGATAAAGAAGCGATGTTATTGCTTAATTTCAACACATCCCTTGGGTATACAGTCTCGCACATTCCGGGTAGAAACACGGCCTAATGCGGGGTGGTTCCTCCAGTACCAAACAAAGTTATTCATCTTCAAATCGTATGTGCGTGTGCGTGGGCTGAGGCGAGGCAGGCGCCAAGGCCCCGGGCGCGGGCTGCGACTCGCGCTGCGCCAGCAGGCGGCAGCGGCCGCGCGGGCGCCGGTGCGCGAGCGCACTCTCGGCGCGCGACCACTGCTCCTGCTCGTCGGGGCCTGAGAGAACGCGTGCGTGGTTGCCGGCATTCGCACAGTACTGGAATTAAACAATACGTAAACATAACATCGCGCCTGTATTTCATCGAAGGGTTAGGCAAAGGTTTACCATAGCACACCCACGTTTCGCAAGATTATGTTTGAGTCCTTTGCAATAGGGGGCGACCCTTGCCATCCACTCATTTATTGGTCATCAACTGGGCACAACTCCACGCTCCGGGCTACTAATGAGGAATTCCTATTGGCAAAACCTAATAATACTTTCACTTTTGCAACAATTCATTTATCGTTTACTTTTTTTTCAATAGGGGGCCATGATTATTGCAGCGTTAAAGGCGTTGTTCAGACCGTCAAAGTTGCAGGTTATATTAAGTACCATTGCAGGGTAGTCTGCCTTTCCCAAGTTCATTAATTCATGTAAAATAGGGTTTCAGACTGCATCAGTTAAGGTAGTGTTACATATTTAATTCAATATGTCGAAATTAGATAATACTATTTCGAAGTAAGATCATGCTACTTACCTCTTCTGCTGATTTCGGAGTATCGAATCTGATAATTGCTTCGGTCTGTCCCTCTTTCACGTCAACATGCAATGCGTGGATATTGCTCCTAATCTGTAATATGAAGAAACACAAAAACATTACAGAATTAATTTCTAAAAATGGCTTTTTAGAGCGTCGATTCTATGAGTCTTTTTCTTTTCTTTTAATTGTGCCTGGGTACAATAATAATGAATGTCTAATTGTGCACTTACCGTCCTTTTTGTAAGCCTCACATCTAAACATGGCTCCGGTAGAATCTCTTTGACAAATAGGCCAGGTACCTTTTCTATGGAAGCTATGCCTTTAGGCGCGTCTCCTTGACCGGAAGGCAAACCTGTAATTGGTAGAAATAGATGCTTTAAATCAAGGATCCAGTAAAATAACCATCAGCTGCTAAGGTTTTGTTCCAGCATAGCATAAGAAAAACAGCAGTCCCTTATAAGGAAGTCTTGTTGAGAGTTGAAACTATTTTAATGAAGCACAAACGCTTACCTACGTGGTACATCATTCCGAACCCCCCACATAGTAAATTTTTCATCAATAATTTAAAAAAAAAACAGTAATTCCATACATTTTGACCGTAGATATTGCAGTTTTGAATGATGTACTCAATACGTGGTTAGCGTTTGTGCGTTGGTGACCCTTCCACCTTGCATAATAATCAGAGGTCGGAATTAGGTAGAGTTATTTATGTACTTGCATCGAAATGTTGATATTAATATGGATCTTCCCGGGATTTATAATACAATCCCGTGTGGCCAAAAATATTACAAATAAATAATAATAAAAACCTCAGAGATAGATAAGATAAGACTAACTTTTTTATTTAATAAATCATGGGATTTTTCTGCTCTTTAAAATTAATCTCGGGATTTGAGGCATATCCACTTTATTCTTTCGACGTATGAAATCAGTGTAAGTACATAAATAACTCTACCTAATTCCGACCTCTGATAATAATACACTTGTAATCCCTAAAGGATTGATGTGGGTGGTAGGTGAAAGCAGACCCACAATGTACCCACATTTTACCCGCTTTTTGTAAATAAGTATGTCTGAGAATAATGGTGTGTTCCTATGGTATTTACCTGGTTCTACTTCAACAGATGGCGCTGCAGGTGCAGGAATACTAGAGTACTGATGTTTATTATTGTGTAAGTTAGTTTTCACCTCCTTCATGTACTTTCTTTGGAGATTCAAGTACTTATTCCTCAGTGACTTCCACTCTGACTTGGATAACACTTGGAGCCCCCACAGAGCACCTCTGGGAGCTTCATTTTTAGTCAGGTTGTTTTTCGCGTTGCTGCGTTCTTTTGCAGTACGCTTTCGAGTCTTCTTTTTTCTAGGCGTGTCGCCAGCTTCTTTGCCTTCATCGTGACTGGTCATTTCATCCTTTGATTCAAGATCTAATAGTTTATTTTCCTGAAATAATAATATTATTACTTTCAAACCAAAACCACCCATTTTTTGCCAACTATGCTGAGCCAATAAGCATGGCATAATCAGCCTAAAATGTTGTCACTGCCGGAATGGGACACAAGCCTCCCCTCTAAGAGAGCCAATAGGCCATGCAACCCCAGTGTGGGTTGGTGGTAGATATCACATGACTTTGAATTTTTGGTTCTTGAACATGCCGGTTTCCTCAGTATGTCTATCTTCACCATTTTGATAGCAGCAATAAATTACAAGTAATACGCCTCTCTGGGTGCGAACCCGCGACCTAAGATTCGTAAGGCGAGGCCATTATGACTGATCCACCATTGAATAAGATATAAAGAAGGCTTATTTAAAACTAACAAAAAGGTTTGTTTTACACTTACTTCTGTTGGTGTTGTCACACTTGCTATGCTTTTAGTCTCCTCCTGAAAAAGTAATTAAAATAATAAAAGGGTATGCTTAAGAAGTGGTGAACTTTATATTGAAATAAACACAGAAAAATTGTTTTATTGTCAATGATATTGGCTTTATTCGACAGAAAATTTTATGCCATTTATGTTTGAATATGATTTCGGGCATGTGGCCATTAAAATAAACAGCCCTTATTTATTAATGAACAAGAAATAAATATGGGGTACACTCCAAGGTCTAAAAGTAAAAAATGTAGTCCAATAGGAAGGAACATAGAAAGCAGGGCAAGTATTCCTGACTTTAACAACATTGACTATTTAAAAAAGACAGCATACTCACAGTAGGAGTATCAACCCTCTTCTCGCTATCAGACTCGCTTCCCAACTTCAACTCTAAACTCTTTACCGGTGCCTTCTTGTCTTTCTTTTTCTTCTTCTTTGGTGGTTCATACATATCTTCTTCAAACTTCTTTTCAAGCAACTCATCTGATGGTTCATCTGCTGAGAACATCTTTATAGAAGACAGGTCCTCGGGTGGCATGCAAGTGGGAAGCTTGCAACCCATTTTTGTAAATGTGTTTATGCATTTTTGGGCATCCTCTGGCCTGTTGAATTCTATGAATGCGAAACCCTGTAATACAATTCAATTCAATTCATTTATTGCATCAAATATGGTAGGTACATGAAGTTCTTAAATAAAATATTTAGTAACACACATTTGGCCAATACATAGCATGCAATAGTACAAGTTTTACACTTAAGATATTAATTATTACTAGTTAACAAACAAACATTTTGTCAAATTATGTACTTAACAGTTAGATATATCTGTGCTTTAATGTATAAAATTTACAGGGACACTTTTGAAAGAACTCATCTACAGATAAGTGATTTTGCAGTCTGATGTAGAAAAAGAGTGTAATATTTCAAGTTACCTTAAAGAACTTTTTATCAACAAATTAGTCTATCATTAACATTGAAAACGAGATATTTACGATGTTTTATATTTCGTTGAGTTCCCAATATTTGGGCTCTAGTGCAAGCACAATCTGTTTAGCCGTGAACATGGTAAATAACCCGTTTTCAGTGTTAGTAACCATGTCAGTTTAAAAACTTAAACCAAATAATCTGTTTTGGTCTCAATGACTCAATATCCTATAGGGTGGAAGGGACATTGATGCAATCATTCCAAACCCCCCTTCCAGGTGGAAGAGTATGGTTCTAAACTGTCTAAAAATGTGTAGCTTTCTTCATAATCTGTGTAGCCTTTTCTCAACTGTGTTGGGGCTGGCTACCAGTTCAACTTGATGGAGCTCAAAAATAATTTTTAGCTATCATACATTATTAACTATTGAGTTTACCTTAATCTTCTGTGAGTTCTTAAACTTGGGCAGTGAGATGTAAGCAACATGGCCATAGTCTGAGAACACTCGCTCCAGCCACTCTCTACTCGCTGTCACTGGTATAGACTCCACATACACTGTCCTTGAGTCTGCATCATATGGTAGAACTGCAGTCTTTCTCTTCACCTAGAAAAGTTTGAATAATACTGTTAGTACACATTCTAAAGTTAAATGAAAATTAACTGTATTCGTAGATACATTCTAAATTCCTGCTATTTTGTTTAATAATATCATAGCCTCAGAAAGTGATGAATATGAAAATGAGTCCCAAAGATGAAGGCCCTTAATTACAGTCCGACAGGCTCTACTAATTACACCGAATGAATACCTTTAATCTATCGTCTGATAATTCCAAGAGCGTGGAGTTCTTCATAGCTTTGGCTAAGTCGTTAACATCCTGCGTTAACGAACGAACTTTATTGAATTTGAGGAACATTTCCAGAGGCACGTAAGGATCTTTTTTGACGAGATCTCCCAGAAATCTATCCTTAGTTAAGTTTGCGTCGCTAAAATAGAACTCCATTTGCTTTAGTATATTCTCATATAGTTGCTTCTTACGATGCCTTATTCGTTTTCTAGGACTGTGAGTATGCACATGTTTTGCTTCTTGATCAACAACTTCGGCAGTTTCCGACCCCGACATGTTATATATGGCAAAGCTGTAACAAATAGCAACTATTTATTTTCAACGTCGTACATAAATAAGCTTCTATTACTAGTGTTTTAATATTATTCCAGTGAATACAAACAATTATGAATAGTATAACAAATCCGTTCGCTGGGACGCGGCCGCGGGAGCGATGAAATTTCGCAAGTTGTCAATTTTGACAATGTCACTTTATGACAGGCTAGCAGCCATTTTTTAATTTGCAACGAAAGTGTTGCTCCATTTAATTAAACTGAAAGTCGTTTTTACAAACAATGCGTCAAACCAAGTTTATTTACTCAACCTTGGACTATGATGTCCTTTTCAGGTTTACCAATAGAGGAATAAGCTATGGAGTATGCAAGCAACGAATCGCTGAACAAGTTCTTTAAAGAGTCATGCAACCGCTAACCACACAATAAAAACATACAACCGAATTGACAACCTCCTCCTTTTTTTGAAGTCGGTTAAGAAACACATACACATTGGTCAATTTATTAATGTGTTTACAATAGTCTTACGAGTACGACAACAAACAAAAAGACCTAGTGATGTAATACAACTAATGAATGGTATTTCATTAGTCATCCATGAATCAATGAACAATTTTTATTTTCTTGTACTGATCTTTGACTAATTTCATAAATAAATAAATACAGAATAGCAAAAGTCTGCCAAGCGCCATCTCTTTCCCACTCTCGGAATAGTCCTAAAACATTCCTACACTAACAGATCATGGTAACCCCCCGGGAAACTGCACAATTGAATATTTTTAGAGAGCACTTGTTTGCGACATAAAATGATACACAATGGCATCTGTCGGTGAATGAACTAGTGTAAACATAAAATCATTTATTTGCATAAAACATGGTATACATTGATGTTAAATAAAATTAGAATGGTTCAGACGAGTCCGCGTAACACTGGTCACTTTCCCTCACTCGTCACTTTAGTTAATTCGATAGTATCGTTGATTCGTCACTTTCGCTGATTGGACACTTTTGTGAATTTGACAGCTGCTTCAAGTCGACACTTTCGTTTATTCGCCACTTTCGCCGATTCGACACTTTCTTCAATTCGTCACTCGAAGTACAGTCGGTAGAAAATTAATATACGAACAATATGTACATATACGAACGCAATAGAAAAAAATATCACTTAAATTAGATGAACGAATCAAAAACATATTAACATTAATAGAAAGATCATAAAAAGAGTGAACTAAATCCAAATCAAATTCCATCTTTTAAAATTCATCCATCGTTCAGCCTTGGCAAATCATTCAATACTAACATAAAAGGATCCCATCTGTTCCGAGGATTTACATCATTTGCCGTCTTAAATAGTTCTTTAATCCTAACCACGAACATACATAATATTTCATAAATATACGAGATGGCAACAGCAAACCAAACTTTTTGAACATGGGCCGACACGATTCATCAGGTTGAAGTCCACATATTGCTCTGATGCACTTTTTTTGAGCGACAAATGCTATATCCAGATCGCGCAGTAGTGATTCTACATACGCTTGATATGACATAATGGCAGTTTTATGTTAGTTACATTTTTAACTAGTGTTCTTTCCAGTTTATATCGTTATCTATTCCTACGCCTAAAAACCTTGTATGTGTTACCTCTTTGATTTTATTTATATTAGGTTTGATATTGTTTTATCTCCGTTATTTATTTTTCATTCTTATTTTTTACATTTTTAAATATTCGCATATAAAATAATAAAAAAAAAACATTTAAAAATATAAAAAATAATAGCCCACCGGTATCGGGAACAGGGTCCAAGTTAGTCAGGTCAGGGCTCCAGAGAGAGGAACCTCTTAACAATACGAGCCGTGTCCAGGAGTACCGCTTTCTGAATTAAGCCCTAGATCCAGCTGTCTAACGAGAGCCTCCTCAGGTATTGGTCGAGGCTCTTGGCAACTAAGGCATTGGCTGAAACGACTATCGGCACAATGATCGCCGAGTTCACTTACCACATGTCGACAAACTCGCGAGCCAAGTCAAGATACTTGATTTGCTTATCTTTCTCGGCTTTAACGAGGTTCCCGTCATGCGGGACCGTTATGTCAACAATCATTGCGCGCCGCTCTGATCGATCCACCACCACTATATCAGGCTTGTTGGCCATAATAGTCCTGTCAGTGATGATGGATTGATCCCAGTACAGTGTGATATTGCCATTTTCGAGAACTGGGTCGGGCACATACCTATAGTACGGCACTTCTGATTCCACAAGGATGTATTTTAGAGCAAGTTGCTGATGGATAATCCTGGCTACAAGGTTGTGTCTATGCAAGTACTCTCCGTTAGCTAGACGAGAACACCCGGAGATAATGTGACGAATTGATTCGCCCGGACGGTGGCATGCCCGACATACGTCAACCGTGCCGTCCTTCACAATAAATCTCCGGTAGTTATTCGTCATCATAACTTCATCCATAATTGCACAGACAAAACCTTCGGTTTCTCCGAAGAGGTCGCCGGAACGTAGCCAGGCTACGGACGCTGATAGGTCTACATCGGGCCCGTGCAGGGCCCGGAAAAAGCGTCCGTGGAGCTCCTTACTCTGCCATACCTCTCTGCGGTCGTTAGTGTCAAGTACTACAGGTTTGCGCCAGTTCTCTTTAGCCAAGGAGAGCGGGGTGAGGCCCTTGTCCACCGCGACCACATCCCGATGCATCCCCACGGCGTTGTTTTTATTATTATTCAATTGATTAAATTGAATGTAAACGGATTTTTCTAAATTTATTTTCAAAAGGTTCATGTCAAGCCATGTAGCAATTTATCTATTGTATTTTTGATGTCTAATTCATAATAATTCGCAATAGTATTTTTTTTATCATATGTCACTATGTGTTTGGGTATTTCTATGATATCATTAATGTATATAAGAAACAATATTGGGCCTAGGACGCGATATTGTATCGTTATTATGTATATGACCAAAGTACTTTGGCAGAGGGGTAAGCCCAGCTTTGCCATCTCTATGGCTTAATTCTCTATGACTTAAACAAACGACGTTAAGTTATACGTTGAATTCGTCGACTGAAAATTGTATAAATTGCGACAATGCCGACAATTTTAAATGCTCTGTGTTGCACAATGTTATTAGAAGTTTGTGTCTGCGAAGATTATTTAGGTCGATTTCAAAAATACATCACTTTATATTTTTTTAAGTGGCAGCATTATGTTTTTTACAGGCACACGGTTTCTAGAGATGTTACGACGAAATATCGAGAAATTTTGAAATGAGTTATTTTTTTCATCTTTCATCTTCGTTTCACAGTTCCATTTTCTATCAAGATTAAGTTTTACTATTGAACTAAGTTTTTGTTAGTAATGTTTAAACTTATTACATAACAAAACATTGGGCCCATTAATTAATTTTTACTGAATTACTCCATGAATAATTTTCGGAAAAAATATTAACAGTTTAGCCAAAATATTGAGTGATCAAACTAAGAATTTTCCATACAATTCTATTAACTGTTTGTCCTGATAGAAACAAAAGAAGAATTTCCCTATTTGCCACCAATGATTTATTTTTTAGAAGTGGATTAAATACCCTTATCATGTTTATTTGAAATATTTTACTCTCTACTTTTACTAAATGCATTCTTTTTCAATTCCACTTCGCTTATAAACCACTAATATTACTGTGCTCTCTTTTCTATCGATATGATTTCACCACATCACCATGGTTCTTAGTACATTTTGACATTCTGGATTTTTGGTGGTCTCGTCGAGATATAGTATGTGGGAAAAATCATTGTTTGTTAGTAATTAGGCAGGTGTTATTTATCGCGGATAATGTTCTAATATGTTAGTCATTATTGATTTAATATCAAGTTGTAGTTTGTTCGCATTCGCTCGGTGTTCGTCTGTTGAGCGTGCCATTCATAGATTTCTCAGATAGATCTGTGCACAGAGAGGAAGATGACGGTTTTCATCTACAATAGTGATATTATTTCCGTATAATTGTGTTTATTATTCATGATGACTACAATAACGAGATCTGCTAGAGTCAGTTTGAAGCCGATTGAAGTGCCGAAAGCTTTACAGGAGGGAGAGAAGTTCATCAAGTGGGATGAGGTATTTTTCAATTTGTTAAAATAATCTCTTAGTTTTGACTATGTTGCTTTTGTGGTACCTACATTTAATTTCACACTTGAACGCTCTTTTAAATTAAGGTAATAATGTGACCCTAACAAATAATAATATTTTGGTGTAATATTTTCTCATTAGAATCCAATAAAAATATTTCTTTTTGCTTTTTTTTAACTTTATATCAATGTTTATATTAATTTTTTCTATGGTGTAATTTCACACATATATGATAGTGATTACTTCTAATCACTTTTTCAGAGTGACGATTTTTTTTCATTATTTAGCCTTCTTTACCCAACATGATGAGTACTCCAAATCATTAATTCATAACACTATTTAGAAAACAATAAAGATAAGATGAACTAGGTTGATTGATAGAAAGGTTGAGTATTTTTTAATGCGGTGGAATATGAATGGTAATTTAACAATTTAAAATCTAACAGTTTAATTACCAAGTGAGTTCTGTAAATTATTATGAATAAATTATTATATTATTTTATATATGTTAGATGCCAGGTGTTGTTGTATTTCAGTATTACTACTTGGGATAGCATAATAGTAAACAAAACAATATTTTCATTTAACAATGCACTAAACAGTCTTTATTTCTGAATTGATAATTAACAGAAACTGGGTCTTGATCTTGTATTTTTTATGTGGCATAAAGTTCAAGGGATGGACAGAAAGTTCTAAATTTTTAACTTGCTGTTTTTGTGTTTAATAACGTACATACTACTATTAAACACAAATCTACTATATCTTACTTAATGTGTACTTGTATGCATAGGACTCCGGGACTGGTCTGCCCGTCACCCTGCGGGTGGACCCCAAGGGGTTCTTCCTGTACTGGACAGACCAGAACATGGAGGTGGAGATGCTGGACATAGCCACTATCAGGGATGTCCGCACTGGAGGACATGCTAAGGTTCCCAAGGTAAGTTAGATTTTTCTTTATATTTCTCCTTCAATTTCCTCCACATTTGGTTGTAAAGGTCAGAGAGACAGTCTATGTAAAATACTGGTATTCAGCTGCATTGGGTTAGACTGGAAACTGACTCCAACTTAATTACAATAAAGGCTAAGCAAATGATAATAATGAATTGTCTAATGTAATGTCATTGTGATCCCACAAATATCATTACATTTTTCAAATGTGCAATATGCAAGGAATATTGTATGTTTTCATTAAAAGTATAATCAAATGCTCCTTTGTTCTGCAATAACACTATAATAACTTATATTATTACATCAACATGCATCACCTGAACCACTTGTGGCATAATAGAAAGTAGGTAGGTATACATATACATTGTTAAGGCTATGTACTGTTCGCGTGCCGTGTCGCGTTTTACGTGTGACGACTACGTTTCGATAGTACGTTTATTAAGCGCCCTGCTGAGCAGTGGAACTCCTTTCTAGAGTGAGTTTTTTTACTAACACTATGGGTCAGGTCTAATTAATATTGCACGTTTTTAATGTAGGTGATACTTAAATGAATATTTAAACGACGCGTTAAGTCGTTAGATACGTAAATATTCATAGATGGTGTCGCCAACTCTAGTTGGTCGCCAGCATAAATGTTGTCTTAAAGTCGAGAGTGCATAAGTTACTCGGAGGCACAATCATCGCCCGTATCATCTTAAAGTTTCGTGACTAAGACACCAAACTTGACCCACCTTGACCCAAGAAATAGAGGAAGGTCGCCAAGCCGTTGTTACCGACGGCAATGATTATTCTTTTCCGTCGTCAAAACTCACTAAAAGCCGTGCCTGGCGGCCTGCAAGGCCTTCGTTTCGTAGTTCTTTAATTGCCACCATAAGGTTCTTTTCTGACGTGACTGGCGTCGAGCTAAGACGCCAATCCGCAACCAGGGGATGTCCAACAAGTGTCCACTTGTTTTTACTTGACATTAACATCTGCCTAGCCTTTTCCCAACTATCTTAGGGTCGGCTTCCAGTCTAACCGGTTGCGGGTGAAAACCAGTATGTACCCTGGAGCGACTTTTTATCTGACCTTCACAATCTTGTTACTAGGTAACACAATACCACTTGGTAAGAAATGTCGTCAGGCTTTCGGGCTTCTACCCGTAACGGCTGTCAAAGATCTACGAATGTCAGCCGGGACTAACGTGCGTTGCGAGGTACGGCGGGGCACCCATCCATGGATCAATCTTGGCAACCATTGGTCGACCAGGTGCAGCTAGTATTATTTACCTACGAGCCCTCATAAACTAGTAATTTATTACTAATTTAAAATCGTTCGGTCAGTCAAACTAGCTTAGTTCGCGTAGCTGAATTTTCGGCCAAGAACTTTATGCCATCGATACGCTGACAAGAAGTGGAAAGGGAAAACTATAAAGCCAAAAAATATAGCGTCCAAAACAAAAAAAATCGGATTTCAGGCCAAATTCTGCAATTTGTTTTTCCGATCTTCAGATCAACCGCTAGTTTTCGTTAATAGATTAAATTGCAGACTGATATGCAGCTTCTTCAACGATGCAACATTGAAGTCTTGATTCTCGTAACATAACAATAAATTACTTTCGCTTCTAATTCATGACGTGCTCTTTATGAAGTTCTATCAAGCAAATCAGATCCTGGCATAGTGCCGGAAAGTTTCAGCACAAAGAAAAGAAGATGGAGAAATCTGGACAGAATTTATTTCCCTTGTTAACCTGGTCCTGGACTTACGCCAGATGGACTCACACACTTTGCGAATTACACTTTGGGTAGAAGTTTTGCACGTTTAAATGTTTCATTCGCTGCTTGCATCTGGCAACTTTGAATGAAGATAAATAGCCTTATGTAGATTCTTGTAAAGCTTTAGTTAGTCTATGCGCTTGTGAAGATGAAATCTGACCTTATAAATTGATAACGATGGCTGGTTGACTACTGAGAATGTGAGTCAAAATTTGATTAAATATTGCATAACAAAACTACGTTATTTTCATATTTCGGGCGGGGTTCGAATGGCATCGATATCTTGCCTCGTTTCCAGTGGTTCACAAACTTGGCAATGCTCAAAAGTACTCAGATTTCGAGTTCTACTTCTGTCCGATTTAAATACGATAAAGTGGAGACTGCCGGCCCGCGGCCGTCTAGCAATTAACAAAAATAATTGCAGACTTGAAACTTTGTCAAGTGTCGTAATTATATTTACGTTAAGTTGTGCTTATTTCATTCAAATGAAAAAATAACACAGTTTTCTCTGCGGCGTTTTTCCCCCAACTGCTCCAAACCTTGCGAGAGATAAAACCTAATGAATTCTTAAATAATTCCGCTATTGATCACCGCTAAAAATAAGCATCATCCGACACGCGACCCTCCAACATTTGGTCAAATGGCTAACACACTTTCAACATTTATTATAAAAATTGCTGAACTTTATGAAAGTATAGATTTTTAAAAATTCCGAAGCTTGTCGTAGCGGTGTGTAACAGTATCGCTCGTGGAGATTTAACGTCGTCATCAACGTCCGTTTTATGATGTATTCTGCAAAGTAATCTCTTTTTAGTATCACCTCGCCTGAGCAGTGTCAACTTTGACGTAGTTAATTGAGGTGATCAGATCGCATCTAATCTGTATGGGGGGTTCAAGTCCGTTAACAGCATATGGTCCGTAGGTAGTCGTTCTCTTTAGCATTTTATGTATCCTAAAGGTAGTTAAGTTAATTCTAGTGTTTAAAAACTTCTATACAATGCCAGGAAATTAAACTAAACTTCGAACAATTTAATTATTTGAACAATGAAGTTGTTCCACCCTTAGCTTTCACTAGTATCCACGCCAATTATTTGCACACAATACACTACGTTACTTGAGTTAATTAATAAAGTGGCCATCGGGTAAGCTGTTGACATAAATATTGTCGGCCAGGTTATTAAGACGCTTCATGTTATGGAACTATAAAGTGTCAATATCGTGTACACTGTGGCGTGGTTCGCGATGTGGCTATGTGGGCGATGTGGTCCGTGACGGGACATGACATTATAGGGTGCGGTAACTTGTAATTTTAATAATACTACTGGTGCCGTTGGACGCTGCCCCCATCAAATACTACCATTCCGTTGAAGTGTCAGTTGACCTATGACTATGACGGACTACCAAAGCGTTTTTGATTTTGGTAATATGAAGTGGTAAGATCGGAGTAGGAAGAGTAGGTTTAATGTTAAAAAGCTTTACTAGTATTAGCTCTGCTTGGTTTAACTTTGTTGCGATTATCTTTATCAAAGAAATATTCTAGACATTCCTCTACCCTTGGTAATGAGTGACCTATGAAAATTCAACTACCGCAAATGCCAATTTCTGCACAAGGCATGGTCTGCCTCTGATTAATGATATTCTGAATGAGCGGCGGGCACCGCGGCTGCATTAGACAAATCACCGAACAACTTACTAGATGAAACTCCTGATTCGGTGTCGGGCAGCGTTAAACGATGCGAGAAGAATATTGGCACTGCGGTCAGTTGGTCACCGAACTGCTGCCAAACGTAGTGACTAAGCCACGATTACCGAGTAACAGTAGACAGACATTTCTATTATTTTGTTTCCTTGTACTGTTGATGACAAACTTAAACTCTAATGATTCAGCTATCAGTTTGCTCGTTATATTTAAAAACAGCAGTGTTTACAAAAAAGTTGTGACAAAATTAGACCATTAATATCATTCGCTTATCGCTTGTAATTAATTACAGAGCAACGCTGGCGCTGTGGCCCTATCACATTATGTGTATAGCTTATGTGGTTTATAAGCCATTTTTCAAACTTAATTAATGGTTATTAACATGTACAGAATCAGGTGTATATGTGCTAGCTTGTTAATTTACTAAGTACACAATATTATATGCGGCAAAGTCATGTTTGTTGCTGGATTCTATCGCTTGTAATTGTTGTTCGTCGTTCCAGGAGAGAAGTTTAATGAAATCGCTAATTAAGCTCCGTATTCTTATTTTCCGAGAAGATGACGAACTCGTTAACTTTAAAAGATGATCTGATTTTGTAAGCAACTAAACAGTCTGCCACATGTTCGTATTGCGATGGGGCCTGTGAAAGTGCGAATCAGATTTGCATATAGCTAGTCAACATGTGGTTACTGCCCTGCGCTTAGTATTCCCAAGGGAAACCTTTAACTGTCTGGAAAACAGCCTTTAAAACAATCAGTTGTGTAAAGTCCAGTGTACCGTTTATTGGAGATAGTTCTTTAGATTGGAAAATGAAAGCGTAAGTTTACTTTGGAATTGACTTGGAAGACCAAGATACCCTCGAAGAAGTACAGGTAACAGTTTCTTGGAAACAAACGTGTCACACCCTCACTTTAACTACATTACAGATACGTGGGTGTGCGCTGTAGACATTGTCCAGTATCAACATTACATAAGGTGGCCTAAAGCAAACAGGGTTGAAGTATCGTGCCCCGATATTTTACCTATAGCAACATCATATTCGAATCCGTTAGCCTTTACTTGGTACTTAGTTAAAGCTCTTTGAGCTGATTACACATGACACCAATAAAACTCGCGATCAGCGCACCTAAACGACGTTCAAAAGCTGTCTGTCAATATTCCATAGCAGTGACACTGACTTCCTGAACGCGGTTGCGGCGGTGGTAATCACGTTCAGTTTCATAGGTTCGCCGTTCAGCCATTCGGCTTTAGGTATCTTGTAAGTGTTTCAGTGCAAGCATTACGCTTTCGGTTCAGGTTGACGTTGACATTTTAATGGGTAAGTTCGTAATGTCGCGATGAGAAACAGCTTTACGACAACATAAGTTTGTTGTTCTACGCTAACGTTTGAGTAGATTGAAATCGTATGCGGTGTTTTCCACTTTTGAATGTTTTTACCATCATTTTGGTGC
Organism: Standfussiana lucernea; assembly: GCA_964057025.1. Classification (NCBI taxonomy): domain Eukaryota; kingdom Metazoa; phylum Arthropoda; class Insecta; order Lepidoptera; family Noctuidae; genus Standfussiana; species Standfussiana lucernea. Next base: position 13,841,110 of record OZ059794.1, read on the forward strand.
CATCGATATTAGTATATCTAATAAACATTTGACTTTTTATTCGATTTTCTAGCGACCCGCCCGGGCTTCGGACGGGTCCAATGTAGATACTAATGTTTTCTCTACTATAATATGCATGTATTATACATATAAACATAGGGACAGACAGACAGCGGGAAGCGACTTTGTTTAATACTATGTAGTGATACACAAAAAACCTTTAGCTTAAATTTGACGCTTGTGTTCGTAGGTGACCAGTTTATCAATCATTCCTACAGAGATCAGTTGATCCTAAGGCCTAGCCTAGAGGCCTTGGCGCCACCGAATTCGCTGTAATTGCTTCGCTTAATCCTCAATGCTCCCACAACACCGGATTGGGAATTTAAATTCAAGATGTTAGAACATTAGTATAATGGAATTTCCAAGTCGTCTTCACGACATTCTCTAAATGAAGTGGGATGACCCATTTTTATCCCGAGGTCACATGCATAGCATATTACGCATGCATTATGCGTTGGAAGTAAATTATGTCGTCATTTTAATTATTATTTTTGTTAGGCATCTTTCTTTTTTATAATTTGCCATTTTGACGTTCGATAATATAAGCAGATGCAAAATGCATGTGGGAATAGTGCCACGATGATATCCAGACAGAAACACATTTTTTTTTCTTATTCTGTGGGTATTGAAGAAGATAACGTTGCGATATTATTTTTATATAATTTAACTGAAAGACTACCTTGGGTATGCTTACCTCTGCGGACGGCGAGCAATGGGTAGCTCGCCGTCCGGTAAGGACCAGGCCTGGGTCGATGGCGCGTTGTGTTCCACGCGCGCCTCAAAGAGATGTCAGCACAAACTGACGGGGTCCATTAGGACCGATGCCTGCCAGGGTTGCGGATTTGTTCGAAAGAGTTACCGTGACCCTTGGCAACTTGGCACAGGCAAGTGAAGGAACACGGGTGGGTTTTAGTCAGTAAGAGTCTGACACGCCCTCCCGCTCCACCCAGAGCGGGAGAGGTCATTTGATGATTTCCCACCCAAAAAAAAAAAGGTATGCTTACCTCTAATATCTAAAGTAAAGTTTCTCAGCTAGATCAAAATGTCAGAGAAAAAGAATTCTAGTTAATCTTAGTAAGATCAAGTCTACTCTTTATGGTAATAAAACGAACTGTGTTTTTCACATTACTTGTGAGAGACATTTCTGGGTAATGGATATATTTTGACTGTGACCTTACCTCATCTCGCTCATAATAAGATAAATGTAGGTAGGTACCTATTCGGTGTGGTCTCGGGTCAATTCGTTGGGCGTTTGGGCAATACGTTGTTTTTGCCGCTCTATGTCCAAGCGTATGTTTCATTCATGATAATATATCTTAAATTGGTTCGAATATTATTATTATTATTATCTGTATTATTCTTCAAGAGGATGTAGACATGTTGATGTTGGAATATAGCAGGTTGTATCCCTAAGCTGTCTTGGTTTGGACGTGCGGTGTCGTAGTACGCTCCCCACGTACGAGTTAATCCTCACATGTTCTATATTCATCTCCGTATATCATGAGTTTCGGTGGAAGAGATTAACCTATACTGTGGTTCCATTAATAATTTCGACTTCGGAAACCAGTTTCATATTTTGTCTAAAAAAGTTGGTTGGCGACATTGTTGACGACAAGTCTTTAAAAAACACAAGCACCTATGAATTATTGTCAGATAGTTTGATGGTATAAGTAATTCGCGTTGACGTGGATGTAGGACTTATGTACACAATTAACGATATGTTAACGAGTTGTCAGCAGCTCGCTATATGCACAGACCGTGTGGCTGTGCGCTAACATTACCGCCACCATGCCGCCCGGCCGATCATTATCGATTCCGTGTCATGCACTAATTTTAGAAAAATCCATGTTATAAATTATAGCTTCGACAGCGTCGGGACCAGTTCTTTAGCTTTGTATTTATAGAAACTTTTTATTATTTAGGACATTTGAAATATCAAACGTTTGTTGTGTATAAATTTAACGCAAATCGTATGCCTCGTTTATCTTTTGAATTCCATTCGCGGTACTTCTTGCATATTTTTAAGAGCCGTCAATTTGCTGGAGAATTTCTGGAAATGTGAGCGCATTTCAATAATGTTAATTATGGATGCGTTTACTTGGAATCAAACAAAGACTTGTAGTATAATCAAAGGGGATTACACGTTTCGGAATGTTCTAATGATTGACGTGTTAAAAACACAGATGAGATTGAGAGAGCTATTTGTCTTTGTCCAAATATTAGCATAAAACACCCTTGATTTTTTATTTCTTCTCAAGTGTTTATTATTCTATCTGATTATTCACACGGGTTAAACTTAAATGTTGGTGATAAATGTAAAGACTTTTCAGATCTGTCGCTAAAATTAATAAAATTCCACAGACTACGGATCTTCAATGTCTTGTTGTATAGACGAGATAATAGTAAACGTCCTAATTGCGATCCGTTGACAGCTTGACGTAATCTGTGATGAGTTGATTGATTGATAGTTCCAACATCATTTCAGTTAGTACTTAGCAGGCATGTAGGTATATGTATGTATAATAAGCTGGTGGATAGTATGACCATCCTATAACGTTCCCACTGCTGGGAGACCAGCGTCTTCTCTTTGAGAGGGAGTGGGCTTTAACACACCAGGCGGGTCAAATGAAAAAAAAAATGTCGGTTGATGTCCCTGTAACCGAGCTACGAGCTAGTGGAAACAGGCAAAGTTATATCCTCAGTCGGGGACGAGTCAAGTGGACAGGCACCTGAAAAGCGAAAGCTATTAGATACTCGTTCATTCAAGAGCGTGAGATCTTCAAGAAGCTATAATAACATAACGAGTGTTGTATTATTCGCGTAGGTTTTGTTTAACGCGTTCTATATCGTAGCGACCTACCTAGTTGTGGTTTATTGCATGATTATGAGTTTCGGTTGTTCCCACGCCTGGCATAAAGTGTGAACCGTGATTCGTCCCAGATCAAGGGACACATTTTTACCAACTTCCTTTTAATTTCGCAAAAAAAGCCATTACAAACGTCATTGCGTGAGTAACCATGTGTTTATCTACGTTTTCCGCCATACTGAGAATTGCAAAGAGCGATTTCGGAAGATCTGAGCTGTCAAAATTGTATTAGATAGAGGACGCTCTGAATTACAATCTCGTCCCCCCAAAACTTCCTAGTATTGTTTGACGCCTCCCTTTATAAATTGGAGTCTAACTTATGCTTATACTTCGCTTCACAACTGACATACATACATTCCCATCACACAATACTTACATTCAAAGCGAAATTATGTAGATATGTAAAGCCGTGCCTGAAAGAATTCAGAGCAAGAGCATCTGTGAGGATTGCAGTATAAATCGTGTCGCCATTGAAAGTGCAGAATGTATAATTTAAGAGTCCTGGCAACTGGCACCACGCTAATGGCGCGAGCTTGCACAAATAAATGATGGCGTATTTGAACTAGAATCTTTCACATTTCCCGATGAGAATTTGTCTTCGATTTTTAGAATTGCATGAGCTGTGAGCTTTCAATGTTCGTCAGCGTGGTTACAAAGTATGGAATGATATGTATATGAACTTGTCTTCTGCATTGATTGGTGATTTCAGTTGATGGTTAATGGTGATGTTTTGATTTTAGCAAATTTTCTTAGTTATTATCAAGTACCGATTAATCGGGTTAAAAAGTTAGCTGGTTAGACCTTGAACGCATATGTTTGATTAAATTAATTATATTGGTTAACCCTTATAAATATATTATGGTGTTAAACATTTAAATATTGCTTATTAACCAGAATGACAAGGACAAAGCACTGAGCGCGGGCTAACGCCGTCACTTTCTTGTATATTTTCTTGTGTACAAAAATGAAATCTGTGCGTGAACCGGTTATTATTACCCTATTATGCGGGTTAACCTTAAAAAATAACCCGATTAAAACCCCTACATGGGTAAGGTCCCTGGTTTTGATTGCTTTGCTGGATGTATCTGACGTTTTCCGACGGTTTAGGTCAGACTGTCCAGAATAACAAGCATCTCATTTCGTCGGCTGCCTCAAGCTGTCAGATAATCAGCGCATAAATATTACAAAATTTAAAATCTCTCCGTTCCTGACTGGTGACCTACTTCTCAGGGTACGCTGTACCGTTACTGTCATGTCATTTTAATTGACGTCTACGGCGTTGACCAATAGGACGTTCGACTATCTATACGGGCAGAACATAGAATTTCCAAAGATATTAACAGTAATGCACACTTTCTAATTGTAATTGCCATTGAATTTAAATAATTAACTAAGTAGTAGTTATACTTACACTTGAGAAAACTCCAGGGAGAGATTATTTTTATCTTTGCTGATTACTGATGTAGGTATATTGTATAGTATTGTGTATACTTATAGTTGACATTATTTGAACCCATCACACACGGTTTGTAGTGGGTAAGTGGTAGTACATATACGAGAGATGTTATTTGTCTAACCCTGCAGTTAGTCTGAATGTTCAACATTAAAATCACAATGGCGTGCGATTCTGCTCCATCGAGGTTTCGATTCGGGCATCATATCTCCGTTCAAGAATTTAATGACTTTTTGTCTATTCCCTCCTGCTTGTTGTACAGCTTCGTCAGGTTTTAATTAAACTTTAGTTTCAAACTTCAGGGCAACCTGTTCGGTACTTTTTATTGATAAACTCAGTCCCGCTCTATCAGATAATGAGCGAAAACACGGCGAACGATCCGGGGCACTTTGCTACCGCAGCCGGCTAGTCCCATGAACAAAAATAAATCAGAATGAACGAAACGTGGGAATGAAAAAATATGTTTTACATACAAACTTACAGTTACATATCACGGGCAAGCATAAGAACTACGTATTATGTCATTGTTATTATTTCAACAATGCACCTCTACATGCTTTTCCTTAAGATTTTTACATATTTTGATAATGCCACTTTTTCCGTAGAATCGTTAGACTTATCTGATAATTTGTGTTGTGTTCGAGGTCAGCCGGTGTTCAACTCAAATTATCGTTATTGTGGAGTTTGATCACGCAAGGCCTGATTCGACGATATGGTGGCGAGGAAAAGTGCGAACACATCTGTAATAAACTAGGTTTAGCGATCCATCGTATTCAACCGGCTAAAATCAATAAATTGTTCTCTTGTTCAGCGCCATTATTCGCCCGCTAATGAAGTTCAATCGATACTTCATTTTATATTTATCACTGAATAATATAACAAGTTCTAAACTTGCAGTACTGTGTTCTAATGTAAATGTAACATGCGTCCTTCTCGCTAAGTTTCCCTTTTGAACACGAATCTGCTATATTGACTTAAAAGTAACTTTCTTTGCAGGATCCCAAAATACGTAATGTAGTGCTGATTGGGTCTCAAGGATCGCTGGAGGAAAAAACTGTCACCGTGTGTCATGGCGCCGACTTCGTCAATGTAACCTTCATCAATTTCTGCTGCACTAGAAAGGAAATTGCACAGGTGAGCAGTTACCTAGCTAACATAGCAAATACATTAAATCCTAACACTAGAGGGTGGGGGCAGGTGCTGTGCTATTAACACTTCAATCAGCAGATTGATTTGAATCGCATGTTTCCACGTGGTGTTACGGTTATAGCCTCGATGAAATCGTTCGACTGTTTATCGCCATTGAAATGCAGAAGTAAGTCGAAAGCCTTACTGAAAACCAACTTTGGCGTGTTTTCAATTTATTCAAAGCAGCAAATAGTATTTCGTTAACGCAATATGATGGAAAGTCGTGATGAGCGGTGTTAACACAACATGGGACAATGCCGTTGGAATAACAAATAGGTGCACGTAGTCGAGTTGCTCGTAAAGGTGGCCACACAATAGTGCGGGTCTGCGGGTTTCACGTCGTCTGATAGCTGTGCCCAGCGAAGCGGACCAAATCCGTATCGTAGGCGTAGTAACAGCGGTGCCGGATGAAAACTTTTCTCTATTGCTTTATGTTCGTCGATGCTGAATGTCTGCTGTGATGCACTCGTATGTTGGCTTGGCATACTTTGCAGTTTGCACCAATTCCGTGATTGAATTCAATTTCATTAGTTGCGGAAAGCTACAGACAGTTTCATGTGTGACTGTGAGCAACCTTTTTATTCGGATTAAATGGATTGAGTTCTGCTTTGGCCCCATTTACAAGCTTCACGCGTTCGAGATTTTATCAAGTCAGTACAAATAGAATAACAATTCACCTAAATGACAAAAATAACCCCAGACCTTTCTCGCTTAATGAGAACGCAAGCGGTAAATGCGTGGTCCATAACCAGATAAAGCCACATTTCAGGTAAAATATTGTATAAAGCAAAAGAAGAAGAAATTGCTTATTTTTGCGTCAAATAATGCCGGTTCGTGAACTCGGAACGATGCGAAAAGAACTTTTCGTCGAATATTCCACAAGTGTTAACGGCTAATGCTTACTTGTAGGCCAGTTTCTTTAAGACGTATGGAGACAATCTGGTGTTGGTACTGGTATTGGGTACTTGGGAAGAGATTTCGTTTACCGCTTTACAAAAGCTGGACCGGCTACCAAGTGCAGATTACGGGGGTAAAAAATGAAAAGGCTTGGCAGTTGATGATGACATCGACTGGCTCAGGTGATGAAACGCAAAAGCTGTGCCAGGTCAAGACAATTCACATCCACAAGACTATGAAAAATTGGAATGAGAAACTGATAATATTTCAATGGTTGGATACGAGACGATGTAACCATGGAATTTGTTTATTATAATCTTGTATGCTTCAGGAAATGCTAATGTTGGTATTCAGTAACAAACATAGACTGTGCTAATCATTTAGTCTCAGCAAGTAAATTATGTAACTACATTGTAACTGATGCGTATAATAAATACCTTAGCTCGTCGGCTATGGAAACCATTATTAATAGCTATATGCACAAGATATACTGCACCTAATAACAACCAAGAAATGCCTTTAATACTGGCGATGGAACGTAGAATCCCGCTTACAATTCTTCAGAAATTATGCCAGAAGCAACGACCTCTTTCTCTTCCATCTCATCACAATACCCGACGATGATTAAATTGAAATGTTTTATTTTAGTAAAACGAGGCCGTACACAATCACGGCCCGTCATATTAAATGTTAGTTTTTATTCACGGATATTATTTGGAAAAAGTGATGTCCGTCGTCTGTGTTGGCAGTGATAAATATGTAGGTACCTGTGAATAGTTAGAGTAGACAATTAGATATATTAGTATTAACATACAGTATTTAAATTGACTACCTCGATGGTCTAATGGTCGTGACTGTTGAGTCTCATACTCATGTCCTGGGTTTGATTCCTGGGTCGGGCAAATTGTTATTGGGTTTTACAATCAGGAATTTCTCAGTAGCAGCCACGGAGTTCGGATTTGTGCCCGGTTGATGGCAGAAGGCTCGCTCCCTATTACATGGGACCTAAAAACTTCACTGACAACTGACTAACCGAAATGTGGGTGCACTATTAGGTAGCGATGGGCGATTCCGAGATGTTTTAACAATCGAAAGAATCGGAGTCGTTAAAATAAACCATCGAGTCAACCATCGACACGCCGTTCTATAAAACAATCGAGAAGTTTTTCGATTGTTTCGAGTCAGCGGAATCGACAGTTAGTTTTCGATTGGTCGAATCAGTCACTCACTCGCCGAGTCTCGCTCGATCACCGGCAGCAGAATGAACGCGCCATGCGCCAGTCGCAATGAAACAGCCCGAGTCGGACTCGAGTCCAAGTCGAAACAATCGAAAACCATCGAAATGTTCGAACAATCGAAACCTCGTAAAACATCTCGCCATCGCGCATCGCTACGTATTACGAACGTATACGTACGGTACACCACTGCCTCACCTTTTGGGGATTACAGGTGTGATGTTATGCTATGTGTTATTTAAATTCAACTAGGAACAAGTGGTCGGAATCGACCCAAACACACCGACATGGAAAGCATTTACACGAATTCTAAGCATGCTTCATAGTCGAGTGCAATTAGACAAAAAGGTGGAACGAAGTTTATAGTGGTCGGATTTTCATGGGACTTTTTTTTGCTGAGTTCCTAGAGGTGTGGAGGAAATCGCAGCTCGCGTGTTTTTGTTTTTTTAATTTCCTTTAATTTTTTTTTGCTTTTATGAATAACTTGAAATTCGACGAATTTATACTATGGCGTTTACTATCCGTTAACGCCAATTTGTCTGTTTATTTTTTATTTCGCCACAATATAAATTCGTCGATTTCCAAGTTATTCATAAACGCAAAAAAAGTAAAGGAAATTAAAAAAAAATCGCGAGTGCTAACATTTTCTTTTAAATTTCTTCTCCACACCTCTAGGAACTCAGCAACTCAATAAAAAAGTTCCATGAAAATCCGACCACTATAAACTTCGTTCCACATCTTGAGTATTTTTTGTCTAATTGCACTCGACTATCAGGTAACATGTTATTTGTGTGTAAGACGGAGCTGTCGCATCGAGAAAAGTGGTTACGTTTTATGTGTGCACTGTGCTGTGCAACTTAGCGTAACGAAATTGACAACTCTAACACCAGCGTTTTATTTCAATTTCACAAAAAGTACTTAGTAGGTTCACATGTGTCTCTATCCCAGAGGTATAGTGATGGCACAGACGACAAAAATACGCGTAGTGATGAAGTCTGATCCCACGATATGGCCAAAGATCTCCACGATATGCACTGGCACTGCTTTTATTTATTTATATTTCTGACAAACAAATTTTTAAGCAGACACAATGTCTGTTTAAAAATGTAAAGTCATCGTGACGTCTCTTTAATTGGGTTAATCCGTTAATGTGTGAGCTTTTGAGCGGTTAATTAATAGGACACTGGGCTGTACATTTATTATTAAACATAATAATATACTTTTACATGAATGAATAAATGATTCGAGTGCCACTGCTGACTGTATCATTGATGAATTTGATGATATAGAAAGTTCTGGTAAGGTTTATTATTATAGTGGTATATTGTTATACATGAAATATAATTTCTTTTTTTTTTATATGCCTATAATTCTGCCCCACTGCTGGGCAAAGGCCTCCCCCATTCCTTTCCAAATTTCCCGGGGTTTTGCCTTCTCTGGCCAATCAGTCACTTAATTTCTATGGCATTCAAATTTTATGCAAAATATTAATTTTAACACAACACACATCACCATGCACATGTGCATGGTATGTTAATTATTATTGCTTTTCCTGTGTGTGTATATTTTAGCGGGCTGGAGGGCACTGCTGCATCCTGCATATGTTTTTTCGCGGAATTAAAACTAAATATTTTTCATAACATTTTGTTGTCATTCCTTTCCGCAAAGTAACGCCTGAATCCATAACTTAACATAAGTTCTATGATCAAATTAATAATCATCAATATTTGATCATTACAAGGGAACTTTGTTTGATACAAGACTACTGCTTAACGTTTTACAGTGGGTCGAATGTCTACCCTTCGTGTGGAAATATGACTTTTTGAATGTTTTGACAAAATAATTAAAATTGTCCCTTAGTTTAAAAGCACTTAGGTGACTCCGACAATTTTGATGCCATGTTTATTGGCTGTCATAGTTACTTACGTTTTATCAGGAGAGGCGTTTCATGCGGTACCCTCACGACACATAGCAGCTTTTAAATTTATGACTACCTTTTTTAATGTACCAGTAGATGATATTTTATTTCGTAACGTAGCATCTAATGTTCTTGAATTATTCGGTAATGGTTTCTTTATCTCACGATAACGACTCGAGTTATTTACTGTGCTGTACTGATGTCTTGAGTAATTAATTACCGATTCCTTCCAAGATTAAAGTTTCAGCCGACTTTTACTTCGGAGTTAGGTTTAAACTTTCTTTGATTTTGCTTGTCGGGAAACAGTTGATGGCAGATGTTTTTATTGTTGGCAGCTTTGGACGGAGGGGTTGTTTGCGCTGGCGTACAACCTGAGCCAGCTCAACAACCCAACAATCAAGTTCCTCGAAAAGTTACACACCAAGATCGCCCTAAAAGCTGATAAGTCGGGGAAAATTCTCGTCAAAAAGTAAGTCTCCATGTATTTCTACGTTATCTAACATATTTATAGTTTTTTAACGTTCAGTGACAAGAACTGTTTTATAACTTGGTATGGCTTCTTTTATCTTTTTCCGGCATTTAATGGTTTGTAACGGGTCAATAAATACCATTAAAACTTTCAGAGTGAAGTATTAAAGGATTAAGAACAAGAGGAAGTTTAATGAGATTGAGATGAGCGCGTGTACCATTTGTTGACCTCATTCCAAGAGAACCCTCTGGCGCCAATGAGCGTTTGTATTACATGAAGCAAAAATATATTTAGTATAATGATAACGATGTTGCATTAGTAGACCTAGATGAACAGTTAGCAATATACTAACCCTTTGACTTTTACGAGTGCGCGAAGATAAACAGCTGATTTAATGTATTTATGTCGTGCTCAAGACGGACTTGCTATAAATCGTAACCGTTACTATAAAATTATCGCTTCTTAAAATGCAGTGTTGTAAATCATGACTGAAGTTAATGGACACAGTGATGAATATGATTAGCTATTTGCTTCGCGTAAACTTCAATGTTAGCATTGTTCAGTTGTATGTAGCTATTTTTCCTCGAGGAGTACTTTTCGGTCGTTACTATTAGGACTCTGTATGTTAAACTGTTTGTAGCTACGTTCGTTTGCAACTCCCACTTTGTTTTAGTTCGATTTACTTGTTTCTTGCTGTCAGGTAATGTTAGTGATAGTAGCGCTATCACTATCTGTCCTTGTCATCTCACCACACGAGAGGTTCATTGGACTGTGCAGTACAGACCTTCGTCAATCTACCGTTGACACCCGGTGACAAACTTATCGGATCTTAATATATTTACCCAAAACTCAGTTACGTGTTTCACAGATCTTAACTTCAGTTTACGATGTTTACGTCCGTCGTATACTCTGGAGTTTAGGAAAATACATAGCGAGTTTTCTTCGTTTCTTGCTCTTGTTTTACGGAGTCTACGAGATTCGACAACTTTGCGAATGAATTTTTAGTCAGTACACTCATGAATGTGGTTTTCATGAACATTTTTCGGTCCAGTTATCTGTGAAAAAGTATCAGTTACCAATGACAAAAAAGTCATAGTTTAAAATTCGGTACTTTAGAAATAATTGAAGAAAATAGGAAATGTTCAAGAAAAACTTGAAATATGCATTTCATCGAAAACAATGAACAAATAAACAGGCCTTTAATGGATGCACACAGGTCACACTATACGCCACAATATAAATTCGTCGAATTTGAAGTTATTCATAAAAGTGAGAAAAAAAAACAAATATGCGAAAGCGTTTTTTTAAACACCTTTTTTCCACCTGTTTGTCTAATTGTACTCGACTGAAAGTCACTTCTTTCTTTTGTCTTCTCTGTAGTGGTGAACGGCGGGCGTTTTGAGGGACTGTCTTATGTAATTCTAATGTTCAGAAGGTGCAGATTCGTAGCCGAATTTGAATAAATTATTTTTGCTTTTGATTTCGCAAGTATTGCATTTATCGGGCAGAATGATATTTCGCGTTATCATGCCCTCGTCGGAAGCTAACCCTTCAAGACGAAACGTGCTTTTTATTAATACAAACAATAATGAATTTTCTCGGTTTCCGTTTTCACCATCTCCCTGTCCTTGTCCCCTTCAAATTGGGGTCGGCGCAACACGTTTTCTTCTTCCATTCTCCCCTGTCAGACGTCACGGCATCATTTACTCCTTTCTCTTTCATTGCTCACACGATCCATCCCGTTTTCCGTTTTGTTAATGTTAAAGTGTAAGGATGAATTTTCCGTTTTACGGTTGCTTGTAACGAACCCCAAAGTGTAACATGTTCACCGTTCATGCATTCCAAACGCACGAAGGTTACCGACTGCCCGTTGTTCGTGGTCGTCGTAATATTGAACAAGTATTGTTTGTTTACGTCGACGCGACGTGTTTACTTGTGTTCTTTAATCGCAGTCGCACGTGTTCTTCGTTGAGCTATGTTACTCAACTCTGTCACATTCTTGTGTGAATATTTAAGTTAATCAGCTCTGCCGGTTATGGTAATTTAACACTGATTATGATTGTAAAATCTATTAGGGCAGTTTGCCTTGAAACGTGTAAAAACTTCTTTTGAGTTTTTCGTTGTTCCGTTTTTTATATTCGTTTATTGTTAAATGCCATTACGCTAAAACGTTAAGTTGTTGTAGTATTAGAATATAGGTTAAGAGTATGGGCCTTCGGTATTCTTTATCTTGTTAGTTGAAGAGATGTTGCCTTGGGTATTTATGTAACGTGGTAAGTGGTAGTACCAATTGATTGTTTTCATGCTAAAACAATAGCTGCTAATACACACAGTTAATTATAAATACACTAGTATCTCACAATCTGTAGAAATAACCCACTGGATATTTTCTGACGGCATGTTGGAGTCGTATTATTTCTTATAAATAATCATCGTGCCATTCGGCTGACTGACTTTTTGTGTTTTATCATATTAAGATATCGAAACCGTCTGTGGAGTTCCACTAGCTTATTTAATTTGAACTTTTATAGAAAGCACAGAAATACAATATAAAGATACCGAGTTTTTTTAAACACAGTTATAATAAGATTCTTGCGTAATACGATGGCATACCCAACTCGTAAGTTCACTAATGGACTGTGAGACGAACAAACTTTTATCTTGTCTGCGGGCAACTGTCATTTGTAGTCGGAACATGTGGAATAGAATCGCTTGCACTTGACATTTGACATTTTCATCATGTTTGTTTTTGTAAACCATAAATGTTTATATGGATGGGCTGTTTCATGTTTTTTTATGCGTAATTGGTTTTACTGCTGTATCTTGTACGAGGCCTGCCTGCTCCCTAGCGAGCCACGAACAAACGAGGTTTGATGTTTAAGTCGGTAAGGCACCAGCACCTCCTCCTATATTATATGGATGACTTTTGCGTAGAATAAAAACTGAAAGGTTTATTTAGTTCATCATAATTTAATATTTAAACTTCATATACAATAGTGGTACATAGGCACAAGGCATTCTCTACCAGTCAACCTTTGGGTTAAATTGGACAACAATGTGATAGGGTACAAAAAATATTAAAAAAAGATAACTACCTGTTTTCGAAAATGTAAATAGTTATATAGATACACATATACAATTAAAATAAACGACCAAATATCTTAACAAATACCAAAATAAAAATAAAACGATATACCTGATAATAATTACTATGGTATTATATATGGACTTCTAGGTAATTGAAAGCTATTTAGTCTGACTTAGTGGCTTCGAACTTTTAAAAGTGAATTTGCTTTCAGCTTTCAAAATTAATCAATAATAACCATGTTTTATAATCATGAATCATTGCTTCTCACGTCTAGGCGTTTCCCGCGACAATGGCGATATTGTGTGCCCAATGCCCTTTTGGACGCCTTCTAGCCTGACCCCGGCCACCATTCGTCAAAAGTTCAAAACAAATCCACAGTTACTTTGATATTAATGAGTAAGTATATTTATTTTACGCAGTATCGTGAAGCTGCTAGCACAGAACAAGGAAGACAAGAAGCGCGTAGAGAAGGCACTGAGCGAGTCAGGCCTGCCCACCGGCAAGAATGATACCATCAGCCAGTCCAAGTTCCAGTTCGAAGACTTCTTTGCGTTTTACAAGAACCTCACGCAGAGGATCGAGGTCCAGAAGATATTTAATAATCTGTAAGTTATTCATTAATTTTTTATATTAGCCATTTATGCCCCACTGCAGGATACAGGTCTCCTTACCCTCGTTACACTTATCCCCATCCATTGCTGTTTGTGGCCAATTTTTTTTAAAGTGTCGAGTCCGTCCCGCCCGGCGCCCTCTCGTTTTGGACCTACCGCGTTGCAGCTCATTGGCTTCATTGTTTTGTTACTTCAGCCCAGTATTAGTTTTTCATAATTTTATTTAATATTCATGACTGACTATGCTCGCGTGATTGTTGGTATACCTTCTAGACCTCAGAGAATATATCAATGGATTAGAGGAATTAGGTACCTGCGTAGGTACGGTACTAGGTAGGTCACATTTAGATTTTGTCACAAATGCCATCGTGTCTTTTTTATGATGAGTTATAGCTTAACATCTTAGAAATCGATTTTGAGGAAATTCTAAGTGAATTTTGTGGGGTTTCCACAACTTGAGGAAACTTGTTTTTTGGATGTTCTACCAATCTATTAGTCATCACTATCAGGTGGATGATGCGAGGGCTCGTGGCTAAATAATAATTGCTGAACGGGTCCATCTTCAAGGTAAACCATCTCCAAGGTTTATGCTTTCATTCGTAGAATTTCAACAGTCATTTTACGGGTAGTCGGAAGCCTGAAAGCCTCACAACGAAAGGTTAGTACATCAGGCGACAAAAAGGTTAATACAACACTTACCCAGTTGCTGGACTGTGGAGGTCAAAAAGGCAGTCGGTCTCTGTAAAATACTGATATTCAGCTGCATCAGGTTAGACTGGAAACCGACCCCCACATGGTTGGGAAATGGGTAAGCAGATGATGATATCAGGTGGATAATGATACGATCACTTAGTTCCTAACGACACCCGAACCCAATGTGTTACATAGAATTTATAAACGTGACTCTGATTAGTACATATTACCTTGTCTATTATGCAGATGTACCATTTGCATGCTAATGAAATTGTTGTTGACATGCTCGGAAGAGCTCGACCATTTTCTTAACTATCCCTGATCTGCCACTTATGTCCCCGAACTTTATCACCCATGAGGCTACATAAATACGAAATTCTTCGTCCTTTCTTAGTTGTTGAGGATATACGACGACCACTTACATATACAATATACCTATCTTACACGAATAAACTTTTAAACTGCCTTTTTTTCCTGTTTTAATTGGGATTTGAATTTTAGGTTACGAATACTATTCCGTATAATTCTAATATTTCTTCGTTTGAGATACAAAACAATTCTTGAATATTTTCTTTGCTCAGAATTTTGCTAAGTTTACTGAGACAGGGACAGTACATCAAGAAAAACATAACATCACAACGGCGAGGGTGGTCTAAGTAACAGAAGAAGATGCGTAACAGAAACGTTTTAAAGATCATCAATGTTAAGCCGGAGTACATCTGCACCATTAAGCTCGCTCCTACTTGACCGACAAACCAAATCTTTATGAACGAAAGGCGTTGTTATAATAATGGTCACACTTATAAGCACCGTAATAGCATCGCCTTATATCGGGGTCAGCAGGGTTGATGCCCGCCTAGTGCATTGCTTACCCGTGCGCTATGAGCATATTTTCGATACTCGGTTTTAACAAATGTTTTCGTTGAACTAAACGACTCATCACGATCGTATTTTCTTTTTTGTCAGCCTACTCTGTCCCACTGCTGGGCAAAGCCCTCCCCCATGGCTTTCCAAGTTTGTTTGCAATTTGCCTTCTCCGACCAATCCGTTGAGAATGAGTCCAGATCGTCACGCCAGCGTTTTTTAGGCCTGCCTTGGTTAAGACGGCCGTCTTCAGGCACCCACTTGTGACTATCTGCGCCCATCTTTCCGGCTACATCCTAAATAAGTACGTGACCTGCCCAGCCCCATTTTAACCTGGCAGACTTATAGCAACAACGTAAAACTAATTTAAAAAAAATCGATCGGTACCATAAAGAATGGCCAAAGAAACTCATATAGTATACGATTCATGAAAAAAAAAATTGAAGCTTTTCATGCATGCAACGAAAGTCTGTCTACTGTTGCATAGGAATTCGTTTATTTTTTCACGAATCGGTTTTGAGTTTCTTTGGGAAAGTTGTTTAATATGACGGATAGACTCACCTCCTACAGGGATGCAGGTGACTAAATCGCCACCCAGTATGATTACTTAATTATTACTTAATTAGGTCTCATACTATGTGTGCATTGATTTTAAGTGTGCTACCAGCTTAAAGCTCCTCCACACTTGACCGACAAAACAACACTGTTGTTATAACAATGGGCTGACTGCCCCAGCATGCATTAGTTCGATCAACTCAATTAAAAATGTCTAACCACCCTTGAGTGGAGCGGTCTATTCAGCTAAATGTTTCGAGAAGTTAATCACAAACTTTGCCCCGGATTGAGACTGAATCGTGACCCGTGACCTTTAGATCAATACGCGTAGTTAGGGTTACCATTGGGGTACCATTTCCAGAATTTTAAAAAGTCCTGACAAAAAGCAATGATAGAAAAGTTCGGAAATTTTTCGTTTTGGTAATTTTTAATAATGAACGAAACCTATTTTGTAAATTGATTGTAAATACACTTTTACATTTCAAAAATGAACCGTCTTAGTTAACCAACATTAATTTTGAAAATATCCCTTAAGTAGAAAAGGCTGGACAAATGACAAGGCCGGATGAAGTCCAAACGGGGATCCAAAAAGTCGGACATGCCCGAGCAATTCCCGTCAGATGGTTAACCCTACGCGCAGTTAGCAGTTGCAGATTCCATTGGTATTGTCTGGGAAATCCATTTCGGGCGCGATCCAATATTTTCAGCTTTCTGCCGACTGATATTTGCAAAGTGAGCTAAGATGTGAAACGTTTCTTATTTCTCAGGATTAGAGTGAACTTCAAGGTTCGCCTTATACACGACGTATGATTCGATATTTGTTATTATGTTTTTTACTGTACTGTATTGTCAGCTTTTTTCCAAATGGGTTGGGGTCGGCTTCCAATGTAACCAGATGCAACTGAATACCAGTATACAATGCAGTATCGTTAGTTGTAATTAGGTTTTATAATGAAGAGAACGTTAATAAACGTTAATACACAATATAGTATGTTGATTGATGAAGAAAAGAGGATTACGATTTATTTGTCAGCTTTTTAATCTTTAGTTTAGTTCATTGAGCCGTCTGCCTAATTAAGTGTAAATGTTTACACTATTTTTGAAGGAAGTATTAGTATACGTCGCAGTACCCAAGCACAACATGTCGAAAAAGCGAGTCCCTCTATATAAATTCTGTTTAAAATTGAAATAGTAACTATTTACTTCATTTTTATCTTCATTTTGCCGGATAGAACAGAGCACTACACGGTTCTTTAGTTCACTCTTAGTACTCATAAAACTGGCTAGGTTTATCTTTAATTAAAATTGCAATATTGTAATGTCAGTTGCCATTTTGCCAACTCATCCATTTACGTTCCAACAGATTATTTAAAGCTGATAATGTCATTTTATTCCACCACCCAGATTAGCGTTGCTCATGTAAATATAATGTACTTAGAGCAGGTAAATACGGCGTACTATAAATAGAGCGAATCAGCTCCTGTGAGTGGCGTTTTAAAAAGGTCGCGGGTTGGAGCGGGCGACAATTAGTTATAATTGTTCGGGTTGCCGGGTTGCGGGCCAGGTTAACCTCATCAACCAGTTGACTCCGACATAAATCACAATTGAAACCACTGAGGCCTATCTACCTAAGTACCTACAGCTACGTACTCACTATGTGGTTTCGTTTTGTGGTTTTCCGAGATTTTTTATTTAAATTATTGTTTAATGCGATGTGGTATCGGAGTTTTCCTTTGTTGAATAATAATAATATATTGTTGCCGTAATGATAATAGGTTAAGCGATATAGATAACGTCAACATTCATTATGACACGAAAATCTTTATCTTTTAGGTACCATAGTAAGATGAAAAAACAAAAGAAATTCAGGTTATCGCCTGGTTTACATAAATATGCGAGAGAATTATTTATTCGTATTATACGTATACATATTTATTCGATCTCGATGATTTTAAATTATTATATTAATCTTGAAATAGTTGGATTGTATGGGGTTTCCGCGTTTTCTGCGAGTTTCATTTCAAATAACGTTGCGTAATATTACGTTGAGTTACTGGCTAAGCATCCAAATACATAATTATACCTAAGTCATCCCATCTATTTCTTGTAGGGAACATGGGAACAAGGGAGCTCGTTACTCTGTTAATTGCAAAAACCTGTAATTCCTGAGAGTAGCTAATGTCGCCAATCAGGTAGCTGATACATCAAGATGTTGCTCTTTTAAAAGGCGGTTGCTGTCGTGCAAGCATTTTGAGTAGTTACGTTTTATTCTAGGACGGTTCAAAGGTTTTACTGCTACACTATTCCATTTGCATGCATGTAGGCAGATATGATAGACGGGTGAGGTGAGGTAAGCTGAAGAAAGGTATGTCATATAAAGCCATACATTACTCATACATGAAAGGAATGCAAAGTTTTACGTGCCTATTAAAAATCAGGTCTTTAGGTACGCGACCTAAAGTTCTTGAAAGGGCAAAATACCCACAGGAAATTTGCACAACACCGGATGACATCAGTGGGTCAAGGTTAGCGATGATAACGAAATATTTGTTTACAGTACCGATAGCAAGCCGCATCTGTCTGCCAATCAGCTGGTCGACTTTCTAAACGAGATCCAGAGGGACCCTAGACTCAATGAGATCCTGCATCCCTACGCCGACCTCCAGCGCGCCAAGGATCTTATCAAAACCTATGAACACAACAAGTACCATCAGCAAAGATCACAACTCACCTTTGATGGATTTTTAAGGTTCGTACGTCAATTTTACAGGTCATACCATAGTTCGCGGAAATAAACTCAGATACCTTCGAAGAACGAGTTTTCGATTACATAATAATATACATGTCATGAATCACTTCGTAACGTAAAACGGTTATACTAAAAAGATTTGTTTTTTTTTTTTTATTACTATGTAGGTTTATAATAAAAAGAGTGTTTAATAAACTCTCCACCAGACAGTACTATAATAAAATTGTACTCTTTTTACTTGTGTTTAAACATTTTTAACGATGATTAATTTGCGTAATAAACTTTCATTACTAAACGGTGGAATGTATTAAAAAACTCAAGCGATAACACAACGTTCTAATAGAATTGATTGCTTTTGAATATTTGTTTGTATGTCTTATGTGTGGACATACAGAGGCAAACCCGGAACAATTATCTGTAGGCCATACAAATATTAGCGCTGAAGTCACTCAGCCACCGTACAAAAAGTCAAAAACAGAACGCGATCAGCACATTGAAACTGAGTTCTAGAGTTGTTAGTTTCAACGAGTGTGATACTTGACAGCTCCCAAACGCAGTTTAAAACGTGCTGATCACGTTTAGTTTCTTTGGGAAATGCCCTAAATGTTTCTTGTGTTACAGATTCATAATGTCTGAGGACAACCCGATCGTGGCGCCGAGTAAGATGGACCTCTGCGACGATATGGAGCAGCCTTTGGCGCACTACTTCATCAACAGCTCGCATAATACCTACCTTACTGGACACCAGATTACGGGGAAGTCTAGTGTCGAAATATACAGACAGAGTCTGTTAGCTGGATGCAGGTTAGTTCAAAATACTATACCTTAAAAACATTATATCTACGAACACCCTCAGTTTGTTCAGCCGAAAATTAAACATAAACCTTTTCATTTTTAATTTGGAAAATTGCGACGTCAAAAATGTGTCTTGTCAACGAAAGAGTTTAGTCAAAAAGAGTCCAAACTTTTTATAAGGTTACCGTAACTCCGAATCAAAGTTCGGTCGAGACAAAAATACCCGCGTTGCTATGTAAAGGAAGTCGGCATTATAAGCGCGACGAATGCGGTAGGTGATAGTATTCAATTCATGTCTAGTTCAAGAGCATTGAGACAAGCCTCCAAACTTGACCTTCAGTCGTAGGTGTGGAGAGAGGTTCCACTTTCTGCGATGACTCAAACAAGTGACCTTGAGCCGACTTGTTCTATTGACAATTCGAGACAACTATTGTTGTGCAACAATGCTTTGTACTACGACCTTTAGGAAAATAATGATTGAATGTTATGCCTCTAAAATGTTTAGCCCATAAACCCTCCTATTATGTTCAACGACCAAAGAAACAATACGGGCGCGACGTAAGCTCTGAAATACACATTCTTTCCAACTTTCAATTCCAGCTATTTGTACGAGTTAAACCAAAATATCCGCATTTTATGCATTGTTGAAAAAGTTTTACTGAACAATTGTGAAAATACCATTGGCATTTTAAACTAGGAAATTCCATTTGTCGAATCTGAGTGTTCTAAAGAACGTCGGCACTTACCTAGCTCTTATAACTGAAAACCTGTTTGTGAAAAAAAAAAAAAAACGAAAAAAACCTGATTTAGTGGTGCTTGTATAAAGTACGACTTGCCGCATTGCCGAACTCGTCGAGTACTAATTACTACGCTATCGATACTAATTTGTTTATAAAATCCATAACTAATGTTTCCAATGCGTTTTTAATAATAAATCCAATTAGTGCGGTATCGAACGTTCAGTTATCGATATCATCGGTGTGAATCGACCTTAATTATCGTGTTAGCGTATGAAAATAAATGTAAATATTTGAAAAAACATATTTTATTGCGTTTCACATGTATGCCTTATTTTGGCTTGACTTGATTTAATGTATGTTCCATGCTTGTCTATTTACTTAAACAATATACTAGATAAAATTGTATATAGGAATTTGAAATTTTATGGCATAATGGCTGTGCACTCAAATGAGTAAGCGATTTACTTTTAAAGAGGCGAGTAATAAATAAATATCTGATGCTCTAGTAATACGGTTCTGTTTACGTTATCTGTATTCCGTGCTTGAAAAGTTTTAAGCGCTCCTGTTTTCATTTTCAAAACTAAAATGAAAGTATTTTTGGGAAAATTCAACTTAACAAAACGTTAAAACGTTTTTATGATCTTACATTAATTATTATAAGTCTGATATAATACCGCAATAGTCCACTTAGCGGAGACACTCCATCAATATAATTATATGCATCATGCTTATAAAGTTTTCATCAATAGACATACAAACTTGTTATCATCATCAGCTTACAGCAGCCCACTGCTGGACATAGGGCCCTTGATTTTCGGCAAGTTTTATCCAGGTGCTACCATCCACCTTGAAAGACTAAACAAACTCAATACAAACAAACAAATTGATCTAATCTATCTCCTTTCCACACAGATGCGTAGAACTAGATTTCTGGAACGGCCGCACTGATGAACCAGTAATTGTACACGGATACACTTTCGTCCCAGAGATCAGTGCCAAGGAGGTTCTGGAAGCGATAGCAGAGAGTGCCTTCAAAACGTCTGACTACCCAGTCATATTGAGCTTCGAGAACCATTGCAATCCGCGACAGCAAGCCAAGATTGCCAACTATTGTAGAGAAATATTCGGAGACATGTTACTTGATAAACCGCTTGATTCCCATCAATTGGAACCGGGTAAGTTATTTTTTTTTCTTTTATTTAGCCTAATCTGTCCCACTGCTGGGCATAGACCTTCCCCAATTCCATCTACTAACTCTTCTCTTGCACCACTTTGTACCAGCCCTCACTACCATGACCATCGAGTTCACATCGCCATCGCTTTCTAATTGGCCTCGGCGGCGCCGTCCATCTCTTGGCATTGTGTGGAGACTTTTGCTTAGCGGTCATCATGCATGCGGCCAACATGACCCGCCCAATCCCATTTCAGCCTAGCAGCCTTCTTGTCAACGTCCACTATGCCCGTTATGGAACGCAGCGTGGTGTTACGGACTCTGTCTTGTCTTTTGACACCCAGAATACTGCGTCCTAACCTACGGTGCTCAGACCTGGTCGTTCACCGAGTCGCAGGAGTTCCGCTTTAGAGTTTGCCAAAGGGCAATGGAACGCAGCATTCTGGCTGTCAAAAGACAAGTTATTTCAAGAAGTTAAAATCCCGTACTTGAGTATCCCGTTGGCAAAATCTATTGATCATAATATCTGCAACAAACGATGCTCCGCCGTTATAACAAAAGTACTACTTCGGCATTATTGTGCATTGTATCGTAAGAAAAATATTTTTCATTGGAAACTTGTGCAATGCATTTGATAACATTTCCATTCTTCTATAATATAATAATACAATCTTGCAGTCATGTGTGTTATAAAATGTTATATTTTCTCAAGAACCGTGAGACGTATAAATAGATTGTCGGAGAACTTTGTAATTTGCTAAACATTGATAGCAAGTACAGAATGGCGAAGAAGTTAACATGCCTGTTTTCAATAGGAGCCGGAAACATTACCCAGTAATAATTGGGTTGTGGAAGTCATATAGGCAGTCGCTGCATTTAAAAAATACTGGTATTAAACTGCATCTGGTTAGACTGGAACCGACCGACTGACTGACCCCAACATACGTAGTTAGCCAAAGGCTAAGCAGATGATATTTCCAACAGGAGCCGAGCTCTTAAGATTATTTTATTGGTGTACATTTTTAAACGGCAATCATTCCGGCATTCATTCATTTCATTTTGTCATTCATTTCATTCATTACCTTTCAACTAAATTCCCGAATATTGTAAAACTACAGTGACTTGTAGGTACACGGTAGGTGAGGTAGGTCATAAGGTAAACGATCACCGTTTACTGATCCACTAAAGACGCTGTTTAAGATCAGATAAATTGTTTTCGCTCAACGCCTATTAATCTTTCAACACATCCATCCAAACATCAGGAGTGCATCAAACTTTATTGAACGCTATCAAGGCCAGATGATTTTCATTTGATTTTATGAAAGGAAATGACGTACACATTCGACAGGTTCTTGTCAACGTAGGTTTGAGTACAGATTAAATGAAACATATTGGAACTTTTATCTAGCGTATCGATGACGCAATGGCTTAATTGTCAGCGCTATTTTGGTGCTTATTAATAATCCTAATTATTATAATAAATATTGTGATGATCTTGGTTCCATTGACGTACGACTTCGATACTTTGAAGTCGGTATACGGAATATCTGCAGTATTTATGTTGGCCTAGGACCAAGCGTATGCCCGGCATAGCATGTAAACACGATGACACAGTTTGTTGTTCACCGTCTGGTATACGGGTTCAAAAGTGTATGTTGTTTTAATCGATGCTTGACTTTTAAGGCATGCTTACGTTTTATTAGGTCGAACTGCTAAGCGAGTAATCGCCGTACTATTTAAAACGTTACTCGACAGACATGCGTATTTTCGTCGTTTATAGAGTTGGGTGTGAAAAGATATAAATCAATGATCAATAAATGTGTCCGGTAGATGGAGCTTTAGGATTTTATTACCACCGAGTGTAGTTTTTTGACTTTTGTACTTTGTTTGCTTGTACAAGGATTTCCATTTGTGATTTTAACACCGATATGTGCCAAAAGTGTAGCGTTTAAAAACAATAGTAATTCGCTACTGATCTGCTTCTACAAAACGGTTTATCAAAGATAACATCGCACAGGCTTTATGGCTGTCGTTATCATTCATGCTACTGTAATATGATTCTAACAATTATAAAATGTTAAACTAACACTATAATATCATGTATTCTTACAGCCGTTAGCCGATTGCTTATATATAATTATCTACTAGAGATATAGGGAGTACGAATAGAAGAGACTTTAATAAATTGACTGCCCTTTTGTTTCTGTCATAAAGGAGGGGAGTTGCCGCCGCCATCAATGCTGCGCAACAAGATCATAATTAAGAACAAGAAGAAGCATCATCACCACCACAAGAAGGATGACTCCGTTGCTTCTGAGGAGAGTGAACCAAGACCGGAAGTACCTCATGGAAATGGAGATGTGACCACCGCCACGGTGAGCTCGACTGTATTTTATGTAAGGACTACCTTTTACCATTTCTACCGTGGCTTACACCACAGGTACCATGCATTTTCCACGGCCATGTCTTCGTCCATAAACTATGTCAATGTAAAAATCACGTCATTTAATAGAAAGAAAAAGCATTATTCTCATTGAACTACTTTGCCTATTTTTGTACGTCTTACACTTTGTGTAAGCAAAAAATAAAAATGACAGCTCCGTTGCTGCGTGATCGTGAGCTTTCAAAGCGGAGCGGAGAGGTGAGGTGCGGGGATCGACCAATCACATAGGTTGAAATCCTTTAACGAATCTCGTCTCTCCTGTGATATTTTTCAAATCATGCACCGTGCACCGCTCCGCTCATCATCGCTTTGGAGTTTGAACTTGTAAGAAAGACAAATCGACAAACACAGTTTAGAGACCCGAACTAAGAATCTATAAACTAGTACTAAACAAAAAAGCTTCATTTCCCTGCAAATCTTTCGAGTTCTGTAAACATTATGATAAAATCTATACTAATATTTTAAGCTGAAGAGTTTGTTTGTTTGGTTGAACGCGCTAATCTCAGGAACTACTGGCTCGAATTGAAAAAATCTTTTAGTGTTGGACAGCCCATTTATCGAGAAAGGCTATAGGCTATGTGACACGCTGCGACTCGGAACATCCATCAAAAATGTTATGCAGACGAAGTTGCGTGGGTCAACTAGTTATGAATATATTTATATTGTAACGAGATAGTGTCACACATCCTTTTTTAATAATAATCCATTAAATGTGATTGCTACGAACATTAAAAGATCGCTTTATTTATTCAGTGAAAGCGAGATTTTGGCTACGGATCAAACATAATATGAATGTGAAAATCGTTTGCATACTTCAAGATTAGAATGGTAGGTGCAGTAGTTAGTTGTTTTTTCCTAACGATTTTTTGAACTCGTTAATAATATTTATAGTATAAATCATAAAACGTTTCCGTCTGTATCATATTTAGTCGTTCAATTTATGGATTAGGGATCAATGAAAACATATTGAATGGTTTCCTTCCTACCATTTCGATTTTCACAGGCAAAGTAATGTGTAGGTATGAGCAATATTTCAATGTCGTTAAAGAACGCCAGAAAACTAAAATTATCACCCGTCTCGATGCTACTAAATTCTTTCGTGTGTTGACGTAAAATACGTAGAACGAAATGTGCATTATAGGTGAGCCAGGAAAAACATCTTGTATCTCTTTTGATTTTTCCGAATCACGTTTCTTGTTTGACGAATACCTACGACTCCTAATTATAAATATCTATTCTTACGCTATGATATTAAAAATACCAATAAAATTCGCGGTATTTTTATTGGAGTCAACGACCGCAGATCGGTCGTATTTTCTCTAGTCTATTGTAAGTCATGATTGTTTGTCTCCAGTTAACGCGTCAGGGTTCATCCGATTCTTCGGACTCTGAAAGCTCGTCGGGTGAAGAAGAAGCAGGCGGGGTCGACAGCGCGGTGGGAGAGGACGCTAGGGAGACACACGCCGGCGCCGAGATATCAGCGCTCGTCAACTACGTGCAACCTGTGCACTTCAGCTCCTTCGAGAACTCCGAGAGTGAGTCTAACAACAGTCTGATGTAAAGTAGCTGGCCGTAGGCCTCCCCCAAAAGTCCCCTTTTTATAACCATAGCGAGCTCCTGGCTGCTGAGCCGAAATAGGTCAGAATTTTCCTGTCTATATCTCTGATGTTAGGGGAAGCAGGACGAGACGCGCTTCCTCCTTACGCAGCTCGTGAGCAGCTTCTTCTTATTGCTATAAGTGTAGGTCGGGGAGGACGTCCGAGGACGCACGCGGCCGCAGAAATCTCTGCCATAGTCAACTACGTGCAACCTGTACACTTCAGCTCCTTCGAGAATGCTGACAGTTAGTATTACTTTTATTTTTTTTTGCATTTTTTGTTTCATGCTTCTTTTTTAATTGTGCAGTGTACAAGCGCAACTTCTGAGCTCCAAACACTGGTTTGTCTTACTACAGCATTTTGACATCAATCTCTGTCATCTTTCATCTTGTTCTGTCCTATCCTATAATTGCATGGCGTTAAGAAATAAGGAATCACGCAACAGTTTCATAAAAATGGAAATTGAGCATTAAAATTATGCGACTAGCATTCAAAACTCCATTTTAAGTTGTCCTCTTGATTCGTTGTTTTTTAACGCCGTTCAATCATAAGCAACACGACTGAGTTGAGTGTGATGTATAGAAAAGAACCGTTTCTACGAGATGTCGTCGTTCGACGAGAAGCAAGCGACCACGCTACTGAAGGAACGGCCCATCGAGTTCGTGAACTACAACAAGCATCAGTTGTCGCGAGTGTACCCGGCGGGCACTAGGTTCGACTCCTCTAACTTTATGCCACAGGTAACTGAACATTTATTCAGAAATACATATTATTTAATGGAAAATGAATGAAAGACCGACTCTTTGGCGGAGACCTAGTTAGCTGTGTTAATAACAATGACCTTGGTAGCCTTGATAATGGAACATCTGATTCCCATAGTCACTTTAGATGTGCAAGTAATAACAATGTTATAGTATTTGTGACGTCAACAATAAAAAAAAGCTTTCTCGATTCTCCATCAGATTTCAGTAAGGATTTTCGGGTCGAAAAAGTAGTTTGACAAAGTGTAGATAAATGATTTTTGGTCGACTACGTCATCGCTTACCGCCACCCGCGATTGTGGTCAAACGCGAACTGATAAAAAACTAGAACATGACATTGTATCAATACTCAAGAGATAAAATTTGATTGTAAGTTTGTATGTAGGGGGTAATCTTCGGAACTACTAATCCGATTGTAAAAATTGTTTCACTGGTAGATAGCCTATAGTACCATGTAATAATATGGGCTATAAATTATATTTATATCATACTTATTAGCCAAGCTATCACAATTTTTGCGGACGAAGTCGCGGGCGAAGTGCTACTATGTCATACATGTGTTCAAATATACACAAGTAATTAAATAAGTATATCGACAACCTTTTATCTCGATTAATTTCCCGACCGCTACACTCGTTTATCTAACGATATATTACTAGAAAATGATCTATTTTTAACGTGTTCCTAGTATCAATATTCTTGTTATAATTTCCACGTGTTCGACAGGTTTTCTGGAACGCCGGCTGTCAGTTAGTGGCTCTGAACTATCAGACGTTAGACTTGGCAATGCAGCTGAACTTGGGGACCTATGAATACAACCGGCGGTGTGGATATTTACTGAAGCCAGAATTTATGCGGAGGAAGGTGAGTTTAATTTTCTTATAGATAAAATACCGTATCTAGATTGTAATTGGTGGCGTGCCTAGGGGCCAACAATACGGCAAGCCCATAAGGCGAGCAGACTGTTCAGAAACCCTTATAAGGGCAAGCCAAGCTTTTATGTTTGTATGAAAGTACTACTTATAATATGACACATCGAGGTTTATGAAAAGGCTCATTATCAGCAATGCAGATGAAGTTCTAAAAACCAATTTTTAATACCGTACCTACTTCTGATTGCGATGTCGCACATGAAAGCAATAAGTTAAAACGTCCTTGTAATGAGGTAAAAGTTCGTTTACCTACAATTCAATAATATTCCTCCCAATCGTGTTTTGAAAACATAGACGTTGAAAATATTTACTTCTTCGATTTTAAATTACACATCTTATTTGTAAAACAAATAAAACATGCAAATGAAGTTGAATATTTCTTACACGTTTAAGATTCAACTACACAGTTTTTAATTGCAACGCGTTTTATTAACGTGCGAGCATTAATTAAACCACATCTGATTCTCGTACCTCCCAACTAGTAAATAAATCAGGCGGAGTAAGCGTCAGTAAACAACATAAAACATTTGAACATTATTACTCGGTAAATATCTCATATTATCCCATTATCGTTTACTGCAAAGTAAACCTTTGTATATCACGCTTGTAATCCACGAAGGGTAAGGCTGAGGTGTACTCTTGAAGACACTCTTTTTTCCCTAGTTACGTTTGAGACACCACCTTGCGATTGACTGTTCTAATGGTTTAAATGGTTTTTATGAACAAAATTCATGCATGCCAACCCTCTTAACAATATTTACTTTAAGGACCAAATTCCCGATATGACACTATTCGATGTGCTGACAAAAGAAATAAACATTGTTTTATTGTCGCAGAAACATGTGCATATACAAAAGATAAGTTCGTCAAAAACGGAAGTGTGGGTTTTCACACAGTTTACGAAGCTGTGTACAAATAGGGTTTGTTTTTTCCTGGATACGTCATATGAATGCGTTGGACCATTTCATTTATTAGGGATTACCCATATTTGTTTTTAATTAAAATACAAAACGCACGTTTTCGCCGATAACATTTAGTAAACTAGCTGTCCCTCGTTGACAACTTGCATTTTAAGGAAAACGCTTGTATCTATGTAAAAGTCTATCAGAGTACTTGCTTATTTAGTTAAAATACACAGATAGAACAAATCCATTCAGCCGTTTGTGTGTTTAAACACACATCTTAGAATAAATACTCTTCTAGATACTGCATGCAAAATTGAGAAAATGATTTTTTTTTGACCAAATGACCCAAGATGATAGTAATGATAAATGAGCAATGATGAAATCTCAAGTCGGGCAAAATGTTATTGGGTTATTTCATCAGATTTTTTAACCGACTTCAAAGAAAGGAGGAGGTTCTCAATTCGGTTGTATTTTTTTTTGTGTTTGTTACTTCATATCTTCGTCATTTATGAATCGATTTGAAAAATTCTTCTTTTATCTGAAAGGATTTACTTCGCGATTGGTCCCATAGTCGGTTCAGTAGTTTGGTTTTTAAATCAAAATAACTGGAAACAATATGTCATCCAAGTAAAAGAAATTGCGAAATTGATGTTTGACAAGGATTTGTGTGTGATACGATAGCTAAAAATGGTAAAATATTTTTTTTTTTGCAAAAAAATAACCGATTTCCAAAAAAAAAAAACAAAAAAAGTGGAAAATAACTTTATTTTCGGAATTCGGTGGCAAAAAATCCAATGAAACAAACAATAGTCACAGACTTCCGAAAGTAAAGTTATTTACCAATTTTTTTTTTGGAGTCGGTTATTTTTTTGCAAAAAAGGTTTTTAGTAGCAGCCTGAGTCAGGATTTCTGTTATATTCATGGCCAAAAGGCGCACTATTACATAGGACTTAAACGTGACTGACGAAGTGTGGGAGTCC
The DNA here is from genome assembly GCA_964057025.1 of Standfussiana lucernea. Lineage (NCBI taxonomy): Eukaryota > Metazoa > Arthropoda > Insecta > Lepidoptera > Noctuidae > Standfussiana > Standfussiana lucernea. The sequence continues at coordinate 13,870,060 of OZ059794.1, forward strand.
CATAGAGACATCGCTTCCTCTGCCTACGCCTTCGACGACTACAAGCCTAGTTTAGTTATAAACCGTGAAAGCTTAAAACAGTGTTGCAAGCCTAATATTATGTTAAAAAACGACCTTTTCCCATTCCAGGATCGTCGCCTCGACCCGTTTGCGGAAAGCACAGTAGACGGCATCATAGCTGGTACATTATCAGTGACCGTGCTCTCTGGCCAGCTGCTGACGGACAAGCGCTGCGGCACCTACGTCGAGGTCGACATGTTCGGACTGCCCGCGGACACTGTCCGCAAGAAGTTCCGCACAAGGGTCGCGCCTAATAATGGCATCAATCCTGTCTATGGAGAGGAGCCGTTTGTTTTTAAGAAGGTATGTGGTCATCTTCTTCGTAGTACAAGTTTAAGACATCGCCATCGCTGACCACGAGGCGCAAGCTATCGACGATTTTAATTTATTTTCTCTAAAGAAACGAACAATCGAAGTAGGTCCCGTGTCAGTAAAAGAGACGCTTACAATAACAGCTGATCGTTGACAGGTCATACCGCATAACCATCCTAAACAACTCGTTTCAAATTGCTAGCTCTGCTCGCTTATCGTTAATCGTCGGCAATGGGACAGGTGCCTAAAGCTGTAGTCACACCGCTAGCTAACTTAGTTTTTTTTTTTTGCGAGTCGGACTCGCACACAATTTTTTTTCATAGTATTTTAATGAAAAGCCAAGCTACTGATACAGTTTCACGAAAAAGTCCAATATCTTAAGAACTTCTCATAATTTACTTCAGTTTTGTGTAGCGGTTCATAGAAAACACCTACTCTCTCCAAATTTCAACTGTGAGGTGTCAACAGTAAAATGGCTGTGACATACGGACGGACAGACAGACGAACAGGACGAATCTATAAAAGTTCCGTTTTTGCCAACGGAACCCTGAAAATGAGTCCTAAGGCAGATTCGTTCGAAATTAACCAAGCCATATTGTGGTACATTACTTTTTCTTCATCAGTGTTTATATCTTTCTCTTTCGTTGTCGCTTTTATTTATCAGTATTGAAACAGAAAAAGTAAATTCACGGTTTACAGCTTACGTCAGTAGCTTACTTAATTGAGCAGGATATTTCTCAATGTACCTACGTATAATAAAATAAATATTCGTCTTTAAACTAACCGTAATAATTACGTGTTAAAGTGAACGTAAGTAATCGAAATGACGACTGTAATTTATACGTCATGGCGCTTGACGTCTTCTGTCACTTGCGCACGATGTAATAATTGCAATTATTTATGCTAGTGTGTGGTAACATTACCCAATCAATTTAGCATTACTAATGATGTGGGTTGAGATAAAATAAAAAAAGGTTTTAAATGTAATTTTCACCCTAGAAAGTAATTCTTCTTTACGCTGATCCGTGGTGCATAATTTTAATAACGTACTGTACTTAAATGTATTATTGCACTACATACGAGCCCTGACTTATATGTACTGTCATGAGGTCGAACACAGGCACTTAACTTTGAGTTTTTATTTAATCACCACTACTCTCAAATGGATGAAGGAAAACATCGTGAGGAAACCGGCGTGTACTAGGGCCAAAAAATCGAAGACTTGTGACAACCCACACTGGGCGAACACTCTCTCTCTCCGAACGACCTTCTGTACATATTTCTTATGTGGCACAAATGTCGGTATACGCATCTCTTTGACTCCCGCCATATGGGCCGTGTCAACGCTTGACGTATTGTTTACACTTCACTCCTCTGCGCGGGCGCCGGCACAATGCCATTCAACTAGTTAACCACTACAAACGCTCTGATTGAGTTAATGACTGAGTGCAATTAACAATTGTTTGAAAACTTCCCGCTAATAATGTAAAGGTGTAATTAATCTAATAATACGTTGGGTGTGAATGTATGCTTGTTTACATGGTGATCAGCTGATCGTTTTTACAAGGTTAGGTTTTACGGTATTGAAAACGTTGGCGTTTCGTTATGACTTTCCTCTAATGGGTGCGTGTCACTGACACAAATCTCAGAAAGGTTGTGTTTGGTTTTCAAAGTGTAGAATTATAAAATCTTTGATTTTTGTAAACATAGTTGTTGTATAATTTGTTCTATGGGTGAAAACTGCGTCAGAATTCATTCATTGCGGGAAAAGAACTTTCAAGTTTCAAACTAGAGGACCGTAATTTTGTTATTTATTTATTTAATTATGGTACTCCAACGACTTATTCACTAATACATTTTTGGGATACTGTAACGATTAAACTTAAAATCTAGAGTGAATTTGTCACTTAAAGGTGTGCACAGCACTTACATATTTCAAGTTTTTAAAATATTACATGGTATACTTAATATAGGCAAAAAATAAAATAAAACAGAACTACATTACAACAAAATTGAAGATAAAAAAGTCTAAAATCTATTTTGTTGCTCTAAAGATTAACACAGTCAATGACAAATAATAAACAAGTAAGTAATAATATTAGTACTAAAATTATTCTGCTATTATAACTTAAGAGGGTGCTGTTATCAAATGCATCTTATTCATTGCTACGAAATATTTAATGTTCCTACGTGACTTGTAACATGTTTTAAAGAAAAACTAAACAATATGTATTTAATTAAAAAGGAAAAATACGGCCTCAATTGAAAAACTTTAAATATATTATTTGTGAGACAAAATTAAACACGTTCAACGCAATTGTTAACGCCAATTTAACCGGAAGTATCTATCAATGGCTTCGCTTTGGTAAAAAGTGAGTAATTGTGCATTTCACGGGTGTTTGTGCGGTAACGGCGGCGGTTCGGGTTTATCGACAATGACCTTGATGAGTTAATTTTTTACACTGTTTTCGTTCTCAGTGCAGACACTGGCAATAATGTGTATTCTCTCTCTCATAGTGGGGCACACGAAGAGATAGTAAAAATCATACTGTACTTTTTAGCACGTTAAAAGATTTTATATCCATACTTTGAAAAGTACTGCTAAACATTCTTGTGTCTACGAAACCGACTCACGAGAAATAATTCACAATGAAAAGCCAACGTTTTTCAATACAGTAAAACCTGACCTTGTTCAAAACGCTCAGCTGATCACCATGTCAACAAGCATAAATTCACGCCTAATCAAACGTATTATTAGATTAGTTATCCCTTTACGTAATTGGCAAGAAGATTACAAACAATTGTTGATTGCACTCAGTCGTTAATGAATTAATGCTGGATCGTGATAACGTACGACGCGTCTCCAAGCTATGCGGTCTTCCGAAGGTGTGGAACGCTCGGTACAAGCTGTCTCCAATAGCCTTCTTGGTCGCGTCTGACCATGTTGCGGGGCTGAATCACCAAACCTCTTAGCGTGCAGCCCTCGGCCTTTTCGGAAATATAATGCGTTCACCTAATCTAATATGTAGACACTTGGGAAAATTCTAAAATGATTTTCGATTGCCAAAAAGTTAGCAATAGCATTAAATTACAAGCAGCTCGTGAATGTACAAAAGAAAACCTTTTAAACATAGGGCGTCAGACAACGGACGTATGTTTTCTACATACGCTATCCACTATAAGATCATGCGCAAAAAATATCTTAAGCTTTTGAGGCGTTAATCATTCGATTACCAAGAAGTTGCTCAAAATCGTCACGGTTGTTTTTTGAATGACGCAATGCATTTTTTTTGTCTTATTAATTTGTGTCTTTGCCTTCATGTGTTCCTCGAGCAAGAATATCAGAAGAGGTAACAAGCGTTTAGATTTAGTATAATTATGTAAATAATAGAAGATTGGTTGTTTAATTCTTTTATTATTTGATTTAGGGAGAAAAGTTCTTCTAGTCTTGAAGTCTTCTTATTGCTTGTTAGACCTTCGAATATGATTTCTGTCTCGCGATATCATGCACTTAAATATGATGCACATTATATGCAACTAAGGTTGATTGAAGATGTGTGAAGTGTGAGATTGTACGTAAAACAACGGAGAGTCAGCCGGCGGCTGTAGTGGTTTTTCGTACATTTCATCTTGACGCTCTAAGTCAGTGGCTGATTATAAGTTTGGCGTGGGCTCAGTGGCAATTCTCGACATTTACTATACAATCTTGGATTGCCGTTTACTGCACGGTAGTGCAGGGGCACCTAACCACAATCGCTAAGAATTTTGCAATTTCGTGGTAAGCGAAATTCGAAGCGTGTTTTACGACGGCTTGCCGTGGCGGTGTATTACTTATGCGGTCTACGGTGGCGTACTACACAACTATATAAAGGCACTTTTAAACTGTCAAAGAACCAGTCAGTTAGTCAGAAAAGTTAAACTTAGTGGCAGAAAACTCCATGGACATTGACTTTTGGTGGCAGGTAGTGCTGCCGGAGCTGGCCATGCTGCGCATCGCGGCGCACGAGGAGAGCGGGCGCCTGCTGGGGCACCGCGTGCTGCCCGTGCTGGGCCTGTGCCCCGGCTACCGCTCCGTCAACCTGCGCACCGAGCTGGGCCTGCCGCTGCCCGCCAGCCTGCTGCTGCTCGTCGTCGTCAAGGTACCGCAAGGCCAACTGTCTCCACGCACACATTGCTGAACGTTGGACGTCGTGTTTTCTTAATAATGGGCCTAATTAAAATGTCTCTCTTTCTCGCCAGGATTACGTGCCAGACCGGCTGTCGGAACTAGCGGAGGCTCTGGCGAACCCGATCAAGTACCAGAGCGAGCTCGACAAGCGAGAGCACCAGCTCGCTAAGCTAACGGAAGACACCGACGTGCCGAGCGACGCGCTGCCCTCGCGGCCCAAGCGCGCCGCCGACCCGCCCGAGCGAGACGACGCGCGCCGCACACACGCACACCCGGTACGTACACACACACACACACATATAGAGCGAGACAAGCTGACGTCACACCGACGTGTAACGTCTCATTATAAATTCTTGTAACCGCCATCTCGGATTATGATTTCGACTGTTTTCGCCATTCACACCCTTAAATACCATATAATAAACTCAAACTCAAAGCATTTATTTCAATTAAACCGTTACAGACACTTTTGAATGTCAAAACACAAAAAAATAAACTAAGCTACAGTCCCAGTCACAGGGCATAATAACTTGTGAAAGTTCTGTAGTTGCCCATTCGAAAGCGTAGATCTCTATGGAGAAGAATGGGCAAGAAACTCCATGGACACTCTTTTAAATCACTACTCTTTTATATTTGACGAATCGCGTTGTCTCACAAAAACGTTGTTAGAACAATAATTTAATCCCTTCAGGGCCAGACGAACTCACCATTGTTTTTTTTTATCCGCAGATTAAACTAGACGATGCGCCAGACGGCAGTCCGTCGAAGGAGTCTATGATTGAGAGCAAGAAATTTATCGAGACCGAGAGTGTGCCTTCACCACTACCTCCAAATGGTAAGATGGAATCAACGTACATCTTAATTAATCATAGATCGAAATAGTTACTTCTTTGAAGTTTAGGCAAATATACTCTATTTGCCTGAACTTCATGGAACTATAACATGTCGATATATTTTTGCGTTATGCAATGAAACTGATAAATTAGAGAGAGGTCTGAAGTTGATGTTTAAATAATTATTTGTTCTTCTGCATTTCTTTTTAAAAACATCTGGTGTGTTTACATAATCAGCCAGACCCGGAACAACTACCTGTAGGTATACCTGGTCTTCAGACACCACTCTGAACTCGATACAAAATCTTCATTACAGACACAGATGTAAAAACGAACGGCACGACAGACGAGTCATTGCAAGAAACGCTCGAGACACTTCTGTCAATGAAGGTGGTTCGCGAGAAACAGTCGGAGCTTGCGCGGAAACTGGACGCCTTACGACGCAAGTTCGACAAGGAGAAGAAACCACCAACATCCAAGTTCTACGTCAGCAATAAACTGGTTAAAAGACTGTCCTCTAAGAATATGTAAGTATTGAGTGTTGCTGTTTTTGCTTTTCTGATGAGTGACGATAATTGACATTAGAATTACTTTAACAAAATTAAGAGTGTTCCTGTCCAATTAGGTAGAAAGAGATGTGGAAGAAAAGAGTGTGAATGAAATAAATTCTATATTTACACTACAAATAACAAACATTTTTTTTGTCACGATTAAAAAGTGTAAATTCAGTAATTTAATTTATTTTGTCACATAATGAAAGCAATTTTAAATGGGTTCATCTTGTGTTTCCATATCGTCATCATTTTCAACACAATAATAATCTGCTATAGTTGTCAAAAAATAAAAGGCCCGTTTTGACATTTGTCATCGCGACGTAACTAGTGAAGTAACCATAGGACTCGGTACTCGATACTCACGATAAATCGATTCAAGTTTGTATGAGTATTTGATCGATTTGATTATGTATTGTAAAGTGCATTGGATTAAAGTTCTGATTAGAAAATTTAACTTATTTTTAATATTGTCGGTATTTTGAAATTATACAATGGTACGAAAGGTCAGTTTGTCATTAATTTAATATTTTTAGTTACAATAACATCCACTCAATCTCAAGAAAAGGCGAAAGTGTTAATTTTCTTCGGATGATGAGCCAAAATCGTCAGTTGAGTTATCGTCACCTGTAAATATAATTATTTCATTTTCAACTTGATTATCAATATTAACGTTTCTGTCAAAATCTTCCTTTATTATTTTTCGAGTTTTTTCTACCACTTTTGCACAGTCTTCTTTAGTTAATTTGGCACAAGCTTCTTTCAGCAATGTCATCATTTTCTTAGTGGAGAATGGCGGCTTTGTATTGTGGCGAGCTTGACTTGAGCCCAGATCAACTCAATAGCATTGTACTGACTTTGTGTCCATGCTGAAGTGCCAATTCATCAATTTGATATTTTAGTTTCGCCGGTTTATTTTCTTTTACCAGTTCCAGCAATTCAGCTTTCAACAATTTCATGTCAGCTTCAACGCCTTGTCTTTGTAGCCATGCCACTAAATCAGCATTTTTGTTTGCTTGAGTGGGTGCTTTATCTATTTGAACTGAATGGTAAGATGCAATGTCCATAATGATTATGCACTGTTAACAAGTTAGTAAACCACTCTATGAATTTATTTACGTCCATTTCTTCGTGATATTATTTTGTACTTTTAGACTCAAATGCGAGTTAGGCATCATTCACAAAATCTCCCCCGGCTGATCCGGCTTGGCAGATTATTAGGCGTCCACCTTTTCCCATTGGCACTTTTGCCTTGGTATCGTCCGTCCACGATTGCGGCACGGTATGATTCGAGTTTAGTCAAGTCTCATCGATAAATATGACACTGTCCCAATTTGTGATTTTCAACATTTTATTTATTTATTTAAACTTCATGTACAATAGTGGTACATAGGCGGACTTAATGCCACAAGGCATTCTCTACCGTCAACCTATGGCCTATTTATGGCTTTGTAATTCAGTAAATAACTGGTTACAACACTAGTATTAAAAAAAAAGACTGATAACGTAACTGTTTTTCAGACGTTTTGTAATAATTAGAAATCGCATGCTACTATAAAGTAAACGCGAAAAGAATACTCGCAATATATTCCATCATATTATATAACGCGCCAAAAAATTTTATGTATTTTTTAAAACACTTTATGTAATTAATTATTATTTTATTGTTGCTTTCAGTTTCTTTCCAAGTTACATTCTAGGGTCTTTCTCAATTGTCAAAACGGGCCTTTTATTTTTTGACAACTGTAAACGGTAAAAATTATACCAATGAAAATTTCTTATTATTTTCATCACTTTGTAAAATGGCCACCATCTTGGATTTTGATAACGACTTTACTGCCATCAAATCACACCATGCCAACAAATTCTCACGGCTACTATCGTCGTGTGGGGATTGATGAAAGTTTCCATTGAATCTGATGGCGCACGGTGTAAGTAACTATCGTCGCGATACTTGCGCCCGTCGATATGAGCGGATATCACACGGGCGCGCACGTAAATCTGCGGATTAGTTCGTAGTCCCGCTCCAGCCCTCCGCCGCGTCTCGGCTTCTGATTCCGGTACACCAAGCGACGTCACGCCACACCGTGCGCCTTGTCTATGACATAGCAACACTGTTGAGGCACCGTTAAGCAGCCACAACTTTACGGGTGGCTTTTTTCTTATTCATAGCATGCTGTGTTGTATGACCGCCAGGAGTAGCGAGGCACATGTGAGCTCGGACGAGGCCGGCACGTGCGGCGAGTTCCTGACGATGGAGCGGGAACTGCGCCTCAAGTGCCACCACGCCGTGTACGCCGCGCTTGAGAAGCACGTGCGCAACGATCAGCACCATCAGATGAAGGCGCTCTCGGTATGTACACTGTACAGTCTACACACTACACTGAACACACTCGAGTGCCACAACGCCGTAAACTAAGTTAGTTTAACCTAATTATTTTGTATTTAAAAAAAAAAAACAAACATTAAGATACACGGCGTAGTTTTCACGAACATGCTCAGAACTGTTTTCATTTTGGTGCCCAACCTTGAGTTTCGGCGTGGGCGGAATTGTGAATTATTTTTGTGTGACTCCAGTCCTGACACCCCTTCCGTTGACATTTTTTTTTGCAAAATTTATGGAATGATTACTTGTTGTCCTCGGCAATTCATACCAGGTTTCTAATAGTCGAGGGTGGATCGGCCGATCATATTGGTGTCTATTCGACTCCACCCCCGTAGTTTTAAAGCCATTAGAAGATCTTGTTAACATAATGGATCGCAAATAAGGGAAAATTAACACGTACCACAACTACTTTATTTTATTGCGTTTTGCAAGGTTTGCCTGTAAACTAAGACTTTTCTATGAAAAAAAATAAGGTACTTGATAAATTGGTGATTTGATTGATGATTTTTTTGTTGTAAAATGTTCACAAGAAACGGTTGTTAACAAGAGGTCTAGGTAGTCTTATCTCAATGAGCAGTAATCGATAAAAAGGGATTAGAAATTTCAGGTCGTTAACATAATCATTACTGCTCTGATTAACATTTTTGAAAATCTTTCTTAGTACATAAATATAAATATTATACAATTATACTTACTGGTCTTATACATAAGTAATGTAGTCATAATATTCTGTCAAAATCGTAGCTCGCCTGTATATATTTATTTATACACTCACCTATGCTAGGACACGCTATACATATAATGTATGTGGAAATAGGGTTTGAGAAAAAGAAATTATAAAAAACTGATTTATAGAAATTATTTAAACTCTAAAACATATCATTAACATAACCTTCCTAATCTGTCTTTTAAAATCAATGTCATTTGTACCTTTTTAAGTATCTTCCACTTCATGCCTGACCTTGTTTTTTTTTTGGGTGTTCATGCCTGAGCTGAATGCTAAGGTTAGCATCCAAGTCTTTCACACAGTACAGTTTGTTGTTAAAACGTTCCATTCCTACATTTATATAATTCTTTTGAAGCATCGCCAGACAAGCTGAAACTTGTATCAATGCATTTACATTTGCACATTATATTTTGCGTATTTTTCCTGCTGTTATCAATTATTATTGTTCATAGCAATATTTTAGTTTGACGATTACTGTCGTCATCACAGCGGTATTGTTTCCTCTTTTGGTTTTATCGGTGCACACAGAATTGACCAACCGCAATAGGTATTCGATTTAGTGTGTATTTGCAGTGTTTAGTGCGCACACGTTTGTGTGAATTTCATTTTCGACGCTGCATCATGAACATCTTATTCAACGTTTCCAATAATACCATTGCAAAATTATTAACACTAGTATCTCAATATCCTGACTTGTACGATGATAAAAGCCCCAATTTTAGAAGTTCAAATAAGCGTTCAAGAATATGGGAAGAAATTGCGACTAAATTAAAAAAGAGAGGTAAGTGGAAACATTTTTTTATTAAAAATTTTACTTAAAATGTAAATCGATAGGGTATTTGACTAGTTTTAGGATGTCAATATATTAGCATAACATCACATTTTCTGAATTGGTGGCTTTTGTTTAATAGCTCTGTCAATAAACATTGAAAAAATGACAATGTAATTGAAAAAGCTTAATTTTTTCTCATATTGTAGCCGTATTGAATTCTGAAACTTGAGTTAGTAATTTAGGTATGTCTTTGTATGCTGCAAGTAATATAGAAGGCAACTATGTATTTGTATCGTATCTGCAACTTTGTCAAATACTCTATAACGATGTGTTACATATTGCGGGATAGTTATTTTGACGCATGAACGAGATCGTCAAGATGGCGCCGCGCGCGCCGTTCTTTTGACTCGTTTCGACTACTATAACTTGAGATTATTAATCCAATTGTGAATGTTCCTATCGGTATTTTTTTTTGAATGGCTACTTTAATAGATTGAAATCGCCACATAGATCTGTGATACATTTTACATAACCCTTGCAATGTGCAGAATATGCATGGACTTTACCAGTGAGATATTCCAGACGACTAAAATGAAGCTATATTTTGATTCCAATCAAGATTTTTGAATATACCTTTCTTTGCCTAATCTGCCTTTCCGGTTTCGGCACGGGTCAGCTGTTTCCTACAAAAGTGCAATACCTAAACGGTCAAAATGTAGGGAACAGCTGATTTTTTTTAATAACCGACGAAAAATCTCTATGTGGGGGGTTTCAGAATGATGTACTGAGTATGTGGTTTCCGTTTTCGCGTCGGTGTCATTCCACCTCGTATAAGATATTAAATGTTATATATTTCGTTAAAAAAAAGAATCCTTCAAAAATATAAAACATAGGTTTTCGCCGGTGTCGGAAGCAGGGTCTAAGCTACCGGTGGTTAGGGCTTCAAAGACAGGAACCTCCTCACAATGGGGGCCGTATCGAGGAGCACTGAATTCTGACTGTCATTGTAGAGCCAGCGCGCTGGTGCCACTTAGCTGCGCGGTTGACCTGGTCATTACGCAGTAATATATAAGTCAATGGGTCCATGACTATCCTATCCTTCAAGCTGGAACCACCCATACACATTCACAAAAATTCATTGAAATCGGTTGGGTGGTTTCAGAGATTAGCGTGTATGAACATAGTGACATGTGATTTTATATTTTAAGGTATTTTGTTTTCATATAATAAACAAATAAATAAAAAATAAAAAAATATTTTGTTACAGGCCTTAAAGCTGAAGCTTGCAAAAAGCTATGGGAAACACAAAGGAAAAGTTATTTGCATTTTAAAAAATCAGGTACAAAACCACCGTCTGAAAAAGAGAAATTATTTCAGAAAATGACTTTCTTAAATAATAAAAATGAAGGTAGTGGAAATCAACAACCAAGTAATGAAAATCTCCAACAAAGCAATGACAATCTCCAACAAAGCAATGACAATCTCCAACAAAGCAATGACAATCTCCAACAAAGCAATGAAAATCTACAACAAAACAATGAAAATCAACAACAAGCCAATAAGAATAATCTTGGACCAGAAAATAAAGACGAAAAGCAAGGAGGCGTACAAAAAGAGGGTCCGAAAACAACACCCGCAAGTGCAGTAATAGTAACAAGTACTAATAGTACACAACAATATGTTATACCATCTGTCCAAGTGAACGTCGGTGGCGTTAATGTAAATCTAGGCTCAAAGAATAGGGAGAAAACACCTCACGAGATCTTCTCGGTTGCTAAGCCAAAGCCTGGGTTCGGACCTCAAACCGACGACGTTTCAATGGTAGATGAATTAGCCCTTTTTACTGCCAAAGTTCAAACAGATTTGTTAAACCTACCGCATGAGTTTCAGATAAAGGCACAGGGTGAAATGTTTCAAGTGCTCAGTAAATACAAGAGCATGGCTCACATTGCCACGGGAGGTATTGGGTCTAGTCGTACGACTATGTAATTGTTACAGCGTTTCCGTAGTTGTCCATACATTTGACAGAACAAAATAAATGACAAAATTGAGGTCATATGTACATTGTTTGCACACTTATTATTCATTCTTATACACATCAAAAACCTTTTTTTAATACTCCTATAGAAAATAATAAAAAAACACCATTTAAAAATACAAAAAATGCACACTAATTATTAGTTTATTTTAGAGTTATTAGTTGCTTATTTGAATAAATATTTGTCAGGGTCACGAACCATATTTTGATGAAGATAAAACCTGATCTGAATGAATGCAGATTTCGTGGGCTACCTTAGTTCATGCTCTTTCAGTCAAACATTGGTATCCTGACCCATATACTACAAGGAGTAGTTTTGAATCCTCGTCAAAATTCAGGAGGTTGTCATAGAAGACGTAAATAATCAATATAAATTACGGTACCTGGTCAATAATAATAAACGCTGCTTTTTTTAGTTGTTTTAATTTGACAATATTTCAGAATGAAGCCCTTTTCCAAAGAGGAGAATCACCCGTTTATCGAATAAACGTCTGCGTTTGTTTGTGTGTGTGAAAGCGCGGTTATAGGGCTAGTGTTAGACGGGCCGCGTGTTAATACGGGTGGTGTACACTTATCGATTTCCGATATTAAAAAAAAAAAAAATTACCTACCCATTTTATTATTGATTCGGGTCGAGACTCATTAGCATAGTAACCTCCTTATATTTGACGAGGATGCAAAGCAACACCTTGTAGATGCATAGATTTTAGAATATCGTGAAAGAACTGTGTAATTATCGCAGTTTACAATAAAGTATACCCTATCTTCTCTCACTCTTTATTAATAAAATACTGCACCACAGAACTGTTTTACTTTTAGTTACTTAGTTTTGTACTCTTTTATAAATAAAAAAAAACATTACATGTTTAAGAAATTAAAAGCTATATATCATTCAAAGGGTTATTTATATTATTTTTAATAAACGTACAGTTTTTTTTTATGATTCGACTGCATATATAACGTGATTATAATTACTTTTATAACACATTTGCTCGTAAAGGGTCTTTTATTTCACCAATTTCAATATCGTATTGTATCTCATTACGTACTTGTGCGTTATTGTAATGTAAAACGCACGAGTTTCTTTTTAATAAGGTAAAACGTACGGTTTATCAAGATGCTCCATCTAAAACGAACGGTACTTTTTTAAATCTTAGCAAAGAGTGTTTATCTCAGAAAAGTGGTCAACATTTTATGAATAAAATTAACTTTGGGAGATAAAATATAATAAATAAACATTTAATTCTTTAATTTAATTAATTCTACAATAAATTACAACCATTTATCTGTAACAAAAACACAAAAACATTAATTTACTTTATTAATAATACTGGCTGTATTTGTGCCTTTGCCTTAAAAAAAAGCGATGATGCGCGCGCATCACTAATTTTTCTAACTGCTTTAACAAGTGATTAAAGATTTATTCGTTTAAGAAAGTCCGAGTTTTATTTATTTCCTCGCAAATATGTTATAAAACGTCGTATGACATACGTGCGCTTTGATAAGTACAGTTTCTGCTTTCTTGTAGCCCGAGCCGTAGGCGAGGGCTAGCAATATCACCTCGGCTGTAATTTACAACTTACCGCACTTATATCATAATGTACTATTATTCGAAACAAAGCAGAGGTCCGAGAGCCAGACAATCCATGTAAAACACTGGTATTCAACTGCGTCCAGTTACACTGGAAGTCTACCCCAACATAGCTGGGAAAAGGCTAGCTAGACAGATGATGACGAAGTGGAAATTATGTTGTTTCTAACTCTATTGGTTTTTGGTTAATTTCGTTGCGGAGTCCAAAACAGTTAATTGTTTTTCCCGGAATCGTTCGTTGATTGACCCTGGATGATTTTCTGGTGGTTGCCACTTTTGATTCGGGCTTTTAGGAGTTGCAGTGATTGGAAATAGTGTGTTTTTAAAAAAAGATGATGACAATGAAATAAGCAACTGTGTTATAAACGTAATAATTTGTTTTTAGGATTTGTTAGACGCGGAGAAGAAAGAAATCCTAAATAGGCTGGCGAACTCGCGGAAGGAAGACGTTAAGGCGCTAGCCAAGAAGACCAACAGAGATAAAGACGAAATTAACAGAATAAAGCGAGAGATACATTCGCAGGTAACTTATCGAGCAGTGTGCCATTTTTAGTTTTTCATCCGTGGTTCTGGTGCACGATAGTTTTCGGTCCGGTCGACAGTTATCTTCGCATCTTGGACTAGCCGTGGCTAGACCCGTACAGTCGAGTATTACAGTCTATGAGCGTTTGTTGACGAGGCCGAGGTACGAGGACGTACGCAAGACATTAAGATCATGCCTCGGTCCGGTTTTCTCATTTGGAGGAGGCCTATGTCCAGTTGTACACTTCTTTGGGCTAATGTGATGATGGAGATAATGATTAGAAGTACAGTGTGTTTGGGTGTGCAGTCGGTGGAGCGCGGCGTGGCGGAGTGCTGCCGCGTGGAGCAGCAGTACGCAGCGCGGCGCGAGCAGCTGGCGCGCACGCACGACCGGCTGCTGCAGCTGCTGCTCAAGCACAGGGACCAGGTATGGGGCGACTTTTTATCTCTATAAAAATGCTCAAAGTCGTTTCTTGATAATACTACATAACATAACATCATGCTTGTTTTCATCGAAGGTTTCGCAGAAATCTATCTAAAGGTACACGTAACGATAAGAAATTAATAATAGGTTAATAATAATAAAAAAATCATCCAACAATATTTCCGATTTATAGGAGCTGTTGGAGCTGGAGCGCATGTGCGGCGGCGCGCCGGAGGGCTAGTGTCTGGCCGCGCCGCACTGTGCCGTCGCTCGGCTCCGCTCGGCTCCGCTCGGCTCTGCTCGGCTCCGCTCGGCAGCGCTCGGCTGCGTTCGGCTACGCTCGGTCGCCCTCGCCCACTCTCGGCCTCTCGGCCGTCTCTCTCGTCGGAGTTCATTTTCATTTAGAAATCTGTGATATTATCGCCTAAGGAGCAAACCGTACGGCCGGCGCTCGTCTCGTCTCCGGCCCGTGAGTCTCGACAGTATTGTTCTCTACGTTTGCAATCTCATAGTTTTAGTTGTTCCCGCGAGTACTCGGCGGCTCGTCTGTCTTAGCTCCGCGAATATTTCTCGTTTAACGTTAAGATTGTCCTCGTATTGTACCTATTTTTATCATAAGAAGTGTGTCTTGGGAATCTTTGTATTACTGCATTTAATTGAATTAGTCGATAGCGGTTTTGCATGATTAACGCTTGTACGACGTCCTAGTCACCGCGAGGTGTGCGCGAGTGCGAGTGCACGTGACGTCACTGTGCTGTGACGTCACGTCCTCTCGCCGCCGCCGCGTGTTAACTGTATACATATCTAATGCACAACATGCTGGTTATTCAGTGGGTAATTTATCTCGTACCTAATTATTTCGTACAATCTCGATAATAGTTCTTCCTTTATTATTATACATGTTTGTAGACGTAGCTATTAATTATTACTTCCGTATATTGTAAAAATAAATTATTATGAAATTGATTCTTATGATGGTTATTCCAATATTTTCTGGTTAGTGAACGCGTTTCGAGCGAAGAGTTTTAAATTTATTTATTTGTAATGTTCAAGATACTTGATGGTTAATTTATTGGAATTGAAATTAAATCTTTTGTAATGCACTCGTTACAAATTAGGTACGAACATAATACTTCACGTGCGTTTTACTGATTGTCACAACATATTAATATTTTAACGTGGGTTTATACAAGGTGTAAGGAATACCGCCGCTAAAATGGTTACCACGTGTTCAGTACGTCATTGTGAACCCCTCCACGTAGAAAATTTTCATAGATAATGAAAAAAAAATGCTGCCGGTTCAGAATGATATACTTACTGAATACATACGTGGTACTCGTTAGTGCGTTCGTGTCCCTTCCATCCTGTCTAGCATCTGTAGTAATTATGAGTATCGTATAATAATTATATTATGTATGTATAATGGCTTTCTTTGCATCGTTTAATCGTACTAACAGATGTCAGTAACAGTAGGTTGTAGATTAACATTCCATTTTTCG
The DNA here is from genome assembly GCA_964057025.1 of Standfussiana lucernea. NCBI lineage: Eukaryota > Metazoa > Arthropoda > Insecta > Lepidoptera > Noctuidae > Standfussiana > Standfussiana lucernea. The sequence goes on from OZ059794.1 coordinate 13,885,943, forward strand.
CTTAGTCATTTAAAACGCCAATAATGTTTAGGTATTAGTAATAATGAGCCATTGCACTGATTATCCGATCTAGTGGGGAAAACTCCAAATATAGTTAGTCATGAAATACAAGCATCAAACACTCTGATAGACAATACAACCGTAGACTATAGAAAATAATAACAGTAGGACCAGCGTCTCCGATCAACGTAGCAATAGTCGATAGTACAAAACCAAATAGAATCTGAGCAATCCTCAACCCTGCGTCCTAACTGAAGCGATCGGTCGTGCGAATTCGCGATCGTGGCACTCATAATTATGCCACTTTTCTGTTCGGATATACGGAAGGTGACCTCGAAGTCTCGTTCAAGTTGATAGACAAAGAAAACGCGTTCATAAAAAAAATCTTATTCCTTAAATAACGAATTTTTTTTAATGAACGCTTCGGTCCACTTTCCGCGCGACGTTCGCTTATATTAAAACGCAACCTTAGTAGTCAAATTTTGATACAAGATCCGCGTTTAAATACTAAAGTTCCAGACGAATACATTTAATAAAACGTTTGGCACTAGAGTCACTCTCATTCCGATATTTATAAAGAGTTATGTGCCAATAGCAACACCATCTAATATTTTTAAGTTACAATTCACTGCCAATAGTATTATCAGGGGCTTGTGTATGTAGAATTATCGCAGCCTTAGACAAGCGCCTCCAGTAGATATTAGCGACGAGCGATCGTTTCCACAGATCTTATTTACTTCCAATCGTATAGTTTAGGAAATAGATATAAAAAAAAATGTTTCAAGTACATAGATAACCTATTTACTTCAAAATCAGTCTTGGTACACAAATCTTCACAATGAATTTCAACCGTAATTAGTTATTCATAGAGTTTATAACAGTTCGGTCTATTGTTATGCATGTGTACCAAGAGCGTTTGAACACAGTTTAAATAGCTTAGCTCGTAAAAGAAGTCTTTACCTAAATTCGAAATATATTTATCGATAGAAATACTTCCAATAGTGAACAAATACACGTGGTTTCTTTAGAGGAACAATATGCATCTGTATTACGGGTTTTATTTATAAAAATAGAGTGAGTTACATTTCAATAATGGTGCTTTCTTATAGGCTCAAAGTACTGAATATTACCATTTATGGTTGAGAGTAAGATTATGAATCGTCACAATTTCGTTTCGTTTACGTAATATATTATAAACAATATAGCCATACTTTTCATTAATAATGTTCTCATCTGTAGTGGTTTTAGAGAATTAATTTTTGAGTCGAATTGATGAATAAGTACCAGCAATAATCTAGTATAAAATAGTGTTTACATCCGTCTCCTCTGAACGAAACTTGCAATAAATAATATTAAATGATATTCACTACTTTACGTAGATTTAAGTCAAGTGTTCATTTGGATACATTTTCTTTGAAACATTAAATGAACTTCACAACTTTGAATCACTACTTGATCACATTTGCTTCATCAAGATTTCATTATAATTGTGTTAGGTTAGGTAGAAACGGAAAGTATCCAAAATGAACACTTCATGTAACTAAATAGTGCAATATTAACTTATGACTCGGCTGTCGCTAAAATACTGACTTATGCACTCTCCGTACCGTTTAAGTGGTAGTTGCCAAAATTTAGATAAATTCGTTTAGATTAAAGAATACGGTGTACATTCGTCTTAGTCGATTCTCGATTTTAGACCGTTAATCGATAGTAAGATTTCAAGTCTTGAGCTATAGTACTTGCCTTGTCATACATTTATAAAGTGCATCTTGCCATGGGCGGGTTTCTCAGATTTGTGCATCTACTTAGATACTCTATCTTATAGCCGATCGGCTGTTATAGTTTATGTTAGAGGTATTAGTTATACAAGATCAAATCAATTTAATTAGTTCAAAACTCCACATACATCATAGGCCTCTAAGGGTATGAAGAACAAAAAAAACATGCCTATAACTTTTGCGGAGTTTCGCTAGCTAATTTGACTTAACCTTTTATATAATTATCGCGTCTATGGCACGATGCTCTCAACATATATTTTACTCGCCGTTAGTCAGCGAGGTAAGAGAGCGGCCATTATTTTTATTGTATTTATCAAAATGTTTTCTTGTACAAAAACCTAGTTGTCGTATAAGTGCCATGAATATAATGATTTTTTGGTCCCACGTATTTATTAACTTTTAAATCTACTTTATAATACATTTACTATCGTTAAAATTAAACTTTAGACCGTTGGGGTTATTTGTGACATGTAATAAAATAAAAAAAAAACCTCTCTATTAAAAGTACTGCAAAAGCATTTAAATCTCTTAAGTTCTAATACAATATTTCTCTAAAAACATATACCAAAAAGGGTGTTTTGTCTGTAGTTCTTAGAAAGACGTCACAAATAATTCTAATATAAAAAAGAAAGTAAAACATGGAAACAGGGAACCTCTTACTATCTCTTGACTATATTTATCGATCTGTCTTTGCTATGATGTATGTATTTGACACAATAGTTGATAAATTTAATATAGAAGAGTGTGAGGTAATATCAATGTGTTTAGATTTAATAATAGTAATTATAATGGGTTTAAATATTTCCCTCGGAAACTTGTGATGATTAGGTTTGTAACGTTTAGGCACTTCCCTTGGCACTGAGATGGATGGTTGAGTGCGCGGTAGCTCTGAATAGTATTTGTTTAGATTGACACGACCTGATGAGCTTAATATGCGATATTAAATCGCCCTGTATGAATAAAAACTGGTACGTTAATAATGCACAAATGAGAAGTTCTACACTTTGTGAGTTGAATCTGTAGTTTAGTCTGTGTTAAATCAAAATCTAGTTGTTTTTAGGTCTCGACAGTAGGCACATGGAAGGATAGTTTAGGAAAGATCTTACCACACATCTAGTCCACAGTAATGGATATTATTATAGTCGTTCTAGGTGCGGACGTATATGTAGTGTGTGAGTGGGCATTGACGCGGCTTTAGTAAGTGGCCTTTCTTGTTCATAGTGGGCACAGATAACCTCCTCTAGATTCCGCATAGAAGGCACCTTATGCGCGCCACACATCAACGTATTTGCACGGTATACTTAAAAAATACTCCCTTTCTGTTAAATGGTGTGTAAAATTATCCAGGATGTCAAGTTCAATTCAACTGTCTGTCTGTTTATCTTAGAAAGAGCTCAACTTATAGTGACTAGAGTTATCCAAATTGTAAAACCGTGCAGTGTCTCCCGTTGGTGTCTTTCTGAAAAGTCCCTTTCACTCATTACGTACTATTGTATTGCTGTCTTTTTCTCACAAAAGCATTAGTGTCATAAACAATACGTCTGTGGATATCGAGAACATAGTATCGATATTTTTTTATTAGCCTATCCTGTCCCACTGTTGGCCAAAGATCTTTATTTTATTGGGACTAAATAGTTTAATTATATAAAAACCATACAAAAATAGGTTTATACTGAAAGAATTATTCCGGTTTTGTGTGAATTGTCGGCGCCACCAAAAAAGCAAATAAAAATTGATCATTCATTTGTCATTTTGTTTATTTAAAAATATATCGATGGCAGAATCGATGTTTAAAGTCATTGTCTACGGCAGGTGACGTGACGTTGAAATAACCAGTCGGATTGCACTTGTGACCTAATACAAACAAAATCTTCAACATGCGGAATCTAGAGGAGGTTAGCTGTGGTAGTGGGCTCCCCACAGTGCGGCGCGGCCGCTGCTAGCGACGTGCCTGGTGGGGTGATGCAACAGTCTGACGAATGATTGAGGTCTTCGCGGATTCTGAATTTATCAGCTCGATTTTAACGTTCTCCCGACGTCCACAACTAAATTTTAATAAGTATATCTCTTCTAATGACCCGTTTTTGGCATTGTTATCCCCGTTCGTTGATACAAATGATTGAAATAGATAGTAGATAGAATAATATCAATGTAACGAGTAGATATACGGATGTTTAAAGTGAAACACGACTTGTTCTTGCCTTGTGTAATTAAATTATTGTCTTAAGATGTAGGTCACGTCTGTTCTGTATTAGAACCACAGCAGCTTTGCACTTGTAATGTCTTTCATTTCACAAGAAGGCCTAAGCTTTTCATCAGTTTTGGACTTTTAAAGATTATTCTCAATGGTTCATGTATTTTTCTATTTGTCTTGTATTACCTTTGTGATGTCTCTGAACTCTCTAAGCTCGGGTACAATGACTGCCCCAAAATTGCCCCAATATTTTTATATAACTATTTATTGGCTATTTAAGGATATATTAATATATTTTATTCTAAATTATATGATCAACCCTGCTTAAAGTATTTGTTTGTGTATTCTATCGCTGTGGTCTCCGTGTTTGGCTAAATTATAATATTAATATATTATTAAAGTTCGTGTGATTCTGCCAACTAGTTGTTAAGAGTTATCTCGTAGTGTTTAATTGTAATCCGACTGCAGCTTCGACAGCGTGATGTATGACGGTGGTGTCTTCGTACTATATTCTGTTAGGTGGGCGTTAGGTTGCACTATAATAGTCCCTAAGTGAAACTCGTATACTTGTTACATTTTATATTGACTATTTATGTTAAAAAAAGTTATCTGATTATGTATATTCTAATCTAATATTTATATTTCTAGACTATTCTACTATCATAATGTGAAGAGTGAAGTAATATCGTAAGCTAAGTTGCGATGAAATATACAAAGACTTTCTGTATTTAATCTGCATTGGTCTTGCTTTTGCGGTTTATGTGTTAGCGGGCAATTTGTTGGAGCCCTCACGTTGATTAGGTGTCAATGGAGCAGGCACAGAGGACATAAGCGAGGCGACGGCGTATCATTCTCCTGTTCGTGTGGCGCGCTAGTGTGTGCCGCCATTTTGTGTGTGCGCGTTTGTGATGATTCAATAATATCTAGTCGTCTCCCTGACGTACAGTCTTTTCACAGTCATTTTACCTCCGACTTTGCATCACTGTCAAAATCCCAGTCAATTTTATTTTCGTAGCAATAAACTTGCTGTTAGGTTGCTCTAACTGACAAATCTTTCAAAATTACAGTGATGTTTATTCTCGCAGAAATAAGGTTGCTCTTAGATTCCTACTGTCAAATATAAAGTAATTTTATTGTAAAAGGACTGTACTCTACTCTGTCCCTGTCACTGAATAGCTTTTCGATATGTTTATTCTTCAATTGCTTCGACGCATATACATTATGCTGTTAAACTTATTTGCTCATATTTTCTACTGAATCTACTCTCACAATCTGATTCTTCCTGCTTACGGCTTCTATACGTTATAGGTTTTCGATGTTATACATTGTCGATTTTTTGAAATTTTTACATAGTATTCACAGTTGCTGCGTATCTTTTTATATTGACTATTAATTCTACGTAACTACAAGACTCAATATTAACTGTATTTTTTATTTGGGCTTGTTCTTCCATATTGTTATGTAGAAGTCAGACTAAGCTATATTTTTCAAACCAATTTTAGAATCTATATTTTTGATGTTGTTTCCTACATATTTACAAATTTTAATTATGTCTACTATGAAACTAAGGTTATGTAATGTCTCTTCAATCGCGTTATGGGGTCATGCCGTTGTAAACTGTAATATACTTACCTAGCTAGTTACTAAGGATAGGTATGTACTATGACTCCGCTTGAAATGTTTTGTATGACAACGGTTTTACCATCTGTCAAAGTCTTGGGCATTATGTTACTATAAGGGCAAACTTCACAGAACTTTTAATTTTACTTTGTTTAATAAAATAAGCGTTTCAAATGAATGTGACCCTTTGGCATGAAAGTATTATTACATAATTATATTCTTGTGAGCGAATGTCAGCAAGCAATTCGAAGGAATATAAACATAAGTCTCATAAGAATAAAGTTCACACTCGGTATAAGACGTTCTAGTTACCAAAGTGAAGCCAAAGGTCGGTCTGTGAAATTTTCCCAAGAAAAAACTTTGCCGCTAACAGATCGGGATTTCTTACTCGCTGTATGTATACTTTGTTGCTCTTTGAACGTAGTTATGGAAAATGAGCTGTAGATAAAATTGGAGTGTTTTGGACAGTTCTTACAAGTCTTCCAGTGGAGATTTAACGATCATTTTAACACTAGCATAACATTATAGTAACAACAACAAACATAAACATTATACAGGGTAACGCCGACAATACGACAATAAATTAAACTGCGTATACCTCATGACGTTCCCAGTCTGCGTACAAAAATTCATTCAAATATATCCAGTAGTTTAGTCACAGGACATTATTTTTCATATTCTGAATTTTCTATATGATGTAGATTAATAGGCTAGCACTGACTTGTTAACGACCCCCGCATCGGTATAAACAATAAACACATGTTGCCAACTCGCTATTTCAAAAACCTTTGCCAAATTCGTTCCTTAAATGTTATTTTCAGATGCGAATTAATGCAAATTATGCTATTTAGTTTGTTTGAAGAAATACATTTTTTAATTTCGTTTCGTTCCTAGGATTTTTTTGATAGTTTAAAAATATTCCTGTGAACTAGTATTACTAGTGTTTTCATTTATTGTCGTATTGTCGGCGCCACACTGTATTACTACCTATAAATTATGATTTGTGTAAGATCTTTGACAGGTGGGGTTCGAGTACGTCGACGTCGTTATTTTATTGTGGTTATATTAAGTATTTTCAGGGAGTTCAGATCATGTAGCTCTTTATTCATCGTCAAGTTGAGACCATTTTTGATCTTTTCTTGTCATCTTGTACCTGTTTATGCAATTCTTACAAGGGTTTTAGCACTCCTTGAGAGTTCAAAGCCACTTAAATAAAGGTACACGATGAATAATAAAGGGCGCACTCGGAATACAGAACAAACCATAAGGCGCGATCGATCTAAACTCAATGGCGTGCGTAGTTTTATTCCACCTGTCTCTTCCCCCTGCGTAAAATGGGTCGTGTGGAAATTTTAATATTTGTGGAGAAAAATGTATTCTCCATTCTCACGTGCAAAAATAAAACAGGCTGATACTTTGGCTGCTTAAAAATGAATCTACCATTTTTTTTTAAACACTTGCAGATCTCGAGGAAACAAATAATCTGTTGCCTCGCGTCACGCCTAATGCCCCCGTAAGCACTAATACTTCGATTCGATTTCGATTCGACAAGTCGTATGTCTGTCCCGCTCGCTTCCGTAATTCCAAAAAAAGATAGGCATACGACATGTCGAATCGAAATCGAACCGAAGCGTTTGTGAATAAAAAATGGTATTTTTCTTATTAATTTTTTTGTACTCTTAATACTATTTGACCCAAAGGTTGACTGGTAGAGAATGCCTTGTGACATTTAGTCCGCCTATGTACAAATCTTGTACATGAAGTTTAAATAAATAAAAACGGGGCTGGTTCTTTATTCCGAGCAAAAACATTATCAAGCGGAGTAGATTCAAGTGATCGGCACATTTCTTATGATCTACTTAATAAGCGTCGTTAGCGACGGGTTGTGAATATTATGAGAGGTAGCTGTAAATGTTCGACATTCGGAGCTGCAGTGGGTGACTGTTAGAGCCCTGTCTTACTTCCCGTAGAGAGCCGTCTGCCACTGAAAGCAATAAGTGAGGGAAAATTGCGTTTTTTAGCATCTGTACAAAAAACAACTTAATCCTATGAAAACAATGCCTGTAATGCCAAAATGGCTAGTAGCCAGTAACTGGTTAGTTCTAAAACGCTGCGTTATTGATCGGTCGTCATTACAAATATTGTCATTATTTTTTCAATTGGTTCGGCACATTTTAGGTTGCCAGTGTTTATGTCACACTCCTTAAGGCCTGTTCGCGGCCTCGGGCGATACGACTTGCGTCAAGCGACGCGCGCGTGTCACTGGTTTCCTTCGCATAGCACCTTCGCGTTGCGGTCGTAGCGGACAGTACAAAAACGTACTACAAAATAAATCGTTATTATACCTAGTACAAACAGTACTACAGCGCCATCTGTGACACAAAGTAAGAACTAACATCAAATTCTGAATCGCGCCATTAAAGTTATCCGAGACTTAAGAACATGATGCATATAGAAGAACCCGACAAAGTCCACCAGACAAAATCCGTCTGTTTGGAGGATCCTCCCTTTTCATTGCTGGATGAAGAACTTTACACTGCTCTTCATATCGGTATACGGAAATTCGTAGCGTGCTCCAAACAATATCTTTTGGTTTCTCTGCAGTCGATAACGCAAGACGCGTATAGCTTGAGCGTTTTGCTCGAGGCCAAGAGGTCTCATTTTAACCATTAAACTCTGTGTATGTGTCACATAATTTTATAGAACTCTGTCGAAATTTGTGTCCCAATTTTTAATGCAATATTTAAATCAAATAAATAACGTACAGTGAAAATTTGGAAAGATAAATAAACGTGGAATATAGTTGCTTGGTTGGATTGCAACAAAAGATCGGATCGACATTTATTTTTGGCTCATAAAGCTCATCATTACATTACCTACTAATTTATTTAATTATAGCATGCTAAATAAAGCATTTTTTTAATATTTACGAGTTTATCTTAGTTTTATATAAGAGTCACTTGAGTTGTAGAAGAAGGGAATTTGTCGATTTGTCAAAAGTACCAATTTGTGTTATCAATTTTAAATAAATGACAATTTTTTCAGTAATTTGTTAGGTAGCTATATTATTTCATCAAAATTAAAACAATGGTGTATTCTGGATCAATCGATGCTTTTGCATAAAATGTGATTTTAAATCATTTTAATTAGCCACTTTAAGTATTTATGGTCGAGTTTCAGAATGGTATAAAAGTGTTTCTGTCGCCTTGTATAGACAATTTAAATAGTTAAAGATGAGGCACAAGTACTGCTCTGTTATTGCCGGTGGTTCTTTTGGCTTTTGAATTACACTGTCATGAGGGCGCTGTTGGTAAACATTTGTGAAATTGCCTATCGAAATTGTTTTAAATTGCGGTGTTAGTTCTGCCAAATCCACGCGCCAGAATAACCATGCAGCACTATATTCGAAATATTTAAGACAGATGGTGTAAATAGTTTTGTTTAAATTATATTGTTTGATTTAGCGAGTTTATTTTTCTCAAATGTTTAATGTTAATAAAACCGACTGAAAAGTGTCGCGGGCATTTTTAAGTAACCATAGCTCATAAGGTAATGTTTTGTGTTCGAATCATTTGTATATTTTAGAAGAATGTTTAGAAGGGATGTTAATTTTGTTGATTTTTGTTTGTTAATTTAATATTTTTTCTAGATTTTAGTCGCACTTATTGAATCTTAGCAAAGATCTGTTTGTAGTAGGTTTTTTTTTTGTAAATTGTGTGCCAGAAAATGATATCAATAAAGTTTAACGCTGTGGTTTGAACCGGAAAGTTGTGCTGGTCTTAGTTTAGTGTGATATCATTACCGTCGCAGTTTCCGGTAATGATAGTGTTATACCACTTTGTTTTACACATAGGTACCTTTATTCCCGTTTTCGTAGTTATTTATTTTAGATTTTATTTGGAACGTTGTCAGCTGTTTGTGATTAAGCAATAGATTACGTTAGGAATTGTGTCATAAAATTCAAGTACTTCAAACGGCATAAGATATTTCGTACAAAATTAGTTTTGAAGGTTCGTATTTACTGTGGTACTTGCAGTAGCCATGCGAATTACGGCCTTATTCTCATTGATTTGTTACAATTACAATCAGTTATAAAAGCACAGATCGATCAGCCACGTACTTAGTAACCTACAATTCTGTTGATACGTAAAGTTGTCTGGCGGCTTTCATTCTCTATAGTTCTAGTCATTTTTAATTCCTCCGTGTTGTATCTATACATAAACAAGTATGCCTGTATATGAGTAGACAATATAATAATAATCAATATGAATGTTAAACATAATATATAGGTGAAACTTATATCTATTAAATTGATGTCTGTTCTATGTGCTGTTTTATTGTAAAATCCTGAATTATTTCTTGTTCTGAAAAAAAAACCTTTCTATGCAGTTGAGATTCCTGGCCCTGGGGGTCTTAAATGGCCACTTTAGCAGAACCTAATATGATAATAATATATAAATTACGTTACAATTCGTACAGTGATCACAAACTGATAACCATTTTAAGAATTTTAATGTGATTCATAATATTATCCTGTTATTATATGTTCTGCTAAAGTGGGCATTTTAGGCCCCCTGGTCTTCTTAAATATTACCAAACATCAAGACCGTGTTTGTGGACATCAAAAATTTACCAATAGGTATATATATATACCTATTTGCTGCAACAAACCTGGGACATATTACAAAGTGGGTTTTATGAAGGTTCTTTGCAGCCCATTTATCTATGGCGTAGCTTTATAATAATGAATAGTGCGGTCAACCAAGCGTCAGTTCCAGTCAGTTCTTCTGTTAGTTTTGTTGCTAATATACCTTCTTTTGCTATCAAAATAATGCAATCGATTCAGAATAAAAGAAAAATTTGATAATAAATAACAAGAATAAAGAACAAGTTTTTGAAAAACACATTTTTATTCCTAGAAGCAGAATCCTTCATTTCTCTGTCAGCGTCAATTCGTTTACTTAAAAAGTCAGTCATTTTGGTAAAGGGTAAGGGTCAAAGAGTAGAATACCTATATTAGTATTTTACTCTTTTTGGTAAAAGTATTTCTAATCTTTGATTCTACTCTTTGCTTTGGTCTATCCACAGAGCATAGGGTCATTCACGATAAATATGTCAGTGAACCAAACAATGTAAAAATAAATCCAAAATTAAAAGTTATAAAAAACGTATATGTACATCAGTGAATGTACCAGTTGCTTTATGAAAACTAAAGCAACACAACCACAACAAATTTTCTAACCGCAAAATCTCAAGGAATAATGCTCCGTCCACCTTGCAATTGCGGAAGGCTTCTGGGGCTTTCTTTGAAGGCGAAGATGATGCAGATATCATCGATGGGGCAAGAACAGTTACGAGGATACCAGAACTTCGTGATGAATGATACCCTAGCGCAGATTGAGAAGGATTGCGAGAGGTTCTGCCAGGTGCCTCGGTTCCCGCCGCAGAAGGTTTGTGGTTGCTACATGATAGCTACGCTGATATACCTACTTGGTAGGGACATAGTATGTCATTACAATGTGGTTTTACAATGGTGTTAATTTCCAAGTAGAGAATATGACTATTGAGTAACGCACACTTATACGCATGGCATGGGATCAGCTTAGCCTCGGCTCGTCGGCTCTTCGTCAGCCAGGCGGTCCCGAGCAAACGCAAAGCTGTTACGATGCTTTTCAGATTGCGGTATACAGTTACATAGCGGCTCCAAACCATGCTGATGTTCGAAGAAGGTTGGCAAAATAAGTGTTTACCCGCCATTTTTACCAACGCCTGCATTAAAACTAGGTATCCAATGGCTCTAGTACCTTCTTTTACAACTAGCTGCAGGAAAGTTGATTTTACCAATGCAGTCATGAAATCTCAACTCTGCGCTAGTCTAATGCTTGTATTACGTAAAAAGTGTATACATAAGAAAACATCGCGCCTGTAATCTCTAAAGGGTTACGCGGTAGTGTACCTAATAAGTACATTATTTGGTACCTACACGTCCTCTCCGCCCAACCCACATTTCGCCAGTTATGTTTAAATCCCATGCCCAGAAAGCAGCCCAAAAAAACCAACCTCGTTATTCTTCAGGTGACCGTGGTTGGTGCCGGCACCGATGTGGGCCGCATCGCTTGCTTGTTCCTGAAGCAGCAGAAAGTGGTTAAGTATCTAGCCATGTACGAGGAATACCCGGAGTCAGGGGTCCTCGGCGCGGCTAACGACATCGCACACATCGACACCAGCTGCGAAGTCTCGGCTTTCCAGGGACGCATGTTCCTCAAGGATGCACTGCATGTAAGATCTTATCTACCAATCAGACCATTCCATGATGAAGGCATCATCATCAACTACCTTGTATTTGCCGAAATATGATTGGGTTGGCTTCCAGTCTAACCGGATACAGCTAGATACCAGTATTTTTCATGAAGCGACTACCTATTATTATAGGTACTGGGTAATAATGCCTTTGGTTAGACTGCGTGGCAATACGCAGAATTAGGTAACACTTAGTTATACAAGACCACCATTTAGGTACAACACTTTTATTAATAGGTTGTCAGAATTCGGGCTTGCTACAACCCGCAACAAGGCATCACAAAACACAATCTACTACGGTTAAACCAGAAAATGTATGCGCTTCGGTATTCTTCGTAGTTCTGAATAAGCACGAACGTCGGGCCACAGAGAAACCCCCGACAGAGACAAGACTTCAAGATTTTTTTACCGCTGCTCTATGTAGTAGTACACTTCATTGCAAGTTTCTATGGTTAAAAAAAAAAATATGTAGGTAGGTGCTGGCTGGATAACATTGTTCTTGTGACCTGTAGGATGCAGACGTGGTGCTGATCTGCGGCGGCGCGTACCTCCCGCCGCCATGCTGTTACATGCAAGATCGCGACCTCTTCTTCCAAAACATGCAGCATGTGCGGACGGCAGCGCTGGCGGTCGCGCAGTTCTGTCCGCAAGCCATCGTGGCGGTCCAGACGCCACCGGTTGACTGCAACTTTGCACTTTGCGCTCATGTTAGTTTATCACCGACTTATTAACTTGTCCTCTTTTTTTACACTGCCTAAATTTTTGCAATGAATTCGTAGGGATTGCCATACTGCCACCTGATCTTTGGAAGTCAACACGGATGCTTTAGTAAACCTTGGATGAGAAATGAGTAGGCATCCGGTGTATCCGATCAATGATACAATAAGACAGTTGCTAACACTAATGTGATAGTCCTATTTTGTATGATCAACACATTTCTACCTTCCTAATATCTATGGGTTCTACTCCACAGACTCTAAAGTTGTCCCGAGTGTACGAAAAGCGACGAGTCCTGGGCGTGAACGCGGTCAACGCAATGCGAGCCAATCAGTTGTTCTGCGACAAAGTCGGCACGGACCCCACGAAGAGCAACTTGCCAGTAGTCTGCGGCACTGGACGTTGTACTAGAGTCCCTGTGTTCTCTGCTGGTAAACCGGAGAAAGGTTGTCCCCCGAGTCAGTCAACCGTAAGTAGACGCCTGTACCGATACTAAGCATTCTGATCAATAGCTCATACTAGACTGGTCACCAACCTAATCTAGTATGCGCCTTTGATCAGAATGTTTCTTTAGTTTTGATGCCTATCTTCACTAAAACTGGGTGACACCTGAATAATAAATCTTTAAATAAAATCTCACTGTAGGATTTATGTATCCAAATTCGTATTTTACGCTAGTGATGACCTCCTAACAATACGAGCGGTGTCTTGATCCAGCTGCCTAACGAGAGCCTCCTCAGGTATTGGTCGAGGCTCTTGGCAATTAAGCCATTGGCTGAAACGACTATCGGCACAATGATGGCTGAGTTCAAGTCCCACATGTCGACAACCTCGCGAGCTAAGTGAAGATCCTTGATTTGCTTATCTTTCTCGGCTTTCACGAGGTTCTCGTCATGCGGAACCGTTATGTCAACAATCATTGCGCGCCACACTGATCGATCCACCACCACTATATCAGGCTTGTTGGCCATAATAGTCCTGTCAGTGATGATGGATTGATCCCAATACATGATATTGCCATTTTCGAGAACTGGATCGGGCACATACCTATAGTACGGCACTTTCGATTCAACAAAGTTGTATTTTAGAGCAAGTTGCTGATGGATAATCCTGGCTACAAGGTTGTGTCTATGCAAGTACTCTCCATTAGCTAGACGAGAACACCCAGAGATAATGTGACGGATTGATTCGCCCGGACGGTGGCATGCCCGACATTTATGTCAACCGTGCCGTCCTTGACAATAAATCTCCGGTAGTTAATCGTCATCATAACTTCATCCATAATTGCACAGACAAAACCTTCGGTTTCTCCGAAGAGGTCCCCGGAACGTAGCCAGGCTACGGACGCTGATTGGTCTACATCGAGCCCATGCAGGGCCCGGAAAAAGCGTCCGTGGAGCTCCTTACTCTGCCATACCTCCCTGCGGTCGTTAGTGTCAAGTACTACAGGTTTGCGCTAGTTCTCTTTAGCCAAGGAGAGCAGGGTGAGGCCCTTGTCCACTGCAACCACATCTCGATGCATCCCAGCGTCGGCTTCTAGGAAAAATTCCCTGAGACTGCATATCTCGCGATTGTGGAGAGTCTTTTATTATATATTTACTTTTTTATATTTTGTATTGTGTACTTGTGGCGTGTGCCAATAAACGTTTTTTCTTTCTTTCTTTCTTTCATAGCGTTTGAAAAGCCTCGACCTCCACACCACCGCGGGATATACAGTCTCATAACCGAAGAGCGTGGGTGATGCATTTGATATGCCGTCAACAATGTACGGACCTTCCTATCCAGGGCGTCTAGTTCTGTTTGTGTCCATTTGAGTATGCCGAAAGAGTACATCAAAACTGGCATGACCCAACCGTTGAAGCCACGAACCTTATTTCCGCCTGATAAAAGACTATGTATTATATACTTTTCTCAGGCGGCCAAAGAAGCGCTCCTTCAACGATTGCTTCATGTCAGCTACATTGATGCCCAGCGCATCCGACATACCCAAATACTTGTAGGTTTCGGTTGCTGACAGGGATCTAAGATTTATGGAATCCGAGAGCTACCCCCCACAGATTCCACAATCTCCCCTCGCTTTACATTTGTTATTATTATTTAGTCTGGTATGGACAAATTGTAGATAGGTGGAATCGGGAACCGCGTCTACAATTTGTTCATACCAGTTTGAAATAATCTTCAAGTGGGAGCTACTACAACGCTATACTTAGTGGTGACTGGATGTGCAACCCTATTCTTCTGTCGATATAGTTGAACTGCTTGTCCCGACTGGTGCGCGAAGCAGATGACCTCATCTGCAAAGTCAAGAGCAACAACGAGCAAGGACACCTCTCCATCGGCTTCTCAACTGCGAGATTTGTTACAAGCCTTATGAAAGGTATATAGATTTGTTTTGTTTATGTTCTTTTGAAACTGGTGTATTTCGTAGTTTTCAAAAGGTGTTGGTTGAACTTGTTCTAAACACCGATAAACATTTTTTACAGTTGTTTTCCTAAATAAATTAGCACCATCAGCATTTTTACAAATATCTGCCAGACAACACACGGCCTAAGTCGTTGGGTGTAGAGGCTTGTAATTTTCCAAAAGGGTCCCTAAGTAACAAAATTGACCATTTAGGAAGGCTTTTTGAACACCACTTTCACCCACTTAAGGGGGTGAAAGTTTGTTGTTTGCCATTTTTGGTGATGGGAAACCCCATTGTGCTTGTAACCTTAGAAAACAGCAACCATTCACTAATACATATACTTACTTATACCTACCTACTATGTCTATCCACTGTCCAGGTCTCTTCGAGAAGACGTCATTCATCGACAGCGCGCTGGTGCAGCAGGGCGACCCGAAGAAGTGTTACGGCATGAAGTATTGCGCCACGCCTTTGAAGGTCGGCAAGGGAGGAATCGTAGAGTACGAAGTGCCGACCCTGAATGCCTCGGAGATGGAGCTGCTAGAACAGAGCAAGTGAGTCTTCTTCTTTTCAAATTGGTGGTACATCGTAATCATACTTTTTGGGCTCAGTAGGTGCCCGTATGTTTATAGTGGCGTCTTCTTAGAGTCTTCGAGGTTGCAGTTAAACGGACATACATACGCATACGACAGCACCAGGCACGGTTGGCGCAGAAGCTGCTGCGCTGCGTCTCGCGGGTTCGATTTCCGCAACAAATATTTTTATGGCCTACATATAGTTGTTCCGGGTCTGGCTGTTTGTGTATATTGGTGTAACTTTAAATGTTTGTAAACCCACCAAGGAGAGAGAAGAAATTCCTAGATTAGAGCAACATTTAAAAAATAAATATAAAAAACAGGACTTTGTTCATAATTTGATCAACAGACGGCGTATTTTTTACACGACGTTGATGCATTAGAGATAACATACGCTAAGCTGTTGGTGAATATGCGTGGGAACATAGGTAACTCATTAATCATCAAGAGTAATGAGAGAAAGCATTATCCAAATGTGTGCGCTCCACGAAAATGATCATGATATCATAATAATCCGATTAATAGATGCTTATTGATGCCTACTTTAATATCGATGTTTTTAATTAGATAAAACTGTCTGGAATCTAAATCATAAATGTTTAAAGTATCTCATTTTGAGTGAAGGTTCCCAACTTATTGCATTACCTACATACAACCAAAAACAAATGATACGGTTTAACAAAGTAAACCTCATCATCAACAATGTTTGCATAGTTGGGACACGGCCCTCTTCATGACAGTGCGCGTTGGTAGATGTCACAATAGTACATTTTGATAACAGTGCAGAAACTTCGTCATTGCAACCAAGGCAGAAATCACGTGTTATGGAGCCGAGAACTACAGTGTCAAATGCCCACGTGAATCAAATGACGATTTTCAAATCACTTACAAAGAAATAAATAACAGAACGATAAGTATTTTGTTCATTAATCATTATGAAACTACGATTTAATTTGCTTTTACCCCAGGCGTTTTGCCTTCGCAGGTTAACGGAGAAGCAAAGATGAAGCCGCAAAACAACCCAATAATAAAAATTAAATAATTATTTTATTAATTTAGGACACAAATAAATATTAATTTGAAAATGATTTTTTTTGTAGACATAGGTTAACAAATTATTGTCTTAATAATAATGTTTATTTATGATATTCTGTTCATAAACATAATTTAAGTTTTCATTAATTAAGTTTTATGATTGCAAACCAAGTATTTGTACTATTAGTTTTTTTTTATTTGCTTCTTACTTTATCTGTTTTGTTTTTGTGCTCACACCATGTGGTAATATTATTATAAGTCTATACGTGAGGACTTGTAATTAGCTTTCTGGTGACTATATTTCCTTTTTTGTTTGTTATATTAGCTGTAAGTTCTCCATGCGCTAAAATAAATAAACATGCGCCTATTTCGACCTATCTCTAAATGAGATAAATGAAAAAAAAAATCCACGAGTTTGAAATATATTGCATATTGCAATGTATCTATTATGCATTTAAAACAAATAAAGAATACTGAATTCTTGTTTCCAGATGCGACTTAGAAGACATGTTGAACCTGGGCAAGTGCTTCGCAATCGGCGATGAATACTACCTACACCCTTGCAAGTGCTACAACCCTTGCTGCTGCCACTGCCAGACCTGCCAACCTTGCAAGCAGAGCGCCAAAACATAATCAACCTGGACGCCTATCACCGCTTATAGTAGTACTGTTCCAGTGTGGGAAAGAGATGGATTTCGATCTGTATGGCTCTATCTCTTTTCCACAATGAATTAAGATTAAAGTACTTAATACACTATGCACGCACAAACGAATACCAAGCTATCAACCCAAGACATCATTTGGAACACCGATGAAAAATTTCTATGTGCGGGGCGGGGGGTCGGAATGATGACAGAATATATTTGTTTATAGATGTGCATATTCCTACAAGCTCTTGTCATCAAGCGAATATATACAAACGTTAAACAAAAATAAGGTTCATTTTCGGATGAAGTGCAACTGTACTAGTTAGCTCTATAGATCAAAGCCATAGGCGTCGTCCTAATTGGCTACGATCGAACGAGCAAACTATGCGATTTCGTCGCACGACGAGATTAAACACACACAATTCTTTAGACTGTCCTAATTGAAGCTTGCAGCACTGAAAATGCTTAATAACGATCGTACGATGCGTTTGATCGTGCGATCGTGCAATCAAAGCTACAAATGTCTTTTGAGTGTCCTATTTGATCACGCGTCAGCGCGCGAGCACAGGAACGAGAGGGGCGAGGGACGGCCGGCACCAGTGAATCGAGTTCGTTGAGATTGTTTACATTTTTGCTTAGAATTTTGTTAAGTCGAAACTCACGATCAGTTTAACTCGGGTAGGAAAGGGTTATAGACCTCAGACCGGACAGGTGAAACTTACGTACGGCGCGGCGGCATCGCATGATATGCACCGCGCGTTCGTCATCGCGCGAGCTATTAGGACACCTCTTGAACCGTTGCACGATCATTTTCATCGCGCCACGAAATCGCATCGTTGGCTCGTACGATCGTTAGCCAATGAGGAAGCCGCCTGAGACTGATTGTTATTAATCGAAGCGGAGTCAACTTGATTCGGTTAGAAAGACCTTTATGTCCGTGCAATAAATGCGAAAAATACATCATTCGCATCATTTTGGTACCGACGACGCGACTCAACTACACTACGTCCAACTAAATGCGACAGATGTGGTGAGACGTGATCGGATCAAGGCAAATCCGATCGATAAACGTGGTCAGTCTTTTAGGCTACGTAGGTATGCACTGAGAGGTGCATTGCTTAGCGCCTGGAGCCTAGTGAGTCGCCTGGCAAGTAGCAACGTGAAACCATCGTTCTATGATTTTCGCATCCGGCCGCAATGCGCGCATGGCGCCTTCGCTAGCAAGTCAGCAGATGTTAAGCCACTAGGCTTTGGGCGCTGAGCAAAGCACCAGTGCGTACATAGCCTTTAGTTTGCGTGCGGGCAGAAATCCTCATGGGTTTCCTCCGTCCAGACGGTGTTCTTCGACTACCTTGAACCTTGCGCAGTTCGTCACGCTCTCCCGGCCAGGTTTTGGCCCACACAAATATATGCGGACTCCGTGGCCGTCTGCGGCCGTACACTGCCGCAGTTCCTCATGAGAGGCGCGGTGGAATACGGCGTGCCGCCGGACCTGTCTGTTCAGGCGGCAGACTCCCCAAATCTGTCACTCGCAGGCCACACCCTACGGCGGTCAGAGATCGTTTTGCGCCCTCCGCCACCCGGTGCGTCTGCTGCGGATAGGGAGGAAGGTTGTGTTCTCCCGCTTCCTTTCCGCTGCCTCCTTTGCGACCATCACTTCCTCGCAAAAGGAGGCGACGGCATACCACGCGCTCTCACTCCCGATCATTGACTTAACCACGACCGGAAGCGAGAGGTTATCCGCAGCACCGACCGCTGCGACAAGATCACTGCGCGTGCTCTCCTCCAGAGTGTACTGCGCCGTGTCATCGGGGCAGTCTCCGCAGCGGTGACAAATGGGCGTCGGTTCCCAACTTATACGGCACAGGTACTTTCCGAAGCACCCATGCCCGGAGAGCACCTGTGTCAGCCGCAAAATGAGGGCGCCATTCCGTTTTCCCAGCCACATCTTCGTCCCTAGTTTGTACGTAGCCTAAAGCTGGGTGGTCGTCGGCCGTTTGCCATTTAATAACATAATTAAAATAATATCTAAGTTGCAAGTGCAATCAAAAGTGGTTTACTTAGATGCTGGTAATCAATCATAATAAAAAACTAGCTTGAAATCAAAACATAACATACAAGGTGTAGTTTTGCATCCTCGTCAAAATTCAGGAGGTTATCATAGAAGACGTAAATAATCAATATAAATTACGGTACCTGGTCAATAATAATGAACGTTCCTTTTTTTTGTTTTTTTAATTTGACACAACTTCAGAATGAAGCCCTTACCAAAAGAGGAGAATCACCGTTTACCGAATAAACGTCTGCATTTGTTTATGTGTGTGAAAGCGCGGTTATAGGGCTAGTATTAGACGGGCCCCGTTTTAATACAGGTGTTTTACACTGACCGATATCCAATATTAAGAAAGAAATGTAAAAAATTACCTACCCATGTCATTATTGATTCGGGTCGAGAATCATTAGCATAGTTACCTCCTTGAATTTGACGAGGATGCAAAGCAACACCTTGTATATGCTATTGAAAGTTTTATTTAGAAAATGTGTTGGTGTTTATTGTGAAAATTGCTTTTTATAAACACTTTTACACGTTAAAAAAGATGACACTCAATATAAAGACAGTGTATTGTTGTATATTATTATGAATTTGGCGTCTAAGTTAACTTGTATATTGTGATTTATACTTTCTTTCAAAAAATGAAAGAAAAAAGATGATTTGTGATTTATAGCAACGTTTACTCGCAGACATATTTATTTGTATGGCTTTAACTGAACCAATCAAATTTGTGTGAATCAAGTGTCGAATCAAGAATATAAAAAAAAAACAACTACAAAATGTTTTTACACGTTTGTTATAAAATCGAATAATAAGTCACTTAAAAAATGTAAATGTAAACAGTAAAATAAATGTTTGTAAAAAATGCACTCTTTTATTAACCCACTTCAAAAAAAGGTGGAGTTTCTCTATTCGATTGTAGTTTTTATGTTTGTTCTCAGTAATTTATGAACCGATTTCAAAAAAGTTTTTATTTGAATTCGTAACATACATAGAGCTATCGATTGCAATATTTGCAGTCACATGTACTAATTGGGTTGTGGAGTTCAGATAGGCAGTAGCTCCATGTAAAATATATTAGGTATTCAGCTGCATCAGGTAAGACTCGAAGCCGACCCCAATAAAGCTGGGAAAAAGGCTTGATGATGATTCAGATAATGGGTTTAAAAAAGATCCTAAACGAAGCCCAAAGGCACTTCTTATTCCCGTCATTGCATTTTTTTTTGTTCTGGACATTTCTGTTACGGAGATATTGGAGGTCAAAGTTTCAACTTTTTAGATTTTAATGTTATAATATAACTTTAAATACAGACCCCTGTACTATTCAATGCATCCATCAGCACAATGTTTGAGTGCGTTATATTGAATCCTACCGTAAAGCGAGATTTTTCACCCCAAAAAAAAGTCGTTTCCCAGCAATAATTTTTCCGTAGAGTTACTTAGTTTGATGTACAGAGTGCTTGGTTGATGACTTCGTGACCCTGTGATTAGTATCTATTCGGGCGTCCTTTCTGTGGGTGGTAGAAGGGCATAGTCCAACACGCGGCGAGTATGGATGTCACGTCTTCGAACTTGGTTCCAGCATGATATGGGAAACCAGTCCATTCCAGGACATGCTGGTTTCACTGGACCTCTGCTCTTAGCCGTTGATAAATGTTTGGCAGAAAAATTATACAACACACTAGTGACAACATCGCGTTTATAATCTCCGAAGGATTAGGCAAAGGTATATCCCATACAGTACACTCACATTTTGACGGTCGTGTTAAGTCCCTAGTAAAGATTCGTGACACACATGGGTCGAGTCAAATCCCCGCTTACCGACACATTCGACATCAATCCTTAAAACCTAAGCCAAAGTGAACATGTGTTTGCCGCACGTTTCTAAGAACATGGTTCTATTTAAAAGCACGCCCCCACGTGGCCGCCTCACGTGAAATGAAACGCTTTCTGCACAAGTTTTCCAGCACGGGTGTCTAGATGCGTCCGCTTCAGACGTACATATTTCTTTCACGTGATTGTCGGCATTTTCGTATGGTTTCTCATCGTGGATATAGGTGCTTACTAGTCTGGAAGAGCCATGCGCGTGGTTTGTTACAAAATGCTGGCGTAGTTTGTGAAAGAGACTGGTTATGCTGCAAACTAAAACCTGTTGAACAAAACAAGAGCCAAAGATGCAATTACGATCAAAACTCGGCAAATCCTGTTCTAAAAGTGATATTAAATTATTATCATCTTTCTACTTGGCGTCGGTGCAACACGTTTTCTTCTTCCATTCTCCCCTGTCAGACGTTACTAAATCGACGACATTTACACTAGGATATCCTGCAAGTCACAAGCAATAAAAAATGAGTAGGCAGTCAGTAAATGAGTAGATCCTCTAGAGTGGTCAAAGAATAAGGAACTAAACGAAAAACTATATCTTTGGCGACACATTGAACAGTTGAAACGCCAGTGGAATCGCAGGATTTCGTCATCTTTTCCCAGTAAAGGGGGCGAGGAGCACGTTGTTCGCCTTGTGCTCTCTAATCGCCTACACGAGTCAAGCATTATAATATTAATAATTAACATTTTTAATTGTTTTTGTGTAATTCAACAATCATAAACGCACGGCATGGGGACGCGATTGGGGTAGGCAGAAACAACAGAGAGTCATCTGCTACGATCCTCACACATCTCGTCGTATCCTACGAATAGTGCCCTAACGAACATAAAGTCTTTCTTTTTTTATTGCGTAATTAAATTCTGCTCATCATACCACATACTCGTATAAACAGTTCAACAAAATAATTAAAACGATTCAGGTTATCAAATAATTAGGATTTCTAAGAAACCCACAATTTGAAAATTACGATTACAAATCCTAATTATTTGATAACCTGTATCGTTTAAATCCTAATTACGCGTTACCCGCACTACGTTTTCAACGAAGAATAAAGCCACGATCGCCGTCGCGCCCTCTTGCTTCGCGAGTAGAGGGGGTGCGCGGGCGCGGGGTGAGCGTGGTTGCGCCGCCAGGTCACTAGTCGGCGGAATGCGGAAATTGGCGGCGGTGGCGAGCGTAAACTGTTGTTCTAAATAAATAACGTTTTTACCTATACTATTAACGTTAAGTCATAATTATCAAATTTACCGTAATATTTTGTAACAAATAATAAAACGCTGAAGACGAAAATTGATTGGAAAGGAAGAAGGGTAAATGAAAGATAACAGATGAAGATTATTGCAAACAAGTAAATCAAAATATTTTACAGCTCCAGGGATTTAAAGGTTGAAATTATGTTTTGTTAAATTATATAATAACATAATATCAACGACGAGTTTGTACTTAATTAAGTCTTTTTAATTACTCATTCAATTTTCAATATCGGGTACATTACATAGAAAAACACCCTCATGGTGATTGTGGCCGTGTTCTATGGAATGGAAAATTGCGTATGTATAGAAGAGACGAAGCCCTAATTACGTTTGAAGCGATTATGTCTCCAACATTTAGCTCAAGTCCAGCCCGACGTCGCTTTAACACTATAGAGAATAAGGATTTAAGGGACAAATTTCATAAGTATAAAATATAAAGTTCAATTATTGAAAATAATCATAGTCGAACCATAACATACCAATACACATTATTTGAAACCACCAATACCTATTTGTTCATATTTAGTTTAATTAAACACAAAAAAGTGTCACCTGAAAAGTTGCTATTTTGCAGTTACGCCCCAATTCGTAGGATACGACGATCTGTTCCATTAGCTTCGCCAAAGTTCATATATAGGTTGACTCGTATTTGGGTGCATTCTTGAAATGGGTGATACTAGACCTAATTTGCAAGAATGTTGACCCCAATAACATGGGGTCCAAACTGAGTTTTCTATTCTATTCTATAAGTAGGTATATTTATTTATTTATTAATAAAAAGGTACACCTGTACTTATACTATACTTTATATAACTATACTTCGGTATATAAATTATAAAATAAAGTGGTAATGAGTAATAGGCTTATATACGTACAGTTGCCAATAATAGGTGAACCAACATTTACAAACATAAGTGGTAACTTAAGCTAAAAACTAAATTAATTAACTAAATATTAAGTTATTATTATTTTTTATTATTATTATATCACAAATTAACAATAAAAGTGAAATATGTTATGTTTTGGGAAATAAATGTCTTTGAACAGTTGCAGTCTTTGAACAGTTGCAGACCAACTTTGTTATCTATTGTCACTAATTGTCGAAATTTTTATTTTGGATCGTTTTATACTGTCATATTTTCAGTATCAGTATCAGTGCACTTGATAACCCGAAAATGCAGATGTAAGTATGTAGTAAAATAACAACACTAAAAAGTACAAATTAAAAATACAAGAATGTCTTCCGGGTGTTCTTATTATTTTTTTGTTATTGTTATTCTTCTTAGCGTATCGGATTGTTATTTAGATATAGGTAATGTTGATTACTGCTAAACATTCGCGGGAGTTAGTACCCGAGAAAGCAGCACACAAAACCAACCAAACCCGGGAATCGTAATACCAATTTACAGTACCACCACGCCAAAAATAATCTTTAGTTGTTGTTTCAGTCCAAAAAAATCTATTCTTTTGACAATTTCTTTACACTTATCTAATTGGGGTAATTGGATTAAGTCTTAGCCGTTTTAAATATCAATAATCGAAGTCCAGAGGTCAATGCGCTTTTTTGAGCTAAATTCACTGATAGCACCAGGAGCATTGTTCTCTGGCAATAAGGATCCTTGGACCATTCAACCATACCTGACGACCCGAATGGCGCAGCGGTAGTGAGGCTGCCTTACGTTCATAGGGTTCCGGGTTCGAATCCCGGTAGGAGCAAGTGTTTGTGTGATCAGCATGGACATTTATTACCGGGTCATGGATGTTTATATGTATAATAAGTATGTATTTACAAACAAAAAAAAAAGTATCTATGTAGTATATCAACTATCTGGTGTCCACGACACAAGCCTCGTTGCTTAGTGTGGCATCAGATGGCGCTGTGTGTAATGTCCAGCGATATTTATTTATTTATATTTATTTATTTATAGCAAAGATACTGAGTATTAAGCCAGCTGCATCTTACTCTTCTTGTGTGCGACGCCCGTGTTATGATCACAGATAATTATGGTGGTGATAATAATACGAACAGGCATGATTTAAATTATGTAAATGCAATTGGTTCCTATGTAATAGGTAGAATAGTCAACATAACATCACGCCTGTAAACCCCAAGGGTGTGGCAGAGCTTTACCCATTAGTACACCCACGTTTCGCCAGTTATAACTATTTAAGTCTCATGTAATAAGGGGCGAGTCTTTTGCCAGCAACTAAGGCACATGTCCTGACTCTGGGCTGAGAAATGCCTCAAGGGAAAACCCAATTCCTTGGCCTGAACTGGAACTTAAACTCAGTACCTTCAGTTCAGCAGTAACGCTCGCGACTACAAGATCAACGAAGTATATCATCATTATCTGCCTAGGCTTTACCCAACTATATTGGGGTCGGCTTCCAGTTTAACTGGTTGCAGCTGAAAACCGGTATTTTACATGGAGCGACAGCCTGTCTGACCTCCAACCCTCGAGGAAGCTCGGTATGTCGTCAACCATCCACGGACCAACCTAGGCAAGCGCGGCTTAACCTGAGATCGACCTGAGCGGCTGTTATTATTTAGCCACGAATTTAGCCTCAACGTAGTATGAAGGATAATAATACAATATTTTTTAGTAAAAACCCTTAGAGCTCCGTGTTTTGAAAAGATGAATAGGTAAACCCTCTATTTACTCATTCTGTAATCCATTTGATGACTTTGAAGGAAAACCGTTCCGTCATAAATGGATTACATCAAATAAAAAGGAGCACAACTAATATTCAATAATTTACCAGAGGATTAAAAGAAGTGTGATGGTAAAGTGTAGTGTGTGTAGTGTAATGTGTGTGTAGTGTGTGTGTATAGTGTGTGTGTGTGTGTGTATTTATTTAAAGCAAAACTCAAGAAACATTATGACCTACCCTGTAACGTCGCCAACACCCTAGTGGCAAATATTAAACTATTTAGATGTAAGCACTATGTATCTATTTTTAAGTGAACTGTTATTTAAGTTCTTATGAGAATAAAATTCTTTAAACCTAAAACGTATCCAAGCCCACATTTACACGCGGAAGGGGAGGGGAGGGCAGATTAAATCGATTGGCAATTTGTAGTTCACTTCAGAAAGGTCAGGTGCGTAGTATGAAGGTACTAAAGCGATCATCGTGCTCTAAAGCTATTAATAAAAAACGTCTCTTGTATTAAGAATAGGATAATTATTGAACCTAGAATGCTTTTATCATCTTATCCTACCGCGAGCTCACTCACGCATGATACCCCTTCTAAATATTCAGAAGTATGTCCTTCTAAAATAAATTAATTACTTAATACATAACCGGAGGTCGAAACCTCTACAATCAGCCCTTCAGTACGTACCGTGTACGAGACAGGGTACGTGCCTATGTGAGCAGATGGAACGGATGTGGATGACACTCCAAAAGGCACTTGGTGACGAGAGTGGTGCCACGAAGCTTCTGCTTATGCCCTTTATGCTAGCCTTATAGAAATAAGTGCATAGTCATGTTATGTTATCTTCCTAATCTCCGATTTGCATTCCTTTACCAATACATACCACCATCCCGAAATGCTGAATGGTAAATAGTATAAACTCGGCATGAGCTGATCTTATGTTTATTGCCAAAGCGATAAAATAATAATGCCCTTTTTTATTGAAAAGAGGCTTTTACATAATCACTAATTACATGTATGAACGTAGCAGGTAGTATCTACCTACCCCCCTATGGAAAAAGGCGTGAGTTTATGTACGTATGTATAATACGTAATGCAAGGTTAAGTAAATACCCGAATAACACCATTAAACGGCTAACCACAAGTACCAGTAGCAAAATCCCGGAAGATGGTTATTCGATCGTGTAGGAACCGTTAAACAGCTGAACTTGGAACGTGGCCTTGTCTGGAGCAAGGTCGCGGGCGCAAGGTGGGGGGCAAGGCCTCCCCCTCTCAAGGGGATTATCCTTACACGTCGTACTGTACATTGGTCCAAGTGATATTCAAGTTACAATATGTTACAGAAACTGTTAGTAACTGTCACTATCTACACTGTTTTTAACCGACTTCAAAAAAAGGAGGAGGTTCTCAATTCGGTTGTATGTTTTTTTGTTTTTTTTTTTGTGTTTGTTACCTCATATCTCCGTCATTTATGAACCGATTTGAAAAATTCTTCTTTTATCTGAATGGATCTACTTCCCGATTGGTCCCATAGAAATTTCATCAAAATCGGTTCAGCAGTTTGGTTTTGAAATCAAAATAGCTGGAAAAAATGTCATCCAAGTAAAAGAAATTGCGAAATTGATACTTGACAAGGATTTGTGTGTGATACGATAACTAAAAAGGGTAAAATAAAAACTTTTTTGCAAAAAAAAACCGACTTCCAAAAAAAACACTAAAAAAGTGGAAAATAACTTTACTTTCGGAAGTCGGTGGCAAAAAAGTCAATGAAACAAACAATAGTCACCGACTTCCGAATTATTTTACCCTTTTTAGTTATCGTATCACACACAAATCCTTGTCAAGTATCAATTTCGCAATTTCTTTTACTTGGATGACATTTTGTTCAACTGCTGTGCAAAAGCTTACATTTACCATTTTCGCCCGATTCTTTGCTAAGTCCGGTGACGAAGGGAGAGAGAGACCTCAGCAGTTGGAAAATACAAGCTAGTTAAACTGGGTTGCTGAGAGGTTAGAAAGGTAGTCGCTGCATTTCATTCAACTGCTTCTGTTTGGACTTCAGTCTAAACGGAAGCACCTGCAGGCTAACTAAGTCGTGTCTAAATCCTCGACTTAGTTAGGAAGACGGTAGGCTGACGACTATAGTACTTATCTAAGTGACAGCGACGACATTTTACAACAAGACTAGTGAAACTCGATGTTCCATGTTAAAGGCCGACATGTGTTGGTGAATAAATCCTGAACTAATAATAATATTAAAAATTTGTCGTTTTTGCACGGATACCTAATCTTTTATTTCAAATAAAAGCTCATATAGCTCTCTGCCAGTAAAAAAACGTCCCGTCGAAATCGGTCCAGCTGTTTCGAAGATTAGCTCAAACATAGAGAAAGACAAACATTTAAAAAAATGTGCATTGATATAAGTACCGTATATTATTATACTTTCATAAGCATTCAGTAAAAGCTGATATTTTGAAATTACAAACAGACACTTAAATTTTATTTATTTGTTTAGATGTTACATAGGCAGATTTTACTCTGCCATCTGTCAAGCGTCGACTTGTAGACGTAGCTACGAATGTCGTAGACCCCCTGCTACGTCAGCTACGAGTTACTACTTTTTCGTAACCTCTAGCCGGCCTCGTTGCGTGATAAGATAAAGGTCGTCTACGATTCGTTTTCACTTAATATTCTTTGTATTATTTTAGAAGATGAAGTAGTGTGTTTTTTTTAACCAATTATGTGATTACTTTTTCGATCTTGTTATAAAACAGGGTTGATTATGGTTTAAAAAATTAACTTATAAAGATTTTTTTTTGTAGGATCTAAAGAGACAGAATACTGAACAAGGTAGGGTATTAATTAAGGTAGACTGGTAGAAAATGCCCAAGGCATTAAGTCCGCCTTTGTACAGTTTTTTTACTTGTGCATAATAAATAAATAAATAAATATTGATGGTGTAAAAAATGAAAGATAGTTCTGGAGCATTTTAATTTTTTACCATCGCAATGTTACAGCTCATAATAATTTACAATGTTGAAATTAATATCTGCCGATATTTCAATAGATTTCTTGTAAAGCTTCTTGGAATTATACATACTATTCTAGCTAATCGCTTCCGCTTGTACTTGCACCAAACATCAGGATGGTAGATACAGTGCCCCCGAGAGCTCGGGTTTCAATGTCACAGTCAGGATCGATACGCTCGCGGCCGGCTTTCATCTCGTTCTATTTCATATTCTGCTCGTAAAGCTTCGTTTCAGGAAACCGTAGAATAATTGTATATGTTGTAGGGATCTTGTGGGTTGTGCCGATGTACATAAGCTACACAAATATTGCAATTTGTGTATATGTCTTTTAATTTTGCGTGCAATAAAGAATATGAATCTTGTTGTTGTTATCATTAATCTACTTCAAATCTTATATTTTTGATGTTTCATAACACTACCACCGTCTCGACTTGAACAGTCAACCTCGTTTTTGTTTATCACTTTTGACAACTATGCATTTTAAGCTTCACTATGATTGTAATTATCTATCTGTTACATAGGCAAATAGACCTTCATGTTCATCATGCTCTTACAATTTCAACCATATTTGTGATTTTTTTTAATTGTCTTGACTGAGATAGTGAAAAATCACAGTACTTTTTCTACAATACAAAAGCCGAAAAAAATACGAAAGCCGTAAAAGTGCAGTGTTTATTTCAATTACATTAGACGAAAAGGGTTGCTTGACTGATACTTAAAGGTTAAAATTGCAGTTCATTTTGTACAATACAGTACAACGCAAATACAGAAGCCATAAAAATGGCTCTGCTCCATTCAATTAGAGGAAGGGGTGCGTAATTGCGTAGTATCTATAGTGTACGATCGATACAGGACCTCATTTATAGACCATGCCTCTTGAATGTACTTTCCTTCCTAGCGTGCCGATAACAGCTTAAATTGAGTCGGCCCAGAACTTGACAGTAAGTTTGGTACCTCCAGTAACGTCCATCAGTACCTATGACGTGCAGGCAACAGGATATGAAATGAAGGCGTCCCATCGTTGGTGGAACATCTCCACATTTACACTCCAGGGCAGAGTCATCTTTGAATCTCCACCTGACCAATCAATTAACCTGGGTGTCCCACAGGGTCTTGAGTTGTCTAGGATAACCTACAATTTATTACAGTTAGCTTGGTATTTCATGTTTTCAATCTTATTTTATTGTTATAATTTAAGAGATAAGTCTTAACCTTAGATGCGAACTAAGTTTGCAAAAAAAAAATCATAAGTTTAAACTAAATACGAATAATCTTGTAGACAAAACTTGCATAATAAAAAAGCGATAAGCTTTGTTGTACGATTTTGTTTTAAAATAAACCAGTACCTAAATATTTCAACTATCGATAAAAATAAGCGGATATTTTGCCGATTTGTTCATAGATTTTTCATACCATGCGTAATCTTTAGGCCCCATGAACATGGTGTCCAGATGATTGTTAGTTACCGAACGTGAACTTATCTCTATTTTCACTAACACTAGGTAATAACTGCAGAGGTTTTATTCGATTTTCAACGGTTGATGAAATGATGCCGCGACGTCGGACAGGGGACAATGGAAGAAGAAAACGTGTTGCTTCGACCCCAAGTAGAATGGGACAAGGACAGGCAGACGATGATGAAGACAACGATTTGAATGGATATGCAAAACCAATTTCTAAGTAATCGCCAGAAAATAATAAGTTAATAACAAATTAAAAAACATAGGTAGGTACTGCAATCAAATTTTAGATAGGATAATTTGTTAATCTAATTCTAATACGTACTACTTTTTAAGCCTAGAGATTAAGAAGTAGTGATTAGATTGTGTTTCGATTTAATGGTTATCCCGTAAGGACCAATTTTATCATTCACAAGAAGCAAAATTCTTTAAACATATCTAAGTTACGATAATCTCATGTTTAACCAAATGTCTATGATTATTCGCATAAACTTAATACAAGTCATTTGTTCTCTACTACTTTTACAAGCCTTTATTTTTAACTCGCCTTGTTAGTTAGGTAGCATGTATTGGTAAAATTGTGCACACCTTTGGCTCTGATGACAATACATTTTAATGAGAGACATGGCCTGGTTCTGCAGCAAGGTTCGTCTCTTTAAGGAAAACTCCTCAACGTTATTGGCACGGACCCGAAACTACGCATCCGATTTTGATAGATAAACATAATTTTCTTTTTTTTTGTTTATTTAAAAACAATCGTTAATTTATTTATAAGTACAAACATTAGGGTGTCCCTGCACCTTAAAAAAAACATAATCCAAGATACCAACTTACTTAAAATCTTAGCGAACTTAGTCAATTATCACAATATTTAAGCTAAAGGTATATTTATTAAATAAAAATGTATAAAATAAGGCATAACTAAATTATCTTTGTAAATAAAAATAACTTTTTGCGCGCCAAATGAGGAGCTGGCGAACAAAAGCGGACTTGTCCAATTAATGATTTTTTACAGGAGGGGCAAATTTTTGAAACAAGCAAAAAAAAACTTGCCAGATTTCTGATTTTTAGCGCATGCGAGCGTCATTAAAACAAAAAAACGTATCCGTTGCATGTCTATCAAAAATCTGAATAGATATTTTATTTTTTATTTTTTTTTGTCTTGGGCAAGTCTAGTTTTGTTCAAAAGTTTGGACAACTCCGGTTTTGATTGATAAATTGATGGACATGTCCGTATTTGAAATGAAACTCAAATTTTTCATATCAAAAATTGAATCACAAAAATCGACAAAATTAGACAATCTCTTGCAGATCGGGCTCACAACAATCACATTCCTCGATATCGGAGTCAACATCATCATCATCGACGTTATTTCCTGCACATGTATGATGAGATGTAGCAGCTGTTTCATTGGAAATAATGGTTTTAAACCATTCAAGTTCAGGATTTTGTGACCATTGATCTCCGAACTGTTTGGTCAAGATTTGCTCCACGTCTTTCTTTTTCTGCTGCTTAATCTCATTCACCAGTGGAAGTCTGCGAAGAAGGGATGGATGATTCTGTGATGATTTTAGCAAAGATACTGCGCTAAGTTCATCTTCAGGGACATTATAAAAATTTGACACTTTTACGCCACAGTGTATATAAGTGAAAATATTCTCGTCTCGACTTCCATTTCTTCCTTGAAAACCACGTGATCATGATCGTTGATGAGTTCTCCCCCTGGATGGCGCGATAGCACCCTGCCTTCTGCTCGATGAATCGTGTGTGTTTCGAGAATCTTTTAAACTTCTTTAAACATAAAATTTACAGTAATGTGGGTAACCAAATTTAAAATAACACTTACTTTGTATTCCTACTCTTTGAAGCAGCCCGTGTTAATACGTAAAAATATTGGTTAATTTAAATGGACAAGTCACAGATTGTTTGAAAATCCATTAACATTAAAATAATTGTATTATTTTTGTCTGGGTTTGATTGAAAACCGAAACAAAGCCAAATTTTATCTAACTTTAAACAGGACAAGTCCGTTTTTGAATACAAAAGCAAATTTAGAAGTTGTTTTTCTATGAGAAAAAGCTGGAATTGATTGAAAATATTTCGGCAATGCAAAGATGTTTACTTTCTAAGGTATAAAGTACAATAAAAAAAAATACTGATTGTATGGACAAGTCCGCATTTGTTCGCCAGCTC
The DNA here is from genome assembly GCA_964057025.1 of Standfussiana lucernea. Taxonomy (NCBI): domain Eukaryota; kingdom Metazoa; phylum Arthropoda; class Insecta; order Lepidoptera; family Noctuidae; genus Standfussiana; species Standfussiana lucernea. The sequence continues at coordinate 13,917,743 of OZ059794.1, forward strand.
CTCAAATATTCTCATCGTAGATAAAACAAATGAAGTTAGACGCAACTTCTCAGAAACTTTTGGTAATAGGAATCTGTATTCTGCCGCCATAAGGAAAAAAGACGTATCTAACATTTTTGTCGAAATTGAGTTACATACAAATTCGAAATCAGTAAAAAAAATGGCATCCACCAGTATTTTTATAATTTTCATAAATTAAACGGAACCCTATAAATATAACTGTTAAATAAGACGCATTTGCGATATGAGTCAAATATTGCTAAACAGAAAAGACATTTCTGACGTACACTAAGTTGAAAAAACGCATTTAAGTAGAACAGTCTTATTTATTTACAAAATATGTAATTCATCATAAAATGAAAAGACACTTCTGCATGGTCATAAGAAGAAAAGACTGTTCTGCGTAGATGTGCCTTTTCAGCTTAGTGTTACGAAAAATACGCAGGCGCAAGTGGCAGTAGTGCCTTTCCTACTTAGTATTGCTCGTTGTGCGGGGTGAAGTGGGGCTCGCGGTTGGAATACTGCACTTCAGTTGCGTCCAGGCAGTCAGAGCGACAACACGCGCGCGCGGCTTTTGGAGCTATAACTACGGAAAAGTTGTAAGTCAAACTTCCTCGAATTATAATTATTTATGTATATTTAAGCATACCTATGAGTAATTTAAGATTAAATAAACTGCAAACTTACCAGGTGACACTTCCAAATAAATACATACCTACTTTTATGTTAAAATATTTTAAATAAATCAGTTAGAAAACAACATCTTACTTCTTTCTCGAATTTGTTTACACCGTTGAGTACCTACTATCACAATGAAGAGGTTTGCAGTTTATACAACAGGGTAGCCAGCGAAATTCAATTTTTCTTACTTTTTTTTGCAATTTGCAGGTGAGTGTCGGATTGTATTTTGATTAAAATATGATTCGCGACCGTAACTAATGAAGTTTTACTGAGTTATAATCATTAAAATCATCAACACAACCCTCAAAGCTCATTTTACCCATTGAATGACTTTTTGAATTCGTTTTGAAATTGACATTCAGCGAGATAAAATGAACGAACCTAGAGGGTTGTTTTGATGATTTTAATGTAAATTCATATGTATTACGGCCCGCGAATCATATTTTATCCAATGTACAGCCTGACACTGACTGCGTAAGAAAATTTGAATTTCGCGGGCTACCCTGGCGCTTCCATCTTATTGAGTTTTGTAGGAAGTAAATTCTGTTTTTGAACATCATTTTGTGTGCCTGGCTCATGTATATTTTTGCCACTGTTAGGTTAGACGGAAGATATTTTCTACTTCGAGCTTGCTTGGAACTTGGAAGTTTATATTTACATTCCATATCTTCCAGTTTTTTCATTTCTTTCTTCTGCGCCGGTGATTTTTTCTAACAAATTTGTTTATTTTGTTTGTTTCAGTGACAAGATACGACATAATCGATCACCCAACTACACCCACCAGATTGTGATTGACATGGTACAAACTTATATGTATATGTATAATCGATCCTCAAAAATAATTTCGTTGGTGCCGTCAACCAGTTCTTCCCAGGAGTCCAACCTAAATACGAATAATCATGAGCTGCCTTTGTCCACTATGAACGAAAATATCGCTTTAAATTATGCGGATTTTCATAACTGCAGCTCAGACAGCAACGTCAAAAACGGACAAAACGGGCGATTCCGTTTTTGATAAAAACTATTCACCCCTCAGTTCAGATCTGTCTAAATGTTCAGAAGATTCAGATTCGTCTACAAATACCATACCCCAATCACAGTCAATTAACGTTATTGTCCCTGAGTCACCTGAAGTCTCAAGCGACGAAGACACGCCACAAAATCTTACTAAAAAAGGGACAATCAGAAAACGTAAGAAGTATGATGAATCACCGGCGCAGAGAAAGGAAATTTAAAAACTGAAAGATATGGAATCTAAATACCAACGTAAGCCAGGGTGTAATGATGGATGTAAAAAAATGTCATACCCAGTTTACAAAAGAAGCACGACAAATATTAAGTATAATTAGTACAAACTTAGATAGTTTTTATAATTTTTGTTTTTAGAATAGTTTAAAACTTTATGTTGAGACAAGTTTGTGATTCCTACTTTTGTTATTCTTTATAAAAAATATAGGTCTGATTCTCATACATTGTGTTTTATTTAATACTAGCTGACCCGCGCAACTTCGTCTGCGTTAAATTTTTTACTAATGCTCCGCTCCTATTGGTCGCAGCGTGATGTTATATAGCCTTCCTCGATAAATGGGCTATCCGACACTAAAAGAATGATGCAATTAGAACCTGAGATTAGCGCGTTCAACCAAACAAACAAACGACTTTTCTTTTAAACTTTTCAGCTTTATAATAATTAGATCTAAATACTTTTACAACAACAATTTAACTTTTTTAGACAATAGTTTTAAATATTTATATATACAATAAATTCATATATCTTTTGATAGAGAGCACGGATTGCAGTGAAACAAAAACTAATACCTTCTCTAGGTTACGCAAAATACTTGTGCATTGAAACTAACCACATTGGTTTTGTAATTTTAACTTGATACTTAAACAAACAAACATAGCCGAAGACTCACAGACTGCAGACAAACAGACAAAAATTCTAAAAATAGTAGAAATGGGTTCTGTTTGTTATCCTTTAACACCCCTACTATTTTTTTTCTAAATATTTTCAATGTACAGAAATGCAACGTCTACAGATTTATTATATGTATAGATAAGATAATTATCATGTTAAAACGTACTTCAGTTTACATAGGTTTACAATCTGCAGGTATTTTTTTTTAAGTTCATTGAATATTAGTATTACTAAGTTGAAAAGCAGCAAATGGCTATTAACGTCTTTTTTATTTAGTTAAATAGAACCTGGTAACACATTATCACTAAGTCGGAAAGACGTTTAAAAAAATACTAAGTTGAAAGGACGTTTCTAGCCAGAAACGTCTTTTCATTGTAGTATCACGTATTTTCTTGCATTTTTTTTACTAAAAAGAAAAAGAAAAAGTTATTTATTGAATATATAACAATAATTTCTTTGAATTTTACTTATAATTTCTGACAGACCAAACTCTAATACAGACTTTTGCAGCACAAAATTATTATTTTGTTTATTTCCTTTTACACAGCGCATTTTATAGTTTTTAAAATACAAATTATTTTTTTTCTCTCTTTCGTACTTCATGTAGAAACGTCCTTTTTCCTTATGGCGGCAGTATTCTTCAGTTAAGCTTTGGTTAAACCGGGAAAGACAACATCGGGACGCGACACCGGACACTGGGCACTGATAGATACTATGCTGAAGTGTCTGTCAAGAGTCCAATGTTCGTATCCCGTCCGTAAAGTGGGTAACAGTTGTACCAAATCTTTAGTTGTCTCCATAATCTGCGACTTTTCGTATCGACGTTACATCCATGTTTATACTGTTTGCTTCCTTAGTAAACTAACTAGCTATTAACTTAGTTAACTCAGCACCTTAAAGAGTAGCCACGTAACTGGGTTCACCCTCATGATGAGAATCGATTCAACAGAGAAGGATTAAATACTAGTTAAACCATCAGAGACCCGATGGAAATAAATAGGCACGTGATTTGCTTATCTAACGGAGGCCTTAGCAAGAGCGCGCGGTGTAAACGTAACGTAAATACGTCGATTACTGAATCGAAAATACAATTATCCTATAGCATTTTAGTTAAATTGATTGCAACAAGCACAATCAGTATCATCCATAGATAAGAATAAATTCTTAAAGTTATGAAAATATTATAGACATGTGAAACGAGTTTTATTTTTATAAATCGATGTATTTACGTTGTCTTAAACCGCGCAATCGTGCTTGGGGCGGTACCTAATGTACTTTTAATTGTGGCACGCTATAGAAACTATGTCTGTCTACCTTTTTTAGACTCCTCAACATTTGTGAGGAATTGACAAATATTTTGATTATAATTTGCAAGTCGTGAGAGCTTTTGATAGGGTTTAGAAAAAATGGTAAAATCGTGTATGGTGACAACTAGTTATTTTGGCACTCAGGAAGTTCAGGTTGTATTATGATAGTGTTATCATTTTCAAACGATAGATACTAATTAATCTCAGTCCAACTGACTAATGTCTGGTTTCCGAGTTCCTCCTCAGATAAACATAAATGACTGGCGTAGTTATCTATGTAAAACATTAATTGAGTGTTGAAAAACACGATAAGTATCGCACTGTCGAATAGATACACTCAGGTGAAAATACTTCAGAAACTAAACATACTATAAAGTAAGCTAGCTTTAATATTAAACTTGCAAATAATAAAGATTTTCGATATTTAGCCAAGTGGGAAAGATCGTACGACGCAGGGGTGGGTGTCTAGACGTCAATAAAGTAGGTACCTATACGGTGTCAACAACGTCTGAAGCCTTTTAAAGCACCGTATTGAGTTCAAAGATACCGATGCGAAAAATATCTAGTAACGTACCTAAGGAGCGAGGTGTTGCATGTAAGCTTTGCATTTAAAAAGTAAAAATATAATAATAAGATTCCCTGAACTGGCTGCTGTAGCTACAATGTACCAAGTAAAATAAGAAAATAATTATGTTATCATATTAATAAGTAATTAGGTACACCTCCGCCTCACACTTCGGGAATTACAGGAATGATGTTAGCTCTATAATTTTTTTGAATCTCTTTTGCGCGATCACAATTAACACACTGCCCCCGGTGTGTGCTGACGTATTATACGAGTATTATCTGTGGTGCTAACATAGCCAGGTAACTAGTTCTCAATCTTGGCTGACTGCTAAGGCTGCTTTAAAAACCTGAAAAATAACTGACGCGTTCAAAACAAACAAAAATTAGTACCTAATCTCACAGACAACAAAATTGCTTTAGGTAAATACTATTACATACCTATTGGCTGACGCGCACGTGTGAATTTGTTTTATCTAATAATTGTTATAATAAACTGCATGAATACAGAAGCCTGTCCACTCACGCCGCGGCTTAGATACTCATTAATCTGTAGTTATTTATGATACGTGTGTCTTATTGTATAGATACCTACGTGTTGACTGACATCTTTTGCACGAAAAGCCATTTGCGCGAAAGCACGTTAAGCCATTGGTGCTGGACTCTCGGCTGTCATTTATAGATCTTTGACAGTTGTCACAGGTAGTTAGTGGCCAACAAGTCTTACCAAGGAGTATTACCCAGTATTGACTGGGTTGTGGCGGTCAGTTAAGCAGTCGCTTCATGCAAAATATTGATATTCAGTTGCATCCGGTTAGACTGGAAGCCGACCCCAACATAGTTAGGAAAAGATGAGGCATATGATGATAATAGGCTTATAGGTCAATTATCTATACTTAAGCCTATATCATCATGTCTTGTTTCAACCGCACATCAATAGTCCAATTTGCACATTGACAATCGCTCTTACTGTTTAAAGCGTTTTGAGTGAAACGCAAAACTACCTATTGTATTCTTTATATTTCTTCGCGAAATATAAGTGAATTTTTCTTATTTAATATTTAAACAGATTCGAAATCCATGTTTTTTATTGTAGGATTTGACATTTGATAGTACTTATATGGAAACTCTATTGTTTGAGGTGTGAAGTCACAGAAATAGAATATCTACATACATTATTAACATTTAAAAATGACGTTAAATGGTGAAGGCAACTAAGCAAAAATCGTTTCTAAGCAAACTTTTGCAAAATACACACACATACAACAGTGTAGTGTGTGTGTATTACTATTACAGTAATTTGTTATGTTACTATGATACTGCGTTGCTGCAAAACTCGTAATCATTATTTTTTGGCTACAGTCGGATATATTTTTATTCACTGAAATGTTGAGATTAGGGCAGGACGTTGATAGGATATAAAATTGGTTCTAAAATAAATATTAAATTATCAGAAAAAATTAATTCAAAATTCGCACAAGCATTGCCACGAGACTCAACAAGCACGTCATAATCTCAATTTAGGCTATTGTGTATATAAATCCGGGCGTAGTGTGATGTTTTAATGCACTGTTGTTTTACAAGTCGTAGGCGACGACGGCCAAGGTCACTCGTACCTACGGGAGTCTGAGTAAACCCCTACAGTGTATTCTCTGCGGCTAGCGAGACCACCCGCGCCCAACACTCGTTTTAAAAGAAAAGAAACATTCTATTCTTTATTCAAAAATATTCAAACCAGTGCTGTAATTTAGGATTTCTGTGCAGTCGAAGTAAGTACTTAAACATTCGGGCTCGTTCGTTGAAGTGTCATGGTTGAAGTGGTGCGAAAATTTATTGTACTACTGGTCGCCGGCCAAAATATTGCGTTTTAATTTTGATATAAATTTGTTTTATGGAAAAGATTTTCTTTTCTAATAAATAGCTTTCTGCAACTGAATTTTCATCACGCAATCATAGTGTTAAACGAATAGGTTTATTATTTATTAGCATTTAATTAACGAAACCGGTTGAATTTTAATGAAGTAAGTAAAAGATTTTCATTGATAGCACTTTTTTGTTATTGCACACCTTGATATTTTCAGCCCGATTTTTCACGTTGTGAATTAAGTGGTAAACGCATCTTTTTATAACAAAATTGGGTGATTGTTATTTGGCATTTTTTGTAATTTTTACTGAAAGTATTTTCATGAATATTTGGATGGTTCTACATTTCGTCAATATTAAAAGGGAAAGTGTTTTAATGCTGTAATTTACAAAAAAATAATTGAAAAATTTAAGTAAATACCTACTTATCACAAAATTTTTGAAAAATCAATTTTAAAATAATAACTTGTAGAAAGATTTTCTCTAAAAGCGTTTGCCTATATTTTCTATTTATGAAAAGAAGTGTTGGAATATTCGAGTGGCATTCATACTTTACATTACGAAAACTTAACAAATTTACTAGTCAACCGGTGGAATTAAACAAATGACGTACGTTCAATGGTCGCGTGTTTATTTTGGCCGCATGATATAACTGAAGTGTGTAGTTCTAGCAAATATGGCTGCCATAGAAGAGAAGTTATATCCTAACTGTGATGCCACTGTATGGCTCCGATCCTGTGAGGAGGAGGTCGAAGAACCTCTAGAGGGAAGGATGACAGGTATGTTCCGAGTTTTCCAGAAATAATTTTTAATTTACTCATCATTATTCAAAGGCGGAATTATTGCCATAAGTACGCATTTTTCGTTTAGTGATAAGTACTCGTATTTAGTTTGATGTAGGTACATAATGTGTATGGGATGGGACATTTTACACACTCTCTCCAATTTGCGTGCCAATGTGCGTTTTTGAGGTCGTCGCGCTTCACGTCGGTCCGTCTAGCTAGAGGCTAGACTGTCTAGAGTCTAGGGACTTTAAACTTCGATTAAAAAGTGGTATGACTACTTGGATCAGGGTATAGTCAAATACATTGGTTGAGTGACTCCGTAGAAATTATGATGGTGATAGGAAAATGGGAAAATATACAGAAGAGTTAACACAGATTACATTTTTCAATCGAAAATATGTTGTGGTCTCCATTTACGTGTTAGTAAGTCAGCCAAGTTTCGAAATTAAGCAGTTTCTATTTTTATTTTGATCAGGATATAGGTATTATTTATGTAAAACCCCATGATTGAGTAAAGAAGGATAATCATACGATATCCTTCACAAAGTTCAATTTTCGTGCAGTGTGGAAAATCCATATGCAAAGGTTGACTAGGTTTGTGTCTGGTTTTTTTTTTTTTTTTCTAAAAACATTTTAACAAAACAATGTTGAAGCACCTCCCTCTATTAGATACGAACATAAAAGTGTTCCATGTTTGAGTCAGAGACAAGAAATATTTCCTAAACATTCTATCTTCAAACGTCTATGCTATTTTTACGCAAGTCAATTTGCTGCTAAATTGAATTAAGCAATCATCTCCTCTATAAATAGTTTCCCTGATCGCACGTTACTTTATGAGTCGTTATTCTAGCACTCGTCTGGTTTGGAAAAAAAATAACATAGTTGGTATTTTGCTTTTCCCGATTTAGCTAGTGTTATGTGTTGACTACCTTATTCAATCGATACCCGCGAAGTTAATTTTCTTGATGCAATCGTGAGCTCACCCGTGTTTATAATACGATGCATGTTTGCAAACCCTGTACTTTGTACAATGCACTGCGGTCATAACTGAAATGTATACCTATTCATATGCACCGTTATTGTGCGGTTTTCTAGAAACCTTACGTACAATTATAGTCGAGTGCAATTAGATAAAAAATACTCAAGAGGTGTAAGTGTGGAACGAAGTTTATAGTGGTCGGATTTTCATGGGACTTTTTTGTGGAGTTCCTAGAGCTGTGGAGACGAAAGTAAAAAAAAAATTTCGCCACTCGCAACTTTTGTTTTTGGAATTCCCTTTATATTTTTGTTTGCGTTTATGAAAAACTTGAAATTTGACTAATTTATATTGTGGCGTTATAGAGTGACTCCTCGGGGTGCATCCATTAAACGCCAATTTGTCTTTTTATTTGTTCATTGTTGTCGATGAAATGCTTTTTTCAAGTATTTTATTGAATATTTCCCATTTTCTTTAATTATTATTTTTAAAATACCGGATTTTAAGACTAAGACTTCTTTTCCTATGTTAACTCCTACTATTTCACGGATAAGTGGTCATAAAAATTTTCAAGAAAACCACATTCATGAGTGTAGTGACTAAAAATTCATTCGCAAATTTCAGAAAATCGTCGATGTAAAAGTTAAAAATGGCCATTTTTCTCCCATTTTTTCTAGGACGGTAACGTAAAAAATCTTTAAAAAATCCTTAGTGTATTAGCTATTCACAGACAACTAAAACAAAAAAAACATTTCAAGGTACTTGATGAATATAGATTATTGCTGACAAACAAAAGTGGAATGGGGCCGCTGGTAAATTTACGAAAATAATCGTAATTATGACGTAACCATTACTCACAATTTCTATCTAGGATTAGTTGCACGCTTGAGTCTCTGCGCACCATTTGATACCAATACCGATAGCGATACCGCTCCCGATTCTTAGCGATAGATCTCTTTGGTCATATTTTATTTTTTCAGCTATAATTAATATTTAACAAGTGTTCTTCAATATTTTTGTAGGTCTTATATCTCATTAGATAGTTACTTAAACGAGTATATTGACCAATAAATTGTACATTGCGTTTCATACAAACATTTTGAAAAAAAAAAAATGCGTTCACATAGACGATTTTCTGATATTTGCGAATGAATTTTAGGCAATACACTCATGAATGTGGTTTTCTTGAAAATTTTTATATCCAGTATCTTTGAAAAAGTAGCAGTTACCAATAACAAAAGAAGTCTTAGTCCTCAAATACAATATTTTAAAAATAATTGAAGAAAATAGGAACAAAAAAAAACTGGAAAAAGGCTTTTCATCGACAACAATGAACAAATAATCAGACAAATTGGCGTTTAATGGATGCACACCGGTCACTCTATAATGCCACAATATAAAAATTGAAATTCGTCAAATTTCAAGTTTTTCATAAACGCAAAAAGAATATAAAGGAAATTCCAAAAAAAAGTCGCGAGCGGTGAACTTTCTTTTTACTTCTCTACACGTCTAAGAACTCAACAAAAAAAGTCTCATGAAAATACGACCACTATAAACTTTGTCCCGCTTTTATGTCTAATTACACTCGATTAATATCTTCATAATTATGTAGCTACCTTCTATACATAATGTGGAGATCATAATACGACAGTAAATTGAATTTCGAATGAGGAAATCAAATAAACAAAGGGTTAAGTCACTATGCTAGTCCGTGTATTGAAAAAACACATTCTTATCTAGTTTGTTGGAAACTCACTACTACTCGTACGTAGATTGTTTGTCTTTTTTCTAATTTCGATGTTTAGTACAAACACTCCTATGCATTAAAATTTGCCAGTGTATTCATTTTTTGTCGTATTACCGTCTCCACATTGTTTAAACCAGTACAGCATCAACTCCTTGGGTTACGTTTACCAAACATTGTATTGTCTTCCTAGGTGACTTCCCGACATGGCTCCGCGGAACGTTGCTACGCAACGGGCCCGGTTCTCTGAAAGTCGGGGACATGAGATTCGATCATCTTTTCGACAGTTCCGCGCTTCTGCACAGGTAAGCCAAGATTTTAATGTTATGTGGGTGATAGATAGACGTACAGTTAGCGAGAAAAGTCGTTTATTACTGCAGATTTTTAAGAATCAGAATCAGAATCATTTATTTGCGAAATATGGGTAGTTCAAGAGGTGTCATTTTTATATAAGAGCTTTAGACCATATCCTACCATGACAGGTGTGCAAACATTAGGTATAAATACAAATTAAATAGTTAATTCTTAATTATTGTGCTAAATTATTAATTACGATAGGAACAAACGTAGTAAAAAGAATGTAAAAATGCAATACATTGTAACAGATAATTTGCTGTCGATATAGGTGATTTAAAAAGTGTCAGTGTTATACGATATTATCTGTCGCCGACAGTAAAACTGCGAAGGATTGCATTGTGAGGGAACCGACGTGTCGAAGGACTATAAATGCGAAGACATGCGGCAACGACAAAATCTTGGCTATTTAATTGGCAACGACAAAATCTTGGCGTTTGAAGCATTCTCGCTTGTACCAAAATAACATCGCGAGTGCAATGTCCGAGTAACTTATCAAATAATCCTTATTCTATCAAATATTCTTATCTTGTCAAATATTTGCAATATCCGGGGAACGTGAAGAGTGAATGTGATAATAATAGTATTGGCTAATTAATTTTAGATTATCTTTCTAAAGAAACTGGTTTATTCACAGAACTATCAAATAAAATATAAACTGAACACAGCTTCGAATTCACGCTTACGATGTTGCCAGATTATCTGACTAATAATACACTAAATATTGAGCCACTGAACTTTACCGTAATCCAAATAGAGCTGAAAATCGGAACATTAGTCCTCCTGGTAGCTCTGTAGTTACCAAGAGCAACTGCGGTGGTAACTGTTTCCCACAAGCAAATCAAGCGAAATCCGTCATGGTAGTTAGAGATCCCAAAGGCTCGTGAGTGGATGATGATGCTTTGCCTGGACGTAACTACTGACCGTGGGTTCAATTCCCAGGTTGTGTCCAATGTTATTTTCTTTATTTTGTTTTTCTATCTGGAAATTATTTATTGTCATACATTTTTAAATACTAATTTGATGGGATTATAAATGTTTAAATTATAACTTTGCTGGACAAATTTACTTAGTGTCAGCGGCTATTATGTATTCTGTGTTAGTGGCCAATTAAGTTCGTCTACTTGTGCAGCACATAACCATAGATCGTAGGATTTTTAACAAATATGCGGACAATGGTCAATTTCAATGAGTAGTCTGCACCAAATGAACAGTTAAAAAATCCAGCAATTTGCTGAAATAAGAATACCAATAAGCAAAATGGTAATGTCCAGAATGATATGATAATGCTAATTGAGGGAAGTATTTTTTTTTTTTACTTTTTCAGGTTCGCCATGGATGACGGCCATGTGACGTACCAGTGCCGGTTCCTCAGAACTAACACCCTGAAGAAGAACCGCGCTGCCAACCGCATTGTAGTGTCGGAATTTGGGACCAAGTCGGCGCCAGACCCGTGCCATTCAATATTTGACAGGTAAATAATTGGTACCGAAGTTTAAGGATAGTAATGCAAAAAAATCAGAAGTAGAAACTAAATTTCCCTTCCTGAATTTATCAAAAACAGTTCCCGTGCAGTGACATTTTCTGACAAGATTGTTTTTCTTTTTCTGATGCTTAAAACGGCTGACTTTTCTTTGTCAGATTTTGTCTGAACAATTAATATGACGGTAATTAATTTCTACGCATAAGCTGACCAACCACAATTTTGTTCTCACATAAAATAAGTGGCCTTAAATTACCAAAATCATTTGATGGCATTTTGTTTTTTGCCAGCTTTTGGTTACTAAACTGACTGAAACGTAAAAAAACTCATTTTTTGAAAGGCAATTAAGTTGGTTAAGACTTTAATATGCTTACAGGGTAGCGGCATTCTTCAATCCTGCAGAACACATGTCGGACAATGCGATGATATCGCTGTATCCGTTCGGTGATGAAGTGTACGCGTTCACAGAAGGGCCCATCATTCATAGGTAAGCATTAACAATTAATTTACTTCAAAGGAGAAGGGAACATTGTAGAATGAAGCTTGGAGTAGCAAAGGAAAGATCTTGCATGAAAGATAGAGATTGCGAGAAATTGACTTGGCTAGGAAGGAAATGCGGATGATTGCTGATAGAGATATTCTAGACCCCAGTTATTTGGGATAAGGAATGATGATTGACTGCTTACATAAGTATAATATTTATGAGTACCAGTATGAAAAAATGGCAGGAATCGGTTTTATCATTGTTTACCTCAAAATGCATTTATCATAAGTTCGTAAATTCATCTCTACAACAAAAATTTAAAACCCAAGCTTGAATTTTGACCGAGGATGGCCCCCTGGTGTTTTTGTCAGCCTTTGCCCAGGAGTGGGACAGATCAGGCTAACAAAAAATAATAACAACAAGAGTGTTTAAAAGTTCAACTGCTCTTTTTATTTTGATTCTTTGACAAATCACGTACTTAATCTTGTGTTTTTTATTATTGAATTATTATATTATTGAAATATTGAACCTTTTTTGCCTAACTGCAACACACCAAACTTGAATGCGATGTAAAACGACGAGTTAATTGTAGGTACCTACAATGTTCGGGTACATTCATGTACTACCTAAATTGTGGTATAAGTAGTTTTGTATACTTGTTGTATAGCTCACTTGTTTGAAAAGCGTACCTAAAATTTGACAAGCGCCTTTATTTCGTAGCAGTAAGGTTTATACGTATGATGGAGTTTATATAAAGCCCTTGGCGGACCCAGCAGCCTGAAATGTTCTATCAGCAATATACCCACATTATATCTAGGCTAATTATGCTAAGAAGGTGGTTTGCGTAGTTTAACTTATTTGTTTAGTTTTTGATGAACATTCGAGATCCTATAAGGATGTGAAAAAAAAGATTTCTCAAAATGTAGAGGTGAATAAAGGCTACTATGTTGGGGTCGGCTTCCAGTCTAACCGGATGCAGCTAAATAAATATCAGTATTTTACATGGAACCACTGCCTATCTGACTTCCACAACCCAGTTAGTACCGGGTAATACGATACCCCTTGGTAAGACTGGTTGTCAGACTTTCGGGCCACTGACTACTTAAAACGACTGTCAAAGATCTTCAAATTACAGCCGGGACCAACGGCTTAACGTGCTTTCCGAGGCACGGAGGAAACTCGGTATGTAATGGGTGGTCATCCATCCACAGACCAACCTAGGCAAGCACGGCTTAACCTGAAGATTTACCGAGCGGCTGTTATTATTTTAGCCACAAGCTCCTCATGTGACAAGATACAGATTCCAATTTTTAAAGATCGACCCTAAGACATCAAAGGGGATTTCCCTTCGCAGAATTGAACATTGAAATCTGTATCATGTTACCACTAACTAAGTATGAATTTACGTTGGGTAAATATTTAATGCTCTGCCCTGCCGTCCCCTCTGTGCGCTGGCCTTATGAGTCTTAGTAGACAAGGATTGGTCGCTTCATACTAAACTATAAATTTTCCCTTGTCAATCAAAAATTGTACATAAAAGTTTTCTTTTAGTCATAAGACTCACTGGGACACGCTATGTTATTGAAAAAAATTACAACTCATAATGCAATGGTCAACAAAAAGTATTCTATGTTGTACTTATAGAAAACATGTACTTTCAGGGTAGACACGGTGACGCTGGACACATTGGAGAGGAGGAACATGACGAGCTGCGCGGTGGCGCTCGTCAACCACACGTCGCACCCACATGTCATGCCCAACGGTGAGGACATGTCTACACTTAGGGCAAATTTCATCAATGAAACTGTACACGATCAACAAATTCTGAACCGCGTTAGGGAGCTGTCACTGTCATATTTGTGTCGGAATATCGAATATCTTGAGCGTCGTTTAGATGTGTTGAACGCGTTTAGATTCAGTAATGAAATTCTCACTTCATCATTATTATCTTCCTGTCCTTATCAATATGTCTGCGCAATACGTCTTCTTCTTCCATTCTCCCCTGTCAGACGTCACGGCATCATTTACTCTTTTCCCTTTCATATCATTCCTCACACAATCTATCCACATTTTCTTTGGTTTCCCTCTCCCTCTCCATCCATCAACATTTATATTAATCACTCCTTTAGCCACATGTGATGAAATTCGCCCTTACTATGTAGTTAAGTCATCATTTAGCCTAAAGCTACCTCTGTTTGTGTGTTCAGCATAACAGCCGGTTTTGCACTAATGCATCCGCAGGCAAGTGGAGAGTCCACTTGCCTCCCCAATCGATCAGACGTCGGGAAAAGATCCCGACGACTGATCGATTCCGAATTATCTTAAAGTAAAGAGAACGACTGAGACCGCTGATTCAGCCCGCTAGTGAGATCTTACCGTTGGCCCAAATTGCCAAAGCATTATGATTCGTAGTATTAATTCATATTTTTGTATTTTCAGGCGACGTCTACAACCTCGGTATGTCTGTCGTGAAGGGCAGAATACGACACGTCGTTGCTAAATTCCCGTTCACAGAAAAAGGTATGTATGTATAATAATAAACATACATACGTGTGAGGAACAGCTGCCGATATTTGTACAGATAGACATATTTTGAGAACGGGAATGCTGAACAGGAACAAACCGTATATTACCATACTTTTGCGTTTTTTTGTCATTGTTGCAAGTGCCATATTCACGGATAACCTATTATACATTAAGTTAAAGGAGTAGTTAAAAAAAAAAACTTTTCTCGTAAATATGACATTAAAAATTGTAGAAAGTAAAATCAATTCAAGTTAGGTAGAGAAAACCATTTGCTGATCACATCTATTTCAAATTCGTTCGTTCTTTTCATGCTCGCTTTGCTTGCTTCGTTTAACGAACTGTGACATATTCTGTTCTCCAGGTGACATGTTCAAAAGCGCACGTATCGTGGCGTCAGTGAAGCCTCGATGGACTCTCAATCCTTCTTACATGCACACTTTCGGTAAGTAATATGTTCATATTCAGATTCACATGATAAGGAGCTTTGTGTTCCTGCTAATAAATTTCAAGATTGTCTAAAGTGATCTAAGATGTTTGTATCAGTATCCCCTTAAACTATGGTTTTACCTAAAATTAATAGACACTGATACTTAAATACGTTAGCCTACTTCATTTCACTTAATAGAACTTGCAATTAATTTTAGAAAAACCAAATTAAAGTGCTTGGGTTCGAAACTGCGAACCTACGAATAGCAATAAGTTAGTGGGGTCGTTAAAATTTTTTGTCTCTTCTATCAAACCGAGTGAAGGAAAACATTGTCAGGAAAGCGAGTTGTAGCAGAACCATAAATTAGAAGGCCTTTGACATCCACCAACTCGCACTGGGCTTGCGTAGTGGATTATGCCCACTGCCTCAGAAATCAGAAAGCTTTATTTGTGAACATAGGTCAAGTTACACATAGTGTGAGGTGTTATAAATAGGTAGATCCTCCATGTTTTGCCCAGAGACGTACAAATATAATTGTTTAATTTATAAAATAACAAATTGGTGAAATTATGTCAACTTTCACGTAAGTAATAAAATCAGTATAAATAGGCATAGCATATCAAAAGAAAAAAAATATAAATACAATCAATTTCTTAATAAATGTCAAATCGTTAAGTTACATGTCATACTTAATAATGATAACGTCGAACAAAATTCAAGGTCATTAAAACAGGTCAGGTAGGGTGTTCTAAGGCAGTAATTATAGAATTGTCGTCGAAATAGTCCTTTATTGAGTAATAGCATTTATTAGTAAAAATTCTAAATAGTTCTTTTTTGAATTTGTCCAGATTTAACATTTTAATTTTTTCGGGTAGTTTATTAAATATTTTTTTGGCCATACAGAATGTGCTTTTATTCATTAGTGCAGTTTTACCATAAGTCACTTCGAGTTCTGACTTATTTTTATGGCCTAATTTTCTGTAGGAACTTTTAGTAGCTATTTTGTATGATGAAATGTTGGATTTGACGAATAAATTTGTTTCGTATAAGTACAACGATGGTAAGGTAAGAATTTTTAGTCGTATAAAAGTTGGTTGGCAACTGTCTGTGCTTTTAAGGCCACACATAGCTCTGATACGTCTTTTTTGGGCTCTAAAGACTAATTCTGTATCAACTGAATTGCCAGTACATTACGCCATATCTGAGTGTTGATGCAACATAACCGTGATAGGCTGTACGGATTCTAGACTGGCTATTTTTGAAAGTTTATATAGAACATAGGTAAATGTATTAAGTTTTTTGCATATTACGTCTGTCTGGGATCTCCAAGTCAAATTATTATCTATATTGATACCAAGATATTTTGTAGCAGTGGTTGATTCAATATTTGTCCCTAAATAGCTAATGTCAAGATTTTTATTTGGGATTCTTTCATAAAAATGCATAATTTTAGTCTTTTCTAAGTTTATAATTAGATCATTGCTGTCAAACCACGATATAATTTTATTTAATGTCATATTTATCTCATTTTCATAAGTTTTAGGATCGTCACATTCAATCACTACGGTGCTGTCATCGGTGGATAGCACCATGGGGTGATTTATTTTACCCTGGAAGGTCATTTATGTACAGTAATAAAAGAGGTACTTTTACGTACGTCCTCTATGAAGGTCAAAGATTCGTTGTGTTTGTTGCTAGTTAAAATGTATAGGTTATTCTTTTCTTTAGGTTTCGATATTACAGTATTAGTCGGTGGTACAGGAGCAGGTAACCTTTTATATTTGTGTGTTGTCTGATTTGGACTATTAGCCGTCTGAGTTCCCTTATTGTGTTTGTTGCAGTCAGTTGGAGTAATTGGAGGTTTACATGTACTGATTTTGTCATTCGGTAAATTAACTTGGCGTGATTCTTTAGTTATGCATGTTGTTGCTATACTCTTTTTGTCAGGAGTTGAGCATTTAGTCTTGTTTGTGTTATCAGTCGTAATCATATTTTGTAAATCTGTTTTAAGGCGTAAGTTTTCTATGTTGAAATTGTCGATTTCTTGATGTGCGCTTAGCAATTGCTGTTCAAGTAATTTGATTTCCTTGGTTAACTTACGAATTTCGCCAGTGGTGTCGTGGAAGCTATCCGGAATACTTATCATCGTTGTGTCTAATATGGTTTTGTCGCTATTATTTGTTGTCATTTTAGATAGGTCGGTTAACGAGCTTGTTCTAGAAGGTTTATTACGATAGGTTATGGTTATTGATGTCGAAACTCGAAATCCATTTTTATTAGAAGTTATCGTAAGCGCCCTCTGGTGTGATGTTATTTAGTTGTTGACAGATGGTGAACGGAATGTTATATAGAAATTGAGTTTTTAAGAACTCACAAAAAGAAACACATCTGGTGGGGTTCAAACTTAGAACACGTCGACCGAAGCATGGATGCCATGCTTATCGCCGCTGACCCAAATGTACTTAACTGCATCTTGTGAAATTTCGCATTGCAATGAACAAATTTAACATTGAAACGAACAAAGACTGTTAGAAATGACTCATTCAGTGGATTTTTTTTGCAATACGTCGAAAACTTGGGTCACTTAGTCTTTGTTTGAAATTATACACGTTTTTATGTTTTGTTTACTGGATATTGTTTACTGGATATTATTAATTAGTTTATAGCACTATTTTGATGATGACACTGATATTAATTCTAGTTTGATCCACTTTTTTATTTTATTTAAGTCACAAGTTTGTGTTTTAGACGTATATTTTATGATTAGTTTTCAACTTAATATTAAGCATCACTGTTTTTAAGGTCACTGCACTCGATATTAAGTAATTGTCATTGTTTTTATTTAGATTTTTCATTGTTTATTGAGAGTTTGTTTTTTTTTTGCTTTTGATATTTGAATAAGAGTCTATTTTTGGACATAACACTTTCACTTATTGGTGGTACAGGTACAGAACAGGCCTGTGTCCCAGCTGTGGTAACGTTATAGGCTGATTATTCTTATGCAAAAAATCCAAGTCAGCATATCATATCTCGACACGAGAGTATTTTCTGAACGAATCCCACTTCTGATGTCAGAACATCAGAAGTGGGATTCGTTAAAAAAGTACTTTTAATTAATTTGACAAAACAAATGAACATGATAAGAACGGCAATTCTAATTTTGCAGTACAGTGACCTTAATTCTTATTGTAATAAGGTTCATGTCAGATGTAAAATAACTGTGAAAGAGCTGTTGTCATGGTAATATGTTTGACATTGCAGGTATAACGGAGAACTACTTCGTGATAGTGGAGCAGCCGCTGTCGGTGTCGGTGGCCGGTCTGATGCGCGGCCTCATTACCAACGACAAGCTCTGCTCCAGTCTGCAGTGGAACCCCGACTATGAGGTCTGTGCATCTCATATCAAACACGTCCAAACCGTGACGTGGAAATAGAACCAAAAAGTAACTGCTAGAATTTTCTATAATGTGACATGATAGGGAATGTAATCTCCAGTCGAGTTTGTGGGATCTCGCCCTCCAAGGCTCGGGATTGGCTTCTCGAGATTCGAAATCACGTGATATCAGGATTGCATTCACTCGAAGGGCAGCAGCCAAATTGCATAAAACAATTTTTTATAAAAATAGCACACATTTTGGCTATTAGAAATATTCTATAGTGCTATGTAAGAAGTTAAAAAAATTCCAAATAGGTCCCAGAGATGATTTTGTTACACATGTGTACCTCGGGTCGCTTGTCCAAGGGGATGGCGAAGTAGACCGGGATGTAATGCAGGATGGATCAGGATGGATGAAATGGCGACAGGTCACTGGAACAACTTGCGACCCACGGATGCCCCTCAAGTTAAAGAGGAAAATATACAAGTCCGTGATTAGGCCTGTCGTACTGTATGGATCAGAATGCTGGGCTGTGAAGAAGATGGATGAAAAACGATTGCATGTAGCGGAGATGAGGATGTTGAGATGGATGTGTGGAGTAACAAGAATAGATAAAGTAAGGAATGAGTATATTAGAGGAAGTTTGAAAGTGGCGCCTGTTACAAAAAAATTGAAAGGAAGTCGTCTGTCTTGGTATGGACATGTAATGAGGAGGGATGAAACGCATGTTACTAAAAGAGTGATGGATATAAATGTTGATGGATGGAGAGGGAGAGGAAGGCCAAAAAAAAGATGGATGGATTGTGTGAGGAATGATATGAAAGAGAAAGGAGTAAATGATGCAGTGACGGTTGACAGGGGAGAATGGAAGAAGAAAACGTGTTGCGCCGACCCCAAATAGAATGGGACAAGGGCAGCAAAATGATGATGATGATGATGTGTGCCAATCTGGGCTGTTTTTCTTTGCGGAGGAAAAAACATCAGCTCTACTATCACACTGTCATTCAAAAGCCTCAATTAAATAACAAACCCCTTCCAATTCACAGACGCACGTAGTCCTCCTTAGCCGTTCTACCGGGCAGGAAGTAAAGCGGTTCCGAACAGACCCTCTCTTTTACTTACACATCATCAACGCCTTCGAACAAGACGGCAGGCTGGTGGTAGACCTTTGTGTCTACAAGGACGCTAAGGTCATCGACGCCATGTATGTCCATGCTATCGAGGTGAGTTTAAAACAAACAGAAAACAAAGTTGCAGAACATTGTTTCTGCAACATGTTTATGTGTAACTGGAAACATGTTGCTTGAATACTTCATACAGTTCGAATTTGAAACATTGTCAGCAACACTAGGCTAGAGTAACGCATTGAAGGTCAAAGTTCTAATCTTTTCGCACTGTTCTGTTATAACTTTTTTTTTTAATTCAAAGCTTTCAACTGCACAATGTTTTGAGTGCGTTACATTGAGCGCTACCATAAACAGTGTTTTTCCACACCAAAAAAGAAAGTCGTTTATCGATAAGTTCGTCGATAAGTAGTAATAATACATATACGGTCTATCTGTTCATACACGAAATCCTTTAAGGGGACATTGTACTCATCATTATGAACAACTTTTACTATGAGACCAAACCTAAATGCTGTTTTTTTTTTAGATTAAGGTTTGGTCCCATAGTAAAAGTTGTTCATAATAATTAGTACAGTGACCCCTTAAGAGATTTAGTGTATGAACAGATAGACCTTATATACACAGTCATAGATGTCTGTTACTGCATAGTCCTTCAGAAGAAACATAAATGCCTCAGTGCCATCAATTCCCTACATCTGCTCTAAAAATAATCTCTCTAATTATATTCATCTGAGATCACACACAATTAATTCACACCTTGACTTTAACAATTAACGTAGAAGTGTTAATTTTGTTGGATTATAAATATTTTTGGGTTCAACGTCCACATCGAAC
Organism: Standfussiana lucernea; assembly: GCA_964057025.1. Classification (NCBI taxonomy): domain Eukaryota; kingdom Metazoa; phylum Arthropoda; class Insecta; order Lepidoptera; family Noctuidae; genus Standfussiana; species Standfussiana lucernea. Next base: position 13,938,196 of record OZ059794.1, read on the forward strand.
CAAGGCGAAAAATAATCATATTAGACCATCACTCGCAGCTAACTTCCGAGCCGTCATAAAGTTTGAACAGAACCATACTGGCAATAGACTGTTGTAGGAAAAATTGGAGGATATTATAGATAAAACCTCTGCCTAAACTTTCGGGAATACAGCGTGATGTTATGTTTATGGCATTTGTAATCGCCATCTTTTATTTTATATTCATTATCGCCATTTTATTTACAGTCGATGCAAAGCAACGCGGACTATGCGCAATGGTTCCGCGCGCGGCCCAAGAGGCTGGAAGCGTCCCTGGATGCTCCTAACTTGACCAAGCTGGAGGTGAGGACCCTGGCAGATATCGGCTGCGAGACTCCCAGGATGCACTATGATCTTTATAATGGTAAGTTAAAAGGATAATTTTATGTAAGAGAACGGGAAATAATAATGAGAAAAAGTGTCTCGTTGGTCAAGCAGTCGCAAGTGCGGCTGCTAAAAGTATGTGGGTTAGATCTTCAGGTCAGGCAAAGTTTTAATGGGATTTGTCAGTAGGAATTTCTCATTTTTGCTCATATCGTAATATCAAACAAAACTAATCTTTTATGAACTTCGCTTCTTATGGTATTCATCTTTTTTCTTGCAGGTAAACCTTACAGATACTTTTACGCCATCAGCTCAGATGTAGATGCTGAGAATCCCGGAACGGTAAGATAACATTACTTCATCAACATCATTCATTTACCGTTGATGTAATGCCTTAAGCTTCACTGTGATTGATTTGGTCCTTAGAAAGACTAGCCTACAGCTAAAGACTTGTAATTGGCTAAAATATAAATAAATACGTCTGCAAACACTCGGGAACCATTAAGAATCTTCATTTTGGGTAACTATTGCTACGATGATAAAGATTTAAGATCAAGATTTGTCCTAGTCTAAATCTGGTTAGACTAGAAGCCGACCTTAAAACAGTTGCGTGAAGGCGATATTTGCAAAGCTTAATGCTTGTATTGTATAGCGGGCCGGTGTCCGCAACTCCACGACCAACGCGCGTATTTTGCGTACGGAGCTTAATGCTTTAATATTACTTCCATTTTTCAGGTAATCAAGGTGGACACTAAGACCGGCGAGACCAAGACGTGGTGTAACCTAAACTGTTACCCCAGCGAACCGATATACGTGCCAAGGCCTAATGCTAAGGTGAGGCAGACAGACACATAGACAGACTTCATGTCATACTCAAACTTTTATTTGACGGCACGTTTGGCGCAGTGGCTGAGCGGAATAAATATTTGTTTGTTGTACAGATAGTAGTCCCGGGTCTAGCTGTTTGTGTATGTGAATTTAAATGATTGTAAACGCACTCACGATACATGAGAAATTCCTAGTGCGCGCCAGGGTAGCCCGCGAAATTCAATTGCAATTTTTTTTTTTTTTAATCTGTGGTGGTGATAATATTTAATTCTGTAAATACACACACACGTGTTACGGTCCCGAATCATATTTTAATCAACACACAACCTGACACTGACCTGCAAATTGCAAAAAAGGCTACCCAGGCTACCTTCCAAATTAACCAAATAGGAGACACAACCGAACTTTCATTAAAACTTCATTAAAACCCAAGCCTTTCTTCTAGGACGAAGACGACGGCGTTCTCCTAAGCGCATTAGTATGGGGTGGAGACAAGACACAGTCAGTGGCCATGCTGGTCCTAGACGCCAAGACCATGTGTGAACTAGCGCGGGCCACGTTCGACACTCCCTCACCAGCACCCAAGTGCTTACACGGCTGGTTCTTACCCACAAACGGTTAAAGAAAACTACTTGAGTGGAGTTTACATTAAGTTTAGACTACGTTGCTTAAATGTTTTAATGTCGTTTAAGTCGTTAAATGTTTTAGTTTTTCTTGATGGAAAAGAAGATGAGATTACAGTAATTGGAAGTGGCCATATTGGTCTTTGATGCTTTGTGTTTTTAATAGCATGTTAATAGCACAAGCAACCTCCTGCATTGTTGTAACTAGCCGTTCACACGATATTCTATTTGAATATAGCTTCATATCGTGATGAAAACTGAGCAATGGTTTTATTGTGTACTATTACAATTGCACGGAATGTTCGAATCAATTAGCTAGACAGCAAAGATCGAATTGATGACATTGTACTCTGGGAGTTAATCGAGCACTATTTTTTGAAATATTTTGTAAAATGCTTGGTAAAGAACTTCACCGTACAAAGATACTCGTAAGCTGAGATGTCTTTTGCAGCCATATAACAACTCGCCAAGCAACAGTGTGAAGGATCAATGTTTAAAATTAAATCCTGGACTATATGTTTGAAAATTGGTCTAAATTACGGCGTTTTAGCTTAAAACTTTGTTTGTTTTGGTTTCGACCACAAACAATTAATTAGTTAAAAAAAATACTCAAATTATTCTAAGTTCTTAATATTCGTCTTTTGTTGAATTAAACTGAAGATGTTCTAAGTTTAATTGCTTAAAGTTAAGTATTGTTCGAAAGCTCCAAAGACTGTGTTTGCTTATATTATTTAGCAAGGATATTATTTTAAGTTACCAGTGAAGTTATTGCGAAGGTGGATAAATTCCATGAATACTTAAATGAGGTGTATGAAATATTTTTTCATGTATAATAAATAAGTTTAAAAAAAATTTGGTTGTTTGGTTTTTTTTTTTATAAACAGTTATTTTGAAAAGTCATCCTGATGTGATGATTTAGGAACAGAACTACGCAACAGGAAATTGATCAGAATCTATATTTTTAACAAATTCATGACGCACGGCCTATAATTACGAACTGTTATCTTTCATAGCGGGAAGCAGTGTTTGATGTATATTAGATATTACATAATATTATATTACTTAACGCAACATAACACTGCGCCTGAAATCTCTGAAGGGTTAAGCAGAGTTGTACCTAACCCTGTGGCTGAAAGCACACATGTGTCGCCAGTTATGTTTAAAGTAATAGGTGAGCCATGTCCGTATAGATTGAGGAAAAAAAAACTTTTTTGCAAAAAAAAAAACCGGCTTCCAAAAAAAAAAAAGTCAATGAAACAAACAATAGTCACTGACTACCGAAAGTAAAGTTATTTTCCACTTTTTTAGTGTTTTTTATTGGAAGTCGGTTTTTTTTGCAAAAAAGTTTTTGAGATTTCGAAAGAGGACAAAAAACAAGCTTAAAAGGAAGCTCATACCCATATTTCGTGAAATTCTGGAATTTGTAGTAACATAGTTATACGTATATCGTCATTGAAGTTCTGCACCGCGTAAGTCAAAAATAGCAATTTTACAGGAGAATGAAATAACTGCATAATTATACTCAGGTACTTAGTGGTACAAAACCATTTTATAATTTGTGTCCACTCAAATTAAATAGAGACGTTGCTTTTTCTGATTCGCCAAAACAACGCGTCTTCCGATTCTCTAGGAAACGGCATCAAATTCAAAATGTCAGAACCGCCAAATATTGACTTACGTGATGTTAGAACTTCAACGACGATATATCAAATATTATATTGATGGAAAATTTGATATATAAAAAGTAAAAGTGGCCCCTCAATCTAAATGTCTGAATTGAGGCGACACCCAGAACTGGGAAAGTAATAAATAAATAGGTATATAAATGGTTAAAAATATTGTATAACGCAGTAGTAATTTTTATGCTATCTGAAATTCAAGATAATACAATACCTACTTTTAGTATGGTTCCTCAATCTATATGCATAAGAGAGTGAATTTCATCATCTAAATATGGGTATGAGCTTCCTTTCAAACTCAACGCATACAGACATGGCAAGCCTATAGACATCAACCAGGCACAAATCCAGACTCGGTGGCTGCTACTGAGAAATGAAATAAACAAATCAGCCAATTTACTTTTTGGTGGCACAGCTGCTGTATACGCAACCCTAAAAACTGTAACAACGTATTTAAGATAAAACAATAAATCATATATGAATGTAAACACTGGCGGACGAAATGGCTCTAGTGATGATTTATATGTGTTAGTATTTCATTCAATATGAAGACCTCCAAACATTGCCAGCACGTAAAAATAGAATTTCTCGGAATGCCGTCGACAGATAGTTTACTTGCGCGCAAATTTGATTATTTACATCTTACTGCTTCTAATGTAATGCTGAGAAACAGTGATCCGAATAATATGTTTTGTAAAAATATCGGTGTTAAGACTGGAGTAGTTTACAGCCACGACGCGCATTGTATTTCAGTACAAAAAATCGCGTTGTGCTGTAGTGTGTGATGGATCATGTAAAACATGTAAAAGTCATGTAAATGCATTTGCAATGCAGCTTGCCAAAATGTGCTGCGCATTATTCAAATTTTTGTGGCTGATCTAGGCTTCCTAGGGTGTAGGTACCTACCTAAAATTATTGCTTATGTTTGCGCAATCGAAAAAAGCATTTCAATGGGTTAGTTTTTTATTTTGAAAAGTGCACTATTGCATCAGAATGCTGTATTTCGGTTGGCTTCAATGAATTCTGTTTTATGATACTAAACAGAATGCACTGTTCATAAAAATACCTACATCTATAGCAGGAGATAATTTTGTAAATGGTTCACAAGGGTGAAGGTTAATAAAAATGCTAAGATACGTAAGATTTGGCTCCTTAAGTAAAACTCAAACTCTTTCAGTTGAAAAGCCAAAATTCATGCTTTGATTGTTAATTGAAATGAAACTTGATTGAAACGAAGAAACTTATATAGATAAGGCGTAAAAGCTGTCATTATAGAGTTTTACTATAGGTTCATTTATCGGTCCTTTCATCCGTGTACTAAGTAATTTACTATATAACCCACACCCACGCATTAGGCCCAAGAATTAATCCAGTTAATCGTTTATGTACTTTGCTGAACGTACTACTTCGTTGATAAGTAGTAATATACAGTATTAGATAAACATTGACCAGTACCGGCAGCATTAGCTCAGTCGGCCACGTAATACCTCGCGTGAAACTTGTGAATTTACTCAAACTTTGATAAAAATACGTCGCGCTTTAAGTGTTTACTATTGTGATCAAAAATTTCTTTAAAAAATCCAAAACAATGAATGAGACCGATGTAAATATGACCGATGTAAATATGACCGAAGATTGGCACAACTACGTGAAGTTGGCTCTCAGCGAAGTGCCCTACAGTTCTCAAGTGATATTCTCAGTAGCACTGTTCATCATCTTCATCGCCAGCCTTGTCGGCAATATCCTCACGTGTGTCGTCATCTATTACGACAAGAGCATGCACACCGTAACCAACTGCTACCTCTTTAACTTGGCTGTGTCAGATCTCCTCGTTACCTTCCCTATTTTGATCATCATTTATCAACTTCTGACCCAAAGGAATGAGCTATTTCAATTCCGCTACGGAGTGTTTTCGTGTAACTTCGTGTTGTGCATTCATTTCTTGTTTATAAGTATCCTCTGGAACAACAGCATCCTGGTGATGACGGCTCTTTCGGTTGAAAGGTACATCGCAGTTTGCTATCCAATGATGTTGCAAGGTTCGCCTGTTTGTCGAAGAGTTAGCAAGATTATTGGGATAATGTGGACGGTGGCAATCCTTGAAACCTTGCCAGAATATTGGATGTTAGAAATATTCGATACTGGGAACACTTTGATTTGTTTCTCTCTGTCGTCTTGGTTCGGGAGGATTGTCAGTGGAGTGGGTGCAGTGCTCTCATTCATCGTTCCGCTGATTATAATGACTTTTGTATATACTAAGATAGCCTTTAGAGTTAACGAGAATAATGAGATGTATCAATTTAAGGGCACAGTTTTTAATAGTGGGTTCAAAAGGAAGAAAGTCAATAAACTCATTGGTAAGTTGTTTTGATCCTGTGTAAGTTAATCAGACGCACCACTTTCCGTTCCTTTTTGGCTTTCATTCATCCAAGTGCAACACCTGAACTCAAAATGAGCCAAAAGTGAAAAAATAATTAATGAACGGTCAGCTCGTGTGAAGCGTCTGAAATCGGTTTAAGACAATAGTAATTCTGACGGTCAAGTCATTATTCAACTATGTTGTTTTGTTATTCAGTAGCCCTGACGGTGTCATTCGTGATATGCTGGCTTCCATTCTTCCTGCTCAGAACATTGATGTTTGCTGTCGACTATGAAAATTTCGCTCATCTTCATATGGTATGTCAGATTAATATTATTCGTTTTTTATTTGCAACTACTACCACTTAAGAAATCTATAAACTTTAATTAACAAATTTCGACCCTCGTTAATTAATATTGATGTAAACATAGGGAGCTCAAAGCTTTTGACTTCAAATAAAAACTTTTGAATATTGGTAAAGGAATTTAAAACGTATGTACCAATGCTCGTACTTTATTAAATGAGTGTAATATCTGCTTGTAGCAGAGCTTATAGGTTGATAACACAATTTACTAATTATACCAGAGGCTCACCAGCACCACCAAGCCCAAATCCATGGCACCCTTTTCCTTCCTCCAATCGTGGTGACTGACAGTTGACATTTGTGATAGCTACCTGACTACTGGTGGCTGTGAAACAGTGTTTGTTTACATATCTATACTTATAATATTATAAAGCTAAAGAGTTTGTTTGTTAGTTTGGTTGAACACGCTAATCTCAGGAACTACTGGTTCGAATTGAAAAATTCTTTTAGTGTTGGATAGCCCATTTATCGAGGAAGGCTATAGGCTATATAACATCACACTGCGACTAATAGTAGCGGAGCATTAATCAAAAATGTTACGCAGACGAAGTTGCGCCGGTCAGTCACACACACATACACATATAGATACAATACAATGGGACTTAAACATTCCTGGCATTGGTTGTACTTAATCTACGTGTCTGGACAATCCTTCGGGCATTCCAGGCGCAATGTTATGTATGATGTTATGTTGTTACAGTGGTGGTCAACAGTGCACAAGTTTGCGATGTTCAACAGCTGGCTGCCCACTGTTTTGAACCCATTGTTGTTTAGTGCCATGTCGACTAAGTTCAGAAAATCATTGAAGGTACGTAAATATATATATGACTGGGTATTGTTTCGTAAGTAAGTGTAGATTGGCCCGCAAAATGTGAATAGGAAGGGTGAGCTGTCAAAGATAGAGAGGAAGCCCGTTTAATACGGGACAGTCTCGTTATGGTTACCTTTAAGGTAAGCCTGAGCGTCCTTTCGATTTGAATCCGGAGATGAACCATTCGACTGAAATTATGTAAATGTGTGACGAGAGCCAAAATACAAATCAAAATGTCTTTGTGAAACCAAAAATGCTAAACGATGATGTAGATATATACAATTATTATTGTCGTAGGTAACTTGTTATGAAAATCTCTTGATCTTCATTGCGACACATTCGTAATTTAATTATTACTGCTCGTGACTACGCAATAATACCTTTATGATGGGCAATTCACATTTAGATGGGGTTCTGTACCTCTTATCATTATACAGATGTTAAAGGATTTTCCGCCGTGTGACCAATTGGAACTAACACCGTTTTCTTGTATTTTTTGTTGGAACATTGGGCTTGTGGTCGCAAGAAAATAAATAAAAAATATATAATAAATAAAATAAAATAAAAAAATAAAATAAAATAAGAGCAACTGCTGAGCATGAGGTCCTGGGCCCGGTTCCCAGGTCGGACAAAGTGTTATTTGGTTTTAGCAGAAGCAGCCACGGGATTTAAATCTGTGCCCGGTTGATGGTAATTGGTTAGCCTCTTGTTATATGGAACTTAAAGATAGCCGATGAAATGTGGGTGTCCTTCGGGTAGTAGGTACGGGTGTGATGTTATGATTTTTTTTATTAAAAAAGGACCTCTGTCAACGTCATTCGAGCGCCGTATATCACTGTAGGTACTTAATTGTGTAATAGATTTATGGCTATTTGCAGAAACTCTGGGAAGGAAAACTAAGAAAACGAAATCCACGAAGCGAAAAATGTGACTCCAGCACACACTCTCAGCGTAGAAAGTCAACATCATATTATCAAGTTGAATAAACATTGACCAAATTAGGAATCTCAAACAACGAACCGACAAGTAGATATAATATTTTGTGTGTTATATGTTATGTACATAGCGTTTTCTTTGTCTTGTCTGAAGTGTGAAAGTCATTGTGATCTACACAAAAATATACCAAATTGTGAAATAATGTTGTACTGTTTTCTTGACTTTATTCCGTTCTGTGAGAAGAGACGCTATACAATGTGTTTGGTTAACGGTTACCAATACTTTAATACTCATTTCTATCGACAAATACACGTTTATAAAATTTTCCTATCCCAACACCCCGCGAAAGTCAGCCATCTTGTTTTTTTATTCGGCTGATCCAGGGTATGTTCAAACGAAATGCTAATATCTTTGAATCTAAGAGACTTAGAGACGTGCAAATGATTTTTTGAAGTTGTCGGTTCGCCTTTCGCGGTGTGTTGGGGTAGGAATATTTAAAAACGTGTATTTGAGAACTGAGTACTCGTATATAATATTCCCTTAAAGTATCGGTAACCGTTAACCAAACACACTGTACATATACACCTCTTTCCTTCATATCACTCCCCACACAATAAATACTTACGTTTTTTTTTTAGCCTTCCTCTCCCATTATTTGCGCTTACGCACTTCATACGACCAAGAAAACTCGGGCCGACGGAATCACGGAAACTCGGGCGTAGGGAAACAAATTTAGACGTAACTATCTTATAGGTAGGTACCCATATGACCACTTCAGAGCGAATTTGCTAGGTTTTGGATTGGATGCAGTGTAGCTAGTGTGTGTGTGTGTCCTGTGTGTGTTGCCTTCATAATGATACAACAATAAATACCTGTGTAGGTACTTATTCGACCATCCAAATAGCAAGGCACTAGGCTCGCTCTTACTTCATGGGACTTTAACATAAATGACAAAATGTGAGTGTACTATTGTGTGCACCTCTGCCTAAACCTTAGGGGATAACAGGCGTGATGTTATGTTAGTATACTATGCTATACACACCTTGTTATGTACACCTAACCAATTTTTGATTTCATCTGGATTCTCTCACCTTCGACGCCGAAATCTTGAGGTCTAATTTAACATTTTTTATGCCAGACATCTGGCCCGAATTTACTTTACTTTCTTTACAAAAAAATGCAATAATAATCTCAAATTAAAAATAAATAATAAAACATTAATATGAAAATAGTAATTTAATATTTAAAGTAAAATAAGGAAGCTACTGACAAAATAAACGAGGTATTAACAAAGGTATTTCCATTGTTTCTATTATCCTAGTTTCCTCACCCCTGGCAGGTTACATTTGGCACCGAGTTGCCGTGTCTGGCATACCACTGTTAAACCCACGATGGTTTGTGTGGGTACGTTTATGTTGCTTAAAATGTTGTAAAATAATGTTTTGAATAATAAAAGATAAAAAAAAAACCCTTATTATTGACGGTTAGTTCTTATTCAACGAAAACCTTACACAGTACAAACATTTCAAAATAGAATTTAATGATAATTTGACATTAAGTTTGAAGTGAAAAAAAAGAACAACTAACTAACTAAACATGGAAAACTGTATGAAATGATAATTCAAAGATTGTTTTTGTGAAGGTAGGTACTTCAGTTAGATACATACTATATTATTGAGTTAATCAAACAAAAGACTATAATTAAAAAGCATATTTTTATTTTTGTTTTTTCAAAGAAAGTATAAAATTGACAGTTAAAATTGACAATTATACTTAAATCTAATAACAATTTTATGACTTCTTTCAAAAGTTTAAGGCCAGGATATTCAGAATCGACCTATTTTTGATTCAACATAAAACAATAAAATATTGTTTATTTTGATCTGACAAAAATATATGTTGTAGTTTAAGAAACATTCTTGATTATTCTACGGTTCAAAACACGATATGTACAACTTCACCCGATCATAAAAAAAAACGATAACACATGAAAATTTTTGATTCTTTTCAAGTCGTACTTGAAGTAGACTAAACTTTTACTCCCAAAAAATATGTCAAAAAATAGGCAATGATGTTTGGAATAATATTCTATGGTTACTTTTTCTCAAAAAGTTTTTTTTTGTTTAAAAAGATATATTATATAAGAAAGCGGCCCGCGCGGTTTGCTTCACCCGTCCGATCACTATGTACAGTAAGCCTATCCCTTGGGAGAAGCAAGCCAAATACTTAGGAGTCATACTAGACCAACACCTGTCCTTCGGGGCACATACCAAAGCAGCTCGTGACCGAGCTGCCTTCGCTATGAGTAGGCTTCACTTTATGGTAGCGGCTAAGAGCAAGTTGTCACTAAAGTGCAAGTTGCGCCTCTATACCGCGGTCATGTCTTACGCTTGTGTTGTGTTCGCACATACCAAGCACCGCTACATTCATAGGATGCAGACGCTCCAAAATCGATACTTACGTAGGGTCACCGATGCCCCGTTTTACGTCCGTAACGAATGTCTTCACGTAGACCTTAGGATGCCCACCATATCGCAATTCATGAAACGCCTTTCCAAGCGTTTCTTCGAACGTGCAATTAATCATCGCAATCCCCTGATCGCATCGGCCGCCCGATACGACCCCTCGCGTATCAGTCAGATCCGCCGACCAAGGCACACCCTAGTCACACCCGACGACGCTATCACTCTCCTCCAAGAGAGCCATAGGGAAACTAGTACGCTCAAGCGTAAGCCCCGATCCCGACCGCCGTCTTTCCGCCCTCGCCGTCGAGGTCCGTCGCGACGTCCCGGTAATTGCCCTCCCCGACCCTTGCTCGAGCCAGCCCGCGATGCTGTGCCAGTAGTTTTAAACCAGCCCCAAAATAATATCACCACTCAGATTAGTTTTAAAAATCAGTCTATAAATATTGTTGTAGGTTCTAGTATTAATATTAATAGTTTAAATAGGTAGATATTAGTTTAAGTTGTAATTAAATTTAGTGGTATATAAAGATTAAAATGGGGAATAAAAACAGAAGCAGGAGAAAATATCCAGGATTGAACTGCCGATGTTTGATTACTTATTATAATTCTTCGAATTTATAATTACCTACTCATAAAAGACGACGCGACCGAGCAATATTGTAGTTGTATAGATAATTAGATACCTACTTACTTTCGTCACAGTACTAGGCAGTTGCAGGTATGCACGACGTCATGGCAAGCTATAGGTACATTCCAGTGTAAGCTGACTTCTCATTGTACGAAAAGCCTATACAATGCAAGGTCAGCTAAAACTGGCAATGTTGAGGTTGTAATGTCATCGTATGTAATTTACGATTATAATAATATCAAAGAAAATATAAACTAGTTGTTAATTTTGTATTTAAAATTACAGCATACAAGCATAACAGTAGCACAACTACAACAAAGACCATTTATGCTAATAAAACTTTTTAGGGTTCCGTTGCCAAATGGCAAAAATGGAACCCTTATAGATTCGCCCCGTCCGTCTGTCTGTCCGTCCGTCCGTATGTCACAGCCATTTTACTCAGAGACTATTGGGAATTGGGAGACTATTGTTATCACACAGTTCAAATTTGGAAAGAAGGTGTCTTCTATGAACCGCTACACAAAAGTGGTGTAAAATTATGAAAAAAAATAAAAAAGGGGTGGCTCTCAATAATATAACTGAGGGTTGATAAAAATAATTTCAATGTATATAACTGTGTGGGGTGTCTATCGACAGCTCTTAAAAAAATATATAGAGGTTCCTAAACGCTTTTTTTTCTGAAGTCAATGATTGTATCATGTATGATAATAACTGTGCACCTTTTTATAAAATAAACGATTGATTGATTGATTGATTGATATTTGCTTCAAAAGACGTAAAAATTATGTCCCGCCTCTAATTCAAAAATCTATAAGGGTTTCGTTTTTGCCATTTGGCAACGGAACCCTAAAAAGCATTTAAGAAACTTCGATGTCATTTTTAAGATCTATCGATAGACACCCCACACAGTTATAACCCCCAGTTACATATATTATGTATAGGTACGTATAGACTAAGGCCAATAATATTTAAAGCATAAAAAATTCTTAGCAGTATGAGAGTGATCGAAAAATGTAGTTTATGGTGTAAGTAATGAAGGAAAAAACGACCCGACTCAGTGAAACTTTCGGAAGGGGGTAAGAGGGGAAGTTTTTACGTTTTGAGGGGTGAATATTCGTTTTTTGCGAACTGCGGCTAAACTATGCATCCTATTGAAAAAAGTTTAATGTAAAAGTTGTAGATAATAAAAAATCTAAAACTTTATTATTGAGCATTATTCACCATAACCTCAAAATTATTGAGAAAAACGCAAAAAACCGATTGAAAACGTTTTGGTTTTGAATTTAAATCTCCCGCTTTTTTATATTTAGATGAAACTCGGTGAAGATGTTTTTTATGTTTAAAACATGCCTTGATATTTCCATGTTGATGTTATATAAAAGAAAATTGAAAAAAGACCCTATTTTCAATCGAAAAATTTGGTTAGTAAACTTTCAATTTTTGACATTTACCAATGCTATTCGCTGAAATATTAACTTTAACGTAGATAAACGTGTATTTTTATGAAAAATAGTAATTGTCATATAATACAACGTGGATATTGAACAATTTGCGCCTAGGAGGTGCGTACTTTTCATCGTGAAAAGGGTACTATTTAACGTTGGCGTTTTTAAACGTTTTTTTTTAGTTAGCCCGTATTGTCCCACTCCTGGGCAAAGGTTACCCCCATTCCTTTCACTCCTCACGATGGTGTGCTTCTTCTCGCCAATTCGCGAGGAAGTCATCCAAGGCGTCTCGCAATCTTCTCCTTGGTCTGCCGCGGTCTTTTTTTTTTAATAACGTTTAAATGACAGCTACTGGTAAAATTCAAAAATCAAAGGTTCGAAAAATTCAATTTGCTACATAAAATATTGAAAAATGTATATTTTGCTCTGAAAATATAAAGTCTCGGAGTAAAATGGTTGTGACATACGGACGGACAGACAGACAGAAAGACGGACAGACTGAATCCTAAAAAAACAATTTTAAGTAAGTAATAAATTATGTTGTAAAGTATGTTTATGTTTATTTAAATTTCACTAAAACTAAACCCCCGTAATATTAACATGAATTCCGCAAAACGAAGTTGACTGTACCTTCTGTTACAACTTTATACTGTGACTCAACATTTTTGCACAGCGGGGTCAGCGAGTTCATATGAATGCACGTTCGCGCGACGAGCTACTCGTGGAGGTAAGTAACGCAAAATGCCTAATGCGCTCGAATATTGTGGCCTTAAACACTTCCCGATATCTCGAGAAATTCTTGTCGAGAATTCCCGGGACTCGAGAAATAAAAAATAAGTCGAGAAATAGAAAAAAACATGGCACTAATACAAATACCAGTCCACCTCTACTAATTAAAGTTATGCAGCAAAAGAATTATAATGCTGAACTGGTTTATCCAAGGATTTACCCTAGATAGAAACTGTAAGCATGCGGGTTAGTTTTTTCGAAGAACGATGTCTGTTGTGAACGCTTGATCCTCAGGCCTGGTGACAGGTTTCACCCACTACATCACAGAACTCTTGGCAGTGTTTTCAACTTCGTGATGTATAACGTACTTTGTCCTGAAATTCGGGAAAGTTTCAAGTAAATTAATAGGTAATTAAAGTTACCGCATTGATTCTGAAAGGGTTGAAAGCTATAATTAGTCAGACTGCTTAATTAATGCAAAGATGCAATTTCGCAATGCTTGCAAAGACGATCGGTCTTGCCAAGAGTTATTTTGCCCAGTAACTGTGTTGTGGAGGCCAGATAGGCAGTCACACTATATAAACAACTGGTATTCAGCTGCATTTGGTTAGACTGGAAGCCTACTCCAACACAGTTCGGTTATAGGCTAGGCAGATGAGCTGATGAGATCTGATTGCCATCTATGATAGCTGCAGAAAATCAAACGCAACTGTGCTTCGTACTGACCTTTACAATATCTGGGGCTGGCAGTAAGCGGTGTGTAGGTGTAAGGATTAGGCTTAAAGGTGTGCTGAGGCAGAAACCGTTGGATGTGCTCCGGATCAATCCTGTAGTCTGCGGCCATTTTGGCCCCTGGTGACTGCTGCGGAAATCAGAATAGGATATATTGTAAAAATAAAATGGTTATTGGTCACACAATATACACTCGGGCACACGTAAAAGTTTCTGTGTTTGTTTATGTGAAGTAATGCTTCTCGAGACGCACGTTATAATATCAAATGTGTATTTTAACAATAAATGGAATTCTTAGCAATCATGTTTGTGTTGCTATTTTCTGTGTGCTGAATTTTCATTCCTAGCGATCTCACAAATGTGGCTTAATTTGCAGATCTCTTTGTTTTCGAACATTCTAAACAAATTAGCTTTATGTTTTAGTGTTCTTGACTTTCTGTTTTTGGTAAATAATCAAGAAAAATGCCGTAAGAAGTAACAGGAGCAGCAAGGGCTGTAAGTAAGGGCTTTAGCTGGTGCTGGGTACAGCAACGTCGAATCGCTCGGACAAAGACATCAGACGATTTTGAGAGACTGTTACATGCGGATCTAGGCCATCATCGATGCACTTTGGTTCGAGACGACCGCTTTGTTGTCACCAATATCTAGAGATATCGTTTTAATACAGGTAATGAAGCTCGTAATCGTCTCTTCGAAGTGAAAAATAATAGTGTGAGTGAACGAACCATCAGAAGAAAACTAGCAGAAAGGATTCTTAGTGCGTTTTACCCAGGGCGAGCCCCTGAACTTCTCCCACAATACCGTAGAGCTAGACTTCATTTTGCGAGGGAATGAGCTGATCGGATTATTGAGCAGTGGAAGAATGTCCTGTGTTCAGATGTAAGCAGGTTTTAAGAGGTTCAGATGGACGTGAGCAGTCATACAGACGTGCAAATGAGAGTCCTACTCCATGTGGTACAGTAGAATTTTATCAGAGAGGCTCGATAGTGATAAGGTGGAGCATCACTACCAAAGTGATTGTCTGCAATAGAGGCAGTGTATGACTACTCGCAGGTACGTGGAAGAAGTTCTCTAAGATTCACACATCGTTCGCGCCATTTCTTGGGGATAACTTCAACGTAATCTTCGCTAACGCACGTTGTCATGTCGCTAGACCCGTCACTCAGTATCTCGAGACCGAGTCCGGACCTTAACCCCAAAGAACATGTAGGTATGACAGTACCTTAAACGACGTGTTCGGGCTGGGGTTACACTATTGACAACCATAGGCGAGACAGCTTTGTTAGACGGATGGTATAACATCCCTCAATCGAATATTAAGGACAGGACGGATGAACTTCCAAACGGATTTAATATTTAGTTTTTGATTTATGGGACTTTTTCGTCAAACTGCAGCAAGTTTTTTCATTAATATACTATGAAAAACAAATTAAGAGCGTTTACGTCTATCGCGCGAAGTCAAGTTTAGGTAATTCAATGCATTTTTTACGCACACAGAAGCGCGCATGTCTGTGTGCGTAGCGCTGGCGCGTTCTCCTGGTCAAACTAACCCATTATGATCCGTTCGCGTGCAATTGTTGTACTCGTAGTAAAATTTAATTTGAATTTGAACGTACACGGATGACTAAACTACGAGTGCATAAAATAAGTATTTAATAATATATTGCAAGTATAGCTAGTTATTAGTAATTATCATTTTTGTAAGATAAAGGGTTGATGGTATTAAAGGGTTTGAAAACTACTGTTTTGGAGTCAAACAGCGCATGGACGGTGTAAACTCCCTTAAGTTTTCCTGTTGAGTGTTTTACATATTATGAATAAGCGTTAAAAATATTTTTATTTTATATTGGGGTGTATGGGTCCTATTACCAACTTAGAAAAGACCTAAGCCAACCTCACCTGCCCGCGGTGCACCCTGCTGTCCAACGAACGAGGCTCTGGCGCAAAGTCCACCAAAGGACCTAAAGGACTAGCGCGGTGGACTAACGTCCAAATCCCCCTTTACAAACTTTCAAACCATGACAGATCAACATGACCTCTGGCCCCAAGTGCCCGGCAGCTTTGAAGAACCTCGCGACAATGACGGTAGTCAACGGGTTCCCAGAGCACGGGGTGCTAAGAATCCCCGGGTGAGATCGATCCACCGTCAACAAAACCAAGCAGCTACAAAAATGGACTCCGATTTTAACCTATAGACTTATAATGTACGCATTAATGCAAGATGAGCGATTACTTGAATTAGAAAATGCTTTGAAAGATAGAAAATGGGATGTAATAGGCTTGTCAGAAGTGAGAAGAATGGGAGAGGAAACAGAGGAAAGAGAAAACTCTATATTCTATCACTTTGGAGCCACCAGAAGACTTTATGGAATTGGTTTCTTGGTGGCTAAAAAGTGAAAGAACAACATCATAGAATTTCTCGGATACTCGGAGAGGGTAGCGGTTCTGAAACGAAGCATCACTGACCAACATAGTTTGACCATTGTCCAAGCTTACGCACCTACATCGTCACACAGCGAGGACGAACTAGAAGACTTCTATGATGTCCTTGACAAAGCGTGTGATAAAAACCGTAGTACATGGAATGTCATTACTGGTGACTTCAATGCTAATATCGGGGTTAGACAAGACCTAGATAACCCAAATTCTCGGTCCACATGGCATAGGAACCAGAAATGATCGAGGAAATCCTCTCATCCAGTTTGCTTTTGGGTTCAGAATAATGAACAGTTTTTTCCCTAAAAAGCCACAACGTCGATGGACATGGGTCTCGCCAGATGGGAGGACAAAAAACGAAATCGACTTTGTGCTCTCCTCCAGTCACATTAATACTGTAAAAGATGTTAGTATTATAAATAAATTAAAATTTAGTTCAGATTGTAGACCAGTACGTGCAAAGATTGTCCTGAATGTAAAATTAAACTGTAAAGCAGTATTTAAAAACCGGATCAAAAAGCTTAACATAGATGTTCTAATAACTAAAATGGAGAAGTTTAATTTAGAGTTAAGAATTCATTTGATTTACTGCCGATTGATACATACCAAAGCTCTCAGAGCCAATACAATAGAATCATAGAAAATATTTCAACAGCAGCCAAGAAAATCACATGTCGAAGAAAAAACAATAAAAAACCAAACAGTAAAACCATTTATTATTGGAGAAGAGAGAAATTTCAAAGAATAATCAAGTAGAATACAATAAAATAGATAGATTGGTTAAACGAAGCATTAGAAAAGACATTAGGGATTGTAATACCAACATGATAAAGTCAGCTTTATTAAGTAATGCCACTTTAAGAAATGCCAAACAGGGTATCACCAAACCTGGATTTCTAACCTAAATGATCAAAGCGGGATAAAACAAAGTATTTCAAGCAAAATAATCGAAATAGCCACCAAATTCTATAAAAATCTGTACCAGAATTAGCAAAAACAGTCTAGACACTTCGCTTACTATTGCCTGACTCCGTTCATCCTATCAGTCCCTATGAGGTTCAACGAGCTCTTCGCGAGATGAAATACAATAAAAGCCCGGGGGCGGACGGCATAACAACAGAAGTTTTAAATCTAGGACGAAACGTTGTTATACCCCACATCATATATTTTTTCAACACCATCTTATATTCTGGTCAGATTCCCTCTGAAATGAGCCACTCCAACATAATTTTGCTCCATAAAAATGGGAGACAAAACTGACATTTCAAACTATCGCCCCATTAGCCTAATTTCACATTTATATAAACTATTTGTTAAAGAACCGTATCGACCTCCGACCCTTGACCTTCACCAACCCCCCGAACAAGCTGGATTTCGGCCCCACTTCTCTACAACCGATCATCTCCTTACCATTAACCAAGTCATCGAAAAATATTGTGAATTCAATAAACCGCTTTACCTGGCCTTTGTAGACTATGCCAAGGCATTCGACAGTATAGAACATCAGTCAGTTATTAATGACCTAGAGTCCCAAAATATCATGCACATCTACATTGACCTCATCGACACCATTTATCGAAGTAGCTCCGCGAACATCAAGCTACATATTTCTGGTCCTAATTTCA
This sequence comes from Standfussiana lucernea, assembly GCA_964057025.1. NCBI lineage: Eukaryota > Metazoa > Arthropoda > Insecta > Lepidoptera > Noctuidae > Standfussiana > Standfussiana lucernea. The sequence goes on from OZ059794.1 coordinate 13,956,198, forward strand.
ACATCGAAAAAGGTGTCAAACAAGGCGATCCACTCTCACCTAAACTTTTTACAAGCGCACTGCAGGAGGTTTTTAACAAGCTGCCCGCTTCGTGGCAGTCACGAGGCGTAAATGTTAGCGGCCATCAGCTAACAAACCTCCGCTTTGCTGATGACATTGTGTTGTTCTCCACATCTGCTTCAGAACTTGAAGAAATGCTCCAAGATCTGAGCACAGCAAGTCTTGAGGTTGGACTTTCAATGAACAGATCCAAAACTCAGGTCATGACCAATAGCACGAAACGTAGGGTCGAGGTAGACGGGCATCTGCTGCAATATGTCGATGAGTATACATACTTGGGCCAGATAGTGTCTTTTAAACATAGACAAGACAAGGAAGTTGAAACAAGAGTCCAAAATGCTTGGAAGACCTTCTGGGCCCTAAAAGAACATATGCAGGGAAGTCTTCCAATGACACTAAAAAGAAAAGTCATCGACATGTGCATCCTGCCCGTCCTAACCTACAGTGCGCAAAGCTGGTCACTCACTGAACAACAGAAGTCCAAACTCAAGATTTGCCAGCGGGCAATGGAGCGCAGCATAATAGGTGTGCGTACAGATCGCGTTAGAAACACCACCCTGCGTTCCATAACTCAGGTTGCGGATGTCGGAGAAAAAACAGCCAAGCTAAAGTGGGAGTGGGCTGGCCACGTAGCGTGAATGCACTCGGAGAGGTGGGCGGAGATCGTCACTCACTGGACGGCTGACGGAGGAAATCGCCGTCGAGGTAGACCGCGGCGAAGTTGGTATGACGATCTGATCTTGTTTGTGGGGCGAACATGGCCAGATATCGCACAAGACAGAGAGGTTTGGAAGGAGAAAGGGGAGGCCTTTGCCCAGCAGTGGGACACATGACAGGCTAACAAAAATATATATATTGTTTGGTGGTACGGAACACAGTGTGTGCGACGCGCACTTGTCCGATTTTTTTATTGCCTTAGCATGTCATAAATAATACCAGCTAAGGTACGACCTTTTTTTTTTGTTTTTGCAATTCTGCAAAAATCAAGAAAAACTGTGTGTGCAGTAAATGACTGTTAGTGTTGTTATATACGAATATTTCCTGTTTTAAATTAAATTGTTCTAGAAAATTACGATTTAACGAGTATGAATGTTTAGAAAGTCATTATTCAATTTAGGAACCAGTTGTCAATCTATATACCTACATTGTATTGCATTGTATCACGGGCTGGTGTCCGCAACTCCACGTCCAAAGTGCCTATTTTGCGTACGGTATACTCGTATACCTACATAAAACAAGTGTTAGTAACACTATTCATAACTCAAGAACTAGGCTACGAACGAGGGCTGATTTTAATGATCTCTGATTTGTTGGATTCGTCTTGGCCCCGAATAGCAGAATAACTACCAAAAGATAAGAAAAAAGTAGGGTAGGTAGGGTAGGTAGGGTAGGTAGGGTAGGTAGGGTAGGCAGGGTAGGCAGAGTAGGCAGGGTAGGCAGGGTAGGCAGGGCAGGCAGGGTAGGCAGGGTAAGCAGGGTAGGTAGGGCAGGCAGGGTAGGCAGTATTGCAACGCATGCCGCAGCACATGCCGCAGCACATGCCGCAGCTCATGCCGCAGCACATGGCACAGCTAGTAAGTAAATAAAATTATTCTCATTTAAAATACACGCATCAACACTGTCTAGGGATATTTTGGATTTACTCAATTTACTCAAAATTTATTAAAAATAACATACAACATGTATATATTTTTATAAAGCCCATTTATCAGACTACACTCCAGAATAAAATAAAACTACTTTTTTTGCGTAAACAATGTTTTATTCAAATAAAGAAAAAACGTGAAATTATGGTAAAGCTAACATGAATGTGTTTTTCAAGAAAAAGTGAAAAATAAGGAAAAACTAATCTGTTTTTAACAGTTATGTGAAAAATCAGTAGTCAGTAAAACCACCCATGATCGATGAACGGTCCTACAACGGTTTTTTATGCCTTGGATTAAGTTATCCAAGTCTTGCTGCGGTATATTGTCTCAGGTCCTGCTAAGATGCAAAAAATTTGCTCTTCCGTCGCAATGTTTGCAAGGAAATTCCTTAAGGCCCTTCTTTGGAGCATGTCCCACGCGTGTTGGGGGTTGAGCGGGCCAGCTTAAGACCGATACGTCGTGCTCGTGCAGCCAGCTCGTCACCACTCTCGCTGTGTGCGGACGGGCGTTATCGTGCATGAGCGTGGATTCTTGGCCCATTTGTTGTCGATGGGGGTAGATTATTGGTACTAGCACCTCGTTACGGTATTTTTCAGCCGTCATGGTGTTTCTGATCCAAACGAGGTCTGTTCTTTCACCAACACGAATTCCCGCACAAACCATAATTGTCCCGCCGTGGTATGAATGGACTTCCTGAGGATGTTGCTGACGGCTCTCACGACCAGGAACTCGCCAAACACGTACTCTACTTGTATCGGTATGGAAACCGAACCGGGACTCATCGGTAAACAGCACTACAGACCACTGGTTATCTTCCCAGAGCAAATGTTCACGAGCCCACTCTAGTCGTCGTCCACGATTTCTTAGGCGTGGTGCTGGAGTACGAAGCGGTCTGCGCGCATGAAGGTTAGCTTCATGCCGCCTTCTCCTCACAGTTTGGTCACTCACAAGCAACTGGTGCTCTGACTGGAGCCTCTGGACCAACTGCATGGTCGTAACATTTGGTTGTTTTCAAAATCAGTCTTGTCGTTGAGTGGTTATGCACTTCCCGCCTGGGTGTCTTTCAGCCACTTTACCAGTAGCACGATAACGTGACCATAACCTTGATATCACGTTTTGTCTTGTTCTTATCTCCTCAGCAATACTCTGTTGAGTAGCCCCAGCTTGGAGCATGCCTACTGCCCTTAACATTTCCTCTCTCGTTAAATGGCACCGCTGCATGATGCACACAATAACATTAATTCGAAATTAACCGATAAGTTGTTATAAAACTTAAATTTGACACAAAAAAATAGCCAAAAACTACTGTAGGTAAATGAAACCTTCGGACTTCGCAATTAATATTATTAATAATTGTTTTTAATTAATTTTTTCAAATTCAAATTTAGAATCGTTCAAAAAGGCTTACAAAATAAGCTTTCTTCAAAAGAATTTAAAACTGGACAGTACTTTTTGAGTTTAAGAACTTTATACAAAATATCCCTAGACGGTGTTGATGTGTGTAAGATTATAAAACTGCATATAAAAACCAAAATGCAAATAACTAACAAGCAACAGACAAAATGCATTATAAACCAATATGCAATAAAGGCGAGGCCGTGTATTTCGAAAAACTTAAATGCTAATGTGAATTCTCGCCTTTCATATACGAGGTTTTATGAAAGTTGTGATGCGAACTTTTGAATTCATAATTATGTAGTTTCTAAAAACATAACTGATATCGGTGAAGGAAAACATCGTGAGTTAACTTGGACTTATAATTCATTTAAGTCTGAAGTGGCCAATCCGTCTTGAGTAGGCGTGGTGATCAATACTCGTGCCTTCTCCATAAGAGAAGAAGCCTTCGATTTGCAGCGGGACAATAATGCATATAGAAATGCAGAAATTCTGTATTCGGCAAGATAAAGTCTTGTCGATATTAAATGGCATAATACACTCCAGGCGGAATCACTTTATATTATACACTTGGCTCCATCAATACGACAATAAATGAAAAGACTGGTAATACTAGTTTATAGGAATATTTATAAACTATCAAATAAATTCTCACATTGAAATAAAAAAAAAAAACAAAGCGTTGTTGCATAGCGGTGTTGCTCGACCGGTTTGTATGCAGTCGAGCCAGCCGCGCTCTGATGCATGTCGCGGCGTGTCGTGCTCTCGAAATGTGATAATATTATCTAAAACTCAACGCGTCGTGCCGCGTCAATGTGAACAGTAGTGAAAGAATTATTCACTTAAATACTTGTAAAAACTGTTTATTGGTACTCAACACCTTAGAATTATTATTCGAGACCACTTTCGTCGTCGGTAGCAGAGAAGGAATTGCCTCCATTTTTCCGCGCCGTTTTTATTTGAAAAGTGATCTATGGGTTGCCATAACCAAAAGAGGCAAAAATATAGAAAATAATGTTGCAACCCACAAATAATATTACTTTTAAATAGTCGATTATTGAGTATGCTAACATTCGGCTGATCCTGACGTCAAACGCGGCCTCGCGTTTTACAAAATTAGTAATAAACAAAAGAGAGAAAGAGAAAAAAAAAGTACATCATCGGAAAACAAACATTACAAAGTCTTACTATTAATTAGGAACTCATTCAGTTAAAAAAATATTAATTTCGTCTACAGATCGTCTTGCCTGTAGCGACTCACTCTTACGACTAACATCGACTACAAGTAGTCTCACTTGTAGTGACTCACTCTTAAAACTAAACATCGATTACAAGCACTCTCACTTGTATTCGACTCTCTCTTATCACTAAACATCGACTACAAGCACTCTCACTTGTAGTGACTCACTCTTATAACTATACATCGACTACAAGTACTCTCACTTGTAGTGACTCACTCTTATCGCTAAACATCGATTACAAGCACTCTCACTTGTATTCGACTCTCTCTTATCACTAAACATCGATTACAAGCTCTCTCACTTGTATTCGACTCTCTCTTATCACTAAACATCGACTACAAGCACTCTCACTTGTAGTGACTCACTCTTATAACTATACATCGATTACAAGCACTCTCACTTGTATTCGACTCTCTCTTATCACTAAACATCGACTACAAGTACTCTCACTTGTAGTGACTCACTCTTATCACTAAACATCGACAATAAGCACTCACTTTCATCTCTATTTATCGTTTATGGGCAAGCACACCCGTAACGACTCACTAATTATTGCTAACATCATTTATAATCATCATCGCTACAGATCACTTATATTATTTTTTATGTATGCAACAAATTAATTCACTTGAATTCATTCGCGAATCAACATAACATATAATAAGGAATAACAAACATTATTCTACACTATTTTACATTTATTAATCTATATTATCTCTCTATTTATAATATACAACTCATAAGATATCGCTTTAGTAAATTATTAACTGTGTATAATTCTCTAAGTACATAAATTAATGTTATATTTGTTTTTATGTTATTGGCTCTTATGATTAAAATTAAATATGGTCCAAGTGGGACTTCATTATTAAATTAATTATATCTCATATCCATACTCTGCCTAGAGTCTAGGCAATATTGCCAAATCACAATTCTTACATTCACTGTTAATCTGACATAATTTCAATCCTATTACTACAACAATAGTTATCACTGAATTTTACTCTGAATCACTCGACATCGCATCATGACTAAAAACAAGCCAAGGGTGTAACCTATCGACGGCATAAACCGACCTATATGGTTTGTGACTTCCTTTCCTTCTAGTAATAGGAGTGTCCTCTATTTCATAACGATCGTTGCCTAATATTTTAGAAATTCTGTACGGTCCTACACATTTTGGTATTAGTTTACGACTGTGTCCAGGTTCCGTTCGAATATCTTTTTCTACTCGAACTAAATCTCCTACTTTATACTCAGTTGGTTTTTTATGTGATTTATCAAAACGCTCTTTTTGTACTTGTTGGCTTATTTGAATACGAGAATCTGCATTTGATCTAATTTCATCGCGATCTAACGGGGTATGAGATTCCGCGACAAGTGAATTCATGAAACCATCCGAAACGCCGGTGGTTTGAACTCCAAATAACATTTCAGAAGGAGTACGACCAGTGGATTTGTTAATAGTATTGTTTAAAGACCATTGTATCTGGGGTAAACACAAGTCCCACTCATTTTCTTGTTTATTGTGATTAGCCGCCGTTATTGCATCAACAATAGTCCGATTGTACCTCTCGACCTGACCATTGGCCCTAGGAGAGGCAACCGCGTTTAAGATATGTTTAACGCCCCTTTTATTAATAAAATCTGAAAATTCTTTGCTCGTAAAACTAGTGCCGCGATCAGATATGAGACGACGTGGTACTCCAAACAGCGAGAAATATTCCGCAAATACCTGAACACTGGCACTACTTTTAACACTTTTTACTGGCTTTATATAAATAAACTTTGAGAAGGCATCAATGATCACTAAAATATGACAATTCTTCTTTTTGCTAATGGGAAAGGGACCGCAGTGATCGGTATGAAGTGTATCAAACGGTTTATTAATTTTCGGAATTGGATGAAGTTCCCCTTCTTTAGCTCCAGCTGGCAACTTATTGTGGGCACAATTTAAGCAAGAATTACAATATTTTTTAATAAAACGTCTCATTTTTTTAAACCAATAAATCTGACTAATCCTGCTGTAAGTCTTATCAAAACCGAAATGACCGACATCGTCGTGATTCATACGAACTATTTGCCATCTTACTGATTTTGGAACTACCCACTTTAAATTGGTTCCATCATTTTTATCATTAGTTAATCTGTACAAACGGCCATTCTTAACAGTATAGTTGTTATGAATCTCGACAATGTCTTTTGTTTCAGAGTCCTTCAAAATGTTAATTATCCTCTGTATTTCTGAATCCTGTTCCTGCACTGTGCACAACCACGCATCGTCATCTATTGCTAAAACATCAACCACCTTTGGTTCGTCATGGGATTCGGAGTCGCTTGGGTTGCGTGACAGTGCATCAACATGACTCATCTTGTTACCATCACGATGTTCTACAGTAAAATCATACTCCTGCATTAATATGTACCAACGTGCTACTCTCGGTATTAAATCTTTTTTTGTCATTGTGCTGCGTATAGCGGCACAATCAGTAACAATTTTGAACGATTTACCCAAAACATAAACTCTAAATCTATTCAAAGCACAAATTACCGCCAAAGTTTCCAACTCATACGAGTGTAGTTTGCTTTCGTCTAGTGTCGTTTGACGGCTATAATAAGCTATCGGATGGAATACTTTATCTGAATTCACCCGTTGTAGTAAAATTGCTCCTATACCGATTTTACTAGCGTCAGTGTGAATTTCTAATTCAGCCTCAGGGTCATACAGTGCCAAAACAGGTCGGGTCGTCAATTTACTTTTTAATTCCTTAAATGCTTTTATTTGAGGTTCACTAAAACTCCAGGAAACATTTTTCTTTGTTAGATTCGTCAGAGGTTTTGCTATCGTGGAATAATTTTGAATAAACCGTCGGAAATAACTTGTAAGGCCAACAAACTGTCGAACTTCGTGAACATTTTTAGGTAAAGGGAAATCTACTGCAGCTTGAATTTTGTTTGCCCCGGGTCGGATACCATCCGAACTAATCTCGTAGCCCAAATAATTTATACGAGTCTGAAAGAAATTGCACTTTTTAAGATTTAATGTCAGATGGGCAGACCTCAATAATTGAAAAACATTTTCCAGCTTATCTAAACCCTCTTCAATTGAACGTGATGTCACCAATAGGTCATCCATATAGGCCAACGCCAAATGTTGTCTACCCCTAAGCATACAATTAATCGTCCTTTGAAAAACACTAGGTGCATTGGCAAGTCCAAAGGGCATTCTCTCAAACTCATACAAACCATCCGGTGTTACAAAAGCCGTATATCGCTTACTGGCCTCACTCATGGGCACTTGATAGTACCCCGAAGCGAGGTCAAGGCTTATGAAGAATCTGTTGCCCCCTAATCTGTCTAGTTGGTCTTCGATGCGGGGCAACGGATATTTATCTTTTAACGTTTTCCTATTTAAGGCCCTATAGTCGATGCATAGCCGTTTATCCCCATTTTTCTTACTCACTAAGATAACAGGACTCGAATAATCCGAATTGCTTTCGCGTATTATACCGTTCAGTAATAATTCTTCAATCATTTTATTTAGGTGGTCACGCTCACTGTGTGATATTCTATAAGGATTATATACTACTGGTCTATTGTCAGTCAGCGTTATATCCATTTTTGCTAGATTCGTTTTTCCTAACTCTCCTAAGTTCATTGCAAAACAATCCCTATACTTTTTTAACAAATTATATAACTTTACTTTTTGTTGTTCTGTTACTTCCGTACTAATTTTAATATCTGATAAAGGCAACTCTTCATAATTTTTAGTTTCCGTTGTTAAACCTATATATTCCTTATTTACTTCTTGATATTGTTGACCGCGAACTAATAAAGTTCCTTTCTTAATATTTAAATCGTTAGATGATAAATTTGCTAGCATTAAATATCCTTTACCTGCTTCAAACTCAAAAACCCCAGGCAAAACAGCATATTCGTTTTGCGGTAAAATACGAAGACTGTACGGTACCCACAAACCGCCGCCATATGTGCCATTGGTAATAGCATCTATTGGCATCACAGTTTTGGGTTTTATAACTTTGTCACCATCTGCGTATACCTTAGTCTTAAACGCATTATCACCAAGATCCGGTGTATGCATAAATACTAGTTCATCTGTTGTTTTTAAGATAATAACGTTTGGTTTTTCAGTAAAAGACTGCCCTACTAAAATTGATGTCTGTAAATAATGATCGTGTACGACTAGAACTTCCGTTTCAGCTTTAACAGAGCCAATTTCTAAAATTGCTTTAAACTTTCCTAATGGCTTTACAGCGGAATTTCCGAATCCCTGTAAGAGGGGTAAATTTTTGTTATCCCAATCTTGGACTATAAGTTTTGCATTTGATTCTCTTACAAGAGTGCATTTACTACCGAGGTCAACGTATCCTTGCAGGATAACGTTGTTTATTCTAACATCTTTGTAATATTTTGAATTTGCCGATTCACTATTAGTAATGCACAATATAGTTTTATTTTGGTCTGTAACAGTATTCGTTTTAACTAAATCGTCACTGTTATTCGAGTTTCTTTTACGACAATCTTTAGTATCATGGCCCAATTTAAAACAAAAACTACATCGCTTAATGGGTTTGTTACACTTTAAACTTATGTGCCCTAGCTCATTACAATTATAACATCGAATATTATCATTTGTACTGGTTTTTGTTTGCTCATTAGATACCTTATTGGAATTCTTAGGTGGCGCATTATTTCGGTTACGGAAGTTGGGAGTAGGTGTATTATTGTCGTGTTGGGACACGGTACGCAAGTAATTAAGGATTTGTTCCGGTTCATTAAACATGCAGGCTCCTGCTCCCATTCGAACAAATTTGTCGTCAATGCCGTGTATAAGACAGCCAACTGCTTTATTGCCAGTTATCTCACATTTATTTAAAAGTGCCATTTTGTCGTAATAATAATGTTCTAAAGACTGACCAAATTTACATCTAAGCCTTAGCATTGATGTCAACAGGTCTCCATAATTTTCGTTGGAAGGAAAAGCCTGTTTTAATTTTTGAACCCACTCATTCCAATTAAATAGTACCGAGGGTAAACCCTGGTACCACTTCTTGGCCAAACCACTTAATTTGGGAAGGGCATAGTGACATATTTGACGATCGTTCCAAGAGTAAATCTGCGCACATTCACTGACCTTGTTAATCCAATTTTCTATAGTTTGGCTATTATCACTTGGGTCAAATTCGGGTACAACACTGAAAGCAACAGGAAAGTTGTTTTGAGCCCAGAAATTGGAGGGTATTGACGCAGAGTTACCGATGGGGTTATTCACGTTTAATGGAATATTGTTCAATAAAATATCATTATTCAATAAATCAGGAGTAGTTTGCTTGGTAGCTGCACGTAATGGTGTTAAAGAAGTCAACGGAGGACTTTTAGTTGATTCACGATCAGGGCGTTTAGAGCGCCTTTGTTTCCTACTTCCCTTACTATGCTGTCTATGGCTACTGCTATTCTTTTTATCACGACGTCGCTTTTTGCTATGCCGCGACCTACGGTGGTTATCATCACTATCACTACTATTTAAAGACGAACTATCGCTACTTGAGTCACGTCGTCTTCGCTTAGAATTACCCATTACGCACGTTAAACGATTTTGAGCGATTCAAAATAAATTCAAAATTATTTAAATACAGCGACAACAAAATCAAGTAACTACCTATTAATAATTAATATTCAGAGACAACTAACGAAAGAAATTATTACATTCAAGTTATTCAAATAATAATAAAATAGTTATAAAATCTCTTCAACCAGCAACTTGATATTTCCAAACGATCGAGGGTACTTATAACAATAACTCCATCGCAACTATATATAATCCAATGTTAATTAATAATTATAGGTTAAGAAAATGTTCACTTCAAACTATCTTTGATTACACGTAAAAATACAACCAAAACTGGTATCACTTTCACTAGGTAATTCTCAACGATCACTATTAATGTTATTCCTCCAAAAGTTTTAAACTTGTTTCTTATTTCAAGCACGCTCGTGCTCATGCACGAGTGTGTTTATGCACGTGTTATAACAACAAAAAGTTTGTCGCAAAATCACAGCGAAACGAAGTAATACGTTCAGATCTGACCTTAAAATGTCCTTGGTCCAGGAAACCGCAGCATCAGGCACGTGGATAAACTTTAGCACACTTCTGACTTGAAAGAATTATTCACTTAAATACTTGTAAAAACTGTTTATTGGTACTCAACACCTTAGAATTATTATTCGAGACCACTTTCGTCGTCGGTAGCAGAGAAGGAATTGCCTCCATTTTTCCGCGCCGTTTTTATTTGAAAAGTGATCTATGGGTTGCCATAACCAAAAGAGGCAAAAATATAGAAAATAATGTTGCAACCCACAAATAATATTACTTTTAAATAGTCGATTATTGAGTATGCTAACAGTAGCGGGCGTATTCATACAAATTGTTCTATGGAGATTTTATTTTAGCCTTAAAATTGTTAACGAAATAAGACTAAGAGAATAAGTTAATGTTTAAAGACTTTTAAAGTAGCGAGTTAGCAACATGTGTTTATGTTAGGCTGAAAGGCTGAAAATACTCATTGAGCGAAAAAACCAACCACATCTCGATGTGGCAAATTCAAAACGACCAATAAGCGAAATTTGGGTTATGGCTGTTTTGATTTTCGACCACAACGCTTTCTGGCAATGAGGAAATGCCAGAACGCGTTCTTAGCCTTTTTCAAACCGCCACAACCCGATGTAATACAATAGTAAGAAACTTGCCGATGTTGATGGGTAAGGTGATGCCCAAATCCCCCATGTTTGGCCACACATGGGTTGCCTTACCGATCCAGGTTAAGCAACTCTTGCCAAGGTTTAGAATATCCGTTTCTAAACCTCGGCAAGAGTTGCTTAACCTAGACCAGTAAGGTAACCCATCCGTTTCCAAACCAAAAGGTAAGGTCATATTAAAAGGCGAACTTTTGCCTCCTAAACTAGGCCAGAAGCCTGTGTTCTAGGAGTCAATGTTCCTTCATATTAATGACACGCAACTGGTATTGGCTTCCATGTAATTACGGGTTAGTCCCTGAGTACCCCGATCCCCGAGGCACCCGTACCGGAGGACCCCGATTTATTTTTATCTTGAGAAAGTCAATCAAAAGTCAGTTTAGCTTAAAAGTACCGTCAGCAGATGAAATGTTAAATAAAATTTAATTGCGTAAGTCTTGCTTGGTTAAGGTAAATATCAAAATGAAATACGAAACAAAAGGATTAAATAGCGTGATGAGGGACAAGGGAGAACGGAAGAACAAAATGTATTGTGGCGACCCCAAGTAATTCAAGTCAAGTTTCTCAACTTGATAAATCAAAAAAAAAACACGTTAGAGGGGTAAGCCTTGCAATCACCGGTTACTAGATTAGATACCATGCTGTTAAAATAAATCTTTATACTGGAAAACTCCATATTTGTTTGCTGGATCTGGGCATCAAACCCCAAGTCTCTCAACTCGGTTTTCACACTTAAGAACACTATAGACAACCATGTATCAAGAAGTCTTCAAGTCTTCATCTAATCATATCGGGCAATGTCCAAAAACTTCGTTAGCTCCTGCAGCAGACTGATAACGGCCCACTGACTCTTCTGACTGAACAATCATTTAAAGTATTCCTAATAATCATCAGCCTGATTATATTACTAAGCTGACGATGACATAGGTATTAATAGGAATAAAAAAGCTGAAACATACCCGTAATTCTATGCAAATCACCCGAATGTCCCAATGGTCGAAAATGTGAGGCCGAAAAAGGGAAACTGATAATGTTCAACATCATCGGACAAATAACAAAATGGAAAACGGCAAGAAGTAACAAAAACACTACACAAACTATACAAAATATCTGCATGAGCATTGTGTAAACTTGTTATCCGTTGGAACGACTACTCACGAATGTAATAGAACCGAAATATAACGGTATTTTTATTTCCTTTTTCAATTCAAATTAGTGGTTTTTCTTATATAGTTATAGTTAATAGTGGTTTACTAATGGTAGGGGGAGCTCGGGTTTATTATCAAGCATATTGATTACGAAAACCTGAGTAGGTGGGGCAGGTGGGTAGGTGGGGTGACTGGGGATAAGAGAACGCCAAAAATGAATTAGAAAAGTTTGAGATAGCAGCCGTGGGCAGGGGCCCACTTATAGATTTCAAAAAACGACAATTTACGGGATGTTCAGCACGAGCAAAATTTATTCTCCCTGATAGCGCTCCTTGTCCTGACTGCAAACCTGCAGAGATTTCAGCGGCAACGAATCATATTTTACATAAAACCTGACACTAACCAGCAAATTGCAAGAAAACTTAAGAAAATTTGTATTTCGCGGTCTATCCTGGCGACAAATAACCATTACCTACATGTTAGAGTATGGTTAATAAGAAATCCCATAGTTATATTTTGCTACAAAAAGTTAAAATTAACTGTGGCTTCATTAAAACTAGACGTTTTTATAATTGTTTAACCTTCTACAAGTTTAGATAATTATCAACCTTGGGATACAAAAAAAATACAAAATGGCAAAGTGCAAATCTGACTCGCTCACGTAGGACCTGCGTGTTGCACAAAACCTGTTTCATAAGATGATGACACTATCTAGACTGCATTCGAAGGCTTTCTGGGGTGGTTGTCGTGAGCTTTGGTGTGCTGCTCTCTCATGTTTTATAAGATACTCCAGCGGAAAAAAGAATATTATTTTATCTATAGCCTAGCTTTATTTTTAACAATCTTATAGTCAACATATAAAAAAATCTGCACTGCGGCTTTATTAAAAGTAAGTATTATTTTTACGCCACTTTAGCCTCTAATATTTAAAAATTTGGCCGTCGGTAGAAGTTAGCAGTACAGCACTACTCGATCAACTCGATGCCACACATTTTGTTAATCAGAAAATTCTTCTTATTCATCAGACATTTTGTTTAATTTTTTTTTATTTTTCAGCAAGATCTTGGGATTTTGCTCTCGAGTAATCCCACGTACAATCAAAATAGTTATTTAAATAATACATTACTATTCCGCAAACCGAATATATACATAAATATATAGCTTAGCTAAATTAGCATAGCAATCGCATAGTAATGTCATAGTGACAGAAATAATCATCTAGGCGTTTGAAACAGAGAGATGAGTTTTTTTTTGTAAAGTCACCTTTTACCTTTGTATTGTTGTGTGTTTGTGTGGTTTTGATAAAGAAAACAATGATATCTTAGGTAAAATTTTATAGGTAACAAAAAAACATGCCAAAAAAATAATATTTCAAACAAGCTTGGGTTTCTTGAAGAACAGAATATATTAGGTAATATAATTAGTATTAGTGCTATCATGGTATTGACAATCGTATAGGTGCCTCTATAGAGGCTGTTTTTCAAGGCGTTAAACCGAGTTTTAACACGTAGATATTCAAAATAAACCAGCCAAAAGCGTGTCGGGACACGAACAGTGAATGGTTCCGTACTCGGGATAAATTATTATTGTTAAATAAATCCCAAGAACAAACTTACATTTTCTCAACTAGAGAATAATTATACTAATGTAGATCTCTTCAAGAAGAATATATATAAATTTTTACTACGGTGACATCTCTCAATTCGCAGTAAGAGAGGAGCTACAGAGCTGTAAATGTAAGTTAATATTATTATCAGTCAAAGACTAAAGTAATGACCAATGCCACTAAACATATCGAGGTTGATGGTCAGGAAATACACTAAGTTTACGAATATATATCTACGTGGGCCAGCTAGTTTCCTTCAGTAACAGACAAGACAAAGAGATCGACCGTGAAAATGCCTGGAGAAGCTTCTGGCCCATGAAGGCGCTTATGAAGGGCGACCGTCCTATCTCTCTTAATCGTAAGCTCGTCGACATATGTATCCTGCCTACCCTTACCTATGGCGCCCAGACTTGGTTTTAGACGGAGGCTCAGAAGTCCAAATTCAAGGTTTGCCAAAGAGCGATGGAACGTAGCATTTAAAACATCAAAATCACCGATCGAGTGCGTAACACCACAATACGCTCCAATACAGGCATCGCCGACGTTGGCGATAAGTCTGCGAGGTTAAAATGGGACTGGGCGGGTCACATTTCCATGTTGGGTCAGGACAGATGGGCCAGAATCGTCACACATTGGGTGCCTGAAGACGGTCGTCGTCACCGAGGCAGGCCCAAGAAACGCTGGTGTGACGATTTGGACTCGTTCCTGACTGATTGGCCTGAGAAGGCAAAACGCCGAGAGAGTTGGAAAGGAATGGGGGAGTAGTGGGACAGAATAAGCTAATTTAAAAAAATATGTGTCCCACTGCACGGCAGAGGCCTTTTTTTCCTTCCTCTCCACTTATTGTTTATTTTCAAAAAAAAAAATTAAAAAAAATATGTACCTATTTAAGAATTTCAGTAAGTACTTTCATTTGATATGTCACAGTTTGATTAACTTTTTTTCTAATTTACTTCCCAAAATAGACCCTTTTATTTGAAACTTATTTATTAACTGTACACGTCCATATTTGGGTCACAGAAATTAATATGCGTGCTAACTTTCAACTTAATCGGTCCGATACCCAGAATAACAGACTCTGAGCAAAATTTGTGACAGACGGACAGGCAAACAAGAGTGAATAATTTAAAGGTTCCGTTTTCTCATTCAGACGTACATAACAAAGATATAATAATTTCTATGTACGGAACCCAATCTAGCGCTCAAAAATAGGTAGTATAAAAAAAAACTTCTTGTCTGATTGGATTTTTTGCACAGTTAAATCTATCTATCAAGGTTAAGAAATATAAATTTTAAAGTGGTTTATTTTTATTAGTTTAAATTGCGAAAACGGACATAGATAGGTTTTGTGGTCCGTAGAACTATATCTGATGAGAAGATGAGATCCTCAGGTTTCGTCACCGGTTCCAACCTGAACCTTCGCAGGAGACTGGACATCATAGTTTTTAGCTCCATTTGAGCAAACTTTTGACCTGGAAAAGAAGAAAGTGAAAAAGGTTAAGCCTATAAAAAAAATAAGAGGTTGCATAACAGTGGTACCTAGTCTAGAGGTACCTAACGATCCACGATTTCAACAGTTGGTTCGAACCTAGGCAGGTATGTACATATGTGTGTTACTCAGCGCATCAATGCTCTACAATGGTTGGTTGAGGAAAAAATCGTTGCTCCACTCTACCAGACTAGTTGGTCTACTTTACTGTTTAACTCGCTCCATACAAGACATAAATAATATTTGATGGTACAGTTGGCGCAATGTCTGCTGCGCTTCGGGTCGCGGGTTCGATTTCCGCACCGAACAAAATAATGGCCTACAGATCAATACTCAATTCTTTATTGCAATATTGTTTACTGCAATTTTTTGGCCTACTACTTAGTAGTTGTTTCAGGTCTAGCTGTTTGTTTATGTGAGTTTATATGTTTGTAAAGGCACCCACGACACAAGAGATATTCCTAGTGTGGGAAAACGTTAAAAAAAACACTCATTTTGATCGCTGACTATTCATTCACACTGACAGTGAGAACTTCCTCTTCACTAGGTAGTGCTACTTAATAACAAACCACTCGTTTCTAGTTGCTAGCTCTATTGGCTTGTCGCTACTGACAAGGTGTAAACAGACCCTTCACGAAGCCGTCAACCAAGCATTCTGTAAAACTCAATGTAACGCAATCAAAATATTGTGCTGATGGATGTTTTGAGTATTAAAGGGGTCATGGACGTATTTAAAGTGAAGTTATAACCTTAAAATTAGTATTAAAAAAAAAAAAACTTGTGAAAAATTCGGAACTTTGACCTCCAATATCTCCGTAACTAGAAGGTTCCCAGGTCTGGTCCAGAGCAAAGAAATTAACACAATGACGGGGATAACAAGTGCCTCCCGGCTTCGTTAAGGGTATTTTTTACACCCTTTATATACAGGGTGTTTGGCAGAACGTGGAACATACGAAAATGGTGGATAGATGGGGTCATCTGCTACTTACTCAGCCCTAATTTATTTGGCTCTGGCCCCTGGATATTTAAAAAAATTTTTTTTTGCTTTCTTCTAGTTTCACTAATTTTTTAATTTTAAAATGTAATTTTTATTAAAAATGGGTAAAACAGGCAATATTTGTGTTTTTTTTTTAAATCTTTAATGTTGGCAGATTCTTATAAAACGATTGCTTTATTCAGATGTCAGCTAAAAAAAAAGTTATGAGTCCTCAAACTTACAGAAAGATGTACTTAAATCTTAATTTCACCCATTTTTAATAAAAATTACACTTTAAAGTTAAGAAAGTGGTGAAACTAGAAGAAAGCAAAAAAAAAATATCCAGGGGGCCAGGTCCAAATAAATTAGGACTAAGTAAGTAGCAGATGACCCCACCTATCCACCATTTTCGTATGTTCAACGTTCTGCCAAACACCCTGTATTCAGCTGCATCCGGTTAGACTGGGAGTCTGACAACTAACCTTAGCAAGGTGTATCTTCTTACTTAGTTGTGGAGATCAGATAAACTGTTGCTCCATCATTTCAGCTTGATCCAGTAATATTGGAATCTGACCCCAACATATAAGTTGGGGAAACCGCTAGGTAGTAGTGGCAAATAGTCATAAAGATAACTTTCGATGATGATAAATCATGAATATTTTACGGACCTATACAGTTCCTGGGCCCAGCACTGAACGGTATGTAGGCATAAGGATGTCGGGTGCTACAGTTTTCTGGCAGAAATCTCTCAGGGATGAACTTCTCAGGGTCGGGGAAGATCTCCGGGTTCCGATGGATGTCAAACACGTTGAAATTGCACATCGTATTGTATGGGATTGTATGTTCACCTGTGGGAATAGAAATAAGCCATATAGATGCTTCAGTTGTAATTGCGTCGTTGGTGTGGTGCTTGCAAACACTGCTACTAAGCATAAAATCCTGGCCTCGATTCCCAGGTCGGGCAAAGTGTAATTTGGGTTTTACATTTCTCAGTGCCCGATTGGTGACAATAGTCTCGCCCCTATTACATGGGACTTAGACATAAGGGGTCGTCCTTTAATCACGTGAGGTGTGACTAAAACTTTGAGAAATATGTTTTTTTTTTGTACTCGATTTATAGAATATTTCAAAAAAAAATGGCTGCCACATAGCGGGGGAGTGTATTGGACCCAAACTTAGAGTATATTTGTACTTTAAAATAGTTTCTATTTAAGTATTTTGAATATCGCTAGTCCATGTCCGGACACACTATATAAAATAATAGAAACTTAAAAACTCAAGGATAAAACACGTTTTTTTACAAGCTTTAATTTAACTAAACCGCCATTTGTTTTTTTTTAAATCAACTAGTGCTCTTAACAAAACTGGCTTTAACTGGTATTAAAAAATAGTGTAGACGTTTTTGAAATCGTCTCAAGATCTCCTATAACAAAATCCGTTTTATGATATTGCATTGAAAATTTAAAAAAAAAAACTAATAATTATATAATATTATTAATTTCAAGTTTCGAAAACGAGTAAGTACCTATTGTCACAATCACTAAGTCAGTAAAAATTTGTTTGGACTCCAAAAATCAGTCTTAAGCTCTATTGACCGGTTACAACTATTTTAACATTTACTAACATTTCTTTAGCAACTACTTAATACGATGTATATGTTATTACAGTTTAATTATTAGGTTTATATATGTACATACTGATCCTAAGATTTTTAATAGAGACGCCGGGTATTAACATATTTAATGATTTTGACAGACACCAAGACCAGTCAAAATTATGACCAGCAAAAACTGCTTTTGGCGATTAACACCGGTTTTTTACTATAACATAAAAAAATATTTATAAAAAAAATTTAAAGGTTATTGTGTATTAGCCAGATTCTCCATTTCTGTGGCACTAGACATTGCATAACTCAGGTCTTTTGCAGCGAAAAGCTGGCATAGATATATGAATTAGTTTTTAGAATGAGAAATGTTACTAACATAGTCTGTAAGTGTCATAACAACCAATATGGATAATGAATTCGAAATAAATTAATAATAAAGAATATAATTATAATTGTTTTAAATATGTATATTACTTTTACCAAAATAATGTTACAAAATACCGATTTGGACATCCTCCTTGAAATATCTCGACATAAAATGCACGCTGGGGTACAACCGAAGTGACTCCTTGATACAGCACTCTAAGTACTTCATCTGGCTCAAGTCCTCAATGGTAGGTGGCCTTTGACTGTCACCGAAGATGCCCTTCATCTCTTCAGCTATGGCATTCTGAAATCAATATTTTTCATGCACTTGGTGATGTATAATTTAGCTTTTTAGCGTGACGAGCTCACGTTATAAATAATAAATAAATAAATAAATAAATTCTTTATTTCGGACAACATAAGATCCACTGTGTTAGTAAATTTCTTATAATTAATGTTAGTAACTACACTATTTGCCTATTATCTAACCATTATTATTGTGTACGCTTCATGTGGATGACGAACAAGTGAAAAGAAAGTAAGTACCTACTTCACTCGTTCATCACCCCCACAAAACGTCTCAGAATAGGAGAGTAGATGTTCTCCGCCACTGTCCTCAGAATACTGTTGTCACTGTCCCTCAGTCTTGTTATTAAAGACGAGATTTTCTTTCGCATGACCGCATAAAAGTCGTCAGTACGATTCAGCGCAAACATCTCAGATGCGCTACAACAACGGGGCAGCCCCAACAGCATTCTGAAAACATTATTATATTGGATGCGCAGGGCCTCCAGCGATCTTTTGGTAAAGCTGACCCACAGACTTCCCGTGTACATACCCTGACAATAGGCTTTGAAAAGGGTTATTTTAACCTGATTAGTACACCGGTAAAACCTGCGCGCCAACATATTCCCTCTGACCGCTTGTGCCCTGCGCTCCCTTTCTATATCTACATTGTCTTTAAGGTCGTCGGTAAGTATGTGCCCCAGATACTTAAAATTATTTACTCGCCTAATACTCAGGCCATTCAGAGTAAAGCTACCGGTATAGTCGGGGACCTTACCAGCGGCCTTAAAAACCATGTATTCGCACTTTTTCACATTATACACGAGTCCGTGTGTAGCTGCATAGTTCTCGCATACTTTCACCATCTCTCTAATCGATCCCGCAGTCGGGCCCAGCAGCACCATGTCGTCCGCGTAGCTGATATTATTAATGGTAACACCACCCACGCGGCATCCGACACGCATGCTACCGAGCTCGGCCAAAAGATCATTCACATATAAGTTGAAGAGTCTAGGAGACGTCAGACCCCCCTGCCTCACACCGCACTCCAACCTATATGGATCAGATAGTGTTGTTGACCATTTCACAACATTTGTTTGGTTTGCATACCAGTACCGCAGAATTCTGAGAACTCCCGCCGGTACACTCCTGTCCTCCAGCTTTCCCCAGAGCACATCATACGACACGAGGTCGAAGGCTCTGGAGAGATCCAGGAAACAGGCATACACCGTGGTTCTGCGGTCAGTATAGTATTGGACAGTATTCTTGAGACTCAATATTGCACTCTCTGTGGACAATTTGGACTGAAAACCAAATTGTGCATCGTGCATATGCAGATATTCCTTTAAGCATGAATCAAGAATACTGTCCAATATTTTAGCAATTGTAGTTGCGAGAGAGATAGGGCGATAGTTGCCTTTATCAGAGATGTCTCCTGTTCGGTTTTTAACAATAGGCACTACTATTGTCCTCATGAGATCAGCTGGCAGGTAGGCATGACTAACACACACTGTGTACAATAGAGACAGGACCCTTGGTAAATGGACACCCGCATATTTGAAATGCTCAATACTGAGTCCGTCATTCCCGGGAGATTTACCTCTATTCATATTTCTAATTGCGGTTCTGACTTGTTCAGCTGAAAAATAAATTAGTGGTTGCACTCCCGGGCTGGCGGACCCAGCACCGGACATTGCAACTGAGGGACCGAGAGGAGACCGCACCTCAAACAATTCCCTAAACATGTTGACAATACCCTCTGGTTCTGCTTTCCCTCCAACGCTTACCGGTAGGCCAGGCCGAGTATTTAAACTATTTGTAGATTTCCAAAATTTACTAAAGTTATTTGTCGCTCTCTGTTTAGCTATTATGTCCATTTTGATCTGGTCCTGATTTTTTTGGCACCATTTAAGGCGCCCCTTAAATATTTTACGTGTCTCATTCATTTGTTCATAAATTATTCCAGAAGTTGGACGGTTATTCAATACCCATATATCAAATTTAAGCCTGGCCTCCCGGTAAGAATCGTGCACATGTCTATTCCAGCCGCATAGTACTTTCCCTCTCTTTGGCTTATGCCTACCCGTTGGACTAGTTTGTTTTGCAGCATTGGTTAATATGTTAACAACTTTGCTGTATAAACCATCTACAATACTTCTGTGCTCTGTCAAATTACATGTCCCATACGCACATCTCGAGAACTCTTGAGGAAAGTCAATGTCACGCAATTTTTCAGTACACAGCCTACGATATTCTACCACTTGAGACTCATCCCTCTCCCCCCAGAATACTCCAGAACGCGGACTGTTTTGTGATGCCAGTTTTGGCCTTACCATGTTAAGATCACACTCAACGTATAGCGGTAGATGATCTGACATGTATATGTCCTCTTTTATACCTACCCCAACAATGGTTTGCCACGCCGATAGTGACACAACACAGTGATCAAGCCATCTTTTACATCCATGAGCTCCGCTCATAAAAGTGTAAGTACCTGCCACACAGCCCAGCTTTTCTACATCGGCGCAAATCCACGATTGGTCAGCGCAAAAACTTATCAATTCCCTAAAAAATAGTTCTTGAGGGTGCGCATTAAAATCACCCAGGATAAATAAACTTTCAACATCTGTGCTAGCGGCAATCGCACTGATCTCACCTAAGACCTCTGTAAAAACAGGTAGATTGTCAGGTGAATCTGTTGGCATATATACTGAGATAACAATAATAGAGCGACCGCCGACACTAGCTCTAATGGCAGCCAAACGAGAACTTGCACACTCCAACACGGAAACGGTTTCAAAAATACCCCTCCTCCAAAGAATGGCCACTCCCCCATATGGTCTGCCTACAAGTAGACCCGCGGTTGTATCTACTGACGATTTACCCGAAAACTCAAAATCGTCGCTTATAGTTCCTAATAGAGGTATGTCATGCGGGAGAAGCCATGTCTCCTGGAGGGCCACTATATCTGACATCTCACAAATATCCCGAACACTATCAATTGAGCGCTTCAAACATTTACAATTAAAACTAAAAAATTTTGAATACTTGTTTTGGTGTTTGTTCATTAAAATAATGTTTTAAAAACTATAACTAATTTTCAAACTATACTAAACTAATCTACACAAATTCTGTTATATCGGCCATGCTGTACAGGAACAATATTTATGCAAACACCCTGTAAGTCTCAACATCATAGAACATAAAAATCGTAAATTGAACAAGAACAAATCATGAATCTTGAAAGCATTCTGATAAAGGCAATACATTCTATTGAATTTTATCGAACTGTACTGTACTGTGTGTACGGCAAAGCGAAAATGAAGGGTTATGATTTATTTGTGAATGTATCCTCTTTGTAAAGTATGGCTACGAAGAGCTTTCCAAAGACTGTCTAGTGGATCTGTGGTGGGGTTGGTTGCCCTATTATACAAAGTGTAAACAGACCCTTCTCGAAACCGTCAACCAAGCATTCTGTACATCAAATTAAGTAACTCTACGCAGTAATTGTTGCTGGTAAACGATTTTTTTTCTTGGGGTGAAAAATTACGTTTTATGGTAGTAGGACTCAATGTAACGCACTCAAAACATTATGCTGATGGATGCATTGAATAGTACAGGGGTCTTGGAGGTATTTAAAGCAGAGTTATAACATTAAAAACTGGTTAAAGCAAAAAAACTTGTCGAAAAGTTGAAACTTAGACCCCCCATATTTCCGTAACTAGAAGGTATGGTCTAGAACAAAAAACTGATTGCAATGACGGGGAGAACAACAGCTGCCTTTCGGCTCCATTATGTTTGCCATCCGCCTTTACACATATCACGTGATTTGGCTCTTCGGTTTTTATATGCAAACGATCTCGCTCTAGCCGCCCAGACACCTATTTTTGTACTGAAGAAAACCTGACGGTAGCTCTGGAAGCACTCGGAAAATTCTACGCTGAAAAGCCTTACGGCCAAATCCATCCAAGTCCTATGTTTTTCACCTTCGCAACCGTCAGTCACATAGGGCTATAGAGCATTGCTCCCTACCTCGCTACCTAGGAATCAACCTGGACAGATGCCTGACATACAAGTTCCACTGCCGGAAAACAAAACAGAAAGTCGGGACTAGGAATAACATTCATCGTCGCCTTACATCCACAAGCATGGGGAGCATCGCCACAGGTTCTCCGCACAACCAGCCTTTGCCTTTCCTTTTCTGCAGGGAAGTTTGCATGTCCAGTGTGGCATCGATCCGGCCACGCTAAAGAGGTTGACATAGCTCTTAACGACCGCCAAATGTAACCTTGTGTGTGGGTGTGATTAAATTACTATTTTCATATTAATATTTTATTTTTTATTATTAATTTGAGATTATTATTGCATCTCGTCTGGTCTTTTAAAAAAAAGTTAAATTAGACCTCAAGATTTCAGCGTCGAAGGTGAGAGAATCCACATGAAATCAAAAATTATAATCCTACGAAAAACACCGTCCGACCTGTTACATCGTAACGGGTTGCTTAAGACCTACCCCTCTTGCGATGTTGTATCCGCTGGCGAGTATAGCTCCACCAGATGTACGCCGCAAAATAGCGAGTCGCATCGAATTGATTCTGTTATGCCAAGCTTCTGCACAATTTTGTGTTCGTGGTATACCTTCATTTATTAGTTCTCTTGTGCTCCAAAATGTTGGATCGTATTTAGGCGTTGAACTGCAAGTACCGAGTATATAATTTTCACTGAAACATCCTGCTATTATTTTTCCTTCATCCGAGACAGCGTTTTCCCATTCCTCAAAATAAATTGGTAGATCATTTGCTGCCAGGTAATAAAGAGCCAACAAACATTTCATTTCATTAGCAAAATTTACATCTTTTCCGTATAACGTCTGAAATCCACGTTTTTGTATTTGTCTGTAGATTTTATTTGACCCAAGTGAAAATTACACCCCTTGATTGTAATATTGTCAAAATATATTTTTAAGCTTGCTTGTGAGGCTTTTTCGAAATCCAAGATGACATAACTCGAAGATTAGTTAATATTTTCTGATTCACAAGCTTCCAATAATAATTCAATTAATAAATTATAACTGCACTTATCCTTATTGGTACAGAGCGCAAAAACCATTGGATATGTTTTACTTTCACTTTGACAAACAAAACCATGTACCTATTGTATATAATTGTTGAATTATATTTGGTGCAATCTTAAAAGTTCCATCCATTAACCAAAATTTTGACTGACTTAAATACGATAACAGTTTTTTAGTGGTATAAATAATCACTCTTTTCCCGTTATGAGCTCGGTCTTTTATAATTAATTCATTTTCAAGTTCACCACATTGTAGGTCACTTGTACATAATTAAAAGTCAATATTATCGGGTTCTTTTATTATATTGCTTTTTTTTCTTCACTCTGTATATGCGTTGTTTTAAATTATTAATTGCAGGTAAATGTGGCAAAACTACTTGTGATGTTGACGCTACACAATTATTTATTATTTCAATAGGTCTTTTTTAACATCTATCTCGGCTTCTTCTTTAATTTTGTTTATAGCCTTAGAAATTGGTTTCCTTAATGCGTCTGGTTCGCAATTTTCCTCTGAACCATTTTCCTCTGAAGTAATCACTCCCACATTACACTTATATTGTTTATTTTTGTACTTTTCACACACCCAGTAATATTTTTCGTTGTGGAATCGATTTTTGTCGTAAGTAAAGCCATCACAATTTAATTTTATGCCAACCTTGTTAGTCTTTAAAAGTTCACATTGCTGCATTTTCAATAATTTATTTTTGATACGAGTATATTATAAAACAAAAACGTATTTATCCTGCTATTAAACAGAACTACATAACAAGTGAACTATCTCAAAACAAGTCGGTAGAAGAAAAAATATTGCCCGCTCGTATCTACGTAACGCCTGAGAGAAGTTCATAGCAAAAGCTTTGTTATACAAATTTGTTCTAAGAATATTATTATTATAAATAAACATAATATGTAATTTGAATTTAGGACTTATAACTTTTATTGAAAACGGTTTTATGTCTTTTGCATATTATTGATTTTAATATTTATGACAAATGGATTTTGGACATATTATATAATATTTAGGGTTCAATTTTATGGCGTGTGATAGTGATATTAAGTTCGGGTAAGTTATCATTCGGACAAATGATGATTAGGACAAAAAAAGTTATGGAACTTTAAATTATGGATAAAAAAGTTAGGTGACACAATACAGAACTGTGCAGGAACATACTGGTCTAACACAATTTGAGTATATCGACAGGATAAGAAGAAGAAGAATTGGCTGAAGCAATAATTCATAATCATAATTCAAATGTATAATTTAAGTCGGCCAATTACGAGTACAACAGTTGCCTTGAGTTGTTGACTTAGAATAAAAAATGATATATTTTATTGAGACTAAATAACTAGGCAAATATTACTAAATAGAGAACTAGAGCCCGCGGTTTAACTCACGTGTATTCTTTTGGCATTATCCGGGAACATTACATGGGAACGTGAAGTCGTAGTATATTACTAACGGCATATATTTAGCGCTGCGACAAATTGATCTGAATATTTGGGATTAAAAAATAATTAAAGTCGGTAGCAAAAATAGTAAAATAGTAGGTTGGAAACTACAGCGAAGGATAATTTAAAGTAATCGGGCTCCTATTTCTGTCTGCTGAGCTTAAAGGGACCTTACCTATCCATGTCGGGGTGCCATAAGCTCAATGTGCCGTATGTTCTGCTACTTGCCTACGCCTACGCCTTTTTTTCGCTTGCAAGTTATTATTTTAATTGCAAATACTTAGTCACCGTTAGCCATTACTAACATCCTCCCCAAAAAATATACTAATAAACTGACTTACTGTGAATTAAACTTAAACCTGTTATTAAAACACAAAGTTTATTACAAAGTTTATTGGAAATCGATATTGGAAATCGCGTGACGGAACTCAAAATGAAATTGGGCAGGACAATTATTGCATGGCGCAGTGATGACAGGTAAAAAAAACATTTACTTATTTTGCACCAAAAAATGTCTTACATTTTGTAAACCCACCAAACTGCGAAACAGTTTGTCGGTGGGATTAAGGACTAAGGCTGTCACCGAATGGCGTCCAAGAGCTGGAAAAAGAAATGTGGGTTGTCCGGCGGCGAGATGGGCAGACGACATAGTTGCCATCGGGGGAAAAACCTGGATGAGAGATGGAAAATAACTTCTTGCGCAGCATGAACTTGTTTACTTATCAGACTTCTGTTCGCTGTACTACTTTTTGGAGAAATCATCATCTTTATCATTATTCTCCTGCCCTTATCCCAAATTATTTGGGGTCGGCGCAGTATGTCTTCTTCTTCTTAATTCTCTATTACTTTTATAGAAAAATTTAAAAATAAAAAAAAGAGAAAAATAGGAATGTAAACAATGTCAATCCAAAAAAAAATGAAATAATACAGAATCAAAAAATAATTTAAAAAATCACAAAATGTGAAAACATTGTCGGGATTTGAACATGTTTATAGAGCCATCATGAAAGAGCTAAGCCGTATACTCCATTCACATTAGTTTAAAAAACTTTTTTGCAAAAAAAAACCGACTTCCAAAGAAAACACTAAAAAAGTGGGAAATAACTTTACTTTCGGAAGTCGGTGACTATTGTTTGTTTCATTGACTTTTTTGCCACCGACTTCCGAAAGTAAAGTTATTTCCCACTTTTTTAGTGTTTTTTTTGGAAGTCGGTTTTTTTTTGCAAAAAAGTTTTTATTTTACCCTTTTTAGTTATCGCATCACACACAAATCCTTGTCAAGTATCAATTTCGCAATTTCTTTTACTTGGATGACATATTGTTTCCAGCTATTTTGATTTCAAAACCAAACTACTGAACCGATTTCGATGAAATTTCTATGGGACCAATCGGAAAGTAGATCCATTCAGATAAAAGAAGAATTTTTCAAATCGGTTCATAAATGACGAAGATATGAGGTAACAAACACAAAAATTTCCAGCTATTTTGATTTCAAAACCAAACTGCTGAACCGATTTTGATGAAATTTCTATGGGACCAATCGGGAAGTAGATCCATTCAGATAAAACAAGAATTTTTCAAATTGGTTCATAAATGACGGAGATATGAGGTAACAAACACAAAAAAAAAAAAAAAAAACATACAACCGAATTGAGAACCTCCTCCTTTTTTAGAAGTCGGTTAAAAATAGCCGTTTTCATGCACGACATGTTTCAAACGTCAAAAAATTGAAGAATACCGACATAATGCAATATTGCACATCCCCCTAAGCAAGAAGCGTGATAATATATAGCCTAACACACACACACATACATCCGAAGAAGCCTTTAAGGCATATTTGCGCAAGATTTGAACAGTAGTTTTTACCCCCTTTCGGAACATCAATTTGGAATTTTCCATGTTATTATATTTAAATTACAGTTTGCAGATAACCTACCTTTCTGATGAAAGGTAGGTTATCTGCATCAGAATCAAATACCTGAACACGATAGTAGTTTAAATAATACGCTCAAAATTTAAATAAAATAAAATTCAATATACCTGTATTTCCGGTTCGTTGGCAAGTCTCATAATCATGAAACAAAGCGCTGTTGCAGTCGTGTCCTGACCCTAAAAGAAATAAACATTGTGAAATGACTCTAGTATGGTAATTTGAGGAAAGATCAAGTTTTGGAATCGTCTTTAAATTTAGACCAACAGCTGTTAGGTTAGTCTAATCATCTGAATAGCCTTTTTCCCAACTCTCTTGGGATCAGCTTCCAGTATAACCGGATGCAGCTGAATACCAGTATTTGACATGGAGCGACTGCCTGTCCGACGTCCACAACCCAGTTAGCACTGGATAATACGATACAACCTAGTGAGGCTGGTGGTCAGACTTTCGGAACACTGACTACCAGTTACGACTGTCAAAGATCTACAAATGACAGCCATTTCCGAGGAACGGCGGAAACTCGGTATGTAATGGTTGGTCAGCTATCCACGGCCCGACGTTGGCAAGTGCTGCTTTACCTTAAGGATCGGCCACGAACTCATTTTTGGATTACTTACATAGTTTAATTGTACTTACTTCGAACATAAAAGTATCGACTTCTTCTGTGATTCCTATTTCATCGATCGTTCCTTTTTTCTCTTCATCTAACAACAAGTCAAGCATGGCTAGCTTAGGTTTCTTGCCATATACATCACATTCACCATCATCAATGTGTTCCGTACTTATATTGTGGTTCTTCCTGTATTCTCTTCTGTCCTGAATTATTTGTGTGGTGAATTTCCTCAAAGACTTTAACGCTTCTTTCTGAATCTTAGCTACATGACTAAATTGAAACAAGGCGTCCGAGTATAGCCATACTCTCGTTACTCGATATACCATAGTCGACGCCAGCGTGTGCAATGGTTTAAAATATTTTCCAGCTAACGAGCTTACGTCGTCATGTGTCGGAGCTCCCATTGCGGTTTCTAAAACGAAGAATATACATTCATTTTTTGTCTCATACTATTGAACCCAATGAGAATCAAAAAGTAAATTGCATTCTAAATAAATGTAGCAATTTAGCAACCAAGATATGCAAGCGTTGAACTTACATCATCCGACGATATATCATAAACTATAAAGATTATGTTGATGATGATTTATTGTTGTTGTCTAGTAATGACTAAAACTCAATAAATGGGTTAAAAGATTTTTGTATGAAACGTGGCGTGAAAATAGAATAAAATGGCGGAAGTTAGGTAGTCCATATGATTCAAGGCCCATTCAAAACAAGTGGCCTAGTACATCGAGTTAGTCATAATCGTAATCTTTAAGCCCGAAGCACGACGGCTGATATAACAAACAAGTCCTAGAGTGGAGACCGTGTATCGGCAAGCGTTGCGCGAGACGCCCCACACCTAGATGGACCTACAGCCTCAAAACGGTGGCTGTGGACGGTAGAAGGCTGGTTATTGTGGCGCTACTTAGGGGAGGCCTTTGTCCAGCAATGGACTGCTTTAGGCTGAGTTAATAATTTTTAAAACAAACGAGGTGTATCATACCACAAATAACGCCAAGAGTGGCCTTGCTGATCAGTGGGAAAAGATCTGTCTTGTCCTTGCCAACTTCTTTCTCCACAGTTTTCATCAGAATCTGCGCGTGTTCGCAAAAAGTGGTGAAGAACCTCTTCAAGATCAGAAAGTGGAATGCAGGAGTCAACATTTTACGGCGATGTTGCCACTTTTCGCCTGGAAAGTGCATAAATTCATTTTATTTCCCAGTTCAGGCGACTCTCACACGACACCGCCCGTCCGTGGTCTGGTAGTGTAGCCGATCTCACGTCGCATTGGATACTATGAAATCCGTTGATGCCTAATACACTAACACCACCCGACCAAGCGGACGAGCGGCGATCACCGCCTCCGCGCGGCGCACTGCCCATTCGTCCGCTTCGCCGCCACTACCGCCAGACAAGAGCGATATCGTGTAAAAATCGCCTTAAATGCAAAGACTGGAATTAATAAATAAATAAAACCTACCAGCACTTGTCAAAAGACCCTCCCGTAACCACGGAAATAGAAATGTGTACGGGTAACTTTTGTCTAGATATCGCGATGACGACAACACTACCTGAAAATAAGTATTTACTCTTTAAAGCAGAAATATAATACAACAGTGATAACCTAGTGTGACCGTCGGACTGTCAAGTCAAAGGTCTCGAGTTCGAACCCAAGACACGCACTTTTGACTATCGGATTCATGTGCGTATTGTATAATTATCACTTTCTTCAGGATATATAACTGGTGCTTACCTCTATATCTTCAGGTCTGTAAACATACACAGCCCGGTAGTGAAAAGCGCATAATTTCCATAAATTACCAAAGCGTTTGCGCCATTCTACTTGATAGGCGAACATTTGCACTGTAACATGAAAACATAAAATACGTAATTTAATTTTATTTTTTTGTATTCCATTAAATAACAACAAGTTCAAATTAACTTGAACTTGTGACTAGTTTCTTTGGGCCTTCCTCTACTCTTATAGCCATCCACATTCATAATTCAATATTTCCCTCACTACATTTTCCTCATTCCTCCGCATCACATGTCCATACTACGATAACCGATTACCACGCAAGTTTCAGACTTCCTCTTATGTACCTACTCATTCCTTATTTTATCCATTCGCGTTACACCACACATCCCTCTTAGAATTAATCTCAGCTAAATGCAATTGAAACATTAAAAACTGGTATTTTAAAAAAGTTGTGAAAAAGTTGAAACTTTGACCTCCAATATCTCAATAGCTAGAAGGTTCCCAGGGATGGTCCAAAACAAGATAATGATCGCAATAACGGGGAGAATAAATGACCTTCGGCCTCGTTAAGGGTATTTTCACACGCATTATAGCCTATGCCTATGGCACTTGGAGTTTCTGGTGGATTCCCATAAGTGAAAGATTTAACGGAATCAGATCAGAAGTTCCGAAGATAGCCCCCTACATCCAAACTTTATCCCTTTATAATAATATTAATATATTTAACCCAAATTTAAATTCAAATATTTCTTGCAACTGCTCAGCTTATTTATTTTCCTTCTTGTAGATGCGAGATAAGGTCAAAGAACAAGGAACTAACAATATTTTAATGAATAGTTTCTCCGATCCGCTATCAGGTCAAGTTTGTACAGAGGCGATAATAAATGGCATCTCCATATTAAATATTAGTGACAAGTGGACGTAGTTAAACAAAAACGTTCCAGGCCACACTGACTCCAATTTGAGATAAACGCAATTTAGTGTTTCAGTGGTACACTTTTTTTCTTTAACTATTAAGTATATTGGTTGTCTATTGGTTTTATTGAAGAAAAATGGAATCATTAGATGATCATGTACCTACATATTTTTTAATATTTACATTAAAACGACAAGTAATTAAAAAAAATGTTATTGAAACGTTTTGAAAAAAATATGTTTTGTAAGAACGGTCATTCAATATTATTTAAAACGTTACGAACGTTCCACAAAGTATTCTAATGTAGTTCCGTAACTTTAACATGTTATTTAGTGTGTAACTAGATAAATAATGAATTATTAAATAAAAGAAAATAATAGGAATCAAGTTTTTATATTCAAAACGGTAATTAGGTACATTATCATCTGATTGTATGTCAGAGTCTGGCTCTCGCCGAACTCATAGATATCATCAGTGTTGGCCTCTAAAATAACCGTTCTTATGGATTCCGTTGTAAATATTAACACACACTACACTACAAAACTAAAATGAAACCAGGGATGGCTGTAATAAACTATAGAAGACGACACCTACTTCTTTGTCGATTGTTTTCATACATACTAATACAGACAGCAAGGCAATAGTCTGTCTCACTTGCCTGGTTATAAACTACCTAAATTCCAGATTTAGATATTAACAAACTTTATCAAATAATTATATGGTTAATATGTATTTTATTTAAGGTGAAAGTGCTAGGGTGTGCCCCAAAATTCAAATTTTCTTAGGTTTTTTGCAATTTGTAGGTCAATGTCGGGTTGTATGTTGATTAAAATATGATTTGCGACCTTATCACGTATGTTATTATAGAGTTATAATAATTAAAATCACCGGTACAACGCTATAAGTTCATGTAACCCTATTGAATGACATTTGCATGAAATAGTCATTGATTGGGATTAAGTGAACTTCGAGAGTGGTATTGATGATATTAATTATTATAATACATTCTGTAACTACATACATATGTACGAGTTACGTTCGCCAAATCATATTTTGTTTAAAATACAGCTTGACATTGTCTTGCAAAATATAAAAAAAAAATAAAGAAAATTTGAATTTCGCGGGCTACTTTGGCGTTTCCCTCTTAAGAATAAATTGTATGTATTGTTGATAGAATGAATTTGAAAACGGTTTCTCTATAAACAAACCGTTTTCAAATCAATTCTGGGCAAGGTCATCATCTGTCTAGCTTTTTTCCAGTCTGTGGTAGGTAAACAAAAGGATTTAAAACGAATGTACCAGAATGAGACAATATTTCAAACATCATGCAACTATAAAATCTTTAAAATTTGCTTACTTTTGACTGAAACAAAAGGTTCGTGGATCGTTAACGCAACACTATTGTTAATGTTAAAAGCGTTCCAAACATACATGGAACATTTTTACAAGAAAAAAAGGATTGCTAGCCTGGGTTTACTAACGTTCCAAGATAATTGAGTCATTATAACAAAATATCATTTATGAATCGTATTTATTAAAAACGTTTCAGGTTGTATAATACGTTTTAAAATAAAAATTAAAGTCCTCGTAGTTTGTAATAATGTATGTAATGAAAATTAATGAATGAAACTCCGAACATTTTGTTTTACTCATTATCACAGTTTTATTAGTTGCTATTATTTCTGCTATAATTCTTAATTGTTCTACAAAAGATTTTTAAATAAAAAAATGCACTTACCAGGAGTAATGAATATGTCGAATATATTTCCAAACAAAAACATTTCCTTCGGTCCTTTGATTTTATAGATTAATCTGCCTCCATGGCTGTATCGAAAATACAGATGTAAGCTTAAAACTAAAATGCAGAATAAAAAAAACAACCGAAGTATTAAGAACATCATAAACGGTGGTAGTGTCGTGACGCTCGTGAAAATACTGATTGAAAATTAGCAATGGCATTTGATTTATCAGTACCGCTTAGGGCACGCGTACACGAGTAACTGCGATATTACGTAAACAATTACTGTTGTATTGTATAGGCAATGTTGATAAAACATGACCCCATATTAGGCAATATACTGCGATGCCAACTTGTAGAGATTGCAGTAGCCAGCGGTTGGTATACGAAGTCAAAGAAATTCGTTAGCGAAACTTCACAGTTATCGATATTGAAATACGATAAAAAAAAATAACCTAAAATTTTTTGTTCGGGTCAAGTACGGCGGGTGTTATAGGTACTTAAAATATTGGTTTAGTAATTATAACTGATTCGTATACCAATATTTTGATTTCATATTGAGCGATATGTGACAATTGAATAAACTAGGCAATTTATTCAGTAGCAAATCAGTATCATTGGAGCAATTTGAATAACTAATATTGCCCGAAACTTCAAAGCAATTTTGAAATTAAGCTAAGTTGCTTCACTACCACCGACAACTGTTGTCGGGCATTATCTTCTAAAAAATTCCAGTGTGTGAGCAGCTTTAGGATATAGTTAAAAGAAATTCGTTTTTGGAATTTGTCACCTTGTCGTGTCTGCCAGTAGGTACTTGGTAGTCTGCGTTACTTGTGATTTGTCAGCGTTTCATGCCATTTTGGTGTCAAGGCATTAATTGTTTGTAAAAATAACTACAATCATCATCAATATTTGCGCTCTCTTCATTAAAATAGTCATTCATATTCACACAAAGTATGCGGCATCTAGTTTAGTAGCAAAAACATAAACTAGAGCGATAATTATAATTAGATGAGATTCAAATAGACAATAATATAAGCTTTGGAGTTCAATTAGGAAGGTTATTAACTGCTTAGATAACAGAGTTAAACAGTTTCTTGTTTGTTTGTATTTTATATTGACTGGGTGTCGGTTGCTATATTTACACACTATCACAATGAGTCCATAGTGCAAACTGATGAATTTTGTTCAAACATTCATTCCAAGAGATAACACAGAATGTTGAAGCATTGTTAAAGTTATCATGAATCATACTGGAGAAATGAACCTGCACCATCGATCTTCAGTCTTCTTGGCAAAAATATTATAAAGTTGAGTCTAAATCACCTCAGTACCTATTCTTTGCCAGACTCTGGTATCCCTCTAACGGCCATGGTACTGAAAAACCGAAAACGTGGGTAAGAGATGGCGCTAGACAGCTATCTAGCGCTGTCACTTTCCCACTCTCGGAACAGTCCTAAAACATTCCTGCACTAACAGATCATGGTAACCCCCCAGATATCCTACGTTCGGGAAAAATCCGCTCGGCTTAGCTCTGTGCCGGACCGACTCAAACATGATTTAGCGATGGTAGAAGGCGAACGGATACTGTTTATAGGATGATAGGGCAAGAAAGAAGGTGTCTGATGAGATGACGAGTAATAGTGAAAGCCATGACCCCAAATAAATTGGGATAAGGGCAGGAAATAATGATGGTGAGCATGACAAGCCGAACGGAGCCAGCCGATCAGCAAAATCCGAAAGAAATATAATATATTCATATGTACCTAGTAATTCCTTCGAGTCGGTTTCATAGTTCAATAAATACTGTTGAATCAAAATAATGAAGCATTTTTGTTTTCTAGACTGTTCAAAATCAAAAATCAAAATCAAAGCATTTATTTCAAGTAGGCCAATTACAGGCACTTTTGAATTGTCGAAACAAAGACAGCAATAAAAAATGAAGCTACAGTCCCAGTCACAAGACATAATAACTGTGAAAGTATAGATCAAAGCGTAGATCTCTATGGAGAAGAATGGGCAAGAAACTCCATGGACACTCTTTTAAATCATAATGTTTTTACAAAAAATCTTGGATACATCATTCTTGTAGAGATGGTACATTATGTGAGAACGATGTAGCAAGACGTGCACGTTAAAAGTGTCCACGGTACAAAAAAAACCGGTCAAGTGCGAGTTGGACTCGCGCACCGAGGGTTCCGTACAAACCTGTGGGTATATAACTTTTTTTTATATGACGAAACTAAAAATTTACGGTTTTCGTAATTTTTCCTATATCTGTACTATAAGATGTGACTTCGTACAAAATTTCAAGATTCTAAGTTCACGGGAAGTACCCTGTAGGTTTTGATTCCCGTGCGAGTTTCGAAAATTTGCGGAAATTTGCGGCCTAAGTGGCTGTATCTTTTGATTGCGTTGACTTAGAAGGTTGATTTTTCTACAGCTTCCAGGGACAGTAGAACTAAGTATCATATAGAAATTTCAGTTTGATACCTCCACGCGTTCCTGAGAAAAACGGTCTTGACAGACGGACGGACGGACGGACGGACGGACGGACAACAAAGTGATCTTATAAGGGTTCCGTTTTTTCCTTTTGAGGTACGGAACCCTAAAAAAGGCAATTAAAAAAACAAAATAATTAGCTCAAATAAACCGTGGCAACTAAGAGATGACCAGTCACAACTGACAGCGCCCGTTCACGAACATGACGCATGGATCAGCCATCATTCAACTCAACCATTTTGAAGGGAACTAAATGACCCAACACACACGCCACCATCAGCGAGACATTTGAGTGAGCATGACATACTCTTAACCGCCAGGGCACATTCAAGTCGAGAAAAAAAAGTAGGTTTCCTGTGACTGATAGCTTTCTAGTACATAGTACTCACACAATATAGGCTATGCGGCTATATTGTGTATGTGTATGTTCTTCACGGATCTGTCTAAACGCTCCAGTCGAGGTCATTTTTAGGGTTCCGTACCTCAAAAGGAAAAAACGGAACCCTTATAAGATCACTTTGTTGTCCGTCCGTCCGTCCGTCTGTCCGTCCGTCCGTCCGTCTGTCAAGACCGTTTTTCTCAGGAACGCGTGGAGGTATCAAACTGAAATTTCTATATGATACTTAGTTCTACTGTCCCTGGAAGCTGTAGAAAAATCAACCTTCTAAGTCAACGCAATCAAAAGATACAGCCACTTAGGCCGCAAATTTCCGCAAATTTTCGAAACTCGCACGGGAATCAAAACCTACAGGGTACTTCCCGTGAACTTAGAATCTTGAAATTTTGTACGAAGTCACGTCTTATAGTACAGATATAGGAAAAATTACGAAAACCGTAAATTTTTAGTTTCGTCATATAAAAAAAAGTTATATACCCACAGGTTTGTACGGAACCCTCGGTGCGCGAGTCCAACTCGCACTTGACCGGTTTTTTTATTATAAAGCTTTTATTTTTATAAGATAATCTTGGTTTCCCTTCAAAACGCAGAAATCTTTCGCCTTTTACTAAAGATTTCCGTGGAGGGGAACACTCAAATGAGTCTTATGTATTTTTCTAGACTGTTTTTCACGGATCTGTCTAAACGCTCCAGTCGAAGTCATTTTTATTATAAAGCTTTTATTTTTATAAGATAATCTTATTCTTAATAGTATTTAAAAATATTTCTTTCCTTATTTAGGGTTATTGGAAAGTTCAACAACCACTATGACTGTTCTAAATGTCTTTATAATATCTATTTGGTTTCTAGTTTTATTAGCTCTTTTTAATATCATCCCCAGCCCCAGGTTTTACTCAACTATGTTGGAGTCGGCTTCCAGTTGAACCGAATACTGTTTAATACCAGTATTTTATTAAACCAGTATACAGTTTAACTGCTGATGAAAGCCGACTCCAACATAATTAGACGAGACAGTCTCGTTGGTCGAGTGGTCGGAAGCGCGACTGCTTGAGCATGCGGTCCTGGGTTCGATTCCTGGGTCGGGCAAAGTTTTATTGCGTTTTCCATCAAGGAATTTCTCAGTAGCAGTCACGGGGTCTGGATTTGGGCCCGGTTGATGGCAATAGGCTCGCCTCCTATTACATGGGACTTGAAACATAATTGGTGAAATGTTGGCGTACTATTAGGTACGCCTCTGCCTAACCATTCGGGGATTACGTGATGGCGTGATGTTATGCAGCAGTGTTTTACAAGGGCCGACTGACTATCTGTCCTCCTCAACCCAATTACTGGGTAGCATAACACCCTTTAGCAAGACTAGTTGTCAGACTTTTAAGGCAACTCTTAAGATTTTATTTTTGAAATATATTCTGGTGATTTGCCTGCACTCAGTGACATTGCACACACACACATACACATACAACAACACATATTTTTAACAGGTCAAAAGGTCAGTTTCCAAAGTATAAAAAGGACAACAAAATTACAAAAATAAATAAAATTTATTTACATATCTACAATTTGCCAGACTCTATCATTTCTTTAATGCGGTATTTCTGTATCTTGCCAGAGGCTGTTTTCGGGAACTCGTCTATGACCTTCAACACCCTGGGGATCTTGAAGCGTGCGATGTGGCCGTCGCAGTGTCGTCTGACCTCATCCAAGGTCACGGAGACACCTTCACGGACCCGCAACACTGCACACAACTCTTCACCTAATCTCTCATCGGAGACCCCAATCACCTGTTTCGAGAAAATATTGGTTATCTCTAATTCAGCATGAGCAGCTACAGTTTATCTCAGTTCGGTGGGAACACCTTAGGCTAGCCTATCGTAGTATGGTGTTTCAATGTAATGCGAGGTCATCTTATAATGGTTTTTTTCATTGACGAGTCGCTCTTCGTTGAACTATTTGCTACTTATGTGATTATAGACTCTTGACGTCGTCGTTTATCATGCTGCTCGTAGAGATGAGGCCTGTGTTCCAGCACCGGGAACATTGCAGGCTGATTGATTGACTGATGAGTACATTAAGCATAAGAATACTTATGCTTAATCTTTTCTCTTTAATGGTGCACAAAATACATTTTCTTTCCAATTTTCATAAAGTAGCATAAAGTAGGCTATGTCACATCCGGACGAACGGACAGACAGACGGACCTCTCGAAATGATAACAGTTCCGTTTTTATAATTTGGCTGTAGAACCTTAAAAACAATTTTGCAACCATAATCAGGAGTGATTATATCTGTGAGATATCACTGCCTTATAAAACGATTAAATAGTTTTCTTACTTGACAATCCTCGATATCAGGATGTGTGATCAGCAAGTCTTCTATCTCTTTCGGAGCAATATTCTCTCCCCCTCTAACGATTATATCCTTCAGTCTGCCCACGACGCGTCCGTACCCATCTTCACTTATTGTGAACTTGTCCCTGCAATCAATTATGAATAATAATAAAATGTGAAGGGCGCGACTGTCCCCGGTTTTGGGGGGACTGTCTCAAGAGATAGATTCAAAGAAAAAGATTTTAGAAAATCAAGATTCTTAGGTCTTTTTGACAGACTTCTTGAAAAGGAGGAGGCTAACGTCTCGTATCTATAGACAAGTGATAACTTTATTCAAAGTAATGATTTCAGATACGATTTTTATTCTGCACTTTAATCATTGCCCGAAGTTAGAACTGTCAAAAGTTATAATTCTTAGCTTTAGCTTTGCTATCTTTGACGGTTCATGTGTAATTCGTTTAAATTCTTATCTATTCATCTAATATAGATACGGGTGTAAGTATGTACCTAGGTTTTTGACGCTTATTTTTTTAACATGTATGTATAAACTGATTTTTCTTTGATAAGTGAGCCGATGCACGTGAATCTTTTTTCTCTTAGCAGAGGAAGACCACCATTTGGTGACATATACGTTTTCAGTATTTTCCCTAAAAAATGTTTCTCATTTTAAGTTCAAGTATCTCCAAACTAATAAATTACTTTATGTGACACCTCAGTAACCATTGTATGGTTTTGTAGAGTGTGTGTGTCTATTGGTGGTTTGGAATTGGAACTCTTCACAATAAACACAGCTCTAACTATTTATGAAAGTTTAATAAAATAATATAACACAATATAAAAAATCAAAAACAGAAAAACACTAGTTAGCACTATGGCTGGTTTGCGCGGACTGCCAGGGCGACCGCGGGACGCGTCTCGCGCGCGGGGTGGAGGCGGCGGCGTGTCGAGCCGCTAGCCGCGCGACTCCTAAGTCGGCCGAGCGACCAAACTGTAGGTAGGATAATAGCCTACATCACTCCCCCGCTGAGACCGGTTCACGGTCGATAGTGAAATAGGTGTCGCGGGAATCTGACAGTTCTCCCGCTTCTTGTGGTAGTTTCTGGCTGCGGTAGTGGCGATGCTGGCGATGAAGCTGACGGCGGTGGTGATGGTGGTTGCGGTAACGGTGGTATTTTCGGGCTATCATTGTTGTTAGCCATGTAGGCTGGTTTTAGCCTATCAATGGTAACAGTTGTGGATTTCCCTTGGACGTCTATTGTGAAGGTTTTTGATCCTCTTTCGATGACTTTGTGTGGACCGGAATAAGGTGATTCTAAAGACTTCTTCAGAGGTCCTTTCCGCAGGAACACGTGACTGGCAGTATTTAGGTCTTTAGGCACGTAAAACGTTTTCTCACCATGGCCGGATGTTGATGCAGGTGACAGTCTCGAAATGTGTCTTCTTAACCGTGCTGCGAAGTCTGCTTCATCTACGATGTTGTGTGTTACTGGTTTAATGAACTCACCAGGTAATCGGAGTGGCTCACCGTACACCAATTCAGCTGAAGAGGTTTGAAGATCATCCTTCCAGGCGCTCCTCATACCCAGGAGAACAAGAGGAAGTACCTCCGACCATTGCGCGTTGTTGTGGCACATTATGGCGGCTTTCAGCTGTCTGTGCATTCTCTCCACTAGGCCGTTGCATTGCGGGTGATAAGCTGTTGTGGGACAATGATAGGCGCCTATGATCGACGACATGCACTGGAACAGCTGCGAGTCAAATTGTTTTCCTCGGTCAGTGGTAATTTTCTCTGGACATCCGAAACGAGCGACCCAGCCAGAAATGAAAGCGCTAGCGCAGGTCTCCGCTGTGATGTCTGCTAGAGGGTAGGCTTCTGGCCATCGAGTATACCTGTCTACAGCTGTAAGGCAATACCTGAAACCAGCAGAAAGTGGCATAGGGCCTATTATGTCAAGGTGGACGTGGGAAAAACGGTTAGAAGGAACAGGGAATAAGGAGAGAGGAGAGTGGGTATGGCGGGTAACTTTGTTGCGTTGGCAATCAGTGCATTGTTGAGCCCATGTTTTGCAGTCACGACGAATCTGAGGCCACACAAATCTTTCTGACACTAGTTTGGCAGTAGCGTTGGGGCCTGGATGACTGAGATTGTGTAGGTTGTTGAAGATTGCTTTTCGAAAAGTTGGTGTGATGAATGGCCTAGGACGTGAAGTAGACTTGTCACAGTAAATGTAGGCATCCATAGTTTTCACTCTCTCTAACTGTAACGCCGTGTTGTTTTGTAGCAAACTCTGTAATTCTTGGTCGTTTTCTTGTTCGTTTTCCAGTTCTTTGTAGTTGATGGTAGTGTCGATGCTTTCCAGTCGTGAAAATGCGTCGGCGACTACGTTGTCATTTCCTGATATGTGGTTGATGTCAGTTGTAAATTGAGAGATATAATCGAGATAGCGGTGTTGACGAGGTGAACAGTTGTCTCTTTTTGTCGTGAAGGCGAATGTAATGGGTTTATGATCGGTGAACACTTTAAATGTTCTCGCTTCGACCATATACCTAAAGTATTTTATTCCCTCATGTATTGCGAGCAATTCACGATCGTAAGTGCTATGTTTCGTCTGAGCAGGAGATAACTTGCGAGAAAAGAATCCCAGTGGTTGCCAGCTGTCATTTATTTGTTGTTGTAAGACCGCTCCGATCGCCACATCCGAAGCGTCGGTAAAAAGTGCTAACTCAGCTTGTGGATCGGGATGTGAGATGAGAGTGGCTTCTAATAAGTTATTTTTGCATGCGTCGAACGCTTTTTGTATTTCAGGTGTTATAGTGATGAGCGTTGTTCCTTTGATTTTTGGGCCACTTAAAGCTTGATTGAGAGGGCCTTGGATTTGAGCGGCACCAGGGAGAAATTTTCTGTAAAAATTAATCATCCCTAGAAATCTTCGCAACTCTTTAGCATTTTTAGGGAGGGGGTATTCCTGGATCGCCTTTACTTTTTCTGGGAGGGGACGTATACCAGCTGCAGATACGTGATAACCCAAGAAAGTAACTTCACTAGCACCTAAGACACATTTGTTGGTGTTAATTACTACTCCATATTTTTTTAACTGGTTGAATATTTGTGTCAAGTGCCCAACGTGCTCTGTCTCCCCTTTTGAAAACACGAGGATATCGTCTAGATATCCGAACGTGAAGTCTAATCCCTGAAGGATTTCGTCTAAAAATCTTTGGAACGTCTGCGCAGCGTTCCTTAAACCGAAAGTCATGGCAGTAAACTCAAAAAGTCCGAATGGTGTTGTGATCGCTGTTTTCTTGATGTCGTCTTCAAAAACCGGTATTTGGTTAAATGCTTTCACGAGATCAATTTTAGAAAATATGGTGGATCCTGATAGCTGGTATGCGAAGTCGTGGATGTGCCTCACTGGATACCGATCAGGTATGGTTCGTGAATTTAATTGCCTATAATCGCCACATGGCCTCCAGCCGTCGTCTTTTTTCGGTACGAGATGTAATGGGGACGACCAAGGACTTTCAGAGCGACGAGCTGTTCCATTTTGTAACATTTCCTCAAATTCTTTTTTCGCGATCTTCAGTCTGTCCGGTGCCAAACGACGCGGTCGTGATGTTACCGGTGGGCCAGACGTCGTTCTAATGTGGTGTTTTGTATTGTGAATTGGCACATTTTGTGATCCAGCTGGTCTTGTTATTTCTGGATAACATCGTAATAAGTCGAGATAAGTTGAATGACCTGTAAACATTTTCAACGACAGCAGTTCGTGTGTTATTCCGTGCGATGAAGGCGCGCCGACGGTCATGTTTGTTATTGAGTCGATCAATTTCTGTTGCCTGCAGTCGACTAATAAGTTATAAAAACTTAAAAAATCAACACCTATGATTGGCCTTGAAACATCAGCAATAATAAACTTCCAAGTAAACTCACGACGTAATCCGAGGTTAAGATTTAGCTGATAAGTACCGTATGTAGGTATCGGAGTGCCATTTGCAGCGACAAGTTCGTAGTTACATTTGTTATTATGTTGCAGCTGATTACGTAAGTACGATTTAGGGTAGGCACACACGTCTGAACCTGTATCTACGAGAAACTGTATGCCGGTACGTTTATCTGTGATAAATAGGCGGCCTTTACATGCAGAGCAGTCGTCAGCCGCCATTACTGACTGCTTGTGCAGTTTTCCGGCTGAAAATCACACGGCTGAACACATTTGGTGGCCTTAGCACCAAACTTGTAATGATACCAACAAGTTGGATGTTTATTTCGTGACTGAGATCGGTTTTGGCGGGATTTCGAGCGGTCTTCGCGTCTATTTGATCGGCTTGGGCGGGAAAGGTCATTGACCTTTTGCATTAGTGACTGGACTTGCTTCGTTAATTCGGTCAATTGTTTACACATAGTATCCATTTCACTCACCCCTTGTGTTGATGTCGCCGCAACTTGATGACCTCTCGGCACGACATCATGTATTCTGTCAGCAAGATCAGCTAGCACATCGAGACGCGCGGATGCCTGAGATGCGATTATAGATTGTATGTTGCTCGGCAGGCGGCTCGACCATATCGTTCTTAAAAACTCTTCAGGAACTTTTGGACCAGCGAGGTGCTGCAGGTGTCGGAGGAACTGCGACGGCTTCCTGTCGCCAAGCTCTTCGTGTGTCAGCAGTTGGTGCACCTTTTTCTCGCGGGATTCTGAGAGTCGCTTTATGAGCTCCGCCTTCAATATTACGTATTTATCGGTCGCTGGTGGATTCACGATGATATCTTCGACCTCTGTTGCGTACCGTGGATCGAGATGACTGACGACGTAATAAAATTTGGTTGTGTCTGCCGTAATATTGGATATCGCGAACTGTCCTTCTATTTGTGCGAACCAAATCGCGGGCTTCTCCGGCCAAAATGACGGGACGCGCACACCTACTCGAAAAACATCTTGAGACTTTTCTGCATCATCCACGTTCACCTGCACGGTATTATTCATTTTGTTTGTCACTAAAGTAATCCTTTATTATAACAGTTTATGAGTCCGCGTATTTTACACTATATTAGGTAGGTAGCACTTGCACGTGTTAACTTCTCGGGGTCACCACTGTAGAGTGTGTGTGTCTATTGGTGGTTTGGAATTGGAACTCTTCACAATAAACACAGCTCTAACTATTTATGAAAGTTTAATAAAATAATATAACACAATATAAAAAATCAAAAACAGAAAAACACTAGTTAGCACTATGGCTGGTTTGCGCGGACTGCCAGGGCGACCGCGGGACGCGTCTCGCGCGCGGGGTGGAGGCGGCGGCGTGTCGAGCCGCTAGCCGCGCGACTCCTAAGTCGGCCGAGCGACCAAACTGTAGGTAGGATAATAGCCTACAGTTTAAAATGTTCTTCTCGTCAGAAGAAAACCATATTTTAAGGAAAATATAATATTCAGCCAAGCATTGTAATAAAATTTACCTAAGTGTAGGTGCATCTAGGGTCGACGAGTAAACGAACCTTTTAGCGAATTACCTCATTAGTTAATAAAATGTTGGTAAGTGCCAGAACAATGTTTTTAGGTCAAAACACCATTACTTTTTTATTGATTGACAGGGTATCCATACAAACTGTTTATGCTTGAACGGCCTGCTGGGAGGCCCTTAACCATGCCTATAACCGTTCTAGCAAGCATTATCCTAGGCAATTGACGGCACGGTTGGTGCAGTGGCTGAGCGATTGACTGCTGCACTCCTTGTCGCGGGTTAGATTCCCACACGGAGCTAATATTCGGCCATTTTTGGCCCCGACAACCCCCGAAAACCCTGTCTTCCGCCTCCCACCTCCTGATTTCAGTCAAGCCCAGGCATCTTTTTAAGGTTGCCGGTCAAACTAGATGAGGGGCGTCCCACACCACTATGGCCGATACATGGCCAACAGCTTCATTGATCGCTAAAGCTGAACATGGGGTGCAAGTCGATCCCCAAGTGAGGCAAAATGTAAATGGTTTTAACTCCGCCATCTTTGTTTTCCCACACAACTTCAGCGCTCTCCTGACTATGTCATTCAAGCGATAAAATAGTCGTCATCATCATCCGATGAAATCATCAAATCAATCATCAACCCATCAGCACTGTAATTGCCCATACGCAATCTCCAAAGGGGATTGAAGAAATCTTTGGAGATTGCAAGAAAATTCAAGAAACCTTACCCAGTCTTCAACCAGCCGTCTTCGCTAAGTGTCTGCCTGGTCTTCTCGGGGTCGTCCCAATAGCCGATCATGGTGTTATAGCCGCGCACCACCAGCTCGCCGGGGCTCCCGAACGGTACCATGTCACCGTTTTCATCTACTACCTTGGAAAATGGTAATATTTTACTTTTAACTGTATTCACAGGAGCCATATAAAATGGAAAGGGTATTTTAACTTTAACCATGGGTTCAGTGCATTTCGCGGTGTCCACACAAGAACACGTCTACCCCAACGGTCATCGGTTCTACGGTTAATATGGCCGGCCCACCGCCACTACATTACTACCACGCGTACTTATCATGCATCCTGTTGATGCATCTATTCTTGACACGTGAAAGATGACGTATTTATGTAGTATCGATAATAAATTACCTGCAACAAACTTGTAAAGCGAGATTGATCGACTATTATTATGTATAATTATAGCGTTTTATTCAACGACTTGGTGACGGTGAGCAAAAAATCCATCTGAATAGAATAGTTTCTTGATCATTTGTCAGTGTTATTTTTTTTTATTAAACCACATTTTAAACCCGTTATCCGGCATTAGTAGCATAACTGCATTGATAGTAAATTAACTGTTTCTATTTCTTTGTGTACGTTAGAGTGACCTTCAACCAAATTATCGCTCGTAGAAAAAAATTAAAACTGACCAAACTGTCTACACTTCTAGGAATTACGAAAAAAAATCAAGGTTTTAAAATATAGATAGATAGGAAACCAAAATCAAGACATGGGACATTTTCCAAACTGCTTTGGAAAAAAGGCTACGTCAGTATTTTCTTAGTTCAGGTGGAACAGGGTCAGGTTCAGGTTGTAGGCTGATTCCCAATAATTAAGCAAATAAACTTTTGGTAGCATTGAGCATAGAAGAGCGTGTGGCTAAATAATAACGGTATATCTTCAGGTTAAGCCGTGGTTGCCTAGGTTGGTCCGTGGATGGGTGACCACCCATTACATACCGAGTTTCCTCCGTGCCTCGGAAAGCACATTAACCCGTTGGTCCCTGCTATCAGTTGTAGATCTTTGACAGTCATTAAGTAGTCAGTGGCCCGAAACGCAACAACTGACAATCAGTTCTACCAAGTACCAATGGTTTCGTAATTACCCAGTACTAACTGGGTTAAGGAGGTCAGATAGGCAGTCGGTCGGTTAGACTGGAAGCCGACCCCAACATAGTTGGGAAAAAGCTAGGCAGATGATGGTAGCATTGAACACGGAGTAACATTTCAATGTCTTTAGCGACAAAGCAGAAAAATAAGCT
This sequence comes from Standfussiana lucernea, assembly GCA_964057025.1. Classification (NCBI taxonomy): domain Eukaryota; kingdom Metazoa; phylum Arthropoda; class Insecta; order Lepidoptera; family Noctuidae; genus Standfussiana; species Standfussiana lucernea. The sequence continues at coordinate 14,000,967 of OZ059794.1, forward strand.
CCAATATATTAGTAGCAAGATAATCTATTCAAATAGATGTGTGTTTAACACAAACACAGTGTAGTACCATTGAAGTTAAAATTCAAATAACCTGCATATTTTTGCATGAAATCCATTTTCTTATCCGATAATTTATGTATGAGTCATTGCCACTTCCTTTGTATGCTTAAGAGCGTTCACGTCTTACGCGCGACGTCAAGTTTAGGTTTAATTCAATGCGTTTTTTACGCACACAGAAGCGCGCGTGACTGTGTGCGTAGCGCTGGCGCGTTCTCTTGCGCTATAGTCAAACTAACCCACTATGATCCGTTCGAGTGCAATTTTTGTCGTTTGAATTTGCACGTACACGGATGACTAAACTACGAGTGCATAAAATAAGTATTTAATAATATATTGCAAGTATAGCTATAATTATGATTGATATTAAAGTCGTTTTTTAGTTATTCAAACATGAATTTGTTGATCTAAACTTTAGAAAGAAACTCAACTTCATTAATTATTATTGATTTGTGATTGATTAATAAATATTTTTTATGCTGTTCTATAAATCACTTTATACGGATTTACATATTAATTATGTTATATTATATTTTAACCCGATGTGATGTTCCTTTTAGTGACACCTGTCATGAGGGAAATATAACAGGTTGGCGTTAACTTTAAAAACAATTTATGTTCTTAATTAAAAAAAAATAAGTAAAAGTTTTAATAAATAAAATTAATAGGTTTTAATAAATAAAATAAATAGGGTAAATATTTATTGTCACTAAAAATATTGTTAGAGATCAAAAATATATGTCGATGATCGTCGGCAATTCAAAAGTATACACATCATACACACTGTGATGGCTAATGATGATAGTACTGTTTTCAACTCAGATTAAGTGGAGCTTTGAATGTTGCGTTCCAGTTCTGCTGACGCGAAACCTGGATGCACCCAGACTGTGCAACGGCACCAGGCTTCGTATCACAGAGCTGGGCAGTAACATTTTAAAAGCTGCCATTATTACAGGATCTACTAAGGGAGAGAGCGTTTTAATTCCCCGCATACCCATTATTCCAAATAACTTGCCATTGCAATTAGAGAGGTTGCAATTTCCCTTAATATTGACTTATTACTACTAGATTACTACTGCTTCCCTGCTACAGCTACATTCGAATAAAAAATACTCCCGGAAAGCTGAAAGAATCCAGAAAATCTGATTTAAATGAAACTGAATTGCCTAAATTAATATTATATGATAAAACTTAAGCTTAAAGTTGAAAATGGCAAAAACAAGATCGTATTTATTTTTTTATTTCTAGTTTTACAATAAAAGTTTTAAGAAGTTACTGGGAATGATAATTTATATTAAAATAGTACATGATATACCCTTTAAAATGACACCAATATCTCAATGTAAATATTTAGTTTTCTGCCATAAAAAAAAATAAACAAACTCAAGTCCTCAAAATATGCGAAGAAATCAGAGCAGCATTTTAATAAAATCTTGACACATCTCAACATATTTCGTTTGTAAATGGCTATTATAATGCTATTAGTGAACTATTATTTATTAATTAGCATTCATTTCATTGAAGTTCATCCAAAACAACCGATTTTAATAGATTTTACACAACCTAAAATCACGAACGACGACCGCGCGGTGACCTTCAACTTCTCCAGCTAATTATTTTAACCCAACGTTTTGGAATTGTCGAAATCTTATTAATTTCTTATAGGAAATATCTTTACGATTAATTTCATATTGTAACGCAACAACATCATCGGGACGCGCCAGCTCCAGTGCACGCCGAGCGACCATGCGAGGACCCCCCGGCTCGCTGCGCATGCCGTCCGCGAGACCTGGCCCGCCTATAAAAGCCGCGCTCCGTCTAAGCATAGGCAACCGCGGTGATCCGGCCCATAATGACATACGCATGTGTCGTGTTCGCACATACAAAGCCCCGCTATATTCATAGGATGCAGACGCTCCAAAACCGGTTCTTACGTAGGGTCACGGGTGCCTCCTTTTACGTCCGAAATGAACGGCTTCGCGTAGACCTTAGGATGCCCACCATCTTGCAGTTCATGAAACGCCTTTCCAAGCGTTTCATCGATCGTGCAATTAAGCATCGCAATCCCCTGACCGCATCGGCCGCCCGATACGACCCCTCGCGTATTAGTCAAGTTCGCCGACCAAGGCATACTCGCGTCACACCCGATGACGCTATAACTCTCCTCCAGGAGAGCCGTAGGGAATCTAGCACGCTCAAGCGTAAACCCCGTCTCAGACCGCCATCTTGCCGTCGTCGCCGTCGAGGACCGTCGCGACGTCCCGGTAATTGCCCTCCCCGGCCCTTGCTCGAGCCAGCCCGCGATGCTGTGCCAGTAGTTTTAAACCAGTCCCAAAATAATACCACACAGATCCAGCCTGTCTCTTTGCTGCCCTCCAACAGCGACGCCATAAGCCGAGGCCCGTACCCCATAGGGGGTGCCTTTAGCGTGTAGTCGCTTAGTTTGTAAGTTTTTTGGCCTGGCTGGAGGCCTTAAATTCAAGGCATCCACAGGATAGATCGGTTAAGCATACGACAAACTCCTAGGTTGAACTGCGAGATGCCATTCACAAAAAAAACCATAGGCAGTCTGCGTTCGGCTCGGAACGAATGCAAGCTGTACCGACCTAGGTCGGTCTCCTCTGCCTCGCTACCTGACGGACATAGAGTTTATTGTAATTAGAATGATAGGCGAAGTAATACTTATAGAAACCTTTTTTTGTTATCGCTTTAAGCAATCTGTTTTCCTTTGTTTTGCTCTTTTTATTATAAAGTAAATGTTAGTAAATTGTTAATAAGAGTTCACTTCTACGGCTACTTTTTCGTTTACATGCCACTGGGCTGAGTTCTGAATCTTATTTATTTCATTTTATTTGACAACATAGGTCCACTGGTTAGTACAAAAATAAACTTATCAACTAAGAGTTAGTATTTAATAGTTAAGTCATTACACACACTTATTATTTATCCCTGCCGCACGAGCAACCGGACAAAATGTCTTAATATCGATGCATCGTGCTGTTCAGCTAGGGTTTTCAAAATGCTGTTGCTAAATAATATCCTGATTTTAATTCCTTTGAATTTATGATGAAATTCGTTCATATTCCTAAGTATAAACAATAACAATATTTTAAAGTTTTTTTTTTCGTCATCTTGGGGTCACCCGTTGAGGAATTCCAATAAGTAGGTACAGTTTACCTGGTATTGTTAGGTACCTTAGTTTCCACATGGTCCTGAATGTAGCCAACTGTCTCCGCCACCACGTCAGTACTGTCGCCAGGAATGCTCTGGAAAACGCACGCTGTCGTCTCGGTCATTCCGTATAGACCCTGAAAGAAGGCAACATTGAAACATTTTTTTTTTCTACGAAATTGCATGTTGAAGTGAATAGCTTTGTAGCACTACAATAAATACTTCAACATCATAGAACAAAAAGTACTACAGCGCTTTCTATGACAAATATGAAGAACTAACATTCAATTCTTACATCCTGCAAGCAAGATTATCCGTGATTAAGAGTATATAGAAAAGCCAGTAGCCCACCAGACACAACACCCGTATGGTCGTAGGAAACTCCCTTTTCTATGGAGTACCAATTTTTTTTACTTTAGGCTGCGCACAAGACACTACAACATCGAGGTTCAACAGGATTGACATAATTTTTCGATTGCATACGAAAATTCAATACATATTTGACTTTTTTATCATCGCTATTACTGATATCTACGCCATCTGATACTTAGAAATGAAATGATATTTATTTTTGTAAACTGTAGGTCAGTAAAAAAAACACTTTTACAGCCCGTTCACATGTGGAGGATTCGTTATTTTTTGACGTGTTGTCTTTTTTCACGATCCGTTATTTTTTTTACGGCTGCAATGCTTTTTATTTAAAACCCTTGGCCCGTGTTCACACGCATCACGAATCGTGACGACGTCGGAACGAATCGAATCGAATCGGACACGTCTTATATCGCGTATTGTCTTTTAAAAATGAGATAAGTCAAAATACACGAATCGTGATTTTTTTGTGACGGTATCGTTGATGCGCTCGCTCCCGAAAAATCACAGAATTAATTTTTGCCGGATCGTGATAAAACACCATTTAAACAATGTGAACGTCCATCCGTCATGACGTATCGTGTTTTATGATGGATCGTCAATGACGGAAGCCGTGTGAATGAGCTCTTAGATGTCATTTAGTACAAACTAGATGAGGTCGGTGCTTCCTGACTATTCTGAGAAGAAACAGCCGAAACAAACTCAGCGGTCCCAGGCTCTTTTAAAGTCCATTGCAGACGTAGTCTTGGTCAGATCATGTGACGGACGCATGGTCCGCCGTCCGGTTCCCTCATGCAGTAGTTACCTATGAACATCTACTACTTAGTGTTGTCATGTTCAAAAGTTCAATATGTTGGCAATGATCCTACAGTCCAGCTTCTTTTTAGAGAAAACACGTGAAGATGCCACAGGAAAAAGGCCGCTCCCTACCCTCACAGCTTCCGTCTTAAGATACTTCTCCATATCTCTGATGAGTTGTGGACTGCACGGTGCGCCGGCGGCTAGAGCTATCCTCAGCTTGGACGGGACGTCGCCCATCGTCTTGATTTTCGCCAGCATATCCACGAACATCGTTGGGGTTCCAGTTATTACTGAGCATCTGAAAAACACATGGATTTGTTATAAATTTGAGAGTCTGTTGCGCCCTGTGTCGCTTTTTCTTTACAGTGTAAGTGGTTGAGTAATTCAGTAGAACTTTTTGTATAAGAGCTCGTCTGGCAAAACGCTACCACCAAACCTACATAGAATAGAATAGAATAGAATATATTTTATTTTACACCAAAATTGATACAGAACGGTTTACAAAATTGTTAATTTTATGGTTACAATGGCGGTCTTATCGCTGACCGGCAATAAGTCGCGGCATAGGTTTGTGACCTACGATTTTGACATACTACTCTGTCAAGAAAGTACCGGGAAACGATTAATAATACACAAAATCTTAGTTATTCACCCAAAGTTGTTTTATCGCCTTCAAAGTATGCTCCTTCAGAAACGAGACACTTACGCCAACGAAAAATGCAATCATCAAAACATTTTTAAACGCTTTTTCCGGAATTGAGTTCAGTTCTTTCACTTTTGCGACGTTAACTTCAGTTGAAGACGTTGATTGCCTACAAAACGGAGGCAAATCTTCCATCACATCTCGACAGCTTTTGAACGCTTTGTATCAAGTACATGTTTTTGATAAAGTCGATTCACCATAAGCCTTCTGTAACATTTTCAAGGACTCCGAACACGAAATTCCATTGGCGATGCAAAATTTAAGACAAACTCTTTGTTCGATGTTTTTGTCCATTATGAAATTCACAACACACACCGGATATAATCTTACTAAAAACAGCACTGTATTGAATCTACATAACAGATGCAATTCAAACTCCGCGCCAAAATGGAAAACAGTTGTGCCAATCTAACAGCAAAAAAAAAACAAGAAATTGAATTTGGAAACAAAAACAAATCATCCATTCCCGATACTTTTTTGACTGAATGTACAATACTAGTAAAGTAAACAAGCAAGCCAAAGCAAGCAGCATTTTTGTGACCCGATTTGAAATCGGAAGTTTGCTGGTGTAATTATAGGTTAATTTTGGTACAGTAATGCACCAGGCGATGCCAATGGTCTGGTTTGAAAGAGAAATCTTGTTTTAACATTTTTCGAAACTCCATATTTTGCCTACTTAAGTTAACACCGCAACTTCATCCTTTCTTGCGAAAACATTTCTATGTATTTAGAACTATGATCATCATTTGTCTAGCCTTTTTCCAATTATATTGGGATCGGCTTCCAGTGTAAACTGATATAGTTGTCCTGAATACCAGTATCTTACCCGGAGCGTCTGTCTGTCTGACCTCCATGACCCAGTTACTGGTCATACGATATACCTCCTTGGCAAGACTGGTCTGAAATTTTATTCTATTCAAGCAAAGACAGTTCATAGACAATTCAAATAACTTACTTTTCAGCAAACAAAGTTTTGATGTTGTCATCCACATTGTAGGCAGGGCCTGCTAATACCAAAGAGCTGCCGTGTCTTATTCCAGCCAGGAATGTTACTACTGAACCAAGAGCGTGGAATAACGGCACCTGGAAACAAGAGGAAACCGCCCTGTTGATTTATCAGAAGGTCACTGGGCCAAAAAATGGCCCAACAAACACATCACAAACACACAAACAAACACATAACGCATGTTCAAACACATAACTACCAATGAGATTAGTTTATTTGAGTCGTTTGTTTCAACACCTGCAGCAGCTACCCGAACACAGCCCACAGTACTTCGTGATTCAGTTTGTAAACATTAAAAACGTCGATGGTTCGTTGTGCTGTTACAAGGAAACCCTGAGGTTTATCAGTACCTTCAGTGTCAAATCAACTAATTTACGCTGATGGTGCTAGATGATGGTTGGTCCATCACCTACAGCGAGTATTTGAGATAAAAGGACGGTTGTTAGTCTTCATCATCATCATCACCCGCAGCCTGAATTCACCCACTGCTGGGTATAAGCCTCTCGTTTCTTGTGCCAATGTTAGTCTTACCTGTATGCAAATGTTGTGATGTCCCTCGTCTAATGTGTTCCTCTTGCCTACGAAGTATGTGTTGTTCACGACGCCAAGATGAGAGTCTAGACCCGCTTTTGGGTCTCCTGAAATGGAAATAATGGTGTTTTTAAAACAAATGGTATTTTTGGCAGTCAAATTATTATTATTTTTGGTCTTTTTCAAGCTACAGTTTTTAACAGAATACCATACGAACGGAATGGAATAAAAATCTATTACTTTTGTACGAAGAAGTCGTATAGCTACCACAAATTGGTAAATTAGGATAAGGACAATCCCCAGTTCGCTAACAACGGTGTCTGCCTCAGTGTTGAGAATGGTTAAAACCAGTACACGAAATAAATCAATTTAAGTACATAAGACTAACTTAAACAAGCAAAGCAAGCTGGCAAAGTGTTATTGGGTTTTTTCATCATAATTTTCTCAGTAGCAGCCCAAAGTCTGGCTTTGTGGTCGTTTGGTGTATGCACATGGGACGAGAACATCATCAAACAGCATTCGATAACAACATAGACCAAGGCACTGTCATAGTAGGTACCTCTGGGACCTCACCAGTGGTGCCCGAAGTGAAGTGGATGAGGCATCCATCGCCCGACTTCATCTCACTGCCGTACTGGGAGATCTGGCTGCCCGTTCCACTTATAAGAGAGTCGTATGTAGTTGCACCCCTGAAAACGGAGAACATGGATTTTAATCCAACCTTTTGTGCATTGTACTGTTGGCGAGCTGGCCAGACACCCAATTCTTGTAAAAAATAATGTATTCTGGATTTCTATTACTTACTGATAGCAATAAGTCAAAATAAATAATTACGGTGTTTGGAAAATATAAATTTTAATATAGAGAGGAGAAAAATACAAAAATAAATTAGCTATGGTACCTAAACGAAACTTGGCATCAGATGGGTTTCAGCAAAAATCTGAGAACTGAGAACGATACTGCACGCAAGTGAGTTCACGCTGCCAGCCGAAACCCCGATGCAAGTGTTTTTGTTGATCATGAGGTCAGGTAAAGTGTTATGGGGTTTTTGCATCGGGGATTTCTTAGATTTGCCCGATTAATGGCAATAGGTTCGCCCCTTGTTTCACGGAACTTAACTTAGACGAAAAGTAAGTGTACCACAAGGCACCCAATACAAAATACTAACGGCAGTTTCTCCTTTTCAGTAGTAATAATAGAGGTCAAAGTCGGAAATTCTTTAGATTTCCACGATCCTGGGTTGCTGTTCTGTAGTTCTGGTATCATCTGTGTCAGTGTGTCGTAGTAGTCTCGTTTTGGCAGACGGTTGCCTATCAACAGGGTCTTCAATCCGGTTTTCTTGATGCAGAAGTTTAGCTCACTCTTTTCGTATACTGGATTTATTAGGACCTGAAACACCATTAACCAATAAAAGGGCTTTGAATTATTTGCCCTGCCTAACTTCCGCCATTTTATTGTATTTTCAAAGTAACGGCCACGCATTATACCTGTATTAACCAATAGCTGGCATCTATATGAATATGTATTGTATGGGACAAAATCTTCTAAAGCCTCTTGTTTTCGAGATATAAGCCATCAAAGTAACTATCAGAAACTATCATAAGTATCTTCGCCATCAGCAAAACTGTGATAGCCTATTATTTGTATGGTTGCTGAAGCAGCAATATTTCTCTGACCAAAGACTAAAACCGCTTAGGGTTTTAGTCTTTGGTCCTGGTCCTGTTCCTGATCTCGCTCGGGTCGTGTCGTATGCCGTCCCTTAGTACAATGATAGGACCAGAGAGTGATGGAAGGGCGAGTGCACCTGCAATTGCACACACACTTGTGCACTATTGTCTGCCTCTTGTGAGACATGAATTCCTAGTACACGAGATATTTGTGGACTATTTGTGGATTTTTGTCATTAGCTAGTACGGTAGACGGTCAGGAGGAAGTTTATTCTCAGATTACTTGAAAAATTAGAGTTTGTTAGCCTATCTAGTATCCAACTGAGGCGTCTTCTTTTTCCTTTTAAACCTCCCTATCCTGGCTACTATCAAGGCGGTGTGACGATCTGACCTTGTCTTCAAAAGTCTTCAGAGAAGAGTTAGTAATGCATTTTTGGAACACTTACAGATATAAGGCCGGCTCTAGCAGCGGCGACTACAGCCACAATCCATGCAGCGCTGTTGTGTGACCATATGCCCACGGTGTCGCCCTTCTGCAGACCTTGGGCGCGGAGGGCACAGCCTAAAGAGTCCGCCTGGAAGGAACACAAGGACATCATTAGATATTTTATGAGAAAACAGTTTGTACATGCGTTGTAAAACATATCAGGGGTTTTATTTTTTTGCACGGAACCCTAATCCTTTTTCTTAAATAAAAGTAGCGGTACTCCTTATACCATCAGATATCTGCCAGTAAAAGTCCCGTCAAAATCGGTCCAGTCGTTTCGGAGATTAGCCGGAACAAACAGACAGACTGACAAAAAGTAAAAAAAAAAGACTTTTTGAAATAAGTACCTACCGTATATACCTTCATCGGCATTCAGTAAAAAGCTGTTATTTTGAAATTGCAAACAGACACTTGCTTTTTATTTATTTGTAAAGATTGTATAAATGAATTTGTCATTTAGTCAGATGTTTGTTTATACCGCGTGTAAGTCAAATTATTAAACATCTTTTTCATAAAGTTAAACGCTTTTTTTATTGCTATTATATTGACTGTACCTATAAATTCACGAATCAATTCATCCATATTATTCAGCCAAAAAAGTCAATGAAACAAACCATAGTCACCGACTTCCGAAAGTAATGTTATTTTCCACTTTTTTAGTGTTTTTTTTGGAAGTCGGTTTTTTTTTGCAAAAAAGTTTTTATTTTACCCTTTTTAGTTATAGTATCACATACAAATCCTTGTCAAGTATCAATTTCGCAATTTCTTTTACTTGGATGAAATTTTTTCCAGCTATTTTGATTTCAAAACCAAACTGCTGAACCGATTTTGATGAAATTTCTATGGGACCAATCGGGAAGTAGATCCATTCAGATAAAAGAAGAATTTTTCAAATCGGTTCATAAATGACGGAGATATGAGGTAACAAATAAAAAAAAAAAAAAAAAACATACAACCGAATTGAGAACCTCCTCCTTTTTTAGAAGTCGGTTAAAAAATATGTGTAATAAGAAAACCAATCATGAAAAAAAAATCAATCATGAAAATCAATCCTCCAAGTCATCTAATTTAAACGATAGACTTAAAACTGTTAGGAGTTGTTGCGCCGACCTTTTACCCTGATAGGTAGAGTCCGCTGCTAGCCATAGACATTTTCCAAGCTTCCTTGGTCTTCTGCATCCAGACGTTCAAGTTATGACCCAAGAGATACACTCACACCTCACAGGTCACAGCATAATATAACAATTTGTTGTAAATCGAGAATAATAACAAGCAGACTCAAGAATAATGTGCTACTTATGTAAATACATTTAAATTGGACAACAGACGTCACTAGATAATTCCTAAATGTTTTTAGAAGCTTTTATTTAACTTGCCTTGTTATTAATTTGTATGTATTGGTCAAATCTTGCAACTGAATTTCAAACCAGTTCTTCTCAACCGATTGACCTGAAATTTTGCACACATCTTTGGTTCTGGTGACAACACATTTTTATGATAGGCATGACTAGATCCTGCAGCTGATGTTGCCGTGTTATGCTTTCATCCGTCACACAAGTTTTTTGTTTTATCTGGGTATTATTAATTGCATCATTGTATATAAGGTCGTGGGTTTGATTCCCGGGTGGGACTAAGTGTGATTGGGATATTCTATCAGAAATTTTCTAGCCGGAGTCCGGTGTCTAGATTACTGCGCGGTTGACAATAGGCTCGCCCGTTATCACATGGCAAAATTGGGTGCGCTATAGGTAACCTCTGGCTAACCCTTTAAGATAATTAAAGGGTGTGTTGTTAGATGTATTTCTCGGGTGGAAATTATTTAAAATCCGATATATCGGCGCTGTTACAAGCACTATCATAGAAGGATAATCTTTATTCATTAGTGTACTGATCATTAGTGAAACACAGTATTTCTTACCTGTTTCAGTAACTCTGCATACGTGATGGTGATGTTTTCTTGTGGAGATCTGACTGCGATCCTATCTGGGAACCTGTCCACAGTCTGGGCGATGACGTCACCGAGTGTGTCGTACACCAGGGGTTCGGATCCCGGGTTGTGCAAGTAGCTTTGACCAGCTGCCGCTTGAAGTTGACGACTCCATCTGAAAGCGTTTTTAAGTCATGTTGAAAATAGTGGCTGACGCGAGATGTATTTATTTTTTGATATAAAGGAATAAATTTAGATCTTCAAGGTATGTCTGTCTAATCTTCCACATTCTGATCTATGTAACCGGCGTATCCTCAACCCCTGTCATATAGGTTGTCCTAGTTCAGGGGTTGAGAACGGGATGATGTAATGTAAACCTACTAAATTAGTAGAAATAAATTTTATTTATATCAATCTAAATAAAAACAGCCGCTCGGATCAATCTTCAGATGAAGCCGCGCTTGCTTAGTTTGGTCTGTGGATGGGTTACCACCCATTACATGCCGAGTTTGCACGTTAAGCCGTTGGTCCCGGCTGTCATTTGTAGATTTTTGACAGCCGTTACAGGTAGTCACAGGTGGCCCGAAAGTCTGACAACCAATCTTACCAAGGGGTATCGTATTACACAGTGCTAACTGGGTTGTGGAGGTCAGATAGGCAGTCGCTCCATGTAAAATACTGTTGATTCAGCAGCATCCGGTTAGACTGGAAGCCGACCCGATCATAGTTGGGAAAAGGCTTGGCAGATGATGATATCAATGTGTATTTTATATAGTAGTAATTTGAAAGTTCTCTTAACCACCGGGACTTCAGATTCCCTTCACCGATTCGTTCGCCGATTCCCATTTCTAGATACAAACCGAGCGGACTTTACTGTGGACCGGACCGCGGACATTGGACATTGACAGATATGTAGGTACTTAAATCTGTCCAAGTCTGGCCGGTTATTCTGGTTGGGGAGAGTCTGGCTTTGTATTATTATCCGGTCCGTTTGGTTTACTGCACCTTTACATGGGACTTAAACATAACCGACGAAATGTGGGTGTGATATACACATCTCCCTAGCTTTCCACCCTTTTCGGGGGTGAATTTACGGGTCAAATAAATAAGCATTAATTTCTATAAACGATAACGATGATGGTGAAAAGGTCAAAAATGTGTTGAAAGCCGTAGAAATATCACTTTAAAAGCAATTGACACCTTGTCTACGCCCTATTGTGTTCACAGGCTGGTACAACGGCACGGACAATAAAGAAACTAATATGCAGCAACTAATAAGCGGTTATCATGTGATAAATGAAAAAGGACTCTACCATTATAATTATAAGTTTTAAAATATTTAAAAAGTTAATGGTCAATTTAGTATCAATGATAAACAAAAACACACATTAAACAAATATTACTTATCTTACAGAAATATAAACGAATGTACTCGTAGAAGCGGAGTGGAGATAGTTTTATAATTATGGGTATTATCTAGTTTTAATTTGATTAGACCGTAAATATTTTGTGCCAAGTATATTTGCTATTGTATTTTTTATAGACTGATAGCTGTTCCTGTTGCTAGCGCTTTCGTCTGCCTGCATGGGTGACAAATAGGCAGTGTCCCGAGGTCCCAAGCTACCTATCAGCTCCATATAATGTACATACTTTTGTTTATAAATAGGTACTAAAAAAATTAAGTGATACCTGAACTGCCCATTCTTCTATCATTTTCATTGGTTCAGATAGTGATAACAGACAGACAGACAGTTATTTTCGCATTCATAATATTTCATAAGGGTCTAAGATTACCATATCTAATAGTGCAGTTGTTCAAATCTACTGTATACAGGGTGGAAACGATATCGACGTCCAAACGATCATCACATATATGTATTTATTCAGTACATCATTCTAAAATCATCTTAATTCTTTTGGTTTAGAACTGTCATTATACGCGGTTAAAGATTATATTCTTTGTATTGAAAAAGACTATGCCCACTAGACCCTTCCGCCACCATCGCGTGCCATGCACGGAGCGTCAACAATTGTCGGCGAGACTATTCCTCCCCGACCAGACGGGTGATGTGATCAGGGACCGTACAACCCCGGTTAAGAGTTAAGCCTTTCGATCGGGTAAGCCGTTTATGAGGTTACCCTTATCATTATGCAACCCCTTGAATGGGTTCTATACTAGAAACCCTTTGAAAGGGTTACATGATAACCCATTGAATGGGTTTTATACCAGAAACCCTTTGAAAGGGTTGCATGATAACCCATTGAATGGGTTTTATACTAGAAACCCAGTGAAAGGGTTACATGATAACCCATTGAATGGGTTCTATACTAGAAACCCAGTGAAAGGGTCAAAACCCTTATGATATATGAGTTATTATAATGAAGGGCATTATAAAAACCCATATATTATAAGGGTTTTGTTCGGGTTATTCAATAAACTTGTGCTAGGTCGGTGGTACGGGAATGGCGGCCGGGCGCTCATTGCCTATGATTCACTAGACGGTATTATACAAATAGCGAGAGTAGGTACGAGCGAGAGCTCCAATAACTATAGTTGCGTATTTTGAGTTTTTGAGTTTATATTATATTATTCTTTTGATCTATCCGCGCCGAAAGTAGCGTGTAGAATTTTTTTATCAATTGGGATGCGTTTGCGTGTTTCAAGCTAATTCATTTATAAGGTTAGTTTTTTCTTGAATATTAAAGTACTTTGTAGATAGTATGAGTTTTTCTTTTTAGATAGTTTGTAGGCAATAGTATTGCCTACAAATAGGCTCACTCGCCCCCTATTACATGAGATTTAAAAACATAACTGACGAATGTGGGTGTACTATTAGTCTATTAGGTACACCTCTTTGGGGAATACAGGCGTGACGTTATTTGTGATGTTTGCAAATATGTAGTTTATGCTCAAAATCCATCCAAGTGCTAAGATTTCTTTGCTAACTCGCACGAAGTTGCGCAGAAGATGGTAGGTAAGTACTTCATAGAGACTCTCTGTTGGTCGTTTGTTATTTAGGTATTAGGTTTCAAAATTATAAAAACGAATGTTGGGGCCGGATGCCTTGTATCATTTTATTATACTTATCATTTTATATTTGGTAGTAGAAAATATTACTAAGTATATCAGAGAGTGAAGAAAGTTCTGATGACGAATCTCAACACGTCAATCAGATCCATGACGAATTAATAAATAATAAATAAATATCGCTGGACATTACACACAGCGCCATCTAGTGCCACACTAAGCAACGAGGCTTGTGTCGTGGACACTAGATAGTTGATATACTACATAGATACTTTTTGTTTGTAAATACATACTTATTATACATATAAACATCCATGACTCGGTAACAAATGTCCATGCTTATCACACAAACACTTGCTCCTACCGGGATTCGAACCCGGAACCCTATGAACGTAAGGCAGCCTCACTACCGCTGCGCCATTCGGGTCGTCAATCGTCAATTGTCAAAAACATCAGCAGGAATGTCTTTGTCACCTACATTCGATCCAGATGTTTCTACGCCTGATTTATTTCTGTTATAGCTTATGCAATAGCTTGAATTTTAAAGCTCCCTTAGGCTCTTTAGGTCCGGCTCGCTTCGGTCGCTCTTGCGTTCTCTTTATCTTGAAACTCTTACTCATCTCAGGGGCCGGGTCGTAGGTCTGGTTTTGAAGTTCAAACCCGGGAGGGGTTTTGACATCTAAATCGACCCCTAAATCTCGGACAACTATAAAGAAATCAACCGATCCGAGGCGGAATGCAAAAAATTTCTCGCTCGCTAATACATACCCGTGTTATCGTAATCAACTGAATGAGCAATGAGCAAGTAGGAATTTTGTCTTTATTTTATTATAAATGTCGTTTGAAATAAGATAAGACATTTAATAAAAACTTTTTACAGTCCGTTCAACCGATTTTGACTTCTATTCCGTAGGCATAAGGACGCCTTTAAAAGACGTCTGCGTTGGACGACTGTAAGTATAGGACTATGACACAAATAAGGTTAAATGTAATTCGTTTGGGTGAACGCGAGCCGTAGCCCCGTAGGTATGTACGTTAGTGCATGACTTCGAACGAGTGAAGGAGGCCTGCTTTTGTTTTTTAATAACATTTAATAGCTTTTACAATTTCGCATGTAATGATATAAGCCAAATAGCGATATCTAACTTAAACAAAAATAAAACAACTAATAAGTTTGGTTCTTGTCAAACATCTCTCTTTGAAATTGCTAAGAGATTTCGGCGATTTTCTTCAAAACTTTGAGATACCTACCTAGCGCGTTTCGGCCTAACAGGGCAGTCTACTAGGTACTCCATTTTGTACGTTTAGTGACCAATCCATGACACAAATCAATCAACAATGAAGTGGTACGTAGGACCTTTAGGACATAACATCGTTGCGCAAATTGTTGCGTGAATTGGCAAGTAGGTAAGTATGTAGGACAATCCTACATATTTACCTACTTGCCCATTGCAATAAACTATACAATTGCTATTTTGAAAATTTAGATTGATAAATTACGTAACTTTATATCTACATACCTACCTATTGTAATGCGACCCCGAAATGATCAATCGCCATCAATTTATATTGTAGTATAGTAATATTATCAATCGCTTGGTACGTAAACGAGCTATGTGCAACAAACACGTAATAATTTACAATCACGATTGATCATTTCGCAGACCCCTAAGTTTTCACACCGACTAAATAATAATATAGTAAAACTCCGCAAAAGACGTCCAGGTTCAAAAATCAAACAGCAAAAATGACAGCATTTGTTTGGTACTTGCAATAAAGTAATAAACAAGAACAGAAATGAAAAAAACATAATAATATTAAGTAATTTCGGTATCCGGCCAGCAAAGCTAAAATGAACTCTATTTCACATTCAATAAAGCTCATAGATCCCTGTTTACAACCAGCTAGGTAAGTAGCCACAAAGGCGCCGCTGCCGCACGGCCGGTCAACGCATGCTATTCCGTTTTGAAACCTATGCCCTTCAGCGAGAGATCATATTACCATGGGGTCTAAACTCGAACAAATTATAATTAGTCATGTAAAGAAAATCATAGATTGCAGCATAGGTAACGATTATGAAACGAACAATCACTAAAATACGTTAAATGGCAGATTTTGATTGAAGTAAGAGATTAGTAAAAATCTAAACTTCCTTGTCTACTCATAAATCACGTAATTTCTACAAAAAAAGATAAATGAAGCTCTAGATCAATTCGATCCCATAGAAGTAGCCATCTGTTAATCATTTTCTTTAGAGCTCTTTGCAAAAGATGGTGTCTTACTGAATATGTTATATGTCACATAAACTGCAGCGTGAAAGCTCACTCACACAAATGAAACTGTTCCACCAACTCGACATTTTTTTTGTTGTTGTTTTGTATACTTGTCCTTGAACGCACGGTGCGATGTCATTCATATTCGATTTGGTTAACCAAAATGGTCCCTTAGCTTAGGCCGTTCAAAAGAGTTATCCAAATATTATGGGTTTGTGACTGTTTAGAAAACCCTATCAAAAACCCATACCAAAACGGTCAATTAAGCTGGTAACCAAAACGATCAATTAAGCCGTTCAAAGGGTGACCCACACCACATCGTAAGGGTTTTTGATTGACTGCTAGAAAAACCCTATCGAAAACCCTTTCAATGGGTAGCCAAAATGGTCAATTAAGCCGTTCAAAAGGGTTAGCCACATCGTATGGGTTTTTGATTGACTGCTAGAAAAACCCTATCAAAAACCCTTTCAATGGGTAACCAAAATGGTCTATTAAGCCGTTCAAAAGGGGTACCCATATCGTATGGGTTTTTGATTGACTGTTAGAAAAACCCTATCAAAAACCCTTTCAATGGGTAACCAAAATGGTCTATTAAGCCGTTCAAAAGGGTTACCCATATCGTATGGGTTTTTGACTAACCGCTTCGAAAAACCCTAACGAAAACCCTTTCAATGGGTAACCGATATGGTCCCTGGATGTGATGTGTCTAGTGAGTTACTGCCCGACAGTTGTTGTTGGGTTCTTGCATATATTGCTTATCTCGCGAGTAACTGTAATAGCGCGTTGCAGGATTTAAGTTCTTAATTTGCGTAGATGTCGTTAGCGTTCTTTTTGACAATCTGTTTTATATCCGCTACCGTTTAAATAAATACAGCTAAGATTAATCTTTTCAATGTTTACCTCACATACCCCATGATTATTAGATTATTAGATAAGTAGGAATGTGTGACTGCAATTCTCGTATTTGCACGGGTACCCGTACAAATACAAGAATTGTAATAATAAGACATTAATCCTACTGCTTGCTCTCTCGCTGGCTGAATAAACAAGTTTAGCAGTTTCAGCCAGTTGGGTAAACATGCTAAAAGCCAATAAAATAGTACAGCTTGTACATATTAAACGTTTGTTTGTATACAAAATATGTTTCATATTAATTTTGGTAGCCTTAAGCCGACAGGCCGAAACTATAGTTTATTTTGTTGGTTGACACAACAAGAACACACCATTGGTTGGAAGGTTTTATAATATTACTAGCGACCAGTCCCGGCTTCGCACGGGTGCAAGTTACTAATGAAAAAAAAATATTAAGATTTTCCTACAAAAATACCTTCAATATCTTCGACTTTAACGGTTGATTTTCCAAAAAAAAAAATCTTTCACACAAACATTGTCCAGACAACTACAAAATTAAAAATAAAACTGCCAAAAATCGGTCAAGCCGTCCTAAAGTAATGCTCCGTCATATATGTGGCAATCATTGATTATTTGAAGATGGATATAATATGTATAGATTATTGATAGGTATACATATCCAGGTATCACCCAAGACATTAATCTTTCCTTTGGCTCTCTCGCTGTCTAAATAAACAAGTTTAGTAGTTTCAGACAGTCGTGCAAACATGCTGAAAGCCAATAAAATGGTATTACATTAACCTATACACACCTACACATAATATAGTAACCGTTTGTTTACCTATAGAGGAAATAGGTATTATATTATTGGTTGCCTTAACAAGATACCATAGGTTATTTTATTACTTGACACAACTATAGCACGTTATTGGTTGGAAGCTATTCGAATACGTAATGATGTTTGTAGAGGCGTATTATATTATTGGCATTTATTGTTTGATACAACCGGAGCATGATATTGGTAGAAAGATATTACCTAGGTACATTCTTCTTCAAGCCAAGTCAGGGGCCCATGGGCGGCATAAAAACTCTGACACCAGGTTAGGCACTAACCACACGATAAGAAGAAGAAGGTACATTCTGTTTATTCATTTTATTAAAAAATGTATGATATGGTGGTCTGCCAGTGTCGGGAGCAAGGTCTGACCTACCGGTGGTTAGGGTTCCAGAGACAGGAACCTCCTCACATAATATGAGCCTTGTCGAGGAGTACTGCCTTCTGAATCCTGCCCAGCGAAAGCCTCGAGAGATATCCTAATGATAGCCGAGCTAACAATATTATTATTGGTATGTTTACGTATAGGTAATACTAATTATGGTTACACATACGGGTCACATTATAGATAGTATTTATTGATTAAAGTAAATAGGTATAAGATATTTATTACTGGCTTGTAGTATATTTACACAATTGACATTATGGTAGGCATAACTATTGTCATTTATACAATATTTTTAAGAAGAGGTTCACTGGTCATGCTTTCTGCGGAATTTAAATGTAGATTTACTTATAACCCCAAATAAATTAGGATATGGGCAGGAGAATGATGATTTACTTCTTATTACATTATTTACTCGTATTTATTCTAATTTGCGAAGTTAACTCCGTCTGTTTATATTTGATAGCTTTTCACGCCCAAACCACTAAACTGCTTGTAGGTATGAAATTTGCCAGATATGTAGCTTAACTAGAAGAAGGACATAGGCACAACATCCTAGATATTTGTATTAAAAATGTTGAAACACGTAATTCTCAACAGTTAGCAACAAATACTTTGAATGACTATTCGCAATATGTAACGGAAACCAGCTGATAGTATTTATCTGTGCAATTTGTATTTTTTCTACATTTGAGGCATCGAACACGAAAAGGACAGAGCGGTAGGTTTGGTTTTATAGATCGTAACCACTGCACTATAAAGATATTTGGTAAGGATAAAGTAAGAAAGTAAGTAAGTGTATTATGTAGTGTATGTCAGAAAGGTCAGGTGCGCAGTGCGTGTATGACAAGATGTATGAACGTGGACGAGGCAAAAGGAGTATGTAAGGATCGTAGCAGGTGGCGTTCTGTGGTTTCTGCTTACCCCCATGGGCAAAATATGTATGTATTTTGTTAGTCTAGTAATGCAACCCATTGTGCTGATTTCTAATATAGATCTATTTATTTAAAGTATACCTAGTATTATCAGTCTATAACGATCCCACTGCTGGGAATCAAGCCCACTTCTATAGAGTGGGCCAACATCTACCACAAGCGCTCAGTGCAGGTTAGAGCATGTTTTGGTTTTATTTTTTTCTGGGTTATGCCGGTTTCCTCACAATAGGATCCATCATCGTTTTAAAGTGATTGCCTATCTTCGAATCTACTGCCATTATTAGTGAGCCACCATCGCCATTCACACATACATAGTTTGTTAACTTGTAAGTGCAATGAAACATAGTTCAAGATACCGATCGTTTAACGAACGTTCTTGGATAGGAACTTGCCAGTTCATATGCGCGTTACATAATGCATCGATCTGCATGGATGCATATCCACCATCTCGACGATAGTATGTAAGGTCAGATGGTAGATATGCCCTTTACGCATGTGTTGTCCTTTAGTTTACTAATTATAATGTTACTAAGTAAGAATATTCACATTTTTTTATTTTTATTTTGTTGTTTTTTTTTTTTTTTGTATTTTATTGTTATATATTTTTAAAACCCATTTTTTAAATCATAAAGCTCCAAAATATTAGTAATTGTGTTAGTATGTATCACCATAGATTTACAACCTCTTCCTCTATAAATTTGTAATATTAGTCTAATTTTTGATCTCATGTTTGTTTAATATTACATAATATATATTTTAGTTAAGTATGATTGTAATTTGTTATTTTGTTTATATAGTCTATTTCCACTTAATATTTAGTTCATTAATTTAGTTTTTAGCTTAAGTTACCACTTATGTTTGTAAATGTTGGTTCACCTGTTATTGGCAACTGTATAAGCCTATTACTCATTACCACTTTATTTTATAAATTATACACAGAAGCTGTTGGTGTACCTTGTTATTAATAAATAAATAAATATTCATTGTACGCTTGCCCGTAAAAAAAAATCATAAAAAGAAAGTGATATTTATTGCGGTACAGGTGAGAGTGGAAATTTTCGCGCAGCCGGTCTGTTCAGTGGTTAGGCACGTTAATAATTATTATTTATGCCAATGTAACTCTGTTAGGTCAAACAGCTTATATATAATGTTCGACAAACAGGTATAATCCATAGCCTAATTTGGAATGTAACAGACATTTCAAAAAGTACTACAGCAACATAGTATAAAAAGTACAGTGCCATCTATGCCACAAAGGAAGAACTAACATCAAAACTCGGAATCGCGCTAATAAAGTTTAGTTTTTTTTAATTTACTCTACTTTTCACACCTGCGAGAAAATAAAAACCAATTCGATTTTCGAAATATGGCGTTTTTTTTTTGTTTTTTTTCTTTGGCTTCGCAGAAATATGGCGTTGCTCACCAATATTCTACTGTGGAGGTGCGCCAGTGTTGGGAGATTAAAGATATATTTCCATTTTTTAGGGAAACAAATCGTTCTAGGAGACCATTTGGGAAAATTAAATCCTTGGAAAAAGTTACAACACTAAAAAATAAGGTAAATGTTAAGGATTCAAGGGACATTTTACAGCCGACTCACTAATTTGGAACAATAACTTGCGTTTATGAAGCCGATTGTAGGGTGTCGTGCGTGGACAGGATCAGGCAATACATACACAGAAACAAAATCGATACTAACTGGTTTTTTATGTGAATGAAAACAGTTTTATATCTCTCTGTTTCATTTCCTGTTTGAAAAATAAAATGGGGAAAAAAATTACATAGATTGAATATGCGGAAAATTCCAAAACTCCATCTAGCTACCCTGATATGCGCACCACAGCCTTCGATCAACTGCTGTGATGACTTGTCGCCATTACCGATACAGATAAAAAAAATAGGGCGAGTCAATTATTTAATCATTTTGGACTTGACCTTTTGCAAAAAACAATTGTTTTTAAAGTTGTAACTATTTTTGTTTCATTTATTTAATAAGTTTACATTATTTTTTCTCTAAAACCAGCGCAGCTAAAAATCTTTGGTAAAAGTTCTCATGCAATTTGTTATTTAAGGTTCCAAATTGAAATCACATTATTGCTCAGTGGGCAGTAATGAAATTCAGTACAATATTAGAGCCTAATTTGACATTTAGGAGCAGGTGGTGTGAAAATTATTTTTTATACCGGTATTACATTTCTGTGGAATCATTTCCGACCATCACGCGGGCGAAGCCGCAGACGAAAGCTGGTTCTTTCTAAACACTGCCAACCTTTTTCAGAAATAGAGGCGCACTTTTAAGCTTAATGTTGCCATATGATATGAAAAAGGTAGTTTTGTAGCCATGACATAAAGACTAGGTTATTTTGGGTTTTACAAATTGCTGTGTTATCAGAAGATCTAAGTGCATACAAGGACAATCAACATAATAACTTAGACATATTTATATGTTGTCCCTACACTATATGCTTTTTAAATGTATTATAAAACACGTTGGTTAGAAGCTAAATTAAAACTTATAGCTTAAGAACAAGGTTGCTTATCGAGAAAAATGTTGTGTGGTTGCTTATATGAAAAGGAAAATGGCGAAGAACTGCGCTATTTTTCTAGGTAATGTAAGAAGGTATACCTATAATTAGATATATCGCTAGGAATTATAATGACGCTGATTCACGCTGTGTCTGCAAAATTGTATTTAATGATAAAAGATAACAACAACCAGTCTCACCAAGGGGTATCGTATTACCCAGTACTATCTGGCTGTGGAGGTCAGATAGGCAGTCGTTCCATGCAAAATATTGGTATTAGCTCAAGCCGACCTCAACGTAGTTGGGAAAAGGCTAGACAGATGGTGATGAAGTTGTTTTATGTCATGGTATAGGATGACAACCAAGCTGACGGCCTACCGAATAGTAAGTGTTCGAAGGCAAGCAAGGGAGACGACCACTGGTCGTCTCCCTTGCTTGCCTTTATGGAGATCTGCAAAACCCGAGTCAAGTATTTACTAGAAAAAGAAATATAAATAAAAAATATATATATATATATATATCGCTGGACATTACACACAGCGCCATCTAGTGCCACACTAAGCAACGAGGCTTGTGTCGTGGACACCAGATAGTTGATATACTACATAGATACTTTTTGTTTGTAAATACATACTTATTATACATATAAACATCCATGACTCGGTAACAAATGTCTATGCTCATCACACAAACACTCGCTCCTACCGGGACTCGAACCCGGAACCCTATGAACGTAAGGCAGCCTCACTACCGCTGCGCCATTCGGGTCGTCATATAAGAAATAATCTACCAGAATCATCCCGAAATTTTCGCAGATAATAACCATAATTACCTATTTGGGAAGATGATCGTTACCTATATATCACCATGCAGTTTCTTGCCGGTTCTTCTCCATAGGAAACGACCAACCCGAACCGTGCACAGTAGTGCACGGTTCGGGTTGGTCGTTGGTCGTTTCACATAGTAATGTGAAACAAAATATTTTAGAAAATTGGTTCCTGAAATAGGTTAAATGGGGGATGAAAATTTGTCTGAAAGTCCGTCAATTTTGCTGATAGGAAAACCTATGATCCTACAGCTTACTATACGCTATATAGCGTGTCATACCATAAGTTCAATCTATACTAATATTATAAAACTGAAGAGTTTGTTTGTTTGTTTGGTTGAACGCGCTAATCTACACTAAACTACTGGTGGTTAGGAAGGATATAGGCTGTAAAACATCACGCTGCGACTAATAGGAGCGGAGCATTAAATCAAAAATGTTACGCAGACGAAGTTGCGCGAGTCAGCTAGTGCTAATATAAATTTAAATCAAAATCATGGTGATTGGTTACTTTTTAAGCACGTGATTTCATTTGCGTCAAGTGTTTTTTCGCCTGTAAATAATTTGTAAACTTAGTTATGTTGCAATACAATACAAACGAGAGGATTAACCAATGACGCCTTTAAAATTACTAAACTATTCATATGGACGTAGAAATATTCACAACGCTATTCATTATTTATATTCACCTTTAAAATGAAAAATTATGTTGATGTAAACACTACCGACACAACTATGAAATTTTACCTACATTAAAATCTTATAATTTATAATCGTGGTTTTTATTTTCTTCCGTTATTCAGACATGTCCGGTATATTCCCCCCGAAATAAGAATTTTGTATGGCCTTATAATTTTTTGGCCTTAGTCATATTTTTAATGGAAATTAAAATGGTTGATTTTTTGCATAGTTTCGAACTTGAAAATGGTACTTCCATGCCAATAAAAATTGTATCTATCAAAATAAAACATTATTGCACATGTGTAAGTAGCTAATGATAAAAATGAATATAGAATCATTAGTTTTATTCATTAAATGCCGAATCACAAAGATAAGAACTGATAAGAAAAACCTTGTAGGTGCGAAGTTCAAGGACAAATACGTAAGTTAAGATTTATTTTATTCAATATGGAGAAAGAGAGAAACATAACAAAACATCACGTACAAGGCGTGATGTTTTGTAATCCCCGAAGGGTTAAGCAGAGATGTACCTAATAGTAGACCCACATTTCGCCAGTTTTGTTTAAGTCCCTTGTAATTGGGGTGAGAAAGAGAGATAGGTTGTAATTATTGTTTAATATTCAAGGTTCGATTGAATCGGTTTCTTCTAGGCAAGCCCGACCTAGGCCGCAACATCGCTTCACATCAGGCGAGTTGCGGCCAAACGTAAGCCTATTTAGTAGTATAAAAAATAAAATCAGGAATGAAGATCCCGTGAATGTTTCCGTTTACTCGTAGTAATAACGTCTTTAAAATCATGGCTTTGCTTGGCGGGCACCGACAGGAGTTGTGAGCTCAACACACTTTTGTTTGAGAAAACCCGACCCAACCAAAGCATTGCAAAAGATTTCATACAGAACAAATTTAAAGAGAATCAATAACTTGGATGAATGACCATAACCTCGAAATAAATAGGTATCTCTAAATCTAGAATAATACCCTTTCACCCCCGTCAAAAACCCCCGATAGACATAAACTTCACTTATAACGGCACAGCAATAGAAGTTCATGAATTTTTACTCTACTTGGCCTGTCGATAGATACAAACATAAATTGTTAGAAATCACACATCTAACAAATAAAATCATAAGTATCCAAATTTGCAAATGCCCCTTCGTGAAGTAAAAAAGACCACTAATCTTAAAACAGCACTTGTCACCTATTGTGCCTACGCCTATACGTGGCTCGGTTACGGCGTGATATTGTGAGGAAACAGCACGGATGCACCGACACTTTTCACATTACAAAAAAGACTTATAATTTGCCCTACAGACTCACCCGAGAAATCGCGGCGAAAAGGCTCACCGAGACTTCTCGGGTGAGTCTATAGGGCGTATAAGAATACTAGTAAATATGGAAGACAGCTGCAAACCCCATTTACAAGAGCAATATACTATCCCTCCCATGCTTACACATTCTAGAAATATGCAAATTCGTGCGAAATTACAAACACTTTTAAATGGCAAGAGAAAACATACAGTCAAAATACACATTACGCCATAAAAACAGGTTAAACTTACCAAGCTCTAAGCTAAATGCACTCAACAAGTCCACTAGCCATGTCAATTAAAATAAGTTACCAGAATTAAGGAACAACAAAAAAAATAATATATGCATAAATAAATTAAAACAATTTTTAATATCTAAATGTTATAAGTGATAAATTTCAAATTATTTAGATTAATATTATTAAGATAATATTTACATGACACTAAGTAGCCAAATAAATACCCTCCCCCTCTCTCCTACTTTTGCTGTGCCCAGGGACCATATCGGTTACCCATTGAAAGGGTTTTCGTTAGGGTTTTTCGAAGCGGTTAGTCAAAAACCCATACGATATGGGTAACCCTTTTGAACGGCTTAATAGACCATTTTGGTTACCCATTGAAAGGGTTTTTGATAGGGTTTTTCTAACAGTCAATCAAAAACCCATACGATATGGGTACCCCTTTTGAACGGCTTAATAGACCATTTTGGTTACCCATTGAAAGGGTTTTTGATAGGGTTTTTCTAGCAGTCAATCAAAAACCCATACGATGTGGCTAACCCTTTTGAACGGCTTAATTGACCATTTTGGCTACCCATTGAAAGGGTTTTCGATAGGGTTTTTCTAGCAGTCAATCAAAAACCCTTACGATGTGGTGTGGGTCACCCTTTGAACGGCTTAATTGATCGTTTTGGTTACCAGCTTAATTGACCGTTTTGGTATGGGTTTTTGATAGGGTTTTCTAAACAGTCACAAACCCATAATATTTGGATAACTCTTTTGAACGGCCTAAGCTAAGGGACCATTTTGGTTAACCAAATCGAATATGAATGACATCGCACCGTGCGTTCAAGGACAAGTATACAAAACAACAACAAAAAAAATGTCGAGTTGGCGGAACAGTTTCATTTGTGTGAGTGAGCTTTCACGCTGCAGTTTATGTGACATATAACATATTCAGTAAGACACCATCTTTTGCAAAGAGCTCTAAAGAAAATGATTAACAGATGGCTACTTCTATGGGATCGAATTGATCTAGAGCTTCATTTATCTTTTTTTGTAGAAATTACGTGATTTATGAGTAGACAAGGAAGTTTAGATTTTTACTAATCTCTTACTTCAATCAAAATCTGCCATTTAACGTATTTTAGTGATTGTTCGTTTCATAATCGTTACCTATGCTGCAATCTATGATTTTCTTTACATGACTAATTATAATTTGTTCGAGTTTAGACCCCATGGTAATATGATCTCTCGCTGAAGGGCATAGGTTTCAAAACGGAATAGCATGCGTTGACCGGCCGTGCGGCAGCGGCGCCTTTGTGGCTACTTACCTAGCTGGTTGTAAACAGGGATCTATGAGCTTTATTGAATGTGAAATAGAGTTCATTTTAGCTTTGCTGGCCGGATACCGAAATTACTTAATATTATTATGTTTTTTTCATTTCTGTTCTTGTTTATTACTTTATTGCAAGTACCAAACAAATGCTGTCATTTTTGCTGTTTGATTTTTGAACCTGGACGTCTTTTGCGGAGTTTTACTATATTATTATTTAGTCGGTGTGAAAACTTAGGGGTCTGCGAAATGATCAATCGTGATTGTAAATTATTACGTGTTTGTTGCACATAGCTCGTTTACGTACCAAGCGATTGATAATATTACTATACTACAATATAAATTGATGGCGATTGATCATTTCGGGGTCGCATTACAATAGGTAGGTATGTAGATATAAAGTTACGTAATTTATCAATCTAAATTTTCAAAATAGCAATTGTATAGTTTATTGCAATGGGCAAGTAGGTAAATATGTAGGATTGTCCTACATACTTACCTACTTGCCAATTCACGCAACAATTTGCGCAACGATGTTATGTCCTAAAGGTCCTACGTACCACTTCATTGTTGATTGATTTGTGTCATGGATTGGTCACTAAACGTACAAAATGGAGTACCTAGTAGACTGCCCTGTTAGGCCGAAACGCGCTAGGTAGGTATCTCAAAGTTTTGAAGAAAATCGCCGAAATCTCTTAGCAATTTCAAAGAGAGATGTTTGACAAGAACCAAACTTATTAGTTGTTTTATTTTTGTTTAAGTTAGATATCGCTATTTGGCTTATATCATTACATGCGAAATTGTAAAAGCTATTAAATGTTATTAAAAAACAAAAGCAGGCCTCCTTCACTCGTTCGAAGTCATGCACTAACGTACATACCTACGGGGCTACGGCTCGCGTTCACCCAAACGAATTACATTTAACCTTATTTGTGTCATAGTCCTATACTTACAGTCGTCCAACGCAGACGTCTTTTAAAGGCGTCCTTATGCCTACGGAATAGAAGTCAAAATCGGTTGAACGGACTGTAAAAAGTTTTTATTAAATGTCTTATCTTATTTCAAACGACATTTATAATAAAATAAAGACAAAATTCCTACTTGCTCATTGCTCATTCAGTTGATTACGATAACACGGGTATGTATTAGCGAGCGAGAAATTTTTTGCATTCCGCCTCGGATCGGTTGATTTCTTTATAGTTGTCCGAGATTTAGGGGTCGATTTAGATGTCAAAACCCCTCCCGGGTTTGAACTTCAAAACCAGACCTACGACCCGGCCCCTGAGATGAGTAAGAGTTTCAAGATAAAGAGAACGCAAGAGCGACCGAAGCGAGCCGGACCTAAAGAGCCTAAGGGAGCTTTAAAATTCAAGCTATTGCATAAGCTATAACAGAAATAAATCAGGCGTAGAAACATCTGGATCGAATGTAGGTGACAAAGACATTCCTGCTGATGTTTTTGACAATTGACGATTGACGACCCGAATGGCGCAGCGGTAGTGAGGCTGCCTTACGTTCATAGGGTTCCGGGTTCGAATCCCGGTAGGAGCAAGTGTTTGTGTGATAAGCATGGACATTTGTTACCGAGTCATGGATGTTTATATGTATAATAAGTATGTATTTACAAACAAAAAGTATCTATGTAGTATATCAACTATCTAGTGTCCACGACACAAGCCTCGTTGCTTAGTGTGGCACTAGATGGCGCTGTGTGTAATGTCCAGCGATATTTATTTATTATTTATTAATTCGTCATGGATCTGATTGACGTGTTGAGATTCGTCATCAGAACTTTCTTCACTCTCTGATATACTTAGTAATATTTTCTACTACCAAATATAAAATGATAAGTATAATAAAATGATACAAGGCATCCGGCCCCAACATTCGTTTTTATAATTTTGAAACCTAATACCTAAATAACAAACGACCAACAGAGAGTCTCTATGAAGTACTTACCTACCATCTTCTGCGCAACTTCGTGCGAGTTAGCAAAGAAATCTTAGCACTTGGATGGATTTTGAGCATAAACTACATATTTGCAAACATCACAAATAACGTCACGCCTGTATTCCCCAAAGAGGTGTACCTAATAGACTAATAGTACACCCACATTCGTCAGTTATGTTTTTAAATCTCATGTAATAGGGGGCGAGTGAGCCTATTTGTAGGCAATACTATTGCCTACAAACTATCTAAAAAGAAAAACTCATACTATCTACAAAGTACTTTAATATTCAAGAAAAAACTAACCTTATAAATGAATTAGCTTGAAACACGCAAACGCATCCCAATTGATAAAAAAATTCTACACGCTACTTTCGGCGCGGATAGATCAAAAGAATAATATAATATAAACTCAAAAACTCAAAATACGCAACTATAGTTATTGGAGCTCTCGCTCGTACCTACTCTCGCTATTTGTATAATACCGTCTAGTGAATCATAGGCAATGAGCGCCCGGCCGCCATTCCCGTACCACCGACCTAGCACAAGTTTATTGAATAACCCGAACAAAACCCTTATAATATATGGGTTTTTATAATGCCCTTCATTATAATAACTCATATATCATAAGGGTTTTGACCCTTTCACTGGGTTTCTAGTATAGAACCCATTCAATGGGTTATCATGTAACCCTTTCACTGGGTTTCTAGTATAAAACCCATTCAATGGGTTATCATGCAACCCTTTCAAAGGGTTTCTGGTATAAAACCCATTCAATGGGTTATCATGTAACCCTTTCAAAGGGTTTCTAGTATAGAACCCATTCAAGGGGTTGCATAATGATAAGGGTAACCTCATAAACGGCTTACCCGATCGAAAGGCTTAACTCTTAACCGGGGTTGTACGGTCCCTGGCTGTGCCTGGCAGGGTCCACAATGATCATATTTTTGTAAAACCTACCACCTAAGTTCACATGTGGATGCAATAAATATATTGAGTATTGTAATGCAAAGTTAAAAATACAATAATTTATTTGTATTCTATAAAAACTTCATTTAATTAATTACCCCGGCAAGATAATGAATGAAATCCGAACAATATCTATAGTATTTGGTTATCGTTATGTGCGTTTGTCTTATGTACTTCATTCGTCTATTTCTTCATCATCGTTATCTTATCTGTCAATAATAAACAAGTAACGTTTTTAAAATCTACCATCACACGATCGCCCTTGGAAAGACCGGTTGAAATGCAAATACTTCGGAAGAAACATTTTTGTATGAATAATTTACTTATCTTGCACAGCATTCGTATTGCACCTATTGTAAGTATTTACAATTTTTAAGTAATTTTGCAGTTTTTTTTTTGCGGGTACATGAATTTTTGACAGATCTTTCATCGTCTTAGACAGACAGAGACCATGTTTCACGAGGCCGAACTATTGATTAAAATCTATTTACCTTCCTTGGTACAGCAAGGTACTGCAACCATAAGGGCCTCCAGCTAAAATTATCTAGCTTAAAACTGTTCAAAAATTCGTTTCCATTTTCACATAAAATCCAAACCACGTACGTGCAGATTGCGGACCAGCTGAGGACGTCCGACTCTGACAGATATTACCTGCCTGAAGCCGCGTCAATACCAGCAAGACCCAAACTTGGATCATTCGCTAGGATTTTTGTATAGAATGTTAAGCTGGGTGACAGAAACCCGAACCTGTAGAATGCTGGAGGCTATAAAAATGCCATAATACAAAAACAAACCTCGTATTGACAACGTTCCTGAGCTTTGTAGCGTGGATCGCGCTCTTAGTCCACATCTTATCGCGATACGACACGACCACACCGCCGGGAACGCACTGACTTACTGATTAGCCGACAATCGCTTACAATACTGTATACATATACACACTGTCATATAAATAGTCTTATCAGTCCCGAGATAGTAGAACTGAACTAATAATGGATCCGCGTTAATTGTTAGAATTATTTATTTAATGGACTGAGCAAAATGAAGGTGTCGTTGCCCTGCATTGCAACAGAACAGAATATCTGCATGCTGTAAGGTTAAGTGAGATTTCTGAAACCTATTTCACCAAATGAATGATTCCTATTTCAATAGATAAAGATTCTGACTTTACGGTCCTGTGGATGCATGCGTTTGTAAGGGGGAGGGCAGAGGGTTGTTTTACCAAGCATTTTAGATACGAAAATTCAGCTGAGTATGAGTGTAGATTGTAATATATTTTAATTTTATGGAAACCCTGCGGGCAGGGGCCCACTTTCAGATTCCAATAATTTTACAATGTGGTAGATTTTTATGTCATCGTATGAGGCCAGAAATGTGGGTTTGCTAAAAGTACACCTCTGTCTATCCCTTTGAGAATTTCAAGCGTGATGTTATGTAATAACGGTTCTGTTGTGAGTGTAATTTCGATTTCTCCAGTAGTTTTTTCGGGTCTGGCTGTGTGTGTATGTGAGTTTAAATGTTTGTAAACCCACCCACGATACAGGATAAATACGTAGCGTGGCCGTGGGGAAACGCGAAAGAAAAAACGTCCCCCTAAAGAATTTGACAACGTCTTAATTTCACAACACCAAGGAATTTTACGTACTTAAAGAGTTACTTTTAACGTGCTATAATCGTACTTGTATTTCTCGTTCGGTTAACCGGTTTCGTATATGGATCAAGTGCGCAAGACTAGAATTTGTGTCTCTAAGGTAGCGCGTCCTTCACTGATTTCAATGGATGAGATTTATAATTATTTTATTTTTAGTTTCTAACATATTTGTTAGTCCGTTGTTCGAGAAAAACTCAATCAAATAAAAGTTATTTATTATAATTAGGCTTAGAATCAGCAATTTTTGAGTATTACACAAGATAGTTCCTCAAAACTCACCTTTCACCACTTCCTGGTGTATTGGCTGGAGAGAAGAAATGGCGGCACAAACTTCCCAGACACATTTTGATTAAGTGAGAATATATGAACTAACTATCAGTTTAGAGTTTAGAGTTAGTGTTGCAAACCTTTGCAACACCTTGATGATCACTTCTCATTTAATAGTCACAAAATATTCGTAATAAGCAAATTACATTTTTTTTATAATTTACAAATTTTAAACAATATCTATTAAATAAAACGACGACAATATAGGGCGTCAAAGTACTCCTCCGCTTCGCTGCCATCCCAGAACGTGCACAGAAGACAGGCATGCATTTGTTATATTAACTTTATGACACTATCTTAAACCATCATTAGGTACCACCGCACTCACTGAAGGTGTACCACTCTTCAACCTTATTGCTCAGGCGCCTTGCTTTCACGCTTGTTTTATCGGAAATGGTGGGTGATTGGTGGATGTGATTGCTATAACGATAAGCGAGAGAGATCAGCTTATAATGAACCTCCTGCTGGGGCACGAGCCTACGCTCTGTGACAGGGAATGTACCGAAATTTGCGGGCCTAGAAGTTTTAGGATATACCGGTTTCTTTCTTTCATAAAAAGAGATGACGTTTTTTTAAACGTTGCCCCACACTATGAATATCTCCTGTATCGTGGGGGTGCGTTTAAAACATTTAAACTCACACAAACAGCCAGATCCGGAACAACTACATGTAGGCCATACAAATATTTGGTCCGTACGGGGATCGAACTCGCGACACGCAGCGCAGCAGCCAGTCGCTCAGCCACTGTGCCAACCGTGCTGTCGAATTTACACAACGTAAAGAGGTTCGAACCTGCATCCTAAGCTTCGTAAATCGCTGCTGTTTCAAATGGGCCACCACTGCTCATTGCCATTTACCGGTAACTAGTCTAGACAAGTACAAATCAATAACATTTTGCCCGACCCAGTAACTGAACCTAGGACGTTACGATCAACAGTCGCGCTTGCTACTAAGCCACTAAGTTCAACACGAAATTCGAGTTTTCCAGAAAGAAGCTACGGTAAAAAAAACTTTACTTTCGGAAGTCGGTGGAAAAAAAGTCAATGAAACAAACAATAGTCACCGACTTCCGAAAGTAAAGTTATTTTCCACTTTTTTTGTGTTTTTTTTGGAAGTCGGTTTTTTTCTGCAAAAAAGTTTTGTTTTACCCTTTTTAACCGACTTCAAAAAAAGGAGGAGGTTCTCAATTCGGTTGTATGTTTTTTTTTTGTGTTTGGTACCTCATATCTCCGTCATTTATGAACCGATTTGAAAAATTCTTCTTTTATCTGAATGGATCTACTTCCCGATTGGATAACTAGTATCGTATCACACACAAATCCTTGTCAAGTATCAATTTCGCAATTTCTTTTACTTGCATGACATTTTTTCCAGTTATTTTGATTTCAAAACCAAACTGCTGAACCGATTTTGATGAAATTTCTATGGGACCAATCGGGAAGTAAATCCATTCATATAAAAGAAGAATTTTTCAAATCGGTTCATAAATGACGGAGATATGAGGTAACAAACACAAAAAAAAAAAAACGCAACCGAATTGAGAACCTCCTCCTTTTTTTGAAGTCGGTTAAAAAAGTCTCATTGGTCTCTCCCGTCCGGAATCACGACTGCTGCTGAGCTATTCCAACGCGGAAGTTGATGACCAACCTTCAGTAATTGGGGAGGCACTTAAAGAAGAATTAGAAAGTTTAAATATGCCTTTCTTCGCCAAACAAAATCGTTGTCAAGGTCAAAGGCATCATCGTCGGTGGCGATGGAAGAGAACTAGCTATGCAACCAGCGCTCCAGGCAAAGTACACGTCGTATTGTTAAGTGTAATCGAAGTACAAGGTCAGCAAGTAAAAGGGTGGGTTCGAATCTCGCAACGGCTCTTACGATCTTGAATGTGAAACAAGCAAACAAATAAGTATTTAACTTACTCCATCCATCAAAAACGCCAAACAAGACCTCTTGAGGCGCAGGGAACAACTAGTTAACCTAATCCGAAATGTAATGGATCCCATACTTTGCGTTTACTTAGGGACACCGCGATAAATTACACACTAATAATATACACGTACGTAATATAACGGACCACGGTCAAGTCTTTGTATTCTTTTTGGTATCTGATCTTGGCTGTGGCTGAATCGAGGCCGAGTGCCGACTCGCCCCCGCGCGCTCGCCCCCCACCCCGCACCGGAAGTGGCGCGTGGGGCGCACGCGACGCCACCCCGTCCCGCGGCCCGCGCACCCTGCTACCCTCTGTGACGAAACATGCAAATTTGCCCGACCTCCTAAGGCCACGATACGGATCTTGGTAGGTGAAAATGCGTTACAAATGTATTTTCCGCTTTCCTGTTCTCTCCAACAAGGTCGTGGGGTGAAAGATCTAGGTGATCCTTTTGCTATATGTATATATATTTCGTAATTATAAAAGCAATAAACCTTATTCTGGAGTTTATTATGAAAATAAAGCCCTTAGGGCTTCAACCCAGATGTCAATACGACAAAATTATGAACATGCAAATGGTTTTTACCATTAAAAATAAAAGAAAATAAAGTAGTTGTTTCTTCATGGAAATAAATACAATGTTATTTACGGAATGCCAACGCTGAAACTGTTAACTCATCGAGCACTGACTTGGCTGTTTAATTTCATTACTAAATTGCAACACCTTTCAATATATCGAGTGATATCATATCATGTCAAAGTGAACAATTCCACTGTACAGAATATTGAACTCGTTTTCGCTAAAAGATTAAAAATTAGTGGTAAATCAGTCTATTAGCGAAATTAAAAAGAAAGTACAATGAAAAATAATTAAAATCAATAACGTTTTTGAAGACATGGCTTCTATGTACGATCATTCACAGATGATTTTTTTTTTTCAGTATATTCTATACTATTCACTTTGTTTGTCTGCATGTCACAGATTTATGTTTTCCATAGCAATTTGGTTTATTTACGGAATTATGCTTTTTATACATAAAAAAACTGGCGCTATTAAAGGGGACATTAATTTCCGCCGATCATGGAATTTAGAAATGTTGCCACCACAATAGTTCCAACTTACGAAACTAGTCAAATTATGTTTGGAATAAAATTGACCGGAATTTGGGGTTTTGGAGGAAAAAATGTCACCACAGCAACAAGCAGGGGTCTCGCGACAACCAATAAATGGGTCAATGCATGGGACGCTCTGAGACATCGCTCGGGAGTTTGTTTGTAAATCCAGCCGAGCGCACCGCCGCCTTTATTTACTCCAATCATGCAAGAAATCGGCTGGCGCTACGCAGTCGTACCGCAGTCATGCTCCGCCCGCCCAACGAATAACATACCGGAGAGTTTGAGCCATGGCCGACCGTGGCAACCTGTGCAGTGCTTCGTAAATGTGATACTGTTATGTGACGATGTCTCAAGCCGCTGGCGGCAAGAAGGGAGGCAAAGGCCCTCCTAAGAAAAATGTGGACGAAGACAAGAACCTGCCGATTAAGGCCGCAGACGAGGCTAAAGATGAGACTTCTTCTAACAATGGTGATAAAAAGGAAGTTAAGGAGCTCAATGGGACGGAGAGCGTGGTCAAGCCTCCGAGCGCAGGGATCAACATCAGGGAGGTGGCAGCGAAGATCCTCATACTGGCGCAGAAGGGGGAATGGCCGGCAGTGGAACAGACCCTCAAGGTCCTGGAGAAGCTGGTGGCGGCTGGAGGAGAGGATGCCGTCTCTGTGCCCATGGCAGGCATCCTGGACCCGGTAATGTCCTATTTCATCCTTCACACAATACACCTTCTGCCAGTTCTAGTTACGACACACTTTCGGCACTTACTGTTATGAATTAAATTGTGGATTTCTGGTGGTGTTACATATTTCAGAAATCTTTTTGAGTGTTATTTATACGATCGTTTGAAAATTGGGCACGATTTTTATCGGTGAAGTAGGCATCACGGTGTAACGGTTTCTATGGTTTCTAGATGACGCTTTGTAGGTAGGTATCAAGGTGTGTACTTCAAAGCTTATGCAAAAGTATATTTACTGGTTATATATACAGTACGTGGGACCCCTCTTTTGTTCCTGATCAGGTCTGGTGGTTAGGATTTTGAGAATTTAGGGGGGAATCACACGGACCATAAGGATCTTTGAAGAGATAAATACTGTTCTTACCAGACAATAAACAAACTGACAATGTTTGAATATTCTTCCAGTCCATGGTTCTAGCATGATCGAAATTGCTTCGGTTCCGTTTTGGTTTTTGACTGAGTGCTGACCAAACATCGTGCAGGGAATGCGGGTAAAATTCTCGACACCTTCGCGGTTAAAGAATTCGGAAAACGTCAAAAATTCTTAGTTCTACTGGCTATTACGTACTATTCTTGAGTTTCTTATTTGTCTACCAGTTAAGATTTGGAAGTTTGGTTTACTTACTTAGACTTAGGTAAAAATGTGACTTCTATGCGTGATGAATTATCTCTCGCCAAATCTTTTTGTTATCTTCATTACGCGTCTTCTAACTACCATTTCTGCTCACCCTCATAAATATGTATAAGAAGCCACCGAAGCCAGCCCTACACCGTATTTTATTACACATAACAGTGGCCTTGTTTTAAGCCCAAATTAATTCCAGGTACACCTATTACAGATGTCCTTCATATTTTCGTTAGCCGCGTGGTCGCCAAAGGTCTTATTCGTGGAGAAACCTTCAACCTTCTTGGTTCACTCAATTATGGCTGCTTCATAATCATTACTTTTATTATTATTAATCAGAATCCGGCCGTTAGGTTATTGTTATTGGTTATTATTTCGCCAATACTTAGTGATTTCCTAAAAAAAAATCTACATCAGAATGTGGTATTTTTTTTCCGCGCTTATTTGGTTCATCAACATTGCATACGATTTCACTTCGGTCTTCTTTCGCAGGGGCATCACGTTTCCAGATGAAATGGGTTCTATGTGTTAATTTAGGACAAGTAAATAAGTGAACATTTACAATGTTCAACTAAATGATGAACAATTCTTACACCATCCGATTCACCCAAACCTTTTTACCTTTCTGGCAACAATTTATAATGTAATATTTATTAGGTTAATAATAAGAAGCCCATATGTAGTAAAGAACCTTTTAGAAACGCTTTGAAGAGAATATTGGAAGATATAAATTTTGGAATTTATTGAAGAAAAGTAGAACATGGAATAATAGTTAATTTTCAGTGCTTCATTTAGCCGTTGTTACGGTAAAATCATGCAAACAAACAAAATCCAATGTAACGACTATCTAGAAAGTTATTAGATTGGACACCAAATAAGTTTAAAAATAGACATCTGATATGATGAAATAACGAATGAATAATGACCAGCAATTCTGCCCTCGTAACAGTAAACGCAGTAGGTACTTGCAAAATGGCGGTTTTGAGAAAAACGCGGTTATGAGTGCATTTTTAATCTCTATTTTAACTGACAAGTTAAAGTAGAGATCAAGTACTGCGTTTACTGTTACGAGGGCAGAATTGAAAACCCGTATTACACCGCCCAATGGTTGATTGAGTTTTACTAACAAAGAAAATCTATTTATGGGTGAAAATCATTAAAATTAACCGTTGTAATAAAGATGTAACTGTT
Organism: Standfussiana lucernea; assembly: GCA_964057025.1. Classification (NCBI taxonomy): domain Eukaryota; kingdom Metazoa; phylum Arthropoda; class Insecta; order Lepidoptera; family Noctuidae; genus Standfussiana; species Standfussiana lucernea. Next base: position 14,037,373 of record OZ059794.1, read on the forward strand.
TTTTTTTTATATTTTTAAATGTTTTTATTTTTATTTTGAATTTTATATAAGAATATTTAAAAATGTAAAAATATGTAAGAAAAATAAATAAAGGAAAATGTAACTGTAAAAAATGAATTATGCAGGCCTTTTCACAATGCATAAAATAAAAAGAAACATTATTTTTATCTTCTCCCTTTAGAACAAGAATGGTTATTATAATTATTTATCATTTGCATGATGTTACGCAATGAAACACTTTATTTGTTTTCATATTTTTTTTAAATATAATTTAAGTTAAAACACAAAAGAATCAAAAAGGAAATACAGGATACACAGGTGGTTGCTGCGGGGTTTGTTTGCTGGCGAGTTTGCTCACCCATTTACAAGTCCGTCCATCAAAGTGGCTGGGAACGAAGACGAAACTTACATTTACACTTTACATAAATTTAAGTAAATAGTAGTAGTGTTATGTTAAAACTGTGGAGAAACTCGCGGCTAAATAATAACAGCCGCTCGGGTCGATGGATAGTTAGTCCGTGGATCGGTGACGACTTAATATTTCCCGAGTTTACTTCGTGCCTAGAAAAGCACGTTATGCTGGCTCTCATATGTAGATCTTTGACAGTCGTTACAGGTAGTCAATGGCCTGTAAGTCTGACAACCAGTCTTACAAAAGGGTATCGTATTACCCAGTACTAACTGGGTTGTGGACGTCAGATAGGCAGTCCGCTCCATGTAAAAACTGATATTCAGCAGCTTCGACATAGACTGGAAGCCGACCCCACCCGAATATAGTCGGGAAAATGTTAGGCAGATGATAATTATTCAGCCTGTAATATACCCACTGCTGAGACACATGCCTCATCTTTGAGGGAGGGAGTGGGCCGTAATCTACCATGCGGGTCAAATTTAGTTTTTCTATTGAGTGTAAACTGACCTGTGAATGAGCGTAAAAATATTGTTTGGTGCTACGGAACTCTTTGTGATCGAGTACGACTCGCATTTCGCCGGTTTTTTTTCATTAGTTTGCAATGTCGGTTCAATTAATTAGTTTTGTTTTAGAGATTTGCGTTTTCACTATTATTTTGATTCAATGCAATAACTTTACGTCTTTATTTCCTTGTAAACAAAATCCACACCACATTGATATTTGCCGTACAACTAAATAACATTATGCCCATTACATTTATTTTTTAATAAAAAATTATTTAATATATTAAAACTTTATCTTGGCTCCCACAATTTAAATGACGCATTTTCGATTTGAAGTAATAAAAATTATGGGCTAATTTAAATTTCCCCTTTTTTCCGGGAACATAAAAACTCCACTATAAAGTTGACACTGAAAGGATTGAATCATTACTTACAGACACCTACCTGCTTGCGTTATGTTATGAATTATGATACTTGAGTATTTACTCAATAATAAACAAAATTAATGCAATGAAGTCATGCGCAGAAGCTTTTTCAACTATATAGGATGTATCTCTAAAAGCGCAATACCTCTGGTGATGACCATGTTTCTGAGGGAAAGTTGTTCAGTTTGACTGTCAGTATCCAAGCTTTGCCCGCAGCTTCGCTCGGCTGGAAGCGGAAAATATTCTGAGTTAACTGAACGAACGAACACACAAATAAAACAGAAATAAATGCACATTAAACATACACAAATAAATTTTAACTGTATCCGTTCAGTAGTAAAAGGTAATGGACAAATTATTAGAAAGGAAGTATGTATTAGTATTATCTTTTGTTGTTCCCTACTTAACTCCCAATCGTCCGTTACATGGTCTTGTTATTAGCTCTTAATTGTGCCATAGACCTGCATTGTTGGCATAATGGCATATTACATGTTTTACCAGCAGAAAACGATGTTGCTGTACTTTTGTTTACCATGAATTTAGCTCTACAGAATCTAGAATTAAAATTTGCATTTTTTTTTCATTGCTCAATTTATTAATCACAATCAATGTATTAATAATATATGAAAATAATGTTGTATTACTTTTATGAAACAGTCATAGTTTCTTATTATCATTATCACTAACGCTAAACTACTCCTAAAGTAATGCCTAAATATTACTGCATCTGTGAGAATGTCAACTGTCGCTGTAGTCGAGTGCAATTAGACAAAAAATACTCAAGAAGTGGAACGAAGTTTATAGTGGTCGGATTTTCATGGGACTTTTTTGTTGAGTTCCTAGAGGTGTGGAGAAGAAAGTAAAAATGAAAAATTTCACCGCTCGCTACTTTTTTTTTTTTTTTTTATTTCCTTTATACGAGGCGGTAGGGACACTGACGCGAAAACGGAAACCACATAAGCATATATACATAGAAATTTTTCGTCGGTTATTAAAAAAAAATCACATGTTTCTTACAAAAGTGCAATACCTACATGGTCAAAATGTATGGAACAGCTGATTTTTGCTTTATAATCAGTTTTTTTATCGACGGTTCAGAATGATGTACTGAGTATGTGATTTCCGTTTTCGCGTTGATGTCCCTTCCACCCCGTATTTTTTTTGTGTTTATGTATGTTTGGGTCATTGTCATAACCCTAAAAAAAACTGTTCATACGAATCATAATTAAGACACTTAATAATTGCGTTTTAATTTTACATCATAATAATAAAGTAAAAGAAACGTACTACATTATACTGTAACAGATTTACTATAAAATTGTTTATTTTTTACTTTATATCATCACAATGTAACTGAAAGTCCACTTCGGTGGACTGTTCGGATTCTACATTTTTAATAGAATGTAGCTTTTAAAAAATATGTCTTTTATTATTGTACAAAAATGATTTATTTTCCTAATCTACGTATGTTTTCCATTTAACATATAAAGTATTAAATAAATAGATAGAAATTAAACACACTTTTTGCATCATTGAATCTTGTCACAACATTTTTTGTCTATCCGGTGGACATTACTTTCGATTCAGACTAAAATTAAGGAAATGTCAAATGAATGAAACGGAACGTAAAATTGAACGCATCGAATATCGCACTATCCCTGTCAGCGGCCATTTTGCCGTGACTCGTACGCAGCAAACGTTGTCGTAGTGTTAAGAAAAATATTTAGTTGTGTCAAAGTTGAGTTGTCTTTTCGGTTACTGCTGTATTTTGGTAAGTAAATCACTATAAATTCATAAAACATTCTTATTAACTAGTTAAACAATTAAACTTTATAAATATACCTTGGCTTTTGACATAACCTATAAACGGCAGGTAGTGTGAATGATTTTGCGAAAAAAGTCCATTCGGTGGACATCTTTTTGGTGGAACTTTTGTCCACCGAAACGACAGATGTCCACCGAGTGGAATGTTTTATTGAATGTGGGTTATTTTGTTATTATAACTTGAAAACTGCTTCTGATTACTGTTGTTTTTATACTACATAAAGTACTAATCACTTATTTTTCTTTAATTTCGGCTTGATTTTTATTAATAAATATATTTTAAACCACTACTTACACCTTTCTACACCATGTCGACTTGTAGTTAATGTAGTTATCTATAGCTACATCCTCTAAGTTAACAATGGTACCTGTAATGTATTTCTTACGGCATAGTAGATAATAATTTTTCATAAGCAAGGTTCCCTCCCTTTCGCAAAACTTTTTACTAACAAAATCTCTTGCTCTTGTACAGTTTTACTCGCTTTTCGTTTGTGTGCATTGCTTGTTCTGGGTTTTCAGGCGATGGCGAAAACGAGAAGTAAACTAACCGATAACCAGAAAAAAAAACGACGCCGTGAGCAAAAAACACTAAGTATGAGGAAGGCGCGTGAGAAACTTAAACAGAATCCAGAAGCCTTGGAGGAAAAGCGAAGAAAGGACAGAGAATATTATCATCGGAAGAAATCCGAAGGGAAAATAAAAACTGTAGAAGATTTACCAGATCTGCAAAAAAAGTTTTTGAGGAAGAAATGGAGAGAGGATGCAAGACGACGCAGAGAAAAAGTCAAGATACAAAAAGAAGCTGAAAAGTTCATTGCACGCGAAACACCGCCCACGAGTCCAGTAACTTCAGCATCATCAAGAGTTGAAATGGGTGCCCGTATTGCAGTGACAAACAGAAGAAGATTGAAAGTAGAGAACGATTTGCTGAAAAAGAAGTTGATGAGTTTAGAATGTAAACTTACAAAGTACAGAATGCGATTACACAGATTACAGAACAAGAAACGAAAGGAAGCAAAGGAAACACAAAAAAAGAAAAGGAATGAAGGTTCCACGAAGGTCAAGGAATTAAGAGATAATATACAGCAATATTTACTTAGCGATGAATCAAGTCGTCTTACATCTGGCAAAAAAGAGACAATAACACGCAATAAACAAAAGAAACAGATCAGATTTCTTAATGACTCCCTTATAAATCTGCACAAAAAATATATAGTACAAACAGGCAAAAACGTATCCTACAAAACTTTTTGCAGGAACAGACCATTTTGGGTATTAGATCCTAAAACTGCTGCACGCGAGACTTGTTTGTGTGTCACTCATACTAACATGGATTATGTTGCAAAGGCACTTAGAAACGCGCGAGTAATTAATGAAAATACTGCAATGGCAATAAGCAAGTCGATTTGTTGCACAAACATGACTGAAAACTGTCTCGAAAGAACATGCACTGAATGTAAACAAAAGAAAATTATGTTCAATGACTACAACCCTAAAGACACAATAAAATACGAACGCTGGGTTACGGAAAAGGTATGTGAAACAGTCAAGGGCCAAAAAAAAATGTGTCATAAGACTTTTAAAGAAACCGTTTACACATCCAAACGTCATTTAGGTAACCATTTGCTGGATAATATAGAACGTTTTATGCAACATACTTGCAATGTACTGCATCAACATTCTAATATCAAAAACATTAAAGTTGCTATGTCTGAGAATGAAGGTTTACTGCATGTTGACTTTTCAGAAAATTATAACTGCAAGTATGCCACTGAAATACAATCAGCACATTTTGGCGGTTCAAAAGCTCAGTTATCGTTGCATACAAGCGTTTTTTATTATGTGGACGATACTACGAAAGAGAATCGACTCGTCGCAAAATCATTTTGTACCGTGAGTGAGAATAGGAATCACGATCCTATTTACATTTGTGTTCATTTGAAGCCTATTATAGACGCAATGAAAACCCTTGTTCCAAATTTGAAACGGTTGCATATTTTGAGTGATGGGCCTTCAACTCAGTACAGAAACAAGACGATGTTTCACCTAATTGCTGCTTACTTGAGCGAGGAGACTAACGTAGACGATATAATCTGGCATTACAGTGAGAGTGGACACGGCAAAGGAGCCCCTGATGGCGTGGGTGGTTGTCTTAAGCGTACTGCTGATAAGCATGTCGCTCAAGGAAACGATGTCCATAATTTGGATGCCTTCATGGAGTGTGTTCTTCAAAACTGTAAAGGCATTGAAGTCATTAGAGTAGATGAGACGCATGTGGAGTCTATTGAGAGTAAAATAAAAAACAGCAATATTACGCCGTTTCGTGGAAGCATGAAAGTCCATCAGGTTACTTGGAGTCGCCGTAAACCAATAGTTCTTCAGTTTCGTAGGTTGAGTTGTATGAAATGTAGTCCAGAAAATACTTGTATACATTACGGTTTAGGGAGCAAAAAACTTGACATAGCACCATGTCCCAGACCACTCCAAAATAATGTCTCAACTCTATCAAGTCCAGTCTTGACGACTCCTCTGCAAAGTCCTACCCGGAATGACACACCAACTCCCACTGAGAGGATGAATTCTAGTTCACCGAATCTAATCTTGACTTCTATGCACAGTCCAGTAGCAAGCCGATGGTCTAGTCCAATTGCGAGTGGCTCGATGCAGCAACCATTGAAAGTTGGCGAGTGCAGTCCATCACTGCTGATTGGCGATACTGTCCATAAACGAATAAAATTTTCGGACGTATATTCTGACAGCTCAGATATGTCAACGTCAAAACCAGAAGAGCCACCAAACCCCACTTTCATGAGTGAACGCGTTCAGCGCAACTTCTGGTCTTCTGACGACGAAGACATATTTTGACCACCGAAATGAATTGTCTTTTCGGTAGACAGACACAAAACATTTTTTATTTACTTTTTGAATAATTTTATGTGACTGATTGTTTGTGATTATGTGAAGATAGCATTAACATTATTTTTGTTCAAGATGTTAATCGCATTTTGTTTTGTTATTTTGTCATTAATTAACATTTTAGTCTACTCGGTGGACATAATAGTCTTTTCTGTGGAACCGAAATATCGTTATTTCCTTATAAATCGCCTTTTTCGAATTATTGATCTCAGACTGATACTCATTTTTGTTGTAAAGTAAAATAAGAGTTATAATATACCTTTAATTTTCATAAATCACGTGTTTCATTTTTTCGCGAAAAAAATCCCTAGGCTTGACAATGACCCGTTTATGAATAACTTAAAATTCGACGAATTTATATCGTGGCGTAATAGTGTGACCGGTGTGCATCCGTTAAACGCCAATTTGTCTCTTTGTTTGCTCATTGTTGGCGATGAAATGCCTTTTGCAAATATTTTTAAAATACCGGATTTTAAACTTCTTTTGCAATTGGTAACTGATGCTTTTTCACTGATAAATGAACATAAAATTTTTCAAGGAAACCTAGGTCTTCTCTATTACTCGTTTTCTTAGCAGTTACCTCCTTTCTAGCCATATCAGCCTTCACACAGTCCATCCATCGTTTCTTTGGTCTTCCTCTACTTTATACTTTATCCACATTCATATTTAAAACTTTCCTCACAACAAACGGGTATTCACGATTACATTTTAAGTTTCATTCTCGAAACTTCCTTATACCGTGAAGTAAGAACTAACCCTGCCGCAGCCCGCAGATACCGCTCGTATATTTGAAACATGGCAGATCCTCGCGATTAGGGTTGAATTTTTATTGAATAGCTTTCAATCACGTCATATGCTCAACCATAGCGTTTGGTTCAGAAACCTGAGCGACTATCGTTTTCTTTTTTTTGCCAAAAAATATTTTTACAATCGGAGATTTCGTTTTGTTTATTTTTCTATGATTCATAACCACAAATTCTAGGAAAGTGCACTGTTTTTAGTAGCAAAGACTATTTCGTCTACCTATTTCGTCCAATGTGAAATTTGTTTGAATTATTATGAAATTAGCTTTTTTTCGAATAATGTCTGGATTTCCTGGCCTTCTAAGACCCCTAGTCAGACTAGTAGACAGACTACTAAACAGTAGTAGTCTAGACAGACTTAACATTAACTATATCCACACCGTCTTCAAAGTATCACCCAAGTCAATTGAACAAAAACAATTGCAGCTTTATGCGTTTGTTTGGCATATCCATAATGTAAACAAACAAAGACTCCTCAGATCTGATTGTAACGAATAAAAACGCATACAATATTGGTACAATTTCTTTAAGGACATTTGGGGAACATCAGCGAGGGGATCCCTGTCCTAATTCTCAAAAATCATGGTGTTCCATAGCAGATATAATCGTGTGTAACGCAGTTCAGGGGAGGTTCACGTACAATTTTTGTGATGGTTCCTGTGGAGGGCCGGACTGTCTGTTCGATAACTTGGCAACGGATCGCGTGCTTGCCTGTCGCTCAACCAGACATCTTTCCACGTTTTTACTGCCTCTACAGGGGATGCCTTACAGCCGGATCGATCAGAACTATCGCCATATATGATTTGTTTTGCTATTCGCGTGAGATAGTCCGCTTTCCATTTTGAATTCTTGACGCTGTGAGCATAAATCAATATTCGGGTGGTTGTTCTTTATGTGACGGTGACTTCCTAAGCTATGTGCATGTTTTGGGGTTCTGAAAGTCTTTGTAAGCTTGACTCCTAAATTTCCAAGCAAAATAATGACACAATGACAAATACTTATAGAATAAGACAGATCGAGTCTAGGATTGGTTACTTTCTTACAAGCTTGGCGTCAAGAATTAAATTTTCCCACTAAAAGATAATTTAATGTTTTTTTTTTATAATTTCATTAAAATCTTACTAACGTCTGTTGGACGCCAAACAAAAAGAGACTCATCTGTTTTTAACCAGAATGCTGAGACCCACTGGGTGATAAATACAGATAGTAGTAGAACGTCCCCTGAACGTTAGGCACTATTTTCCAGCGCTAAGAGTTGCATACAAGTTCATAATCGAGTGATATATCGATCGAGTGATTTTTTGTTTTTGTATTGTTAGCTGTAAGCCCCCTAGACATAATAAAATAAAATAGTAGTTTGATTCCACTTAGTCATTGTTTTACTCAAAAGTTTCACTCCCAACACTCATTACTTTTTCTTAGATACATTTTGGGCATTAGTCCTCATCCTCATATGAACAAAATGTTGCACTCACGGAAAATAACAAACCTACCTACCTACATCATGCCTAATTTTTTTTAGTAAATTCCTTCTCACAAAACTAGGTGACTTATTTTGGAAAACATTGGTAACAAACCATTCAACTGTAGAAATTACAAGATATTCTATTTTTGGCCCCGCGTTTACGATATGACCGCGTGCTGGAGAAATAGTGGTCAATTAAATGCTAAGTCTTAATAGAGTGGTCGCTTGGCGTGTTCTAAGTATGCCAGACGGCGAGCCGTGCCACTTCAGCCACTCGCTGATGGATTCAACGGAAAATCGTTACAGGACTCTTTTAAAAATGGAGATAACATGTTCATTTGTACGTGTGAGCTGAAAAATGTGGTTCAGATGAAATGGAATGATTTGCTCGTGATTTTGTAAAGACGATGACGGAAAGTATACATTCTCAAATTCATTCACATGGTGAGGAGTGGCCAGCTTCTCATAGAGTGGAGGCTAAGGAGTTCCAGAAGCATTGCGAACCATATAGCCTTATTTTGCCGCATTAGTTACTTTTGAGTTTTCGGACTATCACAACACATTTAGAAGATAAGTAGAACATTCATGGTACAAGCTCGTGCTACAGCGAATACAATATTCGGGCTAATTCACCCACAAAATTATTGGCCGAGCAATAAAACGCCAAAAGTTGAGTAATCTCCTGCCGTTTAAGAACTAAGCCTCTGAATGAATAATGTTAGTCTCCAACATTCCATAAATATCAAGACTTCATCGTCTCAATAACTGTCGAGGAGCTACAGTTACTTGTAATTCGTAAGCAAAGGCGGCGAGCTAACCGACCCCTATTTCCGCCTAAAAGCGATATTTTCACCTCCCGGCCTACATTAAAGGTGTAAATCGAATATAAGCCGCCAACTGACCATTTCTGTGTCAAGGGTATAAGCTAGGAGTTTTGCGTGTTTGCCTACCCGTTACTCGGTAATCGATGGGAGATTTTCGACCTTGGGTCCACCACATCCTTGGCTACTGCTGACCTGTCTAATACTTAAGGCCACTGTTATACGAATGCCGTTTTGTGGAATGAGGAAAGTTGAAGAGTCGTAAAAACACTGAAATTCTTGTGTGTTTTATTTACAACATTACTCGTTTCGGTAAGTTCCTCGATTTTTGTTCGGCTATGCGGGCTGCGGCACTGTTTTAATTGGGAAGTATGTAACACAAATGTTAGTTCGTTTACCTGTTTGGAAACTTTACTAAACTGAAAATTCTCCCTATTTCATGTCATGCTAAATGAATTATGTCGCATTTAGAGTGTGTAGGTGTTAGTTCTGATTAATAACTGTTAAAAGCTTTTGATATAAATGTCGGAATATTAGAGAGGTAACTATGTAGGTATTGTCACTCCACATTGAAAATGAAACCATAACTTTATGGTGAATCGATTTAAAAGTACAATTTTATGTCATTTTTACAGCATTCTTAAAAACATTGCACGAAATACAATCGTACCGAATGTGATCATTAAACTTTGCATTTTTGTTTATATCGGTATCGGATTTTTCAAGAACGTGCTCAAGAATATCAAATTAAATAAAATACACACAAAACATCATGCTAGTATTCTCATATAGCCCTTGTATAGGAAGAGGTGTGTACAGACACCTGGATCGAAAACGGTTACGAATATATTTCTTCATTTAACTGTAAACTTTAACTGTCAAAATACAGTAACAATTGGTATGGCAAGTCTATCATACAGTTTAAGACATTTCTTTATAAACATTGGCAAAAACTTTCCTTGCTTTTTTTTAATATCCCCCTTGGAATTCGACCGTCACTTTAATGGCAGATTTTATACTAGAATCATGAATTATTTACAATGGCTGACTCAATAAAATTGCCGTATCTACCTACTTAATGCAAGTTGTAGTTAGTCTTAAATTTCTTCAAAACTTTATTCAGATGTGGAGTCACGAGCAAAAATATTTACCTATACAAAACCTACCTTCAAAAGAAATTTTCGTACCCAGTGATCGATCAAAATCTTGTCTCAACGGATACTTAGGTGTCTATAGTCACATTATTTTATAGGTAGATAGTTCTCATACATTTTATAGATAGATCACATCAACTAGTTTTAAAAGAATTTCTTGAAATCAAAGTAAATTAAGAAAATAACCAATGGATGTTTACAACAAAGACACCTCTAGGCTTGCTGATTTAAAAATTATTGTAATGTTTGAACTCAAGACGTACCTTCAATTTAAGATACCAACATACCGTATTTTCATAAATTACTTTTATGGGAATTTGAACGTACTTTCAAGAATAAGTTAATTATTTTTTCATATAAAGTTTCTTTTATATAGAAGATATCACATCAATACCCTAGGGTATATTCTCTTCAGAGCCTGCTTCAAGTGTTCGCATTGTATATCATTCTGCAGCGTTGTAAGACGGTACGCCTTTCTTAGGAAATCTAAGCTGAGGCGTGTACATATTCTCCTCGAAGTAGGTAGGTACCTATATACCTATGGTGTGCTATGGAGGTCACGGTAACCTGCAACTAATGAATATTAAGTACTTCCCTGCGACGATTAATTAGTGCCGCTAGCAAGACCGTGCTGATTGTGCAATTTTTATATTAGACCAACAACTGGGTTGTTAAAAAAATCGCATATGATTTAAAAAAAAATTAAGAAGGTACTCTTATTGTGAAACGTAAGATAATAATTTGGTGCGGTCAGAATCACAGTTACAGTGGACCAATAACATTTTCGACGTTTCAAAGTCGAAGATCGTTTTTGTCGAAGATCGTTTTTCTCCAGCCCTTATCGAAACCTCTATTTATTTGTGGTCAGCGCAGCGTGTCTTTTTCTTTCATACTTCTATATTACTCGTCGTCTCAGTGGTCACCGATTTTCTGGCAATGTCCACTTTCACACAGTTCATGAACAATTCATCTGCACACTAATATAATTTTAAATCGATTTGAATAAAGGAATTTGATTTACTGTCGTATTGGTTAAAACTTGAGGTAATATTTCATTATGTACATTATTATAACGTACTTATGTTGGTAAAAAAAACTTACCTTTCTATCTATAACTACTGTTTTGAATACAATAGTAATACCTAACCCAGCCGTTTGTTCAAGTAAATACAACTAGTAAACTTTCAGACTGTAGTTGAGTTAAAAATCAACCGCGACCGTGACCCAAAAAGACAGAAATATCCAAAATACGGTTTAAACTTTTTCCACCATGTTATAATTTGTTGTCAGTCAGGCATAGTTTTTGTTTGCAAACCAGCCTTGCAAAAATATGATATTTATATACATCTTTATGTAACCATAGCCTTGTCTTGTCTCCCAAAACGAATCTAATGGAAACCTGCCAAGTCCTCAGTTCAGATAATATTTAACTATTTGTTTGATTTATTGGGTTATGGCATACTAAGCTAAGCCGGAAGTTCTATCTATCAACAAGTAACAATCGACAGAATTGAAAGGGGTGGAAGGTCCATCGACGCGAACAGGGAAACCACATACCCAGTAGGTACATCATTCTGAACACCCCCACGTAGAAATTGTTCATCGATAATTAAAAAAAAAAACCTACAAACCTACATGGTCAAAATGTATGGAACTGCTGATTTTTTTTTTTAATTGCCAATGAAATATTTATATGTGGGTTTGAGAATGATGTACTGAGTATGTGGTTTCCGTTTTCGCGTCGGTGTCCCTTCCACCCCGTATTATTTTATAACTTTATTTCGAAAGAGAACTAAAGCGTGTTCAAGGTTCTGGTCTAACTAACATTGAATTAAGATTAAGAGCACAATTTTGATTGAGATAATGTGATAACGTTATTCCAATTCAGGCTGCCATCATTATGATGGCGAGCAGTTTTTAGTGAACAAATATTTAGAGCTGTCCAATATAGTTATGTAGATAAAATCAGTGAAATGATCATCCATTGTATGACAGTAAAGGAGACGGAAACGATACATATAAACTTGGGCCCAAATGTAACAAGATGAAAGTGGTGTAAATTGATAGATTCAGACTTAAATCAGTCCCTCATAGAAAATTCTGTATATTTTGACAGTCTGAGAGCAGAGTTATTAGAGGTTTAGTAAAAGTAAGGTTATGTTACAATCTTGTAACTAACAGCTGATTCCTGAAGTGCAAAACAGGGGCGTAGCTACCGCCGTATCAGCCATATCAAAGATACGGGGCCCCCGGGTGTCACAGGCCCCCGACGTGTAAAGTAACTAAAAAATCTTCCTTTAAAATCAAATTCATTTTGATAAGAGATTCGTAATGAGTAATTAATGACAATTTAACTTATCGCTGCCCAAAAAGCAAAATTTTTCAAGCACGCTTCGCTCGCTCTACAATAAGATCTTCATTTATCACGAACCGGAAAGCTCCATTTTTCGAGGTTGCTACGCTCGCTCTTCAATAAGAACTGTCTAGATGGCACTATATTGCATATAAGTATATTAGTTTATGTAATTACTCAGAGTTTATCACATTGTGAAAAGGTTTTATTTTTTTAAATATGTAATCGATTACTCAAAATCGATAATCTCACGAAAACAATTTTTCTCATATTTCTCCGATTGCAGATAAGATAAAAAAATATGTCAAATTTTTTAGATCATATCTCATCTTACTACATTTGAGCCCACCGTTTTCCATCTCCTATGACTTTGTCCTGGCGATGGTTGTCATATCATAAATGACATACATTTTACAACTACACTAAAATAATTTCACACAAGCCAAAATTCTTCGGTTGTGAAGCCACTTGCACTCTGTTGAACCTGTTTTTCAAACTCCACCGTTTCACCTACGAAATGTAAATGAATGTGTTCCGAATTCCATGTTTTTGGACAACTCGTTATAATAATACGTTTCTAGCTATTATTAAATTAATGCACTACACTAGTAGTAGGAAAATTAGTGAATGGAATGAATACAAAAGAAGTAACCTACTTACATGTTAAAGAACAGTTTGTCAATTACAAATTCTTTGGCAAAACATTGATTGCAGTTTTATTAGATAGGTTTTTTTTTTACTTTAGAAAGTTCCAAAGTCTTTGTTGCGAGGTTTTGGTGTAATTTACAAAGTAACAATCACATCAAAAGTTGGTTGTATTTCAAACAATCGTAGCAAAAGTCATGCGTAATAATTGTATGTTATTTAGCGTATGAGTTTGCGATTAATTTGGGGAAAATTGGTCTAGAAAAGTAAGACTGCAGTCTAGTCTACTATGAGTCATATCCAAGGAAAAAAGGTCATGTTTTCGTCATCATTATTTCGTATTTAGTGACAAATCTACCGTACTTCGACGAGTCGTTAGGCTTTTATAATTTTCTTTATAACCGCTATAACCAATGTAGATAAAATAAGAGGCATAGAACTAATAAAAATCGTTCTGATCCGTGAAATTGACAGTCATTCTTTCTAAATAATCTTTCTAAATTACTCTACAAGTAACCATGAGGACTTGCCTCAAAATCCAGCAAAAACATTTATAGTCGTTTAAAAAAAACAGTCAAGTTTCAATAGTTTTAGCGCACTAAAGGACATACGGAAAATAAGACAATTATGACATTAATGATTTGTGTGACAAACTTCATGGTTACATTATGTGTAACTATGACATTTGTAAATCATTAATGTTATCCCATTTTAAATACCTCGTTGGTCGATTGCTGACTATGAGGTCCTGGGTTCGTTTCCCAGGTAGGGCAATGTGTTATTGGGTTTTCCCATCAGGAATTTATCTGTAGTAGCCACTGAGTCTATATTTGTCACGGTTGATGGCAATAGGCTCGCCCCCTTCGGGGATTACAGGCGATGTTATGTATAAATAAATGAATTTTCAGTGAAGTGTTGCAAAATATTGCAACTATGATCTACTAACTCTCACCTTAACTAGCGGTTGGCTGACTACAAATTGCAATTTAATCAACATAGCCAAGTAAAGTGTGGGTGTGGCCCTAGCTTAACTATAGGTCATATCTAGACGTAGCTTATATGCATTAACCCGGCGAATTTTTCAATTATACTGAAAGTTATGGAACTGACTAAGCAAGTCAAGGACTTCGCAAGGGCGGTCGAGACAGCAAGCGACGTCACTAGACTCTAACTTTGTTGGAAAAAATATTGAACTAGCTCGTACTGTGATTATACTTGTGGGGATTATGTATGTTTTAAGATACCTTGTTCTGAACAAACCAGCGATAGCTGATCAGAAGAAAGAGTTCTTGTGGAAATTTTCGTTTATTTACAATAAATAAATAAGCGAATTCTTTTTCAATACACTTCCTCGAAAACTGACTGGCTCTTATCGCACTACGATTAGGTTCAACATGCTATGGATTTCACCCTCGTGGTTTTCTTCTAATATTCCCGGATTACTCGTATAGTGCGGAAATGAACATGCCAAAGCCAGGTGGTGAGGCGGCTCGCAGACAGTCATTTTTGTTTTTTTTTCACACGGTTTAAATATGAAAAAACTATGTCGCTTCTCACCTGTTGGAGCAAAACATTTTGTAGTCAGTTCAATCTAACCAAATAAACTTGTAGCGGTCGAGCTTACTGATGTTTATTTATTTAAATTCCATGTACAGCAGTGGTACATACATATGCTTCAAGCTATGACAGGGTATTCTCTTCCTTGGCTTTGCCGCTGATGGTGGCGCGTGTGTCGGGTCGTTTAGTTCCCTTCAAAATGGTTGGGTTGAATAATGGCTGATCCATGCGTCATATTCGTGAACGGGCGCTGTCAGTAGGGACTGGTCATCTCGCAGCTGCCATGGATTATTGTATTTTTGAATTGTTAATTTTATCTTTTTACTCTGAACGCTCTTACTCGCACGTCTTTCTACATCGTTCTCACATATATTTATAATCTCGACATGAATGATGTACCAAGAGTTTGTAACAACATAATGATTTAAAAGAGTGTCCATGGAGTTTCTTGCCCATTCTTCTTCATAGAGATCTACGCTTTTGAATGGGCAACTACAGTACTTTCACAAGTTATTATCCCCTGTGACTGGGACTGTAGCTTAGTTTTTTTTTGTGTTTTGACATTCAAAAGTGCCTGTAATGGTCTAATTGAAATAAATGCTTTGAGTTTGAGTTTGGGTTGAAAAGGACAACATTGTGAAAGACAAAAATTAAAATAATAATCATTTTGTTTTCCATGCATAGACATGTTCCGTCAGTCTACGGATATTGTCAGTGTCACTCGTTGATGTCTTTCTGACTGGCGATGTGATGGGTCGATGTATCGGCGAATGTGTGGTATCAGCCGCGCGTCGAACGTAATTAACGTGAGTGGCTTATTCCTCGCGGCGGTTTGTATTGTGTGTATATTGAACATGTATTCTTACACAGTCATATTTACAAACATCGCACCTGATTCTCAAGAGCATTAAGCAGAGGAGCTATCGCCAACTATGTTTAAGTCTCATGGAATAAGGGCGAGCCTATTGCCACACACACATCATCATCTGTCTAGCCTTTTCCCAACTATGTTGGGGTCGGCTTCCAGTCTAACCGGATGCAGCTGAATACCAGTATTTTACATGGAGCGACTGCCTATCTGACCTCCACAGCCCAGTTAGTACTAGGTAATACGATACCCCTTGGTAAGACTGGTTGTTAGACTTTCGGGTCACTGACTACGTGTAACGACTGTCAAAGATCTACAATTGACAGCCGGAACCAACGGCTTAACGCCATACAAACATACATAACATAAAGCCTTTAATGTACTCAGTGCTGGTCGGTCAGATGCATCCTCTGTGTGAGTGAGTGTGGGTCGTAACTCACCACACAGGCTCAGTGCGAGGTAGATGTAACATGTCTTTTCGGTTCACAAAATGTATTTAGCCACCTTTTAAAAAGATGTTATATTAGCTTTAATTTTTATTGTTTAAACAGTTGTAAATGACGCTAGAAAATGATAAATATTGAAATATATGTTACGCTTTATAGGTTTATTTTTATCACGGTTTGGTTTAAGTTGTCTCCATCCAACAATAAATAAAAATAATGTTCTATCATTTCCTTCAAATCAAATCAAATCAAATCAAATCTTAAATTACTATTGCTTAAACGAACGTCAAGTAGTTGGAAAATGACAAATTCTCAAGTCATTCCTCAAATAACTGCCTCGTACAAACAAGGTGCTTCTCTTTTAATATTTTGTGGATTTAGTAGAGTATACATAATGTTGATGCGTTTGATTTATAAACGAAAAGTTGACCTTGAAAAACTTAGTAACTATTTTGTGAAGTAGCAATACTTTGATACCACAAACATAAAACAGACTTTGTTCTACGAAAATTCTACATTACACCATTATGCGCGATAAAATTGTACTTACCTACCCACCCTATTCGAAGATTACTTTGAAAGTCAATGCGATACCAACAAAATTTCAACTTTTGCCTCTATTTAGTTTGACCATTGACCCTGAATAATGACGAACCAACCCGTTACACCAACAACCGAGTCATCGTTATGACTATAACTTCTATGGTCAAATAGGTCCACAATTGCACAAGGTTTAGTCACCGCCGTAGGTTGCGCCCCCTACACAAACGAACAACCGGATGTGAGCAAGCAGCTTAGCATGATGAGTATTAATCGACTGAAAGCCTTCAAACACCGGATATTGCGAACTACAGGAAGTTCCTATGAAAGGCAAATCGACCTGAATTTCAGGATATCAGGAAATTGGATGGCCACTGATTAATGTTTGTGGTAATTTTTTGCGACGACGTTAGTAGACCTCATATAGCAGTAAAATGTTTCGCATAAATATGTTAATGGAACGCGGAATTTTCATTCTTTTGTAACTATGGTCAAATCGATACTAATATTATAAATACGCCGAATGGGTTTTCATGAAGGGCACACGTAGACTATGACCTGGTTTAGGATTATTTTTATTCCGGTATAACGTACTGTTATACAAAAGCTAGACATGGAATTAGATGCTAAAGATTTTCTTAGAGTAACAATTACTAACTCAAATACTTTATGGCGATTCTCATAAGACTCCGGTCGGGCGTAGGCGGCGAAGCAAATGTATTGGCGGTGCGCCGCGCGGAGAGTTATGGTCCAAGATCCCAAAGCCGCCAAACCTTACTTAT
Source organism: Standfussiana lucernea (assembly GCA_964057025.1). Taxonomy (NCBI): domain Eukaryota; kingdom Metazoa; phylum Arthropoda; class Insecta; order Lepidoptera; family Noctuidae; genus Standfussiana; species Standfussiana lucernea. The sequence continues at coordinate 14,054,887 of OZ059794.1, forward strand.
TTTCTGATTAACAATATGTGTGGAATCGAGTAGCGTTAGTATGTACGGTCTACCAAGCTAATTGGTTTACAGTTAAAAATGATCATCTTTAGCAATAACTTTTTAAGCACACAAACACATGCTTAAAAAGTTATTGCGCAAATAGATAAATGATTGATTTTGGCAGTGTAATAGAAAAATGTTTTTTTTTAAACTGTATACCAATTGGCTTGTTTAACTGTATTAGGGACGTATGCATACCTGCTAACTTGTGCCGACGGCCAATTCTTAGATATCAGGTGCTGAAGTTGCGTAAAATAATACTATTTTTCTTAAAGCCCAGCAAATTTTTATAAATGTTGCAGAGAATATTGTTAAAAATTAACAATCAACACTGCCTGACACTTCCTGTTGAGGCAAATTTCTGGCAGACGTTTTAAAGCTCGGAAAAAAGACGTGTGTGGAAATGTGCGTATTCTGTGCACACAACCAATCGAAAACTTTAAACTATCGCGTATATGACGCGATTGTTTGCAGTTTATATGTAGTATTATAGTTAAACAGTGATGACACACAAAAACTTAAGGATTTCAATAGGTACATAACACAACTATTTTCCAACTTCAAAGTTTAAGTATTACCACTTTCGGGATCAACCCCTTTTAATGTCCGATACTAAATAGATAAGCACAGTAATATAGACATTAAAGTGGTGACGTCATCGTTTCGCGTGCTCCACTCATAGGCCGAAAGTTATCCGTTTGTAAAGCAATAAATTAGTATGAGGTACACGGGCAAAGATCCGATCGAATGGGAATATAAGAATCGGAGAGTGCAGATGAACTTGAATGAATAGTTTACTCTTTAATATGTATTTCATACAAATTATCAGATCTTTAGGTGTAGCAGAGGGTGATATTTGGGCGGTCTTGTCGCTAAAAAGGTCTTTTAATAGTTTATGTAATAAGAAAGTGTTGCAAATTCATCAATAACCCGATCATGAAAAATCAGTAGGTAGATAGATCAAAAATAAGGGAATCAAACCCCCGACCCATTACAGCTAATCAATCATTTAGCCACTCTTCTCTTACGATACGATACTTATGTTATAATTATCTCGATAGCAAGATAATTATAACATGTGTCACTAGGCCAACAAAAGTCTAGAAAATAAACTAGAAAAAACACATTAATATAATTCAAACATTACACTGCAATTACATGAAATAAAACACATAAAATGCTTCGAAATGGCTTCCATACAATCTGCCCTTAATTACATACACCATTACTGGAGGAACACGCCTTAAATAATACATGGCGTATGCAACGTTTTAGGTGTGCCAAATACCGGGAAGTAATAATGTTAGTACTATTAGACACACCCTGTAATGTAAATGTTGGAGAGTTTGTTTTTTGGCGAAGTGAATGCAAATTTTGAATAGTAGCTAAGAGGAGCTCGTGGCTAACTAAAAACAGCCGCACGGATAATCCTTTAAGGTTAAGCAGCGTTTGCAAGGGTCGGTCTGTGGATGGGTGACCATAACCATATATAAAGATCTACAAATGACAGTCGTTTGAGGTAGTCAGTGGCCCAAAACTCTGACGGACCAACGGATTGTTTCCGGGGCACGGAGAAAACTCGGCATGTAATGGGTGGTCACCCATCCACGGACCAACCTAGGCAAGCGCGGCTTAACCTAAAGATCGACCCGAGCGGTTGTTATTATTAGGCTCCACGAGCTAAATAACAAAGTCTATGATTTTATTTAAATCAGAACATTATTCCCATAAGCCTAAAATTACATAGGGCACCGGAGTGTGAAAGATTACCTGATGATTTACCTTAGGTATCTGTCAGAGTGTTGCGTCCGCGAAATACCGGTTTCTACTTTGAGATAACACCTATTTCGTAATAGTATTACTTCCAAAATACTATGTTCGTAAAAACGTAAAACATCTTCAATCATCAATCTCCCACCTGGACACGAGTTGCCATGGCCGACCTGGAAGTCTCTAAATAGACTCCGAACACAGGTTGGCCGAAGCAAGGAAAACCTGTTCAGGTGGAGATTCATAGATGACTCTGCCCTGGAGTGTAAATGTGGTGTTGCCCCACAAACGATGGGACTTGTTGTTTGCACATCACAGGAGCTGATGGACGCTACTGAAAGTGCCAAACTCGTCGCCAAATATTGGGCTGACTCAATTTGAATTGTCATCGCCACGCTAAAAAGAAGAACGTAAAACATTAATCAATACATTCTTCAGCAGAAGAAAATCACTTTTAAAAGTTGCTTTTTGTATATAAAGGGTGTGAATAAACCCTTAAAGAAGTCAGGAGGCACTTTTTCTCGTCGTTATTGCATTTTTATTTTGTTCTGGACCTGGGAAGTTTCTAGTTACGGAGGTATTAGAGGTCAAAGTTCCAACTTTGTAACATTTTTTTTAAATACATTTTTACGGTTTTCCTTTAAATACCTCCATGATGGGTCATTTACTATTCATTGCATCCATCAGCACAATGTATTGAGTGTGTTACAGTAAGTTTTACCTTAAAAACGTGAATTTTCACCACAAAAAATAAGTTGTTTCCCAGCAATATTTTTTGCGTAGGGTTACTTAGTTTGATGTACAGAATGCTTGGTTGATGGCTTCGTGAAGGGTCTGTTTACACCTTCTATATTAGTGTTCGTGAATATTCACAAAGAGCTATGCACAAACCTCGTAATTAACATATTATACTAAACATACTACACATCATTAAATTACTGTAGAGATGTTACAATAATATGAAACGCTAAAAAACAAAAATATAATCCAACAAAAAATAAAAGCAAAACATTGCAGTCCACTTAAGTTAAGTTAACCTAAGCTCGATGCAGACAGCGAATAAATTTATGTTGTGCCTACTTGTAGTAAATTACAATAATTTAATCAAATTTACATAAACTATTTCACCTCAGTGTAACCTCAATTTTCGCGATCACTTAACAAGCACATTTGTTTTAGCATTAAATAACGACACGCCAATTACTTTTGCTACTGAAGAATGATTTAAAATTTAGGTAGGTTATATGTGAATGAGTTGCTAAAGGTTATTAAAAAAAAATAAGGATACAGCCACTAATACATGGGACTTAAACATAAGTTGGCGAAATGTGGGTGCAACATAGGTGGACTTCTGCGTACCCATTCGAGGGTTACAGGCGCGCAGTTATTTAGAAGACTATAATATATAAGATTTAAATATGTACGAATCAAGAATCAAATAAAGAGCCTGTTTCTATATGTATCTGACCTTCATTGGTTAGCAACTACGGTTCGTACTCAACTACGAATGTATTACGGCGTAGCAAGCGTAGAGTCGTAGATCCTTCTGTGTGAAGTAATACTTCACTACATAGTATAAAACAAAGTCGCTTCTCGCTGTCTGTCCCTGTGTATGCTTAGATCTTTAAAGCTACGCAACGGATTTTGATGCGGTTTTTTTTTCATAGATACAGTGATTCAAGAAGAAGGTTTATATGTATAATACATGCATATTATAGCAGAGAAAACATTAGTATCTACATTGCACTGCATTGCAATTGTTTTTTTTGTTCTAGACCATACCTGGAACCATCTAGTTACGGAGACATTGGGGGTCAGAGTTCCAACTTTTTCAATATGAGTTTTTAACGTTCTAACTTTACTTTAAATACCTATTCAATGCATCCATCAACACAATGTTTTGAGTGCATTACATTGAGTCCTACCGTAACACGTGATTTTTAACCCATAAAAAAGTTAAGTTTGATGTACAGAATGCTTGGTTGACGGCTTCGTGAAGGGTCTGTTTACACCTTGTTAAAGAAATAATCACGATTGTTTTAAGCTTTCCGAAGATTTTACTATCCTGGGGACCTAGACAAATTAACATTTTATCAGCGATAATATTGATGGAAAAGTCTTTATTGGATTGATAGAAACTACCGAATAATGTCAATCCTGTTCAAACAGTTGTGGCAATTCTATTTCTATAAGTGTTTACTTCTCGATATCGTATTCCGCTCTCGCACATTTTCCTGATATTCTAGACTAGATGGATTCGTGGCTAAATAACGATAGCTCCACGGGTCGAGCTTCAAAATTAAGCGTTACTTAACGAGGTCGTCGCATCGATAGGTGACCAACCATTACCTACCAAGACCCCTCCATGTCTCGGAAAGCACGTTACGTCCCGGCTGTCATTCGTAGATCTTTGGAGAACAGATTGGCAGTAGTTCCATGTAAAATATTGATATTCAGTGGCATCCGGTTAGACTTTAAACTGACTCTAACATATTTGGAAAAAGACTCGGCAGATGATGACTCTAGCTAGATAAGATACACCTTTACTAGAAACAGAACCTTTACTAGAAAATGCAATAAATATTTCAAATTATTTTAATATAATTCACCATCTTCTTTAGAATATATTTAAGTACAGTAACAGTGAAAATCACCAAAACTCCAATTGCAAAGACCACTATGCCAACCACATAATATACCTACATTTTCAAGGCACCCACCCCCACCCACCACCGACAACGAAGCGAGCAGCTACTATGCTATGCTATGCTACTACTATTTTCTCGCTTAAGAACTTGCAATAGATATAAGTTTCGAATCAGTAATAGACACATTCTACAGTACACAGATCGCTGACTGTTTACAATGCCGGCGAGAACTATCTCCCGACTAGTTACAGCTACACACTATCAAACACCTCGTTTGAAGCTGCCAGGCCTACTCACTTCTCGCTAATCATCGACGCTGGTTCAGATTCCAATATGACTATATTCACGGGCAAGGCTGAGAAAAACAATCACGTACCTATAAGCAAAAACATACGTGACAGCGAAATATTAATCAGCAAACTGAAGTGCAAAATTATAGCATAACAGTAATTTTGTAACAGATCATTAAGGTAATTATAACGGTCACGCTTCTGCGCCTGGCTAATCACTCCTCCGAGGTACCTGTTACCCCTTTCGCTGCCAATCCAGCTATGAAAAGCTGTAAGTCATAAGCGCCTTACGATTACTTGCATGGTATTAATAATTACAAAAAAAAAAATAACAAATAAAAACACACACATATACACTAATGCTGTATTAGTGTATATTGAATAAAAATATATTATTAAAAAAGCCTTTTCGCTCGTGGCTAAATAATAACAGCCGCTCGGGTCGATCGTCAGGTTAAGCCGCGCTTGCTTGGGTTGGTCCGTGGATGGGTGACCGGTTTCCTCCGTGCCTCGGATAGCACGTTAAGCCGTTGGTCCCGGCTGTCAATTGTAGATCTTTGACAGTCGTTACAGGTAGTCAGTGACCCGAAAGTCTGACAACCATTCCTACCAAGGGGTATCGTATTACCCAGTACTAACTGGGTTGTGGAGGTTAGATAGGCAGTCGCTTCATCTAAAACACTGGTATTCAGCTGCATCCGGTTAAACTGGAAGCCGACCCCAACATAGTTGGAAAAAGGCTAGGCAGATGATGATTAAAAAAACCTTTTCAATATTACAGTGCTACAAGGATCTTTTAGAGCTCAAATTACTTTAACACGAGGGCGCGTTGGTACAGCGGTAGTTGGTGATGGCTTTTTTGATTCTCGACATACGTCAAAAGTTCCTTGTACAAATAGAAGTTGTAACAGTAAACACAAAATAATAAAAAAATAATACAAGAATTAAAAAAAGAATTCCGTTTCTATTTCATCCGTCAAAAAATTCAACCGCATCGCTGTCAACAGGAAAAGTGCCCAAAAGGCTGGCAGCACTACCATGTTAGATGGTAATGCTGATTCTTTGACCAAAGAATCCTGTAACAGTTGACTATATGCCGTACACACATAATTCTGTCAATACAGTACAAATTCATCATTTATCTAAAAAGTATTAGCTACCTCCGAAACGTAGGCCGATCGCGTGGTTCTACATAGATCACATCAAACATGGAGTTTAAATGCTGAACAACATTAAAACCTCTATACCTACTAAACTAAATCTTGTAACATCAAATAACACTGGCATGTTTTTGTTTCATATTCCAATGTTCTTTCTCTTTGTTTTGAAAAAGGAAAACAAAAGACGCATGCCGTTCTGATTTGTTTTTTTTTTTTGTATAAATCACATTTAAATGGTTTTAGTTGGATCTTTATTTTGTTTTATTCTTGGCTAAAAAGTTGTGAAATGTATCTTAAAACCAAAAAAATTAAAATGTATTTATTCTACGCCAAGATCGGTTGTGAAAACAGGTAAAGTTAAATTTATTTTCGACTTATCTATTTATCCCTTTTTTGCGCCAAAAAACTATGCCAATATACCAAATCTTGTCTATCTCAAAGATAAAATACCCAAACAAAAGCACGATAATTCTCATTGCTTCGTCACTTTGTAGCCGTTTAACGGAGCAATCTTCTCTGCATTGTACCACACCCCCAGGCTTGACTACTTATCGTCACGAAGCGAAACTTCCAAGAGACCTTAACGGACAATTACTACTGAAGTATTTCCACAGCAATCGTGATTTATAACGACTTTAAAATTTACACTATTACTTTAATAAGTTTATGTTATCGCTACTTTTTTCATGAATGAGTTATGTAAAGTTCAAGGGTGTTTAACTGACACTTTCGTAATTTATTTAATTCGGTATGCGGTCAGCGGGTTAGGGAAATATAAGCAGTCCGCATTTTGCCTGCCTGTTTGCAGTTGTTGTATTTAGCAACCGGTTGTCACTATTTTGTACTAATTGTCATGAAAATTCATTTTGTAGTTGGTGGGCTTCTGTTGCGTGTCTTGTAGCCAAAATACTGTGAAACTCTGGGTTGTCCAATAATAACATGCGTCGGGATTGCCGCTTAAGATTATTATTTGTACAGTAATACGTCCTCAACACAAAATCATGGATGGCCCCTTTATCTTTTTTTTATCACACTTGTTATTTTTGCTATTGGTAGAAGACGGTGTTGGGTTAAACAAACATAACAAACTTAGTATAAATAGATGACAGTCGACGGTACCAAATCTTTAAGGCACACCCTGGGGAGTCATTACTGCTACCGGCCTGCATACAAAATTTTTCCACAAATGAACTTTGAGATCATTTTATTCTTGTAAAGCTTGGAGAAAATCATATCCTTCACGCGGGCGAAGCGGTGGGCATAAGCTATAGGTTATGCCCACGGCTTCAACAGCCAAAACAAACACAGAGTATATTCTGTGTTTGTTTTGGCTGTTTCTTCTCAGAGTCGGATACGAAACACCACACATGTGACGTGTGAAAGTGTTTTTTGAAACCAATTTATAGAAATAAATATGATTTTATGACTTATTGTCCATAATAATGTAACCTTCAACTTTGTTCCAGACGACGGGCATGACCCCGCTGATGTACGCGGTGAAGGACAACCGAACATCTTTCGTGGAGCGGCTCATCGAACTCGGCTCCGACGTTGGCGCCAGGAATAATGTGAGTCGTAATAATTTAACTGTAGATTCATTTCAATTAGAATGGGCTCTTTGTTTACATAGGCAAGGAGCATCACCTGTTCAAGGGTATAGTATTTTGTAAACATAACATCTCTAGTTGTTTGGCTCTAATAGTCAATCTTTGACTCTCTTTCATCTTTGATCATTGACTTTGGCTTTCAGACTTATACACATGGAAAAAAAAAGTATTAAAAGTCGCCTTAGTTTGTCAGTAATATTTATGTTAGTTTATTACAAACTTAGGGCGTTACCTTTCGTATTACTCAGCATCGTATTATTCAGTACTGAGTCAGATAGACAGCCGCTCCGTGTAAGATAGGTAGTCGATTTCAGCTGCTGTCAGTTAGACTGAAAGCCGACCCAAACCAAAATAGTTGCGAAAAGGTTAAGCAGATGACTATGAAAGACGTTACCTTTCGTACGAGATTTAAATCCCGTGTTTGAAGTTATCTACCTTCCTTCATTTATTTTCAAAAACTTTTAAAATCGTTTCCAAATAAATCCTTTCACACCCTTGACAAAGGTGTAGATGCAATAATAATTAACAACTTGTAAGTAGGTTCGCGTCTTGAAACAAAGCAAACTGGAACGATGGGGGTAATTTCCTATGAGGCGTGCCAAGCTGCCGCCGAAAGAGCTTGCGTCCACATGGAGCGATAATATTCCTATGATGTGTGTCATTAACGTACCCATAACTTTGTCAACTGTCAAACTCCTGTTGTTTTTAAGACCTATGTAGTAATAAGCAATATCTGTTTTAGAGAGATGAGAGTGTCCATCGCCAGGATTGTTTTAAACCTATGCAATATAGGACAAGCCTACATAAATCCCGACTAGGAATAAAAATCTCATGCAAAATTCCAAATAACACTTCTCTGATAGACGAACCAAGGACCTCACGTTTAGCAGTAGCGCTTACGGCCACTCGACTAAGGAGGCAATGCTCTTTCTTAGAAAAGAAAAAAAAAAACATTTTCATTGACACAAAGAAAAAAGGTTTTACATTCCATTTGATTGACTCCTGTGCTAGATGAGACCTGTGTTACAGGAGTCAGTGTCTTCACCCGTTTTTGGAACTAATGTTCACAACAGTTTATGCAAAAATAACAGTTATCTGTTTGTGTTTAATACATTGATACCGTTTGACAGATCACCATTAAAGTTGGCACATACTATTGTATTTTTTCATGGAAAAGGTTTATAGGGTTATGTTTGGTGAAGCCATTGGCAAAATCTACTTCTAAAGGCAGGCAATATCAAGTTAAAATAATTCACAACAAAAATCCGTCTCGCTCGCAGTAGAACCCCGGACTAATACTGCTAACTTATAGCCCGGGTTTCAAGCCTACCGTCACACAGATTGCCTGATAACACCCTCCACAAGCAATTTATGCTCATAACCTGTAATAGGTCAGCACTCAAGCTCGGGCCGGCTTATAAGAAAATGCATTATGGACTCGCCACTCTAATATTAACAGAATATGAACAGAAAATGTTTGTGGGGCCAGAATTTATTGTTATCGCATAAAAACTTCCAAACTGTACTATATAAACATTATTTATTTATTATTATTTATTTATTATTTTACTCTGTTTAATCATCATCAGACTTCTGCTCCCATACATTTTAATTTATGGTAGTTAGTAGCAACTTATATGAGGAGCTCGTGGCTAAATAATAACAGCCGAACGGGTCGCTATTCAAGGTTCATCCGCGCTTGCCAAGGTCTGTCTGTGGATGGGTGACCATCATTACATATCGAGTTTCCTCCGCGCCTCGGAAAGTACGTTTAGCTGTTGGTCCTGGCTGACATTTTTAGATCTTTGGCAGTCGTTACAGGTAGTCAGTGGCCCGAAAGTCTGACAACCAGGCTTACCGGTGTATTGTATTACCCAGTAGTATCTGGGTTGTGGAGGTCAGATAGGCAGTCTCTCCATGTAAAATACTGGTATTCAGCTGCATCCAGTAAGACTGGAAGCTGACCCCAATAACGTCGGGAAAAGAGCTAGGCAGATGAGTAGGAACTTAGATAATTACTTATAATTAACATTACGGCTGACTTATGCCCAGTTTCACTAATACTAAGCGACACCTAAGTGAACGCCTACATATTATTGCACTGTTGAAATTTCAACTCTCGACGCTGAGGCGAACGTTGGAAATCTAATTATGCGATCTAGTTTGGGCATTCGTTTAGGTGTCGTAAACTCTGCTACAAACAAACAGCATTACGTGACCTAAAACTTGCACAAGGTCTATAACTTTTTATCTTTTAATTAAGTCTACAAAATGAGCTAGATTTCCTTTCTTTAAATTCATATGTATACTTGAAAACTTACAAATCGAGTTTATTTTTCCGCATTGATTGCTGCATAGTTACTGCGATAAGCGAAACTAAATTACTTCTTGGACTTAGGTTCGTTCTTTTTATTTTCCTATACCATTGGCCTCAAAATATGATTAACTAATAACTCAAAGCCATTGTAGAATAGACACTCATTATAATTTTGTAGCTAGGAAGATTAGGTGATGTATGACCACAAGTCTTAACCTTTTTGAATTCATGGTAACAAATTTGCACGTCCGATGCTCCTTCAAGGGTGTAAGGACCATCCATATTTAAAAAAAAAAACAGAAAGTGTTCCAGTAATCTTAAAAAACTCTCTTTCAAAGGTTCACCGACCAGTAAAAGAAAACTTTTGTGTATTATTAAATCTATACAGTTTGTTTTATGTATCAATTTCGTGTTGAAACCGCTCGTACTCAGCTAAGCCTACACTAAAGTAGTAAACAGTAACATTAACTTGTATTAATTAAAACATGCTGCAAGGCTTGTGAATAGAAAGGATTATTTTCATCAGGCAGGTACTTACGCATTGTTTTACAAGATGACAAAAAAAAAACAAAATTTTATTTTTGTTTTGGTGGCTACATTGATCGCGGCTTCAGTAGCGTTCTTTACTTTATGTAAAACGTACAAGAATTAGCTACACTTTGGACCTTCCAACAATTTGGCCGACGTCTGCTCAGAAGCACCATACTCGCACGGGGTCAGAAGCACGATGAACGATGATACATCCTTGTGGTACTGCATGCGATGTTCTTTATACTCACATAAACTCACGGCTTTTTCCCATGGAGGTAGGTAGAAACTACAGAACGAAACCTGTAACGATCCTTACATACCTTTCGCCTCGTCCTCGTTCATACATCTGGTCATAGACTTTCTATGTCTTCTCAGATATGAACAATTTTTCCAAACTCCATTCCAGCCAATTCTAATGAATCATTTACTAGGCGTAATAGACTCATCAGGTCTAGTAGTTTACTTGTAAACCCACTAGATTCATCAGGTATGAGTCAATGGGCCGTGACATTCGAGCAACAAATGGCGCGAGGTGACCACTGGTACCTCTAGGGCCGCGTCAACACGCAACCATCGAATTATACGTGCCTACTCTCCGCAATTTACTCACATCACGCTTTTCACTGATATTTTCGCCACGTGGCTTATGACGTCAGTTTTATTAGTGTTGGCGACATCTATACGGCCACATATTCACTAAGCTTCTTACCTGAAGAGTCGCAAAAACCTGCGTCATGCAAAAAGAGTTATCTGCGAGATTAGAATATGTACAGAAGCCCGAAAAAACGATCGTGCAGTAGTCCACAACTCCCGTCTGTTCGGAAGATCGCCATCTTCCTTGTTGTCGGGCTTCTACGGACTGGAGTCGTGTGGCGTGAGGAGTTGGGAGTGATAGAGAGTTGTGATCCCTGTTCCTCACCCCCGGTCGTTGATTTTCTTGTGTAAAAATCACATAGATGTCCTACTATCCTATGGATCGTCCTCCAAGACGCTCATTATTTCAATAAGGTAGGCGGATGTTAAATCTGATTAACTGAGCTGGTGAATAACTAACATGACAGGGGTTGTTCATCCCACGACTGTTTCTTGTAAATAATCTTTTTTATGTAATCAAGCAATCAATAGCCTCGTTCCATCAACTGCACGGTCGAGTTTAGGCCTCCTCTCTTTAGTGCCAAGGCAAAAGGGGCAAAGCAGCATTATCCGGTCAACCACTTGTTTAGCTGTTGAGTGAATATAGGCAGACACAATGGTTAAACGGGCTTGCCCCCTATTACATGACTTTAAAAACAAACTGGCGAAATGTGGGGCTAAGACCACCACTAACCTAACCTAACCGCTCGGAGAATCATTCATCATCTACCACAGCCTGACTTCGCCCACTGCTCATGCGCCACCGCTTCGGGGAAAACAGGCATGATATTATGACGAATAGGAGAACTGAAAAATCACTACAGACATTATGTGGTTTTAGTAATTGTGAGCCACTTAATTCTGTTTGCAATAATCACAGCTTTCTGCTCTTATCTCAATTAGTTTCGTATTTTATATCATGAAAATGTGCTGCAAAATAAATCGTGCAGAGCAAAATGTAAGCAATAATTAAACTAACTATACGTAGCATACACAGCCCAGTTTGCATACATATTGATTAAGTAAGCTAATGTCTTAGCAGTACCTGTACTTGAGGCACGCGATCAATCGGCAAACAAACATACATATGTATGGACATATTTACTACGCAGGAGTATGTAGGGGAAATTGTGACTACATAATGTATGTAAAGTAATTTGGTGACACCATTAGAGTCCACCTGTTTTGCTGAAGGTCACGGGTCTTATCTTAACATAAACGCGTTCCGTGTCTACAATATCTTCCTGTATGTATATGACAACCAAACTGACTGAGTATCATTTATCCAACAAGTGCAATCAGTGATAAAACCGCCATTATACATACATTTAATAGCTTAATTTATTCTCGTAGCTGAAATAAAAAAGCGCGTAGCGAATACTACACACATCGTAGGAGCGTAGCACATTCCATGGTCTTTGCTACGGCGTAGATGCGCTACGCCATTAAATACAACAAACATGCTTGCGGCATATTCTAAGTTCTTTTAACTTTTCATAACTTTTGCAAATGAAGCAATTCTAGGAAAACCGCTCGGTTTCCCCACAAGCTAGTATTTATGGTCGCAATAATACGACGCCGAGGAACTAACCCTGAAATTTAAAACATATTTTATGGCGTCTAGGTTTCTATTTCATTTTTTGCCAATAAAACTATTCGGGGCTAATGTTGTCGATCTAGATTCGTACCAGGCCGTCTGTCGGAATCTTATTAAAAATAATCCGTCTAGAAAAATGTATATAGTAATTTCGACGTTACAAGGCATTTTCTTATAGATCTTATTTTTATTCCCACAATTACGGAATTATCGCCACGATTTCAATGAAACATCCGTTTCAATTTGGGTTTTACCATGAAACGGCGAAAGTATGAACTTACAAAATGCTTCTTATTCAAAGTTTGTAGCATAGATGGCGCTACTTACACTACCTTCTGTTGAGTATTTTAGTTACTTATTACGATAGTTTTGGGGTCAGTTCTTAATTTGGGCCATTTAGCATAGAGTGTGTCCACATTTCCATTAATAAATTATGCAACTCGGAGTGTTAATTTGTACCCAGTTAAGGGCAATAGGTATGCCCCTTTTTATAACTGGCGACTTGTGATCAGATAATATATGCTCGGTCTACCCCTTCATAATTATGTCTGCCATGTTATAATGTCATCATCACCTGCCTAACCTTTTCACAACTATATTGGGGTCGGCTTCCAGTCTAACCGAATGCAGCCGAATACCAGTATTTTACATGTTTTACAATTGTAAATATCATAATTTTCTTTCTACACCCAGGACAACTACAATGTGCTCCACATATCAGCTATGTACTCGAGAGAGGACATCGTCAAACTGCTGCTGTCCAAGAGAGGGGTCGATCCATTCGCAACCGGAGGGGTGAGATTATATCAATATAGAGATTATTAATGTGCATTTAAAATATATTGTTATTAAAAGAGCTCTTTCTGCCAGTTGAAGTGAAAACTTTCACTGTGATATTTTCAGTTTACTGGGTGTTACTGAAAATATAACAGAGTTTTAAAAGAGCATGTTCTAGGAAAATTATTTAATGAATTATTTCACAGCGTACTTAGTAATAATTTATGAAGTCGGCTAAAAATCTTTTCGATTTGCATAACACTAGTCATTAAAGTATTTGCTAGTGAACCATAATTTATTACGAAAATGCTAATTTTAATTTATTAAAACCCTTGTGAAAGTACAAAGGTTTTAGTCCTAACGATGATTTTCACCTAACTTATTTTCATGTTCGTAAAACTTTTACCAATTTAACTTTTACACCTTATAATTATGTATAAAAGGTGTAAAAGTTCATATGTTGCACATTCTAATATTTTAGTAAAACATAAACGAAAGAAATTACAAAATAAAATTAAAACAAGGTCTGCAATTAACTTTAATTCCCGTATTACTCAAAAAAACGCATTCAAACTTTGCATAAAGCTCACAGGCAAGTTGCTTGGTTTGTTAATTGGTGTTTAACATAGCGAGTTGATTGCAGAGCCGACAACAAACAGCAGTACATTTGGTAGCTAGCAGACAGACCGGCACTGCCACCAGCATACTCAGAGCACTGCTTGCTGCCGCTGGGAAGGACATCAGGCTGCGAGTTGATGGGGTAAGCACATTAGTAGCTAATGCTAGTAATCTTTCCCAAAGTGAAATGTATTCAAGACTATTCGGAACGTGACAAGAAGCCCCCTGAATTTATTTGCAGTTTATAAGCAGAAATAATACTTATTCAAAAGTTTATTCATCTTTACAGAAAGGTCATTTACTGTCTGTCGTTAGTACGTCGACCGATGCCAACCTCTACCGATACCTGGCAAATACATAAATGTATGCAAATTGGAAATAGTAAAACTAAACGACCGATGCGAATTGTGTACAATAAATCTTAAGCTTTATAGCGCAGTTATTAGAGTTATGATTTGTAAATACAAGACTTGTAACCGGGCGTAGATGCAGCGTCGTCGCAACCATCGCGTGCAGGCGTGCCGCCTGGCACTGCCATCCGCCTGATTCAGGATCTACCCCCGAAAACACCCTAAAACACAATCTGTAAACAACTACGTTTACAGTGAGCTGAATCAACTCTGTACCTACCAAAGAATAAAACTTTTGAACTTATCGTGCTATCTTTTGACGCAACACGTATTAACTGACAAAAATACTTAATTCGACGATCACTAATTATGACAAAATTCGAGCAAAACTCGGTGTAACGCGCCGCGTGCCGTCCCGCGACTGACGTGCTAAGGACATTCCGATAGCAGGAACGAGCCACCCTGTACGAATAGAAACTAGCTAATTATCCGTCGAGCTTTAGCTGCCGAGTAAACGTCACAGCGCGAATTTACAATGCAAATCAGCCGCTGAATATTAGTTACAACGTCAGCGCTGAAATTCAAAATTACAAATTTTAATACAATACGTCTCAGTCGGTCCTTCGTCACGACTAGAGGAAGGCAGCTTTGCCATGGCCTCCGAATTTCGTTCGTGTAGCTAGTACTTAGTACTCATGGAGGATCAAGTACGTATCACTGGGTCTGAGCGTGACGGACTAAAATTATTAAATCGGAAATCGTGGCAATTTTGAATGCATTCAGTGACGATAGACGATCGATTATACGTTATTGTCTAGTTGCCTGCGAAGACTGCGATGCACATAAATCGGCTGTTATTGTCTGTGGTGTCACGGCTTGGAAGCGGTTCGTGCAGTTGCACCGCGGTGTGCCCGGCGCGTGGTATCGCATGGATGTAGAGCGGATGAGCGGGCGCGATGGGGGACCGGGACGCCGCCAGTGCCAGACGCGGCCACCCGCGCACCCCGCCCGCCAACCAACAGGCGAAGGACCTGCAGAAGCTCGAGATCAGTTTCATAGAGCTCAACAAGGAGCGCGCCAGGCAGAAAGAATGGAAAAAGCTAATTCGCGACATGGTGTTCCAGAGGGGGAAAATCCCGCTGCTGCTGGCAGTGGAGGCGGGCAACCAGAGCATGGTGCGGGAGCTGCTCAGCGCGCAGACCGCCGAGCAACTCAAGGTACGTGCCTGACGTGTACTCAGACGTGACATGCGTCGACACATAACATACGTAGTGTTATGCAACTGCACACGAGATTATTCTATGAATTATTCAAAACCGGCTATACTGACTTGTAACAGTTTTTATTTGCATTGTTTGGAAGTTTACTCACAGCTTTTTGTAAATAAATTAACTTTCGTAAAGCTTGTATTGAGCAGGTTCGCAATGTGAATATTTTGTGCAAAGTCTTTATACTCAGTGCTGTCTTACTTTATTACAAAGAGTAATTAGGTTCACGTGTCGAAAGCGTTTCGTCGCCGCTCCACTTTTGTAGAAAGAAATCTAATTTTAGAATTGATGAGATAATTTTGTATGTAGAAATTAATAACTAAAGTAACAAAGCATTAGCATTGGATTTAACTTGGCGATACTGCCAGCCTTTTGGACACTTTTCTTCTTGAAAATGATCAAGATAAATGTTTGACGCCCAATGATCTGTACGCACCCTTTTGCTTTTTCGAAATACTTGTACATTATTCTATTATTTCAAGGCTTTTATGTAAATAACTTAAAACTATATTCAAAAGACCACATCTTGAAATCTATCAAAATTATCTGAAGTACAGACGACGAAACGCAACACCACCATGAACCATCGCTTCTGCCACCATCAGAACGCTTCGCAACCCATTACCCTGTGTGACCCGGATACTAATCCCAGTAGTTTAACAACCCGTGTGCCACCCAGGCGAGCACCCCCGCGGGGGACACGGCCCTGCACCTGGCAGCCCGGCGGCGGGACGTGGACATGGCGCGGATCCTCGTGGACTATGGCGCCGCCGTGGACGCCGTCAATGGCGCTGGCCAGACCGCCCTACACATCGCGGCCGCGGAAGGTGACGAGCCGCTCGTCAAGTACTTCTATGGAGTCCGAGCTAATGCTGCGATTGCTGATAATGAAGGTGAGTTGACACACAACATACACCTACTGCTAGCTAAGGCACAAGCCCCATCCACGTACGAGGGAGTGGATCGTAATCGGATTAGTGGATATCGCATGTCTTCGATTTTCGGTTCTGGAGCATGCCGGTTTCATACCGATGTTTTCCTTCACCCTAACCAGTTGAGTCTCTAGTTTTTTGTAAAAATCTTGGGATTAAACAATTTTTTTAATAATTAATGATTTTTTGTCAAGGTTTGTTTGATTCCAAACGGATTATTTTCCTTTCTATACTTCGTTTCAAAGCCTAGCCTTCTAATTTATGAATAACTATGCGACAAACGCAGCATCCTCATGACCTACTTTTTCTTCATGGGGCGTCAATGGCGAATCTAGATTGCTTCAACTCAGAAAGCCCAACTAAACCACTCTTCTCCCACTTCTCTTCCAGACCGAACACCAATGCACTTAGCAGCAGAGAACGGCCATGCAGCAATCATCGAGCTCCTCGCAGATAAGTTCAAGGCTTCGATCTTCGAGAGGACGAAAGATGGCAGCACCCTGATGCATATAGCGTCGCTCAACGGACATGCAGACTGCGCCATGATGCTGTTCAAGAAAGGAGTCTACCTGCATATGCCCAATAAGGTACAGTGTTATAGCTTTATAGCATTCTTAACCATTTTCGGTGATGGCGGCCAATTTCAACCGAGACTAGCCACCGACATGGGAGGTATTATAGTGCACAAGTGTGTGCGCAAACACACGCGTAGAGTGCATTTGTGCTTGAGCGCTCTTCCTATCTCCACAAAACTTGCTTGTGGAAAGCTTGGGGATAGACACTATTCTGCAGATAAATAGTAACATCTATCACCGCCAGACCTATTTTGGTTGTCTAAAACTTGATGAAACAATGATTCATGTACCTATAGTCAAACATTATAATATGTTCCTAGTCGTACGACAAACGTTAGCGGTAAACATTTATGAAACAACAATGCTAAAGTATCGTATGTATAAAGTCTGAATAATTACTGTTTGTGTAAATAATTGTCATTATAAATATGCAGCTGTGTATTTAAAACAATTATATTATCACTCATCACATTACAATATATTGGCATACTGTACAAATGTTCAAACAAAGAAAAGGTACAATAATTAAATGATCAACAATGATAAATAATTAATATTTTACGCCTCCAGTTTTCTTTGTTTGCACAACATTGAATGTTACTGCAGCTACGTGAACAATACCAATACAAGTCATGGATTATTTTACTATTATAATTTATTAATACCAACAAAATACATAGCAAACACAGCTTTCACGCGAAGGACTTTAGGTTTCTTAATAGATTCTGCTTTACAGTGGTATATTATTTTTGCACAAATATTTATTTACTGTTGTCATAAATTAGAATCCATAGTAATTATTTAACTCTTTAAACACACTAAGGTGCTGAGACGAACTTATACTTATGCCATAAGCATTTTCTTCCGTCAACTTTTGGCTGACGAGTGCAAAAAAAATGAGAAAATAACTGTGTCTCGGATTTCGATGAAAAATAAGCATAGTAATTTGGCAATAGGGACAGGCCCTAACCCAGATTATGGTCTACCTATAAGTCATAGAATACTTTTTACCGCGAAAGTATGTTCTTGTGGGTTAACTACCTACTTCCACGCAGGGACACCCAAAAGGTAAATCCGAATTGAACAGTTTCAAAGTTGTAACGTTCTATGATTTATATTTTCCTCCCATAATGTTGTTTCGTTGAAAATATTGCCAAATTAAAAAATTAAATTACCCAATAACGTGACACAGAGATAGTTATCATTGATGATAGCAGTAATTAACAATTTCAACCAAACATAACTTCATTTCCCCTTATTTCCGTGACACTGTATTCCATTGTACGAGTTCCTTAGTTACCTACCTATGTACTCCTTGCGCACGAAACTGCTATAAGACGTTGCGTGTTTAATTTCATCGCCAGTGCATTTGTAATTAAATATATGAACGTTGTTCAACCTTAGCCTTATTTCGAAGCTAGGATTGGCTTAACATACAAATGGAATGTCCAAAGAGTGGATAATGTTATAAAAGAGTCCAGAATATTATTTTAACTGAAACTATATGTAATTTGTATGGTCTACATGAAATAGAGTATTTTATCTATTATCATTCTCCTGCCCTTATCCTATTTATTTGGGGTAGGCTCAGCGTTCTTCCATACTTCTCTATTACTCGTCATCTCATCAGACGACTCCACCTTTCTTGGCATATCATCCTTTACACCATTGGTGCCCAACCTATGGTCCGCGGACCACCGGTGGTCCTCAAGAACTTACAATATGGTCTGCGAAAGGTTAACATTTTTATTCATACTTTTTTTATTTTGCACAGAAGATGCAAGCTCAATCTTATTAATTGAAAACCTATCAGAGGCGGGGTGCTAAAATTTTCGAGCTTGCTTTGCTCGCTCTTGCAAGATTATTCATAAGCATATCTGAAAAAAATTATCAACTTATTACTGTTTTAGTATGATTGATTGCTAAAGTTTTCAAGCTCACTTCGATCGTTCTTGTCCTTGATCCTTCACTATCTTAATTGTAAAGGTTTTAATTTTTCCACTTTTTTGCATCGTCGAGTCAAAAATTCACCCCCTATAATCCTGTCGGTGTTTATCTTTAGATAGGATCTTATAGTCCCTGCTAACAATAAAGACATCAAAGTGGTCCCTGGTCCAAGAAAGGTTGGGAACCATTGCTTTACACAGACCATCCTTCGTTTCTTTGGTCTTCCTCTACTAGAGTATTTTACGAGTATCTTTCTATCTATCTATGGTAACCACGGATGACTCAATTTGGTTAGTTGACTTTTTCATCTTTCTTTACCTGTATCGGTGGTGGTGTGTAATCGCAAGCACTACAGCAGAGTACGAGTTCCTGGGTTTGATTTACAGGTCGGCCGAAGCGTTATTGAATTTTGCATCAGAAATTTCTCAGTAGCACCCCAGAGTCTGGATTCGTGCCCGATTGATGGCAATAGGCTCGCCCCCTATTACATGTGACTTAAACAGAACTTATGAAATACCCTGCTTTTCCTTTGGGAAAAACAGGCGCGATGTTATTTTCTTTCAGACAACTGTTAAAATAATAAACAGCGACAGATATTCGCAGTCGGTACTTATGTGTGTTCTTAATGATAACCAAACGCACACAAAACCTGAAAAAAAAAATTCATTCGGTAAAAGTCAAAACTTTAACTAAATAAAAATATTTTTCACTGAAACGTTTCAATAATTTCAAACAATAAAACACCTTTTACGACACTAAACAAATTCAAGTCTTAAATTATCCTCTATGTACTTGTACTGTCTATGTAAATAATACATTTATTGATTTAAATAACAGTTGCTTCCTGCAGTTAACACCAAAGCGTGCAGCAAGCCTATGTCAATAGTAACACAGGTGCAATGACGGCACGGTTGGCGCAGTGGCTGAGCGATTGACTGCTGCGCTGCGTGTCGCGGGTTCGATCCCCGCACGGAACAAATATTTGTATGGCCTACAGATAGTTGTTCCGGGTCTGGTTGTTTGTGTATGTGACTTTAAATGTTTGTAAACGCACCCACGATACAGGAGAAATTCCGAGTGTGGGGCAACGTTTAAAAAAAAAAAAAAAAGTTACTATCTATGGAACTAAGTATTAGTATCTAACGTACAAGACTTTGTCTTGCCCTTAAAACCTACAACTCTTCATGATGTTAGGGTTGGTCCCTAGGCATGCCACTGACTAGAAGGAACCTGTTTTACTAATATTATAAATTCTAAAGTATCTCTGGTTGACTATCGCATTGTCTATTATCTTTTCGCGCCACGGATTTGGGTCATACGAATAAACCATGTCCAGGGCTAGATATAGGATACATTTTATTCCAGTTGTTCGATCCCGTAACATAATATCCGAACTCCACGCAGGCGAGGTCAAGGGCAAAACTAATCTTTATATAATTTGTATTTAACTTATCATTGCTTTAAGGTTGACATTCAGCCATCACGATCAACAACCTTGTAAGAGTTTAAATATATCTACCTAGCATGTCATTATCTACTTAGTTACATGTGACATGCCCGGATTTCCTCTACGGGTTGCGTACAAAGGTCAGCATACATCGTATCCACTCGTGTCGGAAGTGAAACTAGGGTCGACCTTTGTACGCAGCAGTGATAAAAGTAGCTAAATGTAACGCATAAAATATGAAGGCATTTCTACATAATATTAATTTACATTCTACTTGAAAGTATGGTGTTTTGTATTCATACATCATTTGTTTTTGTCGCTCAAATTTTTAAACAAGCCACTTGGAATTTTAAAAAGAATAAAATACAATTTATAAAATAAATGAAAACATTAATTCGCTTGTGCCATTAATAAGTATGATTGTGTAATAATATCCAATATGATAATACCAATAAAACTGACTTCATAACAATACTCAAGTCTTTATTGCATTTTTAATTATGTATTACATAGATGGTGTAACAAGGTAAAAGTTCAATATGGACCCTGTCGGGCACAGCAACATTAGGAGAGAGGAAGAGGGCTCGGTAGCAATTCAATAATATTATTATAAAATATTAGATTATTAGATGTGTTGTAAATTGGTGTATAATTATGAATATATGTATGTACATATACATTAGAAATTGTCAGGTTTCTGCATATAGATATAATATTTATATTCGTTATTTTTATTTATGTATTGCATAAGAATAATTAATGAAGTTTATGGAATTATTTAAAGTATTTTCATTAGTAATTATTAAATTATGTTTTCCTTTATTCATTTAACATCTCATTTCTATACATTTTTAAAAATTTATAAAAATTAATTATTTAAAGTATTTTCATTAGTAATTATTAAATTATGTTATTATTTATGTATTCACGTTTTCATATTTATATTTGGTTTCTTACATTCCTTTGTAACGCCCTTGTGTTCTGCTCGGACTACAATACAGCCTCGGATGTAATTTCAAACTTTGCTCACGTACATGTTTTGTGTGTATGTACTTAAATAAATAAATGTTCTATCCAACTAATATCGGCGTACATCCGAAAAGTATGTGAATTAGCCTTCATCAGAATGATACACGATCAAAAAGATAATAAAAGAGCATATTGACACGAAATTGAATTAGCATTATAACTATACTGTATTGTCCATCTGATGTGCAAAGGTCTCACTCTCCCTTTTCCATACAATTCTGTATTTTGCTAGTAGTCAAGCTCGTCTCGCCATCTTCGCTTTGCTAATAGCGCTAAAAGGATGAATGAAAAACACCGACTTCTATTATTAATCATCTGGCTAGCCTTCTCCCAACTATGTTGGTGACTTGAGATTGGCTTTCAATCTAACCGGGTGCAGTTGAATACCTGTATTTTGCATCGAGCGACTGCCAATCTGACCTCCTCAAGCCATTTACTAGGGACCCCTTAGTAAAACTGGTCGTCTGACTTTCGGGCGTCTGACTACCCGAAACCACTGTTGTGTGCTTTCCCAGGCATTGAGGGAACTCTGTATCTAATAGATGGTCAACCATTCACAAAACAACCTCGGTCAGCGTTGCTTAACCTTGCGTTGACGAACCCCTCTAACTTCTATTTCACCATGTGTTTGTAGGACGGCGCCCGCAGCATCCACACGGCGGCGCGGTATGGGCACGTCGGGATCATCAACACGCTGCTTCAGAAGGGCGAGAGCGTCGACGTCACCACTAACGTATGTCTATTGGATCTTAAGTTACATTACAGCTTCATTTTAATGCGTATTATGTTCGAGCTGCGGGCCATAGCCTTGCTTGTAGATTGATAAAATTAAACGGGTTTTAGTATATATAGTTCTTTATTTCAAAAAATATTTTGCGGAAGTAGTACCTACCAATTTTTGCTTCCCCCGATCAGAATCCATGAGACTGCATTCAGAGGCTACAAGTGACGTCATGACGACGTCCAGTGCACTTTGGGTTGTCTGTCTCGCGAGAGGGAGACTTTAACGAATGTGCAATACCGCACCAAGTGTGCAAATATTTAGCCTATAATAAATTTTCATTTGCCAATGCATGATACAAATGATGATTAATGTGCCTTCTTTTTCCACAATACCTTTCAGGACAATTACACAGCGTTACACATAGCTGTAGAATCCTGTAAGCCTGCTGTAGTGGAGACCCTGCTTGGCTATGGAGCTGATGTCCATGTGAGGGGCGGCAGGCAGAGGGAGACCGCGTTACATATTGCTGCCAGAATACCTGATGGTAAGCACAATAAAGGGCTGATTGAAAATTTTAATGTTCACACTCATATTTTAAGTTGACAGGGTCGGGAGTGACCATACTCATTTTTCTAGAGCAGGTCAGAAAGAGCTGTTACGTCAGCGTGCAAGACATCTATTCGCTTTTATTAATCCGCGTCGATAGGTGTAGTCATTCTCAAATAGAAACGTATTGAAGAATATGTGATTGCAATTAAATTCGGATATCTATGGGCAGGATGATGATGAAATTCGCACTGACGTAACTTAAGCAAATCAAACTATTTGCGGTTATGTCGGAAAGCCATATATACTCGTATATTTTATTTTTCATTTTGGTATACTCACTTAAGATGAACCGTTCGCGCCCGATCAAGATGCACATATTTTATACTAACTGCTGTAGCTTCGGCCCTAGTATGCATATTATATTTTCAAAATAACTGCCATTTTTTTTCCAGGCGACAAATGCGCACTGATGCTGCTAAAATCCGGAGCGGGTCCTAACAAAGCGACAGAAGATGGCCAGACCCCAGTACACGTGGCTGCCAAGTACGGCAACCTTGCCGCTCTGGTACTACTGCTGGAAGATGGAGGAGACCCACTGAGGAAGACTAAGGTAGAATTTACATCTTTGTTTAAGGATTTCTATTTCAAATCGGGGCTCTGGAGGTGGCCAGGTTAATCACGGCGTCAGTAGCTCTTTTAAGTCCTCTAAAATGTGTATGTAGGGACACTTGGTATACTTCAGCAAGTGGGCTACAGTCTGGTAGGTCTTCTAATGCAGTAGTTTTGTAATACTTACCTTACCCATCTTCGACATGTTGGTTATGAAGTCTGATTCCCATACTTTCTACTCTATTTGCTCCAGTTATAATATTTTAACGTCGACGGCCACGTGTTCAATATGTGAACAGTATTATCCTGCAGTCAGGTATTCAATTCCTAATCAAATGCAAAAATAAAAGTTATTCCATTTTGCATTAAATTAATGGAGTAAATGCATTTATTGTGCGGAACAAAAAAACATGTTTTTTTTAAACTAGTTCTTTGTTATCTTGAATCAATGTGTTTTATGTGAGTAACTTTTGTTCTTGTTCTATTCTAAAGAATATCGCTTTATCTATTTATAGACTGGAGAAACACCTCTACACATGGCGTGTCGGAGTTGTAAACCAGACGTAGTGCGACACTTGATAGAATTTGTCAAAGATCATAAAGGAGAGAATGTCGCTACAGCATACATCGACGCAGTTAACGAAGACGGCGCGAGCGCACTCCACTTTGCCTGCAAAATTACCAAAGAAGAAGTCAAAATACCCACAGCTGACAGACAAGTCGTCAAATGCCTCATAGAAAATGGCGCTGACGTCGCGTTAATAACGAAACATAATTTAGAAACGGCATTCCACTTTTGTGCTATCGCCGGAAACAATGATGTCATGACTGAGATGATCGCGCACATATCCCCTGCCGACGTGAGCAGGGCACTAAACAAACAGAACTCAATAGGATGGACGCCTTTACTAATAGCTTGTAACAGAGGACACATGGAACTCGTCAGTACGCTACTGTCGAACCACGCAAGAGTGGACGTCTTCGATACAGAAGGCAGGTCAGCGCTCCACCTCGCCGCCGAACATGGCTTCTTACAAGTCTGTGACGCTCTCCTAACGAACAAAGCATTTATAAATTCCAAAGCGAGGAACGGCAGAACAGCTCTTCACTTAGCAGCCATGAATGGCTATGCACATCTAGTCAAATTCTTAATACGAGATCATAACGCCATGATAGATGTCCTCACATTGAAAAAGCAAACTCCTCTTCACTTAGCATCAGCCAGCGGTCAAATAGAAGTGTGTAAACTTTTACTAGAACTTGGAGCCAACATCGACGCAACAGACGAATTAGGACAGAAACCTATTCATGCAGCCGCACAGAATAATTACAATGAAGTAGTCCAACTTTTTTTACAATCACATCCAAACTTAGTAATGGCTACTACGAAGGATGGGAATACGTGTGCTCATATAGCGGCTATTCAGGGTTCAGTGAAAGTGATTGAAGAACTGATGAAGTTTGATAGGACTGGTGTTATATCTGCTAGAAATAAGTTGAATGACTCGACACCTCTTCAATTGGCTGCCGAAGGTGGTCATGCGGATGTTGTGAGGGTCTTAGTAAGAGCAGGAGCGTCTTGTACCGATGAGAACAGAACTGGTCTTACCGCGGTGCATTTAGCAGCACAATACGGACATACGAATGTATTAGATGTGATGCGATCGACCAACACACTAAGGATATCAAGCAAGAAATTAGGATTGACACCACTTCATATAGCTGCGTATTATGGACAAGCTGGTAAATAAAATGAACTTAAAAACCACCTAAACGAATAAAGACATTTGAACAAGCCGTTGAGTCATTTATTTTTGTTTTGCAGAAACTGTCCGCGAACTCCTATCCCATGTACCGGGAACAGTAAAGTCTGAAGCTCCTACTGGTGTATCACTAGTTCCGGAATTAGGTGCTGAGTCTGGGCTAACTCCACTACATTTAGCTGCTTACAATGGTAATGAAAACGTCGTGCGATTACTTCTGAACTCCGCTGGAGTGCAAGTCGACGCTGCGAGTAATGAAAATGTAAGTAATCATAACCTTCATTAAAACTTCTTGACTTGGATTACAAATATGATTTTTCTCGCTCCAGGGCTTCAATCCACTACATCTCGCGTGCTTCGGAGGTCACATGTCTATTGTTGGTCTCCTCCTCAGTAGATCAGCAGAGCTACTGCAAAGTACAGATAGGCACGGGAAAACTGGGCTACACATAGCGTCGACGCATGGACACTACCAGATGGTAGAAGTTCTGCTCGGTCAAGGAGCTGAAATAAACGCAACTGACAAGAACGGATGGACTCCTCTACATTGTGCAGCGAAAGCAGGACATCTCAACGTAGTGAAACTCTTGTGCGAATCAGGAGCATCGCCGAAAAGCGAGACTAACCTAAATTGTGCTCCAATTTGGTTCGCCGCTTCGGAAAACCACAACGACGTCCTAGAATACTTACTGCACAAAGAACACGACACTCAGTCCCTTATGGACGACAAGAGGTTCGTGTACAACCTGATGGTGTGCTCCAAGAACCACAACAACATCCCCATCGAGGAGTTCGTGCTGGTCTCGCCGGCGCCCGTCGACACTGCAGCTAAACTGTCTAATACTTACATTATTCTATCCACTAAGGTATGACTCACTCTTTAATTGCTTTGTGATAAATCTGTGACTTTATATTCATCGCACGTTGTTTGCCGTAACAGGAAAAAGAGCGTGCCAAAGACCTTATAGCGGCAGGAAAACAATGTGAGGCGATGGCCACCGAGCTGCTCGCACTGGCCGCCGGCGCCGAGTCCGCCGGACACATCCTCACCGCCACCGACAACCGGAACATTGAGTTCCTCGATGTCTTAATAGAGAACGAACAGAAGGAGGTCATAGCCCACACAGTAGTCCAGAGATATCTTCAGGTAAAAAATAGGTAACTTCCCTACTTGACAGAAACTTGACTCCACTAACAAATGATGATGTTCATTACTTCGCTTCTTTACAGGAACTCTGGAGAGGGAGCCTCAAATGGACCGGCATCAAAATTATGTTCCTTTTTTTCGCGTTCATAGTCTGTCCGCCCGTATGGGTGGTGTTCTCTCTTCCAGGCCATAGATATAATAAGATACCAATAATTAAGTTCATGTCGTATTTAACTTCACACATTTACTTGATGGTATTGTTAGCCTTAGTAGCGATAACGCCTATTTATAATTCGATATTTAGGGATAGTTTAATTCCAAGGTGGTATGAATGGATGCTGCTCATTTGTCTGAGCGGTCTCCTTCTCTTTGAGCTCACCAACCCCAGTGATAAATCTGGTTTAGGGTGGATCAA
Source organism: Standfussiana lucernea (assembly GCA_964057025.1). Lineage (NCBI taxonomy): Eukaryota > Metazoa > Arthropoda > Insecta > Lepidoptera > Noctuidae > Standfussiana > Standfussiana lucernea. The sequence continues at coordinate 14,081,632 of OZ059794.1, forward strand.
AATAGCAGTTTTGTTATGCGGCATGATCGGCGTGGCTACACACGTCGTCGGCTGGATATTCGTATTACCTAAGTATTGGCCAACGCTTATGTATTGTAGGAATCAATGTTTTGCCTTATCATTTCTATTAGCGTGCGTTCAAATATTAGATTTCTTATCTTTCCACCACCTTTTCGGTCCGTGGGCTATTATTATTGGGGATCTCATGAAGGATCTCGGCAGGTTCCTTGCTGTGTTAGCGATATTCGTGTTCGGCTTCTCGATGCACATCGTTGCATTAAACCAGCCGTTCAGGAATATTAACAAGGCGGAAGACAATAAGTATGCAAGACAAGCAAGAAAGAGACTGTTCTCCGACGGTGAGTGTGAATCCATTATAATCTTGCCTATAACCATAACATCTACCATAGAAATAGTCCATTCATGTAGTTCATGTGTATTCATTCAAATATTAAATGTTGTACTTGTTGCCATAATAGAGACTCTACGATTGAAACGACAAGCGTATGATACACAATGGCAAAATACACTAAACGGGGAATCGTACAGGAGGAAACAAGGTCCAACAGGACGTAAGTCCACATACACACGAACAAGACTGTACTCTTTAATGTTATGTGCATATGAATGCCATTTTCCTTACGATGATCGCATTACAACTCGATGTGCTTGTTTTACTCGTTATTTTTTGTTATAAACAATACGTGCATCCGCTTGCAAGCTTCAGTCTCTGTCACATCGAGAATGTTATCATCGTTGGCGTTACGTTACATTCCATTAGACAACCTTCGCCATCACGTTACGAATGTGGAATGTTAGGTCTCTGTAATATACAAAGTACACTTCGCCTCGCCATAATCTCAATGTTTTATTTTCATATATTATGACACGTGTAAGTGGCTGGTGGTTAGAAATCTTGATGTCTATTAAGTACACAATGCATTTTCTGCATCGCATCGCAACGCTTTATGAGAGTCGTGGTTTACAGATGTGGACACAGAACATGCATTGCGCGTCACAATACTAGTTTTAGTGGAATGAGTGGCCGACCTCACCGCATTTGATGGAGCAAGTTTGATTTGCGCATGCCGCGGCTGGCTTATGTCCTGCGTTTGTTTCACCACTTTGAGGTACCATTTTATGTTTCGGATTTGTTTGGCTGTTTGTCGTCAATGTGGCGTCTGTCCCTGCGTCTGCGCTCTCAATGTCTAGCCGTAGTCGGGACGGGGTGGATTGATGCACTGGTATAATAAGTGGAATTCAACAAATCAATTCTCTTTAGTACACTATTACACTAAATTATGATTTAAACACTAAAGTCCAAAAATTTTGTTCAACACACATGTACACTTCTTTATACCAATGTACAGAATACTCACACAACCGTATCAATCTATCTCTTCCACACAAATAGGTGTCTTTTAGCCGTGTTAGATCTTTAGACTTGCGGGAAGATTGATGCAGGAGTAGTTCAAACACTGACTTTTTATCATCTTCAATATTTAAAGTCACCTCAGTACTTGTAATAAAGTATAGGCTTCGTGAGCCATGCATCAACCTACCCCGGTGCCTGCCGCGCCGCGTCATACCAGACCGTGGTCCATGTTGAGTGTTGTCTTCTAGCGACGTTGTCACCGGTCGAGGCGTTGGAGAAACTGTTCTTCGCACTTTTCGGACAGATAACGTTGTCGGACCTTAACTACGTGTCCAGCGTGCGGCCGCTGTGGACTCAGAACATATTCAAGTTCGTGTTCGGGGCGTACTTACTGATGTCGGTCGTGGTGCTCATAACGCTCCTCATTGCGATGATGTCGGACACTTACCAACGTATACAGGTAACTACGTGTCCCCAGAACTCTGATCTTTTGTTCGCAGTTACTATGAACCCACTGTATTCGTTCGAGCTGCTGTTCTTCGCGGTGTTCGGCCAGACGACAACGGACCAGACGCGCGTGCACCGTAACGATAGTAACATACAGCCGATCTGGACCAATTACCTGTTTAAAATTGTGTTCGGGATCTACATGCTGGTGTCGGTGGTGGTACTGATCAATCTGCTCATCGCTATGATGTCAGACACGTACCAGAGGATCCAGGTAACACGTGAACAGATTAAAACATGATGTTGTACGTTGCGAGCATATTGGCACTCTCTAACAAAGAAATTAAAACAATGATAAAACAGCTATGTAAATAAATGACGGCCGTTATATTGACGCAAGTGAAATTGATGAATTAATTAATAGTGTAATTATAAGTTTTACGCACTGTATTGTACACGTTAGTAATTAAAATTATCAGACCGATAGAGCACATTACAGTATTATATAATTTAAATAGAAAAAAGACGACCTACTAAAATAATTGAAGATACTAAAATGGACAAGTATTTTAAGTTAATTTACAAAATAAAGAAACAATTTAACTAAATATGATAAACCGAATCATAATGGTTCACAGACAGCCTAATTTTCAATCTGAAAAATCGGAGAACCTGTTATAGATCTATGGATTGAACACTATAGTTTAGCATAATCAAAGATAGGATGTCTGTGAGCACCTTTATTACTTATTTAATAACCACTATTTCTATATTGTCAAGTCACACTGTGTGGAAAATGTTTTTCATAAGGCAAAACAATTCGCATGTCTATCGGCCAAATATTCAAACGCTACTCAATTTTAAGTTGCCGTTAAGTCTACTCTGCCACTTTAAAATATAATGCAGGTAAAGAAAACTTTTAAGCATATCTCAAAGTTGACTAGTGGTGGAGTGTATACTGGCGTTCTTTATGTGACTGAATAATCAAGAATTCTATATAATCGCTTCGCTGTTCACAACAGAAACTTAGCGACCATTTTTAAAATATCACAAAGACGCGCAAATCATCAGCCTGCTACAACAATCAAAACTTTTCAGGCCCAATCAGACATCGAGTGGAAATACGGGCTATCTAAGTTGATCCGCAACATGCATCGGACAACCACCGCACCCTCGCCTCTTAACCTGGTGACGACGTGGTTGATGTGGATCATCCACAGGTGTAAGGTAAGACAGTACTGCCATCTGTTATCTTAAAATTACGTTACTAAACTTACTTACTGGGTTAAAACCACTGAGAGATCACGCATACACACAGAAAGACTCGAATGTACAGAGTTACATATAGTTTAGGCCAAACTCAAAGCATTAATCTCAAGTAGACCAGGTACAGACTCTTGAATTGGTAAAGTAGTTATCAATCAAAAAGATGCAGCTACAGTCCCAGTCACTAGGCATAATAACTGTGACAGTGTTGTAGTTACCCATTCCAAAGCGAAGATCTCTATGGAAAAGAATGGACAAGAAACTCCCTGGACACTCTTTTAAATCAGATTTTTGTAACAAATTCATGTTCATAAACTAAGTTTACATTTACTAAAGTATCTGTGAATATGGAATATCGAGTTTTAAAAAGACTGTCACAGTAGTATGACTGACATAAGCGACGATCTACAAAGCCGAACTCTTAATAAAACCCAACTGTGTCATATTTGGGCCCCGTTAAATACTGTACTTAAATATTAGTGTACCTTCAATGACGAAAGAGATTTAATTCTTCGTTTTGGTATTTAACTACAGAAGATTTGGGATTTTCGAAAATTCTCCAGAAACTTCTCATTTATGTATATAATTTAAATTAAGCCAAGTCTTAGATGACTCCACTGCTACACCTCAAATTATTACAACACACAACTGACCACTTTTTCGATATTCAGATTGATTCCAAAAATTAAACAATTTCTGACTGTGTATTGAGTAAGAAAAAACTTAAAACTACCAACATGCGTCCTATTTTTAAGTTTATAAAACCATAATTATTCTGCAATCAATTAGTAAACACTTAAATAGATTTTATCGTCATATCCGAAAAGAACCACAGTAGAAAAGCTTATTTATCATTCCTTTCAAACGGACGCAGACTTTAGCAGTCATGAATCAAATATTTCCAATTATATTTCACGTAGACCTAGCACTAAGCTAACTCAAAAACACATCATTCACATCGCCCCACCTACAACCACAAGGTATATTGGTCTGACTATACAGCATAACACTCCATTTTTAACCCAACTATTTCGCACCAGGATCGCATAAGCAAAAAGAAGCGACCAAGCTTGGTGCATATGATCGGTTTGCAGAGACAGGACCAGATGAGCGCGCGGTCCAAAGCTGGGGCCAAGTGGCTGTCCAAGGTGAAGAGGGGACAGGTTGTGCCGAAGGGTAAGTTCTAGATAAATAGAATATTCCATAGTGTTCATCTGAATTGCACTATAGGCAAGATCCTTACTTACAAAAAGACACGAGCAAAATTCGGTAGGTCTTGTCGCCATTAAAGATTTCTTCTATAAAAACCAAGGACGACACTCAAGTACGTACAAACGAGGAGTAATTTTCCTTGACTTGATACAAAAGGATACAATTATGTAAAGTATCATTCTATGCTTGTACAGTCCACTGCTGTTATTCCTCACTTAAAATCTCAACCGCTAGGTATCTGCAAAGATAAAAAATGTAAACATCGAACTCTTTTTCTCTCAAGTTCCTGATATTCCACCAATTTTATTGTTTTAGTAGTATTTTGTGTAGGTTAACTAATTGCAAGAATTGTAACATACCCGGGGTGTGTGTGGGATCAAGTGTAAGATCCTATGTAAGAAATCATACAAGAGCGAAAAAGAATGTGTGAGTGTGTGTGTGTTCTCCTATTAAAAATAAAAAAAAAGATGTATGTGTAACAATAAAAGAATTTCGGGCGCCTTGGAGACGCACACTACATTTAAAGAATAATTACCAGATAGAACAATTCGAAGAGTCGAACTTTTAATCTGCTGGGGGTGACTAAACTAGGATAATAGAAACAATGGAAATACCTTTGTTAATACCTTATTTATTATGTCAGTAGCTTTCTTTTTACTTTAAATATTAAATTACTAATTTGAGGTTATTATTATTGTTGCATCTTTATGTGAAGAAAGTAAATTAAGTTTGGGCCAGATGTCTGGCTAAAAAAATGATAAATTAGACCTCAAGATTTCGGCGTCGAAGATGAGAGAATCCAGAATCCATGAAATGGAAAATTATAATCATACGAAAGAAAAAAAAAACGCCACAGCAGGGCTGTAACAAAATTTTAAAAGGGTTAATACACAAGTCTATTAGAATTTCAACACGTGGGGAGCATGGCGTCCCAAGAAGGAACTTACCGTTTTTCCGATAATAAATGACTTTTCCCGTGTGCACCGATAAATCCAAAGTAGGTGACAATCACACTAGAGCATCGTCCAATATTGAAATCCTGAAACATCAATTCGACTTAAAACACGAACCAACCTAAAATGATGACCACATATTGGTCTGGTAGAAACAAATCTTACCGAAGAAATTAAGGATCCCTCCTTCTGAACACCTTGTCCTGGGTGTTTAAGGCAGCGATTATGGCATCATTTGGCCTAAAAATATCCGTGATTATACCGGATTTTAAAAATTAAATTGGCGAGATAAATGCCGCGATGACGAAATCAGGTCGTAAAGTGAAACGTCAAAAAATGACAGTTGCCGAACTGAACCAACGCCAATAAAAGACAGTATAAAAATCGTTCCGAAATCGACTAAAATGTGAAAAGCATGTAACAGTTTAAAAAACACGTTACAGAATTTATTATAGAATAACCAAACTTAACTACTACAAATTTTAATATCACACCAACACTTATTTTTACCTACTTGTTTCTGTCTTATAACACTTGTTTCAATACATCTTTTCCCACTCCTAGATTCAACGCGTCTCTCCGTGGTGCATCTAAGTCCTCTGGGCTCCCAGCTGAGCATCAGCAACGCCACGAAGATCGAGAACGTGGTGGACTGGGAGGTCATCGCCAAGAAGTACCGCGCCCTGATGAGGGACGAGCCAGAGGAACCTGCTACAAAGGAGAACGAAGGAGACTCGGCTGACAATGTGTCGGAAATAGTGCCGAACAATATATCCGCCGCTCCTCCTTGAACTTAAACCACAAACTTCTGGGAATCAGTGTACAAATGTAAAATACTAGACGAAGGTCTTACGTATCCCTTCGAAGTTTGACGAGATTGGCAGGCTAAACTAGTCAGAGTGCCTAGACAAGTGACAAAAACAATCGCTCTTAAAACGTATAAGGGCTCATTTACGGAGACGCAGCGCGTTGAGTGGTGCCCACCGCGTCGCCCGCCGCGGGCAACGCGGCTGTAGACGCGCATACACAAATCAAAAAAAAAATTGCGATCAGTTTGAATTTTTTATTGTTTTATATTCTACTATTTTTATTCCTTATTCTATATTTTTAAGTGAAGAATCCAAAAAGAAGGTGAAATTATAAAATAGTCTACAGTATCAAAAAATATTTCAAACTGATCCCAAACTTATTTTGATCTGTGCATGTGCGTCTACGCGGCGGACGCCACTTGACACGCCGCGCAACCCGCCGCCGGACACGTAAAGTCGCTTCTCCGTAAACGCTCCCAAACATCGCCATATGTTTGAATTGAAAGCGGGCCGCACCGCACAACGCGCCGTCTCCGTGAATGAGCCCTAATATTTATAAAACGACTTCCAACAGGATGACGCGTGACGTGAGGTTTTCAATAGCTCATCTCAATACCTTTTATACTGTCTCCGTTATAGTTATTGCTGATAGAATTTCTCTTTGTCTGGGCCCTCTCAGGGTGTTACTCGGTTTTGACGAGTCATTTTGTATTTGTATTTAAATCTTGGAATAGGTTTTTGTATCTGAGATAAGTCAAGCTATCAGTGATAAATAGGTACGGACAAAGTGATTTTGAAGAAGATTTTGATTTGTTAGAAGAATCAGTGTAATGAAGGTCTGCATTGCAAGCGGGCGCAACAATTGTATAATGCCAATGTTTGAAATATTTTACATAATTATTTTGAATCAGCATTTCCAAAAAAAAAAACTCATTTTTTGGCGAGAAACATCAACAAGGTTCGGAAAAGGCTTTGTCGGCTACCGGAAAAACTTTGATAAGATTATTGCTCGTTTGACTGTTTCGTAGCTCCTATAAATACCCTCGATAAACAGTGATTTAAGTAAGATTTAATCAAAGATATTGAAATATAAACAATAGACGGGACAAAACGACCAAAATCGTAATAGACTTGGAAGAGCCCACTGACCATTGCTGGCTCATCTGAGCTAAATAAGTAAGCAATGGTCAGTTGACTCTAGTTAGTGTAACGTGTCCAAATTGGTAGTTACGACTATTTTACTTCAAGTTCTCACTGGTAATATAAGGTATAACAATTCTCTAAGGCATTTCTTTTGATATCCGCTCCATAGTATCTTAAACTCCTTGGGATGAAATTGAATGAATTAACTCAATAAATATAGGAATCGCCTCGCTTGCAGTAGACCCTAAACTTTATAAGCCATTGTACAGTTAAATATAGTTTTAATATTAACGCGTAACTTGAGTTAGTAATACTTAAATATAAAGTTTGTAGAAACCTAGTAACTAAGGACAGCGATGTTATTTTTCCAGATTAGTGTTGTTTAATATTAGGGCTAATTTATTACTACTAATATTTTTATAAATAAACGTGTTGTGTATTTGTGTAACTGTATTGTTTTAAAATAAAATCAGTGCAATTTCTACTCTTGTGCGTTTTATTGTACCTATACTTTCGGTATACTTACTGTAGACGTTTTGAACTATTCGGTATTTTGAACTTCGATGGACTGGCTTTCGACATTTTATTTTTCGGTTTTTGGTGGGTACCTACAGCCCTGTCTGTCAGTAAGATTTTTAATAAGTAGATATTATTTATAAGCCAACTGAACTGTGTTTGTTTAATGTAAGTTTTCCGTTACATCGACGCAGCAAGTTTATGTAGTCAGTAAAACTTATTCAAATCTATGTATCCCATAAAATCTTAATTTTAGGCTTTAGGGCATACAATTTAATTCATAACTCAAAACCATTAAATAATAGTGTAGATGTGGCCAGACAGCCAGACATTTGGCCTCGCTGCTGTTAAATAAATAAAACATTTTAATTTATACTTACATAGGTATTTAAAGTCGATAAGATACAAGTGTTTCTGGTAATATTTTTTTGGTATATAAGTCTTGTTAAATTGTTACTACACAATAAACAGGGTTCTGAAGTTTCCATGAGACTGCCTGAAAAACAAGTGAAAATAATATATCGTGAAATAAATTCAGTATAATGTCGCAATTTTTTTGGAAAACAGCATTGCCTTTGTTTGGTAAGTTATCTTTTGCAACGTCTCATTGAACACTAATAGTTATTTAAAGTTGAATACGAGTATTTCATAATTACTGCGAGACTAATGAATTGTTACAAACATATGTATATACACATCTAACTCCAATGTGGTGGTTTCATGTTTAATGTTCCTCTTCTAGACTTGCAACGTTTTGGATGATCGTGGTAAACCCAAAAGGAACTTGTCTGGTACCTCAGATCTAGCGATCTGGCCTCCCAGTTCAAATGATCAAAACGGTACATTTAAGACCAAATTATCAGTCAGATAATTCCGAGTTGTTCAGTTGGTTTGCCATATTTGTTTGTTGATTCGTTGACCATAGAGCGATACACATGCCAAATCTCCCGAGCACGTAATGTACTCAAAAAGGGTTCAAAGTTTTTTCTTCACGTATAGGTAAATGTATCGATGTTTCTGGTCATGGGGGAATTCCGGGGGATTACCATGATCTGTTAGTGACTAACAGATCATGGTAACCCACCAGGTCCCGAAATCGCCAATACGTAATAATTGATCAAGCGTGGCGAACAACGTCCAAGCCTTTACGAATTTTATAAATGTATCTTATCAATTTTCATTATTACTTTTCTTACAGTTATTTTGCATTTCACGCAAGCTTGGCAATTGGTATGTTTTAATGGGTAAGTTTCATCAAGCCAACGTTCCGATAGATGTTTGACAATATGTATGTATACCTATTTTAAATTTTTGGAAGTGACCCACACTCAGCATTGGGTGGCCAGAGGTTGATTTTTGCTTCCAAAGCCATAAAATTGTGTCTCTTATTTCTAAATTATGAGAAGGAAAATTCTGAAAAAAATTAGGTTTGTAATATAAAAAAAAACTTTCAACGAAAATTGGTTTGAACAAGATTTGATATTTGTTTTTTGAGATATAGGACTTTTAGGCCAAACTGCAACAGTAACTTTGTTTTTCATAAACATGTTATGAAAAACAAATTTAGTTTTGCTGTTTATTGTAAATCTACATCTGAATGAGTACTAAAAAAATTGTTCTTATATTTGTTGGTGCAACGGAATCCTGTGTGCGAGTCCGGCTCGCACTTGGCCGGTTTTTTTATTTTTTAATCAGAAACCGCAACAGGTAGGTAGATAAACGGAGAATTATATTTCAACGACATTTGACACCAATAACAGTATTACAAATAGACCGTACCTACTTAGCTGGCACATAGAAGCAGCTCAAAAATATTTGTTTTACAATTACTAAGTTCCGACCTCCTTGCGTTTCAGCTCAATAAGTAACTCTTATAACGTGACCTTGGAAAATGTAACCCAACAAATAACAAATGGATATATTGATATAAACAAACCAACGAAAATATGCACACATGGGTACAGGGGTGCCATAAACACTCAGGGCACAAACCTGCTAATTGAAGCTTACTTGCTACTTGGCGTAAATGTTTGTGCAATCGACTATTCTAAAGAAGCGAACTTTGGCCTGATTCCTGTGCTGAATTATCCTGCTGCTGTCGCTGCCGCTTACGTGGTAAGAATTCTTCAATGCCTTAGATTTGACATAAATCAGCCTGGTTTAAGGTTTTGCTGGGTGGGTCGGTTTTAGTTTAAGATTTGAGGAAGCCCTGTATCTGTCACCTCTGACCTAGACTAGAGTCAAGAGAAAACCCATCTTAACGTTCGTTTTACTCCTAAGGAAGTTGCATCGGTGGTAAAATCAATGAAAAGAGGTAAGTCACCAGGTCACGATGGCCTCAGTATCGAACATCTGAAATACGTCGGGGTGCACTAGCCACGTGTACTTGCCATGTTTTTTAACTTGTGTATTAGTCACTGTTATTTACCAAATAGCTTCATGTTTACTGTTGTGGTGCCTGTTACTAAAAACTTTTTTTTAAAAAAAAAACCGACTTCCAAAAAAAACACAAAAAAAAGTGGAAAATAACATTACGTTCGGAAGTCGGTGACTATGGTTTGTTTCATTGACTTTTTTGGCACCGACTTCCGAAAGTTATATTATTTTCCACTTTTGTGTTTTTTTTGGAAGTCAGTTTTTTTTTAAGTTTTTATTTTACCCTTTTTAGTTATAGTATCACACACAAATCCTTGTCAAGTATCAATTTCGCAATTTCTTTTACTTGGATGACATTTTTTCCAGCTATTTTGATTTCAAAACCAAACTGCTGAACCGATTTTGATGAAATTTCTATGGGACCAATTGGGAAGTAGATCCATTCAGATAAAAGAAGAATTTTTCAAATCGGTTGATAAATGACGGAGATATGAGGTAACAAACACAAAAAAAAAAAAACATACAACCGAATTGAGAACCTCCTCCTTTTTTGAAGTCGGTTAAAAATAAAACTGGTAATGCCTCTGATACCTCAAATTATAGACCTATTTCCTTGGCAACTGTTTCCGCCAAGGTGCTGGACAGTCTGCTTGACGAACAATTGGCTAAGCATCTAATACTGCATGACGCTCAGTTTGGCTTTAGGCCGGGGCTGTCCACTGAAAGCGCTATATTGTATCTTAAGCAGACTGTGCAGTACTACAAGAATAGAAAAACGCCTGTCTTTGCCTGTTTTTTGGACCTATCGAAGGCTTTCGATCTTGTCAGTTATGATGTGTTGTGGAATAAGTTGCTATCTGAAACTTCTGTACCAATTGAAGTTATATCAATATTTAGGTATTGGTATAGCAATCAACGCAATTGTGTAAGGTGGAACGGTTCACTGTCGAGTGTGTACCGGTTGGATTGCGGAGTGAGGCAGGGTGGTTTAAGCTCGCCTCGCTTGTTCAACCTGTACATTAACCGGCTGATTGATGAGCTCAGCAGCACCAAGGTCGGGTGTCATATTCACGGAGTGTGTACCAATAATCTTAGTTACGCAGACGACGTGGTGTTGCTGAGCCCATCAATTAGTGCTATGAGGAGGTTAGTGTCGATCTGTGAATCATATGCGGTGACTCATGGGTTCAAATATAATGTTGGGAAGAGTGAACTAATGCTCTTTAAAGCCAGTGGTTTTGCGTACCCAGCATTTCCCAATGTATCACTGTAACGAATATAGCCTCTGTGTAGGGTGTCTAAATTTAAATATTTGGGTCATTGGGTCACCGATGATTTAAGCGATAATGTAGACATAGAAAGGGAATGCAGGTCGCTGGCTGTCCGTTGTAACATGCTGGCCCGCAGGTTTGCACGGTGTAAGAATTCTGTTAAAATCACGTTTTTTAAAGCGTATTGCCAATCTTTTTACACCTGCAGCCTGTGGGTCAGTTATTCGCAGCGGGCTTACAGCGACCTGCGTGTCCAATATAATAATGCACTCAGGGTACTGTTGGGGCTGCCATGGCGTTGTAGTGCGTCAGGGATGTTTGCTGAGGTGCGGGTTGATGGCTTGGCCGCTATCGTTAGGAAAAGTTGTGCCTCCCTACTCGCTCGCGTTCGTGGCGGTACCAACACTATACTAGGTGTTTTTACTGATCGGTGGAAGTCCCCCATGCTGCAAAGGTGGGTGCGACTTCATGTCATAATTTAATTTTGTTGTCAATACTAACATTAGTCTTTAAGTACATTGTTACTAACAAAATATGGATCTGGTCTGAAATAAATGTTTATAATAATAATAGTTATTTAGCTGGTGTACAATGTGTAAACACGAAGCCGTCAACCAAACATTCTGTAAATTTACGCAAAAAATTGCTGGGAAAGAACGTTTTTGTGTGAAAAATACGATTTACTGTAATGCTCTCAAAACATTGTGCGGATGGATGCATGAAATAGGACAGGGGTGAAAAAATACCGCAATGACAGGGAGAAATAAAAGGCAGCCATACTTGCCTAGGGTGGGTCCATGGGTGGGTGACTACCCATTCCATACCGAGAAATCTCCGTGCCTCGGAAAGTGCATTAAGCCGTTGGTCCCGGCTATCATTTGTACATCTTTGACAGTCGTTACAGGTAGTTAATGGCCTGAAAGTCTGTCAATCAGTCTTACCAAGAGGTATCGTATCACCCAGTAACTGGGTTGTGAAGGTCAGATAGGCAGTCGCTCCATGTAAAACACTGGTATTCAGCTGCATCCGGTAAGACTGCAAGCCGACCCCAATAGAGTTGGGAAAAGGGCTAGGTAGATGATGATTGATTATATAGATAAATAAAAATGGCAAATATTTGACAGACACTTACTTGCAACATTACCAACTTTCGGAATACTTATGTCAATCAAGGAAAGTCATTGTAGAAATATGAATCGTTTTGAGATACGTGATTGCCGCTTGTCTATTAAATACTTAATACCCTCTGAATGGCTTTAATAATTAATTGATTCAGGCTAAATAATATAATGAATTAATTAATAATGGTGAGTACCTACTACATTGATCGCTCTTTTAATGGTTAAAAGAGCCTGCAGTCTTTTTTTATTGTGATTTTTTGATTACTTTTTAATTGTGACGATAACGTTTTATTTCTGTAAATAAAAGTATTTATATTTGGAAATACCCGTGTATTATTTTATTTAAAAAAGAATAAATATCTGCCTCGTAGCAGTGCAGAGAGCGTGGCGACCTCTCTTTATCCAGAAACCGTATTTGTTTGCTAATTGCTGGTTTATACCCTGAATTCCAAACAATATAGGTACTTGATGTTTTGTCTTACATAGGTGCTCAATTACGGTTGATCCATTGATGTCTACGATCCGATACAACAGTTGCTCGATTCGAACCCGTTTCCAATGCCTTGGTGTTTATAAAATCTCATCAAAAGTACTATCGAAGAAAGTGATAGCAACTAATAAGCCCTAAAAGTAAACTAGGTACCAAAGTATAAAACCTTAACTAACCCTACACTATATATCGGTTACTGTCAATTGAAATCCACAAAACAAATAAAAAAATTACAGTGCTTCAATCAAGGTCTCTTCCGCGGCTGTTAATTTCGAAGCGATTGTATTATCAGCTCCGCGATCAGTTCTAACGTAATATTAGTCCGCTGCGCGCGCGCATCCTTGCACAAACGCGTGCGCGGACGCAGACAGTGGCGGGAAAAAGTTTTAAATAAAATACGAATGTCCTCTTTAAAAAAAAAAGTTCAGTGAGCCTGGCTGGCCTGGCATAAAATACATTTTATTATTATTATTTTAACCCATGTGTATTGTATACAGAAAAATACAAAACATATATATTTTTGTGTTAAAAATAAAACTTAAAATGTGCAGTGCAAAGAATTTGTTATTTTTAACTTTTGTGTGTCCAATAGTGTTGTTAGGTTTGTACTACTATGGTTTGTACAATTATAATTGTAAATAACAGACCTGCTTGTTTTTATTACAAGATTTTATGCAAAAAAAAAAATATATAAGTACTAATATTTTCTTTTTTAATTATATCTATTCTTACATCTTTATCATCATCTTTCTGCCCTTGTTCTATGTATTTTATGTGGGGTCGGTGTTCGTTTGCTTCAATTGTCCCCTTTCAGCCGTCACGGTATCATTTACTTCTTTTTCTTTCATATCATTACTCATGTAATCCACCCATCTGTTCTTTGGCTTTCGTCTCCCTCTCCATTCATCTCACTCGCATTCAGTCACCACTACTTTAGTCCATTACATTTGTTCCTATATATGTACATTTCTATTCGTTAATAATAATGGCAAGATTTGGTTTACTTTGTGCGTACTAACTCACTTAACAGAAAACGCGAGTGTTGTAGTATTTTATTTTTACTTTCATTTGTTTTTACTCAATTGAAATTATATCATTTTCAGGCCTTTTGGAATCGTCACAAGCGGCATTTTTACGATGCTACAACGGGTAAGTAAACGTTTAAGTTGATTTTAAACATAGGTACCTACATATAATTAGGTTTAAGTCATGATGAAGCGCCTCGAAGATTTGTATGAAATCGTTCGAGCTGTGGCATCTGACATTACTACCAAATAAAACCGATATTTAGTATTAAGGGTTTAAAAACACCCTTAACGAATCCGAAAGGCACTTATTACTCCCGTCACTGTGATCATGTAATGATGAAATGCACAGAAAAAGATTATAGTCTGAAACAGCACATAGGCAATTTTTTCTCACACATACAAATCAAAATTTCTACGCAAACGAAGTTGCGGGCAAATGCTAGTTATGATAATAATATAAGAGCCTGTTATTGACCCTTGACATGTTAACGTTCGAACTCGAGACCTATGACTTAGCAGTCCAACGGTCACACCACTAGGCTATCACTGCTCATCACTTGCACCGGTGAAGAAACCAGCACAACATCGTGAGGAAACCAGCATGCCTGAGAGATATTTCTCGACGGCATTTAAAGCCAAGTCTGAGGCCCATGGGTGGCATAAACCTCTCACACCAGGTTAGGCACAAACCACACGAAAAAAATAATAATATAGTTATGTACCTAAGTATTTGTAACAATGCGTTGTTCTAACCTACTTACTTAATATTTATTCTCCTTCACCAGTAATTCGGCCATACCATCGCAGCAAAATAACAATAGTCGTGACCGGAAATCCAAAACTCTTGGATCAATATCAAAGACAATAGTAATGTGTTACAACGTAATACTTGTGTAACGTAAGGCAGCAGGCTCAATACGGAATGCCAATCAACTTCGAAACACTATGGTGACGAGCATGACCAATTGATACTGTCCAGCATGAGTATTTTGGCTTGTGACAATAGTTGGAACTAACAACGTTTTTCAATAAAAATTTCACAAATATTCACAACAGCGCCCTCATGACTGTAAAATCCTGTTTTAGTAACACTAAGTGACGCATAATTGTCTAAATACATAAACAACATAACGTCACGCCTTTTAATCCCAGAAGGGTTAGTCAGAGGTGTCCCTAACGGTACACCCACATTTCGGTAGTTATGTTTAAGTCCCATGCTGTCCCATGTAATAGGGGGCAATCCAATTGCCATCAACCGGGCACAAATTCAGCTTCCGCGGCTACTACTGTGAAATTCATGCTACAAAAACCCACTAACACATTACCCGACCCGGAAATCGAACCTAGGACTCATCTCGTCATCATGCTCATCAGTCGCGATCGTGACCACTAGACCAACACAAACAATACATCGTCGGTTGGAATTTCCAAGCCCAACATTGCGCTTTTTCATTTGAAACGGGTCTTGTCGACGGAAGAATAGACAAATAATTGATAGATTGAGAATAGAATTTAGTATTATTGCTTTATATGACGAGAGCCTTATGATATGGATTCTACCCGAATTAAAGATAAATAAATAAATAAGAGAACTGATTTTGAACAATTTGAGACGACAGCACAAAAACTTTGGAAACAAATATCTCATCAACCATTGACTAAAGAAAAAAAATGAGGAACCTCGATAACATTTTTCAAGAGCTATCGATACACACCCCACACAGTGTTATACGTAGATATTTTATTTTTGAACCTTCGGTATTACGTATGGAGGGCGACCCCTATTTATGTTTTTTAAATTATTTAAAAAACAATGTACGACTGTTTTTATGATTTTTCATTTTTCTCTAAAAACTAATGCTAATCAATAACTATGGTATTGATACTTGACCATTCAAGTCAGTGAGCTCCCTACATACTTACGTAGGGAGTACGTAACTAGAACTACGTACGTACCTTGATATGGTACCTTGATACTGGGGGGGTATTGATGATACGTGCTAAAGGCTCGTGGCTAAATAATGACAAGCTAAGCCTGCCGAGGTCGTCTGTGGATAGTGAACATACATTTCATACCAAGACCCCTCCGAGCCTCGGAAAACACGTTTAGCCGTTGGTCCCTATATCTATATATGTCCCTATATGTACATCTATAACAGTCGTTATCCACGTGTATTCAGAAGCCTGAAGGTCTAACTTCATGTCTTACTAAGGGCTGTCCCATTACCCAGTAACTATGGATCGTGGAGGTCAGCTACACAGTCGCCCCATGAAAATACTAGTCCGCTGCATCCGGTTAGACTGGAAGCTGATCCCAAAATAGTTTTTTTTACTTGCTATTAACTCCTGTATCGTGGGTGCGTTTCCAAAAAATTAAACTCACATACACACACACCCGGAACAACTACCTGTAGGCCATACAAATATTTGATCCGTGCGGGAATCTAATCCATGACACGCAGCGCAGCAGTCGATCGTCAGCCACTGCGCCAACCGTGCTGTTTATATAATAAAATAAATAAACTCTGCTCCATTGCTCCTATGTGTCTAAATGGATGCAAAACCAAGGTCACGAAGTCGCTATTGACATTGAATTATAACAAAACTGAAGATCTACTACAGATATCGACTGCTTAACCAAATGTTATTAATATGTTTATAATTATATTTACACCGACTTACAAAAACACAAGTTTTTCACTATATCTATCTCTCCATCACACACATATACAGAGGTACAAAAATAGGCCACATCATAGTTGCAGTAACTAGTAAATCTTATATTGTAAACTGTTCAAATGTCATATTGCAATATAATAATGTTATACTGTGCTCGTACTACAACTACTGTTACAAGCTCAAATCATAGGCGAGGACGCTGGCACCCTAAACACAAGTTAAATCTTACATTGGGTGCCAGAGCTCATCGAAAACTCACTGTTCCCTAGTTGTAACGCTGCATAGTGCTTAGATAAGTGTTTTCTTGTACAATTATTTAAGGTAATAAATTTTGTTTTTTTTTTTTTTTGTTGCAGAAGATTAGTACCAAAAATGATAATTGAAATATGTATCAGCTCAAAATAAAAAAAAATAAAACAAATAATATGAACTAAGAAGTATGGCCACTTTGTTCTGCATTGCTTTACCTACATCATTAGATCTCTTATGAAATGACAATGTCTAGACAATTACCTTGACACCAGCGGTAGGTGAACACCCAGCTGTACTAGTTTCTGTAAAAAAAAAACATTTCACGAGTGAAAGTGACCCTAATTACTAAAAAAAATATTTAGTTACAGATTACAGTCAGTCCGTATTTTCTCACTTGCTTTTGCTTCCTACTTTAAACTAGATTTAAATAATAATGTACCTACACAATCCGAGTCATTGTTTCAAAACTGATTTTCATGAAAAACCTTGGAGAAAACAATAAATACGTTTATTGTTTGTAGAAGATAGAGTATAACTTCGAGGCCACTCAGTATTTAGTCATTAGTTTTTTGTCATAATTGTTGGCATTTTAGTTTTATAGCTAAAATGACAGCAATTAGTAGTACGTACTACTAATTCGTTTCACGAATTTGGATATTTGAAAACATTTCTAAACTAAAATACATCGTACACAATGTATGATAATATATGAGAATAGATATTGCTATACAAAAAGTAGTGGACTAAATATTTTCTAAATCGAAATCATTAGTTACTAGCTTAGGCCCGCGGCTTCGCCTGGGTGCATTTGGATAATGTTCTAACGGGATCGTACTACCGGCATAAAAAGATATAAGTACATTCTATTTGTTAATCCAGGCTATAAACTATCAGTGTGCCAATATCCGTTTAGTAGTTCTTGCGTGAAAGAGTAACAAATATCCGTCCATCCATCCATCCTCACAAACTTTCGCATTTATAATACGAGTAGGAAGTAAGATGAGTCTTTTACTCAGTTCGTAGTAAGATAACCTAAATAAAGAAGTATCTTTGTGCGTTATTTTTCCTAGACGCCTACATTCTTTATCGTAAGCAGGAAATATAAGGCATTACCTTGGCCAGCAAAAATGCAATCTAGTTAGTTAAGCAAATAGATGAACCCATCCAAGTTCAAAACTCGACCTCGATGCCTTCCCATGTCGACAATGCGACGCACCGCTGCCATGCGCGAGCGACTTTGGCAACGACATGGATGAGTAGCGATTGACTGACTCACATACTAACTGGTTGTACTTTTTTTTACTACAGTGTTATTTTTAAAGCAGAGCTGTATTTAAATGGCTCTAAGATCTAATCATAACTAATATTAAGTATGATAGGTGAGTTTGTTTGTTTGTCACGACTAGCGCCTTCCCGCGTAATCAGATTTCTATGAAATTTGGCACACAGAAAGACCATGACGTGAGTACCGGGATAAAATGTATCCTT
The DNA here is from genome assembly GCA_964057025.1 of Standfussiana lucernea. Classification (NCBI taxonomy): domain Eukaryota; kingdom Metazoa; phylum Arthropoda; class Insecta; order Lepidoptera; family Noctuidae; genus Standfussiana; species Standfussiana lucernea. Next base: position 14,100,058 of record OZ059794.1, read on the forward strand.
TGTCCTAGGATACATATTTTTATCTTGGTACAACGTTCCCATGGGATAGCTTTAGAGAAAAAACGAGCGAAACCGGGAACAAAAGCTGGTCCAAACTAAAGAAAAAACTTTATAATAATTATAAATATTCAGCTTTATATAATAAAGTGGTTAGAGGTGGCATTAGCCACCTCTAACCACGGAAATTATTATTTGACATTCAAAACAAAACATTGCAAATCAACGAGCGACTTTCGAAACAACGATAAATTTGAATAGAATGTAGCCTTAAATCTAAATAATTTAGAAACTGGTTTATTCGAAATTTAAATTTCGACCTTCACGCGGGCGAAACCGTAGGATAATTCCATGTGTAAACGCAATATGGTTTGTGTTACACTTAGACCAATCCATGACAATGGGGGCTATCGCGCTCGCTATGTATTCGCCACTGGAGGCGTTCGTGTAGAGTAAGGTCTTCAGAAATGTCAGATGTCATAGAATGATCCCGCGTTGCGCGCTTTTTTATCACGTAGTCTTATTAATATTCACGAGTGTGGTCAAGATTGAGCCTTATGACTTGAAGATTGTAGGTAGCAGGTTGGGAGTTCTAATTTGTTAGTAGGTACTTGAAGGAAGAATGATTTTTAAATGTTTCATGCTTGCTAATTTTAGGGACAATATTGTAAATATGTACCTTAAGTTTACTAGTGCCAACTACTTCAACTTCATAAAAAGTTTATTTAAACTTTTTATGAAGTTATTGGTACTTTAAAGTATAAAATAGAATTAATGACAGGACCTTACTCGACAGTGGCGCCATCTGGTGAGCTCAAAAACGATAGCCCTCATTGAAACCGATTGCCATTGCTATACTGTTTTAATTGCGTACCGGAAGTCTGTAATATCAGGTGTTTCACAGACCTTTTATAGAACCTAATCTATCTAGTACTTCAAACTGGGTTATAATACTTAGGAAATCAGTTTTACTGCCGCTTTGGTCTGGTCGTCACAACTGCAAGCGCTACTAATGCACAGGTCCTAAGTTTAGAGTCCCAGGACAGGCTAAGTGTTATTGCGTTTTTCCCTTTCTCAGCTGGCCTGGCTGGTCCGGATTTCTGCCCGGCTGATGGCAAATAGGCGATAGAGAAATGTGAGTGTACCATAGCTACAATTTTATATAGATATGTTTTGAAACAAATTGTATCGTTTGAACTAGACCGTCGACATTGATACCTAATGAAAGTGAAATACAAGGCCTTCTTAAAAACTGGCACTATGCATTTTTATCTTGAATTTCGCAATTAGGAACTGACTTAGGCGGTGCTGTTACCCAATTTACATAATCATTTAAATTAAACCTAATTAACTTCTTCATAATTAAATTTAACTATGAGTATTTTATTGTGCTTATAGTACGTAGTAACCATTTGTCCTAAAAATTGGTCTTTCAGTATGGAAAGCTTTAATAAGTTGTAAAATAGCTTATGCCTATTATAGAAGGACATGGATTCACTATGGATGCAGGTTAGTAACTTAGTAGGCATACATTCAATCGTAAACCATATCCTAGATCATCACCATTCTTCTGCCCTTATCCCAATTTATTTTGGGTTGGCGCAGCACGTCTTCTTCCATAAGTCTCTACTAGTCGACATCATAGCAAGCAAGCCCCTTCTCGAGAAATTTCATCTTTCACAAGGTCCGCCCATTGTTTTTTTTTTGGTTAAACTGCATTTACCTTATATTTCGCTAAATAGGCGGGAAAACAGAGCATTTCAATTTTTTTTTCTTCCGCCAACACGAACTACATATTTACGTGATTGTTATTTCTTACATCGAATTTCAATGTCAGAGGTAAATGAAACCTCCAAATAATCTGTATGACGAGAATGGTTTTTTTCCCTAAATTGTTGAGGTCTAGGTCTCACCAGGGCCGATAGAGGCATTGCCTGTGAAGAATTTACTAACAAAAACTTGACTTGATTGTCTCGTTGGTCCATTAGTCACAAGCGCGATAGTGATACTGAGCATAGTGTATTCATTTTGAAAACCAATGAATGTGGATGAAGAAGGCCAAAGAACCGATGTATGCACTGTGTAAAGGATAATATTTATGGTTAGAAAGGAGCTCACTGCTGAGATGACGAGTAATCGTGAAGAATGGAAGAAGAAGACATGCTGCGCTGAACCAATAAATTGGCAAAAGTTGGGGTAAATAAAGTAGGTAACTATTCCTTTACGAGTTTCATCTTTCAGTTAGAGGTAACGGTACCACAGAAATTATATAAATGAAATCAGCAGACCAGACGTTTTCAAAGGTCATTCATTCCACATACATATGACATTTGGGCGGTTGCAGATTGCATTCAATGCAACAGTGAATGATTATTTTTGTGCAATCGTTCATAGATGGCGCAAAAATGTTATAACGTAAGTTTGCCAGGCTAGACATTATCTTGTAATTTCACGCTACCTAGACGGTGCATGCACATTCTCTTAGCATTCCATACTGCGATACCAAAAGGTTTCGTTTTTCTCAGGAATTAGGTTGTGGAGATCAGATAAGCAGTTGTTTCATTTAAAATATTTGTTTACTGCTGCATCCGGTAACAACTCAGATAATTGTGTAGTTAAGAAACGGCTAGGCAGATGTGAGATTTATGTTAGTACTAATTCCTCTGAACTACTCAGCATAAGCACAATACGATGTACGGAAGTTAACTGTACCTTGATTAGTAAACGTTCTTCCTGACGGTCTTATCCAGGATCCGGATTGTCTAGTAGAAATCGTTTATTGCGAAACAACCGTCCATTGCATTACCCATGAAATGCGTTTGTACTTCCCTTTAGTACCCAGCTAATCCACCTCATCAGATGATGAAAGGCTAGGCAGATGCCTAGCCTTTTCCCAACTATGTTGGGGTCGGCCTACAGTCTAATCGGATGCAGCTGAATACCAGTATTTTACATGGAGCAACTGCCTATCTGACCTCCACAACCCAGTAAGTACTGGGTAATACGATACCCCTTGGTTAGACTGGTTGTCAGACTCTTTGGCACTGACTACCTGTAACGACTGTCAAAGATCCACAAATGACAGCCGGGACCAACGGCTTAACGTGCTTTCCGAAGCACTGAGGAAACTCGGCATGTAATGGGTGGTCACCCATCCACGGACCAACTTAGGCAAGCACGGCTTAACCTAAAGACCCGAGCGGCTGTTATTATTTAGCCACGAGCTCCTTCGCTGATCCACCTAAGTTGGTAATAATAGGGATTAAAGTATGAAATTGCTGTTTTATAGTAATAGATACTTTAAATAAACATCAAACCTTCATGGTGTGAGATATTCGAGTGAAAGTTCTTTACATTATACCTATGAGATTTTCTTTTAAAAAATGTGCAACATTCGATTTTTTTTTATTTCAGTTGTTTTTTTAGTCAGCTTAGACGGAAAAGATGGATACTTTGAAAATCCGAGTAATTTCTGAATACGAGTTCCGACGCGGAACTAACGCGTGGCACAAAACGGCTCGCAATATCAATGCTGCGTTTGGAGAGGAGACTGATAATGAACGCACCGTGCGTTTTTGGTTTAAACGCTTTCATAATGAAAACTTCGACTTGAAGAACGAACCACGTGGAAGACCGCCACTGTTATTCACACAGCTGAATAACGCTGAATTGAAGGAGACGGTGGAAGCCAATCCGAGTCAAACTACCCAGGAATTAGCAGCATGGTTTAACGTTACCTTACGTACCTTGACACATTTGCATCAAATCAATAATATAAAAAAAAATGGATGCCTCATGATTGGACTGATCTGCAGATAGAAACGCGTGTTTTAAAACTTGCGCTGCCTTGTTGTATCGGTACAGAAATTAAGGAATATTGGATCGAATTGTAACATGTGACGAAAAATGGATTCTTTACGATACCCGTAAGCGAAAGATGATATGGTTGACCCCAGGTCCCCAAGTGACCAAGTTGACCTTGCAAGTGCCCTAAAGCAAACCTTACCCATCAAAAGGTAATAGTGGTGTTTGGTGGTGTCTTCATGGTGTTATTCACTATAGCATTCTCAGGTCTGGTCAAGCAATATCAGCAGATGTTTACTGTGTCGAACTTCGAACAATGATGGCAAAACTGGCAGTGAAACAGCCCCGACTCGTGAATCGATCTTCACCATTATTGCTCCATGATAACGCAATACCCCACACTGCACGGAACACCGTTGTAACTCTACAGGAGCTGCAGTTAGAAACCATACGTCATCCTCCGTACTCGCCAGACCTTGCTCCAACCGACTACCATTTTTTTCATTATTTGGACAATTTTCTACGTGGTGAAAAATTTTCTTCCCAGGAGGCAGTACAAAATGCTTTCACACAGTTTGTCGAATCTAGATCCCCAGAGTTCTATCGCAAAGGCATAAAATAATGGTCTTCCGATTAGATGGCAGCAATGTATAGATACTGAGGGTAAATATTTTGATTAAATAAATGTTACATATAGGAAAAAACGAGTTTTAATTTTGCTTGTTTAAGATCTATAATAACCAAGGGCCACCATGAATGTGAAAATAAAAGTCCTCTATTGGACATTTTTGGAATTAAAATTCTACAGTGCAATAATACTGAGACGGTTTTCACACGACACCGCTTGCCCGCGCGGTCGGGCGGTGAAACGGATCGCACGTCGCATTGGTTTGTATGAAATCCGTTGATGCCTAACACCGTGCACCGCCACAAAATCCATTTCCGCGCGGACGAGCGGCATCGTGTGAGAATCGCCTTAGGCATTCATTTACGTGTCATAAGGTGAAGTAAGTAACATATTCCTTTATTTGCAGATCTCTAAACAACTACATAGTGACACCACTGAACAAGCCACTGGCACTAACCTCATGCATCAACACGGACCTTCCCACCTTGATATACACCTTCGGCTTCCGCGGCAAGACTGCCGGTCCAGCTACCACGGCTGTCTTGTCTGCTTACATAGCTAACAAGAAGAGGAATGTCATCCTCTTGGACTGGGAACAGGAGGCTGCGCCTGGACTGCTGGGGATATCGCTGGGGTACGCGCTGTCGGCGGTACCTAATGCTAAGAAGGTAAAAACGGTTATCTTTGCTTATTTATAAAACGAGAAACGTGGAAAATAGTTTTAAAAACGGTGTTCTCGATTGAGTCAAAAAATGACTGGTAAAATCGAGAAAAGTGTTATGTGTGATATGATAGGGGCCAAAGTATATTATGAACAACTTTTATTGTGGGACTAACGATGAAATTGATACAAAAATTCATATGTAATCTACCTACTTACATTTGTCGAGTTATGGTTAAATGGGATTGGGCAGGTCACGTCAGCCGTTGTCCTACCGTCTAGTGCAGATATTGTCAAGGCATGGCTGCTTTGGCAAATAACTGAATAAGATGGATAGACGGGAGGTGACTCCCGTGTGTCACCAGTGCAGCTGTAGCAAGGACACGGCCCTTCACACCCTCGAGCATTGTCCTGCTTGATGTCCTGCTTGCTAAAATGAGTTTCCTTTAACCTGCATTGTCAGCGTTGACATGTTTTTAAAGGTGCTTGAACTCACACTTGCACAATGGTATGATAGTGACGTCATGTAATGTGGGTGCTGCTTGATGTTCAATACACCTTTGTGTACTTTCTTTATATGTAAAACAAGTTATGCAATCGCTACACCTTATTGTTGCCAAAGGAAAATTAAAGCTTGTTTCGTCTTACCAACTTTAGTTTATTAACGATTTGAACTTTTTCCCGGAAACACACATATTAGTACATCGGATATTATAGTTAAAGACACCTTTCCCGGTACACTTTTGCCTATGCCTTCAGGGACATAAGTCTTATGATTTGGCCTCACGACACAATTCCCTATGATAGTATATTTGCTACCTATGTATAGTTGGTCCCGGCTGTCAAATGTAGATCTTTGACAGTCGATAGGTAGTCAGTGGCCCGATAGTCTGACAACCAGTCTTACCAAGGGGTATCGTATTAACCAGCACTAACTGGGTTGTGGAGGTCTGATAAGCAATCGCTCAATGTTAAATATTGGTATTCAGCTGCATCCGGTTAGACTGAAAGCCGAACCCAATATAGTTGGTAAAAGGCTAGGCAGATGATGATGATGAAAACATTTGCTACCGTGACTAAAACTTTTAATTATTTGATCAATCTACTTTCCTAAAATCACGTTCTTCTTCTTCTTCGTGTCTTTGGCACGACATTTTTCAAATTTTACTGGCCCAAAAACTTCTACACTTCCACGGCGTCATCTGTGGCACCGTAGAGGTCACTTTGACCGCATACTTTGGGGCATAGAGGTCAGGATAGAAGGTCGATGTAGGTTGCGACGCAGTAAACATTGCTAAAACATAAATCTGTCTCTATCTAGGTTGGCAGAGAACTGGGCCATGCGCTGATGGACTTAACAAAAGCTGGAGTGAGAATGGAGGACGTACACCTGGTGGGCCATTCCCTGGGAGCCCATCTTTTGGGATACGCTGGCAAGCGAGCTAGGGAACGGGGCTATGTAGTGGCAAGGTGAGTGTAGCTAGTTGACACTTCATTATCTGCTGTTTTGCATTAGCGTATTTGCTTCTTGCTGCTCACTTGAAATAACACCAAAAATTCATTCCTGTTGGCGGACTGTCTGCGGATATCTTTTTCTACCGCCAACCCGCACTGGTCGCACGTGGTGTATCTAACTCACTCCTCTCTCAAAGAGGAAGCCTGTGTTCTGGCAGTAGAAAACGGCGTGATCCCAAAGAATAAAAACTGAACATTTTCATATTTAACCAAACTTAATGGTATCTGTTGTTCCTGTTCTATAACAACATATCACTATAGAAACAGTAGGATCTAAAACAAATATGCGATTACATACAACACAAGCATTAAAACGTTCTCGAAATAGATCGCAAACTACAATTGCTAATTTCATTCATTGATTGCTTACTTCATCTGTATTCAATGGATGTATTGACCTCTATTATATCTAAAAGAACATCGATAGAATAATAGGCAATTTTATAGTGATTGTCCTCTATCGTCTACTCGTAACACGCATGCATACCCAATTAATTCTAGAGACACATACTTAAACTGACCTTCCACGAAAATACTTCAAGTTCCTTGTTCGTGTTATCTACGCTAATGAGAATTAACTACCTCTAATGGCATCATCAATTCATTACACTGCGATAGCGACCACTTTTCTAAAGCAAAAAAATCTGTAAATTCGCCCCTGGATAGTTAATTTGCTCTAGAGAATATTTCATATTAAAATTTGCACAAAATCCTCCAAGAACGCTACACTGAATCGCTGTAAGTGAAGACGTCATAATTTCTCCAAGTAATAAATGTACCTATTGTTGTTAAAAACGTAACAAGTTCGTAAACTTTCTTTGAATCCTTAGATAGCGACGAGTAGTATTCATTAGCTAGGGTGTCCTTATAAATTCTTTGTCCTCTATATTTCAGAATAACCGGTCTAGATCCCGCTCGCGCCCTCTTCGACGGAGCTTTCTCAATACAAAGCGCTCTCGACCGCACATGCGCCAAGCTCGTAGACATCATTCACACAGACCCTGGCAACTATGGCTCCAACGAGTCTACTGGCACAGTGGACATCTGGCCCAATTACTCTGGGGGCGCATCCATCCAGCCCGGCTGTCCTGTCGGGAAGTTTGAGCAGTTCAGTCCTGAAGGTAAGATTGGATTGTGAAAAACTGGATTTCTGGTCTTGGGCGGAAGCCTGTTACAGGTAGTCTGAAGCACGAAAGTCTGACATCCGGTCTTATCAAGGAGTACATAATTTTGTTTTTAAGAAATCCTACGGGTCTTTTCAAGATTAACATTCAGCCGCTCAAACTAGTAGATAAATAGAAATATACATATTTAGCAATCATAAATTGTGTTTATATTAGGTACGTATCTACTTCTATTATCTTTATTGCTGTTCGAATGACAAATAGACAATGTTGTTATCTAGCTATTAATTCAGACAGACCATGAAAAATTACATTCTTTTAGTTATCTACTAATCAATGTCGGAAATTCGTGTGTAAAAGACCATGGCTCATCTCTACCATTTCTACTAATAATAAAAATGCGAAAGTTTGGATGGATGGATGGATAGACGTTTGTTACTCAATCGCGCCAGATCTGGCGCGCGGATCTAAATGTTTGGCACAGAGATAAATTGTAGTTTGGAATAGCACATAGGCTACTTTTCATCCCGGTAGGACGATCCCGTGGGTCAATTATCGAACTCCACGCGGGCGAAGTCGCTGGCATAAGCTGGTTTCTAATATTACTTGGGCAATACAAATTTTTATCTTCTAAATATGTATTACTTATCACAGTAGGCTCATCAAAAATGTAGGCCATCAATTAAGCCACTCCAGTCAGGGTTAAATGAGCGAATATGTCGCCATAGAATTGATTAGACTAATCTGTTGGTCAACGCTTGATTTCTCGTCAAGGGTAAGCGAAGATCTGTGGGCCTAGTACGAGTTGCTATCACTGACAAAACCTACTCGTTCGCGTTAAAATGAACTTTATTTTTTAAGCAATAAGTGGGCGTCTATTTATGTCACCGTCTGGTCTTAATAATAGAAATATAATTATAATGTTACGGCTAAAGATGGGTGTGAAGATAAACTTAAAATTGGGACCATGACCAACCAAGTGCAAATTAACCGACATGGTCGCAATATCTAACTAAGCTGGACCACTCCGACCAAAGTAATAGGCCAGGTTGGGTTTGAACTGGGTCAGACCAACCGCGCTACGCGTTTTATAAAATCGCCAGTAACAATCGTATTTTCAAAGCACCGCGAACTTTCTTCATTTTTAGCCAAGAGGTTGCGACTCAAGCTAAACCAAAGTTTAGCCGACTAATCTTAAGTTTATGTTCACAACCACCTTCATCTGTAACATATACGTCTACATCTTGTAGTGTTGATGTGCCGCTAAACAAAAGTTAGAAGTCTATTTTATGGTACTTGGTCAACACAGATCTCCAAGGAATCTTACTGATTTCGTTTAGCATTCACTTCCAGGCACGCCACGTGACGATTTTTCAACAGAACAAATAAAACTAAAGTACGGTACGGTAATGTTGAATTTCTTAGGCCTCGGGCACGAAGTCAGCGGGAGCGGGACGGCGCGGGGAGCGGCGCGGCGACGCTGTACCCGGTGTCGAAGTCAGCGGGCAGACCGCACGGCGGTAGAGAGGTGTAGTGTTAAAGTTACGAGAAATGAGTATCTTTGTACGTCGCGAACGAAATGTCTAAACAGCGACGACGACATCTTTTTGATACTAATTCCTTCCTAAAGTTTGATTTATTGTGGGCAAAAGAAGATGTAAATTCGTACAACCGGGCGAGGAAGCAAAAGACCCGCGGGCACCGATTGATTGATACGCACCGCTCGGCCCGCTCCCCGCGCCGCTGCCTTCAAGGCCAGTTCCATATATGTAAATGTATGCATTGAAACGATCCGCTCCCCGAGCCGCCGCCGCCGCCGCCGCCCCGCTGCTGCTGACTTCGTGCCCGAGGCCTTAACGAAAAACTCTATGACGCTTAGCTGTTCGGCAGTAGGTAAGTATGCTGGTAGTTGTTACTGCCAAATGAATCGCTTCAGTCGTACCGGCACGGAATAAATAAATCACAAGGCTGAATTTATTATGAGGACTATAGGATACGGATTTCTATCCGGTCAGGCAAACCCGAACGTAGGTAGGTTGCCCATAACAATGGTCCTAGGAAAAAATTCAAATTCATTTTATTTGCAAAAACATGTGTAGATAATATACATGGTATGATGCTTATTATAGGTGTTACAAGTGATTCTTTGGCTCAACATGTTTGACCATGGCTGGTGTACAAATTACGGTGAAAGAATTTGAATTCTTACACCGTTAAATGAAAGTGACTCTACAATCCTCGTAAATAGCCAAAAAGTTAAAATGAATAGCCAGTCTGAAAACTTATCGACAACACGGATTCAGTTCGGTTTAAAATGATCACGTAGTTATCGTTTGTGCGTCGATGTCCCTTCCACCATTTATACATAAAACTACCTTAAGACCGAGACTTCACCCGCGTAGTTTTTTTTTTTTTTTTTCTCGATGTGGAAATCCTCAATGGATGTCCTCCGCCCTGGGGAGAGCGGAGGGGTCTGTCAGACTCGTACTGACTAAAACCACACCGGTGTTCCCTCGCACACTTGCGTCGGGGGGCAGCGGGAACTAATGCGACTTCCGCTGCCCCGGACTAGTGTCGGCCCGCTTGACCTGCGGGCCTCGTCCCGGGGGGGAGTGAGGTGTACAAAACTCCCCCCGTTACGTCATAGAGAGGCGCGCGTGGAACACTACGCGCCACCGTCTCGGGTCCAGTGTGTTGGGGGGCGACGGATGTCCCCGAATCCGTCGCCCCTGGACCAGTTTAGGGGGGCCGGAAGAGGGCGTTATCCGCCCTCTGCCGACGCCCGGTGCGTCTGCTGCGGGATGGGCGGGAGCTCGTCATCTCCCTCTCCCTTTCCGCAGCTTCCTTCTGCGACATGACCGTTTCGCAGAAGGACATCACCGCATCCCAGGACTCTGCGCTGCCAACCATCGAGCGAACAACGGTCGGCAGCGACAGGTCTCCTCCCACCTCTGCAACGAGGGTACGGCGCGGCTCATCCCACGCGGCACATTCGGCCAGCGTATGCCGCGCCGTGTCCTCCAGAGAGTGGACGCAGTGATGGCACCGAGCGTCCGGCTCCCTGCTTATGCGACACAGGTACTTCCCGAAGCAGCCGTGCCCCGAGAGCACCTGCGTCGCCCGAAACGTCAGGGAGCCGTGCTTCCTCCCGAGCCAGTCGTCGAGTACTGGCCGGATCGCCTCGATTGTGTCGAGGCCGGCGGTAGGGAGCTCTAGCCTCCCCCGCCACTCCGCCACCATGACCTGCCGGAGCTGAGACCGGCGCAGCGTTATCTGTCGCTGCACCAGCGTCTCGCCCCGATCCTTGGCCTCCTCGCGCCACTGATGTAGCGTCGCGAGGGTCTTCGCCTCCAGGTCCCACGGCGGGGATCCAGCCAGTACGCAAGCCGCCTCGTAGGAGATCGTGCGATATCCCCGTATGACCCTGACGGCCATCGCCCTCTGCGGTCTGCGCAGAACCGCGATAGTGCCGGCCGTCAGGTCGGTCGCCCATACCGGGGCCCCGTAAAGGGCCATCGATCGCACGATCCCTACATATAACCGCCTACAGGTGGTGCTCGGGCCCCCCAGATTGGGAAGCAGCGTTGAGAGCGCGCCCGCCGCGCCCATCAACTTGGGCACCAGCCGCTGAAAGTGGGGGCTGAAGTCCCAACGGCTGTCGAGCACCAATCCTAGGTACTTCATGGTTGACTCGACAGCGATTCGGGCCCCCCCGACCACAATGTGTGATCCTGACGGCGGCGCCCGTCGGGGGCCATGAAAAGCAATGGCCCCCGACTTGTTGAGGGCCACCTCCAGGCCCAGGCGTCGTATGCGGCTCACCACCTGTGAGACCGCAGCCGTAGCCAACAACGCTGCCTCCCTGTACGAGCTCCCCCGGATGTTCAGTATCCTAACCCAAGAAAGTTGTGCAAAGGTATCAAACAGATAGACAGGGTTACTTTCGCATTTATTATTATGGATGGAATAAGGTTCACGCCCCTATAGTGCCAAATTGACACCGTCCTTGATCGAATTATTCGTATAACCAACTTGAGGGTCATACATATTCAATAAAACTCAGCAGTCTAATTATCCATTCACCGAATACCTTGGTAATTAGTGCCTAATCGAAAAATGTTAGAAAAACTGGGATTTCTGTGGCAGCTGCACAGATATAATAAATACAGGAGATATGATTTGTAAACAAATGTATTCGAGTTCAGATGTCGCCGTGTTCTCCCCACTTAATTCACTAACACAAAAGCAAAAACTATAAGAACGGCACACGAGCTCATATTTCTCCCGCACACAAAGAAACTTACAGCAACACTAATAAACTCACTAATAGAACACAGGCATACATAGGGCGGGGCTTCTACCTATAGCTACGGACTCAGAATAAACACACATCGCAACTAGTGATGTGAAGAGGTAATCGTAGAAAAAATAGTATCAATGAAATTCAGTTACCTTTAATCTGCCCTTTTTATATATAAAAATATAGTACTATTTTTGCACCTGAATTCGAGGTGGCTCAAAGTGAGACGAACATATCGTGTTATTTTTTGTGGGAAACCAGTTTGGACCTTTTCCTGTCGCATTTATCCACTTTTCTTTTATTTTTGGATACTTCGGATAGCTAAAATGTTAAAATAAGTACCTCACATTAGTAAACAACAGCTATAAAGTTCCATGTAACAAAAATAGTCTAATTTTTTACCCTTGTGTAATCATTCGTACTAAGGGATCGTATAAAATATCGACAACCACAAAAGTGACATCACCTCTCTAATTATCTACCTAAAACACACCCGCTTCACGAAACTATCGTGTGAGTGAGAGTATCAGTAAAACACTTATCCATTGCACTATTAGACCAGCCGATTCATTGATCGATTTGTATTAAGCAAACAATGGTTGTTGTTCCAAATGAAAATAATTGCTTTTGGTACTTTATCGTGTTTCTAGTATCACGAAGTAATGTTTTAATGAATTTAATAAGAAAAACAATCATATTTTAGTATTTACGTGTGAAATGAGATGCCATCTTTCGTATAATTCACAATAGAGGTGTTATTTTTGCAAACAACCTCTGTACAACGCGGCATTTTGTAAAAAATCACAAGCAGTGAAGACGTCGCAAGTTGACATTCGACTAATGGCCGAAACTGGCAACAAGTCTCTTTGCGGCTAGATGCGTTCGCAAGCGCCACGCCTCCTTGCACTATCTCCTGTATTTATTATATCTGTGGGCAGCTGTTTATCTTCATGTGCATTTTATTCAAATATCTGATTAATAATACACATAATTTATATTCAATTTAGGTTATACGATTAACAAGCTCAGTCACTTCTTCTACCTCTTATACTCTATACTGATGGCTGATGTCTGTTTTCTTGGTGCGACTGAGAAACTTCTTGATAAACTCGAATGTCCCGCACGGAACCAATATTTGTGTAGCCTACAGGTAGTTGTTCCGGGTCTGTCTGTTTGTGTAAGTATGTGAGTTTAAATGTTTGCAAACGTAACCCCACGATACAGGAGAAATGAATAGTTGGCAACGTATTTTTTTTAAACTGCTGTATTGGTGTATCCACTTCATTTTCGAGCTTCGAAAGTGCGATAGTGTGTCGAAATTTCGGAAGCAACTGAATTGACTACCTCTTCCGCAGCATCGACATACTCACACTTTTTCTTTTCTGCATACTCTAAAGCTCTGCTGTTAAACTTGCAACTTATCTCCGCCTTATAGCATGTTGTAACCATGGTTTAAGGAATTCCAATATAAGTAGTAATAAAATAAGAAATCCTTGCAGATGATCCTTGTGGACGAGGCCCAAGGAGTATGTAATAAGGATCGTACCAGGTGGCGTTCTATAGTTTCTGCTTACCCCATGGGAAAAAGGCGTAAATTTCTATATACATATGCAGATATCTAATCTTAATCCACCTTTTCCAGATCTATGCAGCCACGATCGTTCTTGGCGATACTTCGTGGAAGCCCTCGGGTCACCGACAGCTTTCCAAGCGGCGGGTGCGTTGAACCTCAACGAATGGATAGCCCATGGAGGTGACAGCAACCAGACCATATACTTGGGACCTCTGACTAGCACTCGGTAAGGATATACGGTGGAGGGAATAACGTAATCAACAACAACCATGAACACACATCGTGACACAAACTTCTTCTTCTTCTCCATGGATTCACAAGATTGATGGACTCTAGACCTAAACTCACCATTGTTGGTGTTCCACACATTTTGACCGTGTACCTAGGTGTTTGAGTTTTGTATGGAACAGCAGTTTTTTTTTATATTGTGATACAGCAGGATACGTCTTAGCAGAAGATGTCTTTAGAAAGATCTTAACAACTCAAGCTGGTAGCATCCACAGATTTCAATACAAACCCGTATCATTGGAATTTAACGGTGCATTTACCTATGATAATTATAACGAGCTATAAAATAAAACAAGTCCCAAGAATCAGAAGTGTTGAATCAGCAGACACAAAGTACTTCCCTATGTTTGTAATAGCCTCGCGATTGTGTAATTGTTAAGCATGACTTCGAATCTATCAAATAGATACAAGATTATCTTAAAACATCAAGGTCTACCGGGTGGGTTAATAACTAACCACAAGCATAATAATAGCAAGAAGTAGATATCTACATACGTACAGTCGATGCACGCCAATTGTAACAAAACCAGTATAAGATGGCCTCATGTTCTATTGTAACTATGTATTACGCTGGGCCAGCTCAAGGTCGTGTTCCCACCGACTGCGGTCGTCTGTACATTATTGAGGCAAAAAAGGTTTCGTGCACTGGATCACTTTTTGTTGCGCTTTAATACTTACTGTGATCATTTTTCCGTAAATAAAACTGACCTCAACCTATTCAATTTGAAGTGATTACTCAAATTGATGGCCGAAGTCAATCAATAGGTAATAATTTTAACTGTTAAGTATGGATTGTTACTTACCTCTATGACATCATGTAGTATGATATCCGGGTGATTAAAATACTTCACTCAACACTTAGTATAAATTACTTACTCGTAAATAATAATATGAAAATTAAAGAGAGCCTATCATCAGTTTTTTTTAATAAAAAAATGCAGCTGCAAGTCAGGCAAAATAAAAAAAAAAGTGTGCGAAAAGGATTTTTATGTCCGCTAAACTACCTGACAGCTCCCCTTCCGTTTCCGACGTCTGTCACTTAGGTAATAGCATAGAATACGAATATAAAAAAGAGATCCTCCGCTCCAAACGCATTAATTTACTGACAGTTAGTAGTGTATCTAAAATAGCTGTTCATTTGTTCAAGATTCTTTTGGCGTGTGCCCAAAATCGGTACTAACAGCCTCATCTTGTTTTTTCGATACAATTTTACAAATCTTTTCCAACAACGCCCCTCTGCAATGTCATGCACAGTACGTCTTCAGGATGTCTTGGGATAGTGGCCTTTGTCTTACTCGATTGTGTTACTAACCCATTATTATCACTGCCTGAACCCTTCATTTCAAATCCACAGGGCCAAAGGAAACTTCTACCTGCGAACAAGCCCAGCGCCATCTTTCGGACTAGGCGCGGAAGGAATGAAACCAAACGGCATTCGAGCGAGGAGACGAAGAAACCCCATCCTGACGAGGATCTTGAAATATTTCTAACGTTTTTTTCACTATTTAGTCCAAACATTGGTTCATTCATCATCATCTGTATGAAGCAGTCAACAGCTGAACATTAGGCTCTCCATGCATGTCCTTTTACCCAAAGTTAACGTACGGTTACATATAAGCACGGCACGGTACCAGCATCGCGTTAACTTGAGTCATTGGGATTCTTTCTATGAAACTCCATACTCCAACGCACTTATTAAAGCAGGTAATGATCGGATCGCGATCAGCTAGTAAAAATGATAAGTTATGGAATCGGGCGTTACTTTGCGGAAATCTGTGACAGTAAATGTTATGCAAAATATTTAGTGAAAAAGATCCGAAGACGGTTTGGATGCATGGCAATAATGGCATACTAATTATTATTACTTTTCTTGCATGAGCATATTTTTGCGGGCGGTGCTGCATCCTGCATCCAAGCCTGGATGTTTTTCGCGGAATTAACAATAAATATTTTGCATAACAAATAGTTTAAATGACTTGACACTGATCTGGTGCAGAGTATAAAAGTGTTCTATGTACTTTATACGTGAGCGTTAAGCTTAAAACAGCTAAATATCGGTTGCTGGGGATCGTTGTAGACAGAGGCTCAAAAATAAAGAACTGTGTATTACTTAATTGTTATGTCAGGCTTGCATATAATAAGTATACGATTGTTATTTTAGCACTAGAATAATGTTAGTAGTTTGTATTTTATTAAATATCCTAAGACTAAATTCAAACATGAATCAGCCACATTTGTCGACATTAGTGGTTATATAGAAGTGTATGTGTATGTGAAATAATGCAGATTTTGCATAGATTATAAGAATTCAGCGAAAGAAAGATTCACTTGGAGATGTTGCGACTTATTTGTATGAGCAATAGGATTCAATTTTCTCTGTAATACTCTACAGAAGGTTACAAATAAAATAAGATAGTATATTAAGTACCAGTATTATTTCAAATAAGTTCCCTTTGAACGCTAAAAATATGTTGTAGCATAAAATAAAGTGTTATCGTGATGTGCAATAAAACTAAGTAAATAATTATAATAAATGGTTTCATTATGTATTTTCCTTCAAAATACTATATAGGGACTAACTTTTACATTTGCAGTATTTACAGCACCTTACGTATAAAATATATACTCAATTAGTGCGTAGGTATTATTTTTTCTAATAATACTTTCGTAGCTCGAACGCAACGTTTAATTTCTAGGTACTAAAATAATAATTACGTGCCGCCCATTTCGAACACATTCAAAAA
The DNA here is from genome assembly GCA_964057025.1 of Standfussiana lucernea. Lineage (NCBI taxonomy): Eukaryota > Metazoa > Arthropoda > Insecta > Lepidoptera > Noctuidae > Standfussiana > Standfussiana lucernea. The sequence continues at coordinate 14,116,692 of OZ059794.1, forward strand.
AGTCAATGTAATAAGCAAAAGTCGCCGACTTCCGTAAGAAAAGTTTTTTGCAACTTTTTTCTTCTTTTTTTGGGAATCTCTTTTTATTTTTTTGTTTTATTTTTTTGCAAAGGAGTCTTTCTTTTTAGCCTTCTGGATGTTGAATTAGGTACTATTCATTAAGTGCGCAGCTAGTATATGTGAATAATTTATTTATTTATTTATTTATTTATTAAAACTTTATGCACAAGTAAAAAACTGTACAAAGGCGGACTTAATGCCTTGGGCATTTTCTACCAGTCTACCTTAGGGTGATGCAGAGACAATACACAGTAGGTGCAATAACAAAACGGAAAATACTAGAAAATATTTATAAAATATATATAGATATAATAAATACTTATATACATACATAAAACAAAATATATAAAGTGAAGAGAAATAACAAGAAAAACTACTGCAACTTATTTCTGAGATAAATCTGCCAACTTCTTGTGTATATGCTCTCGAGCTTTCATTTTGAAAGTGAACCGACTGGTCACCGTCCTAATACTCTGAGGGAGCGCATTCCAAAGGAAGACCGCCTGGACAAAGAAAGAAGATTTGATAAAACCAGAGCGATGAGAAGGACATCGTAGAAGACAATTATTAGCGGACCGAAGATTCTTGCTGTGCGCAGAGCATAAATATTGACAGTGAGATGTAAGATAAGAAGGAGAAGTGGGTTTGTGGAGAAGAGAAAACAGGGTTGTCAAAGCCCTCAAAGCTCTGCGCTGCCGGATGGGTAGCCACTTTAAAAGCGATCGCTGTGCAGATACGTGATCATACTTGCGGAGATTGAAGACGAATCTAATGCAGTTATTAAGAAGTCGGTCAAGTTTATTGAGGAGATCTGCATTCAGGTCATAGTAGCACACATCACCATAGTCAATTATAGGGAAGATTAGGGACTGTACAAGCATTGCCTTAATGTGTGATGGGAGAATATTTTTTAACCGATAAAGCGACCGCAACGTTCCTGTGACTTTCTTGCTCACAATAGCGACCTGCTTACGCCAGTCAAGGCAAGTGTCAACATGCAAACCCAGATCCTTGACGTTGGAGCTAAACGGAATGACTGTGCCGTCAAAAGTAACCGGTGGCACCGTTAAGCCACTCAACCTTCTCAAGCTATAGGGGCTTCCTACAATAATAGCCTGGCATTTGGTTGGGTTAACCGCCACCCCGAAACGATCAGACCAGTTTTTGACTACACATAAATTCCGGTTTAGCTCCTCGACCGCACCGGATAAGCTGTCAACACCTGCCTGACAGTAAAGCTGTAAGTCGTCAGCGTAAAGATGATACGCACACTGAAGCTCGGTAGTTATGAGATCTATAAAAATAGAGAACAAAAGTGGAGATAAAATACCGCCTTGAGGGACACCAGTTTCAAGCTCACACCAGCTGGAGTTAGAGTCACCAGCAAGAACTGACTGCTGACGCCCCCGAAGATAGGAAGAGAACCAATCTAAAACTTCGGGAGAGACCATGAGATAGGATAGGATGGATAAAAGGACTTCGTGATTGACGGTATTGAAAGCATTAGAAAAATCGATAAGCACCAAAACCGTAACTTTGGTGTCTTCCATTCCCCGCCTTATATCGTCAGTCACTTTAAGGAGAGCAGAAACTGTACTGTGCCCGGGCCTAAACCCGGATTGGAATGGACTGATGAGGGAGTTTTTGTGAATGAAATGGGAGAATTGTTTATGAACACAGGCTTCGAGTACTTTGGATAAAAAGGGAAGGATCGAAATTGGACGAAAGTGACTGAGAAGAGTGGGAGTGGATTTATATTACACAAATGACTGACGTCGCTCAAGCCCGCTGAAGCAGGACTCGGCTGGCCAGCTGTGGCCCAAAATAACCACTATGTGCACCACTTACACTGCCAGAAGCCTTCGCAGCAGATCACAACAACAAATGACCAGTGGTCCACCCTACCCCACATTAACCCTGGATCGAAACGCCGGGAGTGGCCTTTGCCCAGCACTGGGATAACGCAGGCTAACTGTAACAGTAGTAACATTAACATTAACGCTTTTTCACCCATGGAGACAAACAGAAACACCGGTACACCACTGTCTACAATCCTCACATAAATATTTCTCTTCTTTGATACAATAACGACGACGACCATTACAATAACGTCTTACAGAAGTAACACAATTGATAACATTATGATTTGAATAGCTTTAGAACGTAAACGAAAGTACGTTTATTCAAATTTATGAAACTTAGAAAATAACCTTGGCGCTAGTCCACCATTTCTTTTTAATGTGCATGTTGTTTTTAATTGCATACAAATACATATCACACAAATCGTTTATGTTCATTACATATTGATTTATTTGCTTTCAACTAGAGTCTATAGGGTGTTACAAAAGGCATGAAGCTATTTATGTTTATTAAATTGATGAAAAACACGTTATGGCTCGTAAACCGATTAAAATTTTGTTTATTACTTATAATATGATATTGCAACTGTTTAATGCAAGAAAAATATTATTCAAGGTATAACATAACATCACGCCTTGTTATCCCCGAAGGGTAAGGCAGAGGTGTACCTAACAAGTACACCCACATTTCGCCAGTCATGTTAAGTCCCATGTAATAGGGGGCGAGCCTATTGACAATTGTATATTTATAAAATCTTTTAAATAATGTTCAAGTAAGCCATTTATAGTGTAAATAAAGAAATAATTTTGTACAACAATATTAACTTGCTATATTGTAGCTGATTAAACAAAATAATATTCTTTTCTCTATTTTAATCACTACGTTACAATTTAACTTATACTAATAATATTTACATACTTATGACTAGTAAATTACTGCACAATTTGCTACGGGTCAGTACAATATCCGATGGTTGTATATATGTATATCACAACGAGTTGTAGAAAAAAAGTGTATTTTCTATTGATAGTGCGTCAGTTTCTTTATCAGAGGGGCTAAATATGTTCGAGTCATACATAATAACACAAGGTGGAAAGGACACTGGCACTAAAACGGTTACCACGTAATCAGTACATCATTCTCAACCAGTTGCTCCATACATTTTGACCGTGTATTGCAGTTTTGTAGGAAACAGCTGTTTTTTTTTTTATAACTAAAGTAAATTTTACCGAATACGTGGTAACTGTTTTAACGTCGGTCTCCCTTCCATCCGGTAGGTGGACGTACATTCAGGAAAAAGCCACCTAGGTACCCGTACACGATTCAGCGACGCGCGACGCTACGGTACATGCCGAACGGAGTTCGACGATCGAAAGGAGCCGAATGGTAACTGCTCCAAGTCGGCTTTATTGTTCAATAAATGCTGATGATTCGAATGTGGCGACCAGAACAAATGTGTAATGTGTACGGTGTGTACCTACACGTCTAAAACTCGATGTGCCTGATAAACGACTGGGTACTGTACTGTACCTAAGTACATACTTTATCAGAGAGGTGAATAAAAATATATCTTACAAGCAGTACAGTATTTTCTCTAATAATTAATTCTATAAAATAATCATACCTTTCTTCTTCTTATGGTACATACGTACCTACATATGTACATATTAAAGTAAACGCTCAAATAATATTATGCCAATATGCGAGCATTGTCTATCACAATTTTAGAACGATTTAATCGTTATACTACTAAAACAATCAAGTCTATTTACTACTATTATTACAATTATGGCGAATGGCAACACCAAATAAAAGTCCAAATTCTAATTCACGAACTTCACCGAAGTCATTCGGCAGTTCACAGGTACCTGTGCTAAGTGGGCGAAGTTGAGTAGAACCGCTTCATCGTCCCGTCGATGTCGACGAGTGCGTTGCGGACGTCATGCGTTGCTGTGCTGACCGTCTCGAATGTATTCGCCAGACGGTCTATTGCTCTCGCCTGGTGGATGAAACGAAAGACAATTTAAAAGAAAAATTACTTTGTATTTCAGAAAAATCTTGAGGAACTAAGTATACAAATACCGTGGCTGTATGGTTCTTTTGACGTGTCACCATAGTCAGAACCAAAACTGCCATCTTGTTTTTTCAATCCACAGACAATTTCACAAAAGTTTGCCAACAGCAACAACATAATTCTAGCATCAGAAGAAGCATGCTGTACGTACACCTGATTTATTTGGTTTTCTAGCAAGTCACAGAAACATTAGCCTAGCGATAGTTTAATAGAGCAGGCCGGTATCTAAACGACAGCGCCGTCACACCTTTGGAATAACGACCTGTACAACTATTCAGACCCATAATTGTGTTAAGATTATCTATTCAAATAAAATTATAATCACCCTACGAGTACGAGCTCTTTGCTGCGTCCCTTCTCTGTGGGAGCGTGTGGGTCGTAACTGACCACGCGGGCCCAGTATGAGTTTATGGATGTCGCATTTGCGATTTTTTGGTTCTAGGGTTTTCTCGTGAAGTTTTCCTTCACCTAGTAAAATTATTGGGTATGCCTATTTTACCTGTATCTGTGATGCATCAGCGAGTCTCTCCATAGCTTGTGCGTTTACGTGCGATGCATGCGCTAGTTGTGTCAGGGCCGCCGCTTGATCACTCATCACTTTAAACTGTAACATGAAAATTAAATATAATGCATTTTTTTTTTGTTGTTAGCCTGTACTGTGTCATTCCTGGGCAAAGGCCTCCCCAACCAATGCACCTATTCAACATAATTATGTATGTGCATATGGAGTTCAAAAATCCAGATGCACCACATTCTCCAAAAGCTAGGTGGTTGAAAAAAGAATAAAATCAAAAACTAGGCGTAACATTCGCACCGAAAATATAGGAGTAAAAAAATCTGTAAGCGTTGAGACGGTAGTTTCGCTATTTTACAAATAATTTATTCTAAACCTATGATACTCGGTCGGATGAAAGAAAAATGCACTCAAGGCAGAGCCCAGCAAGATGGTCAGACACGATTAAAAAGGTCGTTGGAGGCACCTGAGACTGCTGACAAAGAACAAGAAGAGATGCCAAAATAAAGGCATTTTTAGGATTCACCTACCATTTTCTCCATGATTGCCATCTGCCTATCGTCAACATCCACTACAGGCTCCTCAAAGGCCAGCACTGGATCTGCTTCCACATGGTTCTGGTCCATACTGTCCTCGTTGTAAAAACTCTCGTCTACAAAGTTGCTTTCTTGTTTGACACCACGAGGTTCTGATTAAAAGGAAACACAACAATTATTTATGTAAAATATAAATAAAAAATAGGCTGTATAAATAGCATTTTTGAAAGGTATTTGGAATGGATAGCTTATTTCTGGAACAAATTGAAAAGACAATTCCTCTGTGGGACCAAGGCTGTGTGATTTTCCACAATATACAACATCTCAAAAATTTTATTTTTAAAATTGAATACTTACTACCATTATCGCCAGTTAGAAATAAGTCCCAGATCTTCTTCTCAATGTTGGAGCACAAGTTATTAGGATCACCACCTCCGCCCTGCACCTTGGATCTCACTGTGGACTTTTTGTCTGCCCAGTACTAGAAAAATAGCATAATGAACATGATTGTATGTTAACACTTTCGGTGCTAAGCACCCAGCATATGTGTCGAACAATAATTAGTTTGTGTGCCCAGAACCCGCCCCCTGAGTCGTCGTCGTTAGCAGCGAAAATGTTAAATAGTAACAAAAACACAACAATAAAACTATCATGGAAACAAAAAGGAAACTATCTTTGAAAGCAGCTTTTTGTAAGCAGCCCAAAACCACTCAACAGAAAAATAAAGGAGTTTTTGATCCAGGATCATCATTCTTCTGCCCTTATCCCAATTTATTTGGGGTCAGCGCAGCATGTCTTTATCCATACCACTCAATTACATGTCATCATATCAGACACCTAATTTCCTGCTCTATCATACATCATACAGTCCATCCATCGTTACTTTGGTTTTCCTCTATTCTCATACCCATCCACATACTCAAAACTTTCCTCACAACATTTTCCTCAGCATACAAAGCCAACCGATTGCCACCCAGCTTTTCAGGCACCGGCACCACTTTCAGACTTCCTCTTATGTACTCATTTTATCCATTTAACGTGTAGCGCCACATATCTCCGTTAGCATTCTCATTTCAGCCACATTGTGGCCCAATATTCTGATTGTTTTTGATCCAGCAGCAAACAAGAAAAAAAGGATCCCTGAACCCAGAGTGTATGCACAAGGTCCAGAAGTATATTATAGGCTGATTATATTTACCTAAATGATATGTTCAACAGAAAAGGGTTGGTGTAGTGATTTAAAAACTTAATAACAATTTTAATTTAGCTTCTTCTTTACTGTATATTTCTTGTTACAATTGTGATTAGGTATATTAATCAAGTGCAGTCCACCTTGTATTTCATTATATACTAGACTCATGATAAACACTTTAAAATAACCAAACCTACTTTGATCCATGACTTCATAGGCCTAGTAGGGCCGGTGATATTGTTGACAATCCGGGTCAATTTGAACCAGAGCTTCTTGCTCTCATCCCTGCCCTCTAGACCTCTCAACTGTCCCAGAGCTAAAGCTGGATGCTTCTCCATAAAATCCACTATCGCTGTCACCTGCTCCAAGCTGGGACGGGACTGGAAAATTTGAAAAATATTATTTTAACACTAATAAACCAAAGAAAATTGGCATTGCTTTATCTCCAAAAAACAAAAAAAAAATACAATAAAAAAAAATGGAAAATAAATTTATTTGCATATAATTATTTGATGCAGGAAAAAATAAGCACACAAACACCAAAAGTACAAATTGGGGAATATGTGTCACATCCAAGATGGATTGGATTAGATTCTGTTGGAAGTTTTTTTAATTGTCTGACAAAAACCCTGTCTAGCTGCAATATAGCAGCCTAATTAGCTTTAAAACCATTAAGGAATGCACTGATAAACATGGTATACCTCCTGTCATTCAGCAGAGGTGATCATTCAATATTTTGTATAATAAGTTAATCCAATCTTCAACCAATATACATATTTATACCTACACATAATCTTATTGTCGTGCGTTATTACACGGCTCAAGAAACGCTCATGTGTTATCGAACTCACGTCCAAATTCGAACATCTTTCGCCTCATCATCAGCGAAGCGACAATGCAATGAGTAGAGGTAAACACGAATTGCGCCAAGAACTGTTCGAGTTACCGTGTTTAGTGACAATCTGATGAAGATAATGAATGTTTACGATTGTTCCACTTACCGCTATGACTCGATCCGTCATCTTTGATTATTTACTTGATTGAACCTATCGCTTGTTCATTTACATAAGCTACAAGTTATGTTCTTAGCATAAATCAATATTTCGATACCAAGACCTCCATTTCGAGTCTAATTCGTGTCAGAAAATGCAATAACTTCGTACAAAACTACAAAACGTCGATAACAAATTACATGACAACCATTGGTTGGGGCGTTGAGCTCGACTTGAAACGAAACGTGAAACTGTTTTACCATTTATTTTTACAGATCATTTGATAAAATTTAACTTTTTATATTTAAAATAATTTAGCTAAACGTTTATGAAAATAAGAAAACAATATACATTAAAAAATGTATTACATTAATTTAAGAAACCATTTGCCAAATGACGCAAAAGTGCCCATACCCAAATTATAAAATTCGATTTTTCTGAAAAGCAAGAAGGTAATGTCAAATTGTGTCAAATTGAAATTTGACAAAAAAAGTAATTTTTATCTTGTGGCGGTAGTTGGTATGTTCTGTTGTTGGTCCCCCTTGTTATTTTTCAGGAATTGTTTACGTAAACAAAGTAAGAACATTACAATTGGCACGAACCTAGACTGTAAACTGTAATAAATAAATATTTACGAAAGGGAATTCAATATTTTGTAATACCTACAGTACAATGATATGGTAAATATTGTGTAAAAATTATCAGAATAGAGGAAGAAGGTGGAAATATGGCAAATTCGGTAAACATATCTATAGAGGCTCCAATAGAAAATCAAATCCAGGAGATTACCTACGATGGCCAAGAGATATATCAAGCGTAAGTAGTTTTACGTTCATTTGTGCTACTTTTAGCCAAGCATAATAAAGATAAATATTTAGCAAGGCCTCTAATAATCTTTCGATTCTGTTTACAGCCCCCTGTCTATGTCAGAGAACCTTGCCCGGCTAGCACAAAAGATTGATTTTGCAAAAACTGAAGATGAGTTCTGTAACATCAAGAAAGAAGGCGAGAGTAGCTCTGACTCCAAGTCAGAGGATGAGAACAAGGAGCCTGGGTATCAGTCTAGCTTGTGGCCGTGGGACTCAGTCCGTAACAAACTCAGGAATGCGCTGACTGAAGTCTGTGTACTAGCTGATGTACTGAGCATTGCTAAGGAGAAGAGATATATGGTAAGGAACATGAAAATGTATACAGACACAATTACACTATCATTACATATCATACAGTATTTCTACTGCTGGGTAACAGGCCTCCCTGAGAAGGGATATGAATACTTCAAGAATATATTCATAATCCATAAGTTGATGGATATAAAAATCTTAAATACATTGACAGACAATGCACAGCCTAAACCATGGGGCATGAAATTTTGCACAAGATTTATTTGTTTTGAACAAAAAACAATGTGTTCAATAAGAATCTATTTAGATTTACCACTTATTTATTCAAGCACTTATTTTAAGACATGAATTTGAAGCTTATCAATACAATGTTACACATTCTATGATATTCAAGGAATTAAACATAGAAATTACATTTCAGGTTTTGGACCCAGTGCAACCAGAACAAGTAGAAGGCAGACCCATGGTCCAAGTATATGGAAGGAAGAAAGCTCTTGGTGCTGCAGCAGCGGTCCTCCTAGCAGGAGTAGAACGTCTCCGGGCGAGCGAGACAATGAGAATGACCCGCAACATGCCTGACTTCCACATAGACCTGCTGAGACTGCGGCAAAACTGGAGATTGAAGAAAGTGTCAAACACTATTGTTGGGGACCTGAGTTACCGTACTGCTGGCTCTAAGTTTAGTCAGACTGGAGTTTTTGAGGTTTGCACATTCTTCAAAGAAATGCTTGTTCATGATCAAAATCAGCCCCTATCTACAGCTGAACATACAGTGTTGCCAGCCACCCTGTAATGATTGTCACTTTACCTATTACGATTACTTTTGGCCATTGGTTCATTCCTAGCTCTATAAGACTGCTTTGTCACTTTATATCAAATGTGTGATTGAGGCTGGTAGATAGTTACACCATGTTTTTATTGGAATACAACAGCAACAAATTATAACCACTAAGTCTTTTAAGATAAGACTAAGGCTTTAACTAATCTTGAAGAGTTGTCACGGTTGTTTCGCAGTGACCTCTGAGTTTATTTTGGTTGTTTGTTCTCAGTGTAGTCAGGTATGAAACACCGGCCTCATCTAGTTTTAAAACAACCTAATGTGATGTGTAGAATAGTTTTTAAAAACACCTTTTACTGGAACCATACTAAAATAACTAGGTATCAAGAGATCTCAGGACACAGAAGTATTGAATCCAGTACAGAATACTACGTAAAACTTCATAGCTAAAACATTAAACTGGACTTGAAACTCGGTCAACAAACTTGAAACTCGGAAAACAAACGGTCCAAATACATAGAGAGACCCTCTTAATCCTATCAATAAGGAGGACTATATAATAAAACTACAAAAAAGCAGCAGAAATAAGGTTATTCTTTAATGAACGATATTACAAATAATAACATTTCTGTGTCAGGTCACCAAAGCTCCAGAGGAACAAATAGCACAAGCAATGAGCGCTGCAGGACCTGTGCCATCGGCGTTACGCGTCACTGTTCCGCCAGAACTGCAGGGCGTCGCATTTATATCTGTGCTGTGTCAAAAAGGTACAATAGTTTTATCATGTTCATGTAAGCAAGTGCTGGTACTTACACACATGGAGAAGCTGTACGGGATTAACTTCTCGTTGTCGCCACCGCTTCCACGCCACCGTCGGTGTCAGCACAGGCGTCAATTGGAATAAAATTATGCTACAGTCTGTTAGTGTTATGCGCTAGATCAGAGGTCTTACTAACCTGGCTGCTAAAATACTATCTGATCTGTAAAATGTATTTGTTAACACATGGCTGCACAGCAAGAAATTGTATCAAACGAGATTTAATTCCCACGACATTGAATCTCATAAAATGCAGAAGGACCAAAATCTTGATTGTTTTCCCAATACCCACCCAAAATGGTTTCAATAATGAGGAAAAAATTTTAAATTAGTAATTTCCTCCAATCTCCAACCACAAATCAAGACAGCCGACCTCATACACAATTCTGTTTCAGAACAAGAAGATGTAGTGACAGCAACCCTAAGTTCAGCTGCTATCAACTGCCCCGGGACCCTACCTGGAGATGGAGCAGAACTGCATTGGCAGCAGAAATTAGAGGCTGCTCAGAATGTGCTCTTCTGTAAGGAGCTGTTCGCGAGATTAGCTGCTGAAGCAGTGCAGCTTGACGCTTCTATACCGCATATGGTTGTGGGCAATCAGATCATGGCCACTGTAAGTGTTCTGCTTCTGCTTACTCCATTCGCAAAATACGCGCTTTGGGAGTTGTAGACACCAGCCAGAAATACGATACAAGTGTAGTTAATTTTTTTTTTTTGTACAAACGCGCCCCTGTTCCCAGCCAGTGCAACTCCTGAAAGCCAAAACAAGTGTACTTGATGCAGTTCGTTCAGATCGAAAGTTGCCTACATTATTTGCTCGATTTTGACGATCGTTATTCTCGCGTTGATTCACTGCGTTTTGACCATCATTATGGTCTATTAGCTTCATGAAAACTTGCATACAAAAATACCATGTTGATTGTTAAAAATCGATTAAATCTGTTAGATTAGGGACACAAAACAAAACTGGATATGGTTTTAAGTTAGCTTGAACAAAATATATACAGAATCTTTGTGTATTTATTTACATAAAACTATCCTGCTAGCTGTAGCCCTACTAAGCTATGGCTCGAGTTATTATTTGTCTGTCATGAAAATCATTTTAATATTTATCCTTATTTTAGGTTCTACCTGGCATTCAACTATTGATTGGACTTTGCCACAACAATGGGCAAAATAATAACAATGCTAACTCAGAAGGAGTCAAGGTTTGTCCACAAAACACCTTTTAAACTAATAAGGTCAAACCACATGCAACTTTTTTCACATACTTTTTTTTAGCCTGAAGCCGGTAATGGCAAGTCGGATCATGACCACGTTCTGGAACATTCGTTACATCAGCTACTCAGGGCCGTCCATCATGCTAATACTCACCATCCCTTCCCGCACCCTGCTACTGGACCTCTTGGACCTTCAAAACGACGCTGTTTGGCAGGTAAAGATAAATACGGAATTTAATACTCACACCACACACTGTCTAAGGAGGTTTTAGGATCCTAAATCTTCCTTAGACAAATTGTGACATAATTATGTCACAAATCAGAAAAAAATATTAATGAAATCAGTATTTTTTATAACAAATATAAAACTGCACCTGATATAAAACATCTTTAATCAACTACGACCTCCACAAGGTCAAAATGTGGGAGATAGTTGCACTAACACTGATCACATATCTTTATTTTCCTCCTACCACTTTATTTATTTATACTGTAGTTTTAAAGGGCTTTCTTTCAAAATTTTTCTCTGTTGTAGGTCCCATGGCAGCTGATCGTTATGAATTGCTTGATATGAGCAAAGAACAATCTCTGTTAGAACAAATCATTCAGCAAGCACAACATTTCTTTATGCGGAGACGAAGCGAATATGTACTGGATACTATTGCTAAAGAGGTTTGTAAATTTTGTAATCCTAAGAGTAGAACAGAACATTCTAGAAAACTTGCGGTTCAAAACATGATCTTTCTAGAAAGTAGTGTTGAACCTGCAAGTATGTAGCTAATCTTTGTGCTAATTGAAGGCTAACATGCATAGTCAATTTGTAAAAGTAGCTCTTCATGTGGATAAATAGCCATAGTTTTGTAAATAAAGATGTATAAAAATCTATAAAAATATGACTTCTCCGACCCCATTCACAAACTGATTAATATCACACCAAATCACAAATTAAACCGAGAAAATCAACTAAAACCAAGAGGCTTGTAAGGGGTTACCAGTTGTTTTCTATGTATAATCTCATCAACACTTTATATTTAAATAAGGTGTTCTGGAAACGTCGTTATCTAATGTATTCTATCCACAATTTTATCCTTCCCTCCAGGTCAAAGACCCTCTGATCGTGTCACACTGGAATGCTCTGAACAGCCCCACACAATCATGTGTAAAAATCAATATTATGGCTTATGGGTAAGACTGTACGAAACATATTTATCCCTTTATTTGTATATTCAAGAAAACAAGAATATAATTTTCTGGAAATTATTGTTTTCTGGCAGCCGGCAGGACAGGTCTACACAGTCAATTAACTGGTTAGATTTACCTCTTGAATATTATATTCAGATTCTAACAGGAAAAGGTGGTATATTCAAAATATATACCACCTTTTCCTGCCTTCTCTCAGGATGGGCATTAATTTTGGTTACAAAAGGCCAATTTGAGGTTAAATAAATACATAACAAACATGATGCAATGCTTTTTATAAACCCATTTCCTAAGAGTCACAACTAATGGACGATATTATTTTGACACAAGCCTATGACTTGCAGTATTTTTAGAATAGATGGATGATGATGAATAACACTCATGATTGTGAATTTACCAATGGTATCTTCTAGATATACTTGGAGACCTCTGAGTGTTTACATGTTGTAACATACCATGCTATTACTATGTACCTTATTGTTGTATGTATCTCAATAATACTTGACAATTGGCACGATATTGAGCTTGATCTAAGAACCTTCTCATACAGGTATGATGCAGTATGCAGAACATCCCTAGTAGTACATGTTGGAGAGAAGACACTAAAGTGTATTTGCCGTGATGGCAAAGTGAGACATCTGTCTTATGAACTACAGGAACTAAGAGATCTCATATACTGTCAGGTAATCTATAAATTCCATGATGATTCATTTACTAATAAAACCACTGCAATCTACAAATCTAGTTTCAATTCCATGTTAGAAAAAATGTTAAATTGATGTCATCATTCTTTTTTAAGAATTTTATGATAGACAAATAACCACTAGGTTGGGTATATCTATTCAATCTCTCTCTTCAATCTTTGATTACATACATACTTTTAGGTATGTAAGTACAAACATAAGAAAATAAAGAATTAGAGCATAATGTCTTGCTGGTTAATAATGATGTTTGTGTGAATGAAGGTTAGGTTAGGTGATAATTGGATAAGCAGGCATGTTACCTCGATGGAACTAAAATGCACCAATTTCTAATATTAGTTTGTGAAATTCTATTACTAATTATGATTACTTACTTCTGAATGATAAGAAATCTAAATATGTGGTACCAAATTCTCTTGGCAGATATATCAGCATCAGATGACTGCAGTGCAAGCTGTAGGCCGATGCATGGGCTGGCAGCTGCTGGCTAGTAGTGCACACCTGGGCTCTGGACCTGTTGAACCACTGGGAAATGCTTCTTCATGTCTTCTCGCCTCTCCTAATGGTAGGTTTATGACTGGAGTTCTTTTTCATATTAACATGTGTATAGTTTTGTTTATTTTGATTTATAAAGTTCTTGAACTTGTTGCATCGAGTTCGTTGTTTCTAACAATTTCTTATTTTAGGTGACAGAATGCTTGCAATAAGATGTGAGCCGTCAGTTGGAATTCAAGTTTTCATAGCTCAATCTCCCAGAAAAGACTTTTTTACCAGTGAACTTGTTCAAGACAAAAAGTGGGAGCATCTCGGAGGAGCTTTCAAAGAAATTAAATTAGAAAAAATGGAAGGCAAAAACTTCTTGAACAAGATGGAGCTCCTCATGGCGTGTCTCAGCAGCCCTTCATAATTATTTATGTGAAACTAGCAATAAGAATAATTTTGTGGATGTCATTTTGTATTGACATAATAAAAATCAATTTGAATTATATAATCATGTATTTTTTTTAAAGAAACTTAGCAATTAGGGTGCTTAGGCAGAATGTTAAGTAATCACTGAAGGATTGTTCTTGCATTAACTTCTCGCAAAATCGAATGACCCGTGATTAGTATTCATCCTTGGAACTGTAACAAAAAGAACATCGTTATGACCTTATCAACACACCAGAAGTTAAGGGTTTTGATGAAAAGAGTTGAACTTACAATGACGATCAGTCGATGACTTATCCGTGGAATGCAACAGTACATTTTAGGTTATACACATTTACAATATTTTGCAGTTTCATACTAAATGAATTGCAATACAATACTAATAGTAATGGATATCAGTAAGTGACCAAACAACGGGAGTTGTTTTCACATAAATTTATTGAATCAAACAGATACGAGTTACATACATTAAAATGCTAATTTATTAGACAGAAGTATTTTAGTAAAGTCACACTGAATAACACGATAGATAAAATCAAAAGCTATTACCTCTAATTCCTTGAGACATCAATGGAACACCTCCTAGCATTAAAACCAAACCCCCAGTTTTTACCAGACATTGAATTTAACACTTAGAAGGCTTCAGATTACGATAACACTAACACCTAACATAAAACTAAATACTAAATTAATATCGAGACAATGGCGACCTAGATCTGAAGTTGCCGCCGCCGGAGCCGTACTCATCGCGTTGGTTGTTGCGATTGTAGGGCCTGCCGCCGCCGTAAGAGTTGCCGAAGGATCTGTTGCCACCTCCGGGTGGGCCGCCAAAGCCGCGACCTCTGAAGTTGCCGCTGCCGCCGCGTCCTCCTCGGAAGCCGCCACCCCTGCGGGGCCCATCTCGCTTCCTAGAGATCTCTACTTTTAGGGTCGCGCCTAACATCTCGAATCCATTCATCGCGCTACACGCATCCTCAGCCTCCTGCAAGTTCTCAAATTCTATGAAGGCAAAACCCGGAGGGTTGAGGGCCACCCAAACGGAGTTCAGTTTTCCGTATTTATCGAATTCTCTTTCGAGGTCTTCCTTCTTGATGCCTTCCACTAATCCGCCGACATACACGCGAGTACCACCAGAACTCATGATTGTGTTGAAATCTATAAATAAAGAAAATTCAATTCAATCACATGTAAATAGATCACAATCGTAAAGGGGAAGTTATTTAGTATAAATGTAACTACGACGCGACCGTACTTCGCACAGAAATAAATATATAAATACAATGAAGAAAACAAAATGTCGACACTGCACAAGCATTGCCACGCCACGCCAACAATTACAATAAAAGGTACATTACATGATTATTAACAAAAACTTACGTGTAACGTTGATATAAAAATGATAAGGAATTAAAATAGACCTAAAATTACCTAATTTATAACTTTATTCCAACTATTTTAAATATAAATTATGAAGACATAAAAGAGTCGACGAAATTTATGAGTGAATGAACGATCGCTAGCGAAACCCAACGGAATATAAGAATGAACTATTCCCACGGTAGCATAGTAGTCAGTGTTGCAACTTAATTATACTAATTATGAAAATATTCCTTACGAATATTTATATAATTCACTCTGTAGTATTAAATAAAATAAAGCTCTTACAGTTTGTATTTTTGTTTTCGGCTATCAGTGACGCTGTATGAAAAAACCGCAAATAATTTACTTATCGCGAGGAAGGAACGAACGAATGAACTATTAGCAACGGCGTCTCAGTGGCGCACATCTGTGACGTCATTCAGGCTCTTGCAAACACCGCGTCTGCGTAGCGTTAGTAATGGTGGGGAGGAGGCTTTTGATGGAATGAGTGAAGTGAGTGAGTAAGTCTGATACGTGAGGAGGGTAGGGAGGAGGAATCAACACGAAACCGGCCAAACGACTTCGTTCAACGGTCGCGCGGTAGCGCGCATTTTTGTTTGCTTGTTTTAGTTTTACCAGCCCCACCTTTGTTTCGTTATGAATTGTTTTGATTCAAATTTTCTAATTCAAATGAAAATTCATTTAAAACTTTGATGTTTATTTACGAAAATGAGTTGCGTCGTATTGTGTCGAGTTACCTGTGCGATGTTTGGATAGGTGTTGAAATAGGTTGCAGCAGGTGAGGAACTGTAGTAAAAGTGAAATGAATATTTTTGTGTTCAGTTAGTGTATAATGGAGTGCTGTAAAGATATGGGTGTGCAGAAGAGACACAGTCAGTTCAGCGACACGAAGTATAAGTGGAGGACAGTGTTAGTGTTCGTCATAACGGTTCTGTGTTGCTTTTGTGGGTGTAAAGGACAAGAGTCACTAGGAACGGCAGACCCTTATCTTCTAAACAAGTCGTTAGGCCTGACGGAGTTGCCGGGCGGGGTGCTGACCGGTGGGCGCACGGTGTGGAGGCCTGATGGTAGCCCCTACATGCTGCGCGATGACCTGCTCATCGAGAGGGATGCTGAGCTGGTGGTGGAACCAGGAGTCGAAGTACGGTTCGCACCGATGATCGGCATCACGGTGCGCGGAAAGTTGGTCGCTGTGGTAAGTAAAAATATTCAGACTACCTCTTGGCAGATCAATCTAAATATAATTTACCATTACAAAACTTAAGTAAATCCAAGCTCTCCTGTTATCAGGAAACTTTACGGTAGCTCTTATTGCTATTTAGAAACTGGTTGTAGCTCTTAACGCCTAGCGTGCCAAGTAAATTATAAAGGCTCTTTAGTTTGTTGCCGTTAGTCCGGGTTTCTTACGTAGATATTAACAATTTGCTTTCATGATATAAATCGTAGTTCGAGTTGGATTCTGATTAGAGTAACCGGCTTATAGTCTTAATGGATAGTCTATTTTATTACATTAGCATCTAATTAGTCTCCAATTAATCCATGATTCTTACAGGTCACTTACATTGTACGATTTTATATTGTTTCATTCATTCATGATAATGAAAGAATGAAACTTTACTTTATGACTTTATCTAACCTTGGATTGACTCATTGTAATTATGGACATCCTTTATTCTCAAAAAAATAAATTTCTAATCGGACTACCTTTTTACTTTATAATTTTGTACCCCTTCCCAAAAACCTGTTTCTTGGGCCATAAGCTCAGGCCGGTCCCCAAAATGATTGGTTCTAATTTTTTAAATTAGTCTACCTAACACAATTATTGATCACACTTCTTTATCCTTCGATAAACATGCAGTTGATAAGTTTGTGATAACCGCACGTACCTGTGCGCCCTGATAAGGGCTACGTATCGAGCCCATTCAACTGATATTGATTTACTCACCTGTTTGTGTGTCGAGCAAATATTTGATACATTTTATATAACATTGCGAAATCATTATGCACTATCATCAAGCTCTTGAACTCAATTCTTCAGCAAATATTAACAGTTTATAAGTGTCGGAATTCCAAAATGACGTACCTATCATAAATACTGAACTCAAAAAGTGCCCCTCGGCAATGGCCTAACATTGCTCATAGCAATAGCCTATGAGCAATGTTGGATGCGATGCGATGTAATGTAGTGAACTATAATTATGAACTTCGTGGCATTCCTGCTCTTTCTGTAAAAGGCCAAGTTACTAGTAGTTGGTGCTTGGTTTTACAAGAATAATCTCAAACTAGTATTCCGCACGATACATACTGCTCTTTTCAAAAACCTGTTGATTATTGACTCATTACAATAGCATGTATGTTTCGAATAAGAAAGAAACATCGACGAACACCTTTCCGAAAGGCATATTGCTTTTTCCTGTTGCAAACACGCATCATTCAGAATTACACATAATGGGCCTTACGCCGTTATTTAACGCTCCTACGTTAACGGCTACAATGGATCAAAAAGATTCAATAGACCGCGGCATTGTCATCATTTCAAAACATTCCAATGTGACAAGCCTGCTTTCTGTGTGAACGTATACTTAAATAGTAACGACATGCTTCTATTCAAAGCAGGAATGAATCATGCAATAAATGATGATGAGGAACACGTGTTAATGAAGGCAGCTGATGTTATAAAGACGCCGGCTGTACCTGACCCGTCCCGACCCCGGGATTGGGGCGACATCCTTTCGCTAATTCAATCAGCTTGAACAAATCACTTCGGTGACCCCTCCTCTAGTTTAACGATAGACGACTTCCTTTAGATAATCCGGGAGACGTGTTGTTCCGGAGATTTTTTTAATGTTTGGGACAGGGGTAAACCTCTTTGTTATAAATTATCGTGGCAGTCGTGATTCATTGAAAGAAAAAGATTAATGTATCTGGCCACTACAGAAAATGAAAGAAACCATTGGAAAACTTTGTGCTGTAATCAGAAAGGCTCCAAAAAGAAATAAATTATAATACGTCTTGCTGAGCGTTTGCTCGTCAGCGAAAAGGTAAAATACTACAGTATAGAAGATTTTGACGAAAATCTATGCATGAGAGTTCAATAAAGACGGCAGAACTTATTAATCATGGAAAGGATAGTGTGAAAAATGAACACAACAAAACCAGTTATTAGACTTAATTCGAAAACTAGTGTTTACTCTTAAATCATTATCTTCATGGTGCATTTATGATTGCCTGCGCAATTTAGTTTTAACTTCACATTTGATTTCATACAACATTACATTACCCTTACCGTACATTACGGAATGGAAGATTAAATTACGCATGCCTGATTCTCTAGAACGGAATCCGGTCTTCCACGGTAGATGCAATTTGATAGGAGAAAAGTATCCCACGATAGTTCATTGTGTTTATAAGTCAGGTATGAAAGAACGTCGTAAATAATGAAATAAACGTGCATGCAAAATCAGTACTTTCTTGTTTCCTTTAAGCCAGGTAATAAGATAAAGCCATCTTACAGTAATGCATTGCATTAGGATGGCAATTAGGCTAATTGCAGGCACTTAACTGTAAGTTGCTGATTATTTCCAAAGTTAAGGGCTTACTGTACTATTTGTACATTTACTAAGCGATGGAATTCAACGTAGTATCTGTAGCCACTTTATAGTCCTTGTCCTAAATCGACTCCGACTCCGTGCTTTGAATAAGAATATTAATGGAAATAATCACAGATCGCAACCGGCGTAGATTTGCCTTATAGGACTTAACTCAATTTTTTTGTTGCTTTTGGCAAACCGTCTATTCTAGCACAGATTTTCATTTTCTAATCGGATCTACAGAACGTTTGATTTATTGAGATTGCCTCTATGCCAAGAATTAGTTTCGGTTGTACCACGGCTGATGATCACGAGTTTTAATCATAATGGCTGGTTACATGCAGTAAAATCCGATAGCAACTTTCACTTCCTCAGATTATTTTGGTCTGAGTAAAATTATTGCAACGAAACCAAAGCTGGGTTTTTAAAGGATGACGATTGCCAAGCTCGTCATCAACATCGAGCTAACGATCACTAAGAAATTCTGTTGTGGTTTGATTAACACTTTTACCTTCTAAAACGGTTTCCTTATCTAACCTACCAAAAACACTATGGCGTTTAAGACTGTTCATATCAAAATTGTGTCAAGATCTGTAAACAAGATAAACTAAGTATTAATGGTACTCCCGCGTTCTTACATCTCTGTCTATACTTCTATAGCATGGGTACAGTTTAAAAGAAACATTTTTCATCGTTATCATTTCCTGAGCGCTAGGAAAGGTGCAAGTTGCACCTTGCGTCTGCTAATGACCTCTTATCGGTCACTGTAATCCATCTGTTCAGAACTACAGTTACTAGAAGACACTCAACGGTCGCGGTTGAGTGGCTAACATAACCTATTTGTTTCAATACCGTACTGCAACCTTGAAGGTATGCAGCGGCCGGCGCCTTCTCTGAATCATAGGGAATTAGATTTGCATTTAATGACCCTTGCCTCTACTCGTTATGTACTTGGGTCCTTTGTTCTTTTGTGAAGGCGCTAAGAGTATCTTTTGGCTATACATGATGATATTTAAGTGTTGAAGTTAGTTGATACTGTTACAGTAGCTTGATTTCACTTAATATGTAATGCCATGGCTGAAGCTCATAGCGCGTAAACATTGAAAAACTGACATTGGAATGGCAGGTTCAACGCATACCCAACACGTATCTGATCTTTGCTTCCTATTGTTTGTTTTTCCTGTCAAGTGCCTTTGAGTTTTCTTATCACGTGTCCTGAGTTCATATGTGATTCATTCTCGATTGCTATTCCCTTATGATTCACTTAGGTACTGTTAAGTGGCTTTTATTTATCAAAATGACGTAGGGCGGCGTGATACCTTCCCATTAGTCGTAATGTACAAACAAAATTATCTTTGAACGATTTCTCAGAATCCCTGAAACATTGTTTTTCTCCTTATCTGCTATATTCATGCAGCGCAGGAAATTAGTTTCAATCGCCACTTGAATCTAGAGAACTATTTTCATCAAGGTTTGCCATCATGTTTAGAAGCTCGTGAATATTAAGAACCCCTATCCTCTGACAGTTGGCAGTAATCGCTTTATTCTTTAATCATTTATTTATATCAGTCTCTTCAAAATTAACTTATTAATCAATACATTATCGATTGCACAATAAAACATTTGTCTTGTTACTCTTTGGTCCTTGTAGACCTTTGATAACCTCGAAGATTGCAGTGACTACAAGTAAATAAATACAAGACTTTACTTCGATATTATGAACAGTGTACTTAAGTTTGCGATGAATCAGGTAAAACTCTTCCTTGACACGATTTAAACTTGCCCGAACTGAACATGTTGCGACAAGGTCATCAATTAACGTTCAGAACTTCGGTGGACAATCATGTATGCTAATGTTTTCTCTGAATCAGTTCGTCGATACTTTTTAATACTTTTGTCGTCATTAGTTGCATGAGTCACATCCTACTATCTTGTAGGTGACAATTCAAATACCGTTAATTAAGTAGATTCGATGTGCAATGGCTTCACCTGCTACTAAACTGCACTCGATAATCTCCATTAGAAATTTATTCTATCAGTCAGGATTATGATCTCTAGTAACTGAAAACTTTTTCTTTTCTACTGGGTTCCTTTCTCATTATGATTGTTGGTTCTTCTTCTTTCTAAATTGGTTTCAGAACGTAATTTATCAAAGTGACCAGAAATAATTTCAGTGAAAGTTTGGTTCTCAGTAAAAAAAAATCTGAACGAATCACGCTCTCTTTCATAATACGAATCTGCAGCTTGCGGATAAATGGCCTAGATGAGTCACCACCATGTTTGTTTACAGACACTTCCTATCACCTCGTAAATTAAACAGCAAATAAGCGTCACCTTACTTCCGTTATGGTATTGTTCATAACTCTTATCAGCTACCGTTCAAGTACATTGCATTCCTTGATAGTGATCACATTTGATATTATATCCTTTCTTACTGAGAAGTGACTCTCTTTGATATTTTATCAATGGTAGACGAGAGATTTTCAATGATTCTATTTTGGGTTTTCCTGATAGCAAAATCGAATTTTGATGAGATAATTTCGTAGAATAACATTTTTTGCAAAGTCAACGGGATGTTTCTTAGGCACAAGAAGAAATTAAAGAAATCAATCAATCACCAACAGCACCCAAATGGACCATGCCAACAAATTGTTGGGATATAACACAGTTAATCGAACGCGAAGAGCAATCTTTTGTTTGGGGTATTGAACAATTTCTCCCAATCATCTTGTTTCGGATATTTTCGAGGTCACGTTCAGAGCTAACAGTACTGAGCAAGTGAGCAGGGCATTGATTTTGCAGCTAACTAAACTGGGTTGCGGTCGGGACTGGTATGGTCTGTTACGCAATTTGAGGCAGTCATACTTGAGTAGCCATGGTGTAGGTACCTAGTCAAGCAAATACCAGGATGTAGGTATGTCTAAGATGGGTCAGTAAGAAACCGTTTGTGATTCTTATAAGTTTTAGTCTTTGACCGTAAGTGGCTCCTTACAAAAATGCAGAGCTGAGAATATTAAAGGTTGTAAAGTATCACAGAGACAAAAATATTCCCAAAACAGTTATGAAATCGGAAGAATGTGTAAAAACAAAGAAACAAGAAATGAATCGTGAGAAAAAGATTAAAGATGGTTTAGCACTGCAATTAAACGGTACTCTATGGAGATAAACCTTCGCTTTATGTGTTAGGCCTTGTGAACCAATGAATCCTTGCAAATTCCGTCTGTAATTGCTAAGGCGTTCGCCCACTTTGGTAAAATGTCTATCAAGCCAGGCGGCTTTGTACGTCACAACCAATTCCCATGTTATTTAATTTGTTAATTACTTTGTTTTTTGTTGAAATTACATATTTTCTGCTCCTATGTCTAAAAAATTTCCCACAGAATTAACTAGTAGTAGCATCTAATTCTGCTAACATTGCCACATGTTTCTCGGCAAACGTTAGAATATTGCATTTGCACTCAAAAGGAAGAATAAAGTTCAACATTTTGCGAACAAGTTTCGTTATAATAATACCTCTTATCCCAACAAGTCAAGATTTACGATAACAAACGTAACATGCACTATAATAGAGATCGCTGTTTTCGTCCGAGTTATTCAAGTTGCTCCAAATACTGCGGTGGTATAACAAACGGCCTGGAAACCTTAGTGTTGGGTGTGAGTTCAATGTCTCGCGATATCACGACGATCTCGTTACGGGGCCTGCAGTTACGTCTCGGTTTATGCTTCGTATCATGGTGTCTAACCGTGATTTGCTATGTGTTTAAGTGACAACTTCGTCTATGATTGTATGTCTATGTGTGGTCTCCGTTGTCCAGTTAGTGGAGTTAAGCTTTGGAACAGTGAACAGGAGAACTGTGGTGCGAACTTGAATGTTGGATGAAGCCGTTGGTGACAGATTTTATAAGAGTCGTGTTTGCAAGGCAAAGAATCTTAACCAGCCTAATGAACCTTTTTAAAGCAAACCTGTTCCTAATCCAAAGCTCCAATTTTTAAAAATAGATTATAATTATTCTTTACATACGACGTTTATTCGTACATCGCTGATTCCGTTTCCAAAGATAGATAACAGTTTTTCGGTGATTGATCTAAAAGTTCAACGAACAGACGGTTTCCAGTTTGCAATTTCAAGAGACATTTCGGAACTGACGAGCGTGTTATTGTAAAGATATTTGCTCTAATATAATTTGTTTCATTTTATGCAACGAATCAGTTTCGCACGATTTGAAAGTTTAGTCTAAAAACTCATTCAGTTGTGAAATGTTTTAACTTTCAATCGGCCTATTGGATGCAACAGTTTCTTTCAACACTAACCCAGGAGCAAAATTCATAAAAGCTTTCATTTTTATTTTCAGTGTAATTTTCATGCCTTTACCCCAATTTATTATGGTCGTCACAGCACGGAGTCTTCTTCCATACATAGTTATATAAGTCATAATCTCATTAGTCACTCCGTTTCTGGCCATATCTTTCGCCTAGCCCATCCATCGTTTCTTTGATTTTCCCCTACTCTGATAGCCATCCACATGCATACTCAAAACTGTCTTCACGACAGTTTCCATAAAGTATCCGTTGTCCTTCTAAGTAAATGGACCTAAATTTAAATTCAGTGAATGCTATGAAGGTAACTCTTGCGTAAGATGCATACATGGCGCAGTGTGCACTCAAACGCACGCCCTGTGTAGTATGTGCCTGTATAACATTTCTGTATGACTCAAAACAAAAGCAAATAGGTATTTTCGTATTTTAATAACGTTGCAAATCAAATGAATGAAAGACTTAAGATTAACCTTGATAAGGTGATGCAATTAATTGCCAATGCAACTGTTTACTAACTCAAAATATTTTTAAATGAAGATAGAAGTGCTAACTAAGCTAAAAACTTAGTGAAGTAGTATGTACGTACAATAGAATAAAGATACCTAGATCTGTTAGGCTTCCTCTTACAGAGGAAAACCCTGTGTCCCAGTATTGGCCTTATAAGCTGATATGGTTGTGTAACTAAAGAAACAGTCCGAATCTACTGCGCTTTACGGTACCAACCTAATAAGTTCCCTAATTTATAACTGAGTCACTGCCTTAATTTTTTCCTAGCGCATTCATGTTTCCGTAATTTCTTAATTTATGGAAATAACGAATTAATATTTATAATTTGCTACGGATTACACAATTTCCTGCAACTTACACCGGTAGGTATATTTTACTAAAACTAATAAAACTAATAAACTCAAATGGATAACAAGAGGACTTAAAGTAAGCTGTAAAACAAAAAGATTTTTAAGATACAAATATTATAACAATAGAACCAATGAAAATAAATCCAATTTTAAGTCATATACAAATTTGTTAAAAAAATGCATAAATAACATGCAATCATTATGTAATCTCAAACACATTGCATATTCCAAAAATAAATGTAAAGCTACCTGGGAAGTTGTGAAACGCAATATGGGAAACCAAACGGCAAAGGAATATTTCAACAAAATTATTGACGACAAGGTGACAGCCACATCTGGAGCTGACATTGCTAATATATTTAATAACTTTTTCATAGACGTTGTCAAAAATAATGTAAGCACTGATCGCAGTGATTATGATGATGAAATTAATAGAATAGATATTAAGAGTAACAGTCATAGTATTTTCCTAGAGCCTACAAATGCAGCTGAAGTCTATAGCGTTATAACATCGCTAAATAACACTAGGTCATCTGGCTACGACAATATTACTACTGATCTTTTAAAACGCATATCGCAATTTATCGCGGAACCTTTAGCTTACATTATTAATTTATCCATAGAACAAGGCTGTTTTCCAGAAAAGCTTAAACTATCTGTAATAAAACCTTTACATAAAAAAGGTTCAAAGACTGACAAAAACAACTATAGACCTATAGCACTAACACCAATTTTATCAAAAGTTTTTGAGAGAGTTATGAAAAAACGTTTATTACTATTCTTCAATAAATACGATGTACTGGCAGAAGAACAACATGGATTCAGGAAATTTCGATCAACTACATTGGCGACTTTCAAGTTAGTAAAATCAGTTATAAATAAGGTGAACGATAAAATTTCTTCTACTGCTCTCTTTCTAGATTTAAGTAAAGCGTTCGACTATGTTGATCACTCTATTCTCATCAACAAATTAGAAAAAAGTGGCATAAGAGGAACGGCCTTAAAATGGTTTGAATCATATTTAAGCAATAGACAACAGATCACAAGAATAACTAAATATAACGATAATACGAACAGCATAGAGGACTTTGATTCTGAACCCAGAAATAATAATCTTGGTGTACCACAGGGAAGTATTTTAGGACCCCTCTTATTCCTCATTTATATAAATGATCTGCCACAAGCAGTACGCAAACACGTTTGTGTTTTGTTTGCAGATGATACTACTGTTATAATAGGATGTAAAGATAAAACCCTTCAAAATTTTGAAATAAATAACACACTAAAAGAAATTATGTCATGGCTAAACAAAAATTCATTAAAGATTAACTTGGAGAAAACTAAAGTAATTAATTTCAAAACATTTAAAAATACTTACAAAAATTTAGATATCACTTTTAATAATCAACGAATAGAACAAATTCACAATACAAAATTTTTAGGCATAATAATTGACGAACATCTCACGTGGAAGGAACACATTGATAACATTTGTAAAAAGATCAACAAATTCGTATTTGCTCTAAAGAAGGTGAAAGAGACGACAACTAAACAAACCGCACTATTAGTGTATCATGCGTATGTGTGTTCCATAATTCGTTATGGTATAGTTGTATGGGGATACACAGCAGAGTTGTCACGAGTCTTAGTAGCACAAAAGAAATGCTTACGTGCAATCTTTAATATGCAATGGTCTGAATCCTGTCGACCCATATTTAAATCAAAAAATCTTTTAACCGCCCCTAGCATATACATATATGAAATAGCAAAATTTGTAAAGTCTAACATGAATCTTTTTCAAAATAAAAATAACTTAAACAAACGTAAAATCACTCACTCAAATTTAGAATTACCGGTACCCAGAATAGAAATGTTTAGACACAGCTGCGTATATATGGCACCATTAGTTTATAACTCGCTACCTAAAAAAATTTTAGACCTGCCTTATCGCAAATTTTGTTCCAAGTTACAGAAGTGGTTAATTAAAGAAAATTTTTATACTATCAACGAGTTCCTCAAAAAATACTCTTCGCATTCTTACCACTTTAAAAATGCATTGTAAGTCCGTTGTTATAATGTACCTATGTTAAAATTTGAAGAAATTTCTTTTTTCCTAAATTTTATGCTATTTATTTCTTATATTGTTTAGTTGTTTTAGTATAATTTTGTTTGATGGTGTCCTTTTATTGTGTGTTTGTTTAATGATGGTGTGTTAAAATATGGTTATAGTGAAGATTTTGACATGTTTACGGTGTAGGTGTTTAAGTATTACTCTTTTGTTTGATGTTTTAGATGTATGTAAGGTGTAGGTATTTTTATTTTGTGTTTGTGTTTCTTTTGTTTTTATCTAATTGTAGGATTAATTTTTTTTTTTTTTTTTTTTTTCAAATGTACTTACATAATTGTATGAAGGGTTACATAAGTGGTCAAGTTAATGTATGTAATGTACTTTGTGTAAAAAATAATTTTAAAATTTGCATGCTATTATTACGGCGGAATGTGTCCTGCTCTAAAACATTTTATAACATCCTGTATTTACCACATTTTATGCAAATAAATATACTTACTTACTTACTTACTACTTACTTACTCGAGGTTACGTCGGCGCTGGTCCGAGTCACTGGTTTGCGTAAATGCCTCCATTCATTCACGAACTTTGTTCATGCTGCGATGAGTTTTTATTTAAAAAAAGAACTAGTAACGGCTTCAGGCGCTTGCGCTTATCTGTATAAAATGAGTGCTAAAGTAATGAAGATTATCGTAAACAGTCATTGTCAGGCAAAATTAAACAAGATTGGGTTGAGGGTTACTTTCTCAAAACCCATTAACTGCGTTGACAACTTCTTTGGTAACAGCGACGTGTGCTTCACTGTGACTAATTTTGTCATTAAACAATGGCTACGTATGATTAGACATGAGGATTGTTTATTATTACTGACTACTACGTTTATTACTACTATATATATAGAATCCATTAGTTGCACATGCAACTAATAAAAAAATTCGTGACCCGAATACCCACTACTCGAGTTCAAAGAAGAGTTGAGAAATAAACAAATGTCTTCTGATTCGTATAGCTGATGGTATGCATGCATAACTCTCTAGGGACAATCATGCAAAACGAAGGCTATAGTTTAATCTCAGGTGGACACAATAAGAGCTGTAGACGATGTCTTTAATCATGTTACTAAAGTGACAAGTGATGGCAGGAATTTATGAAACGGTAACAAACTATGAGTGTTTATCAAAACCACACCTATACCGGAGCGAAACTGATTAAGTGTTACTTCAAGTAATTTATCGCCGGTGTTTATTTTATTGATATGTAACCACTATAGACACAAAAATGGCACACGGATATAGAGTAATTGTGGACCTAATCGTATTTAGGAGCCTCCTGAAAATTGGAGGGTGATTGCACCAAAACAAAGTATTGTCCCGAATTAAACATCTATACTAATATTATAAAGCTGAAGAGTTTATTTGTTTGGTTGAACGCGGTAATCTCAGGAACTGTTGGTTCGATTTGAAAAATTATTTTAGTGTTGGATAACCTATTTATCGAAGAAGGCTATAACATCACGCAACGGCCAATAGGAGCGGAGCATCAATGAAAAATGTTGCGCAGACAAAGTTGCGCGGATCAGCTAGTTAGAAATAATCCTCCCTCTGTCGCAGTGACCTAGCTCGCACAGGCCCAAGCAGACCTCGAGCAGGCCAGAGACCCAACAGTGAACGTTATAGGCTATTAATTAAGCATATAAGCTGTGCTATGCTGAGCTAACGCAGTCGGGTAAAAAGTATGGCCGACAAGATAGTGCGTGTTTTAGTGTCGCTTAACATTTGGCACGGGAGATACCATCGTCCCGCTCTGTTTGCGATTGTGAAAAGCGTGACAAATGGAGTCGCTTTACACTGATCTGTGGAAAATGCTCGTGACTAGTAAAAGCCACTGTGGTGACATTTCCTTTACATTCTTATCTTTTTTTTTCTACAATTTCTCATCGTCAGCCTAATGTCAAAGATCTAGGAGAATAAAACAACGTTCTTTGATGTTTATGAAAAAGTCTATTGGAATCTGATGAAATGCAATGACTAGCACTTCAGAAACGAAAAGAACAGTTACCTAACTAAACAGCCATTTTATAAAACTTCTGAGTAAATCGCGTTGAAGTGCTTGTTAGGTGAACAACCTAGAAATATTTGCAGTGCAGCACGATTATTTACCAAGTCAGGATCGTGATGTCGTGATCCATTATACAAGAGGCTTCTATAATACTCACCTGAGTGGGGTTTGCGTCGCTCTATTGATTATTTTATAGCTTAGTAACTAATCAAGTAGACTAGAATAGGTACTGTGAAATTATCTTCCAAATTGTAAAAGTAACGTTCTAAAGATTCCTCCAAAAATACCCTATCGATCTTACAGAATCAACATCATTAAGTTGAGATACCTCTCATATCCATAACAAACCCTGGCATGTAGTATGGATGAGTATCTATACTTAACGTTTGATTGTTCGCCAAATATGGCGGGGGTCATTGAATGGCTTATGATGGCAGTCCACCAAATATCATGCTTAAATGCCTAGCTGGATAATTAACTCATCAATCCCAGCCAACAGTAGTTCTTCTCTCAACACTAGGCACCTTTCTATACCACCCAAGGAGCCGAAACACGTTAAAATAAAATAACAGTCCGTAAACTCAGCCTATCGCAGTCCACTGCTGTGTGAAGATTAGGCAAAATTTTACTGGACATGCTTCATAAAAAGGACGTGTTTTGTGAGTAGACTTGTCTTGCTTTTCGAGGGCAGTCGTCCGGTATTGGTCATAGTTGTCTAGATTTATCTTTGCCCAATCAAGCCCGTCCTGTCTCACAAAAACGAAAACAGGCCACAGTTTAGAATCAGCTTCCTGGAAATTGTAACACAGTTCATTGTTTCAAGTAATAATGCTTACAAAATGATTCGCGCAGCATTGCAGACTATTACTTTTTGGCAGGTTTGCGTTCGGAGAACAATGAACTTTTAACTGGAGAGGTCATAAGCATACCTAACTGTACCTACACATTGATGATGATCTGTTTAAACGCTTACTAATTTTTACTACTGGCTGCTTACTTTGGATACTAGGTAAATTACTAGTTTACACGGTTTCAACTGCTTCTGAGGAGTACGATTCCTAAAATTGCGTAGTTTTGGAGAAAAATCCAGTTGAACCTGTACGATACCATTTCAATAGGCAAACAACGGGTGTCAGCAGAACGATAGACTTCCTTTTTGGGATTCACAGTCGTGGTGATTATTTAAAGTAGACCTACGATAAATAATTATGGTATTTAAAATGACCATAATTTATCTAATGCCGGTTCAATTCACAACTAGGACGACCGCTACTACCGCCGCCGCCCTAGACCGACCGACTGCCGTTCTAGATTTAATTCATTGTTTTATAGTTTCCTGTGGACGATTCTAAAAATTATAGTCCCACGAAAGATTACCATCAGCTATTATAAACAAAAGCCAATTCACTAGCAAACATAATGTTATTCCATACCTGTAACTGTAAAGTATTGTTACAGTTATAATGTTAGCATCATCCATCATTATTCTCCTGCCCTTATCCAATTTATTTGGGATCGTTGCAGCATATCTTCTTCCATACTTCCCTTTCAGTCTTCATCATAGTCACCCCTTTCTAACCACCTCATCTTTTGTACAGTCAATTATTTGGTCATCATTATTTATCATCCCATGCCTTCCAATAATTTGCTAATCCTAGCATAAAATTATACCACAACCTCCAAGAAACCAATTTACCTATGTTTGTTTTGATTATGCACTTACTTACTACCTATTTATAGTACGTAGCTGGTTTTCAACCAGCCAGCGTGACCGATCCATGGGAATCCAGACAGCCATAAATAGCAGTTGTATAAATTACTTGGCGGATAACGAGCACGATCCATGGCTTGGCATGGTACACGGAGAAATCGGCGGAAGCACGGACCGCTAGTCCAGGCACTTTGTTAGAGAATTTCTCCTTTAATTAGCGACTTAGTGATCAAGCCCTTGTACTTAATTAGTGCACAAAGTTTAATTAATGTTGTTATCGTTGAAGGATGTCGGTACAACATTGATGGAATACTTTGTTGATAATTATTGTAATAGTGCTCCCTTTATTAAAATGACTTTTCAAATAATACATCGGTGTGATTTCTCCTGTGGTTTGTTTGGGAGTTTTATTAAGAAGTACTTATTCATCATCCACAGCCGCTGCTGGTGCTGGATATAGGTCTCCGTTTCTTTGTGGCAATCTAGACGTTTTTGTGCTATTTTCATCCAGGTTTTACCCTCGCACTAAAAACTAACATGTTGATGCACCATTCTTTTGTTTTGCCATTAAAATACACTTTTGGTTGGTAAAACCGTCCCCACCAAGCTCAAACCCTCATTTGTAATTCCACGCGACAGTGTACACAGGAAGTCGCTGGCCGTAAGGCTTGGAATTCGCCTTAGACGGGCAATAACTGCTATGCATAGTACGTTAAAATTCTGCACTCAACCTATGTGCATTTTTTCGCTCGTAATTTTTTTTTTGTTATCGAATACTGCGAGGCACCTAAATCTTAATAAATTCTGACCTACCTATTCGGTAGTCGTACACACTTTTACCCACGGGTAAGCAGTCTAAATATGCTCCACATCATATCCTAATAGATAAAGGATAAAAGACTACAAAACGATATGCCGTCGTCCAGATATACCGGCCTAAGATCTCACATGTTGCAAATACGATGTTTACTGAAAATTTCTTGTAGCTATCACATCAATTGACGCTTCAGAGCTTTCACTGTTCATAATGTGAATACAAAAACCGACATTTGCTACACACGGAACTAATAGTAAAATTATAGCAAGTAGATCTAATCATAATGTACTAGAAATCGATCAATCATTGTCTGTCTTCCAATGATACATTCTAGTCGACTCATGTTGTATCATTATCTAATAGAAATGCTCACGTAACGTCTTCTCGCATTACTTTTTCGACTTTGACCTTCATTGGCTATTATTATTGAACTGTGATCTTGAACTTGATTGAAAAACATTTGAGTCTCTTTTCCTATTCGTAAATCGATTTGCGCCGTTCAATGGCTTTTAAAATATTCTCTATACATGCAGTCGATGATATATTATTCCACTTTAACCTTGGTAACTCGAACGGGTAGTCTCGCCTTTCAGAATCGCTGACAAAATGGACGGATACTTCCAAACTAACAACCCACATCGTCTGATATCACTTGTCAATGCCGTAGTCTTGCGCAATACCTGCGGTATTTAAACTTATTTATGATATTATGTTAAAAATTGCCACTAATGTGACTGCAATAATATTTTAAAAAATCCTAAAGTGGTGACTTTACATGAAATCTCTCTCGAAACCTCGGCCGCTTTGGTTATAATTGTCTCCGTACCAATATGCCTTTAGCTGGAGTTCACAATATTCATTGACAATAAGTCAGCCTAGCTAGATCATTAAGAACCTACCTAGAAAATACTATGCATCTGTATTCTTCAGTGCATCCACCGGAGATCCCAACAAAAACGTGGCCGCAAAGAAAAGAAACAAAAATGTAATGCTCACCTACCATGCTTTATTGCTGACTCACAGTTCAAACCGGTGTCCTTGCCTCGTCCTTTAGTTTCTTTACCGGTATTTGATCTTATGTGGGGGTTTTTTATCACTCGTAGTCAGATAGTTAGCCGGCCGTAACGATTTAACGGACGTCTGGCGACCTGCATTAAAATATACCGGGTGACGTGTACAGAATCATAAAAAAGGCCTTTTGGGTATTGTATCGGTTTGTCTTGCTCACGCGACGCAGTAGTTTAGTACATTTCTTTTAAGTTAAGGCTAAAAAGTGGTACGCATGCTACATACGGTACCTACTTATTATTTTAAGTCTTCTGCACAGATCTGCTTTTGGTGCGGTGTCTCTGAAGGTTACTGAAACATTTCATAGCTGTGGCAACGATCCTACCATTTGTGTCTTAGACGTTTTGAAATAGACTTAGCTTCAGGCAGTTTATTGCAAAACACCTAAACAATCGCCTACGTGTAACACCGACGACGTCTAGACTGTTCACAGGTAGTTTAGCATAAATATCTGCTCATACATCTGAAAGGAAAATATAACTTAAATAAAAGACTTTCTACTCACTACCTCATTGAACGCCAACGGTAAATAAGTAGAACTCGCAGGATTTCGCGGACATACATTTTGGTGAACGAACATTTTTATTTTATGTGTCAATATTATATTGCCATACTACTGTCGGTCGTTCCCCTAATCGGAATTACATCATGTACATTCCAATTTAGCGATGGTTAGGTAACAGTTGGGCAGTAGATCGTGACTGTATGAATGGGGTGGTGTGAAAAGGCAGGAAGTCATTGCGATGAAGTGCAAGGGCGCATCGTGCGTCGTACGACGATATGCGAGCGCGGAGTATGATGTCATGTGACCGCTTTGGTGTCGATGACCATTGTTCAATAGTTTTATTTAAATATGTTCGCGTGTATAACTAGCATGCTTCTGATTTATTGTTGTTCTTCCAACTGCAGGATAGTGATAAGAATTTATGATCGATCAATATAATTAATGCACCATTATTTTGTTTTATAATAAAAACAGGTTCCTTTTTTCTTAAACTGGTTAAAACTTACGATTTTGTCTACAACTTTTATGAACATGACTCATTCATGACGTAGATATAAACTAACACTAAAGAATCGAGTTAAGTTAGTAGCATTATGTACCTAAGTACTTCCATATAAGTTTTTGCACATATGTAAATGATAGAGAATGACACTTTTACTAAAACCCTATTTATCATCATCACCCACGCATCGCTGGCTGCCATCCGTTTGCAGAGATAACAAGCTTTTTCTCTTTGGGCATGATGATATTGCTTACACAGGATGTTTTGAAAAAAGGGCCACAAAAATGTTGTTCTTTCAACATTATAGTCACGCACAGGTGAATTTACCAAGGCCCATAGAAACGTTTTCGTTAAGAACAATAAATAATATTGCTAAACGCGTTTTACACATCCGCCTATTCTTCTTGGCTCACCCCTTGTGCGCTTGGTCAACTCTCTAATCGATGCCTTGTGAAATACGCAACAATACAATACCATCATTACATTTGCACATATCTGCATTCTGCACACCTGCCTTTCACTTATAAGATGCCATTTCAATGACATTTATCCATATTGATATGTAGGGTAGTTGTTATAAAGCTACTAAGACGTGGTACTAAAACTATGACCAATTTAAAATTTTCTGCATTCTCATAAAACAATTTTCACGCTCTTTTTATTACTAGGTGACCGTAATTCTAAGAGTTGTAACAGGCAATCAGCCGCGAATAATACCAATTTTACTGTTTGTGGTTATACACTCAATAAAATTGATCAATTCTAGTTAGTAGTCTGTAGTTTGATAGCTTCATATCTAAAAGCTTTTGAAGTAATAGCGTTGTAGTTGTTAGGAGAGCTAAGCTGGTATACCCAGACGATGTGGTTTTTTTAAAGATATGACTGCACTGTCCGTTTAGACCGTTTTGGTTCTGAGCCAAAATTCTCATAGATATCCATTAATAACATTGTTTCCTGATAATTTCAGGGTGAACATCAAAGGGGTATTACGTTCACCAGCACAGAAGAACCTGACAGGCCTGCTAAGCCTATACCAGATATCCGTTTAGTGGACGGACCATCCATCTTAGTGGGGAGAGTCCAGTTATTACACCGAGGGCAATGGAGATCAGTTTGCACCAACTCCAGAAAGTAAGTACCTACTTAAGGATGAAAATCATAACTTCTTGATTGTTAAGTAGCATTCAAATGAGACATGTAATTTATGCATAGTTACTCGTACACAAATATTAACCCATATCTACATCGTTTCAGTTGGACTGTCAACGACATGGAGACAGCCTGCAGACAACTAGGGTTCATGGGAGGATCCTTCTACAACTGGATCGACCGCCAGCCCGGCAGAAGAGCTAGACTATTATTCGAAGAGCCCAAATGCAAAGGAACCGAATACGATCTATTCCAATGTGACTGGAACTCGAGAGAACTCGGCTCAGGCGTCTGCGACTACCACCCAGATCTAGCCATCCAATGCTCACCCCACCATGATGTCAATGACCTCGCAAACTCCAGAAGGCATTGGAGAGGGCTACGCTTCGAAAACGCAGTCTTCGAACGAATCCTCACCGCTGCAAATACTCTATACGTTCCTACATCGATGTCGAAACTTATTCACGTTACTATAAAAAATGCAGGCCTAGGTAGAGACAACAATGCAACAAGTGCCTTAGATATTATCGGAGTCCCACCTGTCTTAGAAGACATAGAAATATCAAACTCTGCCTTTAACGCGATCAATGTGACGTCACCTAACGCTCCCATAGTCATAAACAATTGCACGATACAAAACAATAGAGGATATGGCGTCTATGTGAACTCTACGTATGGCATGGCCAAGATTGAGAATTGCTTGATACACGACAATGGCGGCGACGGGGTCAAATACGTGGTGCACGAAATGAACATCGATGAAAGGCTAGACAGAAGCGAAATATTCGATTTATGCACATTAGCGTCCACACCGAGCCAGACGTTTCCTATTCAAATGTCAATTGAACAATCAAGATACTCCAATATGGAGAGAGATTGCCATCAGAAGTTTTATACTAGACCTGACCACGTTTTAACCTTGAGCTTCATTAAACTGTTAACTAATCAAAACAATACGGGTGAATTATTTATATACGATGGATTAACGACAGAAGACAGACTTTTATTGGCGTTCAACATTAGAAATCACACGCGACCGCAAAGTGTTACGTCAACGAGGAACCGCATGTACGTGAGATTCCGAGCGAACACCAGAACGGATATTACAGGCTTTTTGAGGTTGACATCGGGTATTAGCAAAACGTACGATTTAAATGTAACCGACACGATTATATCCGATAACAATGGCAGAGGCGTGGTAATCGAAAACTTAAGATCACAAATTCACATTCATCGCACTTCTATATCTAATAACAATCATGTTGCTGGTCTTCAAGTCACGAGTGGGGCGGGGGACGTAAATGTAACTGAAAGTAGAATATCCTTCAATCAAGGTGACGGCATCAACATTACTGTAACTGGAGGAAACAGGAACATTTCAAGAAGTATTTTAAGTTCTAACCAAGGATACGGCATAGCTGTATGGATTAATAATACTCAAGAAACCGAATATATTCCTGTAAATCAAACCACCGCTATTGAATACTCCGAAATATTCAAAAATCTCGACGTTGGAATACTACACGGAAACTTTTGTGGCGACAGCTGGGTTAATATTACTGGAAACTGGTTTAATACGAGCGCTGAAAGTACTGTAGAAATATCAACTTGCTGGAGATATAATAATCCAACCAGATTGCTCAATTTACAAGTAGGTCATAATAGATTTTACGAAAACCACAGAGTACCTCTAAAAATCCAACCGGCCCTCAATATAAACGGAAGGATTGAATATAATTATTTTGAACATGGAAATTATGGTGCAATCGTTATACTTAATCGAATAGAAGGAAAATATCTCGAAGAATTCGAAATATTCCCAGCTCGATTCCAAATACAACATAACTACTTCTTTGGAAACAAGGGTCCGTTCGTTGTAAATCTCGGCTTATCTCCTTATAGCGACCTGCAGTACATTCTATTTTCTAGAAACTTTCTTCGAGACAATAAAGTAAGAGAACCGTATGAACCTCTAGAAGGCATATCATCGAGACTGACTCCACGAAGTCGAGTCGCTGCTACGATTGTACTAGCGTCGAGTAACATCGATGTCTACAGAAACATTATAAATAACCCAGAAGCGCAATACGAAATCGGCTCGCACGTTGAAGATCAAAGTAAGATATTAAACTGTACCTACAACTGGCTTGGCTTCGGAGAAGAGGAAAAGGTTTATAACAGATTGTTTCACAGAAAAGACAGGTACAACTTAGCCAAAATAGTCTACATGCCATATTTATTGCATAGCAGTAATCCTGGAGCAACACAAATTAATTATAATTCACTGTATGTTCCTCAATTTAATGTACCCGGTACCTTCGTAGTTGGGGGTGAAGTTGAAGGAACAGAAATTCTTCGTCAAGGAGAGTATGACGTTGATAAGGATATTAATATTCGTCCTGGAGGTAAATTAGTTCTGCAATCTGGAGTCACGCTAAAATTTCCACCGGCTATAGGAATAATGGTTGCTGGGAAACTAGACGCGAGAGGTAAACGACCCAATGACATTACATTTACCTTGAAAGAGGAAGTGGTCATGACTAACGAGAGTGTTTATGAAACGGATTTCGAGCCAACAACACCTGGATATACTGAGCCTGTTGTGCCTATAAGACTTTTAGGCGGCAGAACACAACACGAAGGAAGATTGCAAGTGAGAATCGATGACAAATGGGGTACAGTGTGTAACTATAGGTGGAATATTATCAACGCTGCGTTAGTTTGCAATCAACTTGGCCTTGCTTTGAATCCAGAGGATTGGTTCTTAGAACCTAATGAAATACCATCCGCAGGTATGACAGAAGATATAATTTTGTCCAACGTCGAATGTTCAGAATTCGACAACGATATTACCAAATGTAAATCAGAAAGTAAAGATCACTTTGAGAATTCTTGTACGCATGAAAATGACGTTGGTATCAGATGTTACGAAACTAGTTGGGCTGGGGTCAGATTCAGCGTTATTTCTGAAAGAGCTGATTTACAATACGTCACCATAGAGAAAGCCGGTCTTTTGGATTATTCTTCAAATATTTTCAAACCAGCTCTTCAGATAGATTTTGCTCGACATAGCTTAGAAAGTATCAAAATATCCAACAATTATCACGATGGATTGGGGATACTATATTCCGATTTATATGGAGCCGATGCTGTTAATACTGTACGTAACTCAGAATTCAGCAATAACAGAGGAAGCGGTATTAGTTTCAAACAACTTGGTCTAAAAGTCTATGGATCCGTCATAGAAAATAACAACTTAGCTGGAATTTCACACAACCCGCACATTACTGGGCCACAACAAAGAGAAATAGCAGGCTGGTTTAATTTAGATCCGGGATTTAACATGGATGAATCCAATTATCACCCAATCATGATTCCCGAATATGAAACGGACATAAGTTTGGTGAATGGAGAAACAAGGCACATTGTTTTCACAAAGCGCAGCGGAGAAAGTATATCAAAAACTTACAATATTAAATGCAACCCAGGTTATGTTCTTGGGCTTCAACTTCTTAATCCAATACATAATTTTTCAACTGAAAATATTTGCATATATGACTCGCAAAATATTAACGAAGCCAGTGTTAAGTGGTGTCTTGATCGTGATCTGTCAACATTTCCGACGACAAGTAATAGTTTTGGCGTTGTGATTACATACGAAAGTGGAACGAATGCCTTGGGAGGAGTCGTGCTAGTTGTAAGCACAATCATAGCTCCGGTGCAAAACCTGAGAAACAGAATAGTAAGAGGACCGGTGCCAACTCTGCAGGTGGTCAATTCCAAGATAAAAGGAAACACGAAAGGAATCAAAGCTTTATACTACAACCGTTATTTGAATGAGTTAGGTGACCACTTTTTAAGGAAAGCTAATGAGAGTATTAAAATCTTCAGCTGTGAAATAGCACATAACAAAGAGGAAGCTATATACGTCAACACTCCGTTCTGGGATATACACGACAGCAACATAACGGAGATAACCATAATGGTCAACAGCAGTTTGATCACAGATAATGGTAAAGGAATATATCACTTTGCTAGGGATTTGAGAAGTTCTAACAACTTGTATCATTACATTCTTCAGGATAACACAATAGAGAGGAATAAACAAGGCGGCTTCGACGTCGGGCTGCCATATGTTTGGCAATACAATGAAAACTTTACACATTCTGTCTACATGCACAATAACACTTGGCGTAACAATCAAAACTTCGCTTTAGTTGTAGATGGTCATTTCGCCGAAGTTAACATTACAAAGAATATTTTCACTGATAACAATTGTAAAACAGGGTTAATGTCCATACAAGGCATGGAAAAGAAGATGATGATTGATGGTAACTTTATTGAAAGGAATAGTGGACAGTTTATGGTGAAATTCCACATGGACAGTCAAAGTGAAATTATGGGTTTAGTTTATGCGCTTTTCATATACAACCAAGTGAAGAATAACAGGCACATGCTAACACAAGTCAGCCGAGGTGCTTTAATCAGAAATATAGAACCGACGTACGTTATAGGTTTTAAAGGAATACAGAAAGTCAAAGTAAGTAGGAATTTGTTCGGGAACAATATATTGGACTATACATTATTAGCTGGAATTAGAACAGCAAAGATCAATAATCTGTTAGATGTTGCTGAAAACTGGTGGGGAAGCTCCGTAGAAAAAGACATTCGGAACCAGATATTTGATTTTGATGATTGGAATAACCATGCTATTGCTACGTATCTACCTTACTTGCTTGAAGATAGTATAGATTCTAGTGTATCAGCTTCATTCAGCCCAGAGATTATTATTGACACTAACGAGCTAGGTGGTCGTTTACTGTCAAACTTCACCATTGAATCCAGAATGGCTCCATACATAGTGAAATCAGATATAACTGTTATGCCAGATGCTATTTTAACGATCAGCCCCGGCGTTATATTGGAATTCGCGCCCAATGTTGGCATACTCGTCATGGGTAACCTTCAAGCAATAGGTCACGGTCAAGCACCTATTGTAATGCGACCTCTAATGCGGAGTAATGTAGAAATTAACAGAATAGAAAAGAGAGATGTTAGTCAATACTCATCAAGTCATCACAAGCAGAGACGTCAATTAGAATCATTGACGGTACCAAACTCAATAAGACTGTGCACTGGAAGAAATTGTTCTATTACTGATAATACAGCAGAAAGAACAAACGAAGGTTTTCTCGAATATTACAATAAAACCACCCTGCAGTGGGTGCCCATGTGTGACAACCGTTTTACTGAAAGAAATGCTCAAGTCGTATGCAGGGAGTTGGGTTTTGATCCGATAAACGTGTTCTTTGCACATGACAGACGTGTAGAATATCATAGTAATTCTTTATCTCGAATTTGGTCGTGGCCAGAGCCCTTACAGTGTGTCGGAACTGAAGATCGTTATGAAGAATGCCCAATTAGACTGAACGGACAACTTTATGGCCATAGACATGAATGTAAGTGGGATTCTGATTTCGTATTTATTCATTGTGGAACTAGAAATCTACAAGAACATCTTGAGTATTGGGGAGGCATAAGATTTGCTAATCCAGAATTTGAATATTCTCTATACGAGCATCGTATTCACGACCATCACACTCATGAAACAATGAAGAAACCTGAAAGTGAATTAGTTCACGTAGAAATTATTGGAGCTGGAATACTGCACAATGAAAAGTCGCCAGCTGTTCAAAGTATAACAAAGAATCCTAGAATACAAAATGTACATATTACAAACTGTGCTCATCACGGCATTAACTTAATATCACCCACCGATTCAATTAATATGATGTTTAATTCCGTGAATGATATATTAGGGGAAGGTGTAAGTGCCATATCGTTGAACGGGGAAGGTAGAGAATCTGATGAATCCAGTTTTACGCCGCTGAAGGATTTAACTCTTCCATATCACCTGTTTTCACTTATCGACATTTGTGATAGTACCAAAATGATCACTGTAGAAGAGAGAGTGTTGCTGTACTATAAGTATGACAACAATCCAGTGAACTGCGTCAAGATATTCAAGAGCATGTATAGAGTAAAGCCATTTGGGTTTAGACTGCTCCAGTTCAATCTATTCAACCACACTCAAAATTATGGCAAACGAGACTCTTTGGCGTTGTATGATGGTGATATTTATAATATCACGGCTCCTATGATTGGTTACTTAGAGAATGGATCTCCTGATGAGAAGAAGCTTTTCAAGACAGCAGGTGCCAGCTTGAGTGTTTCGTTGTTTGCTAACGGAGCGTCTGCTGTTCATGGATTTATTGCTGAGATTGTTACTTTGCCGATATCAGCTATCGGTTTTAGTAAGTTCACTCGTACAACTTTTATTCCAACATTTTCTCAAACGTTTGAATTCGACTAATAAAGTTTGCCTCTTTTACAGACCGTGATGTCCAACATAACATATCCAGCAGCGAATTTACAGAAAACAGAGATGGGGCTATTACGTATCAGTCTGTCGGTGAAGTAAATCCCCTAGTTGCCATCACTAGGAACGAGATTCAGAACAACTGTCGTAAATTGTATGGAAACTTTACTACATGTCCAGCGGCAGTAAGAGTGGATGTACAGAATACACAAACGCTGGTATTTAGAGTGAGTACATCCTAAATAATTAGTCCGAAATAAACTTGCAATCTATTGCTTGTTTTTCTTCTAAAAAAAACAAGACAAGAGTCTTAATTAGATGATAGATTTCTGGTAGAAGTTGAACGATGTCAATTTCTAATAATTTTTTATTTCTTCCAGAACAACTTGGTGCGAAATAATGTTGGAGGATTATTAATCAGGGCTGACTCTAGAGGTTCTGCCACTTCACTTCGTGGATGGATACATAACAACCTGTTCTTTGCTAACCATGATCTTCCGTGTCTCAAAATTGAAGGTACGATCAATATCACAATGCACCCCATTTCAAGTTTCATCGTTCCTTTAGTACCTTACAGTTAGTTCACTTTTTGTTTTGATTTCTTTTCAGGGCGCCAATCTTCACCCTACCAAGAAGTCACAATATACCGAAATTACTTCACGCGCAACCGCGTACCTTTCAGTGACGTCATCATCCTACGCCAGGTCGTCTCCAACTTTACCTACAACTACGTTCACGATAACACAGGCTTGAGGATCCTCGAGGTTTCAGGCTTCGACAAAGTCAGGCTTCCGATTTATCAGACCACTTCGCACAATGGATTTTATAAGTAAGTTCATTAAATTCTTTGATAAAAATATCAACCGTAGTGTTTTTACAATCTCAACTCTTAGCTTCTTCATTGTTTTATCGTTGACTGTTCATACTCATAAAGTGATTTTTCTTACTTTCAGGAACTACGCTACTGACCGTGAAGGTCGAGCGACAGTTGTAGCAGGTACAGCAGGTCAGAATTACGTCGATAACATCTTCTTCAACCCTGACAATGATTACGAAATGATCACAGTCAATAGATCTATGTGAGTACTATCTCCAGATGCTTTTCTGGAAAAATCTCTTCCTCCTGGGTTTTTAATTGTAATTCATATTTCTCAAAGCTTTCAGAAATATATCTTCGATATTCGTGAATAAAAACGGTTGAAAACGATATTTTATCAAGGACCAATGGGTTTATTTTTGAATGTGTAATTTGATGATTTTCTATCATATTTCCAAACAAAGCTTATTATACAATATATTTACTATCCCCGCACTTTAATTAAGTATATTATGTAAAAGAAAACATAATTATCTTGCATGTTTTTGTTGCATGGCTACCCTTGGACCATAGCTTTGTTGACTATAATCCGACTATCATGAGGTAAGTTTACATTGTCAAAATTGTCATTCATCAAAAACCATGAGGTACTAACTTACCACGCATGGAGATGGTTTTTCTTATTTTGCATAGCTTTTTACACTCTCTGCACGCTTTTTCTACCGCTGTTACCAACAGTATCTACTCTGTTTATTTAGTTTAAATCTTAATTTAAATTCCACTAATGGCATCATTAAAATGTCACTAACGTGTTTCCTAATAGATCTAAAAACAACTCTACTTAGTAATTAACAAAGTAATTAGTTGTAGGTAGTGATCACTGAGAACTTTAACTGTCACCACAATCATTCACACTCAGCAAGCTAACAAAACTAAAATATATGCATACTACAATATTCCCACCGAAATTCTAGTGCCCTCGATCTCTGGCGTACTCGAATCGACGCAAAGCATAACTTCTGGAGTTACAACGAGACCTTAGCCGTGGCCGGACGTATTAGAGACCAGAGTGATAACCCTATGCTGCTAGAAGTGGACTATAGGCCCTTCTATATGAACAATCAGACGGTCCTTGGAGGCGGGAAGTGTCCTCCGGGGTGGGATGCAGTGGCGGGGACCTGTTATATGTATGTCGGTGCTCCGATGACGTATGAAGAGGCGAGGCTGTTCTGTTTGGTGAGTATTTTGATAATTACTTTTCTGCACTACCAGTTTAAGTTGAAGACAAGATTACGATTTCAAAAATGTAAGTTGTAGTGAATGTATTATATCGAGGGTTTCTATGTTTAGAAACCCTCGTTAAAGTTTATTTTTATTGGTCACATAAATATACCTTTTAATCATGGTTTCATTCAAGATCAATAATTTGACAAAAGATTCACCTTTTTAACACGTTCAGACACCATAAATCAAATTAAAAGTAATGGGCTTAATTTGACAACGTTTTACTCAGCGCCCTTTTTTTCATCATCGAAAAAACGGCC
The DNA here is from genome assembly GCA_964057025.1 of Standfussiana lucernea. NCBI lineage: Eukaryota > Metazoa > Arthropoda > Insecta > Lepidoptera > Noctuidae > Standfussiana > Standfussiana lucernea. The sequence continues at coordinate 14,159,446 of OZ059794.1, forward strand.
ATAAAAATATTATTTGAAACCCCAGCCCATTCTTTATTTTTTGCACCCGAAACAACTTTTTTTCTAAGAAACCCTTTCTCTTTTTCTCCTCAGTCGGACAACGCATCAATGCCATACGTAACAGGCAACTACGCGGTGCTTTACGAGTTCATCAACCGTCAGAACCAATGGTTCCAGTACGGGGACAGGGTGTGGGTCAACCATATCGACTATGTTACGCAGTGCACTTCGTTTGCCTTCTCGAACATCGAAGTTACTGACTGTAATCAGAAGAACGCTTTTATATGCGAGATTGGTGAGTGAGACTTCAAGTCCGGTGATTTTGCTTTATGTACGTCTGTGATTTGTATCTGCATTTGGGCATGCCAGAGCATTGTCTTTGTTAAAACTTAAATGGTACTAATCATTTATGTGCCGCTTTTGCATCTTTCTTTCACGTAGTCTTTTACCCGACTACGGCAAAGCCAAAAGATTGTGATTTTAACAGTCGATGTTTGCTTCAATGTTTTTAACCTTTGCATGTTCCACCGTAGCGCCAAATTATTACTTATTCAAGCTTTAGGTTACTTACTATAAAGCCTTTTTTATTTACAGATCCGAAGATAATGATCGACCCTATGTCGTGGCGCGGTGATACTCTGGCTGTGGCGTTTATTGGAGTGTTGATAGCTGCTGTATTATTGGTAGCAGCCGCTCTTGTCTGCTGGTATTCTAAGTCCAAGCACAGGTTGGTCCAATTCATTGTTATATTTTGTTTGACGTGCTATGTCGATCTTCTCATGTTTCTTTTGTACCCTTTCTGACTACAAAGTCTATCGTCGATATCAAGTTGTACTAAGTTTTGGAAATTCCTTTTTGTGGTGCAACCATAGATATAATAAACAAGATGATTTATATATTTCTATGGCTGCAACGTTAGTTCCATGACTGAACTGGTACTATTTTCTTTATAAGTAATATTTTTCTTCTTATTTTTTTCTCTGCAGACATGTCCAAAGATTAGAGCGGCGCAACTCAATCCGGCAGTCTCTACACTCGGTCCGGTCTATCGGAAGCATCAATGGTGGCTTCCCTGATACACCTTACAGAAGGAAACTAGCGCAAATGGTAAGATGTTTTGTTTGCAAAAATGTTCATGAACCTTTTTCGGAAAGTGTTGAATTGTATAATATATTTTTATCTTTATCGTCTACAGAGTAGTACCCGCTCCACCGACACATTAACGAAAGGCTCGGACTACAGAAAGATGTTGGCATCCACAACATCAATGGAATCTATGGAAAAGAGCCAGTTTAATTCTTCACTCGATGACAACCAGAGCTTCGACATTTACGAGGCTCACAACCCAAATCCAAACGTAATGCCTCTCCAACACTCTACATTCGTAAAGAAACCTATCACTCCAGAATATTCTGTGCCACAGAACAATACAAGGCCATACAATTTAGCATTTAGAAACGATGGTTACAGAGACAATTCTGGGGCAACCAGTGGGGCACCGTCGATAAATACGGTTGCCACGGAAGAAATACCCATATTACATCATCCTGAAGGTTTAAGATCGCCTCCGGATGAGTATACATTGTCGCCGCAAAGCGATTCTCAGTATTTCACATCGGATACATTGCCTTTACGAGATAACTCCGATGATGGTGATACTATGAAGAGGCAATTGGAGAGGGCGGGGAAGATATACGGGCCGTACGGTGCTCCCGCAGGATCTTACGGCGCGCAACCTAAATTGTCTTTCTTGATGGAGTTAAGATCGAAAATGCCAGATCAACCACAAGCGGGAACAGTGCCTACTACGACGTTCGGGCAAAGAAACAATGTTGCAGGTACTGTACCTAATAAAAACTAGCAAATTATGCTAAATTTTCTCGTAGCAACAAATGTTGAGAGAGGTAAACGTACTTACGTAAATGTTACGTTCAGTCAATTTCGGATGATCGGGTTATTTTATTCTACAGATATTACCTCGCACATATCAATAGCGCCAAAAAGCCAGTGAACTATGAAGTGACAATCAAACTGACAACCTAAAGTTTCGCGCCAGCCAGTTGGATTTTCATTTTGACAGATAGATAAAGACCGAACTAAAATAGTCAAATAGGGCATCCCGCAAGCTGTTATTTTTGGGAACTGTTATTTTTTAAACGTTTTAAAAAAAACTGTTTTAATGTTCTTTACAGATCAGCAGCAGTATTACGAAGACAACCTACCAAGTCCACCTCACCCACCAGTATATTCTAGTGCATATGATACAACGGCATCAGACAATATACCCAGCTACGACTCCAGCCCTCACAATCTTTCCAGAGAGTTCGACGATTCACCGCTTCCCGAACTTCATCATAGATCTAAGTCTGAAGCGTTACTTGAAACAAATTTTGAATTCGAGGACTCCGAATCCAGTCCGGTACCGATGTCTGAAGCAAGTCGGTCACACAGTCAACCTTTAGAAACTTCTATGTAGTGGAAGCCATAAAAAACTCGGAAATGAACGAGTGAATGAATCGAATGTTACTTAACAATAGCCAAACGGCTTTTTAATGTATAATTGAATAGTAGGTATAATCAAAGGAGTTGATCACACTATCCTATCGTAGAAATAGAAAAGCAATGAAAAGACTGAGTTATGATGTCTTGATCGAGATATTTTATTTTCCTTGCATTTAGTTTCATGCGTGCTATATCTAAACAAGTGCCTTTTTGAACTTCTGACATTCCAACTTTCTCTTATATTCTGTCCCTGTAGGTAATGTTAGTTAATATGTGTATGTATAAAGTATTTTAAGTCATAAAGACTATGCAAATTACCAGAGGTGATCGATCTCATAATGAAGTAAACAAATTAAATTCTAATGCTGCGCCTTATGGACAAATGGATGCCTTATTAGTAAGTTTTTGTTAAGTGCATGTCATGTATCACAAAAAGGAGTAGGTAAGTACCTAAAAGGCGTATACTTTAATTGTAATTAATGATTATGATGCAATATTAGATACGTATTTTTGCACGTCCGTCCCTAAGTGTTAAACGTCTTATGAATGTTTATTCGACAATGATATGTAATTTGTAAATTAGTTTTAAGAGACAGTCTTTCCATATACAATAGTTATATTTTGTAATTTTAAATCGTAATATTATTCTTGTTATGTTCAATCTTTTTTATGATTTTTGAAGATAGGTACCTAATCCCCTGCCAATTGACGCATCTACCTACACACAGTTCTGGCAGCTAAATTTTAAAAGTCTTCTCAACTCTGTATTCCCATAATTCTTGAACTATTCGTCTATTTTCTATGACACTCGGAGCATTTATTTTAATAAGAGGTGTAGTATGTAGACGCGGAAAATTGTAGTAGATTAGTCTTCAGCTAACATCAGTAAAAACTGTGTTTAAACAGATTTTAGTGTGTATTTTAAAATCTTATTTACTATTTTTTATTTACCTAAGTTATTTACATGATTACATGTATAAAAATATTATGACCTAATGTTCATGCTTTAAATGTAAACTGTACAAGAATAATAGTAAATCATAATTTAGAATAATAGTGGATAATGACAAATATAATTATGATCTAACTCATGAAATATTAATAAAATTTGACACAGTATTTTCATAGGAAAACATCTTTTATTCTTATCTCCTTCTTTTTTCAATAATATTAATATTTTAGTCACTAAAATCTGATCAGTTTTTGAATCCTGATAAAAATTACTAAGAAAATAAAAAGAAGGATCGTTTTTATGATTCTAATTGGTGATTAGTGTGTACGCTGTGAGCACATAATCTTTCAGCCATTCTTTATGGATGAGACAATTCATCCACATTTGAGAAAAGGGTTCCTAAGGGTTCATTCCGTCTAAGTCAGCAATATGTCCATAGGCATTGGACCTGCGCACATATTGTGGACTAGCTGCGAACATTGGACTTTGACAGTTACTTCAGTCTACATTATCTGTGAAAGTCCGGTCCGGTTATGTCTTTAGAGCTGCCCAGTATAGAGCCGGCCCACCAACATGTAGGTATTTTTATTGAAACTCGTGTAGGGACTTCCACTTTTGGTAGCCCCTTCAAACGTTTCGGTGATTTGAGTGAACACACTACCCGGAAACGCCTGTAAAACGTTGTATAGTCTGTGCTGATACACAACGACTTTTGAAAGCTTTCATATTTATTTACACATACTTGGCCACTGAACATATGTCACGTGGACCAAACTTATATTCTACCCAGCAGCGAGAGAAGGTTTGCACCTAAACTGAATTTTGTTTTGTAGTAAAACAACGAATCCCAAAAAAAAACAATAATGAACTTAGGAACAAACATGTACATATTATCCTCTTTTATTTGCAACTTGTAACACTGATTTTAATATACCTACCAATAAAACACGTGCTATCTGTAAAAAGTTATAAAATTCTGTTATGAATGAATCACAATGATATCATATGGAACAGTGAATAACATAGTCGAATGCCATGAATCATTACAGTTCCGCCGCCGGTCCCAGCACTCCCAGCAACACTCGCTACTCTCGATCTCAAGTGATTATTATCTTGTCTGTGGGTCGTATACAGTGGTTCATTCAAGTTGAATTTGACTTGACAACATGAAATAAAAATTGACAGCTGTTATTCAATATTCGATCGAACAAAATAATGTACGATCCATAGTAGAAATTAAATAATATTTATCTCACTAAGCATAAGTGGAAAGTGACTGCAAATCTTTAATTAAAATAAATGTTTATTAAGTGAGAGTTTAGTGTTTCAAAATCAGTCATAACATAAATGTCCGAAGAGTAACAAACTAAAATACCTGCGTGCGTATTTGATTTTTTTTTTGTGAATTAATTGTCTTGTGTTTTGGAAACAATGGATGCGACAGGGTCTATTAATACTGAAGCTATAGAGAGTATTGAGAATGAAGAGGAGGTTATTGACGATTCTGAAGAAAGAGAGTTAGTGACTGACTCATGTTCGACGAAGGTCTTGGACACAGGGGAACAGCCTCGGGACAGTTACTGCATTGTGTACATACTCTTCTACCTTTTCGGAGTCACATCCCTAGTACCCTGGAATTTTCTCATAACCGCCAATGATGTGAGTATATATTTTTTTTGTTTATAGATCCAAGACCAAGGAATACGACCTTCAGGCTATTTTTGCTTGATTTTGGAATGATGACCTTATTCGTTATCAATAAATGATTCTAATTCTGTAACTCTGTGGACTAATGTATTTTAGATAGCATACTGTTAATAATAATTATGTGATTATGACTGAGAACATGCCACATCTGCCCATGTGAAACTATTATTTTTTAAATTATATTTAGTGTATGATTTGAGTCTAACATTTACAAATACCTACGTAAATTTGTCTTCACACATCCACAATGAAAGCCTTTGTTTTAGTATTGGATGTACAAGTTCCGGGATGTCACACCAAATAATCTCACGATGCTGGTCCGCAAGACGCAGTTCCAGGCGGAGTTCACATCCTACCTCAATGTGGCCACCGCCATTCCTAACTTGTTGTTCCTTATTCTGAACTCACTGTATGGACACTTGTAAGTATACTTTGAATATCCCACAAATACCTACCTGTTATAATTGTATTCTATTCAGAGTATACCAGTACTGCGCTGGAATGCATGATTATGGCCAACTGATTCATACAGAGAGGAGGTGTTGTTCCAGCAGTGGGATTGTTATATGATTATGTTATTATAATTGCGACAGTTAGGATGTCTTTCGCACAAACACAATGTAACAGTCGAAAGAAGTTAGGCTAGGACTGACTGAACTAATAAAATTAAGATGGTTTTTACCAAGCTACATGAAGAAACAGCATTGGATCATAGGATCCTAGGGATATTTTTAAATATATTTTTTTCTGTCTTTAACTTATGCAAAAGACTGAAATAATAATCTTAATATATTTTGTTATATCAATTTATAATGCTATTGGTTAGGGAAGGAGATACATTTTGTAGTCTCTAACAAATTAATAAATATTATGTATAACCATTTGGTTATAAAGAAAAGTAGGAAAACTAGAATTTTTGAACAAACTACTTTTTTTTTAGATCCACATACTAGTAATTAGGTATTTAAAATGAACCAACTTTATCTATTATTATTATGATCTTATGATTATTATATTATGATGATTCTAAATAATAATAATACATGCTCATAAATAGATAACTTAATATTACTGTAAAGAATATCCTTAATTAGAAATATCAAACAATACTAATTGCTACCTTAAGCCATGCTCAAAACATCAATATAATTAGTAACACTAATTGTTCATACTTACACTTGAAAACAATTAAAATAAACATTGCAAACATCTCACTTAGTCATTATGTTTTCTGCTAATTTTGTTTTGTGTATTTTGAAGTCATAATAATATGGTTAATTTTTTCCTACAAATACAATTCTCAAAACTTTTGTGTCAGTATCTTTTGCATAATTGCATTGCGTTAAGAAATAAGGAATCATGCGACAGTGTTATAAAAATGGAAATTGAGCTTTAAAATTATGCGACTAGCATCCAAAACTCTATTTTAAGTTGTACTCTAGATTCGTTGTTTCTTAACGCCGTTCAATTATGCTGCTTGGTACAGAGATGATTGCTGATGCTGTGCTGTGTCTTGTCTATAGGGCTCTATAACTTTGGAATCATTATAACCTAGTTTGAATTGTACTATTACCCAAAATTGGAGAATCCACACATGTCTTGTTGGTGTAGCGGTCGCAAGCGCAACTGCTGAGCATGAGGTACTGGGTTCTATTCCCAGGTCGGGCAAAGTGGAATTTCTCCAGTAGTTGCCACGGAGTCTGGATTACTGCTCGGTTGATGCGAATAGTCCCGCCCCCTATCACATGGGACTTAAACATAACTGGCGAAATGTGGGTGTACTATTAGGTACACTTCTGCCTAAACCTTCAGCGATTACGGTCGTGATGTTATGTTATGTGGAGAAGCCATTTTATTGCCTTCACAGGGTAGAATTACTATTTCCCAGAAACATTCATGCTTCTCTTTCTTTTACAGCACCAAATTTTTTCTTATCCAGATTATACACATTTCCTATTAATTTCAGAATACCACTGAAGGCGCGGCTGCAAGGTTCCCTGATAATAGTGACCATATGCTTCCTGGTGACAACCTCATTCGTACAGGTGGACACCGATGAATGGCAGAACACATTCTTCATCATCACCATGATATGTGTCGTCATCATGACGTGTGAGTCAATTTATTTTATAAAATAGTCAAGGCATTCTTATGTTTGAGATATTGAAAGGTAAACAATAATAACATATAACATACAGAACATAATGACAACATCATTACGATCTGTTTAATGATGTGTTGACAACATTGTTTTGCAACATGTTACAAACATGCAATTTAAGTATTACCAGCCAATTGAAAGTTTGCCGTGTGGCTTGACTTGCCTTGTTGACTCCGAAAAGACGTCACCTACGACAAACCACAGATACGCATTCAGAGGTGACTAAGGTTTTAACGAAATCTTTCGGTAACACAGTGTTTGGATAAAGAAACAATAATACCTTCTGAAAACGTCGTAATGATTCACCGAAATCGGTCACTGTTAGCTATGGTTAGGGCCCCGACCTTCGGACTTCGGGAGGGTTAGAAGAATATTAAGGCGGAAAAGAAAATAATAGAGCTAAAACGGAAAACAAAACTTTGACCTTGCATGTTTATAATAATCTATTCTTTCAAGTTCATTTTGATAACGAAAATGGTATTATTTTTACAAAACATGTGTTTCATTCTAAAAGAATGCAAGAAGTGTATACGTATCATGATAGAAAGAGTAGGTACCTATTATGAAAAGAAATTAAGGTAAAAATCAACATTAATTTTATAATTAGTTGACCGAGTGATCAATTATTGATCATGCCTTTCGTCATCATCATAATATATGGCTGTGTCATAAATGCACATAAACATACACATAGATACACATAATTACTGGGTAGATACATATCTACTTATTACATAATAAGTACTCATAATTAGTATCATAGGTAAGTAAAAATAGTTTATATTCATAAAACGCCTAGGTACTCTCGCTAAATTACTTTAAGATATTTAGTAATTGTATGCCGAAGAATAATGATCACGTTTTGTCTAGGAAAATCTATAGTATACAATATTATTATAAAGAGGTAAAATTTGTAAGTTTGTATGTAGGGGGTAATCTTCGGAACTACTGATGCGATTCAAAAAAATTTTTCACGGGTAGAAAGCTACATTACGTATTCGTGGGTGCTAAAGGCTATAAATTATATTTATATCATGCTAATTAGCCGAACTATCACAATTTTTGCGGATAAAGTCGCGGGCGAAGTGCCAGTAAACAATAAAGCTGTTTCTGTTCAATAATTTTATCAAACAAATGAACTATTTGATAGGGCATAGGTACAAATGATTTCTTATCGTTAAGTAAATAACTCATTAAAGTTATGCAGATGTGCGGTACGAGGTAGTTAGGTCATTTGACCTAACTACCTCGTATCTGTTATGGTATTCTGATGCATTCGAAAATGTTTGTTTAGTTATCTGGGTCACGTTTCATGTTCCTATAGGTACTTACTTGTTTTCTTTGTAACTTAATATATAACTAGCATTTAGCCATTTAGCTTACAGCAGGTTAGGCACTAACCACACGATAAAGAAGAAATTTAGCCACGGCTTCCACAGCCACCTTTGTGCTAATTTTCATCGAAATCTGTTCAGCCCTTAGGGTGTAAGCGTTACCGACATAGAGGGACACTCACATGTATACAGAGCTACTTTCGAATAAGTATGTACATACCTATTAAATTGGAATTTGAATAGAGGCCCGATTTGAAAATGAAATGCCATAATGCAAGCCAAAAATATGGCAGTTTTATCAAATGCGGGGCTGCCGTCTGGTGGTCGATGAGCTATAACCACGTTATATCACATCAGATCACATCGCATGCCGTGATGTGATGCGGTATGATGACTATGATGAAGGTCAGTAAGGTTGATAATGCGGCTGACTGCCCAAGGCGCACAGGACGTGTATACTCGTGGATGCTATTTTAATTAATTATCCTATGTGAAAAGGCGCATTTTCAATTGATTTAGGTTTGTTGATAACAATCGATATAAATAAAAGAATCGACCATGAATTTACTGGATTCGTTTGAATGGATAATAAAGATAAAGATCTCGCTCGAATAGTGTTGTTTTGAACGCGAATTGGATAAGTAGATACTCGTCTATTTTCTTAGACTTGTTTTCGCTACTTCATATAAAGATTACAAAAGTTAAGCGATAAGGTTTCCCCATGTTTGTTACTTTTATTGCAGTCTTAATTTCATAATGCTATGTAACCGTTATACTTAAACCCGATTTTAACAAGGCTGGTCATGCTAGATGAGTCATTTATCTCCTAAGCCTTTTCCCAACTATGTTTGGGTCAGCTTCCAGTCTAACTGGATGCAGTTGAATACCAGTACCTACTTTACATGGAGCGTCCGCCTATCTGACCTCCACAACAAGTATACCCCTCGTTGGAGTGAGTTCCGAGACATTAGTTACAATTTTCAAAGTCACACGTAGCAAATACACAAGGGAATCTTAGGTTTTACAAACGGTCGCAGCACGCCTGGTCTATGTTGCATGACTTTGAGACTTGACCTAGCCTAAGTTTCACGGTCACCAGTCGCAACACAATAGTTACTAATTAAATACTTTTTACAATCAAAATTTCTGAGCATTAGAGCAGTTTTCGTAACTTCAAAAATAAAGCCACAGTTGGAGAAACATTTTTTTTAATACTAACATTGTTTTTTTTTTTTTCAAAACAAACTCAAAGCTTTTATTTCAATTAGACCATTACAGGCACTTTTGAATGTCAAAACACAAAAAAAACTACGTTATAATCCCAGTCCTGTGACTTTGATTGTTGTTGTTTATTGCATAATAAATTGTGAAAGTACTGTAGTTGCCCATTCGAAAGCGTAGATCTCTATGGAGAAGAATGGGCAGGAAACTCCTCTTTTAAATCAATATGTTGTTACAAAATCTTGGTTACATCATTCATTTCGAGATTATACATATACATATGTGAGAACGATGAAGAAAGACGTGCGAGTAAGAGCGTCCAGAGTAAAAGATAAAATCAACAATTCAAATATACAACAATCCGTGGCACCTGCGAGATGACCAGTCCCTACTGACAGCGCCCGTTCACGAACATGACCCATGGATCAGCTATCATTCAACTCAACCATTTTGAAGAGAACTAAACGACCCGACACACGCGCCACCATCAGCGAGACATTTTAGTGAGCATAATATTCTCTCAAACACCAGGGAAAATGCGAGTCAATAAAAGATGTAAATGGTAGCTTTATCGTACATAGTACTCATACATGAAGAGATTGAATCTATACAATGCAAAGATATGTTTACAATCTTCTGCAGCTTCCACAATAACTTCCCATGGTAACCAATAAGTTTGCCCGTATGGTAGTGCCGGTTGTGGAGCAGGACCAGCATTGAGCCAAGCATTTTTATCATCAATGTAATGCCCAACTTATAGTATGCTTGCCTACATAGTGTGCGTTTTATACAAGATTTAAGTTTCGTCTCTTTCAGTTGTAGAATGCGGGGAGGTATTTTATTGTAACATTTTAAACAGTACCGCATGAAAGATGAGTCTACTTTAGCTAGCCTGGAACCTGGCTGAACTAGTCCCTGGTTCTAGTATTATAGTTGTGTCTGTCGCTTCTTTTACTAAATAGATGCAGATTTTTCCTAACGTACATAATGTTTTCATAGATGTATTGGCAAGGTACTGTCATGATGTTACAGTTCTCTTAGAGAACCGCGCCTACGTAGATTATAACATGATGATTCATGCAAATATAGTACTCAATCTATATTTGTATGAATTGTCTAGTTTACTAAATCATTATTATGCGGCGTTTATAAATAGATGATTACTAATCTCAGTGGGTCTATTTTTGCTTACAATAAATAAGAACAAAAAAAAAAAAGATTTCTGCAGAATAAACTAGTTCACCCTCTTGACATTATAACAACTTCAAGGTAGCCTTTTTACTTGTGTGTCTGGTTATGGTGATATTCAGGTTTAACGACCGTCCCATCGTGGTCCCATCTGACTCATGTAACTTGATGTTAAAGTCTAATCGGATTTTATGTTCATCAAACCAGTAAATGTCACAGTTTTAGGCTCTAGAGTTCATGTATTCCACTCTGTTAGCTCATAAAAAATGTTTATTAAATATAATTTTGTTTAACCGAACGAAATTTACTTTATTTAATTTTTTAAACTATGAAATTAGTCTATTTATTTAAAAATGTATTTTTTCTAAAATCATTGTTAAAATGCATGTTTCAATTTTTACAAATTAATTTACTAGATTTTAGATTTTTTAGAACTAAATGAATATTTTAATTAAGATATTATGTGATGAATTTGAAATGTATTTTTGTTGGGAAATTAAAGGCGTAAATAATAATAATAACCGAACAAAGTATCCTTTCGCACTCAACACCTAGATATAGGATCATCTCAGAATGATCTTCTTATTCTAAAATAAGGTAGCTAATTCGTTAACTATTTTACTTGATGTTTGAATCCTCATTGTCTTTTGCAGCGGCCAGCGCAGTCTTCATCGGAGGCCTAGTAGGCATAGCAAGCAGATTCTCCAAAGAATACATGGCCGCGGTCGTAAGCGGCCAATCCTTGGGCGGTATCATAGCTGCTGTAGCGCAAATTATATCACTGGCTTTCAAAATATCACCACTACACAGCGCCCTGATATACTTCGTGATAGCTGATTTCATGGTGATCACATCACTGATATCCTACGTCTTGTTGTACAAGATTGACTTCTTCACATATCACATCCTGAGGGGCTGCGGTGGTATGGCCGCGAACAGACATAGGGAGGTGTTCATGACTGTCATTATCAAGAAGATTTGGGTGTACGCCTTCAGTATATTTGCTGTGTTCGGGATCAGTATGGCTGTCTATCCGGCTATTACTGTGCTGGTGGAATCTCATCCGGATACGGCGGGCACTGATTGGAATAGTGAGTAGACTTTCTATTTTTCTTATTACGTAGGTTGAGGCACTTCTGTCAAGTTGTGACGTAATTGCCGACAAAATGTGATGATTATACATGAAGAAACTACCTTCTTCTACGACAACATAGAGTGCTGAATTGACAGGTCACAACAAATACCTTTATTAATGTGGTAAGAGTTCGAAGACGTTGATACAAAACAAAGAACAGACTATCTTTGAAATAGAAATGAAACGGCAATTCTCAATTTACACCAACGCCCAATATTCATTTCATAAACGAAGAGATAATATCATAAAAAAATGTTAATCTTTTATCATTCACGCAGCTGCATTATGCAGTATTACAGCTGTTAACGGGAAAATTACTGCCATTGTGTCTGGGTTTCTCCGTATAGTAAATTGTATGTTTGTAAGGCTTGCCGCTAAAGTTTCCCATATTATTTCCCGCTTCATAGAAAAGGGAAGTGGGAAACTGGTTTTCGTTCCTAGTATAAATTATATAAAACTGGAGTTTGAACTTATTACATAACACATAACATCACGCCTGTAATTCCCGAAGGGTAAAGGCAGAGATGTACCTAATAGTACACCACATCCACATTTCGCCAGCTACATTTTAAGTCCCAAATAATAGGGGGCGAGCCTGTTGCCATCAACCGGGCACAAATCCAGAAACCGTGACTGCTACTGAAAAATTTCTGATAGAGAAATCCTATAACACTTTGCCCGACCCGGGTTCGAACCCAGCAGCACATGCCCAGCAGTCGCGCTTGCGTCCACAAGACCGACGAAGCAGTCAACAACGAGACATTAAATGTGATCTTATTTCCTGCATTTTATGCACATACACATTTTTGCGGACAAGAGGTCGGTGCTGCGTCCATCCTTCATCCAGTCCTGCATCTTTTTCGGAATTAACAGTTAACGTTTTGCTAGACAAGGTGTTGCTTTGCATCCTCGACAAATTCAAGGAGGTAACTATGCTATCGATTCTCGACCCGAATCTATAATAAAATGGGTAGGTAATTTTTTTCTTAATATCGGAAATCGATACCTAAGTGTACACCACCCGTATTAAAATGCGGGCCGTCTAATACTAGCTCTATAACCGCGGTTTCACACACACCAACAAACGCAGACTTTTATTTGATAAACGGGTGATTTTCCTCTTTTGAAAAGGGCTTCATTCTGAAATAGTGTCAAATTAAAACAACTAAAAAAAAGCAACGTTTATTATTATTGACCAGGTACCGTAATTTATATTGATTATTTACGTCTTCTATGATAACCTCCTGAATTTTGACGAGGATGCAAAACTACACCTTGTATTTAACGTAGGTACCGGCTCGCCCGAACCTTTTAAAGTGGATAGGGTGGCCTAATATTATTAATCGAAAGTGTAATAGATTTATTCATTTATATTTATTCTTATTTCCAGACATATACTTCGTTCCCGTTGTGAACTATTTGATTTTCAACTGCGGAGATTACGCGGGACGACTGGTTGCTGGATTCCTGTTGCGAGTAAGTACCCGCCATCATAAATTGTAATCAGCCAACATCCTCTCGTATTCTGAATCGAACGTCATTATACCGGGCCATAAATGTTACGTTTGTAAATAACTGGATATTGCCATCATTTGCAAGTTATAGTGGTTGACTTTCACAAGCGTGCATCAAACATAGCAAATTAGGCCTTATAACAATGATATAAAAGTCACGTGAGGTCGGCTCATCCTTTGCGTTGACTAACACGAATGATGCTGCGTGATGTATAATCTGACTGAGTCATAATATCTTTGCTATAAAGCCTAATATGGCGTTAGAGTAATGACGAATAAACAGACAAATATTACTGTTCAGATTTACACATTTGGCGTTTAATATTTATTTTATCTTACTTGTGTCGGTTCCGTATTAAACTATAAAAAAAACATGCATGCATTGTTTATGAAAATATTTTATCGCAACGCATCGCATTGTATGTTTGTAGTTTTATACTATTTGTTGTGAGTCATTGTGTTTACACACTTTACGCTGTTAACTCGTGGAGTCGGCCAAACTTTCGATTGCGGTTTAGCTAGTGTTTAGGTACTGTTGTTATCATAAAAAAGGCACTTAGTAATGCACGTTTTACTGCGGTTTATTGGTCTGCAACGCTGGTAGGATAAGATAAAAATTCTATAAAATTATCATTAGAGGTATGACTATAATGTCAGAATGGTCACCGCCTTCGGTCTATAGCATGCCATAGTTGACTTCCACTGTCATGTCCGTGGGCTATTTTTGACCTAATTTACATAAGTAAATCATATGTCGTTTCATACAGTGGGTATGTCGTCTTTTCGTTTGTGAGAAGGAAGCCAGCTACTACTACTATTACATTCAAGGTTAGGCCAAACTGTTACGAACGAATTGCGGACTAACTGCGGACACCAGGCATAGATACTTCATTATAATATTACATGTCAGTGTCCGGAGCCGCGCTTTTATTTTATCCGTACCGATATCATCTTGAAAGCGGAAAACATGAAATATATGTAAAGTTGCAAACCAAACAATCAAATTCTACATACCTACTAACCAAATGAAATTCTGATTACAGCCAATCAACCAATGGATAATCGGCGGAGCCAGTATGCTCCGTATAATCGGCGTGCCCATGTTGATGCTGTGCAACGCGCAACCGCGCAAACACCTGCCCGTTCTGTTCGCGTATGACTGGGAGTACATAATCATCATGATATTCTTCGCGTTCACCAACGGTTATCTCACTAATATTGTGATGATTAACTCGACCAGGTAAGAATACAGTTAGATGTTTCTGTTCAAATATCTGTCAAATGTCTTGATTGTTTCTGCAGTTCTATCTGATGATTACAATGTTTATTGTTTACAATTCACACATTAATTGATTGGCTCGTTGGTCTAGTGACTGCTGAGCATGAAGACCTGGGTTCGATTCCCAGGTCGGGTAAAGTGTTATTGGGTTTTTCCGTTAGGAATTTCTCAGTAGCAGCCACGGAGTCTGGATTTATACCCCGTTGATGGTAATAAGCTCGCCACTTATTACATGGGACTTAAACATAACTGGCGAAATGTGGGTGTACTATTAGGTACACCTCTGCCTAACCCGGCTGGGATTACAGGTGTGATGTTATAATTTAGAAATAACATGCTTTATTATTGTGTGTTGTTCTTATCAACAATACTGTAAAAAAATCCGTTCTATCGTTGCATCAAGTTACGTGGCAATACTTGGCAGCATTTTGGGCACTTTTCCCATTGACATTGATGTAGATGAATTTTTTAACGTCCTGTACTTATTTTCCATTTTGATACTTGTACATACATAATTTTTCATTATTTTAGATCTATTTGCAGTTTGTAAATAATGTATATGTTACGGGCAATTTGATAAGTCCGGGCACTATTAATAATGGCCGGTCTATATTCATAATGCCCGACTCGATTGGGCAATGTGATTAAAACAGCATGATTAATCACTTTTCCCGGCCATTATGAATAATGCCCACCCTATCTTGGGAAAAGTAATAAAATAGGTGAACTGTAGTGTTTTTTTTTTATTAAATGAAATTAAACTTATATAATTTTCATGAAAAGTTAACAAAAAATAAACTATTGAACATAGTAGTTAAAAAATAAATGGTTAAAAATGTAATAACATCAGTAGTTACGTGCTTTTATTTTGATAAAAATTGATCGGCTGCTCGAGGGTTTTCATTTATTATGGCCAAACTCACAGTGGGTTGCTGAATTTCTGGTGGAATATCATATTGCCCGGTCCAAGTGATAAATTCAAGCTATCTCAAACACTGACTTATTACATGGACCACGGGCCGTCGGGCATTATTAATAATGGCCGGTCAAAGTGATAAATTAATCACTTTGCCCGACGCTCTTGGGCATTATTAATAATGGCCGGTCCTTATTAATAATGCCCAGTTAATCACGTTGCCCGTAACATATATACTGAATTCAAATAATAAACAATACATCAAATAATTTATATTACCAATTCAAAATAATCGAGTCTCTAATTTACACGTGGCTGATTAGATAGTCAGCCACGTCACAAAACATGTGACCCCAAATAAATAGGTCGTGCGGTGCATAGCTAGTAAATAGGTTATCACTACTTTCTATGACAAACACTGTATGTAAAAGTAGGTAGGTTTATGTTTAGTTTCCGTGAAATTAGTGCCTATGATAAATATCGATGATGAGTATTTATGTATGTATTTTCATTACTGGTCTTCAAACGGTGAAAATAAAGCATCGTGGGGAAATCGGCATGTTTTTAAACCAAAATATTTGAAGACATGAGACATCCGCAGAAATGCACTGGACTATTTCATGAAAAAGTCATTCAATGGGGTTGTATGAACTTTGTGGGTTGTATTGATGATTTTAATGATTATAATTCTGTAACTAAATACCTATTACAGAAGCGATTCCTATTTTGTTCAATGTACAGCCTGACAATGACCGGCAAATTGCAAAAAACGTAAGAATATTTGAATTTCGCGGGCTACTAACAATGTTACATAACAATGTTTATAGTTGCAAACCTCTTTCAATTATGATTTGTACCCTTTGAACAAATCTCGGCAGGTTTTGCCCAAACAGATCTTCCGATACCGTTATAAGTGATATTAATAATACATGATGTTGATGTTCTCATAACATGTGAAGACAAAGTAAATAAATATGAAAGAATTAGCTTATGCCCGCGACATCGCCCGCGTGGAGTTCGGTTATTGTCCCACGGGATCGAAGTTTCATCCAAATCCGTTCAGTAGTTTTTGCGTGAAAGAGTAACAAACATCCATACGTACAGACTTTCGCGTTTATAATATTAGTAAGGATATACAAAATCACAGGAACAACAATAATGCACATAGTGGCTGCGTGTAAGATTTATCAATGTTATTATCGTCCATTCAAAAAGCGAACGGAAAACCTAAAGAAAATCCCAGCTAGAAATCAAAAGAAAAAAATGAGGAAATAACGTATCTACTATGTATTATTTTGTTTACTTTATAGACCTTTACTTCTTTTACTTGCCAAATCATTAACATTTTTACCACCTACTACATACTTACTATTATGGATGGATGCATAATTCCTACAAAGATCTTTTGTAGCTAGAACGATATTGACCGAGGGCGCTGTTGGTAGACATTTGTGAAATGTATTGAACAAACTAAGTTGGCTGCATTTGTTCTGTTCGTTCCGATCTTTCGACTGTAACAAGCTAATGCCACAGCACTTCAACCAACTTATATGTGCATGCGGGAAAACACGGTACTAAAATAATTGTACCAAGTCTAACATACTACTCGTACATGCTTTTTTCTTGCCAAGAAAGACAAGCAGCGCCCCCTTGAACTGCACACTTAAAGTGGTCATACTATAACAGACATAATCTTCATAATTTTTTCACACAACAATTTCACTTTTGACAACAATTCCCATGTGTTAAATAGTATTTTTTCATTTGTATTCATCCAACACTTATTTTTTCAGGGTGGTGGAGCTACACGAACGTGAGAAGGCGTCAGGTCTGATCGCTACGATGCTGAGCGTGGGTCTCGTCGCCGGCGCCGCTGTGGGCATGCTACTGGTACATCTGCTATAAACACCTGACTAAATGTGCAAGACAGTAAGAAAGGAAGGTATGTGGTCACAGGAATAATGCGTGGTCTTTTCCATAGGAGCCTGTCTTTGATACAATAGGATTTTACAATGGGTAATTTCCTAAGCTTTTTATGATATTATTATTTTGACCTATTGTTCTGCAGGTAAGAGCTGGATTACTGTGCGTTCTAAGATAGAGATAAAGATTCCAAGCCTAGCACGAACACACAGGTACATTCTCCGAAATGCGTGTAACATAGCAATTTCCGTGAGAAATATTATTCAGAAGGAGACAAAGGTTTACTTCGAGTACCTTTTTTTGTTGCAAAATATTCTTGTTATTTTGCCTAACAAATTGCCCCTAAAGCTGAGGATCTAAAATGGAATAAAATATTGTCATAATAGATTAATTATATGAATTACGTTACAATTCGTAAAATGATTACAAAATGACAATTCATAATATTAACTGCGTCTGAGACCATTTTAAGAATTTTAACATGATTCATATTATTATCATATTATGATTCTGCTAAAGCGGCCATTTCAGAACTGTATGATTGTTTTAGCAATTCATATTACACTAATTTAGTATTTCTAGAAATGTGTAGTTACGAGTAGTGCTCCTATTCCATATTAGATAACATTATTTCTTGGACTACATACCATGCGATAGTATTAATAAGCCGCGGGCGGTTCTCGCTTCTCAAAGACGTCAACTATTACATAATGTGTAACATTATATACAAGGTGGAAGGGACACGGACGCGAAAACGGAAACCACATACACAGTACATCATTCTGAACCCCCCCCCCCCCAAATAGAAAGTTTTCGTCGGTTATTAAAAATGTATTGCTGTTTCCTACAAAAGTGCAATACCTACACTGTCAAAATGTATGGAACAGCAGATTTTTTTTAAGAAAATTTCTATTTGGGGTGGTTCAGAATGATGTACTGAGTATGTGGTTTCCGTTTTCGCGTCGTTGACCCTTCCACCTCGTATATTTTGAAGCGACTTGTGTTACCTAATCATAAGAAAGAAATATTATCAAAGCTTAACTAATCGAAATTGATTTTTAAACACTAAATATGACACGAAATGCAAGTTAATGTTGTTTACCTAGCAGCAAGCCTTACATCAGTCTTCAAAAAAATATTTTTTTTTTGTTCGTTTTAAAATGATTTGACCATTTTTATTTTCTACTTGAAATCTCTAGAAAAAGAAAACGTTGAAAATTTATTTTTCTACTTACGCTTACTTACATATCAGCTAAATAATTAATTGGATTTTTTTGGAGATTTTATATGATGTCTTTTGTAGAAATCAGAACAATTATATTATAATACTCTAATAAAGCAAAAACATTCCTATCCTAATGTTACTGCCCGAAAAGCTTTTTAAGTGTAATTGACATTATTTAAGAAATTATGTAATTTCATTATTTGAAGTTGATGTTTTGTATGTAGACTGTGACTTAATAACGCTTTTATATGGATATCATTAAAATTATTAAGCGGCTAAGAAACCTTAAAAGGTATAATATCTTTACTAATTGTAATATCCAACTTAATATCATGTAAAAATAATAGATTTAGAGAAATATACAGGGTGGAAGGAAACTGGTAAAAAAAAACGGTTACCACGAATCCAGAAGATCACTCTGGAACAAAAAAAACAGCAATCTTTTTTTTCTAAATTACCGATGAAAAATTTCGTTTGTGCGTTGGTGCCTCCCACCCTGTAGGCAGCGTACATTAACATTTCATAGTAGATGCTTTGCCTGAACAATTCCTGTCACTGTCACACAACTGGCAAACTGGTCCTTTTACCTCTGACAGCAACCTTATTGCAACTAGTATAAAGATCATTTTGATTTTGACAGCTATGCAACGTTGCTATTATGATGACCAACCGTATGCAAAGATTATAAAGATCAAAATAAAGGTCCTAAATCAAAGTGGGAAGGGACTTTAATATTGTGGGATAGAGACAGAACATGTGTAAGTTAAAGCATGTGCTAAGTAACGTTCATCTATCTTGGCCACTAAGTATAGGAACAAAAATGGGTAAAGTGATATTCTTAGACAAAATATAATTCCAATGAAAGACAGCTTTCATACTTGGCCTGGACTCCACCAAAGCGAAGAGCGAAGCGGAGAGATGTGCAAGATTCGACCAATCACAGGTGAGACGACACACGCTATGTAGATTTCTACCAATGTGATTGGTTGGTTTCCGCAAGTCTCCTCTCCGCTGCGCTATTCTCCGCTTTGGTGGAGTTTCGGGTCTTATTATTGGAATTGACACATTTTCTTTGACAAAGGTTAAGAACAATGTTCGACATTGTACTTTACAAGGATCAATTAGCTTGGCGCTTGGCCAAAATCGGAACAAACGCCATTTTGTTTTTGTTTTCAATACATTTCTAAAAAAGATTTTCACAAAAGTTTGTTGGAAATGTATTGGAGCGTTGTTAAATGTTATTGAAACGCCCAAAAGATCGTTGTAGCTCTGTGTCCTTTTGTTATTTCAGTTTAGTAAATGTGTTATAGATCTCAAATACTAGGTTTTAATTATGTATTTTAAGTAGTTCAAAAAAGTTTATATCGATGTATAGCAACGTATGTATGCATATTGTATAATCAATGTGATGTGTCCTGAAATTAATAATATTAAAAAATGGTCGTGTACCTGATTTTAATTTTAAGGACCTCCTTACAGGTGCTCAGTCCAAAAAGTTTTGTATTCAGTTGAAAAAATTCCGTTTTTTTTTTTTACATAATTTGTAATTACTTTTATACCTTGTTAATAATATTTTTTATATTAACAGGAATTAATTTAAGTTTCACTAGTGAATTCCAAAAGGAAATACAATTTGTAACTTACTGCAAATTGTAGCATAGGATTTTATGTAGGTACAAAATTAAGTTACCATAAAGATATTTTTTTTAATGCATTTTTTTCATTACATATGTTATTTATAAGTATGTGAGTGGATCTTAATGTGACGCTTTGATTTCTATAATAGCCAGTGATCGGAAAACATGTGGATGAATACCTCTCTCTAAAATGATTTATCGCACTATTATTTTTCAAAATGTATAAGACAATTCTTTATTTCATTTCATCAACAAATGTACATTTGTGTCCAAGTGGTTTTGACAATAAATATAACACAAAAATTAAATAATGAGCGTAAAGCCAGGAGAAAAAAAAAACAAACACTACATCCCACATTGGTCCCAACATTATTAGTCTTAATAGTTATAATAATTTAACTTAATATTAATTCAAAATCGATATAAACACAATAAACCAATCAATATACTCTATCTTTTCCGATCTCTGATAGTAACTGTAGATTTTTATACAGGATGAAAGGGACATCAACTCAAAGTTACCATGAACTTGATGAATCTAGGCACCCCGTTAAGATTTTTCATAAGTTCTTTAAAAAAATCTGTTTCATACATTTTGACCTTGTACTTAATGCAGTTTTGTAGAAAACAGCTGTTATTTTTTCAACCTTTTGACCGCCACGGACGCCTATGGACGACAAATCAAAAAGTACTCACGGCGCCACGGACGGCATAACACGTCTAATTTGGATGCGGTGAAATTGTGGCTTGGCGTGGCGGGCACGCGCGTGTGTTTATGCTCTGGCGTTCAAAAGGTTAAATCACTAACGAAAACTTTTGTTGCTGGGAGGTCTAGATTCATGTGCTGAATTCATGGTAAGCGTTTGCGTAGATATCCCTCCATCCTGCATAGATGTAATATTGATGTCCATAATTTTGAATGTTATGTAGTAGTAACAAGTGATAGTTATGTATTTATAAAGTTGATACTCCATTTTCATTTCGTTAACAAAAAATAAAACAGGGAATATAATAATTTGTATAGTATAATAAAAACGAGGTGTAATATAGACAGTTAATAAACGTTTTTGTTGATAAATGTATCAGTCAATTTTGTGAACTACATTCTAAGTATACTATATCATACTATTATAAATAAATTAATAAAATACTAAACACAGTAGTTTTTGAGCTAGTAATAGGTAGACATACAAACGTTGGTTGTAGCAGTAGCGCCATCTATATCTAAACGGCATATAACTACACTATTGCGGTAAACATTGTACCTAACAATGCACTATAACCAGATATGAAATCAATTTAGAAAGTTTATAAACATGTGATAATTTGTTGACGAATGAATGAATTTAAATTTTAAAATAAATTATTTATGTGACTCAATGCGTTTGTATTATTCAATTTCAAAATTCCATTCTCCCCTGTCAGACGTCACAGCATCATTTACTCCTTTCTCTTTCATATCTTCCTGATTGATTATTTTATTACTAGCTGCACTTTTCGCTACCTAGTACTACCTCCTTGTATTTTTACTACTCGACCCACCTACCTACCTGCTACCCCGTGTCCTTAGGGCGTTCCACGCAATGGTGACACCCGGGCGTTTCCTCCCGCTTTATCCGAAACAGGAACCTCCCGAAACAACCTTGTCAACAACCGAGGGGACTTATCGCCGCAATTGTGGCGTGCCCAACGCTGGGTTGCGACAGTCGCACTCTCCATGTCGCCATGAGATCCCACCGGAGCTCTGTCCGCTGTGCCGTGATTTCTCGCGGCAGCGGAGTAACGCCCCGGCGCACACTGGGCTGAAAATAACGTTTCATAGACATACAAATTGATTTTCTAATTTGACCTGTTTCTTTATTGGAATCTGTTAAGACATGCTTGTTATTGATATGTTCTGAGTATGAAGTCATAAACCACAGGAAAAGATACACTTTCGATTTTTTTTCAGAAACTTTGTATGGAGAAAACCATATAATAAGCTATATCTCGGCTGTCGCGTGAGTGCGGGTTATTTTCTTTCACATGATTTTTGCCCTATTTTTTTGCTAATTTTTGATGTATAACACCATCCTCGCAGAAGTGCGATTACTGAGAAAAAAATAATTTAAAAAAATATATTTTTGTTTCCATCTACATTGGCATTATTAACAAATTTTAATTACATATCTCTAAAAATCATAGCATAGCGGTCATATAAAAACTGCACTGCTGTTTAGCTTTCACAATTTTATAATAATAAAAATTATGCGGCTTACATTATAGAAATATGTTTTTACCTAATTTGTTTATGACACACTAATGGGTCTTGAACGACCTTTTTGAAACAATGGATTAATTTTAATCAGTAAGTACCTACTTACCTGCCTATTGTTTTGTTTCAACGAAATCATTAGGCACCTGCGGGATTATGATGGCTCATTAGGAAGATGTCTAATGATTTTTAATCATTACTAAGATTTGCTACTTACATGACTAGTATAAATAGAAGTTTGTTTGCAGTAATCTCTCAGTCCATCTCCAAGGTGTTTGAACAACTCCTGCTGCGACACCTCTCCCAGCACATTACGCCTCGCCCGGAACAGTTCGGGTTTCGCTCCGAACACTCGACGACGCTCCAGCTGTCCAGGGTACTGCACCTGTTGGCGGCAACGCTGAACAAGAAGGAGCGTGCAGTTGCAGTATTCCTGGACATGGAAAAGGCCTTCGACCGCGTCTGGCATGCCGGTCTGCTGTACAAGCTGTCGCAGACAGGCGCGCCTCGTCGCTTGATACAGGTGGTCTCCTCGTTTCTCTCCAACAGGTCCTTCAGGGTGGCGGTCGACGGCGCGCTCTCGAGCGCCCGCCCCATCGCAGCGGGCGTGCCGCAAGGCAGCTGCGTCTCGCCGCTCTGTTACTCATGTTTCACCGACGACATCCCCACCACTCCTGACACCACGCTCGCGCTGTACGCCGACGACGCCGCGTACATTGCCACCTCGCTCAACGCGAGGCACGCGGCCGTCAAAATGCAGCGCGCGCTCGATCTGCTGCCTGACTGGCTGTCAAAATGGAGGTTGTCGGTGAACGTGGGTAAGACGCAGGCGCTGGTCGCCGGCGGCGCCACACTCCCGCCACCCCTGAAGCTGCAGGGAGTCGACATCGCGTGGTCGCCCCAGGTGAAATACCTCGGGGTCACCATCGACCGTCGGCTCTCTATGGTAAGTCACGTCCGCACCGTAGTCGCCAAGAGCAGGACGGCCCGCGCCCTGCTCCGCCCAGTGCTCTCTTCCCGCCTCCCGCTGCGTGCCAAGCTGGGCGTGTACAAGTCGTACATTCGCCCGCTCCTCACGTACGCCGCTCCAGCCTGGCTCGCCCTCACTAGCGAGAGCACCAAGAAGCTCCTCCGCGCACAGCAGAACCTGTCGCTGCGGAGGATAGTCGCCGCCCCTCGCTACGTGAGGAACTCGACCATCCAGCGGGACCTCAACGTGGAGAGCCTGGACGACTTCTGCTGCCGCCTCGCGTCCACAATGTTCGCGCGTGCCGACGCTTCTGCCTGGCCCCACGTCAAGCACATAGCGCCATGGCACGCGCGGCCACCTGACGCGAGGCGCCTACCGCGCGACCTAGTTGCGGACGTGGCGACCCCCCCCCCTGACTTGACGCACCCGAGTGGGTCGCACCCATCTACACGCGACCCACTCAAACACTAAAACTCCACACACACTACACTCATCCGGTGCGTGCCGTGTGCTAGGTTAATATAGGCACGTCACGCACCGCACCATACAAACATGACTCCTCACTCGTTTAAACTCACGCGATGAACGCGCGGCGCGGGCTCGCCATTCTATCGCCTACATGAGCGGTGTTACACAAACACATTACCGCTCACACACACACACACGGCCCCTCTGCCTGGCGCGTAATCGGCTAGATCTGAAAGCGCGACAGGCGGGGGCCTCCAGCCGCGGTAGGGAGCGCCGAGCCACCCCTGCCGCTGGTCGTCACCCGCTGGGCCTCCTCCGGGTAACCGGTGGTCTCACCTGGCGGTGACAGACCGCCGAGGTGGCGTGAAGAAAGCGGCGCTATTTACATAGCGCCGTAGCGCCTCCTACCGGACACTTTCGACAACCACACATAGGCAAGTCGCGTACGCGCGCTTGCCACTTGGCTTTGGCCTAAATAGGCCACCTCAGCGAGGGTGCCCGCCGTTGCGGGCACACCAATGACCCCGCGGGGCAAGGACTCAGTCCACATCCCGCCAGCCGCGCTCCCATACGGGAGCGTTGCGACATTCTCTGGCTAATCTCTCAGTTCACCTCGATTTATTCTTGTGTAAACATTGATTATAAACGTGGCAATGGAAAGTTTAACTACTTACTTAGACTTGTTTATGATTTTGAAAAGCAGGGGGAAATACAGTGACAGCCTTGGGTTATACAATAGTGTGGTTTCACGTCTGAACTTAAATCTCTCGGATGAAGATAGTCTTACGTTAAAGGAATATTGTCGAAGATTTACTCAAAGTCTAATGACAAAATGGAAACTAGCTCATCGAAAATTAGAAGTTTTTTTAAAGGAATATGAAGACTGGCTTCAGTGTGATATTGATTGGCCAAGTTGCGTTGTAGAACCGAACGCTACAGATGTTGTGGCATCTGAATCTCGTATCACCCTCGAATGCCCGGTCCCTTCCACATCTTCGTCAAGTGAAGCACAGACAAATAAGAAGAGTTTACCTCGAAAACCATTTCAAGATTTAGGAAGTAAACAAAAGAAAAGGAGGACTGAAAGTCATAAAGACTGTGAGTCCAGTGAGCTTGCATACGCTGCTGTGCAAAAGATGAGACAAGAAGGTTTGGAAAACATGGCTTCTGTTATTGAGTTTATGATGAAACACCCAGAAGCTGCTGAAAAGTTAAACGCGATTACAAAAAAATCATGTCCCAAGCATGTTTTCACACCAGAGAAAGCACTTGGTATATTTTTATCGTTAAAATTGTCCAAGTGGCAATATATAACTTTAAGAGAAACAGCCGTTCGGGCAGGTGTGGTAGACTTGTACCCATCATACTATAAGCTCCAGCAAGCTAAATCTCAGTGTTATCCTGATAAACATACAATTGAAGTGACGGATTCAACAGCCAAAATTTCCCTTCAAGCCCTTCTTGATTTAACTGTTAAAAGGATTTTGAAAAGTTTACCTGTATGTGTCGAAAAAAAAGACCTTATTTTAGTGTCCAAGTGGGGTTTTGATGGTGCATCGAGCCAAAGCCAATATAAACAGAAAATGGATGACGAAAATAATGATTCCAGTGTATTCATGACCTCGTTAGTTCCATTAAAGCTTACCGATGGCAACGAAATCATATGGCAGAATCCAAAACCTTGTTCAGCATATTTTTGTCGTCCAGTGCAGTTTAGTTTTTTGAAAGAAAGCAAACTAGTCGTTAGTGAACACTTGAAGGAAATGGAAGACCAAATTAAGTTGCTGACAACTACAGACTGTAACGACTGCAAAATCAGTCATGAACTCATGATGACCATGATAGACGGCAAGGTCTGCACTTACATCAGTGAAACCCGTTCTAGTGCAACGTGCTATCTGTGTTTAGCAAAGCCATCAGATATGAATACTTTAGATGAAGTAATAAAAAGGCCTGTCTCTAAACACCTTTTGAAATTTGGACTATCTCCGTTACATGCCCGCATTAAATGCATGGAATGTCTTTTACACATTGCATATAGGCAAGACTTGAAGAAATGGGCTGTGAAAGGAGAGGAAAAGATAGCATTTGAGTCGCGGAAAAAACAAATACAAGATAGATTCAAAGAAGAGCTTAACTTCTTGATAGATGTGGTAAAGCAAGGATCTGGAACTACGAACGACGGCAATACAGCCAGAAAGTTCTTTGAGAACCCGAGCAAAACTGCAAGTATTACAGGTCTGGACGAAGAATTAATTTATAGATTTGCTGTTCTTTTACAAGCCATAACATCAGAAGAGTATATCAATACTCAGAAATTTAAAGAGTATTCCATGGATACCGCAAAAAGGTATATAGAATTCTACAGTTGGTACTACATGCCTTCAACTGTACATAAATTATTAATACATGGCTCAGATATTATTGCCAGTAATGCAATAGTACCAATTGGTAGTTTATCAGAAGAAGCATCAGAGGCTCGTAATAAGGACTTCCGACGATTTAGAGAACACCATTCTCGAAAAATATCTAGGAAGAAAAGTAACGAGGATATTTTAAATATGCTTTTGCTCTCTTCAGATCCTCACATTTTGGCAACCAGACCTGTAATGGACAAAAAGAAAAAGAAAAGTCTTTTTCCAGAAACTTTAATTAGAATTTTGTGAAGTTTCGCAATTGGATTCGGAATCCGAACTAGATTCAGAATTTAGTGATAGCGATGAATATTAGAGTAAGATTAGATTTATTGTAAACATTAGGTTATGAAGGACTCGTTTGTTTTATATTAGAGTAAGCTTTAGTGTATTAATTATAAAATTAATATTATTTTATGTAAGAATTTTAACTTTGTATTGTTGTATAATTTACTATTAAATTGAAAAAAAAACAAGTTATTGCAGGTGGAAATAAACAAATTACGAAATAGGTATGTTAGTTCTTTGGCCTTTAAACGTAATTCTATTTTCATATACAATTTGTTTATTCTGCCTGCAATAATCTGCTTTTCTAATTTAAATCAATTATGTACCTTTAATACGGTCGGCTTTTTCTTTATATGTAAGTGTCTTTTTTATTTTTCTGTTTTTTGACAAAATAATAATATTCTTCTATTTTACTATTTTTATTAATGGTAATTCTTAGTAATGATTAAAAATCATTACACACCTGCCTAATGAGCCATCATAATTCCGCAGGTGCCTAATGATTTCGTTGAAACAAAACAATAGGTAGGTAAGTAGGTACTTACTGATTAAAATTAATCTATTGTTTCAAAAAGGTCGTTCAAGACCCATTAGTGTGTCATAAACAAATTAGGTAAAAACATATTTCTATAATATAAGCCGCATAATTTTTATTATTATAAAATTGTGAAAGCTAAACAGCAGTGCAGTTTTTATATGACCGCTATGCTATGATTTTTAGAGATATATGATTAAAATTTGTTAATAAAGCCAATGTAGATGGAAACAAAAATATATTTTTTTTTAATTTTTTTTTTCTCAGTAATCGCACTTCTGCGAGGATGGTGTTATACATCAAAAATTAGCAAAAAAATAGAGCAAAAATCATGTGAAAGAAAATAACCCGCACTCACGCGACAGCCGAGATATAGCTTATTATATGGTTTTCTCCATACAAAGTTTCTGAAAAAAAATCGAAAGTGTATCTTTTCCTGTGGTTTATGACTTCATACTTAGAACATATCAATAAGAAGCATGTCTTAATAGATTCCAATAAAGAAACAGGTCAAATTAGAAAAACGATTTGTGTGTCTATGAAACGTTATTTTCAGCCCACTGTGCGGCGTTTCGCCTCCTCGCGCCACTCCCAAATGTGCGCGAGGACTTTTGCCTCCTAGTCCCATAGCGACCTGCTACCTACCTACCCTACCTACCTACCCTTCGAATACCTTCCCTGGCGTATGTAGAACCACTGTGCAGAATTTCGAGACATTGATTTTATATAAGTAGATTAAACTATGAGTACCTAACTTAACGTATTTCTTTAATTTTAAATCGAAGGCAAGTTTTATTTACTAGATGGCCATGTGATCAAAATTTTGGCTTACGTTAAAAATAAGTTGAGCAGCCTTGGTCTAACTAAACTATGAAAACCGCGTCCAAGTCGGCTGCGGTTTTCGCCAGAATTTAGATAATTTATTCTGGAAGGTTTATGTGTACATAACAAAGAAATCTCGACGGCTAGTCGTATAAACCGTGCGAAGCAGGTCGCTACTTTTTTTATGACATAAATTAGTCGCTGAATTGATATTTTGGAGGTATGAATGGCGTTACTTGTAACTCTTCAGTAGTCCTCAAGTTTAACCCAGAATTTAAAATATTAAAGGTCATCATCACCATCTACGTTTCTCGTGTCAGTCGTCAATCTATTCAGTTACAAGTAAGTCTATTGAGTAGGAGCCATTAGGTCTGGATTTCTGCCCGGTTGATGGCAATAAGCTCACCCATGTAATAACATAACTGGCGAAATGTGGGGTACCATTAGGTAAACCTCTGCCTAACCCCTCGAGAATTACAGGCGTGATTTTATTATACGTATGGTATGTATGTATTCTATAATTAATATTAAAGATTCAAAAATAAGAAAACAACCATAGATCAGTCAGTCCGTTTAATAAATAATGTCATGTAAAAAAAACAATCACAATTTCAGACATTTCTAAATGAGAATGATTGTAATTATAATATTTGTAATATATACTATAATTACACCTTATACAAAGCGATCACTAATTATTATGTATTAAAAATGTGAATAATTCCAGGCACCATTTGATATATTTTTAAACTTTAACTTTTTGAGTAACTATCCAATATTGACAGGAACAAAAAAGTTTAATTACATAGAAAAATGATAATTAGCGGGCGATCATCATCTGAGTGATTTATTAAGATCAGCCTTTGAACATAATTAGCGGTTTTAAAACCACTGTAATTCGAAGGACAATGGGCGATTTAGCTCCAATGCTGTAACAAGCTGGTGATGGAGCCCAAACAAAAACGCCCATTCTCCTTTCAATATACACATTACACTTCAAATTTAGATTGTCTATGACAACGTAAAGGTGTCACCAGACCGCGGTAGTGCGACCTCGACTGTCAAATCAATATAATATGTCATCTCATACATTTTATGTCATAAATATATCTCGGATCTCGTCAATCAACAACGGTCTGGTTACACGCTATAGCAGACGATTATTGCTCACCAATTTATTTAGCCGCAGGCATTCGTACATATATTGACTATAAAAAACATAGATGCACAGTTCCTTGCAAATGTCACATCAGAAAGTGTGTTCGATAAATAAAACTATAAAATAAAAAATCACAAATTCTGACTGACGGAACTCAAACTGAAAATTATACCGACCACATTGTTGTTTTTTAAAAGCGAACAACGCACGTGATGCCCCGTCTTGAACTCTTGACAGTGATTGTTTTTCGGGAATTGAATTAGAAACGTGATATGACGTGCGTTGCTCGCGTTTAATAAACAACTTTATGTGGTTGGTGTAAGTTCGAATTTGCACACAGTGAAAAGTGCGCACAATTAGAAATTGTGCATACTTTTTGTGTCCACGTTTCTGGGACGCTGAGTGTGTATCTTGTTTTTTTTTTATCAATGGCTGCATGCAAAATTTTCAAAAGAATAATTTTTTGTATAATTATATATTGGATATTCACTCAAATCCATTCCTGCCCGTCATTTCATGACAACATGAGCAACGCGAACATTCATGAGCACAATATACATAAATATATTATTTTGGACAACACAACAAATCGCCATTTACTGAGTCAGTTACAGGGTTGTGCAAATATTAATTAAATAGCTGCAGATTGTGTTATATTTAGGACTCGTTTCAGCGCTGAGCAATTTAAAACCAATGATCAGCTAAATCTAATTTTGTGAAGTAGCTATACAAGGTGGAATTATGTGTGGGAGGGGTCAGAATAAAGTTCTGAACACGTCGTAACTGTTTTAGAATCGGTGTCCCTTCCAACCTGTGGATATTTCATTATTAATTTGACTTGACCGTTATTCGAAGCTTATTTAATTGAGATAGCCCCTACGTTTCCCGCCCTTCATATTTCTATATATCTTTCTCTTTCTAGTACGTCACTTCCGCTTGGCAGTGGAAGGGAGGCTCGTTAAGCGAGACTCGCCATTTTGATCTCATTGGCGTCTTGTTTCCCGCCGTGAACGGTCGTGTCGTGCCGACACTTAGCTGCCTAAATTTTTTCCTTTTTTATTTTAAAACCGCACAAGTGAAAAGAATTAACGGTTTTCATTCGAAATAAAAAGTGAATAAAGTTTAATCTTTCGATATTCAATATGGAAAATTCGTGTGAAAATGCCGATAGGGCGATTAGTGATGTTCTTCCAGGACCTTCTTCGCCGCAGAAGCGGCGAGCTCGTTCGAGTAGTTCTAGTAGCTCGAGTTCTAGTAGTTCGAGTTCCAGTAATAGCTCCTCGTCTAGCGGAGGCAACCCAAAGAGAAGTCGCCGCAACAAGAAAAAGGGGGGCAAACGCAAGCGTCGTTCCAAACGCAAGGTTCGGAAATTAGCTAAAGAGGTACGTAGCCTTCGACGGCAAATGGTTTGTAAGGACACCGGTAAACACGTGAGTACAAATTTGGATTATGATGCCATCTCACTTATGTCCGGTATTAGTGAAAATCGTTACGAGCAAATGCTTGATGTTGAACCTGATAATGTTAGTGCACGTGGTGATCAAGAAATTACTTTGACTTTTGAAACTAAGCTGAAGGAGCCTACGATGCCTAGGACTTCCGAGAACTATTTGAAGTTGTTATGTGATTTGCAACATTTAGATAAAAGTGACTGGAATGAAATTAGGTATTCTGAGACCCAAAAATTGTACAATCACTCGCCGGGTTATACAGACATTGAAATGAATGAGGAAGTTAAAGTATATGGGTCTCCTCCTCACCTCGTGTATGCTGATAAGGCTTTCGCAGCCTTGACCATGTGTGTGCTCAAACAAAGGGAGGTTTTGCAAGCAACTCTTCAAGAGCTGATACTATGGGCAAGGAATAGTGACTCACTAAATTCTGATACTCTGCTTCAAAAAGTAAATGACCTTTTTGCCACAGGGGACTTTAGTAAGTGTTCTTCAGACTTATTACAGATCGTTTGTGGACATCGTGCTGAGACTCTCCAAATGCGGAGAGACTGTGTCATTAAACAGGCAAAGGATCCCTTGATGAAGGCCAGCTTAAAGAAAATTCCACCGACATGTACCAACCTGTTCAACGCAGAGAAGTTTACTGCTGCTGTAGAAAAAGCTGGCGGCGTAAGAAAATGTTTTTGGCCATTGCCAAAGTCTAATACAACTTCTACCTCGCAGGTGGATGCAAAAAAGTTTCGTGGCCCCTCGCAGGGGCCAAAGCTTTACAATAAGTCCTCGCAGGGATTTGCTCATACAGCTCAGGCCTGCCAACACACTAATGCGCATTCGCAATGTGCTAGCAGAAACCCACCTACGCAAGGTGGTTGCAGCAGCAGTAATCCACCTCCGCAAGGTGGCTGTAACGCTCATGGTCATGCTGCTCACTATAATTCGGTTGCACCGAATAATCGCAATAGCTTTCGAGGCCGATCGAATGCTCGACAAAATAATCAGCCAAGGTACGGCCGAAGACGGGCGTCATCGCCTCCCCAGCAGAATAATGACAACAAACGACGTAAGTATTGACTCGTTCAGAGCGGGCCGTCTCCTACAGTTTCGAGACCAATGGGAACAAATGAATGCACCAAATTACATTCTAAAAATAATAACAGGGTATCGCATACCTTTTTACCAGAAGCCACCGCTTGTTCACCCAAGCGTTGTCGGAACCAACTTAAATGTTCCAGAATCTGCAGTAATGACATCTGTCATAAACAAAATGATAAAACAGGGAGTTCTAGAGCGAGCTGTTGTTTCGCCAAGCTTCCTGTCATCGATGTTTCTTGTCCCCAAAGGCGACGGCTCAAATCGACCAATATTCAATTTGAAAGTTCTGAATTCTTACATCATAACAGATCGATTCAAGCTAATAAATGCGTATCGCATTCCCGATTTTCTACAACCACAGGATTGGCTATGCAAAATCGACCTCTCGCAGGCATATTTTCATTTACCTGTGGCTCACAGCCACAGAAGGTTTCTGCGCCTAATTTATCGCAACGAATTGCTAGAAATGACCTGCTTACCTTTTGGCCTGAGCACAGCGCCCAAGACCTTTGCTGCACTTACAAATTGGATAGCCCAGACACTCAGGCAAAGAGGTGTCAGGATAATAGTTTTTCTCGACGATTTTTTGATCGCTCACCAGGACGAAGACAAGCTTCGGAGTCATGTGAAAGTTGTGCTCGACACTCTAGAAACGTTAGGTTGGCTGATCAATTACAAAAAATCGATAATCACACCGTCGAAAAGCCTAGTGTTCCTAGGAATTCATTGGGATCCATGGACGAATCGCAAGCGCCTTCCCGAAGAAAAAATTCCGGGACTATCAGGCAAAATCTGTCATTTGCTCTGGAAGCAACGCACAACGCTCAAGGAGCTCCAGAGCCTAGTTGGTCTGCTCAATTTTGCCAGCTTTGCAGTTCCGAAAGGAAGACTCAACTTTCGAGCGCTTCTGAACCTACTGAACGAAATCTTGAAGTCGGATCACAGGTTACTACACACCTTGCCTCGTGCTGCCATAGACAATCTGATATGGTGGAGCCAAAACTGTCATCTTGCGTCGGCCATACACATGCCGCCTCCTTCTCATTTCCTCACAACAGATGCTTCCGACATCGCTTGGGGAGCTCGCCTGGACAATCTCTCTCTCTCGGGTCTTTGGTCAGAAGCCGAAAAAGGTCTTCATTGCAACCAAAAGGAAATGTTAGCCATCCTAAGAGTTTTGGAAGATCATTATCAGCTCCTGAGATACAAGACAGTTTTGATTCAGAGCGACAACAAGTCGGTGGTCGCATATCTCCGTCACGAGGGCGGCACCAAGTCCGCTCCTCTCCTGTACTTAACCTACAAAATTTTCCAAATAACGGAGGACTATCAAATTCACATGAACGTCTTTTATATACCAGGTATATACAACGGCCACGCAGATCACTTGTCGAGATTCCGCGTAACTCCAGAGTGGCATCTGTCAGCGGAATGCACGAACAAAATATTCTCCAAATGGGGAGTTCCATTGATCGACCTATTTGCGTCCAACCGAGCACATGTAGTGACGAATTACGTGTCCTTAGACCAAAACGACGACCAAGCCCTGTTTTGCGATGCGTTCTCCCAGATGTGGAATTACAACCTAGCGTGGGTGTTCCCTCCACCCTTTCTGATTCCCAAGGTCCTAGGTTATCTCAATCAAGCACAGGGAACGTACCTACTAGTAGTTCCACGATGGGAGCGAGTTTTTTGGCGACCAGACATCAAATCGCGTGCCCTAGCAGCCCCATTTACGCTATATCACCTAGACAAAGTCCTGATCGACATGACAACAGGACTGCCACCACCGAACGTCCACGACATGTCCCTGGAAGTGTGGAAATGTGGGGGTGGTCTGGGTTACTAACAGCCTGGAATAGAAGTCAATTAGAACTTCTTGAGAAGTCGTGGCGTCCCTCAACACGTAAAGTTTATACCATTGCTTGGAAGAGGTGGCTAGTTTGGTGCAAAACGCACCAGGTTAACCCTTCAACTCCAGTAGCAAGCGATTTGGCTAGATTTTTATCTGATCTCCATTTAATTAATAATTTATCGTACAATTCTATTTTGTTACACAAATCTGTGGTCGCAACCCTTTGCAACCCAGAATCATCCGGCCAGTTAAGCTCGAATATCTTAGTAAAACATGTTCTAAAATCTATCGCGTTGCATAAACCGGTCACCCATGTCAAGCCCCCGGTTTGGAACATAAACGACCTCGCTAGTTTCCTAGAGAGTAAGCGTATTGATGAAAATAATGTTTTTCGAGTGCAGAGACATACAGCTGCTCTACTTCTCCTATGCTCCGGAAGAAGAATCCATGATTTAACTTTGCTCAGAGTCGATTCTAATAATTATTCCAATCAAAAAGATGTATTAGTTTTTTGGCCGGTTTTTGGGTCGAAAACTGATTCTGTAGATTATAGACAATCGGGTTGGAGGTTAAGTTCTAATGAAGATAGCAAAAACTTAGACCCGGTCTACTGGGCTAAGCATACGATCTCGCTTCTTGAGAATCGTAGAAATGCTGCAAATTGTAGTAATTTGTTCATTAACATTAGAGGTGAACCTAAACCTGCATCGAAAACCCTAATTGCAGGCTGGATAAAGTCCCTATTAGTAGAAGCCGGTATTAAGGCATCTCCTGGTAGTTTTAGGTCAGCTGTGGCCTCAAAAAATTGGGTTGATAATTATCCCCTTGAGGAGATTCTTGCAAGGGGTAACTGGCGATCGCAAAATACCTTTTGCAAATTTTATAAACGTGAGGTTAGGCCCACTGTAAACAGTCTCTCTGTAACAGCTTTATTTAATCCAGTTGATTAGAAATCACGTTATTAAGTTTCTGATTTTATTATTATTATTACCCTTTTTGTTTGGATCAAATATAAGCATATTTTCTATTAATTACACTATCTTTATTTAATGCCTACGCTGATCATATTCAAATCTATGTGTATGTATTTTTAGACACTTACTGTTTTACTACATCACACTTACAGTTCATTTTAACTGTCATACTAACTCACATTGGCGTCTTCGTCACTTCCACCAGGCGATAACAAACACGTCTCAATTAAATAAGCTTCGAATAACGGTCAAGTCAAATTAATAGAAGCGTTTTACCTACCAATAAAACGCATATTAATTTACTTACCTTATTCGAAGCTTATGAACAAGCTCTGCCTGGTAATTAGAGTAATGAAATCAAAATGGCGAGTCTCGCTTAACGAGCCTCCCTTCCACTGCCAAGCGGAAGTGACGTACTAGAAAGAGAAAGATATATAGAAATATGAAGGGCGGGAAACGTAGGGGCTATCTCAATTAAATAAGCTTCGAATAAGGTAAGTAAATTAATATGCGTTTTATTGGTAGGTAAAACGCTTCTATTTAATGCAAATCGTCAATGTAAAATGTACAAATCTAATAAAATATAAAACGTTCAATATCAGTCACAAAATATTTTATACAATCCTTTATATTATAATTTTGACAGCAGATAAAATAACAAGTGGTAACAAAAATAAAGAACACTGTGATTTTGACAGATCTGTCAAAATAGGATGCGGCTGACAATAAATATCATTTTAGTTTTGACAGTGCTGCAAAATCAGAGGATACTAAAATCTGTTATTTTGTTATGTCAATGCAATGACCATAGGAGTCAACTAAATAAACTGACGCTTGATTGTCGTAAAAACAATTTGATTTGAAGATAAATATAGTATCATTTTCTATGTCGAGATTTGGTATTGCAAATGATTTAAAACTAATATGTAACACGAATGGTGCGAACTGACTAGTAAGTTTGAAAATGATGAATAAATGTGATGATCATACTATGCAGTATTTTACAACTAGGGCAGAGTTGCTGGGCTTTTGAAAATGTTAAATCACCATAAAAAATCGGGCTTAGAACTTAAGACTTTACATTTACTAATCCCACGTTTACACCTATGTATTAACAAGCTGCGATACTTTCTGTCGAACACGTGTAGAGCACATCTATACTAATATTATAAAGAGGTACAATTTGTTTGTAAGTTTGTATGTTGGGGTAACCTTCGGAACTACTGATACGATTCTAAATTTTTTTTCACTGGTAGTTAGCTACATTATTCATGGGAGCTATAGGCTATAAATTATATTTATATCACGCTTTATAGCTGTGCTATCACAATTTTTGCGGACGAAGTCGCGGGCGAAATGCTAGTTTTTTTTTTAACTTTGATGAAAACGCGTTGTAACAATTTCCACAAAACAATTACTTATTGACTTTCTTTTTTAAAAACCCACCAACACTGTCCATAAATAAAATTTTGAATCAACCCAACCCCAAAATTAAAAAAAAAGACATTCCTAGATTTCAGGTAGCATTTTCGAATTTCAAAAATAGAAAATACCTATTCCTAATCACGACTATCACAAAGACTAAGTTTGCACAACCCTGCCTACCTGATGTAGGCTCTATAGTTATCAATTGTTGGTTGGCAGTCACCTATTCCGGTGCGTGACCACTTCGGCCCCTTGTCGAACGAACCGGAACATTCCGTTGGATATCGCCACCACGGGCGAGAATAGACGGAGAGGGTATTCGCTGAAATGAGAGAGAAAATGGTAAGATATTTATAGAAGTAACTAGCGGATACCCGGCGTGCGCTACTACGCTATAGTGCATAATGCATCGCTTTAGTGGTCTAAAATACCATCTTCGCATTATTGCCTTTCTAATGAAACCGGTTTGGGGCACATCGGTTGGATGGTTTCAAAGTCTATAATGGACAGGTAGAAACAATTTTTGTGTTTTATGTGTATAGATAGATGGAAACCAGTACATTGCAGCTGTTGGATATCCAACGGATAACCAAATAGTTGATTTAATTCTTATCTATATCTCGTTATTGATCAAATTGTAGGTACTCCAAAGTCCAGTCCATCGATGGATACATAACTTTGTGTAGACATTTTACATTCACACATATAAACGAATTGGACTTTAGTATTTTAGATAACTACGATTTTTCTTTTTAGGAGAAAAAACCACTGGCAATTTCAAAGCATTTTATAGAATATCGATTTTGCTGGTCAATATTTTGACAAAAATGCTAACACAGGATAAGTATAGCAAAATGTGAGGCTTACCTTCCTATAACGGGAGTAGCTTCGTTACCACTCAATATAAATACGGGGAAGAATATGGAGAAGACGCAACCACTGTAACCAAAAGAAAACATTACATTACAAAAATATATTTTCATTTAATATTCTTGAAAGTGATCAATGAAATTGCCTGCCACCTTTGTCTAGTAGACGTAAGTACGACTGGTGAACTCGAAGTCCTGGGTTGAAACCTAAGACGGGCAGTGTTATTGCTTTATTGAGTTTATTAATTACTAGCGACCCGCCCCGGCTTCGCACGGGTGCAATGTAGATACTAATGTTTTCTCAACTATAATATGCATGTATTACACATATAAACCTTCCTCTTGAATCACTCTATCTATTAAAAACCGCATCAAAATCCGTTGCGTAGTTTTAAAGATCTAAGCATACATAGGGACAGACAGACAGCGGCGACTTTGTTTTATACTAAGTATGTAGTGATAGTGATTCTCAGCAATAGCAGTCCGAAGTCTGGTTTGTTGCCCAAATTGGGCTTACCCTTGTTACATGGGACTTAAACATAACTGGCGAAATGTGGATATAGTATCTGCCTAACCCTTCAGAGAACACAAGCGAGATGTTATGCAATTTAATCAATGAAACAGCCTATCGCAGTCTAGTACCTACTTGCACTAGATAAGGAACCAAGTGGATGAGAGATTACGGTTAGACTTTAGACTACCTCGTAGGTAGAAGATGCTGTGATTACGTACCAATAGTCTTACAAGTTTGCTGATTACGGTAATGTGTACCTACTAGGTATATAACCATTAATTATAGCGGTCATTGGTAACCCATTTTTATAAATGGGTTGCTAATATACCTAGGTTAGTGGACTTTATACAGTTATACTTTGTATAGGTACTTACTGATCCGTACTTAAGCTCTTTTTTTAAGTTTTCGGTGTGATATTTTGATACCAACATACTTAGGTAGGTATTATGCTATGTCTCATAAACATTTATTAGAAAATTCCACAAATGTGATGATAATAATGCAAAAATTAATGTGATAATAACGTTGAGACATAATTACAATGATAATCATTGTTTGATTGACTTATTCGCATTTTCTTATCAATACTGAGCACGGCGTTACATCATAGGTAGGTATATTTATAATTATATTTACAATAGATACCTACTTACATTATTAACATACTCAGTATCTCAACATTAATTGGCACAAAAAAAACTGCTTAGAGCTATAGTGATAATTCAAGAATTCAGAAAAAACAAACGGTTTCATAAATTATGAACCAAAATTTTAAATTCGTAAGAAGAAGAAACGGCTGTGGAAATATTTAAATTAATATATTTATGAAACAGCTGAAATAATAATAATCATTTCCTGATTAATTCATGCAACAATTGATACAAAGTATAAAGTTATTCGTCGTTTCAATGGATTAATTATGTCGAAGTAGGTACTTAATTTTATCTCTATGTTTAAAGTCGAAGACTCGAAGTTACATAAACGTGGTAAAGTAAGTAGGTAAAACGTACCTAACCTATATTGTAGGCATAATTGCATAACATAACATCACTCCTGTAATCGCCGAAGGGTTAGGCAGAGGTGTACCTAATAATACACCCACATTTCGCCAGATATGTTGAAGTCCCATGAAAAAGAGGGCGAGCTTATAATTGCCATCAACCGGGCACAAATCCAGACTCCGTGGCTGCTACTGCGAAATTCCATTGCAGGCATTGTTATGATAAAAATATTTTACTTTTCTACTATTATCATATTGGCTTCGGAGTTCAAAATCAAAGCATTTATTTCAAGTAGGCCAATCACAGGCACTTTTGAGTTGTAGAAACAAAGACAGCAATAAAAAGTGAAGCTACAGTCCCAGTCACAAGACATAATAACTGTGAAAGTACTGTAGTTGTCCAAGTTGTAGTTGTTCAACTTTAAATCCCCGGGTAGGGCAAAATGTTTTCCCTTTGAGTGACTCTTAGTAGCTGTCTACAAACAGACTAGCATCTAGTACTCATGATGAGAGATATACCTATGCCTAGTCAATTGTAACGGACTTTAATAAGTGACATAACATTGCTATACAGCTTGGAAGGAACATCGAAGCACAAACTAACAGATAGGCAGTTATTTAAAAAAAAACAGCACAACAGCTGTTTTTTCTATACTTTGTGACCGTGTGGTCAAAATGTATGCTTAAAGAACCGACGAATAATTTTGACGCTAGGCGGCTAGGGGTCTATTTTCACGTGCTGAACTTATGGAAACAGTTTGTGTTATCACCCTTTTGGGAGTTGCGATAGAAGTACTACAAAAACTCACCTAATAATATAAGACTGTGGTATCTGCGTCAGCACAGCTAACGGCAGCCCGAAGCCGAGGAAGTAAGGCCAGTTGGACTCGATGAAGGTCAGCCGCTTGTGGAGCTCCCAACCCATGTTGAACCATTTGTACTCGAACGAGTACAGCGAGTATAACAGGCACATGTGGACTAGGCAGAGCAGCTCGCCTATGTATGTTATTGGTAACATACTTACTAACATACTCTGAAATTAAAGGTTTAGGTGTTAAAATGTAGTTATTTTTTAGATATTATTTTGTACCCCATCACAATGTTGTCCTATTTAACCCAAAGGTTGCTGGTAGAGAATGCCTTGTGGCATTAATTGCATTGTGACTGTGTGTGTATAAATATTTAAATAAATGAGTCTGTGAAACTTGGAATAAAATGATTATTATATTATATTATCAATTCCGCCTATGTACCACTATTGTATGTGAAGTTTAAATAAATAAAATGCAGTGCAGTGTTTTTTTTTATGAATCAAATCAACTCATCTTACTATATTTTAATGACAGATAAAAAAAGGGTAATGTGCAAGTCTATCATGCGTTTGCAATATAATTTCAAAGTATTTGTACAAATAGATGCTTTTGTGAAAGCAATTTTAATTCTGACCCAAAAAAAATTTTTTTGCATTACTACTTCAAATATTTTTGTGATTAATAGTCATTCTGCAATCATCTTAATCTACACAATTTGAAGTTTAAATTCGTTAAAGTGATAATACCGACAATTGGAAGCAATAACTTGAATATGGAACAGAAACTTGCTCTTTTTGGAATGGGATACTACAGTACTTTCACAAGTTATTATGCCCTGTGACTGGGACTGTAACTACGCTATATTTGTTTTTTTAACATTCAAAAGTGCCTGTAATGGTCTAATTGAAATAAATGCTTTGAGCTTGAGTTTGAAACTTGTATAATAATGGAGCAGAGGATTTGCAGATAATATTGAAAAATTGCAAACTTGGCATTAAGTCATAATGAGTTTAAGAGGAGTCATGCAAATTGGTCCCTTAGGGTTTTGAGTGCTGCTCAAGTATTCCCACTTAAATAAATAAGTATCATTATGTCTATGTTACATACCTGTACTAAAAATAGCGCTTGCACCAGCAAACTGAAAAGGGAGTCAGCGATGATTTTGCTGACGCTGGACATGAACTGCGGTCGCCCGCGTCGGTGGCGGTACGCACTATCTGCTATATCCTGACAAACAGTGTTAATGATTAGGCTAGGTAACAAATTGGTAGGGCACCGTGTTGAGCCGCTATTTATAAAAATGTCTAGAGACAATAAAAAATGATCAGGCCCAGTTTGTGGCGGACCACACACAGTGAAGGAGTTTCCGTTGTCTGGATAAATATTTAGTTAGTAATTATTAAAAACATCACAATTCATTATTTTGAGCTGCTATTCTGTCCTAGTCACTTCTAGGCTAGAAGTGACTTGTTTTTTCCTATAGTCAGATTCAATTGACGCAAATTCAATTAGCGCATTCACTAAAAGACAAATATCGGTTTTTCTTGTGTATAAAAGATGATGGAGCATATTATACGAAATATTAATACATACAATGAAAACCTTGAGTTTATGTATATCAGATATGAGTTGATGTATATTAATATGTATTGAGCATTGCCACACATTTGTGCGGAGTTTAACGGCTTCGGAAACAATAAAACATTATCTCCTTTTTTTAAGTTGGTTCTAAAAGTTAAGGGAGTTTATTTAAGGATCCAAAATCTGCTGTTGTCTTTAATAGCTAGCTAGTGTTCCAGAGACCAGTAAAGTATGTTTAGAAATAGCCACTGAGATATTTTCTAACAAACCTGGATCTTTAAAACCAGTCAAAACATGTTCAATCATTACATAAGGCAGTTTAATAATGATGTCATTCTATGACTAGAAATACAATCTTACACATAATATTTATGTTATTCTTACTTCCTAACATAGCTGATATAATGGTCAAGTTGTAACAAAAGGACTCTATAACAGTTACTCAGTTAGACTTTGAACTTGTTGTAATGATTAAACATCATGTAACATAGCAACAAAATAACTTTTTTTTTTGTCAAAAGTACATCAGGAAAATTTAGGTTTGAGGGACTACCAAGGGGCCCAATCACCTAGTATGAAAACTGCGTGTTCTTTCCCGTGCTCAGGGAAGGTGCTTTTAACTTGTTGAAAAAATATTTGAAACTAGCAACTAGCATGTATATCTGACCAGCTGTATGAATATGGACAAAGCAAAAGGACTATGTAAAGGTACTAGCAGGTACCATTCTGTAGTTTCCTCCTACCTAGCATTAAAATGAATATAAATACTCACTTGAAACCACAAGCTGTTGACTAGTTTACTCAACAAGAACAAGGGGAGCACCCAAATCATCCGGAAGGTCATGGACAGGAAGGGCTGCATCCATGCCCACACATTGTGTGCAACCCCCGGGTTGTGACCGAACACCACTGTCACTAAGTACTTGACCGCAGGCAGTAGAACATATTCGAAAATTAATATACTAAGCAAAAATATAAAGCCGTTGAGAATACATGATTGTAAAACTCTTGTAAGTACTTTTGATTCCCTGGAACAAGAGAAAAGTGAGTTAAGGGAAAGTTGCTGATATTTATAAGGTGTTATGTAGATGCATAAAAATCCTGTACTTCCCAGACTTCTTGTTTTCATTAATAATGAAAGTGCTGTATTACTGAAATCATTCAACATGGAATGTTAAATAGTTCTTTACCCAGGTCATGATCTACATGTGTGTCTTTAATTTTATTCTGTTCAGCAGTGAAGGCACGAAAAGGTAATGAATGTATGTGTAATAGACAAACAGAAACAGTTACTTTTGTCTGTAAAATATTAGTATGGATTTACAAATACTGACATGTCTAGGTATTACGTATTTTTATGAATACAACATTTGATTAACTTACTGTTTTACTTTTGGTTGCTTTTGTTTATTTTTTGTGTTTTCAAACTCCGTTTGTGGCGAGCGACTAAGGGCACGCTCATTAATCTCTTTATCTAAATATAAGAGTACAGTTACACCTCGTAAGCTGTCTATGAAACCCTTGATAAGCGATACAGAAAAATTCTGAAACAATAAAATTTAAGAACAATGAACAATCGACAACATCGTAACAACAGAGACTCGGTCTAAATAGTACTCACTGTAACGCTTTCCATTTTGTATTTAAATAAATTTTTCACAGTTTCATTATTCAATATTTTATTGAATTAGCACTATTCCCAATATTTTGTTCAATTTTGTTTGACGTAAATTTACAATTTAGTGACACAACACAATGACAATTTGACATCAACAAATGGGAGCTATGATTTTAGACCGACGATGCGGCGTAACGAAATTCTACCAAATGTCACATGGCAATGTTGAGCAGTTTTGTTTAATTTATAACTATTAAATAATTCACTTTGGCTTTCACATTCAAAATGACTGCCGCTTTAAAATATTCGACGTACGTCATTTTGAACTACAATAACCACTTCTAAAACGATTTCAAATTATGAACGTTGGCAAAGGCAAACTCATTGAACACTTACCGACAAATCTATACTAATATTATAAAGCTGAAGAGTTTGTTTGTTTGTATGGTTGAACGCGCTAATCTCAGGAACTACTGGTTTGAATTGAAAAATTCATTTTTTGTTGGATAGTTAATTTATCGAGGAAGGCTTTAGGCTTTATTAGGAGCGAAGTATCAATAAAAATGTTGCAAAAATACCTATTTTTCGAGAGCTTCCGTTGCGTGCGCTGCGTAAACGGTTTAAGTTACGCAAAAATCCTGTATGATGGAATTATGTCTCTTTAGAAGTTCTAAAAAAAGTCCGCGACAGCATAATAATATATATTAAGTCTATCTTTTAAGATTGACTCACTATAACCTTTTTATGGTTATCAAATTTGTTCGAAATTAATGCATTATTTGCGAAGGAGTTTTATAAGAACATAATAATTATTAATCCTTATCCAAATATACCTTATGGTG
Source organism: Standfussiana lucernea (assembly GCA_964057025.1). Lineage (NCBI taxonomy): Eukaryota > Metazoa > Arthropoda > Insecta > Lepidoptera > Noctuidae > Standfussiana > Standfussiana lucernea. The sequence goes on from OZ059794.1 coordinate 14,203,086, forward strand.
TTATTAATCACAAATATTTAATTGTGAACAAAATTGTCCTTGACATCATTGAGATAATTATCATAGTTTTGAAATAACTCCACAAGGAAATAGGTATGTTCGGGTTCACGTGCGCATGACGCGTTCACGGTCGCGCAAGCCTCTGGCCACCGGGTGAGGGTGAGGGCGCTGGCCGGCCGCCGGTAGCTTTGATTTACCTTTTAATTTTAAAAGAATTCAGTTTCCCGTTAAGGTATCGTTTGTCGTAACAATTAATAAAGCACAGGTGCAAACATAACGTATAAAACACGTAGAAATCGATTTACGTCAAGACTTCTTTTCACATGGACAACAGCTATATGTCGCGTTATCACGATCAGGTTGCAGAGTACACCAGTATGTTCTTCTACAGCAACAAAATAAAACTAAAAACATAGATCATACACCATATTATTATAATATAATATAAGAACTAGAAATATCATTGACGCAGAAGACAGTACTTTAAAATACCTTCTACAAAAATACTACTATTTATACGGGGTGGAAGAAACACCGACGTGAAAACGGAAATCACATAGGTACTCTTAACTCAGTACATCATTCTGAACGCCAAATAACATTTTTCGTCGGTTATTAAAAAAATCTGCTGTTCCATAAATTTTGACCGTGTAGGTACTGCACTTTTGTATGAAACAGCTGATTTTATTTTGTTATGGCGAGGCACTAACCACACGAAAAAGAAGACAAATAACGTTACATAAATTCTATTTTTGTAAACAATTCCAATAGACGTGATTTTTAATATTTTAGCAGGAATTTGTAAAGTTAGGCAACATTTATGTTGCTTTGTTTAGTGACCAAAATATCAACACGTTTGGAACACTTTTTTATTTTTTTTGCTTCTGAATATAAGATGCGTGTGTAATGAAATGATATACAGTTGGCTACATAAATACAGTGACGGTCATACGAAATAGTGGTGGTGACTAGGGATTGCAATCCCGCAGCTCACTCAATCCCGCGGGATTGATATGCGGGATTGATCAATCCCGCGCGGGATCCCGCGGGATCCCGCATATTTGAAATTACTCACAGTAGTTCAACTTTTTGCCCCGTTTGTATGTAAGATAAAGTATTAATTTTTTGATCTTATAGGGCTATAAGATCGAAAAATTAATACTTTATCTTATTTAAAATTATGTTATAAAATCGAATTGAAACTACAGGTTTTTGTTTAAAAAATCAAGTGTTATTAATTAAACATGTCTTACATTATGCAACAAAAATTATTTGTTTTCTAACAAAATAACAATGAAATTATAATTAAGTACGAGTAATTAGTAATCAGCCTTATTAGACCTTAATTTTTAAATGTTTAGCATCAAAAGTTTTGTTTAATTTTACCCTTACATCTAACAACAGTTTTAGGATGTTTGTAATTCAGTCTTAATAGTCTTATTCATATAATGACTAATAAGTAATAATCAAATCACAACTTTCTCTTATCTAGATTCTATTACTACGACTAACCTATGGTGATAACTTTTGAAAATACGCTCGTAAAAAGCAAATGGCATTTATAGTATCATCTCCAAGCCTGCTTCTGAGTGAACTGCAAATATATCCTGATGCCGAAAACGCTCTCTCGGCTTCTACGCTAGTAGGCTGAACCGTCAGGATATATTCATAGGCGAGCGTCAGGTACTCTCCTCTGATACCATCGGACTCAAAACATGCCATTTCTTTCTTCAAAATTTTCTCATAATCCCTTTGATTGTTGTCTGGCTTTTTCTTAAATATTTCTTTTTCTTGTTTAAGCTGTTTTTCTAATTCTTCTTTTAGCGTTAGAGTAGGACCTGTGTCAGTTGCAGATGTTTCAGCTATAGGTGTATTTTCGAAGACGTCACCTGCATACATTTCATGAATTTCATCGTCTTCAGCTCTACTGACTCTTTCTATTATTTTCTTTATTTCTTGGCGTATTGCAGCTTTATTTGGCATGAAGAATGTATGAGTACGATCTGTATTTTTGGCTTCTGGGTCGTACTTTTTCGGATTTTGCAAATAAATCAAAACTCCTGTCAACTCAGTGCGGCGTTTTTGAATACGTTCATGTAGACTCTGAGTTAACTGGTTACTCAACACCGTATTTTGTTGTTGCAATTTATCTCTATATTTATATATTTTTAGCGGTAAATTTAAATTTGCGGGATCCGCGGATCCGCGTTTTGAAGGTGCGGGATCCAGCAGATTAATAAGTGGAGCGGGATCCCGCGGGAATGCCGGATCCCGTTTTGCGGGATTGCAATCCCTAGTGGTGACACTGGTTACAGTTTGACCCTATGTTGTCCTGTTTTGTGAAGTTGCTATAGTATAAGTGCCCAGCACAGAACATTTAGTGCTTATGCTGGTTTTATTGACAATGTAACGATTATTTGATTGTAACTTTGTTTTAACCTACGATTTTTTTTATTGTTTTCAAAAGATTTTAAAACGAGGTGGAAAAAAACATTAAAATTAAACTTTGAACTGAGATTATTAACGATTTGGGTGCGAAAACGAACACCTTTCTTTCCAACAGCTGTCAGCTGTCAATGTCCAATTTTAATCATCTTCCATCTTTCTCTGTCCCGCTCCAGGAAAGCTATATCCTCTATCTCGCTCAGTGAGTTGATTCTGGAGAAAGTATCGTGATTACATGTGTGCGCCTACTTATCATCAAGAATTTTGTTTTGTTAGCGTTTCGCTTTTGTTTAAGTTAAAAACCTTTAGATTTTGAAGTATTCCATATTAGTTTGTAGGCTTATGAAGTGTTTGAGATGGATAACGTGTATATTCTCAACAATTTGAGGTAAGTTTAACTTGCGAAACAAATGCGTATGTCGCAACTTTGTTTCTCTGCAACGTATCTGAATACCTATTATGTTAGTATCTGACCCATTATATATCTTGTTTATCGTATAATGTAACGAATGGACCACTACGAACTTTTATCATACTTAGGTACTTATTTTCTTGTGATGAGGCTGAATAAAAGGTAATCAGAGGGTACTTATCCAACTTCAAGAGAAAGTTAAAAGAAAAATCTTGTTTTCTTGCTCCTTTCATTAAGAAATGATGTAGAAAGTTAGGAGCCAATAAGAATCATACAGGACAAAGCTTACAAGAGCTTTAATTAAAAAATATATTCATTGTATGTCATGAGCCATCAGTTGAACAAAATTACTAAAACATGAAATACCAATTGACTAATTCTGATGTAAGCAATATTTGAATAGGTTTGCAATAACTTGGTCAGAGAGTTGCTTTCAATCGTGAAGACAGATACAACATTATTTGTTAATTAATCTTTAATAAAATAGTGTAGGTCCCGCAAACTTGTTGATTGTCAACTCGAAGAAATCATAATGACAGGACTTGCATATTAATAAAAAAATAACTGAATAAGATTCTGAAGTCGGTCGCTCACATAGTTTTGCTTCCTTTATTAAAGTTCTAAATTTTAAAGGAACAACAGAATGTTTCTAATTTCACAATTTGGACATCTGTCACATAGGTTCTTCTCAAGATCTATTTAAGAGTCTTCATAGGAACGATACCCACATACAATATTATCAAATGTGTAGCAGTCAAATGCTGGTTGGCTTGTGTTTTAATTGCACACCATCCAACGTTATACGTCATAATTAGTATCCAACATTCCAACCACACTCATTTTTAGTTGTCGTTAAAACTTCCTGTTGCTTTGCAAGATAATGGATTAATATTGCTTTGTTGGCCTAGTAGTCTGCTGAGCATGTAATAATATCACCTGTTTTCCAATTCCGGGGTGAGGCTAAGTGTTATTGGGTTTTGCATCAGGAATTTCTCAGTAGCAGTAAAAAATTCTGGATTTGTGCCCGGTTGGTGGCAATAGGCTCGCCAGCTATTGCTTGGTACTTAATCATAACTGGCGAGGGATTACCGGCATGATGTTATGTTTATTAATATTCAAATATTTATTCAAGAAAATAAACAGCACAGTTTCTTCTAGTTAATCATCATTTTAGAATGGAAAGTGTCAATGTAACTTCTATACCAGAACCAACTCTGAAATAATTAAAAATCAGTAGCGAAAAAAGATTGAAAAAAAAAAAACACAAATTACTTTTAAAATATAAAACCTGTTTCTAATTAGTATTAATCAGTAGATTGTTATACTACTACTATTTAGTTTGAAAAGACACTTGGTTTTTTGGCATCAAACTGTTCAGGACAAAATAAATATCAACTCCTATGAGCAATAACCAGTTTTAGGAAAAACAAAATTTTTGTCATATTGACATATACACACACATACATAACAATAATAGGCAGCTTGTTGAAAAAAATCATCAAAATGTGTGTGTGGTTGATTTATTCACTCTGCATACAGGATGGCACACCCCATCCGACATTCTTCATAGAGATTGCGGTCCCTCAAGGTTTTTTAAAACCAAATAAAATGTTTCAAAGAAAACCACCCCGGAGTGCCTAAATCTAACACCCAACTTCATTCTGAGCTTATTGCAACACCCTATACTAGAAAACTAGACAAACAAGGATATCAATGAGCACTGCACACTCTTTCAACATAATCTAGAAGCATGTAGATAAGTTACATTACAAACATTTGCCCATATGATGTATGGACATTACAAGCCAAAGTTCAAAACTGGTATAGCTAATCAGTCGACGTCACGGCTGCGAGCGTCCCTGAGTCGAGCCAGTCAGTCGAACACTCGGCAGCGAGCAGTGCGCGCGCGGTCTCAGCGCGAAACGCGCGTCTCTTCATCGCATTTACACATACCTATTTCTTTGTGACGTGCGAATGACCAACTGAGTTTCTTAGTTAAATAAAATCCATTGTGTTTCGTTCAAAATGAAAGTGGACAAAGAATCGACCCTTGCGGGGCCAGTGGACACTAAGCCCATTATCTCCGACAGGAAAGGGAGTCTGAAGGTGACCATCACCCCAGCACAGCACAAGACCCTCACACATCTGCCGAAGAGACCGCCAGTGGATTTGGCGTTCACTGATCTCACCTACAAAGTGCAAGAGGGCAGAAAAAGCAGTAAGTACACTTGCTTTATTCCATTTCTGTTTGAAATAACAATCAGTTCGAAACAATAGCAAAGAATGATAGGTTGCTATTGATTCCATTTACGCAAACAAGCGTCTTTAATTATAAGTGTTTCTAACGATGTTTAAATAATTAATTATGTCCGTGTTAATGAGACTCCATATACCTATGACCTCAATGATAATATTTCCTCAAACTCTTAGATTACGATTCGATGTTTGTATTTATTAGCATGAAAATTAAATCCAAATAAATAAATCCTTGAAGGTATAGTTTTTGCCATCTTTTTTTTCTGTAATAATTGCCACGTTTCGAATTAAAACTAGTTATACCAAACAAAATAGTGGCAAACTTCCTTAAAAAATGTTAGAGAGATAATTAAATGACAAAGAACGATAAACTTGGCCAAGTTTCTGCACATAATAAACACTATAGTTATAATATACACAACGGAAGAGATATAAGACTTTGAACTCCAGGGAGTTGATTAAGGATAACCTATCACGCAAAGCAATGTAACCTATCGAGGAAAGTAAAAACTGTAGGCTGTTCTAGGACTAATCAATAATACACTGTAAAAAGAACGGGAAGGAAGACTTAACGTGGATCTAAGACGACAAAGGCACATCCTCAATCAGTTGTTACTATCCGTACGAAACTAATCTAGATACGCACGATCGTTTTATTCAGCGAGTTGCTGTTAAACGTCAATCCCACACACCACTTCGGAGCCCTTCCGAATCCTCTATTTCCTGATTACCAGGAGAATTGGGGTGACCCAACACTTATCGAGTGGGACTACACTTTCGCTGTGTTAGAATCGCATGAAAAGTTATTGACGGCCTTTTCTGACCACTTGACATAACCAGTTTTGGGCTACCAAGTAACCCTGAACTTTAAAGATGTCATCATTACATTGGCTGTAAATACTTCTTCTATTGCGCTATGAAATTCGTGCTTCTCCGTTTGTGCAAGTTCTTCTTAACCAGCGATAAACTTAGGAGACCTAAGTGTCGCAATAACTTGAAAGGGCTAATTTTGTCATGCCACTGCTTAGTACGAATTCAACAATGCTAAGATAAATACCGAGTCTGCCAGTTTTTATAAAACCCAAATAAGATACTTGTAGCTGTAGCAGTATAACTTGAAGTGAAATTCATTTAAATGTCAATGCTAATTATAGTTTTACCAGTCTATAAAAAGTAAGAAAAAAATATGATACTCAACTAAAAAAGTTATGCCTGTCATTTTTGAGTTCATTCGATTCAAGGTCCACCTAAGTGCAGAATACTCAATCATCCAAATCTGTTGTTATTCCTTTCCTCAAGAACCTTGTCCCATCGTTGCTTGATGCCTGTCATTTTTGAGTTCATTCGATTCAAGGTCCACCTAAGTGCAGAATACTCAGTCATCCAAATCTGTTGTTATTCCTTTCCTCAAGAACCTTGTCCCATCGTTGCATCGTTCAAAGGGATTCATTGTTGTGTTTCTTTGTTTTCCTTGTTTCCTGCTTCGATAATGGTTATTGCTCCATCGAAGATTCCGCGCGACGGTTACCAAGAAACTACTTACATTTAGCAGGAAAATGGAATATTACAAAATACTTTGATTACTGTAATTTCATCTACTGCAAATTAAATGCACAATACACGATTGTAATAAAACTGTTTGCGTGTGTTTTAAATGCCTTGTCACTTTTGTCCAACGTTTCATATGAGGTAAAATCTATTTGTTTGTTCACCTCGTACGTATTTAAAGTCAAAATTGGCATAATATCCTCAGAAAACTTCAGTGCTTTGAAGATCTTGCTTGTTTTGGGATAAGAGCCAAATGCATTGTTTCCACAAGACCTTATTCCAAGTTTGTTACAACGTCAATCATCATCATCTGCCTAGCCTTTTCCCAACTATGTTGGTGTCGGCTTCCAGTCTAACCGGATACAGCTGAATGTCAGTATTTTACATGGAGCGACTGCCTATCTGACCCCCGCAACCCAGTTCGTACTGGGTAATACGATACCCCTTGGTAAGACTGGTTGTCAGGCTTTCGTGCCACTGACTACCTGTAACGACTATCAAAGATCTACATATGACAGCCGGACCAACGGCTTAATGAGCTTCCCGAGGCAAGGAGGTAACTCGGTGTGTAATGGGTGGTCACCCATCCGCGGACCAACATAGGCAAGTGCGGCTTAACCTGACGACGCTCTTATTATTTAGCCATGACCATATTTAATAAAAAAAATTGTAACAAAATGAATATAATTGCAGTTACAGGTCAGATTGTCGGGTATCTTTATCCTTGTCAGTCAAGGTTATAACGTCGCTGACTTGACTGAGGCGTTTAAATGACTTTGCTTCATCATTTGGATCTATGCACATTATTCTTTTACCCTTTTCAAGACAAATTATTAAGAGTTATTATGTTGGACAGATGGTAATGCTACTGTTGAGTATTTCAATGTTGTTAACTGTGATATCCACATTAAACTTTTTTTATCATGGTTTTTCTTGTCTTCGACCTCAAATACAAGGTTAAGATCGTCCACAGTAAAAAAACTTATCTCAATTTGAAACAGCAAATTTAACGGTGTTTGTAACTAGGTTCAGATTCAAAGTATATTTTTTTGTTAAGTGAAAGTACGTTTTGAGAGTTTGATGATCTCTACACCATTCTGTGAAAACTCCTTTGCTAACACGCTAATGTATAAAGACATTCACGAGCTTACCACTAGCAAAATTAATCGTGGCTTCAAAACCATTTCCTGCAAGTGAAAATAGTTGTTGCTTGTCAAGTCCATTGAATAGGACATCTAGTCTAACCAGATCCGTTTATAAATAGACCACGTTTGTTATAATCTTCAACACCATACCATATAAACCCTCGTCTAGAAAATATAAAAATACACCAGGAAATTCGACCCGTTTTTCCATACAATGCTTCTATAGATGGTCCTCGTCATCTATGCTGGTCAACTAGTAATTTATTAATGAAACGGCTAAGGAAACATTCATTGGTACGTATAGGTAGGCGTCCACCAAGCAATTTACCTCTTCCTTTGTAATTGGTAATGGCCGGTCGTATGCCTTTATTAACATGTACAGTGCCACTTATAACATTACTTTATGGTTTTGAAATCTTATTCTTATTTATGGGTATAATAATATTGGCTGCTTATTTAGTTTCTGTGTTATGTATTCGCATAATGTGACAAATGTTTCTCCCCCTTTCTGCATTTTATCGAAAAGTTGAGATCGATTTGGCAATTGAGTCACCCTTTTTCAATATTACTTATATCTCATCAGTTAACCATATTTCATGGCTGATAGTTGACTCACATCCATATCTTGATAACAGTGGCATACATAACTAATTCACTGGCCTAGTGTTAACATTTTATCTAATTCGTACATGTCTGGATTTAGATAAAGACAAATGGATATCCAAAATCCATACCAAGTCTTTTTTTGTATAGTTCTTTCATAATATTGAATGTATGTGTATTTTTATCGACGAAAAACTAAAAGGTTACTCGTGCCAAATCAAATAAAACTTAAATAATTGTTCAATGTATTTGATATGCAGTTTCAGCATTGTATTTTTTTTTTTGAAATTGTGAATACTTCATAGATTTTCATGTACAAGAACTATAACTATTATAAATACAAGTTCAGTAAAAATAGAAATGGACAACAGTTTAGAAGGTTCTAAAATAAAAGAGATAAACGAATAAAAGGCTTTTTTTTTTTTTTTTTTTTTTTTTTTTTTTCGCGGGTAGGTGTAAAAAAAAGACAGACGTAACTCTAGTGTTGATTTTATATTTAAAATAGTAATTTACAGTTTTTTCACTAGATTTTCTTATATTATCAGTGTATTGCCTATACACAACGGGTACTCACGTTTGCAGCACATTAATGTGAGTCCATCCATAATTGTACACCACCTGCCAGCACATCACTTCACATCACTGTTTTCACTGTCACTGAAAGCAATTGGACACAAATACAATGTCTCAATTTGAAGAGATCATATCAGCACAGAAGAGCCTAGAGGATAGCTTTATCCGGAAGATGAGCGAGTTGGAAGCGCAAATCCAGTGTGCAGGACCTGCTAAGGACACCGTGGCGAGGGTAGCTGAAGAGTTTCGCACCTTCAGGGAGCTGATCTTCAGCATGCTAAGTCTGCTCAGAAGACAAATCAGCGAGTGTGCTAGACAGGTTGACGGGTTGGAGACAAGGCATCGGCGGAAGGCACTCATTTTCCAAGGCATAGCAGAGGTTGAAGGAGAAGTCAGCAGTGCAGTCATCTTGGAGGTGATAAACAAGAAGCTGTCCCTTAAATCTGTCACTGCATCCTCCATAAAGGTCTGTCACAGACTTGGCGTAGCCAAAAAAGATCACCATAGGCCCATCCTAGTCAAGTTCTCAAGCTACGACGACAGGTCAGCGGTCTGGAAAGCGAAGACCGGGCTGAAGGGGTCGTCCATTTCCGTCAAGGAGTTTTTAACTAAGACCCGACAATCCATCTTCGGGAAGGCGCGGCATCACTTCAGTATGCGGTCGTGTTGGACTCAGGACGGTGTCATCGTTATTAAAGCCTCAGATGGAAGCAAACATAAGGTGACATCATTCGAAGAACTGAGTCCGCTGCTTGTGAAGTATCCCGGGGTACAAACGTCTGGAGATGGCCTGAAAAATAAGACGCGTTAGTTATGGTAACTCTCATTTATTATTAAGTACAGCATTCACGCATAAGATGTCTATTAACTTATAAGGATTTTCTTACCTTCTAATTTGCTATCTTCCATTGTTTGGTAATGATAACCTTTATTTACTTTTGTCTTGTAATTTCCCATTGTAACACAGTATTAGTTTGTTCTCTTTCTCCTCGCACGTCTCTGAGTTTATAATTTACAAGTAACGCATTTAGTAAGTTTACCCTCAACAGGACTTATATTTTCTCTTTGTTTATGTTTTTTTTCTTTTCTTTGCTTGTCGTGAATGTCGTGCTGTCAGAGTTAAATGTCATAAGTGACGTTTTCTAAGTTTGGATACGTTCACGAAAATAAAATATCTAATGGTTGCTTGAAGGGTGCGTTCCGAATACTGAATACCTTTGACTTTACTTTTGTTGGTATTATAACGTCTTTTAATGTTATTTTTTATTGTATTTACTGTCTGTAATGATGAAGTTAGCTGGCGGGTGGTGCAGAGATGCAAACGTCCAACCAGTATTTCGTGTAGGTTATTAAATACTTAATTTTTTTTTTTTTTTTGTATTTATAATTAGTTTTTATTGTATTTATATATATTTGTAGTTATGACAACATTTTCTGATAATGAATCTTTTTTCTCTGCCAACGAGTCTACTGCCTCTTCTGGTGATGATAGCTTTTGTTCTGTTACGGAAACCCTTGGTGAACTTTTACATCAAAGATTCAACCAAAATCTTGGCCGACTGTTTAATGTTTGTCATATAAATGCTCAAAGCATTCCAAGCCACTACAACGAGCTATATGAAACTTTCTCTAACCATAACGTACACGCCGTCCTAATTTCTGAAACTTGGCTAAAACCTGAACTTTTATCCACCACTTACTCTCTCCCAGGATTCGTTCTTTTACGGAATGACCGAGTCGGTAAGAGAGGGGGTGGTGTAGCTATTTATCTCCGTGCAGACTTTCCTTTTAAAATTCTCTCTACTTCTTCCTGTAATGATTCGGCTGAATTTCTTTTTCTAGAGGTTTGTGTCAAAGGAGCAAAAACCGTTCTTGGTGTTGTGTATTGTCCCCCCTCACTTGATTATTTCACCGAATTCGAATCGGTCCTAGAATCTTTAGGTTCAGAGTACGCACATCACATCGTCATGGGGGATTTCAACACCAATCTCCTTGCCCACAACTCCCATCGCTCCCTTAAACTTCTACATCTGGTCGAGTCAGCTAGTCTGCATGTGTTGCCTCTCCAACCAACTCATCATAACACCGCTGGTGATGACACTTGGCTCGACTTGATCCTCACCTCCAATCCTTCCCTAGTCTCCTTACATGGTCAACTTGACGCTCCTGGTTTTTCCCATCATGATCTTATTTTCTTGTCTTATGTCCTTAAACCTCCTAAACCCAAACCTACTTTCCAGTACAGGCGTGCCTTTGCGCGGATGAATGTTGAAAACCTTTTACAAGACGCTTCTAACATTGACTGGGCACCCCTAGAGGAAGCCACTACAGTGGACGATAAAGTTACTTTGTTTAATAATGTTGTAGTTAAGCTGTACGACACTCACGCTCCCGTCAGGAGAATCAAGCTGAAGCGCCCACCTGCACCATGGATGAATAGAGGAGTCCGGATGGCGATGCGACGAAGGGACCGTGCGTTTCGGAAGTTTAAGAAGGATCGGTCGGAAGATAATTGGACCCTCTTCAAAACCGCTCGCAATCGTTGTAATCAGATGATACGCAACGCTAAACGCCGCCACATTCTTGATAATATCACTTCTTCTTCTCCTGCTGATATCTGGAAATTCCTTGGAACTCTAGGTATCGGTAGATCGCGGCATTCAGACCTTCCTAAGACATTTGGCTTAGATGATCTAAATCGTCATTTCTCCACTGTTCCCACCCTGGATGGTCTAACCAAATGTCAAACCCTTGACTACCTTGCTGGTCTGACGCGACCCAATATTACTCCCTTTGCCTTCACCCCAGTCGAACCGGGAGAGATCAAAAAGATTGTCCTTTCCATTAAATCCAAAGCCGTGGGCTGTGATAACATCAGTCGCCACATGATCGTAACAGCTATTGATCAGCTCCTTCCTTCAATTTCCCATATAGTTAACTTCTCCCTTTACTCCGGTGTTTTCCCTTCTCTCTGGCGGAAAGCCCATGTTCGGCCATTACCTAAAATCCCTAATCCCACTCTTCTCAGTCACTTTCGTCCAATTTCGATCCTTCCCTTTTTATCCAAAGTACTCGAAGCCTGTGTTCATAAACAATTCTCCCATTTCATTCACAAAAACTCCCTCATCAGTCCATTCCAATCCGGGTTTAGGCCCGGGCACAGTACAGTTTCTGCTCTCCTTAAAGTGACTGACGATATAAGGCGGGGAATGGAAGACACCAAAGTTACGGTTTTGGTGCTTATCGATTTTTCTAATGCTTTCAATACCGTCAATCACGAAGTCCTTTTATCCATCCTATCCTATCTCATGGTCTCTCCCGAAGTTTTAGATTGGTTCTCTTCCTATCTTCGGGGGCGTCAGCAGTCAGTTCTTGCTGGTGACTCTAACTCCAGCTGGTGTGAGCTTGAAACTGGTGTCCCTCAAGGCGGTATTTTATCTCCACTTTTGTTCTCTATTTTTATAGATCTCATAACTACCGAGCTTCAGTGTGCGTATCATCTTTACGCTGACGACTTACAGCTTTACTGTCAGGCAGGTGTTGACAGCTTATCCGGTGCGGTCGAGGAGCTAAACCGGAATTTACGTGTAGTCAAAAACTGGTCTGATCGTTTCGGGGTGGCGGTTAACCCAACCAAATGCCAGGCTATTATTGTAGGAAGCCCCTATAGCTTGAGAAGGTTGAGTGGCTTAACGGTGCCACCGGTTACTTTTGACGGCACAGTCATTCCGTTTAGCTCCAACGTCAAGGATCTGGGTTTGCATGTTGACACTTGCCTTGACTGGCGTAAGCAGGTCGCTATTGTGAGCAAGAAAGTCACAGGAACGTTGCGGTCGCTTTATCGGTTAAAAAATATTCTCCCATCACACATTAAGGCAATGCTTGTACAGTCCCTAATCTTCCCTATAATTGACTATGGTGATGTGTGCTACTATGACCTGAATGCAGATCTCCTCAATAAACTTGACCGACTTCTTAATAACTGCATTAGATTCGTCTTCAATCTCCGCAAGTATGATCACGTATCTGCACAGCGATCGCTTTTAAAGTGGCTACCCATCCGGCAGCGCAGAGCTTTGAGGGCTTTGACAACCCTGTTTTCTCTTCTCCACAAACCCACTTCTCCTTCTTATCTTACATCTCACTGTCAATATTTATGCTCTGCGCACAGCAAGAATCTTCGGTCCGCTAATAATTGTCTTCTACGATGTCCTTCTCATCGCTCTGGTTTTATCAAATCTTCTTTCTTTGTCCAGGCGGTCTTCCTTTGGAATGCGCTCCCTCAGAGTATTAGGACGGTGACCAGTCGGTTCACTTTCAAAATGAAAGCTCGAGAGCATATACACAAGAAGTTGGCAGATTTATCTCAGAAATAAGTTGCAGTAGTTTTTCTTGTTATTTCTCTTCACTTTATATATTTTGTTTTATGTATGTATATAAGTATTTATTATATCTATATATATTTTATAAATATTTTCTAGTATTTTCCGTTTTGTTATTGCACCTACTGTGTATTGTCTCTGCATCACCCTAAGGTAGACTGGTAGAAAATGCCCAAGGCATTAAGTCCGCCTTTGTACAGTTTTTTACTTGTGCATAAAGTTTTAATAAATAAATAAATAAATAAATAAAATAGGAATAATGAAGTCCCGGAAGCATCGATTAAAGTAATGATGGACATCAAATTATAATTTATGAAATCAGCAACATTGATATCCAAGTCATTACTTATAGAATTATCTCTTATTGTATCACGATCAGTTATAAATTATTGTGTTTCTAGTTCTGGAGATGTATCACCTTCCTGCCTTGTCCTATGTTCCTCTGGGTCGGCACAAGACGTTTTTTTCATCCATTCTTCCCTGTCAACAGTCATGCTATCATTTACTTTTGTTTATTTGAATTCTAAATCCTTACAATCCATCAATCTTTTTTTTGAGCTTCCTCTCCCTCTCCATGTACCATTTATGCTCATGACTCGTTTAGTAGCATGCGTTTCTAGTTCTGCATAATCTGCATCAATAATTTCCAACTATGGTTTTCCTTCGAATAAATTCAGCTCGTAACACTGTTTGATGTACAAAAGGTCGTCTTATTTAATTCTTTATGATTTTCTTTGTTATTTTAGTAAATTTGTTATTGTTCAAACTTGATTTTTAAACTGTGTTATTTTTACAATTGTGTTTTTATTATGTAGTTACCTTTGTTTAATCATTACTAATTGATTGAAAATATTTAGGCTGATATTAAATTAGGACTAATATTTAGTTTATTGAATTGTTGGTTCATATTATGTTATTGTAGGTAGTCAGATTTTCGTTACAGATTGATGAATTTCGGCTTGCTGGAAGTCAGTCGAATCTTCTTTTAACTTTGGTTGTCCCTACATTTTCAACACTGTTAACTAGCATTTGGAAAGCAATGTCTCCACCAATCACTACACGTGTAATGATTGTTCTAAAATCCGATGTAGTAACATATATGATTAGGTGAAAATAATCAGTAGCCCTATGGAATTTATCAACAGAAGTATCGCATTTTGAAAGTCAAATAGTCACGATGGAAAAATTATTAATTTAATTTACATTAAATCTATAATCTTTATGATAACAACAGGTATTGATTATCGATATAGTCGAAGCACGAATATTGAGAAACGTACAATTTTTAATTACCGCTGCATAGTTTGAAAGATAACGGATTTACGATACTTCCATGCTTGCTATCAAGAATATGATCGATACAGATTAAAACTTGTATAGCTTGGTAGTTTATGTTCTTGATAGTATATTTTGGTGCATTTGGAATATTTTTGTCTTTTATCTTAATTTTAAATTATCATCATTCTCCCGCCCTTATCTCATCACAATTTATTTGGGGTCGGCGCAGCATGTCTTCTTCTTCTTCTTCCATATTTCTCTGTAACTTGTTAATCTTAATATTAAATGATATTGTTATTAATTATTTTTGTTGTTTCTTATTTATTTTCATGAACTTCGAGTTGGGATGTTATGTTTAACGTTATCATAGAACAATTAGCAGTTTTCTTATTTTTATCAATTGTTTTGTAGTATTTGTATTTTATTGTGTGTATTTTTTCCTAGTTATCGGAGTAATTAGTTTTATTGATATTTGATAGGAATGTAACTATGCAGGAAATATCTTACCCAAACAAACTGGGTTCCGAAATACACAGCGGACAGCTTTATGTACAGTAAGTAATATTTAATAAGGAAAACCACATCTTACGTAAATGGTAACCAAGGCATATGTATCAGCAAACAGGGAAATTAGTGAAAAAATACATCTTTTTTTAATTGTTATAGGTTGGGAGGGAGTAGGTAGTAGGGACCATTTGAAAATGACTTAAGTAAAACTCTAATTATCCCAATGATTAACTAGTTGTTAGCTCAGGAATTTCCTCAATAAGAAGTTTTATGACGAAACAGATTAGTTTGAGAAGAATATAAATTGAATTACCTTGTTTACATCTAGTTTGGCTAGTTCCTTTTGAGACAAAATTTGGATTGAATTTACCTACCTCTCCTCTTTCGTCTATTTGAAAACCAATTGTCGGAGGGTAGCTTGCTTTTACTTTTACATCTTTTTCTTTCTGCGACCAAATATTTTTGTAGTTTTCATTTTGGTCATTCAATCAGCTAATTACGGAGTTTTTTTCCTAGCCTACTCTGTCCCGAACCTGGGCAATGGCTTCCTTCCACTCTTTCCAGTTCTGGCGAACCCGCGGGTCCTCGTTACAGTTCTGACGGAGTTAATCTAGAAATATTAGAACTTTTTGCAATCGAATTACTAAAGTTCTTTTTTAGACATAGAGTAGTGTATCGTTTAATTACTACATTTATAACGACGTTCAAGGGCTGTCAACGTCTTCATAGTTACGAGATGACACTGACAGCCCGTGAACGCTGTTTAGATGTGCTGAGCGTGTCAGTTACATTAGTGGAATTCGACCTAAGTCTGTATCAATGCAAAGCAAAAGTTCACTCGTGTTTATAGCATTTCTAGAGCAAGGCTATAGTTTCATGTTGCCGACTGACATAGCCCTGTAACTGTGAGGTTACCACACTGTGTACTGTGTATCTTGCAACACTCTGTATCTTTATTTTGTTACAAATATCTTTGTTTTTATATGAAACAACTTCTTCAAGATTTGAATTTTGGCCTGTATACAGGGTGGACGACACACCGACGGAAAAACGTTTACCAAGTATTCAGTACATACGAGTACGTTCAGAATGATTTATTAATTACGTGGTAACCGATTGTGCGTCAATGTCCCTTCCAATGTGTATTTGTTCATGTTTTACAAAATAAATATAGGTACTAATCTATTTGTCTTTATCTGTAGTATTAGTCGATCGGTCACACTATAACGCCACAATATAAATTCGTCGAATTTCAAGTTTTTCATAAACGCTAATAAATATTAGGAAATGCGAAAAAAAATCAAAGATTTTTTTTTAACTTTGTTCTCCAAACCTCTAGGAACTCGACAAAAAATCTCCCATGAAATCGGACCACTGTAAACTTCGTTCCAGCTTTTTTTTTAATTCATCATCACTCGATACAGAGTACGTATCGAAAACATGCACGTCGAGTTTAATTTGACTTTATTTTGAACAAAATGATGTTTTTTCTGTCAATGAAACCAATGCAGGTAGTAAAACAATTTTTTTTTTTGAACGTTTTTATACATTCTCGTAAATAAAAACGGGAAAATGTTCAATGTTAATGCAGATTGCAGGTTAATGACCCAACGTCTACATAAAGGAAGGTAAACAAGTAGCGTAATAAAGACAATTCAGTAAAATGTTTGACATTTTACTTTTAATTGTTGATCTCGACCTTTGGGAAGAGTCAGGAAGAGGAAAGTATTCAAACAGGGAAGTGACAAATACTTTCTTTAAGTACGAAAACCGTAGTTATTCATTGAAAGGGAAACTAGTAAAATACTTAATTGCGTTTTGTGCATTATTTTTTTGACGTTTGACGTTTTACGTCTTTTGAGCAGCGTTTTTGAATAAACAACAAAATGTAATGTTGTTTTTTTTTTATTTTGAATAAACTTGCTTTGTAAACGTAGGTCCAAAATTATCAGGTCTATACCCATGACTCCTGAATTTTAATATTATATTTAGTCGTTGTTGAATTGCCCTCACATATCATCACATTATTATGTAGTTAAGTTTATTTATACTTTAAATAAAATCTTTTGTAAACGTATTTATTTTTGTCGATTACATCATTACATGCCACGATGTCCCTTTATCGTCAGTATATTTAAATGCACATTTAATTATTCTGACGATAGAACGGACAACACGAATGAAATCGTAACCTTCTTGCAATAGCCAAATAGTCGATGTCGGTACAATAAATGTAACGTGTCAATCTTGCTTGGTAATATGTTATTTTGCTAAATAGTCCCACAGATGGGATCACAGTTCTTCTATTCTAGGTTTTGCCCGCGGTTTCGCTCGCGTTATGGTCAGACATTATCGCACCTATGACAGTCGAGGATAATTTAGCTTCCCATTAGTGAAAGAATTTTCGGAATCGGATCAGTAGTTCCGAAGATTACCCCTACATACAAACTTTATTTCTTATAATATAGTAGATTTATAGAAGTACCTATTCCATCCATAGAAATCTCTTTAGTTGCTACAAAAAATTGTAAATCTTACCATCATCCAAAGATTGTTCCGCATTTAATTCCACTCATATTAGATTTACATAACATGTTTATTGAAACGATTAGTTGTATTCCGTAAGTAATAAAAGATCAGCTGGCTTGATAACATATCTAATTGACATGTTTTTATGTGACCTCGATGGCTCCTAATGTGTAGGCCATTACTAGCTCCGTCTAATAAAATCTAAAATAATAATAATTTATACATAAAAGAGGTAAATGTGAGTGAGAATGTTTCTTCGTAATGGAAAATTATTATAAATGTCGTAGCACGAGTGGATCGTGATATCGCACACGTAGACAAAGCTAATAAAGTTTTAGGATACAAGTAAGTAGTGAGTTTTATCAAGACACGGTGTAAGGGACATCCACGTGCAAACTACATATGTCATAAACACGTACAATGCAACTATGGACAGGGATGACTGGTGTAGGAGGCAACGTACACATACAGAGGAGGTACCTTAATTGAACTGCGGCCAAGAAATTCTAGAAATCCCATATGGTGGGTTTTTTCACCTGTTGTCATGATAACACGGTCAACTTAAGTCGAAACATGGACTTAAGTCGGCTCTTAGAATATGGGTGACAGTCACACAGATGTATTGGCAATTTATTCTAGATCCTTCAGAATAGACATGTATATGATATTATTTTAATAAAAATCTAATGCTGTATACAAAAGTGAAATATAATACATGGTTTTGCATTAAAAAAAAAAAAACGACGTTGAATTTCTTAATTACTTCATGGTTGATGATGCTGTTTGCAACTATCATTGAGACATTTCTTTGAAGAAGGTTTAAGGTCTGTATAGAAAACACTCATATTTCATGAGTGCGGAGTTTGGGCAGGTTCAAGTTATTAATTAAGATTGCTATCAGCCTTTTTATGATCATGAGTCTAAGAAACTAAGCCTAGTTAACGTTGGAGTAGAGGCTATTTAGCCATAGTTGTAGACATCGTATACAGTTCAGAAACAATTTTTTTTTATACTTGCTAATGGCAATAAAATTGTAAACTTAATAGAAATAATAAAAAAGGTACTAATAAAACAATACTGACGTTGAATGTCGCAGAATGAAAATATCTATACATAGAAAAAGTCAAACTTTTCCGTACGACTATCTGTGTGTGCGACTGCGTTGTTCTTCTAAAAAACGCAACTGATTTTGATGCGGTTTTAACCATCACTTAGAAAATTTATTCTGCAAGGTTTATGTGTATCCATACATTCATATTTAATTTACATATTATGATATAGACATCTCGCTGTTTGTCTAGTCGTAATAATCGTGTGAAGCTGGCGCCGGGTCGTTAGTAATAAATAAGTCATTGTCTTTATAAAACAAGAATCACACAACAATTGTCACTAAGAATAGCCAGGATCACTTTACTAAGCAAAAAATATTAAAAGCTCGACAAGGATTAATTAAAAGAAAATTGTCGTCAGCAATTACTTGCGGTGTTATTAAAACTGATGGGTTTGCATGCAACTAATGATAAAGTATAACGTGTTATAAGTGTACGTTTGACCCTTGTACCTACTGCAATGTACCAACTACTTAAATACCTTTGTCATTGCAGTCGGTGATTACGACATTATCTAAGACTAGCCGTTGCCCGCGACCTTTCGTGCGCGTAAGTTCCCTATTTCAATCGGATTTTGTTAACAATATCTTGGTTTTTTTTTGCACGGAACCCTAAGTTACTCCTTATAATATCAGCTATCTGCAAGTAAAAGTCCCGTCAAAATCGATCCAGCCAAAACACACAGCCAAAAAAAAATGTTTGATGAATTGATGTTTAAAATTATTATAATTTAGGAATTATACGGGGTGGAAGGGACACCGACGCGAAAACGGAAACCACATACCTACTCAGTACATCATTCTGAACCCTCCACATAGAAACTTTTCGTCGGTTATTAAAAAAAAAATCAGTTGTTTCCTACAAGTGTACAGTGCAATACCTACACGGTCAAAATTTATGGAACAACTGATTTAAAAAAAATCTCTCTTGAAAGATATTTCTGAAGTATTTTTACCTAAATAAATCACAAATGACTTTTTACTTCACGAGCATTCCGAAAACTGCTGGAAAAAGCTCAAGCTCATACACCTGGATTTTATTAATAATAGTGTACGTACACTTACAATAACAAGGACTATAAACAATACGGTCTCTCATAGACAATCTAAAGCCCATATGAGAAGTGTACTCAAGCGTGAGTAATGTTTGATGTGACGAACAAAGGACTTACTTATGTAAAGAGGACAATTAATATTCAAGTTACATACAAATCTGAACTTTTGCGGCGGTGAACAGAATCTAATTCAGATTAACAGTTTCTTTGTGAAGTAGGAAGGAGGAAGACAAGTGTTTGCACACGTGGTCATCTTATACCATCTTAAAGTAGAATTTATTTGGAAAAAAACTAAATAAAAGTTCGTGACAGTTTCATAAAATAAGTTGTATTATATAATGACCACATGCATGAGGAGCTCGCGGCTAAATGATTACAGGCACTTGGGTTGATCTTCAGGTTAAGCCGCGTTTGCCTAGGTTGGTCCGTGGATGGGTGACCACCCATTACATACCGAGTTTCCTTCGTGCCTCGAAAACCACGTTAAGCCGTTGGTCCCGGCTGTCAATTGTAAAATGACAGTCGTTAAGTAGTCAGTGGCCCGAAATTCTGACAACCAGTCTTACCAAGGCATATCGTATTACCCAGTACTAAATGGTTTGTGGAGGTCAGATGGGCAGTATCTCCTTGTAGAATACAGGTATTCAGCTGCATCCGGTTAGACTGGAAGCCGACCCCAACATAGTGGGGAAAAGGCTAGGCAGATGATGATATGATGACCACATGCAAACACTCGGGCGGCGTCCTAATTGGCTTACGATCGTACGAGATAACGATGCGATTTTGCCGCGCGATGAAAATGATCGTGCGATGGTCCAACAGGTGTCCTAATAGCTCGCGCGATGACCAACGAACGATGACCAACGCGCGGTGACCAACTCGCGATGACCAACGCGCGATGCCCATCATGCGATGCCGCCGCGCCGTACGTGAGTTTCACCTGTACGATCTGAGGTTTCCTCCCCGAGTTAAACTGATCGTGAGTTTCGAGTTAACCAAATTCTAAGCAAAAATGTAAACAATCTCGATGAACTCGATTCACCGGTGCCGCCAATCGCCCCTCTCGTTCCTGTGCTCGCGCGATGACGCGTTATCAAATAGGACACTCAAAAAAGATTTGTAGCGTTGATTGCAAGATCAAACGCATCGTACGATCGTTATTAAGCATTTCCAGTGCTCGCGCGATGATATGCAAGCTTCAATTAGGAATTTCTAAAGAAATGTGTGTGTTTAATCTCGTCGTGCGACGAAATCGCATCGCTTGCTCGTACGATCGTAGCCAATTAGGACGACGCCTTTACGTTTCTGTAATTTTCTTTTTATCGACTTTTATTTTGCAAGTATTAGGTCGTTGCAATGCGTGTGAAACGTTATGAGTGGAACGTAACGGAGCATTCTGATAAATTACATACACTTTACTTTCAACCTGGGTGCATAGCATAAGAATTAAGACTGATTGATCTTCGAATATCTATTGCTACCTATGAGTGGTATAAGAATTGGACCAATCCTCATAGAACTCTTTGTGGATTGGTATCTTTCTGTTAAACTACATCCAAATAGTCAAAAGATATGTAAGAATCACGACAGTTTTTTCCCACACATGAAGACCTAGATAAAAATGTGCTCTTACAAATATCTAAGTACCTTTACAAAATTCCTCTGGGAAGTTTTAAAATGGGTTTCAGGAGGACTTTTCTCAATCATAAAATGTCCAACAAAGTACACAGGATTAGAATAAGAAAAAAATGGACTTACAAATTCTAAGAATAAAGATTTATTATCTGCAAGCGGATCTAAGAAGATGCAAGTAAGATATCAATTTCTATACTGCGCAAGATGTAAGCTAACCTCAAGGCAACGGGCAAATAAAACCGGTTGCTCTAATGGTGCTAGTAAAGTAGTAAGTGTTTACCTAGCAACCACAGTGCCTTGCAATTGCAATACATCAAGGCAAATACAGTAGTACTCGTCAAAAACAGAAAGTGATAAACACTTTTCAATTTCATTATTTTGATCGCTAGACAAATTGTCTTGTGTTTTATGGCTTTCAACGTTTGAATAGTAATTGAAAAAACATCGGTCTTTGAACTTGGAGAAATATAATCAATTGGTCATCGTACACACGGCAACCAATCAAGTATAAGCTGATCTGTCATTGTACGGAAAATCTTGAGAGTGGAAGGGACAGCGGCGCCAAGCCGGTTACCACGTTTTCAGTACATCATACTGAACCCCTGCACATAGAAAGTTTTCGTCTATTAAAAAAAAAAATCAGCTGTTTCCTACAAAACTGCAATACCAACACGTCAAAGTGTACTGAACAGCTGATTTTTTTTAAACGTGGAGTTACAATGACGAGAAAGTTGCCAATTTGGCAGACCTGGATTTCTGGGAGTTACTTTCACACCTTTGCTGTGTGTTAATTCCAAGCCATTAGCAAATGATTTTGTGTTTGATTCGCTGCCAAGAACAATTGACGGGAAATGCTATTAAAGTAGTAGGCACTGGTTACCTATCATTAGTTCGAAAAATATTTGACCCAATTTCATTTCACCTAAAACTTTTCAACTATTATCCTTTCCTTCATCGAAGTCACGTCTGTCAATGTATCAGCCGAAATAACATATGTTCGATGTTTCCGAACATTCAAAATACCACTGTTTTAATTACCATAATATGGTAAAATATTATTTTCATTTCACCAAACTTGAAATTGAAACATTCTTTTAGTGTTGGATAGCCCATTTATCGAGGAAGGCTATATAACATCACGTTGCGACTAATAGGAGCGGAGCATAATCAAAAATGTAACGCAGAAGAAGTTGCGCGGGGCAGCTAGTGTCAAAATATTTTTGAGTTTTCTATTATAGCGGCGAAAGAATGTCACCTTGTCCCTTGACCCTCTGGTAATTGTTGCATTGTATTAAGCTTTCACTTTAACTAAAGAATTACAATACTTAATTGAACATCATGGAAGATATCCCGTGACAGTGTAAGTTTAATTATTGTAGTATTGTCGTAACTATGAAGGAATCCATCTTTTTTTTCAAATTTGGATAAATTTTTGTTATACAATCCGTAACACCCCATCACTTAACTAATATTTGGCTGCTTGAAAACTCACAACTTCAGATTAAATATCAAACGAGGAAGGCAATTTTATTTCTTTATTTTACATTTATGTTGGACATTCTAAGACGTTATCTTCACACGTGTCATATAATAATATACTACAAAACAAGTATTTTTTGCACATGCGGTTCTGTGAACTGTATAAAAACTCAACCTCTAAGCAACAGCACATTTAATAAGTTAATGCTCTGTAATTACTGGAATTTTGAAGGCTCTTGCTTGTTGCTTAATCTAACTTGAAATGATAAGCGACAATTCTCATGATCATTAATAAAGCTCAGAAATTAAAGCTAAATGCGTAGTCAAGGCTTTAGATTTAATCTAATTCAGATGGTGTTACAAATAAGACAAATTAGATTTTAATGTTACGTTAATAGACCATAACGTCCTCTAGTTTGTTAATAACGACTTATTTCGATTCCTAATTAGCATTTTGCAGACCATTGGTGAAGATAGACTGGGTTCCGAAAAACAGAATTGTAGGATAGACAGGCATTTGTTTTTAATCACCACTGCTTTCAAAACGGTGAAGGAAAACATCGTGAGAAAACAAAACTAGAGCCAAAAAATCGAAGGTGTTTGTGACACCCACCAAACCCGCACTGGGCCAGCGTGGTGCTGTGATCTACTTCTTCTAACAAGGAGCCCTGTGTCCAGCAGTTGGTTCGCTTCAGAGCCTGATGTAGGATGGCAATCTTCTGCTTTCTCCCGGCTAGTATCCCAGTTTATTTCGGGTCAGCTCTCCTAGTACATCTGCCCCACACCGTACGGTTGTGGGTTGTCTCTTCTGTTGTGTTGCTCGCTTTTATGTGATTTTTGATTGTTCGTAGTCAGGTTATTGATTGTCCTCCACGGCCTCTTTTTCCGTCTTCTATATCTTGATGTAGGATGGCAATGCGAATAAATATCTTTTCAAACTTTTTAACAAAAAATCTTCTTTCTCTTAGATGTGAAGACAATCCTCAAGTCTGTCTCGGGACGACTCCGGTCCGGCGAGCTGACTGCCATCATGGGTCCCTCCGGAGCCGGAAAGTCCACGCTGCTCAATATTCTCACAGGATACAAGTAAGTGAAGAATTCTATTGTTATTGTGCCAACTTTATTCCCGAACTAGAGGCCAAAGCCGAGATCTGTGAACGTTACTTAGCTAAGCGATATTCCTGTCACTGTCACACAACTGTCAAACTACGTGCAAGATAGAGATGGCAAAACGAAAATAAATCTTAAGTTCATAAGACTTCTGTCCATATCCGTATGATACGCTTGATGACAGTGACTTGTATGCACACTATGCACATTATATCAACTTTAAGGTCCATTTTCGGATGATGCGATACTGTACTTAGCTCTGTAGATCTTTGCCTTAGATCGCTCCATCAGATCGGAGACGAGCAGAACAGAGAAGAGTCCTACGAGAATCATCAATATTATAATATGATTATGAATAAGGGATTGAAAACGTGTTGAGTTCTCACTTTGGATTTAACGAAGTTTTGGGAAACCGCCCACGTGAACGTGGCACAAATAGATTGGGTTCACAGAAATTCATAAAGTATGTCAAATAATAAATTATGTAAATGCAAATTACTTAATAAATGTTGTGTCAAATTGATGAATGCAGATAGTTGTTGTTTCGAATTGATTACGAATCATTTTACGATGGAATCCGATTACGAATTCAATTTACTTGTAAAGAAAAACATGCAATTTGAAGCGACTGTCAATATTATTGGTAAATAATTGAGGATACTGTACAAAATAGACTGCCAAAGTCCAAAGCAGCAGACAGGTTTCTGCCAAGTTTGTATTATAGCCTTTTCCGGTTAGCCCGGTTTGATCAAATCAAATCTATTCAACGTCTTGTTAAAAACTTAGATACCTACGAGTATAGATGTAGAAGAATTCTTTGGTACACGGCAGAAAAAGGACCGAATACGGCCATCTTGTTTTTTCTCAATACATTTCATTTGTTTTACAAACAGCTAACTCTTCTATTAAAGTTATTCTGGCGGCAAAAGATCCTCGTAGGACTGTATGTGTATGTAGTACTTACACACTTCGTGGTTTGACCGCAGATGACATGCATTTTTCTTGGATGGCATGAATGAAATGACCAAACCACAGTACTACAACTTTTATTAGTAGTAGGCGTTTCCACTATCTGAGTGTGGCCTAGATAGAATGACAAGTCTGTCAAAAATGTATTGGATTGACTACAGGACTCATAAATAGTTCACTTCAGCCAACTTAAATCTGTGCAGGCGGGGAAACGCAGAACTAAAATAAATGTACCAAGTTTGACACATTCATGCATTTTTTCTTGACAAGCAGCGCCACCTCGAACTGCACACATAAAGTGGTCATACTGTAATATGGTAAGCTCCTTGGGTTAACATTACCATTAGTTACGGATGAGTCAATACTGTTGGCCACTGGCAGATACTTCAGTACTTACATTATCTGTCATAGTCTGCTGACTGGAGCTGCATCCGCGATCTTCACTTGTTTAGCCAACCCACTACAGACAATACCGCAGTCGTACTACAAAGTTGCAGCGGCACTACAAAAAGTACAACTAATAACCCGACATCAACTGTCGGGCAGTAGTCCACCAGACACAACACCCGCCTGGTCGGAGTATTGAGTTTTGAGCAACTTTACACGCTGTTCCTCATAACCTATACAACACCAAACCCATCATGTATCTGATCTGTTACACAACTTCCCAATTACTTACGTCATTAGTACTAAATAAGTCTCATGTACCTATTATGTACATTTGTGATCTCCCAGTGTCATCGTTTCTAGGATAGTTGGCGACTTGCGACAGCTGTTATGCAATTTGAACGCATAAGCAAACTATGCCATTCTATAAGTTTTGCTTTATGCTATGTTATATGAGTTTGATACTAGAATTTCTGTCAATACAATCCTGCACTGCGTCTGACGGGACTTTGCATTACTTATAAAAATACTTAATAAAAGACTGCGGGCAATTTTCTATTAAATCAGGGCGTTAGACCAACAGAATTTAAATATACTTATCTCAAATAACAATTTATGATTAGGTTTTCAATTCACTCGAAATCAACTAATACCCAAGTCGCCGAACAACATAAATAGAGCAACTTAAAATATGTTGTCTTTTCTGTATTGGCAAAAAGATTTGACCTTATATTTACATAACATCACGCTTATCCCCGAAGGTTTAGGTAGAGGTGTACCTAACAGTACACCCACATTTCGCCGAGAATATTTTGAACCCCTCGCAAGCCTATAGACACACAGTACCTATTTCTAGAACTTTACTTTAGCGTGATGGGGGGAATCTTATAGACGAACACTACCCACATTCTCGAACATCTTGAGAAACATGAATTTACCTTACCTAACCTTTACCTAACCTTTGCCTAACCAAAGAGAGAAAACAAAGTCTGCATATTATTATTCCCTAAGGGTTTGATGATGTTTGCCTATTGTTCTTTATTTATTTTTCCTTCTATGGAATAATTTATCGCTTCTGATTTATTTGAATGTTCCGGTTTTCTTTTTTATAAAACAAACGTGACTCACGTGTAACTCACGTTTTTCCATGCAAATAAAATCCTTCCAAAGCCTACTAAAATCACAGAGCTACATTTTGTACATTAATCTGTTGAAATAAACTGGTTTTTACAACACACGTTTTGCTGGTATCAAGTAGAAATAGTATGACCACTTTAAGTGTGCAGTTCAAGATGGCGCTGCTTGTCAATAAAATTTACGTCGATATGTCAAACTTGGTACATTCATTTTAGTTCTGTGTTTCGCCGGCTGCACAGATAAGTTGGTTAAAGTGTAGTTGATTCTGTATCTAGTGAGTGACATTGCGATGTTGCTTCAATGTCACTACTGGCTAGTCAGAGGGCTGGTAAACAATCAGTTTTGATGTTTTTGCGGAAGTAAAGATTTATTATCATTTTGGTTGGTATCAAAGTTCCTTTGTATAGGTATGGTACGTCATGGCTGAGGGGAAAAAAATACATTTTTATTTTTTTCATTTTTTCCACTAAATGAGAAGGCCAGACTGACTGACTGGTCTACTGCTGAAAATAAGTTCCCAGGTTCGATTCCCGAGTCGGGAAAATTGTTATTGGATTTTTCAGTCACGAATTTCTCAGTAGCAGCTACAGAGTCTGGATTTGTGCCCGGTTGATGGCAATAGGCTCGCCCTGGATTACATCGGACTTGAAACATAACTGGCGGGGTGTACTATTATATTATACCTCTGCTTAACCCTTCGGGGATTAAAGGCGTGATGTTATTTTATGTGACAAGGCCTGACAAATGATGAAGTTACCCGCAGATCTGCCTGTCTTTTAACCGTTTACAAAGCACACTGCAGTTTAAACTACAAAGATATATTATATTCGTCACAGACAGGGTCGAATCCCTAATCCATGGAATAAAACAAATAATATTGTTTGCATCATCAAACCGGACTTGGTTATCAACCTAGCGTAGTAAAGTAGGTCGAGCGTCCGAGCTCGGCCGGCAGCCATTTACGCAGTTTGTGTACTATTGCAAACATTTTTATGTATTAGAAAGAGAGGAGATACTACCATCTCTATCACTGCACTTGTCGACCCTTCATCTTACTCGGAGTAACTACAGTGCTGCACGGATCTTTTGGCGCTTCAACGACAGTACATACGTTTGTGGAGTTGCCTGTGGAATAAAAATTTTTAAACTGGCATGGTCCCTAACGCTATCATTAACACTAAAAATGTCATATTTACCATGTTTACTATATATTTTGTCTGTGGAAATGGTATTGTAAAAAAAAGATGGTGGCATTTGTTCCGATTTTACCCGCCAAATGTACAGTTGTAGTAACAATTTTAACAGTAAAAGGAACACACCGCAAGAGCATTGATGAGAGAATTTGGTTTGAAAAAAAAATACAAAAAATAACAAGACTGTTGTCTTTTGATGAGCAGGCACTTAAATTATAGTATTTTCTGTCATCAAAATAACTAGTCAATGAACACCAGTCCTGGTGCCCAACCATGGCGTCTTAATGCAGGAATGTTTTCGTTCTATTCCAGTGTGGGAAAGAGACAGAGCTTTACCGGATGTTTAGCGCCATCTCTTTCCCTTCTTTTCTTTTTGGGGAAGAGTCATTTCAATCATTTGCAAGTGTTTGATCAGTCAAGAAGTCGGTCGATTCCAAGACGTAGATCTCTATGATATTATTCAAGTAGGAACACTTTTCAAGTCGTTTTAATTTTTTATGTATTGTTGTTTGTGTGGTACCTAAGTGGGCAATTCCGCTTTTTAAGCAGTATTAAAACAAGTTGGTAATAAAGATGGAATATTTTACCTTACATTGACGTCACATGGCAATGATTTGGAATGTAACAACATTATTTCCGATGAAGTTAAAATCAAGGATCTTAACTAGCTTTAAAGTGTATTTAGTTTGACAACTTTTGTAGTTATTTTTATAAGGTGTAGTCTAAAATTAAAATGTTATACTAAGTCCGTACTGCCAGTTAGTTTTGTATGTTTTGCAGATATAATTGCTTACCCAAACTTACGAAAACTAAAAATATAGTATACTTGCCCTGTTGTCTAGTGGTCGCAAATGCTACTGCTGAGTATGAAGATCTGGGTTCGATTTTCACTCTGGGCAATATGATATTGGGCCTCCTATTACAGAGGACTTAAAAATAGCTGAGGAACTTTGGGTGTACCTACCAGTACCACATGTACACCTCAGCCGAACCCTTCGATGATTACAGGCGTCATGTAACGTTATGTGTCAAGTTTTATATTTTATTTATATTTTTGTGTTATATATTTTTTAACGGGATGTTTCGTTGCCTAAATATCCCGCAAAAAAATAATTAATGCGGAATATCAATAACAATGTTGATTGATTGATTGATTAACATTGTTATTGATATTTCGCATTTCAGAAGTATCAATTTCTATTGTATTTGCTTCCATTCGTCAACAAAGCGTTCGAATGCGATGCAAGACATTGTATGAAATGGCCAGTCACCTTTCAAGGAATGTATTTATAAGTGCAATAAAGAACATTATAATACAGATCATTGTGAATCATATTACTTACAATATTGTGGTATCAAGTAATGTCACTGTATCTTTGAGTTACTTTTTTTGTTTTCTGAGAAAATCATAACATAACATCACGCCTGTAATCCCCGAAGGGTTAGGCAGAGGTGTACCTTATAGTACGCCCACATTTCGCCAGTTATGTTTAAGCCCACTTAACAGGGGGCGCGCCTATAGCCATCAACCGGGCACAAATCCAGACTGCTTGGCTGGTACTGAGAAATTCCTAATGGAAAAACCAAGTAACACTTTGCCCGACCTGGGATTCGAACCGAGGAACTCATGCAAAAATTATAAAAATACGGGGTGGAAGGGACACCGACGCGAAAGCGGAAACCACATACACAGTAGGTACATCATTCTGAACACCCCACATAGCAATTTTTCGTCTGTTATTAAAAAAATAATCAGCTGTTAGCTGTTGCTGCTGCTATGCTATGCTGTTGTGTTGTTTGTTCTTACAAAAGTGCAATACCTACACGGTCAAAATGTAAGGAACAGCTGATTTTTGGGGTAGTTCAGAATGATGTACTGAGTATGTGGTTTCCGTTTTCGCGTCGGTGACCCTTCCACCCCTATACTACTTAGTATATTGTCACAATTCTATTTAATCCCAAATGAGACCAGCGAACAGAGTTCTAATGAAAGTTCTTAGTAAAGCCATAGGCAGGCAATTGACACACATACGCAGTGCAGTGAAGAAAGTAGCTTCCATAGTCGCCAGATGTCAATCTCACAAGTACTGTTATTACTGTTGTTTTATTACTGCAATCGGCGCATGGTACAGACAGTAGTCAGTCTCCCTCTACGCCTCTTCTTTGTAAGAGGTGTCAGATAGTACAGAGTAATTCTCTCTCTTCGTGTCACTGGCACGACAATTTTTATATTTTGTTAGCCCAGAACTTCGCTACTTTCATCGCGTCGTCCGGTGGCAGCGAAGAGGTCATTTCGGCTGCATGTTTTTGGGCCAAGAGGCTAGGTCTACTCTCTAAGCACGAAACCCGTAGTTTCGGCCGAAGATACGGGCATTTGCTACACCGTATTACTAACGGACATACGAATAATGAGAGACCCGAACTAAAAACGAATGACAACACGATTGGACAGTTGTCCCTACTCCCGATGTATTTTGTAAACTCATGAATCCGAAAATAATAGGGCGTTGGGTTCATTTCGAAGTTTTTGCATCTAATTTCGTACGGGTTTGTATCTTCGTTGACGGATTTAGAGAGTAGACCCGAGGATAGGAGGAGGTGGAGCATGCGCAGTTTTGATCAAACAAATCTTCGTTTCGTACGTCCTTCGAATCTTATAGGCTGATTGAGTTGTTGTAGTGACATGTTCGTTTGTTTGGACCCCTGCCCTGATTCTGTTCGGCCTTGTCGTTTGTCGGAACATATTTTAGAAGAAGAAACATGAAAATATAGCAATTAAGTGTCTAATTTCTCCGTTGAAAGTCCGTATTTTTGGAAACCAGCTGTAGTATGTCGGTTATTTTTCAGTTCGATGTTTTTAGCATGGGAAACAGCCAGGGCAACATTTTAATGTTTACTTTAAATACTTGTCAAATCTCATGTCTCAAGATCTACATAATTATAATAGTTAATTAAAGTATATTTCCTTTTAGATAAAGCGAATAGTCTCGATTAATGAGTCTGGCGCCTCTCAATATTATTAACGTGATTTAGATAAATTCTCATTTTATTTTATTAAAAGGTATTATGTGTTTGAGTAGACTTTGTCTTTCGCACCGTACACAAAAACAAGAGACAATGGCTTTATTTTTGCGTCAGTCTGAAAGTACATAATTATAAAGGACAATGTCCTTCAAAGTTGACAATAATATAATATAACGTCTTAAGTTTACATGCCTCGGATTTTCAGTTTTTTTTTAATAGTCGCGTCTTATATATATTTTTTTGTAAATAATTTATGTACAAAAACTGTTTCTGTCAAACCACATTTGTTATGCAAAACACCCATTTATCTAGACAGTACACAGAGACTGAACGGTAGTTTTATTGATGCATTTATTCATAGATATTATTACCTACTCCGTTTTGAAACTAATAAATTAGGTTTTATTTTATGTATCGGGTACCGAATTTTTTGTCTTGATCTTCGTATTTTTTACAATGGGAAAAACAGCCAGTAGATTTTTTATCAGGTACCTACGAACAAAAGTTAGTTCGTATACCTAAGTGTATCTGGGCCCTTTAGAATATAGAATATCAAAGAGACAAAGCCCTTTGTCTGAATAACATTTAGGACAATAACTTCGAAGATGTTTGTGTTGCGCCGACTAAAATACACCTAAAAAGAAAAAAAAAACTACCTATGCAGGTATTAACGTATGAAAACATGTCGGTAGGTACAGCAAAATTATATTCATGATCTTATGAGCTGTCACATAAGAACAACAACAAAATTATAAACGGACATGTTTATATTAACATATTTTTTAATTAATTACTGCATCCAATTACGGTAATAATTATACTACCTATATCCTATTTCTACTATGAAATTAATTCTACTACAAATTGATACATAGTCTAGCCATATATTATTAAACTAATCGTAAAAGGTATTGTTGGTTTTTTTCCACCAGGAATTTCTTAATACAAACCCGGTGTGTATACGGGGTGGAACCGTATCGAAAACGGAAACCACATACCCAGTAGATCATTCTGAAACCCCCACATAGAGATTTTTCGCCTGTTATTAAAAAAAAAACAGCTATTTCCTACGAAAGTGCAATACCTACACGGTCAAAATGTATGGAAGAGCTGATATTTTTTTTAATAACCGACTAAAATTTCTACATATATATTTCGGTACGGTGGCCCCTTCCACCTTGTACTATGTGCCCGGGTTACGGCAATAGGCTCGCCCCTATAACATGAATCTTAAACATAATTATAATATGTGGGTGTACTATAGGCGCTATATGTGTACCCTAGCATAGAGAACACTTCTGCTTACCTTTAAAATTTTAATTATTTTAGCTTCAATTATTTATTAATATATTTTATAATTTTGCATGCTAGATCTAGCGAATAGTTTGAGCCTCTGTATATAAACCCGACCATCTATAATGTACTACAATTCTAGAAAATAAATTCATTTCATTTCATTTCAAGTATTACAGTCGTGATACTTAAAATGCATGCGTTTTTATGTGATAGATACTTACATAAAAACCTAACACTACTGTCCTAGCGTATCGATCCTAGCTGCATTAATAAATAATTTGTTAATATCGATTAGACAATTAACTGTATCGCAGTAAGGCCACTGGGTGACGATGTCAATGTTATGTGCTATTGAGTACCGATATAATCGCATTCATTTTCAATACAAGCTGTCTTATTACTGAGGGACTGCACCAACCCCCACGTGTTGGATTATGACCCAATACCTCTCGTATGGGGCTTTGGTCCCACTTGTGGGAATGTTATAGTAAGTTGTAGTTTTATAATCAACAAAGCTATTAACAACTTCCGAGAGATAATCGGCTATTACTGTAACACCGTAATCCTTACTTAAATAAACCTAATTGGTGAATCTTGGTGGAAACGTGTTTCTCTACTGTACCCTTAACTCACAAGAACTTCACGACAAATCAGTGTACGGAGTTAACTACTACAACCCGTACAGTTTTGGTACTCGTACATTTATGGTACTCGTACATTTATGGTACTCGTACATTTATGGTACTCGTACATTTATGTAGGTTGTTAGTTATGTTGTAAATAATATGTGCAATATACACTCGGCAAAGTTTGCGCTTAATAATCCTTAATAAAAAAAAAGTGGTAGATCATTTTGGTCGTGTGTACCATCAGTCTACGTAATATTCTTACTGCTTGGACTAGATTATGAATTGTTTTGCATCGGTAGGTATGGCCTGCAGCTGTAAGGCCACGATGTCAATGTCATGTGCTAGCAATCGATAAAGGCATAGCCATTTTCTATACTCCTGCATTCGCATCATTATTGAATGAGGTTAAGCGCAAACTTTGTCAAATGTACCTTTAATACAGTCGACAAAGCACTTTGAACCTTATTTATAAGGTCACAAATGTAATAAATTGGTCATCCACAAAATTTTTCCAGAGTACAATAAGCCTTTAATACTATTACCGGTAGGTACTCAGGCAAACACAAACCAGTTATAAGCGCTTTCGATTTGTCAAAGAGAATAAGTAAAAAAAAAAAAATATGAAGCTACAGCCCCAGCAGAAAAAATACAGACCGGACTTTTCTTGACCAAGTAGACATTTCATACGAATATTAACACTACAGGTGAAAGAATAAGTTTCATATTTGTATGAATCACTAACATTAGCAAAATAAAGTCAAAGTACACTCTGTGAAAGCTCTCAGAACTCCTATTTGTGAGTAATCCACTACTCAGGACACCTGTTTAGATTATTTCTCATGAGACAGAGTACTACTACGGATAAAATAATATAACGATTGTTCTATTATATTAGATGAGTCAGATCAAATCACTATAGATTATCAGCTGATACTGATATTTTGATAGTATTGGGCATGAGTCAACATAGCAGTTAGTCAGAAAATTATTTAAGGGGTTACTTTTCATGTTAATAAATAAACATAACATCACGCTTGTAATCCTCGAAGAGTTTGGCAGAGGGAGTAGCTGTAGTTTAGTATATTTATATTTGTTTTTGTAGTTATTTATATTTGTTTAGTATATTTTTTATTTATAAGTGGAAGCCTAGTGGTGTCTGCGGAGTCATAGGTCTCGAGTTCGAACCCAAGACACGCTACTCTGATTTTTCGGATTCATATTCGTATTGTATAATTATCATTTGCTTTGGTGAAGGAAAACATCATGAGGAAACCAGCATAGGTACCTGAGAGATATTCCTCGACGGCATGTAAAGCCATGTCTCTGAACTACCAAAAACTCTGACACCAGGTTAGGCACTAACCAGAAAACTAAAAAGAAAGAATTACATTTTGCCATAATTATTTGAATACTGGTAGGTAATAATATTTTAATTTTTCGTAAGATCCGAAATCTTACGAAAAATTAAAATATTATATAATAAGCAATAAAAATCTGAAAAACAGTACAACACGTCTTTACGACTCAAAAAATGCAAATAATAGTCGACAAAAGTGCAGTTTTAAAGGCCGCACCAGTTTTGAACGACAAAGGTGACACCGAGAAGCAGTTTGCTTACTTACCAGATGACTTGGGACCTTTTAAAATTATTAGCAATGCATATAACAAATGCCTTGAATGCATTCTTAAGGAATTGGTTAGAAAAACATGATGAAGGTCGTTTTAGACTAGGTATGTTAAATAACGTGGATTCTGTCTTTTACTATTTTGTAAATACATATAATATTTGCCCTAACCCATATAATTACTTGTTATATTCCTGAAGCTGACGGCATGTGTAGTTTCGCAAATTATTTCAAAAAACCGAAACAATGTGTCGAAAATACCCTCCTAGGTCGTCCGGAATGGCACCCCTTGGTGATAAGTTGTTAGTTTGTAGGCTACCCTTTGTCCCTTGTAGTATCACGTGTATTTGTTTTATTTTACACATCATGACACTGAATAAAAAAAATTCGTCATAAGAAATAATACACGTTTTTGTCAAATTATCCCCCATCGTGATTTTCTTTCTGACTTCATTCACTTCTGTTTGAACCTCACTATTACAGTTAAGATTAAGTGTGAATTATAATAGTTAGAAATAGTAATAGATCTGAGGGCCTGGAAAAGGTCACATTCTTCCACCCATAAAGTTGATGGAATATTGTGATTGACATGATTAAGCTACTGAAAACTTATATCAAACCTGTTTAATGTCATTGTAGAAACTCGAATCGTTTAAAAGCGAATACTACTTACTTCGCGCTTTGTTGGTACTTACATGTCTCATTCTCCTTACCAGAAGTCGAACCCCAACCTAACATTAGATCCTCTTCCTCAGAACCTCAGGACTGGAAGGCAGCGTCACAGTGAACGGCATGGAGCGCAACCTGTCAGGTTTCCGCAAACTGTCCTGCTACATCATGCAGGACAACCAGCTGCATGGTAACCTGACGGTCGAAGAAGCCATGGCGGTGGCTACTGCGTTGAAGCTGCCAAGTGCTACCACCAGCGCTGATAAGGAAGAAGTGGTATGTAGTAACTAACAAATGTTCCCACTGCTCAAACTAAAGCCTCGTTTCTGTGTGAGAGGGCAGGCCGTAACTTACCATGCGGGCATAGTGCACCTGGTGGATGTTACATCCATCATCATAACATCACGCCTGTCGTCCCCGAAGGGTTGGGCAGGGGTGTACCCCACATTTCGCCGGTTATGTTTAAGACCCATGTAATAGGTGGCGAGCTTATTGCCACCTACCGGACACAAATTCCAGACGCCTTGGCTGCTACTGAGAAATTCCTGATGGAAAAACCCAATAACACTGCCCGACCCGGCAATCGAACCCAGGACCTCGTGCTCAACAGTCGGGCTTGCGACTACTCGACCTACGAGTCAGGATGTAACATGTCTTCGAATTTTTGGTTCTAAGACAAGCCGTTTTCTTCACGATCTTTTGAATAGGTAATAATGTAGGTAGTAATAACTTTGATAGGTCCAGTAAATACACCAAGTATTTACTGGACCTATCAAAGTTACGCTTTGTGGTCACTTACAAGCCTGAGGTCGATTGCTTGATATATGACTAGCAAGACTCGATCACTATTATTTTTTGTAGTCCTATCTTTATATTATGAATCATCAGTTGACAGTTCTGATGTTTTTATCACACTCATGCGGTGGACTTAGATTGTTTTGGTGCCTAATATAGAGAAAAGATAATGACCACACATTATCTTATTTGCTTTTTTTCAAGCTGAGTCATTTTATCACCAAATTGATGGCAGACTAGTAACCAAAATTTTTCTAGACATCATCATCTGCCTAACCTTTTCCCAATTATGTGGGGGTCAGCTTCCAGTCTAACTGGATGCACCTGAATCAGTATTTTGCCAAACCAAACTAAACTATATTTACAAGGCACATCATTAAAACGTCATATCTTCCAGATCCACGAAATCCTGGAAACCCTGGGTCTCTCAGAGCACCACAAGACAATGACATCAAATCTCTCAGGAGGACAAAAGAAGCGTCTCTCAATTGCCCTGGAACTCGTCAACAACCCTCCCATCATGTTCTTCGACGAGCCTACTTCGGGTCTGGACAGTTCCTCTTGCTTCCAATGTATATCGCTCTTGAAGACCTTGGCGAGAGGAGGCAGGACAATCATCTGTACCATCCATCAGCCTTCTGCGAGGCTGTTCGAGATGTTCGATCATTTGTATACGTTGGCTGATGGGCAGTGTGTCTACCAGGGCAGCACGGGAAGACTTGGTAAGTTATGTGTTTTTTGTCTCTTATATCTTCAGTTATTTTGCCTTATATTCCAAAAAGAATGAACAGTTACCATCGTTTCTGCATTTCTTTTTGATAGATAACAAAACTTACAAAAGATATTTGCGAAATGCAATAGCATTTAGTTTGTCGGGTGACAAATTAAATGAACAATAATCGTTTCCACCTACGAGAGGGACACAAACTTGTGCAACACACATGTTGAAGTCGGCTTGATTTAGTGGTTGCAAAATCGAATGCTGATGCCGAACCAGCTTCCAATTTCGAAACTCAAACCTTGTTGGGCGATTTCTTTGACTGATTTTAAAACCTTATCTTTAAACCTATCTTGAACGCCTCATTTTCCGTCCTAACAGTTGAATGGCTAGGCAGCCTGAGCCTGCAGTGTCCCTCGTACCACAACCCAGCTTCGTTCATCATTGAAGTGTCGTGCGGCGAGTACGGAGACAACACTGGCAAGCTCGTGAGGGCCATCGATAACGGCAAGAATGATATCAGGTAAGAGAACATAATCAGCACACAGTTTTCACGATTACTACGGTGAACATTTGAAATGCGGTTAGGGACATTATGCTCACCGTTTAATTTGTAACGCTCGCTGAAAGTTGAAAACAACAGCACTCTATGTCTGTTTCTCCAGAAGGAGGATCGCGTCCTACCATCAACCGGTCCAACTCCACTACTGGGAAATTCAATCTCAGAATCAAACCCAGGTTCCTATTGTCAGCAGTGACTCTGGCAATCTTGTATTATTGTTTATTTCTTCACATCTGTTCTCGTTGAAAATGGATAGACCATAGACGTATTGTTTGGACCATTGTTTCAATCAGCTCAGCCCATCGCAGCGAGGGAGCAATTGTTTACTCCAAGACAACCCTGCCTACGCAAACAGTTGTGATGTGACGCATTTTGAAATAACATATTTTTAAGCAAACTCAAGTTGCGTGTTGTTTTTTCGCACAAAATGAAGTCTGTAAGTGTTTACATTATGAAATGATTTGGTTACTGCCTGGATTTTGGTATAAATTTCTGTCCAGGCTACATTCTTACTCTTCGCACATCCTGGCAAAGAATCTGAATCGGAAATAAAGAGAATCCATTGAACTATATGAATCAACCTGTAACGTTCCTACTGTTGGAATACAGATCCCCTCTTTGTGATCTGTGAGGGAGTGAGCCGTAATCCACCAAGCGGGTCCAATGCGGGTTGGTGGATGTCACATTACTTCGAATTATTTATTATTTGTTTTTGAAAATGCTGGATTCCTCGCGAGGTTTTCCTTCAACGTTTAAGAGAAGCGGTGACGATAAAACTTGCACAAAGTAAATTATCCAAAGTTGCACGTGAGCACGGTTCGTCCTACTAGCAAAATTTCGAAGACCACGTCTACCAACCCACACAGGGCCCGTGGTGAATTACAGCAAATCCCAGCAGCAGGAACATTATAAGCTGATTATAACAAAACATTATCACGCCTGTAATCCCCGAAGGGTTAGGCAGAGGTGTACACCTAATGGTACACCCACATTTCGCCAGCTATGTGTAAGTCCCATGTAATATGGGGTGAGCCTACTGCCATGAACCGGGGACAAAACCGTAGACATCAGGAATTCTTGATGGAAAAATCCAATAACACTTTGTCCGACCTAGGGAATCGAATCGATTAGATCAACGAGGCAGTTAGCTGATTATGAATATGCTAAAGCACCCTAACATTCATCCAATTCCTCCCCAGAAACGGCCAGCCCTTCCCAGACAGCAAAGTGCCAAACTACAACAACAAGCAGGCAATGGAAGAGTCCCTGAACAAGGAGTGGAACAAGAACGACCTCGCACAAGTCCAGGAGAAGTTCCGTGACGGGAACAACACTAACGGCAATGGAAACCTTCAGAATGGGATCCTGCAGTATGCTGCCAGCGAAATTGCTAAAGGTAAGGGAAACCACTGTTCTTTTACCATGGCATCACCTATAATAGTGAGGCAAAGGACCCTGAGGTGCGCACCCATATTTCGCAAGTTATTGTAAGAGGGCGAGCCAGTAATTGGGCACAAATTCGGACGCCCGGCTTCTACTAAGAAATTCCTGATGGAAAACCCAATATCACTTCTCTCGACCATAGAAGTAATAAATAATAATACATCATTCTTTATTCAGAACCAAAAATGGGTAAGATATAAAAGTAGTCTTAATTAACAATGTAGGTCTCGCAATGTAAGATGCCTGTACTAGGATAATCCTGGATCACAGGTGGAAGGAGCTTTAACAATACAAGGTGTAGTTTTGCATCCTCGTCAAAATTCAGGAGATTGTCATAGAAGTCGTAAATAATCAATATAAATTACGGTACCTGGTCAATAATAATAAACGTTGCTTTTTTAGTTGTTTTACTTTGACACTACATCAGAATAAAGCCCTTCTCAAAAGAGGAGAATCACCCGTTTCTGAATCTGCGTTTGTTTATGTGTGTGAAATAAGGCGCGTATATAGGCGCGGTTATAGGGCTAGTATTAGAAGAGCCGCTTTTTAATACGGGTGGTGTACAATTACCGATTTCCGATATTAAGAAAAAAATGTTAAAAATTACCTACCCATTTTATTATTGATTCAAGTCGAGAATCATTAGCATAGTTACATACCTCCTTGAATTTCTATTTGACGAGGATGCAAAACTACACCTTGTATAACGCTTGTAGTGTAGCAGATTTTTAAAACAATATTTAACATTATACTGAAGTCACTGTATCTTGTTTGGTATTCGAAAATACATAGAAACTGCTCGATAGGCACGTAGGCATTTCGGATTATACTTTTCCAGATCTCACTATCTTATTAGAGTTTAAAGAAACGCTACACATCATCATCTGTTTAGCCTTTTCGGCTTCCAGTCTTACCGGATGCAACTGAATACAAGTATTTTACATGGAGCGGCTGGCTATCTGACCTCACCAACCCAGTTAGAACTGAAGGAAACGCAACGCAACAATTGCTTTGAAAAACTTTCCAAGTAAATGAAATGATAAAAAAAGCAATAGTTTCACGACCAAATGGTCATTCCGACATTATCGAATGCAGGACAGGATTAGTGTGATAAGTTTTGTATAA
This sequence comes from Standfussiana lucernea, assembly GCA_964057025.1. Lineage (NCBI taxonomy): Eukaryota > Metazoa > Arthropoda > Insecta > Lepidoptera > Noctuidae > Standfussiana > Standfussiana lucernea. The sequence goes on from OZ059794.1 coordinate 14,242,723, forward strand.
AATTATCAATAAAGAATAAAACTGGGGCCGCGGCTATGTTACTATGCCGACTAGTTATTTCAATGAAAAGTTAATGACGGAATAAAAAACATAACTTTGAGTGACGTGATCTTTGCTAGGTTTTTTATCATAAACCTCATTTCTGTACAAATATATACACTGGCAGTTTTACACAAATTGCAAACTTACAGCCGATTTCTGTATTGAAAAAAAAAAAAGTGAGAAATCAAACTATGTACTTTTCCTGAAAATTAATATTCTTCCTTTGTTTTCGTAACAAATTTTTATTTTCGCGGGCTAAATTGTAGAAATCACCAAAACCAGGTGAAAGTACAGTTAATTTTTCCTTTAGACCACGGTCAGCAACAGTGGTCTTTATTTTACTTACTATAAGGTTGCTATTGGATTGTTCCTGTAAGATATAAAAACTAAGTTCATTATAAAATTCTCGGATAAAAAGAGTATCTTCCGTCAGAAACCATTAACATAGAGCCAGGCAGCCTCGACATAGATAATGACGTCACAATTAATATAAATATTTAATACTTCCGGATGCGATTGATATACGACGCATGAATACTCTTGCATAATCACCATAATCTATACTAATATTATAAATGCGAAAGTTTGGATGGATGGATGTTTGTTACTCAATCACGCCAGAACGGCTGAACGAATCTGGATGAAATTTGGCAAAAAGATGGTTTATAGTTTGGAATAGCACATAGGCTACTTTTTATCCCGGTAAGACGTTCCCGTTTGTCAATTATCGAACACCAGGCGAGCGAAGCCGCTGGCATTACCTAGTTATTGTTACTTTGCATAGATGAAACATGTTACTGGGTAGCCATTTTGGAAACTGGTTTAATTCTTCTGTGGTAGTGTGTTGATTATACGGAAATCCTGCCTTCTAAGTAATCCAGACGGTAATTTTTCGCCATAGAATGCTGAATACAACTGAAAATAATGATTCCCTAACGTGTCAGCTATCAGTTGAAAATATGGACATACTCACATTTCGCATAAGGGATCGAACTTTACGGGAGGGTACAAAGTTCATTAACCATTTTATTAAAGTGAGGCTTTAGTGATTTTCAATACATAAAATGAAAATATTTTTTTAAATGTAATAAAATAAACTTTTTAGTCATCCATTCTTTTGTGTAATAAATAATTTCTTACTGAAGACAGCCCTAGCGTAGCGTTCAATGACGCACGTGATCGCCCGACACCACGGCAGACGACGTAGTAGATACTCTCGGGCGGGCGCGTAAGGTACATTTTAGCGCGCACGAAGGCCTGTAATATTTTTGTATGTAATTATAGCGTTCATTTCCTACGGCGTGAAGTATCTGTTCCGTAAGGAACTATTAAATAATTAATCTGTGGTTTAGCTTACAATGGTTATCATAGCTTGATTGCACGTCATGCGTACTATTGATTACTCCTTATAGAAATGTTCTTATCAACAAGATAACCCGTTTTCACGTGTTTCCTAATCTTTACATACTTGTACATCAAAGCCCTCTGAATGCCTTCATAATGAAATGATAAGAGAGTATGCGTTTGCGTCTGACTGATAACAGAGATCAGAGGTAACGATGCATCCTGTTTGTGTCTCATGTGCTAATCATGTTTAGAATTAAGTCTTGTCTATGATACTGAATTAATTGGTATTGGCGCCCTAGAAATTTATTTCGTTTAGTGAGATGTTAAAATAAATAATAAACCAGCCTGTAACTTTCCCACTGCTGGGCAAAGGCCTCTTCTCATACAGAGAAGGCACGAGCATTTGATCACCACGCTTGCTCAAGAGGGTTGGCGATTTCAGCCTTATATTAATTATAAGTCAAGTAATGAGATGTTATCTCATAAAAATGCTAGGATTCAGCTGAACGTTCTGTTATATTCAGAGATCGGAATAACGTAAGTAAATAAGTAACATGTGGATAATAACTTCCTATAAAATCCCGGAATGATTTTTAAGTTTCGAAATAAAGCAGTTAAATTAGAGGGTGGTATAACAATATGTCTATAGGTACCCAAGACAAAGGTTAGGTTACACAACCAACTTCCATGGTACGCAGATAACATACCGCTGGCCACAATACATAACATGAACTTTGTACAGCGATAAACTACCTAATGCTTGTATAGTGAAATCTTCATTAACTTTATATATAGTTATATTTACATGCACGTCTAGAAATTGTGTCTAGAATGTTTTATTGAACAAAGAAATTTGATATTGATTTTTGAATAATTTATTCCAAAACAATCTTAAATGCTTGTCAGATTTTCTTTTATTTGGGAGTCTTAATTGGGTTGTGGGGGTCGGATAGACAGTCGCTCCTTTTAAAACACTGGCATTTAGCTGCATTTGGTTAGACTAGAGGTCGACTCCAACATAATTATTGTATCCTAGCTTTTTCTGGAATAATGATGATATCTCTGCTTGATATAATCTCTGCCGTCTTCCAGCCCGTATCGCAACTAATTTTGGGTCGACGCAGTATGCGTTACAGCAGTATTTTGCTTCTCTGAATACATTGATGCCGTCATCTCTGTGTTCACTCCCTGCCTGCAAAATTATTAAAAATAACAGTTTTTCACGTTTTATAACTATAAAGGCTATAGACAAAGTCACGTGGATCGAGGAAGAAACTTGTCTAAACAAAATAATTAAGTTAATGGCTTTCGCATAACAGACAAAACCAGTTAATAATATGAAATCACCTTTGATATATCGTCAGTATTATGTGTAGTTTAGTATGAAAATACTGCTATTATTATAAACTAAATTATTTAAAATACTGTCAGGGAATAAATTACGAAAATTGCGCTCATGTATGCGTGACGAATTGCCTTTTTGTTTTGTATTAGACAGGTCCATGTGTCATAGCTTGTAATGTAGGTAATATTATTTTAAAATTAATGCCAAATAGCTATTCTCATAACGGTAGTGAAAAAACATCTTGATTCGTGAGGAAACCGGCATGTCTAGAACCAAATTATGACGTACTAGCGACCCGCCCCAGCTTCGCACGGGTGCAATGTAGATACTAATGTTTTCTCTACTATAATATGCATGTATTATACATATAAACTTTCGTCTTGAATCACTCTATCTATTAAAACCGTATCAAAATCCGTTTTGTAAGGTAGTTTTAAAGACCTAAGCATACATAGGGACAGACAGACAGCGGGAAGCGACTTTGTTTTATACTATGTAGTGATGATATCCACCAAAACGCTCTGGGCTCGCGTTGTTGATCATGCATGACCCACCTCTTGTCAGACAGAGGAGCCCTGGGAGGGAACAATATGCGAGAAAGCCGCATCCTTGTTTAATTTCGTGGATAAATCACAGTTAAAGGGTTGAACAACAACCTTACCCTTACTTCCAGGTTATTAAACTCCAATAAAACTTTGCAATATTATTACCAAACGTTTTTATAACCCTCGATCTGACGCACTACTACCACTTCTTTTTTGCTCACTTACGGTCTTTGTTCTTACTTTATTATGTTTTATTAAATGGCTGACTCGTGTTAATACATCATATGTATACTGTATCCACGTGATAACGTCATGGGTGTTATGCCTTGACATTTGACCCTATGCGTTGTCTCTGCAAGCAAGCGAAGGTCGTTCACAATTTCCTTGTTATTTTTTCATCATGGCGTTCAGTTGGCAGCCAGTAATTAGGGCTGATTCGCTGAACTTTATCTTGTCATTCGGGAAACAGAGTACATATTTTAAGTATGATAAAGCCTTTATCGTGTTATTAAACGTTTATTTCCTACTGAAAATAATCGTAAAAAACATGTTCAACTATGATTTCTGATAGCGGGTGTTGAAACGTCGCCGTAAACATTGAAGAAGTATGGTGAAACCGTAAAAAATATCATCACTAAATTGCAATTTATCATATCTAAGTTGGCCTCGCCATTATTTCTCAAACTTGTAGTTGTACTTACGTTTGCAAAATGTATGACCAAATCATAAACACACACCCATAAGTTTATAAATACCTACATGTCTCACGGACCATTCATGAGGATACCAAATATTTCTAAATGCCTTGCCTACGAGTATTTGGTGGAGCGGCGCAAGCGAGATTGCTGAACGTCCTCCTGGACCCCATTGCCGTATCAGGATTTTTATTATGATATTGGGTTTCTTTATCTGGTGCCCGACGGATAGCAAAGGAAGACTACCCCTATTACACAGAACTAGTGAAATGCGGGTATACTCTTTCGGCGTATATTGGAATTATAAATCTCTTACCTTCCTGAAATCCTGATCATATTTTTCTAACCTTACAATTGTTGTCTCCAGGTGATCCGCTGGTAGTCCAAATGGACACAGAGAAGCAGGATAACGTAGAAGTGGCGTTGCTAGGAGGCGAGGCTTCCCCCAGACGGTACGCCACGTCAGAGCTCACGCAGTTCTGGGTTGTATTGAAAAGGACACTGTTGTTCAGCAGAAGAGATTGGGTAAGTTTACGAAGCACTATATTGGAGTTCCTTAGACCGATATCTATAAACGTTACTTAGTATGAGCTTAGCTCGTCGATTTTGACAGTTGTCAAACTACAAGTACAATAAAGAGACGGAAACATTTCGTGCTAAATATAAATAACCTTTATATTTGTAATGACTACACCTTCGTATCTTCACATACAACCCAGCTGGAGCGTGTGTGATGACACGGAGGTGCCAGCAACGTCTCTAAATAATTAAGTAAAATAAAACAGAGTACTGTTTGATAACATATCTTATGAATTCAATGTTAAAATCCCTTTCAAAGTTTTGTCTCTATTCACCTCTGCGTCTGTTTCACCCTGGTATCTACGGAAGTTTAAGTCAGGATAAGTATGAAAATGTTTACTTGGACTCGATCTACGATGATTCGAACGTTGTCTTGGTGACAATTCACGATGATTATTTTCAAAACTAATTACTTGTGTGCAGTCACTTGAATGAGGTTAAAAGCGAGTTTTACAAAACATCACCTATACCGTGATTCATACCGTTTGCTGTGTACAGACCTTTGACATTTGGACAGGGTTGTCTATCTCAGATATAAATACATGACGAATATCAATGTCATACATGTCAATTGCACTTGACGTCTGATTGACATGAATCGTCATCTGTTTCATGTCCCGAGGGGCTGTGAAGTGTCTCGGGATCCCTCAACTTGCTTTACAAAGTTGTCGGAAGATTTTTTTATGAAGCGTGGCCTAACTACCGCCATTTTATTTTATTTTCAAAATGGCCGCCTCGCATAAAACCTGAATTGCTATGAGTTATAGCTTAAAACATCACAATACCACACCTGTAATCCCCGAAGGGCTAGGCAGAGGTGCTCTCAGTACACCCAGATTTAGCCGGTTATGTTTAAGTACCATGCATAGGGGGCGAGCCTATTGCCATCAACCGGGCACAATCCAGACTCCGTGGCTGTAACTGAGAAATTTCTGATGGAATAACCTAATACCACTTTGCCCGACCTGGGAATCTTGCCCAGGACCTCATGCTTAGCAGTCGCCCTTGCGATCACTAGCTAGACCAACGAGGCAGCTATAGATTAATATAGGTTTGATGCGTGGCCGCTGTTTAGAAAATCAATTTAAATGGCGGAAGTTAGGCAGGCCAAATAATTCAAAGTCCTTGTAGTTTTGACATAATGAAGGTAGATTTAGGTAAACATCGACAATAGTATGGTATACAGAAATATGACGGTTAAGATGCATTACTTATGAGTTTCTCTGACAGGAAAAATACAGTTTTGTTTTGGAACACAGTTTATAATAACACGATTATTCATTCGTTTTTGTTGGCAGTTATTTAATATATAAGTGCGACAATACAAATATGTAGATGAATAATAGTTATATGATACCACGTTTTAAAGGGTATTTCCGTTACAAAGATCATGATGTGTCATTAAATGTATTTATTAATCTGTTGTAATATGCAAGCAGATTTATGAAAGTATAAACTGCTAAATTTCGTGCTAATACTGCATTTCAGATCAGAACCAATATTGCAAGAGTAAATTAAAAGATTAAACAGCTTCTTTTATAAAGTTCTAGATTCGCTCTAACTAGGTATTGACGGTCATTGGTTTTTACAAAACAATGAATTATTTCCTTATCTATTGTTACAACTATACCTACACAGTGAATAAATATATATAAATATGTATTGTCAATTTACATATCTGTCTAGAACCGTTAGTATTTTTTGTTATAAGAACTTAAGCACTTTAAAATAACATGTCAAAAAATCAAAGAAAAAAAAATAATGTTCTGGGGGCATTGACCGTAGTTTTGAACATGTTTAATAAAGTAACGGGTATATGCGGCATTAATCACATGATTTTTCGAAAGAAATAACACTTTATTAAAGTTCTATCAAAGATTTTTTGTTGCCAATGTGCTAATTGGCACAGACTATATACTATAACTGAGATAGATGCGCATCTCTATGTTTGAAAATGGACATTAATTGAGTTCCCTGAACGGTAGGTGGCGCTTTTAGCACCCAAAAATCCTACAGGGAGCGCTGGTGTACTAATTTTTCCAAATAGGCTTTGAGTGTGATATTAAGTGTAGAGAAATTTGTAGAAAGACAAAAGTGTAATATTTATAAATTAGTAAATTATAGTATTACACTATTTTGCACTTTTGTCGTTTTACAAATTTCCCTACACTTAATATCACACTTTATATAGGTAAGAAAACCTGCAGCTTTAAATCACATAATTTATTTAGAAAAATCAAAACATATTATCATTTTTGCACCCAAAATAGCAATGTGACCTCGATTTCTTCGGCATCTTCTAGCTCAAAACCGAATCGAAAGGCAGAAGTCAGCAGTCCAGGTATATCGCCAAGTAGATCAGAAAAGCAGTAATCGGTGTCCAAATTCAAAGCCAGGTGGGTTCCGGTATTATGAGGGAGAAAATCAGGATCCGTATAATGAGCGCCAAGTCGTAGAAAGATATCAAAATACACGAAAAGTCACAAACAACGAACACCAAAGAAACGAACGAAATAGCAAAGTAGCAAAGTTTTGAACAAAATTATAAAACATTTGGTGTTGCTGTTATAAAAACTAAGATTTTATTTAAATTTATACGAAGCAAATAAAATTATTTTGATTATTAAATAGCTTAAATAAAATAGTTAATTTTTTACATGCATTCTGGTATTTTTCTAATGGCTAATTATTTTTTTTTTTAAATAGTTTCCGGTCTAGTACTAAACTGCCATCTAGTGTCATAAATAAGTAAACTATCTTTGAAAATGGGGATTCCCTGATCGATAGATGGCGCTAACATTCACTGTCAATTTCGAATTGTACGTTTGTTCGAAAGTTTCATGCCCCTGCTAATTGGTCAATTTAGGCAATATTTGGACACAGTGTTTATTTAGGTCGTGTTAAAAATAGTCGAATGCAGTCACTGCCATTTTTATTTAAACTTTTACTTATCACACCTACTCATCAAGACTATCAAAGTTTCAATGTTACTGGACCATCAAAAGTGTTACAAGCTGTGGCTAAACGTGACAAGTCCAATTTAATTCTCAAAATTAGGACTCGTGTAGTCTAGGTGTCAGTATCGAGTTAGTGGCTTCGTGGCTGAGCTAACTCGACCACGGGACACCACAACGCTGACTAGAACCACCCGGTGTTCCCTTGCACACTTGCATTGGGGGCAGCGGGATCTTATGCGACTTCCGCTGCGCCGGACTAGTGCTACTACCGGGCTAGTGTGGACTATGCTTGACCTGCGGGCCTCGTCCTGGTGGGGAGTGAGGTGTACAACTCCCCTCGTTACGTCTGAGAGAAGTGCTTGGAACACTACGCGCCACTTCTCGGGTCCTGTGTGATGGGGGACCTATTTAGGGGGGTCCTAGGGTTTTGTTGCCGAAAGAGGGCGTTGGCCGCCCTCTACAACTCGACCCCGAAATGATATACTGTTCCATTCAAAATATTAAGAGATTTTACATCAAAACGTGGCCTGTTTGCTTCTTTATTTATTCGTCAGTAATGCTTCAATGTAATTCTCTACCCACAGACTCTCATGTACCTGCGTCTCTTCGCGCACATTCTCGTCGGTTTCCTGATCGGAGCGCTCTACTACGACATTGGCGACGACGGCTCCAAAGTACTCTCCAACCTCGGCTTCCTGTTCTTCAATATGCTGTTCCTCATGTACACCTCGATGACCATCACTATTCTTAGTTGTGAGTATTGATTTGTAAAGCTGTTATACTTTGTCCGCGGTTTTGTTTGACAAAACATTTGTGTCCGTACGATTAGCTACTTAAAACGGCGTTGCGTCGGTAGTATGTATGAACTACAAAAATACCGCTTACTGCCTTAAACTAAAGGCCCTGTCAATGTCAAATTGATACAATCTAAGCAATCTAAGGAAACATTTCAATTTATTCACACAATTAAGACGTATATATGGAAATATAACTTGAATACCATAAAGTTCAGTTTGCGCTATAACTTCAAATATGACATTTTAAACTTACCCATCAACATTAATATGACTTTTTTAATAGAACAACTTAGTCATTTGGAAACAAGGATTTAAATAGACTTTTCTTAGTATGTACTTACTGTGCGTAAAAATGACACATTAAGTTTCGAAAAGACACTGTGACAATCACAAACTGATTTTTTCGTAAAACTTGATGCGTGATATTTACTTCCAGGTACTGTAGCCAAACCCGATTACTAGGGCTAAGATCTACGAGTATAAACGTTAGTTAGCTCGTACTATGGCTAAGCGTTATTAGTGTGATAATTACAAGCGCAAGATAGTAGAGCAAGATACGAGAGGCGCCAGACGATACTTATTTTCTAAATAGCTGTTTCCCGCGACTTCGTTCGCGTCGAAATTTTGATGGCTATGTGTGGGAAAAAGCCTATGTGCTATTCCAGAGTATAATCTATCTCACTGCCAAATTTCATCCAGATTCGTTCAACCGTTCTGGCTTGATTTAGTAGCAAACATTCATACATTCCCATTTATAATGTGTGGGATCGAGTAGAGTTAGTATGTACTGTTATGTATGTATACCTGTCAGTTTGAGCCGTCCGCCAATTTACGGGTACCATAGAGATGGGAACATGTCTATGCCAAAGCATAGACAATTATATGACATAAGGTAGATAATTATTTCGTCGTTATCCTATGTTGTCTTTCTGCATACCACAAGGCTGCGTGCTTACCCATAATTGGTTGAAATTCTCTCACAACTTCCTTATCGTGGGAAATACAGAGACTTGTTACCCTTTAAAAACCCGAGAGATATTGCGGTAGGATCAAATAAGGGAACTTCTTGTGCAGGTTGTTTTCTTTTATTGTATTGTAGAGGAAAAAATGAGCGTTATCTTTGGAAGTATCAAATGTACCTACGGTTTGTGGGTATAAGTACTAACAAACTGGTTTTTATTTCTTTAATCCAATTGAAAATTTTAATAATTTCCTCATGCTATAAATTAAATTTTAAAACCATGGCGAAGGTTGAAATTAAAGGTGTACCAGATGCAGTTTTTTATTTAAAAAACATTAACAAAACCGACTTAAAAAATGGTCTTTTAATTTTGAAAATGGGCATACAATTTTTTGCTTTATTGCTCGGGGAATAAAATTGGAAATTACCCCACACCTCATCCAAATCTCGTTATTAACTGATGCCTATTTAGTTAATTAATTTTATGTATATCTTTTCCAGTTCCCCTTGAGATGCCTGTGCTGATAAAAGAACACTTCAATCGATGGTATTCGCTACGGTCCTACTATCTGGCTATCACCGTGTCTGATATACCTTTCCAGGTAAAAATATAAATATGCCTTATTTATTCAGAATTCTCTCAATCAATCGGTGCCAGATTTACGATATTTTTGTTTCTATTCATCTAAAGTCAGGTTCGTTGACCTGCGGGGAAATTCTTGTAATTTTAATACCGTGAATTCTAATCTTAGTCTGCAAAAAAACCCTCAAATTTTCACTTTTGACTGTTTTTTTTTTGTAGGAGATTTGGTTAAGGTTCATCATGTAATTATTGTACATTAATAACTAAAACAAAAACCGGTTATTTTCATACTATTCCAGTATTCGTCAACTTTCGTTGCGGCTGTAGTCATGAAGTAGGAGTGCGAAGATATTCACCGTCCTACTTGCACGTTTTATGACCGCGGCTGCAACGATTGGCGATTAGTAGCGTCAATTAGCTTGTAGAAATCCATTCAAAAATTAAGCATTTCATTCTAATATTTTTATTTTTTAATTCTAACCATGATTTTTTCCCTCTTCCAGGCGATATTCTGCATAATCTACGTGGTGATAGTGTATCTGCTGACGTCACAGCCGCCGGTGTGGTTCCGGTTCGCGATGTTCCTCTCGTCTTGTCTGCTCATCTCCTTCGTGGCACAGAGCGTCGGTCTCGTAGTGGGCGCTGCTATGAATGTTCAGGTACATATTTTTCTGTAACTAGCGGATACCCGGCGTGTGCTACTACGCTATAGTGCCTAATAAGTGCATTGTTTTGGTGGGCTAAAACCATTATTGTCTTTATAATGAAATCAGTTTGAGGCACATTGGTTCGATGGTTTCAAAGTCTATAACGGACATAGGTAGAAACAAAATTTGTGTGTTATATACAGTCGTGGTCAACTAATTAGGGACACTCTGGTTAAACCGAATTGTGAATTTATTTTTTATTTTCCAACGAGTCTAAACCATATTCCATATCTCTTACATGTAAGTATAATTATTCATTTATGTGCCCGATTATACAAAAAATAACAACTTATTAAACATTAAACCTCTTTACAGTATAGCTGATAGATTATCGTAGTGCTATTTGTTCAAATAATGCTGGCTGGCCATTTAATTAGGGACACTGAGATATTGCGTTCTATTTTCAAAATTTGAATCTCAATACTTTTTTACTTCTTCTCTTATTGTTTCGTGGTAGTTTTGGCGGCAATCTCGATATTTATTTTAAGTTTTGAAAAATATTTTGAAGAAAAATGGGTAAAAATAAAAGTTGCGATCCAACACTACGAAAAATTATCATGAAGTTTGTTGTCGAGCATGGTTGGCCATACCGAAGGATAGCAGAACATTTAAATTGTTCAAAAACTATGGTATACAATGCAGTGCAACATGTCAGACGCAATAACACAGATTTAAATGTGCCCAGAACAAAAAGATCGAGAAAAACAACTCCGCAAGAAGATAGAATGATAGCCAGGTTAGCTAAGAAAGATCCGTTTCTAGGCTCTATTTTAATTAAACACGAAGTGTTTGGGACAGACGAAAGAGCTGGTGTCTCAGCGAGGACCGTTCGACGACGTCTGGTAGAAGCAGGGTTGTTCGGAAGAGTGGCTCGCAAAGTACCGTTGTTGAAGAAAGAACATAGAAATGCTCGTTTGGCGTTTGCACGTAAATATGGACATTGGACCTACGCCCAATGGCAACATGTATTATTCTCTGACGAGACCAAGGTTAATTTGATTTCTTCAGATGGAAGGCAATACGTACGGCGTCCAGTAAAAGCGGAAATGAATCCAAGATTCACAAAAAAGCAGGTGAAACATGGCGGTGGAAACATTAAAATGTGGGGTTCATTTTCTGGACGTGGAGTGGGACCTGTGAGGAAAGTTCAGGGTAACTTAGACCAACATCAATACAAGGCAATATTGGAGGAAACGATGCTTCCCTATGCTGAGGAGCATCTCCCTATTATATGGACGTTTCAGCATGATAACGACCCGAAACATACCGCCCGTTCAGTCAAGTCGTTTCTTACCAGTCAGTCAGTATCGGTGCTAGATTGGCCAGCAAATAGCCCGGACCTTAACCCAATCGAGCACCTTTGGCACGAAATCAAGAAAAAAGTAGCCACTTATCGTACCACAACTTTAGATGAACTTAATGAAGCTTTTTGTGAGGCATGGGCAAACATTCCTGTCGAAACATGCCAGAAACTGATAATGTCTATGCCACATCGGTGTCAAGCGGTAATTACTAACAAAGGTTTTGCTACTGGGTACTGATTTTACACGAAATAAAATGGAGCTGTTAAAGATATTATAATACTGCAGATTATTAGTTTTGTTTAACTCTATTTTTCATTATAGTTTACTGTCCTTAATTAAATGTCCAGCTACAGAATTATACCTTAAAATTGAATACATGTTCAACCTTTGATATTAAATACTTTTTCTATTTATTTATTCTTTTATTTACAGCCATTTAAAGCATAATAATCGGACCAAATTATGCAAATAATAGTTACTGAGAAATCAATAGGGTTTTATATTTGTATGTACTTAACCGGTTATTGTTCTTCACTATCTTGCATGTCCCTAATTAGTTGACCACGACTGTATATGTATATAGATTAGACTAGCTCAAAGTCTGTCAATCAGTCTTACCAAATGGTATGTCGTGTTACCCAGTATCTGGGTTATGGAGGTCGGACAGGCAGTCGCTACATGTAAATTACTGGTATTTAGCTGCATGCGGTTAGCCTGGAAGCTGACCCTACTAAATCATAGTTGGAAAAAGGCTAGGCAGATGATGACGAACTGAGTGTTACCTGTTTTTGTACAATGTTATTGAGTCTGATGTACGGAATATATAGATGACGTCTTTCGACGTTTGTCGAGATAAAAGATAGTGAAGATCCTGGGTTAATTTCTATATCACAATAGTAGCCCGGAGTCGGGATTTGCCGGGTTGATGGCAATAGGGTGACTCCGTAACACATGGAACTTCAACAAAGTTTCCAAACGTGGGATTATTATAGCATCTCTGTCCAACCCTTGTCGGATTATTGGTGTAAAGTTATGTTATGTAAATTGACTAATTATTTTCTGTCTCCCACAGAACGGAGTGTTCCTGGCCCCAGTAATGTCAGTACCGTTCCTGCTGTTCAGCGGTTTCTTCGTGTCGTTCAACGCGATTCCAGTGTACCTTAGATGGATCACGTACCTGTCGTACATCAGATACGGGTTCGAGGGCACCGCGCTCGCTACCTACTCCTTTGACAGGCCCAAGTTGAAGTGCCATCAGGTAAGAGACATTTATAATTAATTAATACTTACTTGATTACACTGCATTCATTAGTCTAGTGATCACAAGTTGGGTTCGATTCCAAGGTTGCGCAAAAGGTTATTGGGATTTGGCTTCAACATTTTCTCAGTAGCAGCCACGGTGTCTGGGTTTGTGTCTAGTTAAGGCAATAGACTCGCCTCGTGTTAAATGGAACTTAAACATAACTGGCGAAATATGTATACACGTCAGCCTAACTCTTTAAGGATAACAGACATGAAATTATTTATTTATAAGTAGGAGAACCAACAGCTGTAACAAATGGATAACAATTGAATATATAACACAGAGCCAATTACAGGTTCCCACGAGTAAAAACAGAAAAAGTTGTAGAAATCTTAGGATCACTAATAAGCACGATAAAAAAAATAGTAAAAAGAATTAAAATAAGGTACAATAGCACTGTAAACACTCTGACACCAGGATAGGCACTAATCACACGGGAAAAAAATATAGTAAAGTTATAGTAGTAGTTGTACCTAATGGAGTGTATACATCAAAGGCATCTCGGAGGCTCGCATATGCGACCCTGCACTTAAGCTGTAGTCAAAAAGTCGCACATCTGGTGCCGCCGACATACTGGCGACAAAGTTTTTCAACTTGCAACGACTAAAAGCTACTACTGGCCTGTCGACAGCAAAGTCAGGTTTCGCGACTTTGGTGTGTAGAATCCTTTGTGATCATTATCAGCTTATAGATGCCCCTGACAAGTCACAGGCCTCTCAAATTGCACACCAATCCTCACTCTCATTCATTAGTATCATTTCACTAATACAATTTTCTCTTTCCAGACTTACTGCCACTTCAAGAACCCAGAAACCACCCTGGAAGAGCTAGACATGTTGAATGCAGACTTCACCCTGGACATCGCAGCTCTCTGTCTCATCTTCCTGGTCCTGCGTATATCTGCCTTCCTCTTCCTACGCTGGAAGCTCAAAGCCACCAGATAAGCAAACAAACCTTATGTTATCTGTATTTAGGGTAGAATACCAAACGACAAGCTATTTTAAGTTAGGGTTGTCACTTTGTCAAAGAAAAATATGTCTTATTATGGTGCAGGTTGAGTTTGTAATGCAGTTTTAAAAGCGATAGATGTTTTATACTAAATCGAATTTATGCCAAAGGTCCTCACATTCCTTATCAAGGAATTCAAGTAAAAAAACTAATATTTCTTTTAGAATCTGCTATTGTAACTCGATCAGCTGTTTTCATAATGTTTTTTTTTTGTAGAATTGATATTTAGACAAAGTTACAATCGCAAATTAGTTATATTTACGCAGTTAATGTGATAAAGAGATGTTATCTATACTTTTTAATAAATAAAACTCAAACGGGACTGTACATTTCGAATATGTTATGAAAAAATGGATCCTTCAATTCCGTGTCTAAATGTAAACAAACGTCCTGGAATCATGTATCATAAAAATAAGTTCGATTCGACTGCATAAAATAATAAAACATACTAAAAAAAAAGTCCTAATGTGCTCGAAAAATCATTCATTCAAATAATTATTGTAATATTAAATTCATGACAATCAATTCGAAAATGAAACGAAAATGAATTCGAAATTGAGAAAAAAAACGACCTCATTTTATTACAATCATTAATTCTTATCAATGTTCAATTTCCAAGCTGATATCAGATGCTTCACTTTTTGTTAATTACTGTCTCTCATTCGCCAGCTTTCACTCGGCATCGGTCCCTCGTTGTAAATGGTTCACCCGAGTAAAGTGTCTGTTATCAGTTTTGCAGATTTTTAATTGTGAGCAAAGAAAGCTAATAAATGTGATAGTTGCGTGTGATATACTGGAAAATGTTCACAAAATTATAGAAATTACGACACGTTTTTATACAATCATTTATTATATTATAACATTAAATAAAAACTGATTTATTTTTTACGGTGGCCTTATTTTCTTAATGCTTTACATGTTTCTTGAATAAATAAAATACCCACCCATAAAGTGTGACTTTAATGCAGATTTTATAACTTTCTATACAATAGCAAGATCTGAAAAATCCGATGCAACCTAAAGAAAGAATAGAATCGTGACAAAAATATTTCTTGTTCTATAATTAATTTGCTCATAAATTATTCATATTTCTTGCCTAACGGGCTTGCCGTTAAATTAATATCAAAGATAGACGTAATTTTCTCCTCAGTGGCAATTATAATTTAGACTGATATTCTTACAATTTATAAAGACTGCTGTGTAATTCAGAAATATTTCTGGCTAATTTAAACATGATTTCTTTCACTATTCCATCTACATTTTTCAACTCAACAAAAATTCTTATTAATTTGAGAGTCTACTTCTGTACTAGTCGACCAAGTTAGTTAGACAACTGTCTGCTCTTATTTCACGGATTTTATAGGTATGATCAACGACATTAGTTGTACGCTTGATTTACAAAAAACGCCTTTAATGCTTTGTCTTTCCACTAGTAGTAGTCATTCTAAAATCAACTTAATTAACACTCCGGTGAAGTTGATATTTGTTTAAATGGAAGTTACATCAATCTATAGATTGATGTTCTACCTATGTCCGTTATAGACTTCGAAACCATCTAACCGATGTGCCCCAAACCGGTTTCATTAGAAAGTCAATAATGCGGAGATGGTTTTAAACCACTAAAACAATGCATTAAGCCCTATAGCTTAGTAGCACACGCCGGTTATCCGCTAGTTGGAAAAAAGGATTTGAATGAACCTTACATACTGTTGAGTGTATATTACTCAGATGAACATACCTCCCATTTGTCGAATTACCTAGGTCGTCTAGAAACTTCTGCGCCTTCTAAATTATCATTGCCATAAGTAAATAGTTGTACGCATTCAGGGATCATGGTAATATTCATTGTACTTAGTGATGTAATGTTTAGATAAATAATGTGGTCCAATTATTATTGATACGGTTAGATGTAATGGTTATAGAATGTATGATGTTTTGTACCTATATATTTTTTAAATAAATGGTTTATGAAATATAATTTCATGTTTTATTATTGTATTACGTTCGCGGTGCTCTTCAAAAAGGCCAGGTGGGTCACCATGATCTGTTAGTGCAGGAATGTTTTAGGACTATTCCGTGAGTGGGTAAGAGATGGCGCTAGACAGCTGTCTAGCGCTGTCACTTTTAATACTAAGACATTCCTGCACTGGCAGATCATGGTGACCCACCTGGTGCGTAGTACCCGTAACCGGCGTGTGTGTATGACCAGGTGTACGAACGTGGACGAAGCAGTATGTAAGGATCGCAGCAGGTGTTGTATTGTAGTTTCTGTGTGTAGTGGGGTAGCCCCATGGGAAAAACATGAGTTTATGTAGGTATCTAAGATTAACAGTTTTGCAAACCAGCCTTAGCATTATCTTCCTAGCCTTTTCTCAACGATGTGGGGTCGGCTTTCTGTCTAACCAGTTACAGGTAGTCGGTGGCCCGAAAGACGGACAACCAGTCTTACCAAGGGGTATCGTATTACCCAGCAATAACTGGGTTGTGGAGGTCAGATAGGGAGTCGTTCCATGTAAAATACAGGTATTCACCTGCATCCGGTTAGACTGGAAGCCGACCCTTAAAATAGTTGGGACAAAACTAGACAGATGATGACTTTTAAATAAATCACGATTCGAGTGTTAGTTTGACGTACCACAGCGTTCACTAACGGTCGACCAATTTTCAACCTTATGACTCAGGGCAGGCATAACGGTGAAAAGTGGTCGACCGTCAGTGAGCGCGGTAATACGTATTTAACTAAGTCAATAAGAGATTTTTGGGTTGGCTCATTATGGAAGAATTAAATCCAGATTACAAAGTACCTACGCCAATTACAAAAATACCTCCAAAAGAACGATTTCATACAAGGCCGAGCCATTCACCTGTGTACTAAGTAATAGCTATTATCGGTTAGCTCCAATCAGATGCGCCTGCGATGCATCCGGGATGTTATGCTATCGCACTACCTAGCGGTAAGCACTGAGCCGAGGAGATATTGGCACATACCTATTGCTACTTTGTAAGAGCGGCTGTCTACCCATGTGTGACGTCTTCCATCACGACGGTAATATACAATTGGATTGTGTGTACCAAAACGTGTGGCCACTTTTCAACCTTATTTCTTAAAGCGTAAGAGCGAATAGTGGGCAACGGCTGTTGTATGCGGTACTACTGATATAAGACCTACTCAGTAGGTATTGCTGTATGAGACTTCGCCTCCGCTAAGCCGTTTTCCACCAAAACTGCGCCGTTGCGAGGCTTGGAATGAAAAAAAAGAAACCTTTTGGTGGTCGCAAGTGCGACTGCTGAGCGTGGGGTCCTGTTTTCGATTCCCGGGTCGGAAAAAAAGTGGGTTTTTCGATTAGAAATTTCTCAGTAGTAGCCCGGAGTTTGGAAGTTGGGGGTATGATACCCCCGTGCCTCGGAAAGCACGTTAGGCCGTAGGTCCTGCGCCTGATCTCAATCCAGTCGTATCAGATTGCCGTCCCATCGGACTATGCGAGTAAAGGAACAGAGAGTGCACCTGTGACTGCGCACACACTTTGTGCACTATAATATCTCCCGCGCCGACGGCTAATCTCCGCTAAGATTTGGCGTTGTGACCGAAAATGGTCAGGAGGACTATTAATATATTAGCACACAACCCTCGCATTTCCACCAGGGATCGGCCACCCTTACCGTGTGTAAGGTTACTTTGTCAAGTTGATTGTGAAAGGGTAATTGTGTAGAATAGATTGTTTTATTTATTACAACGTTAATTTATACGTTAGGTATATTACCTAATTAACTACTAAATTAACGTTAAAGTAGATACCTACTTAGTTGTTTACATTGTAGCTCGACTTGTTTTTCTGATGAATCAATTGCTAACGGTTTTACCTAATTATACCAATTTCCTAGGTTCAATGAGCGAATTATAAAAACAAAATACACCTAAATACATAGCGGTACACTTATTAGTTAGTTATTTTGAAGAAAATAGGAACTTTGCAGAGAGTTTAACCATTTGAACGCCGAGCATAAAGGTACGCGCCACAGATATAATAAATACAGGAGATATGGCAAGGAGGCGTGGCGCTTGCGAACGCATCTAGCCGCAAAGAGGCTTGTTGCCAGTTTCGGCCATTAGTCGAATGTCAACTTGCGACATCTTCACTGCTTGTGATTTTTTACAAAATGCCGCTTTGTACAGTGGTTGTTTGCAAAAATAACACCTCTATTGTGAATTATACGAAAGATGGCATCTCATTTCACACGTTAGTACTAAAATATGATTGTTTTTCTTATTAAATTCATTAAAACATTACTTCGTGATACTAGAAACACGATAAAGTACCAAAAGCAATTATTTTCATTAGGAACAACAACCATTGTTTGCTTAATACACATCGATCAATGAATCGGCTGGTCTAATAGTGCAATGGATAAGTGTTTTACTGATACTCTCACTCACACGATAGTTTCGTGAAGCGGGTGTGTTTTAGGTAGATAATTAGAGAGGTGATGTCACTTTTGTGGTTGTCGATATTTTATACGATCCCTTAGTACGAATGATTACACAAGGGTAAAAAATTAGACTATTTTTGTTGCATGGAACTTTATAGCTGTTGTTTACTAATGTGAGGTACTTAATGATACAATTTATATAATTAATTACTGAAAAATACAATTCATTACTATTTCTTGATTACTCGACTTATCTTTTATTGAATCAAGTATGGGTTTTTAATTTATTGCGGTACTCTTACACATGTATCATTGATATCATCATCACAATTCACACCTTGGTTTTATTTTAACATTTTAGCTATCCGAAGTATCCAAAAATAAAAGAAAAGTGGATAAATGCGACAGGAAAAGTTCCAAACTGGTTTCCCACAAAAATTAACACGATATGTTCGTCTCACTTTGAGCCTAAGTGCTTTCAACCATTGAAGAAAGACTACATACCAACACCTCGAATTCAGATACAAAAATAGTACTGTATTTTTATATATAAAAAGGGCAGATTAAAGGTAACTGAATTTCATCGATACTATTTTTTCTACGATTACCTCTTCACATCACTAGTTGCGATGTGTGTTTATTCTGAGTCCGTAGCTACAGATAGAAGCCCCGCCCCATGTATGCCTGTGTTCTATTAGTGAGTTTATTAGTGTTGCTGTAAGTTTCTTTGTGTGCAGGAGAAATATGAGCTCGTGTACCGTTCTTATAGTTTTTGCTTTTGTGTTAGTGAATTAAGTGGGGATAACACGGCGACATCTGAACACGAATACATTTGTTTACAAATCATATCTCCTGTATTTATTATATCTGTGGTACGCGCGTACCCTACTCCACACCAAGCCACAATTTCAACGCATACAAAAAAATCCTTCAAAAAGAATAGGGATTCTAAAACTTTATCGAAAAACAATATTATTAAAGAGACAAGACAAGAGCTTAAATATTTAAGGTATACAAATAAAAACATACAAAAGTAATGATTTAATTGTTTATTTCGTGTTATACTGCATCGCATTTTTTGTCGCATATTTGTGTCGTTGGCGTACAGGACACGCGCTTGCTTGTCTCGTATAGGCGACAATGGCGTTCATAAGTTTAATAATTAGGTATAATACACACCTATGATTTTCTTCTACCTGTACAGTCACGAGCACCAATATGCACTTTCTTAAATTTTAAATCAAAATATTGCGAGAAATAACGACTGTAACTTAGAGATAGGATCTATTTCATAAAAATATGAGTTCGGACATGACATTTTAATCACAACAGTAGGAGAAAATCACTTTTAAAAGTTGCTAAGTGTTTACATATTGGTGCTCGTGACTGTGCATAGTGTAAGGGACAAACAATACATCTAGAATCTAGATGCATTGATGTTTTGCAACAGCAGATTTTTTTATACCTTTAAATCTACGCCGAGGGTCTAGAATGTAAAATGATCTAGTGGAACATTCTACATTCTAGACCGCCAGCGTAGATATGTGGGTTTAAAATAGTCTGCTGTTATATGTCCATACAGTTTTTGACCGTTTAGGGAGAGCAGTTTTGTTTGAAACAGCAGATTTAATTATTCCAGACAGCTTAGAAGTATTACACAGTGGCGAATGAATCTAGACTCTAGAACCCAGATCTTATGGGTTTAATTCGTGGTAACAGTTTCCGAATCGATGTCGAATGTGTAGAACATTATAATGTTCTCCGCCTGTTCGTACAGGTGACAATAACTTTATGATCCTCATCACGTTATAAAGTGCAATCTCCTTCATCCGTACAATAAAGGAATATTTATATCCTAATTAATGCAATCAAGTTTTTATTTTAGTGGGAAGTGAGTGGCTGTCGAAAGTAAAACAACCTTGAGTACCAATACCTGGGTACCTACTGCGTTTGGAAACTTGTGTTTGTCCTTCGTGAAGAGACTATCGACGTCTCGCCTTCCGTCTCATAAAATTCGTAGGCGCAAGCTCGACAGTTGAGAGTGAGGGCTTCGTTTCGATTCCCAGGTCGGCCAGTGACTTTAGGTAATGTATCAGTATTAGGTACCTACCTTTATCTATTTATTATTATTTACTTTATTATTTTCTTCATTACCTACCTACTAACCGGGTTATGGAGGTCAGATAAGCAGTCGCTCCATGTAAAACACTGGTATTCAGCTGCAGCCGGTTAGACTGGAAGCCGACCCCAACATAGTTGGGAAAGGCTAGGTAGATGATGAGATTACGTAAGAACGTAATGACCAAGTATGTAGTACGTATTGCAATTCTTCCGGCTTGAACAATTTTATTACATAAAAATTGGTGAGAATAAACACAGAATACATACAATTAAAAACAGGATGTAGCTAGATTTATGTAGGTACTACCGAGTTCACTGACGGTCTGCCACTTTTCACCCTTATGCAAGTATAATATAAGGTCTAAAATTGGTCGACCGTCAGTTCACTCGATAATACATCGTTTATTGACAAATGACAAAACAGACAAAACCTTGCTAATTAATCATAGTGCGATGCTAATATTTTATAACAATTTGATGTGCTTCGACGTAAACATATTTTGATATTGTCGACTTTGTACTCTTCATTAAAATAATCAACTTTATGATTTTTTTATGTCTTACTTTTTCATTTGTTTTCGTTTCAACATGATTTCAACAATAAATGTTATGACCGACAACGTGCATCCAAAAATATAGATTAACCACGGAATAGCTAAACCTCCCACAAACTCACGCTTGTGAAAATTATATTTTATTTTTTTTAGATAATTCATGTCACGCATTACCTTTTCCACCAGACCGTTCTCTCTGAGTTGAATCGCTTTGTGACACATCTTCTCGACCAGAGGAAAGCCTTTGTAAAGGTAAGTAGCAAAAATCACCTTTGAATAAGGCTTCGGGAGTGACATAACCTTAGGATTGCCATACTCATCAAAAAAGTCTTGTTCGTTGTATTGATACAGTCCATCCAGAAGAAGCGTATACAAATTCTCGGATTTCGCCACCATTTCTACACTCCCCATCAAACGATGGCAGACATCGGAATCGTCGAATTCGGTATTCGATTGTACCGACTCAAAATAATACCTTCCCATAATTGAACTCAAACATGGTTTAAGCTGATAATAGTTAATATCTTCTTCTGTTGAAATCTGATACTCCTGAGCAGGGTGTGTTGTGAGACTGACAAGGCTGGACTGATAGAAAGTGTTGACCAAATACGCGAACCACATCCAAAGTATGAAGACGCATTTCACCGTCCAACGACTCTTGACATTCCTCCCGTGAAGAACGAGGTTGTCCAGTAGTATTAACACTACGTAACTTTTATCCTCCGTTCGAAGAAGCATTATTGCTATTATCGAGTAAATCACGATAGCCAATGCCAAGAGCAACCACACAGTTAATTCAAATTCTAAATAAGTGTTCTTCCAAGGACGCACGTTTCTGGCTCGTCGCACCACAAATCTTATCTCATCGGTGTAAACTAGGTGACCGTAAACATAAGAGAAGGCTGCTGCACGAGACGGAATGAGTAACATACCTGATATGTGTGTATCTACTTCGTTGTCTTGTATTTTTTTCAATATTCCAGCAGCTTGCATGTCTGCTGACACCGTGGAAAATTCATCAGCATCGCCATAGTCGTTTATAATATTAATATCAAATCCTATCATTTCCCCGATTAAGCGCAATATATATGGCTCCACTCCATTTCGAAGAGCAGGTGGTGCGGAAGATGATTCGTTTGAAGAGAGTATTGTATATGGCGGCCACTGGGTTATCAGTACATTCAACGTACAGTTCTGTAGTCCAGTTACAAGTTTTTCCGGGTACAAGTCGAGTGAGTGTGCTAGTGAACATTTTCCGAAACTGGTGGTGTTATCATAGCGTCTGCCGCAATTGTAGTTATCGAAAGGGTTGTAAGTGTAGAGGTGAGCGTCATCGGTAGCATTCACAATCAGCACTTTATTCGCATGCAGTTTGAGAAATGTGTCGAACATGATTCTGAGGTCGCTCTCGTTTAGACCTCTGACGATAACTAAGAAGCGGGCCTGGGGATTCCATGTTGATTCTTTGGTGACAGTAACAAAGTGACTGGCGAAGTAAGTGGCGTTTGTTGCAGATATCAGATATGCTTGGTGCGGGATAAGCAGTTTGGCAGATGCTCGTTTAGATATCACTGATATGATGTTAGCATCATTAAGGGCTTTCAGAAGTTCCTCATCTCGAACTCTATTACCGACGTAAGTCACTTCTTTTGCATCTGTAAAATATTTTACAATTATATCTATAACACATTCAATAAGTTTCTCGCTGTATGTTGGGCTTGGAATTTGTATATTGAGACAGCTTCCACTGGATAATAGACACACGAGCAGGTACACGGCCCGCATTTTGGAATATGGGAATTAGGAATTTTCTTAAACATAGGGCCTCTCTTCATAAATCACGATTTACTGGATAATGTCTGTATCTGTTTCAAATGACGGTGATTACACCCAATTAGCTGTTATAATTATTAGTGTGTGTATGACTCACATGTGATATCTACATCATTAGGATGCTTCTGATTTCTTAACTATCATTTACAAAATAGATACGTGGTGAAAGTGTATGATAATTAGTTTCAGTATTTTACACAGTACACTTATATTAGTCGGGTGAGTACTTTTAACTTTGATTTATTAAATATAAAAACAAGTTAGTAAAGGTGCAACTGTGTCTCATGACAAACAGCATCATCATCCGCCTAGCCTTTTCCGAACTATGTTGGGGTCGGCTTCCAGTCTGACCGGATGCAGCTGAATACTAGTATTTTACATGGAATGACTGCCGATCTGACCTCCACAACACAACAATACCTATTTCATGACAAACAAAGACCATTATAAGATTTAACATACAAAAAAACGCACGACCTCTCGTGTGGTTGTGTGGTGTCTCGGACCATGAAACTGGTCAATTTATGTTCTAGGAGTTTTTGAAATTTGCAAAAATAAAATGTTGGCTATAGCCATTCAAAATTTTATTTTTGCAGAATCAACATTATTATCATCGGGTTGTTCCCTGAGTACCCCGATCTCCGAGCCCCGAATACGACAAATATGATAATAATGTTGATTATTATCACATTTCTTTTTTTCTTCATCTGCCTAGCCTCTCCCCAACTATGGTGGGGCCGGCTTCCAGTCTCACCAGATGCAGCTGATCAACGTGTACGGTAAAATTCAAAAAAACTTGTGAATTTCCAAAAGTCATAGAACAAAACTAATTCAGTTACATGTTTATTATGTTATTCCTTGTATATGGTAATTTACGTTTATAAATATTTTGATTGTGGTAAACATGACACTTCCATTTAAGTAATTTTGGCGTGGAATATTTAAAACAGAAAGTCACCAATGAACATAAATAATTATAAATCTTTATTTATCTCAACATCAAAATTATCGTCACTGGTTAATATAAGCACAATCTCGGATATATAGATCACGCGGCTCTTCGACTAAGAACATGTTTTTTATAACAAAAAGTAGGATAAAGGTAACACATACATATAAAAAAATCGAAATAAGTAAACGAATACCCTTTAGATTAAGAAAAAATTGGCAGTTTATACAAGATAACTTCACTTTAAAATACATATAAAATTAAATAAGACACATTAACATAGAAAATAAACCCACTAGGACATAAATAAAGATGCATGCAAGTTATGAATATCTATTATTTTAATACAAGTACTTAAGTTACTTTCAATTGCTAGGTCAATAGGTGTTGAGGTGCTATAGGACATTATCGCTTTGCTTCCATTGATACTGGAAAACAACATAACAAACATGGAACAGTCGTTAAAACAAACCAAACATTAAAATAAAATGAGTAATTAATTACATTCTGAGCACATCTCACACAAAGACTAACGCCGCCTCACGCGATTTTTTGGTAAATATTCAATTAAGAAAGTAACAATAGAGACAGCACAGCCCACACCATACACACACCACGGGAGAGCAAAGCGAACCTCGAACTCTTTCTGAGAAAATCTTTGTTTCAGCGCTCTTGAAAAGTATTGATCCTGAATGCTCTTGTCCGCTAACCCATTCTCCCTCAACCGCAAAGCATTCAGTTGCAACTGACGCGTAATCGGAAAACCTTTGTAAAAGTAAAAACCAAACAAAAACTTCATGTAGGGCTTCTCAAAAGAATAAATCAAGGGATTGCCCCATTTGTCGTGTAAACGTGGCTTGTTGTATAAATAAGTGTAATGGGGTATAATTGAATACATGTCCTTAGTTTGACTTACAGTGATGAGGGCTTGTAATGTAGTGTTGCATTCATCTACCGCCGGAGCGTCTATAGGCACAGTTTGCATTTTTGTCATTTTTCTGTATTCAGTCGATAAGTATTTCCGTAGTGAGCCGCTAAAGCATGGTTTGTATTCGTATTCCAAAATGTCTTCTTCGGTTGAAACTTGGTATTCTTTGCTCGGGTCAGTAGTTAGACTAACTAGACTGGACTGGTAGAAAGTATTGATAAGGTATGCAAACCACACCCATATAATGAGGATATACTTTAGCGTCATCGAGCACCGAATTTCACGGCTTTGTAACAGTAAGTTTTGTAGCAATTCCAAGGCCACGTAGCCCTTATCATTCACTCGAAGTAGAAAGACCATCATTGCAAAATACACGGTGAACGAAAGCAGTAGCAACAACCACACAGTAGTATCGAATTCTATGTACACAGTTTTCCAAACAGGCACGAATGATGCTCTCTTCACTACAAACCGAATCTCGTCGTTGTAGTCATGGTAACCGCAGAGCCAGGTTAAAGCTTGAGCCCTCGTCAACACCATTATCATCCCTCCAAATATGACATCAGTTTCATTATTCCGAAGCATCAGCATAGGACCGCTGACTGTCATGTTAGGAGCAACCGAAGAGTACAAATCAGCGTTGTAGCTGTAATTAGAGATTACGTTAAATTGTTCTTTCTGTCTTAAAACTTTGAATATATATTCCTCTGTGCCCAATAAGATTTTTTCACCTTCAATTCTTAATGGGTTGATGCTGAAGGGTGGGCGATGTGCAACGGATGCTTTGAAGGTGCAGTTTCTGAGTCCGGTGACCAGTTTGTTTGGGTACAGGTTTTGGGTAGCTTGTGAGCACAGCCCGAGGTTGATGACGTCGTTGTAGTATTTGCCGCAGCCGTAATTATCAAACGGGTTGTAGGTGTAAAGGTGGGCCTCAATGCTTCCATTCACGACCAGCACGTTGTTAACATGCAGTCTCAAAAGCTCATCGAAGATGACACGTAGCTCATCGTTGCGCAGCGTTTCAACAATAACCAAGAAACGCGCGTATGGGTTCCATGTTGGGTCCGTCATGAGGTATTCGAAATATTCCGTAAAGACAGTCACATTTTTCGAATTTATCAAATATCCTTGGTTCGGCAAAAAGGACTGGTATGTCGAATTTCTGGTGACCAGGGAAAAGTTCTGTGTTGAATGGATTGTTTTGAGTAGCTCTTCATCATTGGTGTTCAAATTGACGTATGTTAATTCCTTGTGTTCATTGTAGTATTTATTGAGTATATCGGTGACACACTGAATGAATTGTTCGTTTTTAAGATGTTGTAGCGGCAATGTGATCTGGCACTGTCCTACCACGTAAAGCACGGACATCAAATAGTATGCGACTATCATTTTGTAGCGTGACAACGACAGTGATTGCTTCATATTTGACGCCTATTGATTACTATGAAGATAAGGAAATTAATCATCCTAACGTGCTTTGAAATTGTTTTCAAACGTTTCCGTAGTCGCGTGCATTGCTTTTGCGCTTAGATTTTTATCGATGAATTAACACGATTAGTCCTTTACTGCCTTTGCAAATGAAAAATCTATGAATATAAAATAATTCCGTTTATTTTTTTTATAAACACAAGGTCAACGTTTGGCGTCTCTGTTGTTTAATGTCTCGTTTTGTTCTAATACGAATTACATTGATTTAGGTGCCCGTAAAATAGGAAACTCCTTAATTTGATTTAGATTTCCTAATGACTTTGTTATTACCGTATAATAACACAGTTACAGGCACCAAAGTAAGTCATTATAAGACAGCAGAATAATTTTCATATAATTCACCTTGTTTTCTTAGTAATTCTTACACCTATGTCATTATTTTTAACCGACTTCCAAAAAGGAGGAAGGTCTATGGGGCATGTCTCTGAGTTTGTCCCATTTTAATATTGGGATGACCTAATGATGGTTTTCGGATATGAATAGTGGAACTCCTAAATGGCGGGGTATTATCGGTGTGTAAAGATGGTTGCTGTTGGTAACATAAACATTGTAAAATCAGTCCATCATTGACCAGCTGAGAGTGGAGACAAAAATCCTCAAAGGATTAGAAGAATCCAACCGTGTTTTTGAGTTATTTGCTATTGGTACCAGTTACATTGCAAAGTCACATTATCACAGCTACATCATCGATATATTTTGTTCGAAGATTTATTTTTTAAATTAAGTATCTTTAAATTTTTGGTATACCTAGTGCAAATTTCATCAAACTCGGTTCAGTAGTTTTTAGGATCATCATCTTCCAGTCCTTGTCCCATATTACTTGGGGTCGGTGCAAGATATGGATATAACAAAAATACAAAAAAAAATATATTAAAAATACTTTTTGCAAAAACTTCCAAAAAACTGTCTTTTGTTACTTCTTCCTTAATTTTTGTCATCGACTTTCGAAACCAAGGTTATAAAAATAATAGCAGCAGAACTTCATTGAGGTGAGAAATTAAAACAGTAAGGTTTTATTGGATGATTTTATTTAAATTAAAAACTGTCAGTGATGGTTGCAATTCGACACTAAAAATTAAAATTACATAAATTTATGTAAAGTAAAATTCAGAAGCATGTCATTTTGATTAGGTACTGTTTGAACAATCATTTATGTTAAGTTTGAAGCTAGTGCAATACAGGTAATACGATAAGTTAAAGGGCAAAATTTACAGACTGTACTTTGACTTTGTTTGCTTTGATAATGTTCTCATATAGTACCTAAGAGTGAGTGAATTAAATCAAGTCTGTTTTTTTTGTGAACAAATACATTGTAAAGTTATGAAGACATGGTTTATATTTCAAGTACCCATATTTAAATCTTTTGTCTGCGTTTGTCCCATGTCACTTGGAGTTGGTGTAAAAAAAATATCTGCCATTGTTTGTTGACAAAACCAAACAATTTTATAAAAAAAATTAAAGTTTATTTAAAGTTTATTTATGATATTCTATTTATACACACAATTTAAATATTCATGAAATATTTAAGCTTCAAAGCCATACCTTACTGCTTGAACAATCATATTTTCTGAGACAAACATCTTTTCACACTGCATTCTGAACATAGTATTAGTGCGATAAGAGCCAGTTTTCGAGAAAGTGTATTGAAAAACTACATTTTGATACACGTGAAAAACTTTGTTATTGCAAACGAGGTGGAATTCACGCCCAAGTCGCAGGCGAGGGTGTTGTGAGGGTGTTATGGAGCCGAAAACTGCAGTAACATATGCCCACGTGTATCAAACGAGATTTTTCAACACACTTATGAAGAAGTAAAATAATAAAATGAAAAGTATTTTTGTCATTAACTACACACATCAAAAGTGTCTAGGGATCAAGCATTTTTATGCGGATTTCTTGAGATTGAGATGTGGCTTTGTAATAAATTTATGATTTTATAAATTTATATGGATCCTTTTTGGTGCATTTTTCATAATTTGAATCAGGAACTCTCAATCAAATTCGAGTAAAAGATGAAAATAAGCTGTCAATATTTTCCCTATAAAAACATACAACGCATTGAAGACATTATTAGTGCTACTGTTTCCCTACTACTGATTAAAACCAACGTTATTATGGAGCGGCGACGTCATTTAAGCAGGGAAGAAATGCTCAGAGCCGTGGGAATGATAGAAGCTGGTTCCCGGCAACGTACTGTGGCTTTAGCTCTGAATACAAGTCAGAGTGTTATCAGTCGACTTTGGACACGTTACCGAAGCACTGGTACCGTGGCTGAGCGCCATGGAGGACGGTATCGCTGCACCACACGGAGACAAGACCGATACATTCAAATCTTAACTCGAAGAGCTCCAACAATAACCGCCATGATGTTAGCCGTGAGGCTTCATCACTCTTCAGGGAACTTAATTAGCGACCAAACAGTCAGAAACCGCTTGCATGAAGTGAACCTTCATTCCCGAAGACCGCTACGGGTACCACCTATAGCAATGCACAATCGTAGGATTCGATATCAATGGGCTCTTGAACACAGAAATTGGGCAGAAGAACAATGGCGTTTCGTGTGCTTTTCTGATGAGTCTCGTTTTGGTATGAGACCGGATACAAGACGTATACGACACTGGAGAACCCCTGGACGCCAACAGCGATTAAAATCCTGCCAGGAAGTCCATCCTTATAGTGGTGGAACCATCATGGTATGGGCGGGTATTTGGATCGGCGGAAGAACTGAGTTGATTTGGATCAGAGGCAACCTCAACGCTCAAATTTATGCTGAGACGATTGTATCAGACATCATCGTTCCTCTACAAGTGCAAATCGGTCCCTTATTTCAGTTAATGCATGATAATGCACGACCGCACACCGCAAGAGTTGTAAGACAGACTCTCGCCGCAGCTAACATCAATGTACTGCCCTGGCCTGCTCAGTCGCCAGACTTGAACCCGATTGAGCATGCATGGGATATGCTACAGAGAAGAGCTCTGCCGAATATGGAGGGTATCCAGTCGCAAGAAGACCTTTTTTTGTTGTTGCAACGAACATGGGCGGCCATTCCACAGCGTGATTTGGATGAACTCATTTTGAGTATGCCAAACCGATGTTCTTGTGTTGTTAGTGTTCGCGGTAGAAACACGGATTATTAATTGTTTAAGTTACCCAATAAAATTTTAAAGAAAACTGTTATTTCAGTCTTTTTTTCGAACTTTAATGTTAGTGGTTCAAATGTCAAAAAACCCTTTATTAGGAAAATGGCAAATTTCTTTATTAATGCAAAGTTGACTTGGTTTATCGTTACTGTGACAAACGAAAACACTTTATTTGATGAATCCTTAAAGAAAATTTTAATTAATATCAATCAGGAGAAAAGTTATTGCAAAAATATATGTTGATCCCTAGATACTTTTGATGTGTGTATAAGGAAATTAAATGATTTGTTCAAGGAGAGGCAAAGGTATGAAGCCGCTAAAGAGCCTAATGTGAAAATATTTAAAATTCAAATAGTTTTGATTTAGAACACAAATAAATGTTAATTTGTTAATAAAAGAAAATTATTGAATAAATAATAATGTTTATTGATGATATCCTGTTCATTAAACACAATTTAAATTTTCATTAAATATGAAGGCCTTAAAAACATGCGCCGCTTTGCTGTTACAAAAAAGCAATCACCGCCGACTATAGGGAATTGAACAGTTGTTCAATGTTATCTGTGGCCAAATCAGGAAAAATAAAAACCCTCGTGTGTGATAAATAAAAATAATCCATGAGTGTGAAATACACTGCATTTTGAATCTAGTGCGATAAGAGCCAGTTTTCGAGGAAGTGTATTGAAAATGCTTTTCCTTAGCTAATAACAATCCAATATATTTTTTGACTTTGCCATTATCGTTTTCATTCTTTCTTTCTTTATCGTGTGGTTAGTGCCTAACCTGGTGTCAGAGTTTTTATGCCGCCCATGGGCCTCTGACTTGGCTTTTACATGCCGCCGAGAAATATCTCTCAGGCATGCTGGTTTCCTTACGATGTTTTCCATCACCGAAGCAAGTGATAATTATAGGTACAATAAGCACATAATTCCGAAAAATCAGAGGTGCGTGTCTTGGGTTCGAACTCGAGAACTATGACTCGGCAGTCCAACGGTCACACCACTAGACTATCACTGCTCGTTTTCAGTGATAGAATGTCTTTCCTAGGCCCTCTGATGAGATTTTAATGTACATAAGTTGCTATAGATAAATAAATTGTAACACGATAGCAATTTTGGTGTCGAGACAAAATCAACACGAGAAGTGGGCGTGACATCATTATGTGGGTTATTTTGTGTGTTTGTTGATTTATCTTATTAGCTAGCAACATCATAACAGTAATAAGAAAGTAATTTACTATTTAAGAGAGAGAGTTTTAAAAAGAGTGCTGTTCGTACTTCAATAGAAGGTGACGTTTGATGCACGGAACGCTTGTTGTGATATGAGATTAAGTAACATTCTCTTAAACATAAATCATCATTTACTAGATAATTATAAAAAAATTTATATATATTTGTTTCAAATGACGGTAAAACCACCCACGTGGCTGTAGGGGTTATAATTATTAGTGTGACATGACTAACATGTGATATCTACATCGTTGATGATTTCTTAACTTTCATTTCCAAAGTACCGACCTAGTATATCGATAGTTGTAATGTAGACACAGCTCAGGGCGAGTCAATTATTTAATAATTTAAGACTTACTTACATTCATTATTAGATATTGCCCTACTTGTAACATATAAAAGTCGTTAAAACACACCGAACATTTATGTAAAGTTATTAATAACACAGTTCTTACAAAGACTAACGCTGCTTCACGCGATACGGAATATTCAACATCGAATATTCAATTAAGAAAGCGACAATAGATATAGCACACCCAATAACATACACACACCACGGGATAGCAAAGCGAACTTCGAACTCTTTCTGAGAAAATCTTTGTTTCAGCGCTTTTGAAAAGTATTGATCCTGAATGCTCTTGTCTGCTAACCCATTCTCCCTCAACCGCAAAGCATTCAGTTGCAATTGACGCGTAATCGGAAAACCTTTGTAAAAGTAAAAACCATACAAAAACTTCGCGTAGGGCTTCTCAAAAAAATAAATCAAGGGATTGCCCCATTTGTCGTGTAAACGTAGTTTGTTGTTTAAATAAATGTATTGTGGTATAAGTGAATACATGTCCTTAGTTTGACTAACAGTGATGACGGCTTCTAAAGGAGTGCTGCAGCCCTCCACCTCCGGAGCGTCTATCGGCGGCACAGTTTGATTATTTGTCAAGTGTCTGTGTTCAGTCGATAAGTATTTCCGTAGCGAGCCAAAGAAGCAAGGTTTGTATTCATAATTAAAAATGTCTTCTTCGGTTGAAACTTGGTATTCTTTGCTCGGGTCAGTAGTTAGACTAACTAGACTGGACTGGTAGAAAGTATTGATAAGGTATGCAAACCACACCCATATAATGAGGATATACTTTAGCGTCATCGAGCACCGAATTTCACGGCTTTGTAACAGTAAGTTTTGTAGCAATTCCAAGGCCACGTAGCCCTTATCATTCACTCGAAGTAGAAAGACCATCATTGCAAAATACACGGTGAACGAAAGCAGTAGCAACAACCACACAGTAGTATCGAATTCTATGTACACAGTTTTCCAAATAGGAACCAATGATGCTCTCTTCACAACAAATAGTAGCTCGTCGTCGTAGTCATGGTAACCGCAGAGCCAGGTTAAAGCTTGAGCCCTCGTCAACACCATCATCATCCCTCCAAATATGACATCAGTTTCATTATTCCGAAGCATCAGCATAGGACCGCTGACTGTCATGTTAGGAGCAACCGAAGAGTACAAGTCAGCGTTGTAGCTGTAGTTAGAGATTACGTTAAATTGTTCTTTCTCACTTAAAACTTTGAATATATATTCCTCTGTGCCCAATAAGATTTTTTCACCTTCAATTCTTAATGGGTTGATGCTGAAGGGCGGGCGATGTGCTACTGATGCTTTGAAGGTGCAGTTTCTGAGTCCAGTGACCAGTTTGTTTGGGTACAGGTTCTGGGTAGCTTGTGAGCACAGCCCGAGGTTGATGACGTCGTTGTAGTATTTGCCGCAGCCGTAATTATCAAACGGGTTGTAGGTGTAAAGGTGGGCTTCGATGGTTCCATTCACGACCAGCACGTTGTTAACATGCAGTCTCAAAAGCTCATCGAAGATGACACGTAGCTCATCATTGCGCAGCGTTCCAACAATAACCAAGAAACGCGCGTATGGGTTCCATGTTGGGTCCGTCATGAGGTACTCGAAATATTCCGTAAAGACAGTCACATTTTTCGAATTTATCAAATATCCCTGGTTCGGCAAAAAAGACTGGTATGTCGAATTTCTGGTGACCAGGGAAAAGTTCTGTGTTGAATGGATTGTTTTGAGTAGCTCTTCATCATTGGTTTTCAAATTGACGTATGTGAATTCCTTGTGTTCATTGTAGTATTTATTGAGTATATCGGTGACACACTGAATGAATTGTTCGTTTTTAAGATGTTGTAGCGGCAAGGTGATCTGGCACTGTCCTACCACGTAAAGCACGGACATCAAATAGTATGCGACTATCATTTTGTAGCGTGACAACGACAGTGATTGCTTCATATTTGACGCCTATTGATTTTATCTATGAAGATAAGGAAATTAATTATCCTAACGTGCTTTGAAATTGATTTGAAACGTTTCTCTGGCCGCGTGCCTCGCTTTTGTCTTGCTTTGTAGCTTTCTATCGATGAATTAACAAATGAGAGCTTTACTGTTTTTGTAAATGAAAAATCTTGGAACATAAAATAATTACATTCTACACACACTAGCACAAGAACATCGCACAGTGTCTCTATTGCTGGTTTCAGTACAAATGTATCGTGTTGTTCTGATACGAATAATGTTGATTGAGGTACCTTTAAAATAAACTCCTTAATCTTATTTAGATTTCCTAATGACTTTTTTATTACCGTATAATAACACAGTTTCAGGCACCAAAGTAAGTCATTATAAGACAGCCGTATAATTTTCACCTTGTGTTTTTACACTTATGTCATTCTTTTTAACCGACAAGGTGGAGTTTCCATGTTCGTGTGTATGTATGTATTTTTTTTAATGTATGCGGAATGCCTCCGAGTTTGTCCCATTTTAATATTGTGTTGAACTGATGATGGGTTTCGGAGATGAATAGTGGAACTCCTCAACGGTTGGGGATAATTGGATCATGTTTGGAGATGTTTGCTGTTGGTAACATAAATATTGACAAACCAGTCTCTCATTGCCCATCTGAGGGAAAAGAAAAAATTCAACTCCACAACCGACTACAGGAATCAAACCTTGTTTTGAGTTATTTGCTACAGGTACCGGTTACATTGCAGAGCCTGTACACCATCGCTCATGTTGGTGTCTGATGATATTTTTTTTAAATGAAGTATCTTAAATTTTTTGGGCTTGTGCAAGTTTCATCAAACTTAGTTCTGTAGTTTTTAGGATCATCATCTTCCAGCCCTTGTTATTTTCCTATGACTTGGGGTTCGCGCAGGATATGGACATAATGGGTGTAAAAGTACCCTAAACGAATCCGAAAGGCACTTGTCCTCACCGTGATAGCGATTTTCTTTTGTATTAGACCATACCCAGGAACCTTCTAGTTACGGAGATATTGGGCGCGAAAGTTCCAACAATTTCACTTTTTTTTTCATACAAGTTTATAATGTTTTTATTTTTTATTTTTATTTATTTATCTACTTACATTTACCATTACAGGCTAACCCAATGCGATAAATGCGCAAAAATGACAAACAATGCATTCCTTGTGAATTCACTCAGAGAACAATAAAAT
This sequence comes from Standfussiana lucernea, assembly GCA_964057025.1. Taxonomy (NCBI): domain Eukaryota; kingdom Metazoa; phylum Arthropoda; class Insecta; order Lepidoptera; family Noctuidae; genus Standfussiana; species Standfussiana lucernea. Next base: position 14,277,084 of record OZ059794.1, read on the forward strand.
AGGTCCATCTCACTCGCTACGAGGTTGAGCGTGCGGAGTGCACGCGTCAGCGGCGCTTCTTCCGAGCGCGCAGCTCCACTAGTTAAACTCCACTGTTAAAAGTTTGCTTTAAATACCTCCACGACCCCGTACCATTCAATGCATCCGTCAGCACTATGATTTGAGTGCGTTACATAGAGTCCTACCGTAAAACATGAATTTTCACCAAAAACAAAATATTTTCCCAGCAATAATTTTGCGTAGAGTTACTTGGTTTGATGTACAGAATGCTTGGTTGACGGCTTCGTGAGGGGTCCTATTACACTTTGTATAACAAACCGCTGTTGTTTTAAAAGTTTATCGGGCTCTAGCTAATTGATTAGTAGAACATCAAGCGTCTTTGAATTAATTTAAAAAATAGGTTAAAGTTTTATTTTGCCAACCGACAATAATAAATCATTACCCACTGTTGGTACTCGATAGATCGAACGACAACTATGTGTTAATACTTAAGATATTTTTGTTATGTATGTTCTTTTTGAGACATACATTTCTTTAAACTGAACCAAACATTTTTACCAAAATACCTTTTTGTAAAAACTTTTGTTATTTTTTGGAATTCGGTTGTATTTTGTTATAAAGATAATCACCAGTGATTTGATTCGAATAAAATAATAGTAGCAAAACTTCATTGAGGGGAAAAATTAAAACAGTAAGTTGTGCAGTTTCATTGTATGATTTTATATTTTAATTTGTAAAAACTGTCAGTGATGTGAATGTTACAATTCCACACGGCATGTTAAAATTACATAGGTACCTATAAAATTCAGTAGCACGTCATTTTTATTAGGTACTGTTTGATCAATCATATTTTCTGAGACACACATCTTTTCACACTGCATCCTGAACCTAGTATTAGTGCGATAAGAACCAGTTTTCGGGAAAGTGTATTGAAATAGTACATTTTGATACATGTGAAAACGCGAGGGTGTTATGGAGCCGAAAACTGCAGTAACATATGCCCACGTACATATCAAACGAGGATTTTCAACACAATTATGAAGAAGTAAAATAATAGAACGAAAAGTATTTTTGTCATTAACTATAAGCAAATTAAATTATGTATTTATTCAAGGAGAGGCAAAGGTATGAAGCCGCTAAACAGCCTAATATGAAAAATAGAAAATTCAAATAGTTTTAATTTAGAACTCAAATAAATAAATAATTGAACATTTTAATGAAAGATCAAAATCGAAAGGAATCTGGTATAAAAGTATACAATGTGAGCCTCCTCATATACCTTGGTTCACGGGATCGAAACTGAATAGAAGTCAAATTGTTGCTGCGCATCGTCTGCGGTCAGGACATATTCCACTAAACAACTTTGCTTATCTAATGAGAACAGCTGATTCTCCAATCTGTGAGGTGTGTGGCAAGTTAGAGGATGCACAGTATGTGTTGGTGGAATGTGTCCGACATACTAATAAGAGAAACGCAGTTCTCAATAGGATGAATTTGTCGGCACTCGATATTGGAGTTTTCCATAGTATTTTAGCTAAGCCTACCTCTGAAACAGCAAAAATATTATATAATCTTTTATTAGATAAGTAAAAGTAATTAGATTTAGTTCATTCTGTTTTGTGTAATTTTAATAAGCTAAGTTTAATAAGTTTAGAAAGTAAGTTGATATAGGTATGTAAAAGTACGATGGGATTGCCATCGTCGCATTTGTGTACAAAAATCCATTAAAAAAAGAATAAAAAAAAAACTCAAATAAATATTAATTTGTAGATTAAAGAAAATTATTCAACAAATAATAATGTTTATTTATGATATTCCGTTCATAAACACAATTTAAATTTTCATTAAAAATGAAGGCCTTAAAACATGCGCCGCTTTGCTGTGACAAAAAAAGCAATCACCGCCGACTATAGGGAATTGAACAGTTGTTCAATGTTATCTGTGGCAAAATAAAGAAAATTAAAAACCCTGGTGTGTGATAAATAAAAAAAATCCATGAGTGTGAAATACACTGCATTCTGAATCTAGTGCGATAAGAGCCAGTTTTCGAGGAAGTGTATTGAAAATGCTTTTCCTTAGCTTATATTAGATTGTTCCAATAGGTTTTTGACTTTACCATTATCATTTTCATTGATAGAATGTCTTTCCTAGGCCCTCTGATGAGATTTTAATGTTTGTGTACATAAGGTGCTTCTATAGATAAATAATTGTAACACGATAGCAATTTTGGTGTCGAGACAAAATCAACACGAGAAGTGGGCGTGACATCGTTATGATGGTTATTTTGTGTGTCTTATTAGCTAGCGACCTCATAACAGCAATAAGAATGTAATTTACTATTTATTTATTTGTTATGATGGTCACCCATCCACAGTCCGACCTAGGCAAACGCGGCTTAACCTTGAAGATCAACCTGCGCGGCTGTTATTATTTAGCCAAAGAAATAGTAGTGAACAAATGAATATATTCAATAAATAGCCACAATTATAACAAATGATGACATGATTTTATTCATTTTTTTTTTTAATATCTCGGTTCCGATGCATTTTGGAAATAATTGTTTATATGTAGAAGAAAATGAATGTTGTGTTCTTTCTAATAAAATTAGTTTGATGTTCCCATTTTTCAACCATATCGTCTCCTCAACACCATTTAATTTTTTTTCAGATCTCTGCCGCCCAGAATTACAGCGCCAAAAACAAGACTTTTGCAGTCATCACCAACATTATCACATTTTGATCGGGCTGTCAGTTCTCACACATAACATAACATCACACCTGTAATCCCCGAAGGGTTAGGCAGTGATGTATCTAATCGTACCCCCACATTTCGCCAGTTATGTCGATGTCCTATTTCATAGGGGGCGAGCCTATTGCTATTTATTATTGCATCACAACAAAATTTCCACGTGAACGAAGTCGCGGGCAACAGCTGGTACAAATATAATTATATAATTTGGATATTTAACTATATTTGTTTCAAATGACGGTAATTACTATCCAATTAGCTGTTAGGGGTTATAATTATTAGTGTGGCATGAGTGACATGTGATGTCTATACATCACATTGTGTTTATATATTGAATATCATAAATAATCATTAATAGACTAAAGTTGAAACTCCTTAATCTTATTTGGATTTCCTAATGACTGTTATGAGCGTATACCTAATAACATAGTTTGAGGCAACAAAGTAAGTCATTATCAATCAGCTATATAATTTTTTGGACTTCATAGTGTTTTCTTAATCAAATTTAGGATAGCTTTAATTTTTTTTAAACACTTTCTCGAAAACTGGCTCTTATCACACTAATAGTAGTGCAATAAGAGCCAGTTTAACCTACGTTCAGAAATGCAGTGTAAAATGTGTAAATGGAATGCAGTGTAATTCACACTCGTGGTTTTTTCATTTATTTCTACTAGTGTTCTATTTCCACGGATAACTATAAACTAAGTTCCTAATAATAAGTTCCTAGTTAAATTCCTATAGTCGGCGGTGATTGTTTTCTTTTTAAATCTCAGCAAAGTGGAGGCCTTTAAAGGCTTAAATATTTTATGAATATTTAAAATGTATTTATAAATAGAATATCATAAAAAAATATAAAAAATAGTTTTCTCAGCAAATTAACATTTATTCGTGTCCTAAATTCAAAAATATTAGAATTTTTTATATTAGCTGTTTTGCTGCTTCATACTTCTGCTTCTCCTTCAATCTGTGAAGGCAGAGCGTGGAAAAAAAATCTTAATAATAAATGAAAAAAATACTTTTCGTTCTATTATTTTATTTCTTCTTAAGTGTATTGAAAAACGTCGTTTGGTACGCGTGGACATTTGTCACTGCAGTACTCGGCTGCAATGACAAAGTTCCCACTTGTATCAAAATGTACTATTTTAATCTAAAACTTAAAACACCGAAAACGCTATCCACCACATTGTGTCGTCATTTGATTTGTAAACTGACAAACATCATTTATAATCCACAGCTTTTCTGGATTCTTTAGCGATGTACTTATTGCATTCTCGATGTGTGTACCTCAACCTCGTGTATACAGTAACCATAATTACTAAATTAACCATGTAAAATATCGTCGTAACTAATAGTTCATTCATACAATCATTTTGTAAACTCAGACAGTCAGTGTTCGCATATTATGAAGAAAAAAAAACATTTTTTTAATCTAAAATCTATCTTTTACACAGTACTAATTAAACAATAACCGTTAAAGACCTTCTATAAAAAGTTTCAACTATTGTAGTCGAACTTCATGGAGGAGAAAAATTAAAACGGTAAGGTTTTGCTTGTATGATTTTATTTCAATTAAAAATTGTCAGTGATGGTAACAATGTCACACTAGATTTGAAAGTTACATTAACTAGGTATGTTCTATATGTTAAGTAATACATTAAAATACATTTTGATTACTGTGTCAGCTATCATATCATTATTAGGTGTGAAGCTAGTGCTACCTATATAATTGCCATGCAAAATAGTGAGTCCCACATGGTTAATATTTCAATAACCCATATCGTCGTTGAAGCTTAGATTATAAAGAAAAATATTTTTTTTGCTTTTGAGATATTTGTTTAAATTTAAATTCATTTAGCTATGGTTTACATATTAGGAATTTCTGCATATGAATTACTAGGTAACATTATTTGTATATTATATTAAATTAAATAATAAATATATATTATTATTAAAGGTTATTTATTCTTAATACTTAAGAATTATTCAACAACAACATTATTATTACGTATATTATATAAGGTCTATCTGTTCATACACGAAATCTCTTAAGGGGTCACTGTACCCTAAAATCGGGAAAAAAAATCTACAGTTCCTTACATTTTGACGAGTTATGCGAACATAACAGGGAACAGCTGATTTTTTTTATTCAGGGTCGGTCCCATAGTAAAAGTTGTTCATAATGATGAGTACAATGTCCTCTTAAGAGATTTCGTGAATAGAATAGATGTACCTTATATATTTTAAAAATTCATTAAATTGAAGAATCATTTTATGTATATTATCCAGCACTACAGTTACATGGTGGCTTGAAATCTCGAAATATACTTTTTGGATCATGATTAAACATTTTTTTTAAATTAGCTAACGCTCAAATGGGAAATTTTACATTCAATAATTAACAGGCAATCCTGTAAACATGGCTGTCAAATGGCATTACATCTTTGGATAAAATTACACTTTATTAATTTAATTGTTTCTTTACAATATAGTTATTTAAAGTTTACCTACCGATGATAGGTAACTTTTTTAGTTGTTTTCCTCGTCCTTTGTATTTCCTCCACACTTTTATAGCGCAAATCATCATTTTAATTATGTCACTGAATGCGTCTTTACCATACAATGACAGTGACGTCACTGAGCGGGCGGAACGAGCCTATGATCCCACAGTGGCCTGATAGTTTTTTTGACGTTTTGACGCTCGAACTCTCTATCTAGACATGTATATAATCTAAGCGTTGAAGTTAAAAAAAATGTAGTGAACAGCTGTTTTTTTTTTAATAATCGACGAAAAATTTCTGTGTGGGGTGGTTCAGAATGGTGTACTGAACACCTGTTGGCTTAGCGTCGCGTCGCTGACCCTTCCATCCTGAAGATACTGAGTACTAATTATATCTGGGTAATCATTATAACACAATAACAATTTTGGTGTTCGTTACGAAATCAACACGACAAGTGGGCGTGACATCATTATGCGTGATTTATTAGTTAGTAACGTGTTTTCGTGAATGTAGGTACATCAATCAGAGGTTATTTTTTGTTTTCGTTGATATAACTAATTAGCTAGCTAGGTATCTGTGTATAATATTCTTCATGCATATTTAATTGGCTTATTGGTAGACCGTTTTGTGTTAGATAAGTAGTTAGAATATACTTTGTTGTACACCTTAATCGTGACAACTCTTTTTTTTACAATCTTGCTAATTTTATGGTAACACTGGTGATATCATCGCTAATAGTGATATCTTCTAGACAACCTTTTAATGGACTATTTAGGCATATTAACTTCTATGATAAATGTCACTATAGCAACTGAACATCCGAAAATGTAAATTCTCCAGGGAATAGCGAAACGAGCCTGAAATTCTTTCTCGTGATAATGATGTTTAACTTGTTTCAGGTAGTTCATATCATTCATAACTTTATCTACTAGACCGAGCTCCCTTAGTCGCAAGGCCGTATGAAGCAAATAGTTTATCATAGGGAATCCTTTATACAAGAAAATTGAGAATATTACCTTCGAATAAGGCTTGGGTAGTGTTATAACTCGAGAATATCCATACTCATCTAAAAACGCCTGCTTATTGTATTGATATTGTCCATTCATAAAGATCGTGTATAGATCCTTTGAATTCGCTACCGTTTGGACACTTTCAATCATACCGTCGCAGCCATCGATTCTCTTATAGCCATCATCGGATGTTACTGATTCCAAATAATATAACTCCATCACTGAGCTAAAGCAAGGCTTAAGTTTGAACAGCGCTATGTCTTCTTCCTTTGAAATTTGATATTCTTGAGCAGGGTTAGTAGTGAGGCTGAACAGACCAGACTGGTAGAAAGTGTTGACTAAATACGCGAACCACATCCAAAGTAGGAGGACGCACTTCACCGGCAACCGACTTCTGATGCTGTGTCCGTGAAGAACAAGATTGCCCAGGAGAGTTAAGACAACATAGCTTTTGTCGTTCGTGCGAAGCAGAATTATTATTAGCAGCGAGTAAAATATGAGAGCTAGAACTAATAGTGCCCACACAGTTGATGTAAATTCAAGATAAACATTTTTCCATGCAGGTACCTCTGACGCTCGTTTCACCACAAATCGTATCTCATCTGTGTAAGCCAGATGACCGTACACGTAGGAGAACGCCAGTGCACGAGATGGTGTCAGTAACATTCCTCCAATCGCTCCATCCGCTTCATTATCTTGTATCTTTTTTAATGATCCTACTGCTTCCATATTGGAAGAAACTGTTGGGTATTCTTCGACCGCATTATAATCATTTATAATGTTGATTTTGAATCCTTGCATTCGCCCAATCAATTGGAATAAGTATGGCTCCGCTCCATAACGAAGTGGATGAGACGAGTCCGAATCATTTGTAGATAGTATCGTATAGGGAGGCCACTCAGTTATGATGAAATCAAATGTGCAGTTCCGTAGTTTTGTGACCGGTCTCTTCGGGTACAAGTCATAAATCCAAGCTTGCGAACACTCTCCGTAGCTGATAATGTCATCATAGCGTTTACCGCAACCGTAGTTATCGAACGGGTTGTAACCATATAAGTGAGCTTCTTCGGTTGCGTTTACAACCACAACATGCCTTGCGTGCAGTTTTAGAAAAGTGTCGAAAACGATTCTGAGGTCGTTTTCTTTAAGATCTTTGACAATGACCAAAAAACTTGCCAGCGGATTCCATGAAGCTTCTCTGGTTACATTAGGAAAGTTTTTGGCGATAAAAGTTGCATTTTTGCGAGATAATAGATATACTTCGTGTTGGATAAACAGAACTTTAAAAGTTTCTCTAGAAAATAGTAATAATGAAACAGTATTTGCATAGTTTATGGCTTTCAAGAGGTTCTCGTCTTCTGCTTTATTGCCTAAGTACGTAAGGACTTTTCTTTCGGCATAATGTTCTCGGATTATATTGGTAACGCATTTTATCAGTTTCTTGTTTTTCGGTGAGTCCGGTAATGGTATCTTGAAACAGTCCCCGCTGTAGTATAACAGACAGATGAGCCAGTACACGACCAACATTTCGGGAAGTGGAACAGAACATTGATATGGTTTTTTCTTTTTTTGTACAAAGGGATTTTTTTAAAATCATTAATCAAAGCTTATATGTAGGTGTACTCTTCAAATCTGACGCTGATTAGTAAGTATCGGACATTATTTGTAATTAGGTCTGGGTTGTCAGCCTAACGGATAATGATTAGCAGTATTCAAAGCAATTTGCCTTAATGAGAGCCTTGTGACATTGTATTGGTGTCTAGAGTTTTTCGCCTTTCTCGGTATGTTCAAAAATTATTAGTGAAATTAGCCAAAATAGTTTTTATACCACGTAGACAATAACTAAAAATAAATACAATAGTTGCTAAAACGCTGCCTGCTAAAAAATAAAGTCAAAATCAGCCCAACATCGTAAATATCTTTAAACTTCTTACAGTACGGGTGTTTAGTGCAAATACCTTTATTTTTTTGACAGAAGTATGAAACTTGACACAGTCGTTCCTTGAGTCATAATAAGCCGATTAAGATCGGTAGCCCTTCTTCCAGCAATCTGATCACGATAACGAACCGCGAAGACGGGTTCCATGTTGGATCTTCGAGAAAATATTTAAAACATTCTGCGAATTCAGTTGCATTCTTTGCGTTTTTGAGATATTCTTGGTGCCTAAAATATGACTGTGTCGTCGTTTGTCTGAACACCATCGTTGTGACGGTTGATAAGATAAGTGAAGCGCTTTCAGAATCTCGTAGTCGTCAGATTTCATATCGACGTATGTTAACGTCTTTTCATCAGAAAAGTATGTTCCTACTATATCGGTTGTACACAACATCAAATTCAGATTTTGCAGTTCTTTAGAAAATAAGGCATTTTCACTTTTGTACTTGAAATATTACAAAGAAAAAAATAAGTAAGCAACCAACATTTTTGGATGGATATTTCTATACGATATATGCTTTTAGTTATCTAAGGCTGGGTAGGTTTATTATGAACTTAAATAGGTTTTTTAGTACCTTTTGTTTCATATTTAAAGTAAAATGCCATTAAAAAAAGCAACTAGATATTTTATAGTAATGGATCGAGGTTGTTTTACATATATTTAATGCTCAGATTCCAATCAGAGTTTAACCACATAACTCCTCCTTTTTTTAAAGTCTGTTAAAAATGGTCTTTCGAGGACGGTTAATAACTGCGTTTTGTCTTGGAGGGTTAATTATAAAAAACGTTTTTGCAAAAAAAATAACCGACTTCCAAAAAAAAAAAAGTGGAAAATAACTTTACTTTCGGAATTCGGTGACTATGGTTTGTTTCATTGACTTTTTTGGCACCGACTTCCGAAAGTAAAATTATTTTCCACTTTTTTTAGTGTTGTTTTTGGAAGTCGGTTATTTTTTTTGCAAAAACGTTTTTATTTTGCATCACACACAAATCCTTGTCAATTACGAGTATCATTTTCGCAATTTCTTTTACATCGATGACATATTTTTTCCAGCTATTTTGATTTAAAAACCAAACTGCTGAACAGATTTTGGTGAAGTTTCTATGGGACCAATCGGGAAGCAGATCCATTCAGATAAAAGAAGAATTTTTCAAATCGGTGCATAAATGACGAAGATATGAGGTAACAAACACAAAAAAAATAGTACAACCGAATTGAGAAACTTTTTTTGAGAAAAAGGAGGACCTTTTTTTTGAAGTCGGTTAAAAATACAATCAGTTGAAAATACGGAAATAAATTAATTTTCATGTTTCTAAGGACTTTTTCAATTTGCGTACAAAATCCAATAAAATATATTCAACATTAAGCTCAAAACTCAAACTCAAAGCATTTATTTCAATTAGACCATTACAGGCACTTTTGAATGTCAAAACACAAAAAATAAACTAAGCTACATTAGGTAAATAAACCATGCCTGTGATAATTACACTATCTTCGGATGCTTTTGAAGTAATTGGGGCAAATCATCAATCATCAGGATCTGCCTTGCCTTTTCCCAAATATGTTGGGGGCAAATCATCAATATAGTCTGAAAAAGCAATGGCTTCAATGTCGAACCTTGAGGAACACCCATTGTTATTTCAAATCCCTAGTTTATGCCATTAACCTAAACTATAACCGGTCTATCTTTTAGCTTAGCTTATCTATCTTAGTAAATCAAGAACCGTATACTTAATCCGATAGTGCTCCAGTTTCAGCAGAAGCGTCTCATGGTTTACGCAATCGAATGCCTTAGAGAGGTCGTAAAATATTTCAATAGCATCTAGTGTTTCTGTGTTTTCGTGTACCCAGGCGATAAAAATGTTCTTTATTAGGGTAACACCGGGGAGAGTTGTACAACGCCCTTTGGTGAACCCATACTGATGCTCATGAAAGGGTAACAACACACTTGCGGGAAAGAAACTTGCGCGACCCCACTTGCGCGACTGGACACTGGCGCGATTCCTTACATACAAAACTTTACTTCACGACTGACAGTACTGACAGGTTCAAAACGTCAGAATCACGACATGGTAATACAAGATTGTGATAACTATCAAAACTTATAGGTCTCCTATGAAGAAAGAATTGAAAATCGTAGCTGATAATTTTGCAGTCATAATCTTTGATTTTCATTTCATCGTGGCCATTTTATAAGTTCCACAGTACAAATTTTATGTCTTGGCTGTTTCGAAAATACCAGAACGCGTTGTAGTAATTTTCTTTGAGCCTGACAAATACAGTGATAGAAGGGTAATTTAGACAGTCAAAAATACTCGACTTCAACTCGAGTAGCAGATGTTGGAGAAAAACAGCGAAGCTGATGTGTAAGTGTACGCAGCACGAATGCACTCGGAGGGATGGGTAAAGATCGTCATAGCTTGACTGACGTCTGACGAAGGAAATCGCCATCGAGATTGACCTCGACAAAGGTGGTTGGTGTGAATATCTGATCTAGTTCGCGGGGTAGAAATGCCAGAGATCGCACAAGTTAGACAGATTTGGCAGGAGAAAGGAGAAGCCTTTGCTCAGCAGTGGGACACTTTATAGGCTGGTAAATAAAAAACTACCTTACGGGGGACACAATGTTGACGAGAATTTTATTAATCAATAGTATCAATAACTTAAATATTTAACATAGTTAGATAGCTAGCTAACGGACTTTTCACAAATTATTTAATTACTATGTAATTACTAGAGATCGAATATTCGGGCGCATATTTACCTAAAGTACGTTTTTTCCCCGCAAAGGCTGGAAAAGTATGGAAGCAGATTCTTAAAATGCCAATTTTTATCCCGGGATCGCGGAATATCATATTTTTTTGTGTTTATTAAAAGTAGAACTCACAAGTACCTATAACGAATATTTATAATCTATATAAAACCAGGCCAGAAATTTGTTGAACAGAACAAGTTAAAATTACTACAAATATTTGAACTCAAATGTTGCTGCTGAAATATTGATTAGGACAAAATGGTAAATATGACAGGGCATAATTCGTTTGATAATTCAAACGAATTATGCCCTGTCAGACACTAAAATGAAAAAAAAAATACTATTCATTGAAATAAACTGGGACTTTTCACGTAATGACGCGCACTCCATCCTAGTCAACCTCAAACTTTAGGTAAATATGCGCCCGAATATCCGATCTCTAGTAATTACATTCATCACGAAGGATATGATCGTCATTAAGATACCTACGTAAATAATAATCTATTCGTCAATGACTTATTTAGAAATGAAATCGTGTAAACAGTAATTCGAAAATAAAAACTATAATGGCCGAAAAACATCCAGCTACATACATGAACCATGGCATTACAAATCTAGATTCGAACTCTTTTTGATGAAAATGAAATTTAATCTTTTTAGCATAGTAGTGATCTCTGAACTTCTTATAAACCAGACCATTTTCCCTTAAACGAAGTGCATTTTGTCGCATTTTGTCTGAAAGTGGGAACCCTTTGTAGAAAAATGTAGCAAAAATAAACTTGACATATGGTTTTTTGAAGTAATAGAGGGGCGACTGACCAAATTCATCGCACAAGATTTTCTTGTTGTATATGTATATAGATTGCTGTATAACCGTAAATAAATCTTCTGACTGACCGACTTTCTTTAAACTCAGCAAAGGATCTTTGCAATCCTGATTTATTTCAATAAGTATATTCGTTTCAGATTGCATAAATTTAAGCATTGCAGGTAAAGTACAAGACTTGAGGTTGTGTTTAACTAAATCTGCTTCATTAGAAATTTGGTGCTCTTTTATTGGAGTCCCGACCAAACTAACCAAGCTTGACTGGTAACAACTGCTAATTAGATACGCGAACCACACCCATATTATAAAGACGCACCTTACTTTACTAGTCATTTGATGGGGCATTTCACAGCCACTGGAAAGCAAATATTTTAACAGTTTAAGCATTATATTGGTTTTATCTTCAGCACGAAGGAGTATGATCATTATTATTGAGTATATGAGATAAACAAACAACAACAGGCACCACACTAAAGGATTAAATTCCAAATAAACGTTTTTCCAATTAGCGACAAATGACGCTTTCTTCACGAAGAAACGTAACTCATCGTGATAATCCAGGTACCCATGCAGATATGTAAATGCATCTGCCCGACTTGTTACTAGCATAGTATTACCTAACACTGCATCCGTTTCATTGTTTTGTAACTGTGCCATCGGTCCCAAAACTTTCATGTTAGGAGTAATTGTACTATATATTTCATTATTAAAATCGAAGCTAAAATTTACGCTGAAATGTTCCAGTTCTCCGAGCACTTTAAACAAATATTGTTCAGCTCCTAATGTGATTCGGTCGTCTTTAGCAAGTTCAGGATGTATAGAGTATGGTGGCCGATGAGGGACAGTAGCAAGCAAGGTGCAGTTTCGTAGGCCAGTCACGAGTTTGTTTGGGAACAGATTATGTGTCGTGTTCAAGCACAAACCGTAACTTATGACGTCGTTGTAATATTTCCCGCAGGCATAGTTGTCGAAGGGATTGTAGGTGTAGAGATGAGCGTCGTTAGTGCCGTTTACCAGCAACACGTTGATCACATGTCGCTCCAATAGCTCGTCGAAGATCTTCTTCAGTTCGTCTCCTTCCAGCGATCTGATCACGATTACGAAGCGCGATAACGGGTTCCATGTTGGATCTTCGAGAAGATATTTAAAACATTCTGTGAATCTGGTTGCGTTCTTTGCGTTTATGAGATATCCTTGGTGTCTAAAATATGTCTGTGTCATCGTTTGTCTGATTACCATCGTTGTGACGGTTGATAAGTGAATCGCTTTCAGAATTTCGTAGTTGTCAGAGTTCATATCGACGTATGTTAGCGTCTTCTCACCGGAAAAATATGTTCCTACTACATCGGTTATACACACCATCAAATTTTGATTTTTCAGTTTTTCTAAAGATGAAGTTTTTTCACTTTTGCAACTAAAGTATAACAGCGTGAGCAAAAAGTAAACCACCAACATTTTTCAATACCCTTGATATGTGTCTGTGCGTGTAACGCTGGGAGTCTTATTCATCAATAATATTCAACTCTAAATGTTTCTAGTTTCATAATTTAAGTAAAATGTCGTTAGAACGTGGTTAGCCCCATTTCTGTGGTGTTTAAATGGCTTATCGTAATGGATCTACAAAGTATGCTGTAGAGTATTACTCGGATTTCTATCTCAGTTCATAAATATGGTCTTTGGTGACAGGTTAATAGCCACGGTATGTCTTCGGTTGTTAATAACATCTATCTTAAATGTGGCCTTGGACGATCGACCGTGGCTACGAGTCACACTACCCACCCATTTTGGTGGCCTCGACGTCCGCAAAATTCAAAAAATTGCCTTACTGGTAAATATAGGACAGGAACCGCACGTCTTCTGTGTACAGCACCAAAAAGTTAACCAGAAAAAATTTGGCTCCCTCTCTGGTTGATTCTGATGTGCCATAATGCCTTGGAAGTTGAGTAGATTTTTGGTGTGGGATGCAGCACGTGTCGACAACGTTGCACCATGCCATCTTCCTAGCATGGCGGGCTGCGCTGGGGCGGCTGCTGCAGGAGCTGAAAACCGCAAACGGCTCAAACACAATAACTGTATTGGGATCATATGTTTGAGTCGTTTGACGTGCCGTGCCCACCTAGTCTTTCGGGACATCGCCAAGTGGTTAGTCGACTCTTCTCGTGGCTGGCGTATGGTTTAGTCAAAGAATCCAAAGAATTTTAGCAGAAGAAGCCTTCTGAGTACCATTTCCGATGCCAGCAATGCAGACGAACTTTTTGACGACCTTTAATTATTTTCTGGCTTTATACATGTGCATATTTTTATGTGGTTTGTAAATTATAACGTAACAGCCTGTTCACTTATTTTTGACATTTCGTCTTTATTCATGATCCTTAATTTTTTTTGACGGCGGCAATGCTTTTTAAATGCCCGTGTTCACACGCGTAACAAATCGTGAAAAATCACGGACACGTCTTAAATCACGTATCGTGTTTTAAAAACCACGTACGTCAAAAAACACGAATCGTGAATTTTTTGTGACGGATTCGCTGATGCGCTCGCTCCCGAAAAATCACAAAACTAATGTGAACATCACATACATCAAATACATTCTAAAATGTACTTAGGCGGGTATTCTTCGGCATAGAATAATGAGCTAAAGAGAACATGGGAAAGAAGGTGCTTTCATAATCTTTGCCTTACCTGTATTATGTTAGCGTTTTCGGCGATTGAGCGAAACAATCTGAAAACAGCCAATCTGGTGTGGAAGTGGGCTGGCCACGTAGCACGAATGCACCCGGAGGGATGGGCAAAGATCGTCATTTACTTGATGGAGGAAATCATCAGATCTCGGTGAAGGCGGTTTGTGTGACGATCTAATCTAGTTCGCGGGGCAAACATTGCCAGAGATCGCACAAGATAGACAGGTTCTGAAGGAATAAGGGGAAGCCTTTGTTCAGCAGTGGGACACATAATAAATAGACTGGCAAATAAAAAACTAAATAACTAACACATTATTTTATTAGTATGAAGGTACATTTATCATTCGTCATAAACATACGTGAATAAAAACTTTTCGTCAATAACTAACAGACGCTCGCTTTTAAAAACTAAATCGTGTAAACAGTAGTTCAACAATAAAAACTATAATAGCCAAAAAGCATCCAGCTACATACATGAACCATGGCATTACAAATCTCGATTCGAACTTCTTTCGATGAAAATGAAATTTAATTTGCCTAGCATAGTAATGATCTCTGAACTTCTTGTAAACCAAACCATTTTCTCTTAGACGAAGTGCATTTTGTCGCATTTTATCTGAAAGTGGGAACCCTTTGTAGAAAAATGTGGCAAAAATAAACTTAAGATATGGTTTGGGGAAGGAATAGAGAGGCGACTGACCAAATTCATCGCAAAACATTTTTTTGTTGTATTCATATGCTGATTGCTGTTAAACCGTAAATAAATCTTCTGATTGACCGACTCTCTTTAAACTGATCAAAGGATCTGTGCAATCATAATTTATTTCAGGAGGTATATTCGTTTCAGATTGCATAAATTTAAGCATTGCAGGTATAGTACAAGACTTGAGGTTGTGTTTAATTAAATCTACTTCATTGGAAACTTGGTGCTCTTTTATTGGATTCCCGGTCAAACTAACCAAGCTGGACTGGTAACAACTGCCCATCAGATACGCAAACCACACCCATATTATAAAGATGCACCTGACTTTGCCTGACATTTGATGGGGCATATTACAACTACTGCAAAGCAAACACCTTAACAATTTAAGCATAATATTAGTTTTGTCTTCCGCAGGAAGGAGTCTCATCATTATTATTGAGTATATGAGATAAACTAACAACAACAGGCACCACACTAATGGATTTAATTCCAAATAAGCATTTTTCCAATTAGCTACAGCTGACGCTTTCTTCACGAAAAAATACAATTCGTCATCATAATCTAGGTACCCATGCAGATATGTAAATGCATCTGCCCGACTTGTTACTAGCCAAATATCACCTAACGCTGCATCTGTTTCATTCTTTTGCAATTTTGCTATTGGTCCGAAAACTTTCAAGTTAGGTTTAATGTTACTATAGTTTTCGTTATTATAATCGAAGGTAAAATTTACGTTGAAATGTTCCAGTTCTCCGAGCACTTTAAATAAATATTGTTCAGCTCCTAATGTGATTCGGTCGTCTTTAGCAAGTTCAGGATGTATAGAGTAAGGTGGCCGATGAGGGACGGTAGCAAGCAAGGTGCAGTTTCGTAGGCCAGTCACGAGTTTGTTTGGGAACAGATTATGTGTCGTGTTCAAGCACAAACCGTAACTTATGACGTCGTTGTAATATTTCCCGCAGGCATAGTTGTCGAAGGGATTGTAGGTGTAGAGGTGAGCGTCGTTAGTGCCGTTTACCAGCACCACGTTGATCACATGTCGCTTCAATAGCTCGTCGAAGATCTTCTTGAGTTCGTCTTCTTCCGGCGATCTGATCACGATTACGAACTGCGAGGACGGGTTCCATCCTGGATCATCGAGAAGATAATTAAAACATTCTGTGAATTCAGTTGCATTTTTTGCGTTTATGAGATATCCATGGTGTCTAAAATATGACTGTGTCATCTTCTGTCTGAACACAATCGTTGTAACGGTTGATAAGTGAATCGCTTTCAGAATTTCATAGTCGTTAGAGTTCATATCAACATATGTGAGCGTCTTTTCATCAGAAAAGTATGTTTCTACTATACCGGTTATACACAACATCAAATTTTGATTTTTCAGTTCTTCTAAAGATGAGGTTTTTTCACTTTTGCAATTAATATATAATAGCGACAACAAAAAGTAAATCACCAACATGTTTAATACCGTTTGATATATGTGTGTGCGTGTAACGCTGGAAGCGTTATTCATAAAGATTCAAGTCATTATCTTTCGTATATTATGATATGTAGTTTCAGAATTAAAGTAAAATGTCGTTAGAAATGGAACTATTAAATAGCTTATCATAATGGATCTACAAAGTATGCTGTAGAGTATTACTCGGATTTCTGTCTCAGTTCATAAATATGGTCTTTGGCGACAGGTTAATAGCCACGGTATGTCTTCATTGGTTAATAACATCTATCTTAAATGTGGCCTTGTACGACCGAGCGTGGCTACAAGCCACTCTACCCACCCATTTTGGTGGCCTCGGCGTCCGCAAAATTACAAAAATTGCCTCACCGGCAACAAGAGGATAGGAACCGCCTGTCTTCTGTCCACAGCACCAAAGGTTAACTAGAAAAAAATTTGCTCCCTCTCTGAATGATTCTGCGGGCTGTGGTGGGGTTGCTGCTGCTGGTGCTGAAAACCTCAGAGGGTGCAAATACAATAACCTCATTGGTAGTGAGTGCGCATCTATAGTCTTTCGGGACATCGCCAAGTCCTTGGTGGACTCTTCCCGTGGCCAGAAGGCTGGCATAGGTTTTAGCCAAAGAATCCAAAGAATTTTGGCAGAAGAAGCCTTCTTGGTACCATTTCCGATGCCGGCAATGCAGACGTTTGTTTTTTACGCTGTTTACCTATTTTCTGCCTTTATACCCGTGCAAATTTTATTTTTGGTTTGGTTGTAGTTTGTAAATTATGTAAATTATAAATTAAAACGTAAGATTACAGTCATGTAAAACATTACTAACTAAAGGGCCATTAGATGGTTTATCGTAATGGATCTAGGGTGTTATAGATTATTACTCAGATTCCAATCAGTGTTCATAAAATGGTCATTAATGGATGGGTAATTACAGCGTTTTGTCTTTGGTGATTAATTACATACGAATATAAATAAACGCATTTTCTCAATTAAGGATATTTTGACACGTTTCGAGCCTTCTTGATGCAAACACGACAGAACGAATAGGTTCGAAATCATGATACGATAATTGAAGATGGTGGCTATTTTTCTTTAGAGCTGATTTCATTTCAGGGAAGTAGTTGCCAGTTAGTTTTTTGTTTAACTTCAAAGATTGGTTTTAGTTGTGAATCGACAACTGAAATTTCGCACTCAACACAACTCTGAATTAAAAAAATTTTTGTACAATGTAATCTTTGATTTACCGAAAAGTATGAAAACGACATCCATGACAAAAAAATATTTTCGCAGGTACTATTTTGGATTTCCATTTAAATACCTCAGAACCCGTATCAATGTCTTCAAAAACCAAGAAAACGACACCCACGTTTAAAAATTGTATCTTTCGATGGCATTATTTTAAGATTTTATTTTAACAACAGAATTGGGATCAATGCATTCGAGAACCATGTAAACGACACGTATGAATAAAAAATTGCATCAGTATCAGTAATCTTCAAAACCAACGAAACGTCACCTTTGACGAAAACTTTGCATTAATACTAAATTGGCATTTCAACCGCACTATCAGTGCTTTCGAACATCCAAGAAGACCAAAGATAAATTTGCTCATTTTGCAGCCGCCATCTTGGATTTTCATTTCATCGTAGCCCTTTTTATAAGTGCCACTGCG
The DNA here is from genome assembly GCA_964057025.1 of Standfussiana lucernea. NCBI lineage: Eukaryota > Metazoa > Arthropoda > Insecta > Lepidoptera > Noctuidae > Standfussiana > Standfussiana lucernea. The sequence goes on from OZ059794.1 coordinate 14,295,365, forward strand.
CGAATTGCACTTCTTGGTTACTTTCGACATTAATGAGCGTTTGCGTTCTTGGAGAATATTGTTATGGAACCGGTTACAGTAAAAAAAAAACTGGCCATCAAGTACTTAAATAATTTAATATAGATAACAAGGTAACGTACTTTTCACACATTATAATAAGAATGTAGGTACATTCATCATGAAGGAAAGAACGTCATGAAGATACGTGAATAAAATCTATTTGTCAATGACTAGCTGACGGTCGCTTTTTAACCGACTTCAAAAAAAGGAGGAGGTTCTCAATTCGGTTGTATGTTTTTTTTTTTTTTTTTTTTTTTTTTTTGTGTTTGTTACCTCATATCTCCGTCATTTATGTACCGATTTGAAAAATTCTTCTTTTATCTGAATAGATTTACTTCCCGATTGGTCCCATAGAAATTTCATCAAAATCGGTTCAGCAGTTTGGTTTTGAAATCAAAATAACTGGAAAAAATGTCATCCAAGTAAAAGAAACTGCGAAATTGATACTTGACAAGGATTAGTGTATGATACGATAACTAAAAAGGGTAAAATAAAAACTTTTTTGCAAAAAAAAAACCGACTTCAAAAAAAAACACTAAAAAAGTGGAAAATAACTTTACTTTCGGAAGTCGGTGGCAAAAATGTCAATGAAACAAACAATAGTCACCGACTTCCGAAAGCAAAGTTATTTTCCACTTTTTTAGTGTTTTTTTTTGAAGTCGGTTTTTTAAGAACTAAATCTTGAATGCAATAATTCAAAAATAAAAACTAAAGAGGCCAAACAACATCCTGCTAAATACATGAACCATGGCATTACAAATCTAGATTCGAACTCCTTTTGATGAAAATGAAATTTAATCTTTTTAGCATAGTAATGATCTCTGAACTTCTTATAAACTAAACCATTTTCTCTTAAACGAAGTGCATTTTGTCGCATTTTATCTGAAAGTGGGAACCCTTTGTAGAAAAATGTAGCAAAAATAAACTTGACATATGGTTTTTTGAAGTAATAGAGAGGCGACTGACCAAATTCATCGCAAATTTTTTTTTTGTGGTATTTATATATTGATTGCTGCATAAGCGTGAATAAATCTTTTGATTGACCGACTTTCTTCAAACTCTGAAAAGGATCTAGGCATTCAAGGTTTATATGAGTGGAGATATTCCTTTCAGAATGTAAATATTCAAGCATTCTGGGATCAATACAAGACTTGAGTTTGTGTTTAACTAAACCTGCTTCATTAGAAACTTGGTGCTCTTTTATTGGCGTCGAAGTCAAACTAACTAAGCTCGACTGGTAATAACTGCTCATTAGAGATGCGAACCACACCCATATAATAAATATGATCCTTACATAACTAGTCATTTGATGGGGCATAATATTACCACCACTGGATAGCAGATATTTTAATAATTTTAGTATTATATTTGTTTTGTCTTCAGCTCGAAGAATTATGATCATTATTGTTGAATATATCAAATAAACTAACAACAACAGGCACCACACTAATGGATGAAATTCTAAATAAAGATTTTTCCAACTTTTAACTCTTGTCGCTTTCTTTACGAAAAAACTTAACTTGTCATAGTAATCCATGTACCCATGCAGATATGTAAATGCATCTGCCCGACTTGCAACAAGCAAATCACTACCCAATATTATATCAGTTTCATTATTTGTCAATTTAGCCAAGGGCCCCATAACTTTCATGTCAGGGGTTATTGTTGTAAAAATTCCATTTGTATTAAAGAAGCTGAAATTTACGTTAAAATGCTCTAGTTCACCGAGCACTGTTAATAAATATTGTTCAGCTCCTAATGTTAATCGGTCGTGTTTAGCAAGTTCAGGATGTATAGAGTAAGGTGGCCGATGAGGGACGGTAGCAAGAAAGGTGCAGTTTCGTAGACCAGTCACGAGTTTGTTTGGAAACAGATTATCTGTCGTGTTCAAGCACAAACCGTAACTTATGACGTCGTTGTAATATTTCCCGCAGGCATTGTTGTCGAAGGGATTGTAGGTGTAGAGGTGAGCGTCGTTAGTGCCGTTTACCAGCAGCACGTTGATCACATGTCGCTCCATTAGCTCGTTGAAAATCTTCTTCAGTTCGTCTTCTTCCAGAGATTTGATCACGATTATGAATCGCGAAGACGGGTTCCATCCTGGATCTTCGAGAAGATATTTAAAACATTCTGTGAATGTGGTTGCGTTCTTTGCGTTTATGAGATATCCTTGGTGCCTATAATATGACTGTGTTGTCGTTTGTCTGAACACCATCGTTGTGACGGTTGATAAGTGAATCGCTTTCAGAATCTCGTAGTCATCAGAGTTCACATCTACATATGTTAGCGTCTTTTCATCAGACAAGTATGTTTCAACTATATCGGTTATACACACTATCAAATTTTGATTTTTCAGTTTTTGTAAAGATGAAGATTTTTCACTTTTACAACTAAAGTATAACAGCGTGAGCAAAAAGTTAACCACCAACATTTTTCAATAGCCTTGATATGTGTCTGTACGTGTAACGCTGGGAGCCTTATTCATCATTAATATTCAAGTCTAAATGTTTCTAGTTTCATAATTTAAGTAAAATTACGTTAGAAATGGGGCTATTAAATGGCTTATCGTAATGGATCTAAAAAGTATACTAAAGAGTATTACTCTGATTTCTATCTCTGTTCATAAATATGGTCTTTGGTGACAGGTTAATAGCCACGGTATGTCTTCGGTGGTTAATAACATCTATCTTAAATGTGGCCTTGGACGACCGAGCGTGGCTACGAGTCACACTACCCACCCATTTTGGTGGCCTCGACGTCCGCAAAATTACAAAAAAATGCCTTGCTGGCAACAAGAGGACGGCAACTGCCTGTCTTCTGTCTACCTACGGCACCAAAAAGTTAACCAGAAAAATTTTGCTCTCTCTCTGGTTGATTCTGAAGTGCCATAATACCTTGGATGTTGAGTAGATCTTTGGTCTGGAATGCAACATGTGTCGACACCGTGGCACCATGGTGGGCTGCGCTGGGGCGGCTGCTGCAGGTGCTGAAAACCTCAGACGGCTCAAATAAAATAACCTTATTGGGTTCATGTGTTAGAGTCATTTGGCGTGCCGTGCCCACCTAGTCTTTCCGGACATCGCCAAGCGGTTGGCCGACTCTTCCCGTGACCAGAGGGCTGGTGTATGTTTTAGCAGAAGAAGCCTTCTGGATACCATTTTCGTTGCCAGCAGTGCAGACGAATATTTGACGACCTTTAATTATTTTCTGCCTTTATACACGTGCATATTTTTATTTTAGGTTTGGTAAGTTATGTAAATTATAATGTAAGATTACATCTAAAATATTATTGATATTTTGATGAAAACATGGAATAATGGTACCAAATGTACTTTAACCCTAAAGTACATTAGGTACCATTATTCCATGTTTAGAATAAGAGTTTTAAACCATGGTCAAAGCACGGGGTCGTGCTATGACCATGGTTTAAAACTCGTATTCTATAATAATTTTGTGTCCACTGTTTTCGTTTATCATTAACGCCTAAAACAAGTTGTATACAAAGCTTGTGAAACACGTCAAAAATATGTATTCTTCTTAGTCATTCACTCTTGACGAGTCTTTGTTTAATATCGACTTCTTTGAGTATTGACACGTAAGTCCGATGAGCACGCATGCTTAGGATAAACTGGACTTTATCCTGAGCATGCGTCTCCAAAACTACATCTTCAGAGCGTAAATCTTGCGTCGGTCGTTTATTCGCAATGTCCATGTCTCCGCTCCATAGAGCAAGATCGGAAAAACCAGGGTATTCATAAGGAGTATTTTTAATTATTCGGCGGTCTCCCCAGAATTTGTCCAAGTTTTTTGCAGCCGCCGAAAGCGCCGAAGTGTCACAGCCCCCGAAATTGTGATAGTAGAGCCCAGATAGATGTAGCTGTTTCACAGTTGGCAACAGGTGTGATATCTGGGTTGTTTTCCCGAACTCTATCCACTAACATCATCTCGGTTTTTTGGCGTTTTACGGCGAGTCCAAACTTTAGACTAGACTTTGAGTATCTGAAGTAAATTACTGATATCCTCCTTAGATGACGCCAGGTGGATTGTATCACGGCATACCGCAGGTTGCATAACATTCCACCTCCGACCGACCCACCTTTATCCCAGTTATCCAAAACAATTCACATTATGTATTCGTCGATGTATATGTTGAACAGCAAGTGTTTTAGAATACATCCTTATCTCACACCAGCTTGTATTTTGAAAGATTCTGAATCGACACTATTCAAGCGCACATTTAAAGCCATCTTCATAAAGCTAGAAGAGGAAGCGCTGCCGCCAGAGTTTGTATTACTCCTCAAGTACTGGTACCTGAACCAAGACACTCAGTTGCGGTGGGCGGGAGAGCTGTCGCAGCCATGCCAGCTGGAGTGCGGGGTAAGGCAGGGGGGCCTGTCCTCGCCTGAATATTAATAAATTTATATAAATATGAATATTAAAAATTAATAAAATGTCTGAATATTAATGCTCTGATTGAGCTACTCAGAAGCACACGTGTCGGCTGCTGAGTGGATGGAGTTTGTTTTAACAACATTAGCTACGTAGACGACATGGTGCTGCTGGCTCCTTCGATCGGTGCTATCTGAAAGCTACTCAATATGTGCGACTCATGGATTAATTTATAATAGCTGTAAGACCAAATTCATGGTCTTCGGGTCTGGCATCAGGTGTCCCACTAATGTCCCTCCTCTCCTAATGAAAGGTCACCCGATTTACAGGGTATATAAATTTAAATACCTGGGCCATCTGGTTACTGTTGACCTGAAAGATGTATTTTTGAGAGGGAGCGGAGAGCATTGTCAGTTAGGACGAATATGTTGGCCCGCAGATTTTCTAGATGTACAGACGCAATTAAAATAACCCTTTTTAAGGCGTACTGTACAGCACTGTACTCGGTAGCCCTGTGGTTCGCATATACCCAAAAGGCTTACAATGCTCTGCATATACAATACAATAACGCATTCAGGGTATTGTTGCGATCGTCGCGCTTCTTTAGTGCCTCGGCAATATTTACAGACGCACGCACTGACAGCTTTGATGTACTGTGGCGTAAGAAATCTGCTTCGCTACTCCGCAGACTGCGTGGAAGTCCCAACACTATCCTGCAATCGATAGCCGCCCGGGCATATAGCCAGCTAGTGTGGGCGCTTGCGAACCGGACTCGTTGTTTTAGTAATTAAGTACTAACATAGGTTAAGCTATTTTGTTATTTAAACTATAGACAATTGTAATCTGAGCAAATAAATATTAATAATACTAAAGTTTTCTGATTAGATGTACCAGATGGTGAGGTACGCCCATCTCCAGCAGTACTTCCCATACTTTAGACCATATGACAGTGTCAAATGCTTTAATAAAGTCAAAATATGTATTCCCAACTAAAAAAATAATATTACAAGACATGTAATACATGTATATGACATGACATGTATTGAGTCATAGCAAAATACATGATTATCCCATCTTTTTATGGATAAAAAAGCAGGGAAATAATGAACGGAAAGAAGTTATGGAATCAACATCATCATCACAATCGACTTAAAATGTACGCAAAATGTTTAGTTTTAATTCCGTACAAAGATTCAGTCTTGGATGCCACACCATCCCCGCCACGTTCCTTAAAAATATGCACATGCGGGAAGTGCGATTAGCATGCCACATGTAACCAAACCTATACTCGACACGTGTTTCGCCCGACCATGAAGAAGGCATCTTTAGGAGATGTGAACTCGATGACGGACGCGATCGTGATCAAAAATTACTTATTACTTTTGCTGATCTACGTATAGTCGAAAAAGTGGCAATTGCTTTCAAAGCGTTTTGTATTTTTCTAAAACGGTTCTTAACATGATTGACGTTTAAACTCTTCTGCTGCTGGTGTTGGTGTTGTCGAGGCCCTCATGACATGCACAAAAGTATTCGTGCAGCCAAAATAGTTTTTATACATCTTAACCAATAATTCAAAAATAAAAACAATAGTAGCCAAAAGGCAGCCTGTCACATAAATAAACCACGGCACTACAAATCTAGATTCAAACTCTTTCTGATGAAAATGAAATTTTATCATCCTAGCATCGTAAAGATCTCTGAATTTCTTGAGAACCAAACCAGTTTCTCTTAGACGAAGTGCGTTTTGGCGCATTTTGTCAGAAAGTGGGAACCCTTTGTAGAAAAATGTACCAAAAATAAACTTGAAGTATGGTTTGGGGAAGGAATAGAGAGGCGACCCACCAAATTTATCGCAAAACATTTTTTTGAAATATAAATAAATAGAAAATTGTATTAGCGTATAAACGTCTTCTGAATGTGAGACTTTTTTTAAACTTTGGAATGAATTTAGACAACCATGATTTATTTTAGAAGTTATATTCTTTTCAGTATGTAAATATTCTAGCACTCTAGGAACAATACAAGATGTGAGGTTGTATCTAACTAAATCTGCTTCATTAAAAATTTGGTGCTCTTTTATTGGTTTCGCGATCAGACTAAGTAAACTCGACTGGTAATAACTGTTCATTAATGATGCGAACCACACCCATATTATAAATATGATCCTTAAATAACTAGTCATTTGATGGGGCATATTACCGCCACTGGATAGCAGATATTTTAATAATTTTAGTATTATATTTGTTTTATCTTCAGCTCGAAGGAATATGATCATTATTATTGAGTATAACAAATAAACCAACAACAATAGGCACCACACTAATGGATGAAATTCCAAATAAGCATTTTTCCAATTAGCCACAGCTGATGCTTTCTTCACGAAAAAACGTAACTCATCATAATAATCAAGGTACCCATGCAGATATGTGAATGCATATGCCCGGCTTGATACTAAAAAATCACTACCTAACATTGCATCAGTTTCATTATTTGTCAATTTTGCCAACGGCCCTGTAACTTTCATGTCATGGGTTATTGTAGTATATTTTCCAGTAGAATTATAGAAGCTGAAATTAATATTGAAATTTTCTAGTTCTGCGAGAACCTTAAATAAATATGGTTCAGGACCTATTGTGAATCGGTCTTCTTTAGCATGTTCAGGATGTATAGAGAAAGGTGGGCGATGAGGGACGGCAACAAGCAAGGTGCAGTTTCGCAGACCAGTCACGAGTTTGTTTGGGAACAGATTATTATTTGTCGTGTTCAAGCACAAACCGTAACTTATGACGTCGTTGTAATATTTCCCGCAGGCATAGTTGTCGAAGGGATTGTAGGTGTAGAGGTGAGCGTCGTTAGTGCCGTTTACGAGCAGCACGTTGATCACATGTCGCTTCAATAGCTCGTTGAAAATCTTCTTCAGTTCGTCTTCTTCCAGCGATCTGATCACGATTACGAACCGTGAGGACGGATTCCATGTTGGATCTTCGAGAAGATATTTAAACCATTCTGTGAATGTGGTTGCGTTCTTTGCGTTTATGAGATAACCTTGGTGACTAAAATATGACTGCGTCGTCGTCTGTCTGAATACAATCGTTGTGACGGCTGATAAGTGTATTGCTTCCAGAATCTCGTAGTCTTCAGAGTTCATGTCAACGTATGTTAACGTCTTTTCTCCAGAAAAGTATGTTCCTACTACATCAGTTATACACACCATCAAATTTTCATTTTGCTGTTCATCAAAAGACAAGGCATTTTCACTTTTGCACTTGAAATATAACAAAGAGAATAAAAAGTAAGCAACCAACATTTTTGGATTCACCGTTACTTATGTTCTATATTTTTAAGTAGTGTTTGGTAGCTCGTTAATTAAGATTAATACGTTTTCTTAAATGCTCAGAATTGAAGCTATTAAATAGTTTATCTTAATGGATCTAAAAAATAATACATCATTCGATCATTCATTACTCGGACTTAAATATTTTTTTTATAAAAGGGTCAAGGTTTACACTTTCTTTCGGATAATAATTTAGGCATCTCCTAGTAATTATCCAAGAAGTACGGTAATTGCTCCTCTGCTCACCTACATTTGCCATTTGAGCTTGAGGACTGTAATCTTTCTGGAGTCATTTAAAAGAGTCACTTTAATTTTTTTTTGAAATACAATTCAGTACTAGACTTGTAGATTATTTAGAATCGCGTAAAGTGCTAGCAACTAAAAGATTTGGCTTCCGCAAAAAACATTAACTGCTAAAAGTAGCACATCACCTGGGTGACCACGTAGATAGAAAGCTTCATCAATGGCATGTAAAAATGTTAAAGTTAAAACTTTGTTCATTAGGAATATTTGGTAATCTATTACGTATTGTAATGAAGTAGGATCTTTACAACATAAAAAAGGAACATTAAAATATTATTCTGTTTAAAAAAAATATCGACGTTAGAATCTACATTTAATGTCATTGTCCCATCACAACAGCCGGTGACATCACCTTGAAATAGCCAATCGGATTGCACTTGTCACTCCCAGCGCACCGCGTGCCTACCGCACATTTGGTGAACTCGAATTCAAACAAAATGTTTATGATACGGAATCTAGCTGGGTTAACTTTGCTGGTGAGCCGACTGTGCAGGGGTAAATGGTGTGTCCTATTTCTTTCTTTTTACTTTTAATTACTAACATTAGTTATAAGCAGAATTTTTGAAAGTAACAACCGTGCTTTGCCTATGGACTTGTATGTCTGAAATAAATGATTTTTATTATTTATTTTATAAAGACCAGAAGTGTGTTTCTCCGCATTCGACACATTTTCGATTCCAAACCTGTTTAAAGTTGAAGAATATGGGTATAAAAGGCAACGAGTTATCCCTATTCTGGAGCTACCTTAGCAATAGTATAAGGAGGGGAATTTATATGAGAAAATAGGGTCTCACACTAGTCCTGAGATGCCAGTTGTTTATGGGATGCCCCAGGGCAGCCTCTTTGGACTGAGCCTTTGTCTTGCGCAATATAAATGATTTGATATTTTCTTTTACGGATGATACGACACTTTTCTTCAAATAATTAAGCTGATACGTATTGAGATCGACTTGCACAGAAATGCGATGGCGTCATGATAGACAGCAATCTCACATTCTGCAGGTCAAAGTTACACCTTTTAACCGACTTCAAAAAAAGGAGGAGGTTCTCAATTCGGTTGTATGTTTTTTTTTTTTTGTGTTTGTTACCTCATATCTCCGTCATTTATAAACCGATTTGAAAAATTCTTCTTTTATCTGAATGGATCTACTTTCCGATTGGTCCCATAGAAATTTCATCAAAATCGGTTCAGCAGTTTGGTTTTGAAATCAAAATAGCTGGAAAAAATATCATCCAAGTAAACGAAATTGCGAAATTGATACTTTACAAGGATTTGTGTGTGATACGATAACTAAAAAGGGTAAAATAAAAACTTTTTTGCAAAAAAAAAACCGACTTCAAAAAAACACTAAAAAAGTGGAAAATAACTTTACTTTCGGAAGTCGGTGGCAAAAAAGTCAATGAAACAAACAATAGTCACCGACTTCCGAAAGTTAAATTTTTCGAAAATTTTCCACTTTTTCAGTGTTTTTTTGAAGTCGGTTTTTTTTTTGCAAAAAAGTTTTTTTTCTTTTAATTCAGACTTTTTTTCTTTGATGTACAGACTGTTTTGTTGACGGCTTCGCGAATTGGCCGTTTACATCTTGTATATTTTAAGCAATTGCGCAGATGCAGATATTATAAAATATAGTCTATCAGTCAGTATGTCCATCAATCTTGAAAGATTGCAACAAAACCTGGGGAGGTGCTGCCAAAATAATATAACTTGATAAAAGTTGAGCGTGGCGAAAGAGCGGTCGGCGCGTATTTCTGACTAGATACATTCATCTATACTTTGATCTGTATTATTGTTACAATGTGCATTACAGGTCAAAAGTTCTTGTATTTTAGCACAGCAAACTTCCTTCTTTCTGCGCAGTAATTACAAACCATAATTGCAAAGTTCAGCCATTGTTTTTTTCCATGCCTTTATGCAGCCATAAATAGAAAAAGCGACATATTGCCCACCCATTATTAATGATGCGGTGCCGAGCAATTGAAAACCTGCTTAAATGTTCGTAGCAAAAGGTTGAATTTCATGGAAAGTTTAATTGGGAACAAGACAGCATCAAACCATTGCAGGTATGTCATTAGGGTACTTTAGTACCTATAATGATACCTAAGATTTATGCCTAGGTCGCCATGTTATCTGCTAACTCCTTGATAGAATACCATACTGAGATATTTCAATGTTAGCATTTTATGACATAATTTTATGTAAAAATAATGCCTTGTATGGTCATAATGCCCTATGTCGGTCATTGTCGGCAATGAATAATTATTATAATTGCTTTGATTCACTTAAATAATAACAATAATACCAGCCTGTAACTGTCCCACTGCTGGGCTAATGCCTTTTCTCATACAGAGAAGGCACGAGTATTGATCACCACGCTTGCTCAAGACGGGTTGGCGATTTCAGACTTATATTAATTATAAGTCTTGGTATCCTCACGATGTTTTCCTTCAACGATGTCTGTGATGTCCAACATAAACATGGAAAAGTACATATGAATTGAAAAAGTCACATTGGTATTTGCCCGGATTTGAACCCAACAACTTCATGCATGAGACGCGAGGTCTTAACTTCTGGGCCATCACGACACTCGCTTGATTCACTTAGTTGAGATAATATCTTTAATGCAAGACTAACAGTCGGTGTTTAATTGCGAATTCGAAGTGGAGAATTTGTCAAACCATACTTCTTTAAGGTAATTTCTTCAATTGAGACCGTACGATGGATGCAATGGAACTGAAAAAAAGAAGTAAACGATAGCGTGACGATTGACAGGAGAAAATGGAATAAAAAACGTGCTGCGCCGACCCCAAGTAACATGGGACATGGGCAGGAAGATGATGGTGCGCCCGTAAGATTCAGAATTTTCAACTTTCTTTTTGCAACTTTTATTTTGAATTTAAAATTCTCAAGTCAAAAACCGAGTATTAATTAACATTGTAAGTGAACTTAGGTCTTCTAACTTCTAAGCTATTTGAATGCCAAAAATACGCTTGGCCAACTTTCCCGTAGAATCGTGAAAGAAGGGGAAAGATTGCACAAATAAAATACCACAATGAAATTAGTGAAGGAGAAATGTGGGAGATATTTTTTGAAGACGATACTTAAATATTTACGACAAACGATGTAATATGCAGGACTTATTAATATCTTACTTAAAATTTCATGTATATCTAATTATTGCCATCACTTCATTTTAACGCTGTTAAATAATGGCCAAGTCCGAAATACTTTCAGGCTCTAAAACTCCTAAACATTAAACCAATTAAAAAGCAGGTAGAACCATCAGTAGCCAACTAAGTACCTGACATGATCTCCATTATAAATACACACAATTATCTTGTTTAGAAATAATATTGTGGGTCAGTGTCAGAGAACATTAATTTCGAACGCGAAACACCGTGGGTTCCGTATTCTGCACGCTTAGTTACAAGTTGCGACATTGGGTGGAGTATCATGTTTCAAAAGCGTGTTAGGTGTAGTTCTGTGGTAAATGGAAGGTCACAGAAATGTGCCCAAAAAACGGTACTTATGTTCTGTATCCCAACAGGCTGTACCTAGCTAAGTATTTACTTTTAAAGGATGCAGAACGAACGATGTAGGTATAAAGTTAAAATTGTAGAGAGCTGAACAATTATAAGCATGAACAAATTGTGTTAAACTATTATTAATATTAGAATTTCTCGTTATTAGTACAGTCACGTTTAGTAAAAACTTAGAAATGACTCATTACTAATTTCCGTTAATTATTTTCTCCTAACATAGGTAATTTATTTGTCTAAACATCAATTATAGAGACATCATGCGTATATTCCCTGAAGGGGATAGGTACGAGTAAAAAGTATAATGATACTCAAAATAAAACGTTTTGAAGTATTTCTTTTTAGTAGACGGAACCTTAAAAGTAGGTACCAAGAAGACTTGCCTAATGCAATAGGTAGATTATGGTCAATTTTGCGCCACACAAGGTCGTCGCATAGGTGTTTTAGTAATGCTAACTTATACTATTTATTTGAAATATAATTATCTAGGGGCCGAGCCTATTGTCATCAACTGGGCACAGATCCAGACTCCGTGGTTGCTACTGAGAAATTCCTGATGATAAAACCTAATAAACCTTTGGCCGGCCCGGGAATCGAACCCCGGACCTCTTGTTCAGCACTTGCGTTTGCGACAGCTAGTCCAACGAGGCAGCCAGACAGCCAGATATATCACTGTCAATAAAAATATGGTAAGCTTTAGCGGTAATTTATAACATAACATAATAAATAACATGTTAATCAGATAAATTTAAATTATTTTCCTTATACTCATTTAAACATGACCAGGAAAAACATACCTTTAAATTATACGATAAATCTGTGCAGTTGTTTCATTTCACTATATTCGAAGACCCTTCAAAACGGGTAAAGGTAGTTATTTAATAAATAAAATTGAAGTATCTGTTTGTGATTAAAAAATAACAGGTTTTTGCTGAACCCTTATGAACGTATATAATTATACGGTACTAGCTAATAACAAAAACAAAAACAATAATTTTAATTTTTGTTTGTCTTTCTGTCGGTCTGTCTGTTTGTTCCGGCTAATCGCCGAAACGCCTTGACCGATTTCGATGGGACTGTTACTAGCAGACAGCTGATATTATAAGGAGTAACTTAGGGTACTTTTATTTAGTTTAGAAGAAGAATTAGGGTTCCGTACAAAAAATTAAAACCTTTGAAATTTTTATCAAAATTCGTTTCAAACAGGTAATTAGTATTACTTTTACAATAATTTCACACGGAAAAAGGTCGAGGGCAACAGTTAGAAACATACATATAGGGCTTCATAACTATACATTATTATAGCTTTGAACCGCGGCTTCAAAAAATATCCTTATTCGAAATCATTCCAGACGAACGTGGTATGGGGGATAAAAAGTCCATTCTGTGCTAACTAAAAACAGATAAACCGACAGAGTTTTATTTTTATTTTTATCGTAAGGGAAAACAAACAGTACCTAGTAGGTATACTAAAAACGGAAATACAATACATTTAATTTAACAAGAATGTACATACTATATTATCTATAACTCGTTCTCATTTATAACATTGGTGTACAAGTATGGATTATTTGCTACTATAACTCGAAGACGCTATAATATCACTCAGTTCAATAACAATCTCATTTCGCGGTTCACCGGAGAGAGTGTGCTGAGCAGTAAGTGACGTGTTCCTGCTTGAGACCACTTACTATTGCCATTGTTACCTAAACTATACACCACTGAGTAGGTGAGACAGAAGTGTAATAGGAAATTCAAGATTTCAAATGTTTTTTTAACCGACTTCAAAAAAAGGAGGAGGGTCTCAATTCGGTTGTATTTTTTTTTTGTGTTTTTACCTCATATCTTCGTCATTTATGAACCGATTTGAAAAATTCTTCTTTTATCTGAATGGATCTACTTACCGATTGGTCTCATAGAAATTTCATCAGAATCGGTTCAGCAGTTTGGTTTTGAAATCAAAATAGCTGGAAAAAATATGTCATCCATGTAAAAGAAATTGCGAAATTGATACTTGACAAGGATTTGTGTGTGATACGATAACTAAAAAGGGTAAAATAAAAACTTTTTGCAAAAAAAAAACGACTTCCAAAAAAAACACAAAAAAAGTGGAAAATAACTTCACTTTCGGAAGTCGGTGGCAAAAAAGTCAATGAAACAAACAATAGTCACCGACTTCCGAAAGTAAAGTTATTTTCCACTTTTTTAGTGTTTTTTTTGGAAGTCGGAACACCTATTTTGCCATCCCTCACACATAAAGGATGGCAAAAAAAGGAGGTGTCTTATGAGATGACGAGTAATAGAGAAGTATGGGAGAAGAAGACATGCTGCGCCGACCGTAAATAAATTGGTTAAGGGCAGGAGAATGACGATGAACAACCGGGCCATCATTCCAAAAAAAATGGCCAAATAGCCTAGCTGCGTTCGGGTGATACACAGTTATCTCTACTGGCACTAGTAGGATTGTGGTGGTATTCAGCTCCACTCCTCCAATCCCCAAAGGTCAAGGTAAAGGTATACCTAATATTACTCCCACATTCATAAGTTATGTTTAAGTCCCATACAATAGGGGACGAGCCTGTTGCCATCAACCGCGTACAAATCCAGAGTCCGTGACTGCTACTGAGAAATTTTTGATGTAAAAACCCAATCATACTTTTGCCCGACCCGGGAATCGAACCCAGGATTCCTGGCTCAGCAGCTTAGCTTGCGACTATTATTTCAACGAATTATTTCAACACCCTGGTAAGTGAATAAAAGTTACAAATGCTTAGCATCATCCACGTGGAACTAATTATATAGTTTTTCTGTCCATTCATTAAAATCATGCTCCCATAGCACAGGTAGTTTCTCTTAAAGGTCATTTTAGTTTTTGCATATTCATAAATCTGGTAAAAAAAACACACGCATTAATATTACTAGCAATTAACAGACAAAAAGTTCTTGTTTGGCACGCGAATGGCGACAGAATCGTTTAGTTTTTATGTTTGCGTGTCAATGGCGTCTAAATGCTGAGCCGCGGATACGGAATACGATAACATGATGAGTAATTGTTTGATTAGAAGAATAGTTCTACTGTACCTATAACTAATACGGTTTTAAATTTTATTTTAAACGTACTTACTGGGTTGTGGAGGTCAGATAGGCAGCCACTCCATGTAAAATACGGTACTAGTACTTTACATGGAGCGACTGCCTATCTGACCTCCACAGCCCAGTTAGTACTGAGAAATACGATACCCCTTGGTAAGACTGGTTTTCAGACTTTCGGGCTATTGACTTCCAGTAACGACTGTCTAACGAAGTTCTACAAATGACTGTCAGGACCATAGACTTTCCGTGGCACGGAACCCATAGGCCATCAAATGGGGTTAAAATATTTAAAAAAAAGTGCTAATTTCAAGCACATGTTTAAGTGACACTACTGTCCTTTTACCAGATATGCTAATATTTTGAATGTAAAAGTTTGTTTCATAACCGTGTCTCGACGAAATAAAACATGAGTAATTTGCATACGGGATGTTTCTTGAGAAAGAAAACTATTATATTTTTAGAATTTTAGTTAATTTTATTTTGGCGGATATATTTTTGTTTTTTTAAGGAGCTCGTGGCTAAATAATAACAGCCGCTCAGGTCGATCGTCAGGTTAATCCGCGCTTGCCTGGGTTGGTCCGTGGATGGGTGACCGACATACATACCGAGTTTCCTCCGTGCCTCGGAAAGTACGTTAAGCCGTTGGTCCCAGCTGTCAATTGTAGATCTTTGACAGTCGTTACAGGTAGTCAATGACCCGAAAGTCTGACAACCAGTCTTATGAAGGGATATCGTATTACCCAGTACTAACTGGGTTGTGGAGGTCAGACAGGCAGTCGCTCCTTGTAAAATGCTGGTATGCAGCTACATCCGGTTAGACTGGAAGCGGACCCCAACGTAGTTGGGAAAAGGCTAGGCAAATGATGCATTTTTGATAATACATCACTTTCGCGTTAACTTCATCCAATCAACACCATCTTGCTGCCCTTGTCCCATTCTACTTGGGGTCGGCGCAACACGTTTTCTTCTTCCATTCTCCCCTGTCAGACGTCGCGGCATCATTTACACCTTTCTCTTTCATATCATTCCTCACACAATCCATCCATCTTTTTTTTGGCCTCTCTCTCTTCATCCATCAACATTTACATCCATCATACTTTTAGTAACATGCGTTTCATCCCTCCTCATTACATGTCTTTGTCTTTTCATTTTTTCTGTAACAGGCGGCACTTTCAAACTACCTCTAATATATTCATTCCTTACTTTATCCATTCTTGTTACTCCACACATCCATCTCAACATTCCCATCTCCGTTACATACAACTGTTTTTCATCCCTCTTCTTCACAGCCCAGCATTCTGATCCGTACGACAGGCCTAATCACGGTTAACTTGATCCAATCATCAGCCGAAATGCGTTTACTGCTGGTTACAGGCTTTGCCCAAGCAAAGCCACAAATGATTGAGGATCCTAGTGGCGGTACTTTCATACAAGCCTAAAAGCTTGGCTTGCCCTTATAACCTAGTACTCTTCATGATGTTAGGGTTTGTGAACAGTCTGCTTGCCTTATGGGCTTGCCGTATTGTTGGCCACGCTACTGAATTGATTCAGTAGATAGGTACTTTAATCAGGTCAATAGACAGCAGCTCATCGTAGAGTAATACAAAATACAAATACAATACAAAAATGTTTTATTCAAGAAATTTGTTACAACAATGGGTGGATGTGTTTGGGGACTCCTTTTAAGCTATTTTTGCCTGTGTTAGGAGGCCCCGCTCTTCCATAGCAAAATAATTGCAACAGTAACAAATATGTGGGTAATTAAACTTATACTTAACTACTTATTTCTAATTATGATTTATTTTTAATTTAGAAATTACCCCATAATTATCCCACTGCCGGGGAACATGTCGCACAGGTTCTCTGTGGGAGTGAGTGGTCTGCTCTCCACCACGCAGTGCTCAGATGGATGTAACAAATCTTCAATAATTTTTTGCTTGTAAGATATGCCGGTTTCCTGAAGATCATTCACAGTTGCAGATCAGTGATGATGAGAACTGTAATCTATAATAATATTATAAACCTGAAGAGTTTGTTTGTATGTTTGGTTGTTGCGCGGTTCAGCTAGTTAGTATTATAAAGAGGAACAGTTGTAAGTTTGGATGTAAGGAGTAATCTTCGGAATTACTGATCCGATTTCAAAAATTCTTTGACCTATGGGAATCTACATTATCGCCAACCCAAGTGTCATAGGCTGTATTTAGAACGTTTCCATGGGATAATTTCCGATCATTACGCGGGTGAAGCCTCGGTCAAAGGATAGTCACCGGGCCATCACTGCTGAAATCGTCTAGACCAAAGCGTGTATTCATAAAATGACCCAGATTCATGAATATGACAATATTTAAAGAAAAAAAAATGGTGCGACTTCGGACTTGGACTGATATCTGGTATGAGTCAATAAACTTTCTTTATCTATCTAGTAATATCCGTTCCTGGACACTAAGTAATTAAGCGGAACTGGGCCACCACTCCAACATCGGTTATTGAAATGACTCATGACAAGAAAAAATATTGTTTTCACCGTTCTTGGTAAAGAATGATTGATTTTATTGATCGCTAGTGTGTAGCAACTCTTCTTAGCATTTCTCTATGATATTAACCTGAAACTGATTAGCTCCTTTGTCTATTAGGCGCAATCGGGACTGCTGAGCTCGAGGCCCTGGGTTCGACTCCTGGGTCGGGCAAATTGTTATTGGGTTTTCCCATCAGGAATGTCTTAGTAGCAGTCACGGAGTCTGGATTTGTGCCCGGTCGATGGCAATATAGGGTCGGCCCGTATTACATGGGACTTTAATTAAGCTGGCGAAATGTAGGTGTACCATTAGGTTCACAGCTGCCTATAACTTCGGGGAATACAGGCGTGATGTTCTTTTATATAATTAACCTGAAACTGCATTGAATCTGTATAATTGTTAAAACTGCATCAAAATCTCCGAGATCCAAAATCCGCCAAGTACGTAGTTTAACGGAGTTTCCGAATCCACAAAATGACCTCATTTAATCTTTTGATTAGAAATGTTTAATACAAAGTATTGGTATCGATATTTTTGACCAAAAAGAAATAATTCTTTTTCGCTGGGGTCATCGACCGCAGACAGTGTAATCACGTTAAGATTTATATTCAATATCCATCAATTTTATGTAGTTTTGCTAAATAATTTTGCTTAACCTTGTATTGACGTGTCCCAAATCTTATTGATAAATTAGTTATGTTTTCCATTTAGATATTAACTTATTCAGTTTCTCAACAGTTTTGTTACACGGAAATGAGCTGATGAATAAAATAAATAAAATGGTAATTCAAATTATTCAATTTTGATTCGATTTGTAATTAGAGAGTTTCTGGAGTTGTCGACACCAAGACGTGTTTTGTGATAAGAAACCAGACAATTGTTTTAAAATGATTCACTTGTTTTGTTTTCTTGGTAACTAATTAAGTTCAGTGACATCTTTATTAGATCGATAAACCCTCGTAGAAATGTAACTATATAAAATAAGGGTAAACACTAATAGGAACGTGTCAGCATACAAAACTGCGTTCAAGAGCTGTCAATGTCATAATTGCTATGGAATATTGACAGCTCTTAAACGCCGTTTACATGACTCGATAGCTTCAGCTATGGTAGCAATAGGTATCGACTAAGGGTATAGCTAACAAAACATGAATTGGATGTACAAATCAGGTTACACCATCTGCATTAGATGTTCTTTATGCATACCAGTTTTCGCCTTTCACAATGAATTCACCGTACAGTTTAAACTGTCAGAACTATTGTATCATCATTTCAGTCATTCAATGAAATCCTACGAACGTGTACCCACTTTCTCATTAACCATATTATTTATGAAGTAAGCAGGATAGGCCAATCAAACGTAATTGATATTGATCCCTTGTCGTTGGAACCATTTCTTAGCCTTGACGTTTGATTACATCAAATCTACTTTTATTCTGACAATAAGTCAATTATCTTTAAACATCAAAAATTCGCATTCAATATTGAAATTTAGCGTCAATAATTGAAAAGCAAGCTAAAACATGGGTATGCCAAACACCGGCTTATATTTGTGCATCAAAACAACGCTAGCTACTAACCATACCGAGGCCTGCTCGTTCTAACTTTTAGTTATCATTCGTTGCTGGCCGCCACTCGACGCATGCGTGAAACCGGCAAAAATATACGCGAGTTTTAATACATAAATAAACAAAAATAATCAGAACTCCATTCTAAATTGTATAAGGCAGTGTTTTCTATAGTTTTTTTGTAGTTAATTGTTGTTTTCAGTTGGACTTTGTGTGCCCTTTTCGCCGTTCCAAATTCGCAGTGTCAATTATCTAGCCATTGAAGATTAAAGGTATGCTTCGCTGTTGGGTTATGGTTTCGTGACTGTAACTGGTACAGTTTCTTATTTAAATAATGTTATTTTTAGTTATTTTTACTTATATAAGGTTTTGGCATTTCGTAAATAAAAAAATGTGGGTGAGTAAGTGAAAGCTCTTTTGTAGATGATTAATTTGATCAAATTATTGTCCTGTGAAAGTCCTTATGATTGTATGACTCTTAAATAGGTGCGTAACTGGCGTAAAGTGGTACTATAGATACTCTGCCTAACTCATAGGGATTACAATGACATGTGTGATCTTATTATGTTAATCGATTATTTACAAAAAAAAAATGAAGTTTCTATTTGGAATTCCAAAATAACAGATTTTTACTAAATGCATTATGAAAGTACGAGTATATGCGGAAGTACCGCATATACTTTCATAACAAAACATCATTCTCTTAAATGTTTCTGTCTATTTATTTGTTCCGGTTAATATCCAAAACGGCTGAATTGATTTTCACGGGACTTTTAGTGGCAGATAGCTGTTATATCGAGTAACTTAGATTACTTTTATTTTCGATTAGGGATTAGGTTTCCTTGCAAAAAAAATGAAAACTTTTGAAATTGTTAACAAAATCCGATTCAAATAGCTAAGTAATATTTTTATAATAATTTCGCGAGGCAAAGCTAGTGATATAATAAATATATTAAATAAAATGCCGAGAAAGATAAGCAAATCACGTATCTTAACTTGGCTTGCGAGGTTGGGAGATGTGAATTCAGCAATCATTGTGCCGATATAATCGTTTCAGCCAATGGCTTAATTGCCAAGAGCTTCGACCGTACAATTAAAAAAGCGACTTGCGGTATCAATCCTTTAACTTCTTGCAGACCTATCGTTTAAAATAAAAACTGTGTATCTACATTACCTAGTCTACTCATAATCCAGCTTTTTCTTTAAAGAAACTGATTGTTTGTTAATAGCATACGACTTACATTCAAAATGCTTCAAAATGACAGCAACAAAAATCAAATAAATTCAGGAACTTTACATGACATATTTAAATCCAAACTGCCTATAGATTATTGATAATTTGCAAATAGATAAGGAAAAGGACTTTTAGTACAGCAAGAACATGTGAACGTATCGGACTTCTGTTCGCTATATGACTTTTTGGAGAAATCATCATCATCATTCTCCTGCCCTTAACCCAATTTAGCATGTCTGTTTCCATACTTCCGTATTGCTTGTTGTAGAAATATTTGAAGAAGAAAAAAATGAAAAAAAAAAACAGGAATTCAAACGAAAAAAAACATGGAAATCTCACAACATCAAGAAAAAATCAAATAACAAAAAGTCAAAATAATGTTGGGGTACGAACATGCGACCAGTAGTTTAAAATAGCCGTTCTCATGCACGACATGACTGAAACGTCAAACAATTGAATAATACTGACAAACTGCAACTCTTAAGCAAGAAGCGTGATAATATATAGCCTAACATTCGAAGAAGCTTGTAAGGAATATTTGCGCAAAATTTGAACAGAATCTATGCAGTAGTTTTTGCGCCATTTCGGAACATCGATTTGGATTTTTACCATCTTTCTTCTTACTATTATTATAAATGCGAAAGTTTGGATGGATGTTTGTTACTCAATCACGCCAAAACGGCTGAACGGATCAAGATGAAGTTTGGCAAATAGATAGATTATAGTTTGGAATAGCACATATTATCCCGTTAATGACTTAGGGGATGAGTAATATTGCATTATGTCCATATTCCTCAACTGTTTGACAACTGACAACTGTCATATATGGCATAATAATAGAACGGCTATTTTAGACTCTTTGTCACCGAAGTAAATAACCTGACGGCTTAGCGAACGCCCTCTCAACTAGGATACGCTGGTTCGAATCGCAGCCAGTATCCAGTTTTTGTGTTTTTTTTAGGCTATACAATTTCCAAAAATAATAAACAGGGTTGCGAGTTCGATCCCCAAACGGTTTCCACTTTTTGTAAATAAGTGTATTGTTTTATTTTAATTCTCTAGGATTTTCAAATCATTACAAAATAGTTTAATATACACTCTTAGTATTTTTTTAACCGTTTCTAGGACAGTTGTGTATTCAATTTCAATTCAATTTACACACTACCAAACCAAAAAACGTTAATTTTAAAATAAAACCAATTTTTTTTTTGGATAAGCCCACTTCGTTTTTAATTTGTTCCGTGCGAGATTCCAATGTGCGACACGCAGCGCAGCAATCAAAAGTCAATCGCTTAGCCACTGCGCCAACTGCGCCGTCACATTGCATTTGTGGTGAATCTTCTGCTGGCCTAACTCCACGAGGACTGCAATCTAGCACTGACTGTGACTTCCCTGGGTATTGCTGCAACTTTGCTTACGGCTGGTCTGCAAATTTCGTTAAAAAAAAACCTTGGTGCACCCAGACTGTGCAACGGCACCAGGCTATCAGCGTATCACAGAGCTGGGCAGTAATATTATAAAAGCCATCATTATTGCAGGATCTCCCATTATTCCAAAATATAACGTGCCATTTAAATGTGAGAGGTTGCAATTTCCCTTAAAATTGGCTTTTACAATGGCGATCAAGAAATCCCAGGGACAAACCTTAACAGTGGCAGGCATTCATTCGGGCACTCCATGCTTCTCAAATGTCAATTATAAGTTGGTTTTTCACGTGTTTCAAGTGCCTACAACTTGCAAGTGCTGATGGAAAATAATAAGTCATTTAATGTTGTATACAGAACGCTATTGAAATCAATAAATAAGTAGCGCCCAACAAGGCGTTTGATTGATCACTTTGAAATAAAGTTCTATAGCGCCTTAATGTTCCAGTTTTTAAACCATATCGTCTCCTCAACGCCATTTAATTTTGTTTCGGACCTCTGCCGCCCAGAATTACAGCGCCAAAAACAGGACGCCTTTCTAGTCATCACAAATATTATCACATTTTGATCAGGCTGTCAGTCCTCACACATAACATAACATCACACCTGTAATCCCCGAAGGGTTAGGCAGAGGTGTACCTAATCGTACCCCCACATTTCGCCAGTTATGTCGAAGTCCCATTACTATTGCCATCAACCGGGCACAACTAGAACAAAATTTCCATGCGAACGAAGTCGAGGCAAAACAGCTAATTTTATTATATGTATAGATTTGGTCTTACCTCATATACATCCACATAAGCACACAAAATTTTCCTCTCGACATATTTTTATATCTTTTATTCCGTGTCCAAAAAAATCTTCGATACCGGTTCAAGAAAATGCTTCGGTGGTTGGCCATCTAATAATATTTAGATCGCCTTGAAAACGACACGGGTACTATAGTTGTTTACATACTCATGACCTCTGGCGAATAGAGTTTTACTCATAAATTAATACATGTCTACGAATAATAAACATTCCTACCTCCTTTAATTACTAAGGTTCAAAACTACGATTTAAAATTACTGTATGTGTACAGTCGTTGAGAATGCTAAAAGGGAATGGATAAAAATAAGAAATGAGTGTGTACACAAGAGGAAGTCTGAAAGTGGCGCCGGGGATCTGGCGCGGTAATCTGTTGTCATGGTATGAGGAAAATGTTGTGAGGAACGTTTTGAGTATGAATGTGGATGGGTGTTAGAGTAGAGGAAGACAAAAAAAACGATGGATGGACTGTATGAAGGTTGATATGACAAGTAATAGAGAAGTATGGAAGAAAAAGACATGCTGTGCCGACCCCAAATGAATTGGAATAAGGGCTGGAGAGTGATGATGAATGTGTGCAGTCGTTAATGAAACGATTAGCCCTGTTACTTTTTTTCCTCTTTATTTTAGGTTTATTTTTTACTACTTTCAAGCATTTTATTCGAAAAAGAAACGTTTACCTACTTAAGAAAAGCTGTTTTTAAACTGCAGTGGTATAGTGGTAGTGCACTTAAAAGAAAGAAAAGAAAGGAAGGAAAACTTATTTATTATTTGGCACATGCCACAAGTGCACATAATATGAAAAAAACAACTTTACTTTGTTTAAAAATTAAACTTTTCTTACGGACTGTCTATTGGTATATTTAACATCCAAGTAATGGTTAATATAAATAACAATGAACAATATCTAGTATAAATAGTGTGTACATATACCTATATTTATATATGTACACACTATTAATAACTGCCCAGCAACTGGGTTTCGGATGTCAGAGATGGGCAATAATTGCTCCATGTAAATAACTGATATTCAGCTACTTAGGTGCTTTAGTAAAATCATAATAAGAATAAAAACATTAAAAAAAACCGACTTCCAAAAAAAAAAAAACAAAAAAAGTGGAAAATAACTTTACTTTCGGGAGTTGGTGACTATTGTTTGTTTCATTGACTTTTTTGCCACCGACTTCCGAAAGTAAAGTTATTTTCGAGTTTTTTAGTGTTTTTTTTGGAAGTCGTTTTTTTTGCAAAAAAGTTTTTATTTTACCCCTTTTTACTTATCGTATCACACACAAATCCTTGTCAAGTATCAATTTCGCAATTTCATTTAGTTGGATGACATATTTTTTCCAGCTATTTTAATTTCAAAACCAAACTGCTGAACCGATTTCGATGAAATTTCTATGGGACCAATCGGAAAGTAGATCCATTCAGATAAAAGAAGAATTTTTCAAATCGGTTCATAAATGACGAAGATACAAACACAAAAAAAAAACATACTACTGAATTGAGAACTTCCTCCTTTTTTTGAAGTCGGTTAAAAATGGGCCTGTGACAATTTTACGAATTGTCGATCAATGAACTTTAATATGAGTAAAAAAATATCCATTTACTTTTTATTTCTTGTACCTATTTGTGGTAAAAATAATATAATAAAAAATCAAGGACTTGATACATAAATATAACAAACAAGTTCTTTAATAAAATATCGCCTTTTACATGCATTCTGTTTTTGATTGGTCTTGATAAAAGTATTATTATTTATTACATTGAAGTGTCCGTTTATAATTTCAAAATATCAGCTTTTTTCTGAACGCATATTTATTTGTATAGATAGTCATAAATATTATAATGTAACCACAGTTGAATAATTATCCTTAATACTCAACTGACAAGATGCGCTCAACTGTCCTACAAAATACGCTTTTTTTACCGTTTGTTTTTCCAAACAAAAAATGTAAATTTAATATAGACATAAACTTTTAAATGTCCTAAAGAGACACTTAAATGCTATGTCCCATAAGACATATTTTGAAATTATACCAAAATGATCTAAAATTTGAAAAACTACTGAACGAACTTATTGTAAAAAACTTATTAACAGAACAATAGATATTTATATAATATAGATTTAAATTAATCTGCAGATAATAAACATTAACGACTTAGTTAATATTATATTAATATAAGTTAATGTAATATGTTTATGTCATTGATTGAACGATTACCTCTTAACGTACATATATTATTGTTAGTTGTAATAAATACTCGGTAGGTATTTGAGTTTAATTAACAGTCTGGTTTTGTTAATTAATATATTATTTTGATGACTTGATGGACATAAATAATTTATAATATAAATTATAAATCTAAACCAGTTTTAAGGAAAATTGGAACTACACAAGGTACCTAAAGCTTATACCTTGGAGCGAAGGACCTTTTGGCGCGAAGCCAAGTCAGATCTAACGCCAGCATCACTTCAATTTCACAAAATGTTTCAAAAGTCAAACGAAGTAGCTAAGTAGCACTGTATATTATCTATATGATAGATCAAACGTTGAAGACACATCATGTTAGCATACTGCCTGTGAAAACTTCAACCATTTTGTTCCAATTAAGACAGGTTTTTATTTAAATGGCTTCTTACTGCGGTTTCAGGAAGTTGCGTCCTGCTGAACCAATATGGCGTCGATTGGGCCTTAAACAGTTTGTGATTCCAGGCTGGTTTGATGACGATGAAGGCCTCCAGCCAGGTGTACAAGCAACAATCGGGTGCTGCTAGAATTTGACAACGTATTTTAAAACGAATGTGTGGCCTGAGCAAGTGAAGGGAATTAATAAGTGATTTTTCATAATGTGGCTTTTAATCATACATAACAAATCTGCCCTAATTCCTTTGTGATGAATTCGTTATAAAAGCTGAATTGGTAGATAAATGCCTGAACGGTATCATCATTAAAATGCGTAATGACTGATTATAAATGCAATGTCGACCTCGGAATCCAATTAATTGTTTTGTTCGACTTCGAGAGCCGTGTGTGCCCATCATACTGTGATGTTAACAAGTAAAATGTTTTTACTTTACACCACTTACTTATTAATATGTAAATTTATTATTTTTATGCGGCTTTGAAGAAAGTGTTATGTCCTTTTCGAATGTAAATGTGCGGGTACTTCATTATTTATGTATTTAACAGTAAAAACACCGCTGTTCACTTGTTTCGAACACAATAATAATATTTCAAACGCCATTTGCCGGCTTGAACTGTGCAACTGAGCGGGCATCGGAAATTGCATAACGGTTTGTTGGCTCCTTTAGCCCAGCCACCTGGTATCATGATAAACTTTACTAACACGCACACCGCTAACCGCTAGATAACTTAGTTACTGTGATTTCTAGCTGAATAATCTTACCTAGATGTTAGCACTATTTAGGCGTTGCCCAATAAGTGTGCTTTGCTGCCCGTTTTCGAAAATTTACTACTGAATCCGAGGTTGCAAATCGTATTTGGTAAGATCACTCTTTCATAACCTAACAAATGCACCAGGCAAAACTGGGTGAATGCAGTCGAATCATCTAATCATCGTTTCTTTGGTATTTCTCTATCTTTATAGCCGCCCACATTCATACTAAAAACATTCCACACGATAATATGTCCCTTAAAGGTCTGTTAAACTGGTATGGGAAATCTCGGACCGGTCCGGACACTGACAGGCTCTGCAAACCAGTGTCTCGCGGTCCGCCTGATGTCGCCCCATCTAATATGTCTACTTTTTATATACCTGTTATTTGTATGGTGTATATTATGAAGAGTGTTCTATCTATCTGTCAGTTGTCGTGGTCCGCGTTCATAAGTGTACTACCCAAATGTCCTGTCTTTGGTATTGTTCGTCGTGTCGTTGAGCTCCTTGTGTTATCAAGTCGAGCTACACGATAAATGATAAATGCTTGCGCTGACTGGACAGGTCCACTCAAATCTGTGTGGTTCTTTCTTCAAAAGACCATCTCGGATTCTAATATGCATAGTTTTCATGTGAGTTGACCAAGATTATATCTGGACTTTAAAAGCGACTATGCCTTTGAGTTTGTTTCGGCTCACAGTAGTCAGGGACGAAACATCGTCCACATCTAGTTTAAAAAAAATTACGTGTAAAACTGTTTGTAAAAACCTATTTGCAAAATGAAAATCATTTATACCTTGTCCGTACCGGTTCGGTCAACCAAACCTTTATTCAGGCAGCATGTTGTTCGGTATACTAGAACAGACTGCTAAGTCGGAGCTGATTAAACAGGACGTTGAGCAACAGTCATAAATTTGATAAAATATTCTTATTATGAAAGGTGTAATCAAGTGTGAACTTACGTATCAAGCTGCTTCATCCTGTTTGTTGATTACGTTGCAGAGTGCAGTTATATACGGTATACCTGATTGTTGCGAGCAGAAAAAAATGTTTAGCATCGTTGCCTATATTCCTGTTGATAGTAATTTATAAGTACATCATTCTGAAAAATTCAAATTTTTCATAGGTAATAAAAAAACAAACAAACAGCTGTTCCATACATTTAGACTGAGTAGGTATTGCAGTTTTGTAGGAAGCAGCTGTTTTTTTTTAAATAACTGACGAAAATTTTCCATATGCTATTTAATTGTTCATGAAATATTATATTGATTGTATTGACTTGGCACGTTCATAAAATATTACTTAGAGGAAAAACAGTGTTTGAAAAATGATCGTGAAATTCGTGGGTAGATACTAAAAAAATATAAAGTATGGAGTCAAAATCATAACATTTAATATGATTTATTGTGCAGTCTTTATTGACCGATTGGCTCATTTACAATATCAAAAATAACTGCGAATAATTACAAGGCATTCCTTGTTTTGGATTTATTTAGAAAATAGGTTAACTCTAAGTACGTTGGCAATCAAAGCCATTTTAAGATTTACGAGCAATAGACGGGACAAGACGAACAAAATCGTAATCAAATACTTGTTCCTACTTTGTAACAAGTTGGTTTCTCTATTGCTAGGAGCCCGCTTGTTTTGGCTTGTGTAGCATTCGTGTGTCAAAATCAAAAATGTTCGGAATCAAAATTTCTGTATTAAAATATTCCCATAGTCCGCTCTATAATTATTTTGTTTTTTGTTAGCAATCTTTCGGGAGGTCGTCTTAGGCCGCGGTCTAACTCAGCGCAAACACGCGAGCGCCGCGTGCTTTTTTGTTCGGCAAACGCGAACGCGTGTTCGCGCCGGCATCGACAGAGGGTACAGATGGCCCGGTTTTCTGAACAAATTAATGGCATAATATTTCAACATGAGTATCGCGTATTCGCTCGACTGGGTTAAGAATCACATCAACACGGACATGAATGAAATCCGGAGTTTCAAAAAATTAATGAAAGTGTATGAAGCAATAACGTTTTGTTTTTTTTTTCAGAGGCCTTACAATAGTATAGTTGTTCATATTCATGAGTAGATGTCTACTTTCTACTCACCACTAAAAATTGCCAACGTTTTTCAAGTCAAACTGTGTTTTTTTTTAGAAGCATTCAAATAAAGATGTTTAGCCTTATATCTTGCTCACCTTTTGACATTGAAAACATTGTTGATACGGAAAGAATAACAAATGTATAATTAATTTCCAGTGAAAAGGTCAAGAAATTAGATTAGAACTTTTTGGTTCCTTTTATGACGCAAGAAGCCACTAATATGGAAACCTGTTAAATGGTCTTAGAAGTGATTTCTTAGCCGTATTTCTTTTTAAGTATAAAAACGATGGATGGACTGTGTGAAGAATGGTATGGCAAGTAAGGGGGTGTCTGATGAGATGACAAGTCATAGAGAAGTATGGAACCCAAATAAATTGGGATGATAATGATTTATTTCTAAGTTTAATTAGCCGTATAACGTTGCCACAACTGGGATATGCTCTTTCCTGTGGTAGAAGTTGGGCTATGATCTACTATGAGGACCCAGTGCAGGCTGATGGATGAGATCTTGGTTCGGGCAGTGTTATTGGGTCCGGAGTCTGCATTTGTGCCCGGTTGATAGCATTAGGGTGTTTACTTTGTTTTTAGACTTCTGCCCTGCACTAGGAATTTCTCCTGTAGCGTCGGTGCGCTTACAAACATTTAAACTCACATACGCAAACAGCCAGACCCGGAACAACTGCCTACCGTGCGGGAACCAAACCCACGACAAGCAGCGCACTAGCCAATAGCTCAGCCACTGCGCCAACCGTGCCGTCAAACTTACTACATCTATCTCGCAACAGACACAACACCCATCTGATCGGAGGATCCACCCTGTTCTCACACCTCTTCTCAGACTGTTGTCTCTACTTACCACAGCCACTACAGGTACAGTTCTGCAAATCCCCAAGGGAAAACTGGCGTGACGTTCGTTATTCAACCTATGCGTATAAAGCTAACTCACGTAATTCACGATCGTTTGCAATGATTGACAGTGATTGCGCAAGAGCATCGCTGAAGCAATGCCGTCAAACATATACCGTTTTATATCAGAATGATGTGAAAGTTTGTATTGTGGCTTCTAGGCTTGTGTTTACATACAAGGTGTAACGCAAAAGGTGCAATACCTTCTTTGCTAGTTATTCAGACCATTCCCAAAGGAAAATGTGTGAAGAGTCCAATTCTTTTATCGGCCATATTTTATTGAAGATTTTGGTTGGGAGTATTGCTCAGTTGATGGTGTGAATCACCACCTGAGAGGTATTGCACTTTTTGCGTTACACCCTGTATAATTATTATTTATTTGTTGTTATTACGCCCTGTAATGCTTTTCTTCTTTTCTATATGTACATATTTTTGATATTATTTTAAGTTTGGTTTTAGATAGTTATGTAAATTGAAAAAAATAAAAATTCCTCTGTTGTTATCATAACTTTGACTGATTCAATGGAACGAAGGATACTGTTACTTAAAAAAAATGTTTGATATAACATTACTACGTTCGAGATTAGTAAACGTCACTTGCCACGTGCTTTGACTTATACTATTTCCCATCCCTGTCTTGCACTTGTAGTTTGACAGTTGTGTATGTGTGAATAACGCTAAGTAAAAGTAGATCTTGATGTGACAAAAAAAAAGAGATATAAAGCACTGTTGATGACTACAGAAGTTAAAACGCACTTCGAAGAAAAAACAAAAGCAGGTCTGTGTCCCATCGAAATTCGATGGCGGAATTTTTTAAATACGCGGTTTTCAGAATCATACAATAGTACATTTTAATTCCAAGTGTGTAAAGCATTTTTTCCTTCGTAAGTGTGTTGAAAATCTTCGTTTAATACACATGAGCGTTTGTCAAAACAATCGTGGATACATTTAGCCTTCGCCTTTAGCCCGGGCTACAGTCACACCTCACATGCAATGACGAACATTACGTAAAAACCTAGTGTCAAAATTTAGATATTATTATATTTCTATTATTACTGCTAGTTACTGCCTAGAAATAGCTAATGACGACAGATGTTTTCGTGTTGTTGTGAATTCTCATAAATATTCATGAATGTGGCATTTCAATGCCATTTTATTGGATATAATTTCGATAGGAAGTATTAGTAGTAACGTAAGTATTTTTAATCTATAATCTACCTAAAACGGTCCTTAGCAGTGAGGGGGAGTGGGAAATACTTTTTATATTGAAGTTTCATACTGGATAGCTGTTTTTTTTTGGTACATGCTGTATATAATTTACAGACAGTAGGACGCAGACTGCGTAAATCTTCTTGACATAATTCCTTGTGCCTATTCGATAATGTAATTCTCTAGATGCCTCAACTTACGGTATATACTTTCGTCTTAACTTGACACGCTGCCAAGCTATTGGGAAACAAACTGACTCTAACCCCTTGACCACAACCTACAAGCTCACGCGAAACGCGCGTTGTGTCAGGGACTGCTGTGAAAACAAATGAAGGAGTTTAGAGCAAGTCACCACGACACGACCACACGAAGAAAACAAAATCAAAATATATTATTTCACACTAGCTTTGCTCTCGTTATGTATGGAAATCAATCCACAGGAACGTTTTAAATCGCCTTTGACATTCGATGATAATCTAGCTTCACGTTAGTGAAAGAATTTTCGAAAACGGATTAGTAGGTCCGAAGATTACCCCCTACATATAAACTTACAAACAAATACCTCTTATAATCATTAATCCTCTTTTTAATCATTTCACATAGGCCTACATGGCACTTATAAAACGTCGTTTCTTATGGAGAACAAGCGATGTGCGCACTTGTCGCTTGATCCAAGTCACTCCTGAGGTCGTGGAGAGGGCATAATGCCAGTTTTCCTTAAAATTAAGCAATTGGTTTCAGCACCTAGGATTTAAACTCCGAAAGTGCAATAATACATATTTAGGATTTCCTCTAGATGTCGCTTTTTTTGAGGAGCTCGTGGCTAAATAATAACAGCCGCTCAGGTAGATCGTCAGGTTAAGCCGCGCTTGCCTGGGTTGGTCCGTGGATGGGTGACCACTCATTACATACCGAGTTTCCTCCGTGCCTCGGAAAGCACGTTATGCCGTTGGTCCCGGCTGTCATTTGTAGATCTTTGACTGTCGTTACAAGGTAGTCAGTGGCCCGAAAGTCTGACAACCAGTTTTACCAAGGGGTATCGCAGTTCGAACTGGGCTGTGGAGGTCAGATAGGCAGTTGCTCCATTTAAAGTACTGGTATTCGGCTGCATCCGGTTAGACTGGAAGCCGATCTCAAAATTGTTGGGAAAAGGCTAGGCAGATGATGATCTAGATGTCGCTTTGTTAGTAAAATCGGCTTTAAGTAGCATTAAATTATAGCAAGGTCTAGGCAAAATGACTGACGCATGATTTGTAAAAAATACTTTTATTAATAAGCTAATATTTTATATTCATAGCGGAAACTGCGAATAGACTTGTCAATGGGCATCCGATTGGTCTCTATCGTAGCATTGAGTTTTAATGTATTTTTTATTTATTGAACTTGAAAATATTTTGTTAGTGATATAAATATATTACGAGTATACTCGTAATCGGTTGATTTATATATAGTTTAGCTATGGGTATTTATTACCTATGCTTTTTATTTTCTTACTGGATGTCCGCTGCTTCGGACAAGTGACCGTGTTTTTCTGGTATTTAGTACCTATCTATTTGGCAATTGAAACATTAAATAATAGTATATTCGCAAGAAAACCACATATTGAAAATTTTGACAAAACGTTTTTATTTTAATGTCATCCTTCACACATATTTTTCATTATTATTCTATCGATAAAAAACTTGAAAGAAAAAAGACTGAAATGGTTAAAAATTTCTCACAAAAAAAATAAGTAAAAAAAATTTGTACATTACAAGAAAACTCTCGAAGAATCACCATTAAGTATCACAGCTAGAATAGGACTACAAAAATTATAAAAAACACGCTTATACTAACAGCAACGAAATTATAATAATCACTACGACAGACCATGTTATTATCATCAAATTATACGACAGATAAATAAATAATGAACTCGTATACAGAGAATTAGAACGGAATAGTTATGTTGCTACGATGAATCAGCTAACAGATTCATACATAAATTATATGTTAAAAATCACCTTGTCTGTCTATTTAAACGGATTTCCATAAAGCTTGACACTAATCTGGGTCAGGACATATTCAAAAACATTTAAATATATTAACGTAATAGAGAACTATGGAAGAAGAATACATCCTGCGCCGATTCCAAATAAATTGGAATAAGGGCAGGAGTATATTCAAATCTTCATCATCATAGATGAAGATTTGTATAAACTAACAAGACAACGAGAACAAAAATCATAATTTACTTACAATGGCCAACTGGTTGCTGTCGGTACAAGTGTCATTCAAGTACAAGTGTCAAAATGACACTTGTGAAGTCAAGTTAAAGAAATTACTTGCAATTTTTTTTTATGCAATGGACATGAATTTAAACGAAGTAAGAACCGTCAAAGAAAGCAAAGCTAGAATTACGATTTTTATTATCTAGTTTAATAATTGCTTGCAATGATTAAACTAATAATAAAAATCGTATCATAAATAATGACATTTATTCAAGTAAATACTTTGACTTGTTTATAGATACGGGTGTGAGACGTAAGGTCAAATTATTCTATGGCATTTCTCAGTCCTCTCTGTAGTATGTAACTTAAATGTCTTTGGACATAGGATACTTTTTATCCCAGTAGTACACTACCGTGGTATAATTTCTGACCTCCAAGACGACGCGGCGAACAAAAGCTATATAAAATGAGCCATTTCTCTCATTATCAGTTTTGACAGATATTTGTGTTGATAGCGAAAATATTGCACGTAATATGTCGCAACCAGATGGATCATACCGACTCGCGGAGGTCGACCGCATTCCCCGACGTATTCGATAGGTTAATACACTTTAGAATGCAATTGAATAAGATTGAGTTGTAGTCAAAAGGGTCCTGGACCAGAGGGTTGACCAAATTAACTTTTATCTACTACTAGTTGTTGTCTGCGACCATCTTCCGCGTGAAATTATTATAAAACAAATATTACTTCCCTATCCAAATCGAATTTTGCTGACAATTTCGGTCCAAACAAACTCCCTAAATGAGTAGGTATTGTAAAAGCAGTCATGATTTTACTGAGTGAAGCAATTATAAAATGTATTATCAAATTGGAGCAATATGAGATAATTTTTATCTATCTGCTACATATAATTGATGTTATTCTCAAATTATTTTTGTTTAATGAAGGTTATCATATTGCTTATTATGCAGACGGATAGGGTACTATCTTTCTTTGAGGTGAGCGTTGGATCTAGAGACGCAGTAAGAACTCCACAAAAAAAAAACATTTTTTCGTAAGAACAAAAGCAACGCAAAATCAGTTACTAAATCTGTTGGGGAAAGAACACGAAGGGACTTATGTGTATAGGTATGCAATGCAATATGGATGTACAAGAATCTTATGGCCGTGTTCAAATTCAAAATAGTGTTTTCAATAATTAAAAAACCATTTCATAAATGTTCACCAACAACGTTCCCTTGTCCATGTCAGTCAAACGTCAAAACATCGATGTAGCACGCTATGTTGGATGTTATTCAGTTGCATGATGCGACCATGTAGTGCAAGCTTTTGATCGATTGTCGTTTAATCGCCTTAGTGCATCACCACCACAGAAAACAATGAAGAGAACTATGGCACATATTGTCAACTTGAACCAACATTCTGAAATGCTAAGCAAGAATACAAACGTCAACAAAAGATTTGACGATGTCCTTTCAAAAATATAATTATCTAAATATTCTAGAAGTACATACTAAAGTAGTACAAGAACAAACGCCGAGATGCCATTTGGATTAGCAATAGTTGAAACTTTACGGTCACATCGGAGAATAGGCGCTGCATTCTGCATGTCACGGATTGCAACACACAGCCGAGCTCGCAGTTACTAAACATTGAACAAATATTTCAACCACAGACGTTTTAAATGAAAGATTAAAAACAGACAGAATATGACAAAGAAATCTGCACGACTTTATTTTATAAATATGACGATTGTTCGTAAGACAAACACCGTATGGAAAGCAATGCAACTGAGTCAACAACAAATGATTGTTTCACATGACTGTCTCTATTATTGAAAGTATTGTTACCGCGTTGGTATCGGCCAAGACTTATATTCGTGAGTTCGAACTCAGACAGTTTCTTTACTTTGTGTAGGTACTTAATTATTTTTTAACACCAGTACTTTCATAAGGGTGAAGGAAAACATCTTGAGGAAATCGGCAGGTTCAAGGAATCGAAAATTAGAAGATATTTGTGTGGTCTGTCCACTTCCTTCCATAGAGAGAAAATCGTGCCCCAGTACTAGAACTGCTGATGGCTGAGACTGATTATGGTCTGTTAATGTCATTAATGTGTTCTGGGGAATATAAGTTTTCATTAGAGTTGTCTAAACTTTCCTCTCCTTCAAGAAAACTAATTTTTAGAAAAAGTTTTAGTGCGTTTATGTACTTTATTTATCTACTACAAAGCTTCTCTTTCATCCATCGGGTTTCACTTGAATACAGCAATATGTACAAGTGTGTATGTAGGTAGTGCTAACATTTCTCCAAACGCATTACGGAATTCATCATTAAAAATGGCTTTTTATTTTTCAAAATGTATGAACAACTTCTCTTATTCTCACTTGAGTTATTTTAAGTTGAAGTGGCATTGCATCTACTATACTTTTAAGGTTATTGCAGTCTCTTTGTAATCTGAACTTTTACATATCCTTATTTTTAGATCAATTTACATAATATGCAGGTTTAAAATGCGCGATTTTGCTTCATCACGATGACACTGCGATATTTTGTTTAAAACACAAAATTGCCTATTTTATTTGTTTGCTAATATTCTCTGAGGTCATCATATTCAGAAAGTTGTGTTGTTTATTTGGTTCTAAGTTTATGCAAATTAGCTGACAATGCATCATGGTCCTCTATACAAAAACGTATTTTAATCATAAAATGTACTTTGATCGCTCCACCAGTACTTGCACGAGGAAGGTCAAAATACAAAGCTAGTTAACCTTTTGGCTTTTAAACTAATGATGTTACTATCTAAAATGCAAACGTGCGTTAAAGAATAAGTTAACTTGTTGGAAATTGTTAATATTTCGTGAAGTAAAAAAGTGTGGTTATGTTTATTCTTTATCTTGATTATACGTTTTTATTTTACCACCATTATCATTATCATCATTTGTAACGTCTGGAGTCTCACAAGGCTCTGTTGTTGGACCATTCTTATTTGCATTATTTATTGTGTAGGTACGTAATTAAAAACAACGTGAGAGAACCATCCTCGAACCAAAAATTCGAAGACATGTGACATTTATCGAATCCGCACTGGGGCTGGGAGTTGTATTACAGCCCAATCTTCTCAAAAAGAGGAGGCCTTTGGCCCAGTAATGGAAACATTATGACATTACGCTTATGCTATTGTGAGTAATTGAACGAAAATGTAAGAGAACCGAAACAGGAAACTACATAATATAACATTAAGGCTGCAATCCCCGAAGGGTTAGGCAGAGAGGTACCCAATTGTACATCCACATTTTGCCAGTTATGTTTCCAAGCCCCATGTAATAGGGGGCGAGTCTATTGCCATCAACCGGGCACAAATCCAGACTCCGTGGCTGCTACTGAGAAATTCCTGATGGGAAACCCCAATAACCGTTTGACCGACCTGGGAATCGAACCCAGGACATCATGCTCAGCAGTCGCGCTTGCAACCACTAAACCAACGAGACAGTCAACAGAAAAACGATTAAGAATACTATGTGAAAGTCTAGCACAAAACCTTTGATTATATAATGCCTAGATGGAGCGTCAAGTGCACGCAAACGTGTCAAAAAGTGTCAACCAACTATTGGTTCACAAGTGCTTGCCCGCCAATCAGTGCAGATCGTGTCATACACCTAAAACTTATCTTATTTAATAAGTCTATTTTTTAATGTGATTTATGACAGAATTGTAGTAGCTGGTATCATTATTTACGCACACAAAGACATAGACGCATAGTGTAAAACGACGCCTGCACGCACACATACTTGAAAATGTTGACTCGTTTTCTTTGATACGATTGTAGGGCGACGCTCTATCTAGACATTATATAATCAAAGCACAAAACATAGAAGTTAGGAAACGAAGAGGTTGATGTAGGTAGCAAAGTGATTTACACCTACAAAAGTAATAGGTAATGTAGTAATATTACCAAGGACATTGTTTACAAACTCAAACCACACACGTAATTTATTGCAGTTTGCTATGATGAGTATCGAATTTGCAACCGGCACAGGAAATTATCACTCTTCTACGCCATTCGTCAAGTCTTAAGGTCAACGCACAGTTATGTATGTATGTATGTAGGTATAAGCACTGCACCGGATTAGCATCGCCACGACTCGAGCCCGTATGGCTTTTTTTTCTCTGAAACTCACACATACTTTTCTTTTTCGTATGTTAATGAAAAACAAAGTGACCGTTGCAGTTTCACGAAAAACTCTCCTAAAAACTAAATATCAAATCTTATTCAAACCAATTTTCGTTGAAAGTTCTTTTTACGTTGTACCCGTGTAGAGGAGGAAAATTGTGAAAAAAAAAATGTTTTTACAAATTTCCTCCTCTTTAAATTTGGGGTGGGGGAACTATTTTTACGGCTAAAAAAAGAATTTTAGGAACCTGTATGTCCTTTTTCAAGAACTGTCGTAATCTACGTATATATAGGTAAATAGATTGATTTTTTCAACCGTATGTTATATCGTATAGGGGCCACCACTATCATTATTTATATACGGACGGACAGACACAGACAGATAGACAGGACGAATCTATAACGGTTCCGTTTTGTGCATTTTGACTACGGAACCCTAAAAATGAGGTGCAGTGCCTATAGGTGTACTATTCTGGCTTCATTATTTACAAGTAACAATGTTGTAATTGCGTACTTAAGTCCTATTTATTCATGATTCTCTTATTGATATTCCTCAAGAGTAAGACTTAGTAATTACATGTTAAGTGCAAATAAATAGGTGTTAATTTGTTTAATCGATGTGGATCTACGGTAAATAAAGGAAATCTTGTTATAAGTCTATTTAAAAGAAGTGCCAATATCAACAATAAAAAAATATTAATTATTTTACTTACTTTAATAATTATAACACTTATTTTACAATTTATTATTTTATGTAGCATGTTTCTGTGAAACGGAACGCAAACTCAAAACGCATCTTCCTCGATAACGTTGGTAGTGACGTCAAAAGCTATGTGTCAAGGAAACACTTTTATTTGAAAAGTGCTCACAATTTTATTACGAGTTTATCTTGGAATTGCATTGTTTGCTCGAATAAATAACTTAATTATCAAGCCAGTATAATATTGGTAATAAATGTTTATTAAAAAAATACAGATAAATGCTGCAGGGCACAGCATATTACAATGAATGGTTGGAGTACTTACATATTATGTGTATAGCTGATGTGTACTGAAAATATATAATCAAAAGTTTCCTGAACGTAATTACTTTTAACAAAGAAACTAATGTTATCGTGCTAAAAATCGTGCAAAATAAAATATAGTAAGCAAATGGTTTTTATTTTAACCCGTTGTAATAAAATTCAAACTCATTTTGAGTAGTGCAAATTTTGCGAAGTACACCTTTTGCGAAGTGCACATTTTGCGTCAAGAGCACATTTTGTGAAGTGCACATTCTGCGTTAAACCCATTTCAACTACTGCTTGTCGCTCAGAAAAAGTATTAAACTCCTACAATTTTCTACGACAGTTCAAACGTCCGTGACTATTATGGCTATTCATTTAATGCCATGTGACGTCATTTACCTCAATCTGCCTTGTTCACATCAGTTTTTTTGCCCTAAATAGAATAATTTTTAAATGAGTAAAATTCCATGGTTGACAGTACAGTACATATTTTATTGATTTAAGTGAAGAGAAAATGGCATGCATATTATATTGGCATGGTGATATTAGATGTTATGGTATTTTTTATAGTTAGTGGTAAAACTAAGGGGCGAAACATTTGATTGATATCGCATTTTATAATGAAAATTGTGCATTGTATGAGATAAGACGACTACACAAAAGCCCATTTGTTAAAGCATAAGTGATGATGAAAAAAAATGATTATCCTTGAAAATCTTTGTTGGTTTAAAATAATAGATTTACATAATTTACTTTTACGTAAATAATTGAATTAATAAATATACCTTCGCATATTTTTTTATTACTGCTAAAAATAAACAACATTCAATTATTATGTATTCAGGTAATTATGTAGTTATGCTATACTTTTATAAAAATACAGTACATATACGGAAATTATACGGTATGGAACTGGTAACTACACCAGTTACATATCAGGTAAAGAAAAAATACGGAGAACACGCAAACACACGTTATTTATAATATTGTTTGACAAATTAAATAAATCGCTTTAGTATTAATATTATAGGAAACCAGTTTTTAATTCGTTCTATTATACTCGTAATACTATCTCAAGTCTTCTACTTAAAAACTGAACTTTGACAAACGGTACCGTCGGATAATTGTCGATGTACAGCATGCTGGAGTAGAGTACCTACGTCGAAATTGACTCATATCGGAGTATCATTGTTGTGGAAGAAGTATGTCGCATCGTTTCCTAGTTAAGCCATGTTGAGGAAATGTTTTGTCGGAATAACGTAGTGTTGGTCTTCAGGTATTTCAATTAAAAGTACAAAGAAGACGTGTCGGAGTTCTATAATGTTGGAATTTAGTAAGTTCTTGTTTGTCGAAGTTCAGTTTTTAAGTCAAAGTCTTCATCTACTGAAAAACATGATCACAACATGATCCTGTCCTTATCCCAATTTGTTTGGGGTCAGTGTCTTCTTCCATACTTCTCTATTACTCGATATCTTAATAGTCACCTCCTGTCTAGCCATATCATCCTTCACACAGTCCATCCATCGTTTCTTTGGTCTTCCTCTACTTTTTCCTTACTTTGTGATCTTGTCCTTACTCCAATTTATTTTGGCTCGGCGCAGCCTGTCTCATACTTCTCTATTATTCGTCATTTCAATAGTTACCCCCTTTCTAACTACATGGCTAGACGAAGATGATATCACCTTTCTGAAAGACGGCCTTACTGTCCTTGAGTTCTGCACTGTTGGGCAATTTTGCCGTACAAATCAGTTTGCCAAACGCTGTGGTTGACAAACTGATTTGCAATCACAGTAAGCTGTTACGAGACTAACTAAACGCTGATGACTATGGTCTTGAAATACTTTTTGCCTAGGGCGAATTTTACTAACAAAACTAAACGCAATCAGCTTAACTAGCCCGCGTTCAAGAGCTGTCAGCGCAAATGTTATCAATATTATTCTGTGACAATGATGACACTGAGAGCTAACTTTTAAATTCGGTCAAGATGAATTTATCGTTTTCAGTTTCGTCGGTGATATTCGCCCTTAGTCTTCGCTTAATACAACCATGGATATAATTATAAAATAATTATTCTAAAATATGAGGAAATTTACAATAACTATTGACCGACTATTATAGTCGGAAATAACCAAAAAAAAAAAAAAATCCACAATGCCATCCATCTAAAGTTTCTAATATTATGTTCAGTGGTTAAACATTATTTTTTCGTGTTAAATTCTTGAGTTAACATTTGCATGCCTAGATTTGCACATAGAAGACAATTTCCTTATTATGTCCCAATGCATTTTGTCAGCTGTGGCCTCGGCATACAAAGGCAAGAAGAATTAATTATTCACTCGTTTCCATTGCCACTGTACGCTGAAAAAGTAGTTTTAACGGTGCACTTGGATCGTATTGCTATTATAATAAAAAAATGCAAACATTTAGACATACATACATACGGGGTGGAAGAGACGCAGACGCGAAAACGGAAACCTGGTTGTCAGATTTTCGACAAAACTGGTGAAATGTGGGTGTACTACGTAATAGGTACACGTTTGCCTACCCCTTCGGGGATTACAGGCGTGATGTTATGTAAATACTTTGTATGACAGTGTTTGGAATAACGCTCAACGCGTAAAAGTTACGAACGTAAGTTACAAACTTTTTGGATAGTTGTCAGCTTTACAGGTCTTTGTATGTTAAGTGTAAAATACTTTTTTATTTTTGAACCCTTTGTTTCGATATCATATGAATAAATTGATAATTTGTAATATTCGTAAAATTTTCTTTGCCATAAAACATTTAGCGCTCGCCGTCGAATCGTTTTCTTAAAACCAGGCCGCAAGTCCAATCGAATTCCATTTAATTGATTTTTTTTTTCAATAATTTTGTTAATTTGTGAGTTAATTGAAATAACTATCAAAATTGCTGCTATGAGCTATTTTTAAAAATAAATCCTTGAACAACAGTTATCTGTCTAGAACAACAAAATGCATACGAAATCAAACCGTCCGAATATTAAGATTTCTAGTCTAACTTGGACTTTAGACTATCCGAACCGCCTGACCTCCACTTCGCCAACAAACTCCGAGTTTCGTTCATAAACTATCTAGCTTTTGATGTAGGAAAATTAACCCACGAGAACGTTTTAAATGTAGAAAGAATTTTCGGAATCGGGCCAGTAATTCCGACGATTACCCTCTACATGCAAACTTTTACCTCTTTAAAATATTATAGTATAGATGATTTTATTATTTAAACCTAAAAAGCGATGGCTCAGACCACGAGTACCAACAGGTAAATAATAATTAATCGGCGTGTCTTGATGGCTTAGATAAAGTAAAATTCTTTCATAAAATTCATGAAAAGCAAACATGTGTGGAAATGAGATAATTAAGCTACCGAAACATTTCATTTTATGTCAATCCTCTTACAAATACTATTATATTATAGCTAGCCCACAGTGTGTCCCAACTGGGCAAAAGCTCTTTCACTCACTCCATTCCTTCATGGTCAGACATCCAGTTCGTCCCGCCATCTCCTTCGTGGTCTGCCGCGACCCCGTGTCACTGTTTCAGGGCACCAATCTTTAGCTTACGGGCCCACAGCTCGTTCGGCATGCCACAGACATATCCCGCCCATTCCCATTTAAGTTGGTCAGCCTTTTTTAATGTTAAAAATACTTAATGCTGTTTCTTAGCCCTTCTGGGCAGTCTGTTAATGTATAAAAGACCAAGACCGATACCCATAAACGTTACTTAACACATAATTTGTCTCAGCATGATTCCTACGACTGTCACACAAGCTATTGTCATATTACAACTGCAAGATAGAGACGGGCAAGCAGTCAAGCACGTCTTGAGCTTGGCTTGAGTCGTAGCCCTATAAATTATTGACGGTTTTCAACTTATTTTCGAACCTATTCAAGTTTTCCTCGACTATCAATTACTATTTATTTGACCGCCATGACTCACGATAATTTTTATTTACTTGTAAAGTTAACGGCTGTAGAATTAGTACGATGAACTAAAAAAAGGTTCACGGCCACTAGCGTCTTGTACAAAATATTATCTGTGCGACCTACACAGACATGAATTCATTAGGCGTTACTGTTTTAATTAGCGGCCTAGCTCTCAACGGTTAGTGCCTATAAAACTTGTGTATGGCTATATGTTTGCAAGAGTTTCAGTCTCGTAAAATAACATAACATTACGGCTGTAATCCCTGAAGGGTTAAGCAGACGTGTACCTAATAGTACACCCACATTTCGCCAGTTATGTTCAAGTCCCATGGAGTCGAGGATGACCTGCAATCAATCGAGCACAAATCCAGACTCCATGGCTGCTATTGAGAAATTCCTGACCGCGAATCATATTTTTGCAACATATAACCCGACACTGACCTGCAAATTGCAAAATCGTATGAACATTTCATAGCTTATCATTACTTTCATAGCTTCTCATTACTTAATAGCATAAACATATTTTATATTTCAAAACATCACGCCGTTAATCCTCGATGGTGTACGCGGCAGAAGTGTACCTAATAGTACAGGGCTGCTTACAGTCTATCGAGTATTCATTGTTAGTCTAGTTCTGGAATCGTAACAAACACGTTTTGTCAGTACGTACGTTTAGGTACATAATGTATAGCAATACATAACATCGAGCCGGGCCAAACACGTGAATGCAGTTAAGTGAAAGGTATCCATTCATTTGGAACTGCGCGCTCGTAAGCGCGCATAGGAGAATAAAACTTGTTTTCTAGAGTTAATATAAATCGTCACAAAAACATAAAGCTTTCCTTTTCATATCTATACTTATCTGTACTAATATTATAAAGCTAAAGAGTTTGTTTGTTTGTTTGTTTGAACGCGCTAATCTCAGGAACTACTGGTTCGAATTGAAAAATTCTTTTAGCGTTGGATAGCCCATTTATCGAGTAAAGAGTTTTTTTTTGTCTGGTTGAACGC
Organism: Standfussiana lucernea; assembly: GCA_964057025.1. Taxonomy (NCBI): domain Eukaryota; kingdom Metazoa; phylum Arthropoda; class Insecta; order Lepidoptera; family Noctuidae; genus Standfussiana; species Standfussiana lucernea. Next base: position 14,337,578 of record OZ059794.1, read on the forward strand.
ACTAATCTCAGGAAAGACCGGTTCGATTTGAAAAAATATTTTGGTGTTGGATAGCCCATTTTACGAGGGAGGCTATAGGCAATATAACACCACGCTGCGACCAATAGGAGCGGAGTATCAATTAAAAATGTTACGCAGAGGAAGTTGTGCGGGTCAACTAGTTTATCATATTTACTGAGCAATGTATACTAGATTATGCTGATCGTATTTTATGTGGCACTAGAATATTGCCTGGTGTTTCCGTACAAATTCGATGGATGGAGAGGGAGAGGAAGACAATAGAAAAGATGGATGGGTTGTGTGAGGAATGATATGAAGGAAAAAGGAGTGAACCGATATCGTGACGGTTGACAGGGCAGAATGGAAGAAAAAAATCGTGTTGCACTGACCCTATATTTATAACAGCCCGTTCACACGGCTTGCGTCATTGCCGCTCCGTCATAAAACACGATACGTCATGACGGTTGGACGGTCACATTGCATACTGAATCGTGTGTTACCACGATCCGGCAAAAAAAACGAATTAGTTCCCGTGATTTTTCGGGAGCAAACGCATCGACGAATCCGTCACAAAAAAAAAATCACGATCCGTGTTTTTTGACGTACCTGATTTTTAAAAGACGTTAAGTATTTTAAAGAGTGTCCGTAATTTTTAACGATTCGTGATGCGTGTGAACACGGGCATTTCAAAAGCATTGCCGTCGTCAAAAAAAATTACGGGTCGTGAAAAAAGACGATACGTAAAACAAACGATACGTCGTCGTGTGAACGGGCTGCAACATGGGATAAGGGTAGGAAGATGGTGATGATGATGTGATGGTGGTGGTGGTGGTGTGGTGATGGTGATGTTTCCATAAAAATCCAAGAACCGATTTCACCCCATTAATGGTTTATTATTATTTTTTTCTGCGCCGACCTCATGTAGAATGGGACCAGGGCAGGAAGATGACGATGAAATACCTTTTCTCCTGGTTCAAGGTTTCTCGTAATACCAAATTTCAATAAAATCGGTTCAGCGGTTCAGCTTTGACAACTTAACATACAAACATACATTATTGATGATTACACATTCACATAATAAACTGAATTTAAACCTGGTCGGAAGTGAAGAAATCACGTAACAAACTTAATGCAGTTGTTATCCAACTTCCGGTATTCTCATGCATACATCTACATATGTATACTAATATTATAAAGCTGATTAGTTTGTTTGTTTGGTTGAACGCGCTAATCTCAGGAACTGCTGGTTCGAATTGAAAAATTATTTTAGTGTTGGATAGCCCATTTATCGAGAAAGGTTATAGGCTATATAACATCACGCTGCGACCAATAGGAGCGGAGCATCAATCAAAAATGTTACGCAGACGAAGTCGCGCGGGTCAGCTAGTATAGTATAACACCGTTATAACATCCTCAGACTGCCACGCTGGTCTAGTGATCGCAAGCGCGACTGCTGAGCCTGAAGTTCTGGGTTCGATTTCCGGGTCGGGCAAAATGTTATTGGGTTTTTCCATCAGGAATTTTTCAGTAACAGCCACGGGGTCGGGATTTGTGCCCGGTTGATGGCAATAGGCTCGCCCCCTATTACATGGGACTTAAATATAACTGGCAAAATGTGGGTTTACTATTAGGTACACCTGCCCACCCTTCAGGGATATTGGACAAATCACAATATCGGATCAATCATCTGTATACGCTTTAATTTATCCATTGTGAGAATCTAACCCTGAGCTTAGAATGCGGATGCTGTTAATCTATTGAGGGTTGGGCGGTGTTATTCACCATGGTATATCCCCTCTTTTTGGCCTTAGGAGGTCACATGATAGTAGGCCGTCGCTTATATTAACTCTTATACCATATTTGGTGTGGGTGGAAAATTACCATACATTATCTGGAAAAACCTGAGATTAGAGCGTCGTTATAAAACAGCTTTCAGCATCTGCTGGACCCAAGCTTCTTCAATCACACCGTATTCAACTCCATTCTCGGCAACTCTTATCTACATAGCTTCTACCAGCCACGCTGCGAAGGCGACCTACCTTACGTTTGAAGATTCGCGGTCCATTCAAGAACATCTACAGACTCTAATCTCTTTAATCGATTTTCAACTTTTTATTTGAAGAACTAGGTTCAAGGATGATTGGGAAAATTTGACAGTTTCGGGTAGCATGATGTGCTGACGTCTGTACCTTATCAATTGTGTCAATATTATATATCATATATATCAAAATTACCCGCCAAACCATTTAGCGTTGGGCCATGACAACCGTATCCCTGCTTGTTGGCCCTAGGAGGTCAAATGATGTGTGCGTGGGTTATAAGTGACCCCCAAATATTGGAATAACAATAGGTTAATTTGGTAAAAGCCGGAGATTCTGTTGAGTCATCGTTGACCTTACATAGAGTGTACCTAAGCAATTCTCAAGGAGGTGAAATGTGTTTATCGATATCTATGAAGGGGTCATGACTGTGTCCCTATTTTTTGGTCTACGGAGCGACAGAGAGACATATATTATTTTGCTGTTGTTTGAAACTTTGGGAGCTTGCCAAATGTAGCGTGGTTGGAAGCGGGTTTCAATAAACGTAGCAGCTATTTAATTTTGAAAAAAGGCAGGTGTTTCGTCCAGTCATTTCACCCTTTTTGGTCTCCTGACCGTTTTCGTTCGTTTGGACCAATCTTGGCGAAAACCAGTCATTGACGCAGGACATATTATAGCGTACAAGTATGTGCACAGTTACAGGCTCTCTCTCCTCCCTCACTCTCATACATCATTTCTCAATTGGCCTTGCTTATCTTCTTAATATAGAAAAAAAAACACGTGTCACTATGTTCGTACACGCTAATATCCTAAACCACCCAACCAATTATGTACAATGAGATATTGTGAATGTGTTTGCTTGGTTAGAACTTAAAAGATATAGGTGGCGCCGTGCGAAGCAGGGTCAAATCGCTAGTACACTTCGTATCCAATTCCAAAAAAAAGTGACGTCATCATGTTCTCAATGACTTGCAAAAAAATATTTATATAAAATCTAACACACAGACAGACAAACTTGACCCGTTTGTGGGTCAATGTCGCGTCCGTTGTCTACTTACGTAACATTATTTTTAACTGGCAATCTTTTTGTTGAGTTAGGCATTTTTGTTGCTGCAACAGATAATATCGGGCTGCGGGTGACCGTGAATGATTCTCTATGGTATTACGGTTTAAATTATTGTGTAATGTTTATTTGTTTATATTATCATATCGAGATTAGTGGAGATATCTTAATCTAAAGTTGTTAAGTCTTTGGGATTTTTAAACGACCTGTTTGAGTTTCAAAATCGGGCACGTTCTATAATAATAAGACTCACCTACTTTCTGAGCTAACCTTGGAAACCACTGACAATTGCGGTAAAGGAAATCATAGTGAGGAAACCTGGACTACACGGTTTCACAACCGTTTGTTTAGCTAGCGTTGTGATTAATACATCGTGCATCTACTTTGTATGAGAAGAGTGCTGTGCCACGTAAAATGAATCGATTTACAGGCAGGTTTTGTATTAGACAAACTAGCGTCAGATATTCCTTTACTGTCTCGGTGGTCGCAGGCGCGAATGCTGATCTGCTGGTCCTGGGTTCGATTTCCGAGTCGGCCAAAGTGTTATTGGGTTTTTCCATCAGGAATTTTATCTCAGCAGCTTCGTTCCTGGACCAGTAGTCATTGGTATTGTTATCCTATCATGTTCTGCGAGGTCTGGCGCGACTGCCTTTAAGAGACGAAAAATTTCATATTACATAATTTTCTCTTGCAGGTCTATCCTTGGGATGACAGCCTGATCAACAATGACGACCACAGTAGAGGTGAACTCGCGAGCCCTCGGGCGCGCGCACCTCTCGCACTTGCCCCAGCGGCCCCCCGTCAACCTGACCTTCCAAGACCTCACCTACACTGTGCAGAATGGAAAGAGTAAGAGGAATACTAATACAAATATAATATCAAGCCTTTTTTCCGTGGATGTAGGCAGAAACTACAGAACGCCACCTCACACTGCACATCTTTACGTACCTACTCCTTTTGCTTTGTCAGCGTCCAATCTTACCATTCCCTTTGGTAAGACTGGTTGTCCGAATGTCGACTATTTTTATGTTCTCCCGCGTCCTAATCAAAGCGAACGGTCATTCATTTTGTTCGGCGAACCCGAACGCGAGGTCGCGCTGGCTGAGGGCGCATCTTTTTGTTTTCAGAATAAATGAGTGGCAAATGACCGCAAAGCTCGCGTGTTCGCGTGACGAGGTTGGGTTGCAGCCTTCGACTTTTTATGCATGTAAAACATAACAACACTGACATTGCAAATTGCATTACGAAGTGGTTCAGCAATGATGAACAGCCATACTCTTTTGAGTTTAAAAGAAAACGACTGATTAGCGCGCTGTTTCATTCATTAATTAATTTAACGGAATACTTACTTGAACTTGACTTCTGCAGTAATTAGTTTGGATTTTTAATGGTGGCTTAAATTTTTTTTGCATCAAGGAAAAATATTTTTCTTAATTTATTATTTAGGTAGTCAACTGAATTTTTTGTCGGGATTTTATGAAAGACAATTTGTATTTCATTCATTTTTCGTTAATGCAGTCTCTAACTTAATTACTTAATTATGTGAATTATGTGGGATATTTTTTATAGTTATTGCAACACTTGTTATTGTCATTAACGTTTTTTTTTTTATTAAGTGTTGCTTACCTAATTGAAAACATTATAGCACTGTTCGAATTTCAACTGAAAAATTCTATAAAATGATTTTATTAGGGCATTCGCATATTGCCCAATTGCCGTCTATTGTGCAAATAGACATAACAGCCGCTATGTCTATAGTTTAAAAGCCAGGCTCCACTTACAATACTTGGATGACCTGACACGGACACACATAGCATTGCCATATACTTGTTTGTTCCTAGTTCCAGACTTTCCTAATTAACTGCATTGTAATAAACTTTTGTTCCTAATTATAAAAATCATGTCAAAAGTAGAACTAAATTAGTTTGAATATTAATGAAATACGTATGTAAGTACTCATATAACATTACTTAGTCACTGAAAACTTTTAAAATTAACGCGTTGGTTTTGCATGACGAAACGAATAATCTGCCTGTAATTTACTTGCATTATTTATGAGGCATTTTCAAGGGGTTTGTCTCCACGGATCCCGGTATCAGATTGAAGTAGCCACGGATCACGGCGAGTTGTATCCACCGATACCGTGATCCGTTTCCAGCAAAAAAATAATTCATGATTGTAGCCACAGATCACGGCTTCCGTGGCTACAAGATATAAATTATATTATTATTTTTGGAAACTGATCTCGGTGTGCAGAGACAAGAAATAGAGTAAAATATTTCTCCCACCTGATTTTATTTTTATATAATTTCCCAAATCAAAAGAAGTTATAGTTTAAAAAAAAGTCTCATATTGATCAACAATAAACTTAATTAGTGTCTGTAAAGGAGATCCCACCAATGTTTAAGTTTAATTATAGTGTTAAAATAATAACACGTTTTAAGATAAATAGCTATTTTTATGACATACAAAGGTCTTAGTCAATTTTTACACTATTATTGAAGACGGTGGCACCAACATCTCCGTCATAATTCTGTTCTCCTAGTACTTTCTGTACAAATTATAAATTGAGTTCTCTCGTAACAAACCTTAGTGTGCCAGAGAGAGACAAAAAATATCAACATCAAAAAGAAGTTTCCTTATAAGTTTGGGAGCTGACTGTACAGTACAAAAACAGTTGAAATTTATGGTTGGCGAAACGGGACTCAATGTATGGAGATTAAAATAGTTACGAAAGGGCACTGTTTTTCACTAGTTTTGCACGTCTTTTGTTTCGTTGTCCAAACAGGAAAGTTACCAAACGGGATTTGTCAATGCCCCGAAAGTCTGACAACCAGTCTTACCAAGGGATATCGTATTACCCAGTACTAACTGGGTTGTGGAGGTCAGATAGGCAGTCGCTCCATGAAAATATGTTCAGCTGCATGCGGTTAGACTGGAAACCGACCCCAACAAAGTTGGGAAAAGCCTAGGCAGATGATGAGGTACCTACCTCAGGTATGTCTAAGAGAATTTTTGGTGTTATCGTAATGGTACATGGTAATAACCACTGTCCATAAAAATCTTTGCCAACTTGTATGCTGTTAAAGTATAAAAATATAACCCAATATAAAATGCTGATGGCGTAAGTAACAATAATAGGTTACCAGAGCGATAAGTGGACATATGCGATATTTTTTTATCAGTAATGCATTTGGGTCAGACTGTTTCCGTCAAAATGTCCGCACGTGTAGCGGTTGACACATTACTGTAATCGGGTAATCGGGCCTCAAGTGTATTAGATACAAGAAAATTCACACATTTTCCCTTGTGTGGGCCGAAACTTCAGAACCCCACATGCTACGAACCAGGTGTATTACCTTATCAAAATCTTTATAATGTTACCTGAAAATAATGAACTCATGAATCTCCAGTCTCATACCAGATACCAGACGCTTCACTCGAGAGTAAAGTTCACTGGGCTTCATTTTGTTTCTTTCTAAGCCAAACGATACCGACAAAATTACATAGAAAGAACGTTTATCCGCTCGTTCAATTTATTTTTCAGTCATTTGGTAGGCGAGTGAAAGATGCCAATGTAGAAATCCAATACCGTTGGATCGGTCTATTGAAATCATGATGCGGCTAATATGCCGTCGACCCATTGCCACTTCAGCTTACTTATTCTGTGAGCTATGTCGACAACTCTGGTCCTGGATGCGTTCCCTCAGAGAGACTTCAAGCATAGCACATTCCATAGCTCGCTGAACGACCTTGATTTTATCGACCAGCGAGATTGTTCACGTTTCGGCCCCGTAAGTCATAACAGGCAGGACGTACTGATTGAAGACCTGTTTACTGAATTAATTAATTAATTATTATTATTTAATTAATTCATTTATCATTTTGTATTTAGACGTTTCACTTCAAGTTACAGATGCCAATTGAAAAGCGAAAATGAATAAAAGTTATATCAGTTTATTAACCGAACGGATCCAGCGGGTTTTTTCCATCTTCAACAGGTCGTCGACCACCTTTGTTACCTACTGCACCTGCATCCATCAGTACCGTGGCCACTCTGCACTTTATATTTATAAGCACATCAGCAAGTTCTGGAAAAATACTTGATTGGGTTCAAATAACCTGTCCCTATTAAATATACGGATTATTTTAAGCATGTGCGTCAATGCGTAAGCTTATGGAGAAGTTTTTATTTTTATTTTGTATTAAACTTCACTTGTTGATGAGGGTTAATAAGATTGACAAAGGATTATATTATTACCGATGTTGAGTAAATTTGTTGGAATATTAGTAATAATAAGGTTTTAATTGGACAAGTTCACTATTACTTGCTTTTAAAAATAAATTTCATTTGATGGTATACCTACATCATCGGCCTAGCCTTTGTTCCAGTTTAACTGGATGCAGTTTAACTGGAATTGCCTATCTGACCAACCCAGTTAGTACTGGGTAATACGATACCCCTTGGAAAGGGTGGTTGCCAGACTTTCGGACCACTGACTGTCAAAGATCTACAAATGACAGCCGGGACCAACGCCTTAACGTGCTTTCCGAGACACGGAGGAAACTCGGTATGTAATGGGTGGTCGCCCATCCACGGATCAACCTAGGCAAGCGTGGCTTAGTCTAAAGATCGATCCGAGCGGTTGTTATTGACTTAAACAATAAACATACAACGTATAACAAATATTTATAAATACAACTGGACGCAACAAAAAATGTTGACAGCTTGCACGTCGTGACTGCGAAAAGAGGTTCCCATTCAGCATGACGCTTAGCCTTGGGGTCTACATCACAGCACTGGTTTTCAGTGGCTATAGACGGTTCTTTAATCTTCACAATTTGCAATTAATGCAAATGATTAAACAAACGAACCCTTCAAAAAGGTACAAGCAGTGCTTGGTGACATCATAACATAATATATCATCAAGCCCGTACTTCCTTAAGGGTTAGGCCAAGGCTGCTCAACCCCAGGCCCGCGGGCCACAATATGGCCCGCCAACGCACTTCAATTGGCCCGCCAACAGTGGTCACTGACGATAGTCTATTGAAAACAGATTTCAGGATATCAAACCATATCGAAAAAAAAACTGTTGCTCTCTATAAACCCATTCTCAGTAAGCCAATAACTACCTAGCAATTACAAAGCTCCCTTTTCTTTAATGAAAGTATTTTTAGAGCCACGGCAGCCATCAGAAATTGGTTAAAAAAAATACTACCTTTAAGCAAGTTTTATTTACTAGATGGCCCGCCGGTTGTCACGGAATCAAAATTTAGGCCCACCTTCAAAAAACGTTGAGCAGCCTTGGGTTAGGCCATGGTTAGACAGAGGTGTACCAAACAGTACACCCGCATATCACCAGTTCAGTCCCATGTAATAGGGGGCGAGCCTATTGCCTTCAACCGGGCACAAATCCAGACTCCGTGGCCCGACTTGGGTATCGAACCCAAAACATCATGCTTAGCAGTCGCGCTTGCTACCACTAGGCCATTGAGACAGTTGGTGACATCATAAGGTTACGATATTATACTACAGATAGGTGTTACGCAGTTATATGACGTTATACGGGGGCATTGCATCTTTGCGGTTGTATCAATAATACTGTGAACACGGTTCGCTGACCCCAACGTGCTAAGAGTTGCATACCGTGCATTCGAGAGACGAGTAAAATGATTTGAGACTTTTTGATAAGTTTTTTCTGTGACTTTCGCTTGTAAAATTTTAATTATTTTTTTATATGCTGATGATAACTGAAATGGCGCATTGTAAAACGGATCTTCTTCTTATTTATCGTGTGGTCATTAACTAACCTGGTGTCAGAGTTTTTATGCCGCCCATGGGCCTCTGGCTTGGCTTTACATGCCGTCGAGAAACATCTCTCAGGCATGCTGGTTTCCTCACGATGTTTTCCTTCACCGAAGCAAGTGATAATAAAACAATAAGCACATGATTCCGAAAAATCAGAGGTGCGTGTCTTGGGTTCGAACTCGAGACCTATGACTTGGTAGTCCAACGGTCACACCACTAGGCTATCACTACTTACTTAAACGGATGATTAGGTACTACTCCGCTCATTGACGGTCGACACTATGTTCTGAGTAATAAGGTTGAAAAGCGATCGACCGTCAGTAAACGCGGTAAGTACCTATACATAATTGGTACATAATGATGTATTTTGATTAGTTTTTATGCACTTTGGCAAGCATTGTCCACGAATTTACCTGCTTATTTTTCCGTGTCATGAACTCATGATATTTAATTAGGTATTGTTTAAATATTAAATAGGTACCTATGCTTTGTTTTAAAGTACTTACCTACGTATGTTTTATTTAATGAAATACTTAAAGAATAATTATAAAACTAACCTCTTTCTGTAATTAAATATATTCATTCAGACCTATAGATGTCTACTTGAATAACTAATGATATTTTTATCAAATAACTAGTTGTGCCCCGCGGTTTCACCCGATTCCGTGAGAATATCGGGATAAAAAGTAACAACGATTAACCCATTAAGTGTCATCGCAATCGGTTCATTAGTTTTTGCGTGCAAAGTAACAAACATATTATGTACATACATACTACCAGAAACTTTCACAATTCGAGTAGGATTTGATAGTTGCCCATGGGAGAAGAACTCTTTTCTTAGGTCGATGCCGTTCAGTGAAAATGTTTGTCTCTGGCATTTATTAATAGGCGATCGTCATTTTCTAATGAAGACTCTCCAATACGACGTATTTCGGCTGCCCTCGTCTTGGACATACATAATATGTTAAGTTGTGATCTTCCTCTTTTAGGCATACATTACTGTTTCAAAATAAATGTAAGTAAAAATAATTTTAGCACTGCTTTATCGGTCGTAACTTTTAAACGAAAGGTCCGATTCAAATAATTTACTATACATAATCAACCTTAATTATCAAACCATTTAAATGGATAAGGATAGTAAGATAAAAAAATGAACTAAAAGCGGTCATTGTGACTTAACCATAATAGTTAGGCACATTTCCTCGCAGGCTTTTTTATAGGTAATAATAAGTTCTTTAATCATATAGTACATAATTTTGATGTATCATAAATGCTTTTCTCAGCGCACGCCAAATAATAAATTTTATAGGCAAAATTTTACTACTTTGGGTTACATTATTGCAATTTTCTTAAGGATCAAAATTTTTAAAAATAAATTATAGCCTATGTATGTTACTTCCTGAAAATTTAGCTTTCTATTGTTGTAAAATGGTTAAAATCGGTCCAGTAGTTTCGGAGCCTATTCGGTACAAACAAACAAACAAAAAAATCTTTCGTCTTTATAATAATAATTAATTAATTAAAATTAATATTATTATATTTTTATTATTATGGATGAGTATAGATAAACATAATTAATTTGAAATATGCATAGGTATTGGCAAGTGAAATAAAATAATATAATGTGTGGGTCGGTGATTCGGTGTCTCATTATTTTATTTTAATCGTTTTACTTTTCAAAGTTCATTATGTATTTAGAATGTAGACACTAATGGAAAATTATGTAAATAAAACTTGAAAAACCTGTAGGACAACCGACCACTATGTATAAGTTGCCGTTTTACAATACTGGCCATTTGAAACGTAATGTATGTATGGCTGGCAATAAATTCTAAATTCAAATGAATTTTCTTTAAAAAATATGGAATTCTATTTTCAAATTCAGTCATTTGTTTATTGATTAGTGTTTTGTTTTCACTACATTTGTATCTTGTTCATCAATATGGACACGATCAAAATACGAGTAATTATGGAATACGAGTTCCGTCGCGGTAGCAATGCCGCACAAACGGCTCGCAACATTAAATATATGTAGGGAGTGAACACTACAAACGAACGCACGACTCGTTATAATATTTACTTATTGTCATGTTTTAGACTGTGTGTTAGAGAGGAGTGCATACTGTTACATTTTCTTTGATCTAGTTTTGTAGATTAATACTAATATGTTACTACTACTAGTAGGTACGTAAGAATGAGGACGTGACATGAAAGCGATTTCCTCCGCGCCTCGGAAAGCACGTTACGCCGTTGGTCCCGGCTGTCATTTGTAGATCTTTGACAGTCGTTACAAGTAATCTGTGGCCCGAAAGTCTGACAACCAGTCCTACCAAGGGTTTACCCAGTACTAACTGGGTTGTGGAGGTCAGATAGGCAGTCGCTCCATTTAAAATATTAGTACTCAGCTGCATCCGGTTAGACCAGAAGCCGACCCGAACATAGTTGGGAAAAAGCTAGGCAGGTGATGGTGTGGATGGGATGGAAGAGAACACTGAGATGATGACTGATAGTGATGTTAGGAATAAGAGACGTACCTGGTGCAACGATCCAAATAAATTGAGATCAGGACAGGAACGTTGTACTCTTTTGAGAGTCTTTTAGGAGACTTTATAAGTTACATAGGGGGTTACAATACACGATCTCCAAAGATTACCTACTCAAGATAGCGGATCGAGTTGCCAAAATAACAGTAAAAGTAATAATTTACGGAAAGACAGAGATCGAAACATGAATGAGATGATAGAGATGATATACGGGGTGGAAGGGACACCGTACCGAGAACGGAAACCACACACTCAGTACATCATTTTGAACCCCCCACGTATAAATTTTTCAATGGTAATTAAAAAAAAACAGTTGTCTATACATTTGACCGTGTAGGTATTGCACTTTGTAGGAAACAGCTGATTTGTTTTAATAACCGACGAAAAATTACTATGTGGGGGTTTTCAGAATGATGTACTGCGTATGTGGTTTCCATTTTCATTAAGGTATCCCTTAAACCTCGTATATAGTCCGTCTGACGTTTTTTGGGGGGCATATATAGCGCACAATTGCGTGCGCAAGCAAAGGTGCACTCTCGGTTCCCTTACTATTATAGTCTATATAGATTGGAGACGAGATTGGCTTGACGTGCGCACCGAGGCACGGGGGTACCATACTGCCAACTTCCATACTCCGGGCCGCTACTAAGAATTTCTCACAATAAAACCCAATAGCACTTTTTGCCTGACCCGGAATCAAACCCAGGACCCCACGCTCAGCAGCCGTCGCGAGCACGAGCCAACGGGCAGTTAAAAACTGTCAAATAATGATGGTATTATGTAGCAAACTATAGGTAGTTAATAATTATAAACGACTAGATAAGTAGAGACCACAAAAACCGCAGCACGTGAATGCAAGCATCCATCAAGTGTCTAAAGAGACACGATACGCCAGCTTAGTGCACTATGCAGTATGCAGTTGCAAGGCGTCTATAATTACTGTTGCCCAGAGAGCATTGGTCAATCTTTAGAAAGCTGCACGTGACCGACTAGTAGTGAAGCGCGTGGAAAATCTGTAGTATCGATAGCGGGGAAATAGATAGGATTTGTTAGCCTGAATGTCTGACAACCAGTCCTACCAAGGGTACCGTATCACCCAGTACTAACTGGGTTGTGGAGGTCAGAAAGGCTGTCGTTCCATGTAAAATTCAGCCACATTCGGTTAGACTGAAAGCCGACCCCAACATAGTTGGGAAAAGGCTGAGCAGATGATATTCCATGAAGTATTTAATCTCTGAATGATGATACTGAGCGTTTCTCCGGCACAAGCTGCGGAGTTCAATGAACTGTTGGCAAGCTAATGTTTAACAATTTAACCAGTTATTAGCTAAGATTCTTGTAAAAAAGATTCTTTAAAAAAATATTGAGAAATTAATCAAAGAAGACCTTACTTATTGGAGAATAAGGGTTACGAATAAATTAGACGGGTCTTCTGAACTGTCTTAATATTCAGATCTGACCATACTGAACCTTAAGTTTTCCTTTAGATACAAACTATAGCCGTATCACGTCTAAACCAAGTTTCATTCATTGTCTAAACCGACTAAACACGATTATCGACAGTTTCGCTTCCTTAACCCTTACCACGTGACTGTCCTGTAACCTAAATGAGAGTAGACGGTATGCGCCGGCGCACGTGTTTGTCGGTGAGAAAATCCAATAGAATTCACTTATGTCTTCATGCCCGTTTTCTCAAACGAGGTCAGTAGAACTGACGGTTTGTTGCAATGTATTTGTAAACATTGCAGTTAGTATTGGGATAGGTCCGTTTGGAGAATTACCATTCTGTGCGTCACTATGATATCTAATAATGTTGACGGACTAGTACGACAAGCCTTGTAAGTTTTCGCAATATGAATAATTATTGTCTTATTGTTTACACAAACCATTCACTATTTCATTGACGATTGATTTGATCAGAAATACTAAATGGACGAAAACCACGAACTCAACCAAACGTAGTATACGAATCTTTTTGAACCAGGTATACCATATCTGGAGGTAAAAAAGAGATATTGAGACGACTGGTGGAGATGTTTTGAAGAGGAAGACAAGACCACTTCAATGTGGATATGGTCAGAGTGGTGAAGACAACTCTTCACTATGAAAATGTGAAAAGATTTTTTATTTTACCAGTAAGTCTTACCAACTAGTGGTTCGAGCCTCCTTTTAAGCAAATAAGCCTGTGTCAGTAGACACTGAAATTATATTACGACTGTCTATTGTTCACCAATATCGTAGTTTGACATCCACTGCTTTCAAATATTTCTAAACTGTTTCACCCAAAGAGCTTTAAAACAATTATAGAGCGGACATTAGGACTATTTTCGCACAAACATTTTCGATTTTGACACATGAATGTTCCCTGACAAGCGAGGGTATGACATTAGACCGAACGATTTGTTACCAAGTAGTAACAAGTATTGGACCACGATTTTCTTCGTCTTGTCCCTCTATCGCTCGTAAATATTTGAATGTCTTTCGTTTCACCGAATAGCGCTTAGAAAATTTTGTTTCAGTGTCATAAATGGATTAGTTTATGTGCCGTACGATCAAGTGCTGTTCAAATGCAGTATGTAGGAGAAATTGCCTCTTGCAGATTCATTGCGCTTGTTGTTGCAACTTGGATAAGCGAATGTTGCCAACTGAGGAGTCGAATTGCGTATAAATAATGTACAGACGCCTGCACATCAAGCTACAACAATCTATCAAATTTCTTTAAAAGGTGTTCAACTTTATCGTTTACTAGCGACCCGCCCCGGCTTCGCACGGGTGCAATGTAGATACTAATGTTTTCTCTACTATGATATGCATGTATTATACATATAAACCTTCCTCTTGAATCACTCTATCTATTAAAAAACCGCATCAAAATCCGTTGCGGAGTTTTAAAGATCTAAGCAGACATAGGGACAGATAGACAGACAGCGGGAAGCGACTTTGTTTTAAATTATGTAGTGAAGAATTAGGTTCATGGTTGATTGGGAAAATTTGACATTTTCGGGTAGCTTAATGTGCTTGTGCTCATCTGTACTTTGCAGTAGATACCTAGTGTTTTAAAGGTCATGAAGAACTTTAACAAAGTATTCTTGTTTTATGTTAATTATCCATTCAAATAAAAAAGTGTTTAACCTTTCCTAAAATAGATACAAGTAAATAGGTCTCAGGTTTTTTTTGTCTTTAATGGTTTATTTATTGTCACCGTTTTAAATGCAGGTAGGTACTTTAACTGTAGATTTCAAAGTCAAATTGAATTGGATCCAAGGGTCGGTCATCGACTTCTTGGATAATAGCAATAAGCTCTCAGCCACATCTGATTTCTTATTTAATTTGAAGTCGAGATTTTGATAAACTTTACCTTAGCATTACCTAACTTACATCATTCTAAAGTATTTCTAAGTTAAATATGATAAATTAGATGTGAACAAGTAAGGTCTACCTCGGGATAATGATTTATGAATTACGTTACTGTTCGTTAAATGGTCACAAAGTCGCACTTCATAATATTAAATGTGTCTATGACCATTTACAGAATTTCCTTTTTGAAATCCTTTTATGATTCTGTTCAAGCGGTCATTTTAGGCCCCCTGTATGGCAAAGCTATAGAGCTGTGGTACTAATAACCACCATAAAAATTAAATATAAAGTCCGGGTCGTAACACAGTCGTTATAACCTGTTTGCTTTATTTCCTTAAAGTTTACTATTTTTAAGGCCATTTTGATAGAGACCATTCTCAAAATAGCCTCGACGATACGTGGCTATAAACTTTTTGCCTCATTTTTAACCCACTTGTTTCTGAATAGACTTTTTGTATCAGATTGCAATGAAATTCAAATATTTTTATCCTCATATGATCAGATTATTCGGAAAAATGCAAAAAAAATCTGCTATTGGAAAACCGGGAAAATGGTGTCCTTTTAAAAGGACGTTAGTAATATGTACTACTTCTTCAAGTAAATGAAATAAAAATACGAAGTGTCTTTATAATTTACTAGGGACCCGTCCCGGCTTCGCACGAATATTTAACAAAAAATGGACGGGATAGGACGGGATAGGTCGGGATAGGACGGGATAGGACGGGATAGGACGGGATAGGTCAAGATAGGATCGGATAGGACGGGATAGGGGATAGAGTTCAGCCATATTTTACCATTCAAACATGCAAACATTTACATTATTTATGACACATGTACTTACACTTTAGAGACCAGGATTCAATTCATAAATTATCATATAATATTATTCTTTAGTTATTTTTCTTTCTTATTTTTTAAATTTTTAAATATTCACATATAAAACAATTGAAAAAAAAAACATTTAAAAATATAATAAACTATACGTATTTTACAAAAATTTCAAAAATTATAAATTTTAACACATACACCCTCACACACAGACACCCTTCTTTTTGCTCCGGGTTACTAAAAAAGAGTACCTACATTATAAAGAAAGTTTGGATATTATTATTTTAATTTTTTTTTGTTAAGTATAATTTTTTTGTTATTTTTTATATTCGATTATTTTATTTTTATTTCTAATGTTTGTAAAAAGATTCATAACTACAACTAAAAGCCGTTAAACTTATTTTTTGACCGCTGCGTAGCGAGCCGAATTTCTTAAAATTGACTGGGGTCCCGTACCTCAATGACGCCTACATCTCATAGTAAGCCGAGCGGAGTGAGCCACGACCACTCCATTTTTTGTCTAATACTTACATTTTTGAACTCGTGATATCTTTCGAATGGAATGTCCGAATTGAATAATTCAAAAAGTTATATAAAAGTAATTTATTTTATAGAATATAGAATAAACGTCTGCGTTTGTTTGTGTGTGTGAAAGCGCGGTTATTAGGGCTAGTGTTAGACGGGCCGTGTTTAAATAAGGGTGGTGAACACTTATCCATTTCCGATATTAAGAAAAAAAATTACCTACCCATTTTATGAATGATTCGGGTCGAGAATCATTAGCATAGTTACCTACTTGAATTTGACGAGGATGCAAAGCAACATCTTGTATATCTTCTGGGTACTAACACATACCCACTGAAGAAAAGTATTCCGATAAAGAATTTCATGTCTTCACTTGTTACGTTTCCTATTTCATTCTTTTGGTTTATATAATTATTAGTGTAATTTATCAGAAAAACTATAATTCTGTCGCTGATAAGTTGCTCAAAATAATATAATAGACTTAGCTGTCTTGCAACACGCTGCATTCTGTTCCATGGTCTAAACATTAGACTTAAATCTCGTGAAATCCAGTTATATATTTTAGTTTTTTATATTGTGACGCTTGTGGAAGTTGGGAGTGTTGATTCGTTATTAGGTAACTACTTTTCAATCAGAGGATTGGAAATTCTGACGCGTTTTCTTTTGAAAACTTGAGCAAGACTAAGAGAATTTTGTCGAAATTTCGTCTTCACTGTCACTACCGTGTGGCAAGTGCATATAATCAACTTGAGCTGGAGTCCTAAGTTGAGTGCCAGGTAAATTTTGTATCTGGACTTGATTTTTGTGTCCGGAATCCTCGTTGGTGATCAGCATTACAATTTTCTGGTGGAAAACATGTGATGCTGTCAGGAGCCTCCTCATCAAATTCCAACACTACCAATATTTCATGAAGTTGCAACTCCCATCCTCTTTCAAAAACTCTCCTGACAAAACAAAACATCTTGTATTTAGTAGTAGTAGATATTACTACTGGGCAAAGACATTCAAATATTTACGAGCGATAGACGGGACAAGACGAAGAAAATCGTGATCCAATACTTGTTACTACTTAGTAACAAATCGTTCTGTCCAATGTCATACCCCCGGTTGTCAGGGAACATTCAGGTGTCAAAGTTGAAAATGTTTGGAATCAAAATTTTTGAATAAAAATAATCCCAATGTCCACTCTATATTTATTTTAAATCTCTTTGCTAC
The DNA here is from genome assembly GCA_964057025.1 of Standfussiana lucernea. Lineage (NCBI taxonomy): Eukaryota > Metazoa > Arthropoda > Insecta > Lepidoptera > Noctuidae > Standfussiana > Standfussiana lucernea. The sequence continues at coordinate 14,354,957 of OZ059794.1, forward strand.
TGGGCTTTAGAACACCAAATAAGTATATTGACCAAAAAAAATAAAAATAAATGACAGTTGGTTCTTAAATTTCCTTCAATTCACTTAGAAGAGATATGGAAGTTTTATTATTCATTATCCAAAAAAAACTGAATTGTAATAATAATAAAATAACTCACCTCATATCACTCATGATAAATTTAACGTAAAACAAAAGCTTCAAAACTTATTAATAATAATGCGTTAGTTCACTGTACTGCCACACACTTCAACCTTCAAATAACATAAACAATTTTCGTTTTTTTTTAGCCTAATTCATCAAAACATTTTTGTTTATTCGAGGACCTTTTAAAAGGACGATAGTAACAAGTGGGTTTCAGGTTATTTTATCTCGTTTTTCATGTTTACAAAAATAGATGCAGTTTTATAGATATAAATTACACTTAGTTATTAAACCCGAAGGATAAAATAAGCGCTTTTAAAACTGGTCAAAGGTAAAACTTTAAACTTTATAGAAAACGGTCGTTGTGTCGACAAGGAACCTATTAGCCATTTATTACCTATTTAGTTTTTTTTTTCAATTGCTTGAGATTACACGCAAAACTCTACTTTTGTTTTGTTAAGATTTATAGAAGCAGTAATGATCCAGTGGAAATCAGCCGCGAATTACGAGCTATAAGGTCATGGGTTTGAATCAAGCCAGTCACTTTCCTTTGTGAAAATCATTTCATCACCACAGGACCTTGGTGATAATAAATAATATAAAATAAAAAGTGTTTATTTCTCACCACAAGCTAAAAAATATACAAACAATATTTACACACAAGCAGTAGCCAACGATTTTTGGCTGTGGATCGCTGGTGCCTGTGGTAGGTAGTAACACCTGTAATACAGGTCACCAGGTCCCCTACAGTTTAAAGTTACACATATTTGATAGCTTACATCTGGTATCTCAGCAGATAACAAAATTTAAAACAACTAGTGAGCTTAAATATAAGAAGACACAAGAGGTTTTTATGAATGTAGGTCTGTGGGTGTGTGCGTGCGTGTGTGTGTGTGTATGTGTGTGTGTGCGCGCGCGTGTGCGTGTGTGTGTGTGTGTGTTGGAGAGAGTGTTAGTGGATGAATCTGATTAGACTAATACGTTAAAAAGAGCTTCTATGGCAGTATACGTATGGTTTTTTGATAAAACTGACATGTCCCTAGAGGTGCAAAATTTGAAGACATGTGACAGTGACATCTACTAACCTTTAAGGGTATGAAGAAGAGAGTGTAAAGTTCTTCACTCCCTAGAGAAAAGGGAGGATCCTCCGAGCAGACAGGTGTTGTGTGGTGGGCTACTTTGATACGGTTTTTGTCGTGTTTTTCTATATAGTCTTAAGTCGCAGATAACTTTGATGTTTAGTTTTTCATTTGTGTCATAGACGCTGTAGTGTAGTGGCGCTGTAGTACTTTTTATATTATGTTGCTATAAATAGTACTTCTTATAGTGCCGCTACAAACCTAAAGTAGGCTCGCGTGAAGGACCCACTCGCTTTTACAAAGAAGAGGCCTGACTCTGAAGACAGAGAGAACATTACAGATAGATATGCCGCATGCCATACATCATCAGGTTTTATCATGCTTTGCCGTGGCCAACTTGGAAATCTCTAAAAAGACTCCAAACCATCTTGCGCTGCATATTCTTGACGATCTTAATACTGCATCAGCGAGCAGAATTCGCGTAGCTGGATTTTGGGCCAAATAGGGGAACCTTAGTATAAGATACACATATGCTAAGTTATTTCAAAACAAGTGCATACCTACACCTATATCCAAGGAATGAGAACAAAGCAATAAATGGCGACATACATTTTGAAAGGCATCGTTATTTCGTAGATATATGGATGTAAAGAAACCTATGGAAACTGCAGCTATAACTGTATTGTACTGCGGTTTGTTTGCGAAAGCTATACCGTTGCAACAGATGACTGTTAGGATGTAATTGTATGTTTTCTCATACAATTTCATATAGGATTTGCAAAACTATAACTTGTATAGTGTTTTGTGTTTGCGAATACATGATGGGTTTGTTGAAAACGTTCCTTTATTTGCTTTCTTGTTTTACTTTGAGAAAGGATTTCGTTTTACTTTTCGGTAATTGTAGCCTATTAATCAGCTTATTTTTTTTACTAAATAGGCTTGTTGATCGAAGGTTCTCCCCTATTTTGGTGGCCGGCTACTGGCATGTCCAACCTCGCTTAATTCATACATACATAAACTCACGCTTTTTTCTCATGTGGGTAGGCAGAACCCAGACCCAGTCTCTTGCGACGATCTCTACATTCTCCTTTCAGCTCGTCCACGTTCATTTTGATGAATACCTGCTATTCAATTTTTAAACTATCAATGAAGCACAGACTTGCCACCTTAGTAAAAAGTGTCTGGAAAAGACTGGGCAGGCTCTACTTGGTGTGGGTGAAGCCTGTAATATCCAGTATCATAGACCACATCGTTTAAAAGATTTCTCTTACAACACTGATGCAATTAATATTTTTCTAGTGTAGGTATGATTATTAGTTACAACTATACCTATATGTACATATCGTTGTAACTTACAATACCCTACTTTACGACTTCCAGTCTCGGTATTTGGGTGGTCTTTTCGTAGCTACGTCTAGAATATATTTTCATAATCATTTATCGTTATTTTTCCTCACACCATGTCTTGCTAGGTACCCGTGGTACCTCCTTCCATTCTAGTGTGGAAATGTGAGCTGCTCGTAGAATTTATTAGCCGTTCAATTGTTTTATATTCTATGCACGTTGTCAAAGGTTTTTGGTGAAAGTACGCGAAGGGCTTGTGTGTGACTTGTGTTACTATAATATTTACAAGTAGATGCGCCCGCGACTCCACTTTATTTTATGTATTTTAGTCAAAAATTTGAAGCCTCAATGAATAAAAGCAAAACGATGCTTAGAGTAACAGGTTTTTCATTATTAGCTTTCCGATAGCTAATGTCAAATGTCAATCCATTACATTTATTATTTTTCAATCGTCGTTTTATTTATATAAAGCATTTATAATCTTACAATAAATTGTACTCAATCAATACAAAACGTGACTCTATATGTGACTTTTTCAATTCATATGTACTTTTCTAAGTTTATCTTGGACATCACAGACATCGGTGAAGGAAATCGTGAGGAAACCTGGACTTATAATTAATATAAGTCTGAAATCGCCAACCCGTCTTGAGCAAGCGTGGTGATCAATGCTCGTGCCTTCTCTGTATGGGAAGAGGCCTTTGCCCAGGAGTGGCAGAGTTACAGGCTGGTGTTATTATTTTATTTTAAATACAAAACAATAACTTTGTATTTATTTATTTCACACCGGTAACTGGAGATTGTCTTGATTTCCAGCAGAGGACTCTCCTAGAGTTTTCCACTGTATTCGGTTATGCGTTTGTCTCATCCACGTAGTACCCGCTGCTCTTACAGCGTCATCCACCCATCTACGACGCAGCCTCCCTTTCGTTCTTTTGTAGCGTGGGTTTCATAGAACCATGTCTATGGTTGTATGTGTAAGTAGCCTAAGTCTATATATTGAATGGTTTGCATCAATTCGTGTAGTCAATTACACCTATAGTAAGCGCCAGATAAACGTGGAATAACGGTCATTGGCCCACATACATTTATTGACATACTTAATTCCGAAAACAATAATCATGACATAAAGCTGTCCTGAATCGACATCTTTCGTGATCCTTTCCTTTTTTTAGTAATGAAAAACGATTCATAATTTATTGTCCGCGTACCTACGCAGAGAAATTAAGGAAAGGGCAATGAACTTTATTCCACGTTTATCTGGCGCTTACTATATCCGTACTTGGCCACCCCGACTTCGGGCAAGCCGCTTCTAATGGTCGTGTCACATTACTATTGGCTTTATTTTTAATTGGTGCGAAATTATTCGGAAAAGCAAGATGTGTCAATCATACCAGACCAAAGAAGAGGTTTTTATAGCTCAGGACGCATCTGGTGCTGGAAATAGTGCGAATTTGCAAGAAATTGGGACACATTGGGGCACATTGGGTCTTGGGTCCCACTCTGTTACGTTCTTAGAGCATTTGTCCTTTTTACTTCGCACCATATCCATCATCGGGTTTTGGTTCACCTTAAGGTGGTAGCGCCAGGATAGCACCGACCGGCAAATTGCAAAAACGTAAGAAAATTTGAATTTCGCGGGCTACCCTGGTGCTTACTAAACTTGGTTGAAAAGAGTGTCCATGGAGTTTCTTGCTCGTTTTTTTCTCCATAGAGATCTACGCTTCGGAACGGGCAACTAACTTTCGAACTAACCGACGAATTCCTCGAAAATTCCAAATTGCGAAAAAACGTAAGAAGATTTGAATTTCGCGGGAATGGAGTCAAACTCAAAGGTACTTTGCTGTGAGTTCGAGTAAAGCAGTAGTTATTACTATTTTCGAAACTCGGACTATAGTACTTAGGTTTAAATTCATATCAAGATGTGTGTTTTACTTATTTATTCATAAAAAATGCCAACAATTTGGTAGGCTTCTAAATAAACTTCGTGGAACGTAGAAAAAAAAATCAGGACTAGTTTTTATAACAGCTACAGACCAACTTTTGGTTATTACCTGTTAAAAAAAAAAACATTTTCCCAAAACAATTTCAGAACGAGATAAGAAGTACTTACCTACCTAGCGTTATACTTACGCGATAACTACTTAAACCACATATCTATGACATTATTTATATGACAAAGGTAGGTAAGTAATAAATTCTGTAAATGCAGATATTTGACATTTAATGAGTGGTTTTAAAGAATGTACTTACCGCCTGCAATTGTCGACTGATGACCTCTAGTGACCCCGCAACGACCATTGTTTTAATGCAAACGTACGTACTTGACGGTTGACGTTGAAGGTATTAGGACTAGCTTTTGTCCGCGCCTTCGCCTGCATTTTGCAGTGAAATTGTCAAACAGGAACTTACTACCAGGATAGAATGGATACTTAATGAAGATAAGCTTTAAACTACTGTTTTTCGGTACACATTAGCCAAAAATATGCTAACTACATAAAACGTCGTAATTCAGACAAACTACAGTGTTTAAAAAAACAAAATAAATGTAAAATCCAATGAATTAAAGAAATTATTCAAAAATAATTCTGCAAAACCAATTTAGTTTTTGGTGATTGGAATAAATTCAAATATAACAAGAAATAAATAATTGGCAAAGAATGTTGTTTTTTTACAAAAGGTTGCTTGAAAGGTGGGTTCATAATAATATAATTTCATTTAGTTTTAAGCAAAATTAATATTTTATTAAATTGTATGATTGTATTATTAAGATTTGGGAACTTTATGTAGCTGTCACTATGATGAAAGCTGCGTATACCTGTAATAGGCATACATACCAGCATTCTACAAGGTGTAGTTTTGCAACCTCGTCAAAATTCAAGAGGTTGTCATAGAAGACGTAAATCATCAATATAAATTACGGTACCTGGTCAATAATAATTAACGCTGCTTTTTTTAATTGTTTTAATTTGACACTATTTCAGAATGAAGCCCTTTTCTAAAGAGGAGAATCACCCTTTTATCGAGTAAACGCCTGCGTTGGTTTGTGTGTGTGAAAGCGCGGTTTTAGGGTTAGTATTAGACGGGCCGCGTTTTAATACGGGTGGTGTACACTTGTCAATTTCCGATATTAAAAAAAAAAATATAAAAAATTACCTACCCATTTTATTATTGATTCGGGTCGAGAATCATTAGCATAGTTACCTCCTTGAATTTGACGAGGATGCAAAGCAACACGTTGTATATTATTTTTAATGTATCCTATTAAGTTTTAGTGTGCAATGCTGTTGGTGTAGGTACCAAATAAATAAATAAGATGGAACTATCTACATTACAATAAAACACATCTTCCATTATCCATAGGTACCTACCATTATTTACGACTAACGTAAAAAATGACACATCCATAGGTAATGTCATACCATACTAAAACATAAAACCAAGTAACACTATGTCAATGGTGGTTCTCGTATCCTTGGGCCCCATTCTATCGTAGACACCAACTATCTCTCAGCAAAGCCTTGAATTTTGAGATGTCGTAATGCTAGATCAGACCTCTTGGTTCAACGGATGTGATTAGATTTATGTCTGCCTAGATTAGTAAAATATATGATGGATACGTGCATTACGCTTGTTATCCAGGAAGGGTTATGCAGAGGTGTACCAGTAGAGGCCTCGCATTTCGTTAGTTAGTTTGAAGTCCTATGTTATAGGAGCGAGCCTGTTGATTAATGAGTTAGATCGCATAACAAAACATAACATCATCATTATGTTCCTGAAACAAAAATATAGGTACCTATTGACTATTAAGTAGTCTTTGTCAATATTATAAAACAAAAACTTAAAAACTAGATTTACCTGTTACATAAAAGGTCGACAAAAAAATAAAAGACGAAAATTTTCTTGTAATACTGGTCGCGTTTTTTGGATCATTAAGATTATATATTTTTTCCCTACATCTGACAGTGTCGCATTATAAAAATTACTGCCGCGTATTATTATAAATCCTGTAATTAATGTTATTTTTGTACTTAAATAAAATTATAAAAAGGTAGGTACGCTTAGACTTGAGAACCTGTTTTCGTCGTTTAACTAGTTTGAATTTTATTATCTCACAATCCCAAATATTCGATGGCTCAAAAAAGTAATTTAAAAAACAGGCCAAGTGCGAGTCGTGGCCGGTTTCAGCACCAAACAATTTAATAAGAATATTTTTAACGCTCATAATAATATGTGAATTTACACTCAACAGCAAAACTTAATTTGTTTTTCAAAGTATGTTAATGAAAAACAAGTTCCTGCTGCGGTTTGATGAAAAAGTCCCATATCTTAAAAAACTAAATATCAAATCTTTTTCAAACCAATTTTCGTTGAAAGTTTTTTTACGTTCTACAAACCTAAGCTTTTTCAGAATTTTCCTCCTCTTACTTCAGAAATTAGAGGGGGGGGGGGGTCACAATTAACAACAACAAGTTGATTAATCTTCAGGTAAGACAGATTTGGTACATAAAAAACAATGAGAGTCTATGGTCCTGCTCTAGATTTGTAGTCTCTGATTGTTACAACACTAGTTTTTTTAATAAGCAACTTCAACATTGCAAAGGGTAAACACTTATACAGCATCTGTGTTCTAGATCTCTTTGTTACTCAAAAATTACAACGTGTATTACCTACAGTGCGAGCTCAGGTTGCAAAATGCATGGCTGTACCTCGTGTCAGATATTGCAGAAATAATTATAATTAATCATAATTATGTTTGCTCTGTGTTTTCGCCATTGAGACCATCGTTTTAGCGTTCCGTATGGAAATGATTAATTGTGTGATTTGTATTTTGAGATGCTATGTGAAATGTAAAGAGCCACAGATGAAATCTTGAGATTTCACATGTAGTGGTAAGCCTAAAGCTTTCCTCGCATTTTGCTTTTTGCGTCTATAGTTTGTTTCAATGTAAAAACTTCGTCTGCATGTATTTCGGATTTGCCGAAGTATTGATTCAACAAGTTTACTGTCAGAGTTATTTGTTATCTCTACGGTGTGGAAGGGACACCGACGCACAAACGCTGACAACGTATTCAGTTCATCATTTTGAACCCCCCACACATAGTGCACATTTTTGCACGGTAATTAAAAAAAATAACCGACTTCCAAAAAAAAAACACTAAAAAACGTGGAAAATAACATTACTTTCGGAAGTCGGTGACTATGGTTTGTTTCATTGACTTTTTTGGCACCGTCTTCCGAAAGTAATGTTATTTTCCACTTTTTTTAGTGTTTTTTTTGGAAGTCGGTTATTTTTTTGCAAAAACGTTTTTATTTTACCCTTTTTAGTTATCGCATCACACACAAATCCTTGTCATGTATCAATTTCGCAATTTCTTTTACTTGGATGACATATTTTTTCCAGCTATTTTGATTTAAAAACCAAACTGCTGAACCGATTTCGATGAAATTTCTATGGGACCAATCGAGAAGCAGATCCATTCAGATAAAAGAATTTTTCAAATCGGTTCATAAATGACGAAGATATGAGGTAACAAACAAAAAAAAAAACAACCGAATTGAGAAACTCCTCCTTTTTTTGAAGTCGGTTAAAAACAGACAGAGGTTTTCTACAAAAGTGTAATACCTTCACGGTCAAAATGTTTAGAACAACAGATGAACATTTTCTTTGTGGGGTATTAATAAACATTAAAATCATTTCTGCCGTTCATTCGCAAACTTAACAAATTGAGTCGCTTTATTAGAAGAATAGTATGGATGTTAGCGAGCATAGTTACCTAAGTTATTGTTAGATAAATAATAACAACGATTTAAGTATAATTATGTTTATAGGTCCTGAGCAATGATTACACTTTAACCTAAGTGGCCTTTGATACCATTGAAGGCGGTTCTGTTTTATAAATTACACTTTATGCTGTCAATCATGGTCACTGCTATCTTGATGATAATTGATTGACGTACATCGACACTCCCAACATGGTTGTCAGTTGTCAGGCAACACCTGTGTTACCTGTGCAAGGTTACACTTGAAAAGTTTAAAGATCTCGAAAGGACGACTTAAAATCCTTCTAAAATCCACTGACATATGAAGATATTTAAAAAACACAAAATTCAGGACATACATACATACCTAAACTCACGACTTTTTCCCTTGCCATGGGGTAAGCAGAAACTACAGAACGCGATCTGGTACGATCGATCGTTACATAATCTTTTTGCCTCGTTCACGTTTATACATCTGGGCATTCGTCTGCGTTGGCGTCTCCAGCGTCTCCTCCCGCTGTTGCCAAATGAAGGACGTAATTTAAAAAAATATATATTATCCGGCACGTGGATGAAGCAGGTGGCATTTTGTACCTATTGCCTACCCACTTGGGAAAATGCCATAATTATATGTATGAATAAATTCACGCCTTGAAAGGCCACCAATGACGAAGCTCAGCTCACGCTTGGCCGTTTATGAAACAATAGCAAACCTTCTCTTTCGCAAGTGCGTATATAGATACGAAAGAGAAGGTGTAGGTACCTACCACTAGGTACCTACTCGGTAGGTACATGTGAGTTGATTGTTTCGATTGTGGTTATACTGGCTATTTGATGCCCAATACTTTGGTTACGTTGTAATGCAACATGGAGTTGATATCCGCAATTTGCTTGAAGTCTATTTTTGAAAATAGACTAAATTGCGACAAAAACATGGGCAGTAAAAGAAAGCAGGTAAGGAAATGGACGGATGGAAAATGCATAATCAGCGTCAGTGTTGGTAGATCGTCAACTTTCTTAGTTTTTTTTGGTTTTGCCGATTTTCTCACGACATTTTCTTTCACTGTTTTAAGTGCAGGAGCCGCGAAATAATTTACACAAAATTACTGTTTAAAACCACGACTTACACGTCCGGCTGTACACGCTGTAATCATATAAAATAAACATCGTTAATTACGCGACAAAATTTTGCAGTGCTCTCAAGCAATTAAACAAAAAATAATTAAGAACGTTACTTTAAATTTAGCTATGCAAATGATCGAAAAAATGGCCGTTGACCGTAATAGTAGTATTTTTCTCACATTTTGACCAGTATTTTAATATGCGATTGCTATTTTCTTGTAAGGTCTTAATTACAAATTGGCATTGTAATATTATAAATATTTTTGTGAACGTTAAAAAAGCTTGGTAACGAGACAAAAAAGTTAAAAGTAGCGGATTGGCGTGTGAATATTTTTTGCGGCTAAAGTGGGCACTATTATCATATCACATAACTTACAAATAGACGGCATTTTTATAAGGTTCGTAAACTGATACGATAAAAAAAGAGACAAAAAATAAAGCTTATTTGTGGAAGTAAATGTTGAGTATGAGTTAAAAGTAGAATATAGTGAGTTTTTTGACTACTTCGATGGTGTAGTGGTCACCAACACGACTGCTGAGCATGAGGTACTGGGTTTGATTCCCGGGTCAGACTTTAGTCTGAAAAACTCGACCAAACTCGAACTCGAAACTCGTGGAGTTTTTCAGTAGAAGGCACGGAGTCTGGATTTGTGGCCGATTGAAACCAATAGGCTCGCCCCCTATTACATGGGAATTAATAAACATAGGTAATTCATATCAATTCACTTCGTTTTAAGTAAAATTTATACTGATTGGCAATTTATTTAATTTGAGCGCAAATTGGCAATCATTAAGTTGAACACTAAAGAGCGAAAAAACCAAGTATTTTGATAAAGTTATCCTTTATAGTTAATAAAGAAACAAATAAAAACAACTTGTGAGTGAGTTCAAGTGTGATCTAAGTTGACCGACTTGATCACGTAATAAAAGTTACTGACAGATGACAATTAACTTAATTAACACGATGATAAGGAAAATGGTTTTTATTTCTATTTTAATTATGTCTGTTGATAAGTTTTAAGTGGGTAAGAATGCACTAAGTGAGGTCGACAAATGGATGTGCTAATAACACTTGTGCGACAAAACTGTACTGCGACTCACCATAGTTCGAATGCATGCAAGAGCGACAAACTGAAGTTGGACATCACGCTAGTGCGACAGTAGTTCGACACTACCCAAGTACGACTAACGCAGCGACACTGCTGTCTCACAGGGTGTAAAACGACCCTTTACAAGCCTTCAACGAAGCATTCTGTACCTCAAACTAAGTACCTAACACTGGGTACAAAAAACGTTTTTGCAAAAAATTTACCGACTTCCAAAAAAAACACAAAAAAATAACTTTACTTTCGGAAGTCGGTGCCAAAAAGGTCAATGAAACAAACAATAGTCACAAAGACGTTTTTATTTTACCCTTTTTTTAGTTATCGCATTACACACAAATCCTTGTCATGTAACAATTTCGCAATTTCTTTTACTTGGATGACATATTTTTTCCAGCTATTTAGATTTAAAAACCAAACTTCTGAAGCGATTTTGATGAAATGGGACTACTCGGGAAGTAGATCCATTCAGATAAAAGAATAATTTTTCAAATCGGTTCATAAATGACGAAGATATGAGGTAACAAACACAAAAAAAAATACAACCGAATTGAGAACCTCCTCCTTTTTTTGAAGTCGGTTAAAAATGCTTCGCTCACCTCCGCTCTCAAGTAATAGGTATGTGGAATAATAGGTTTGAATTATGTAGACCTTAGGTATTTGGTTTGGACTACTTTGATAGGAGGTAAACGGACTATAGTTGTTGCTAGGTCATAACCACATACAAACTTAAGATCCTGTAATCGCCGCGGGGTTAGGCAGAGGTGTACATAATAGAACACCCACTTTTCGCCAGTTGTGTTTAAGTCCATGTAAAAGAGGGTGAGTCTGTTGCTACCAACCGGGCATGAATCTGGAATGCTACTAAGAAATTGTTTGTCAGAAAACCCATTTACGCTTTTCCCGACCTGGGCATCGAACCGTGGACCTGCTGAGCAGTAGCAGTTGTGACCACAAGATCGACGAAGCAGTCTATGGTCATATTCTATTGAATAATAATTGCGACTTTCCTTTGGAAGTGCTTTATTTCATTCTTACGAATACAATTTCATAAACTCGTAGGTTATATAGTAAATTTATTTACAGATGTGCCAGCTAACCACGAAGACATATTTTTTATTTTGTAACTAACATTGATTTTAAGGTGCTCAGATCGGTTCGTGGATGGGTGACCATTCATTCATACGAAAGCACGTTAAGCAATTGGTCCCAACTGTCATTCATAGATATTTGACAGTAAGTCTGACAATTGGTCTTGCGAAAAGATATCGTATTAACCAGTTTAAGGGTTGTGAAGGTCAGATAGACACTAGGCAGTCACTTCATGTAAAATCCTGGTATTCCGCTGTACCCGGTTATATTGGAACCCGACCCCAACGTAGTTAGGAAGGGGCTAGGCAGATGATGATCTACTTATTGAAGTTTTTTTTTTCTAATTTTCTTGCGTCGGTTCTTGTCGTACCAGTATTAATTTAAAGTTACCATTTTTATGAACGATGCATCAATAATTGAAAATACCTGTATTAATACCTGTATTTATTTTATTATAGAACCAGTCTCCTAGGATAAGATTAATAACTTATATTTTTACGATCTAAAATCTATATTTTTATCGAAGCTTTTAATTCCACAAAAAAAAATGACCAGTCTGAAATTAATCTTTGCTAAATGCCTTTATTATGACATCATCATGCCTAGCCTTTTCCCAACTATGTTGGGGTCGGCTTCCAGTCTAACCGGATGCAGCTGAATACCAGTATTTTACATGGAGCGACTGCCTATCTGACCTCTACAACCCAGTTAGTACTGGGTAATACGATACCCCTTGATGAGACTGGTTGTCTGAGTTTCGGGCCACTGACTACCTGTAACGACTGTCAAAGATTATTATAATTTATTATGACAATCAAACTAAAATTACAATTACTTACATAAAGTTTTTAAACGTCATAAAATTTTCCTTTATTTCATAGAGATAAATAATGTGAAATACTGGTCAACTGCATCCAAATAGACTGGAAGGAGTAGAAGCCAACACCAACAGAGTTGGGGAGATGATGATGGAACTAATTTTGATTTTATTTCCAGGTTCGAAGATAATCCTGAGGAGCATCAATGGTGACTTTCGTTCGGGACAGCTAACGGCCATTTTGGGTCCTTCGGGTGCTGGCAAGAGTACTCTTCTCAACATACTAGCTGGATACAGGTATACTACATTAGAATAAGATCCGGAATTAAATTATCCGAAAAAAAAACTTTTGTTCTCGACATAGCTTGCAGAGTAACCGGCCGTTCACACGGGTCTGTCCTGTACGACATTTTACTGTAAAAATTGGTATCACACGTCAATAACCCATTGCTTTTACGGTTGAAAACAAATGCTGTATGGAACTACCATCGACTAGTATATGGTCCCGAAATTATACTGCAAATAAACGAACAGATGAACGCCGTGTGAACGGAGGGTAAGCAAGCTGCGTTTTCCGAAGGACTAATGGTCGAAGAAGTAAACGAGTCCTGGAGAGGAAACGGCGTAACTATAAGCGTTGGATGCCCCTAGCTAGCTAGATCAACCGTAGATACTAGAACAAAAAGGTGACTAGGTCAGACTGGTTGTGGGAGGCTGAGTACAGGAGCAGCTTTGGAGAGGCTTATGACTAGCAGTGGACCGCGATAGGTTATGTAGATTGATACTTTATTATAAAAATGCGATCACACATATTTAGCATTTAAATCTGGAGTCTATCCACCACCATGAAAGATATCACGTGTGATTCCCATACCGAAATCATCAAGTAAATCTTCAGTCGATGAATTTCGTCCAATAGCGTAAAAGTATATGAACTATCTTCTCCCGCAAAAGTATTCGAGAATGACTTACATCAAGGAATTTACAAGAAAGTAAAACTGTGCCTGAGCAATGAGCAGCATGGCTTTCGCGATAAAAGATCCGTCATTACTAACTTACTTACACTAGTAAATTATCGCTACTAGTCTTGATCGTAGACGCCAGGAAAACGTTCTTTACTTTAACTTTCAAAAGGCGTTCGACAAAGTCAACAATGACGTCTTGCTGGCAAAGCTCAGTGCTATAGGTGTTGCTCCAGGGCTTCTACGGCTTGTTACAGATTAGATTGCAGGACCGTCAACAATTTGTCAGATTAGGCTTGTACGAGTTACTTCCATACCACACTCGCTCGGGTGTGAGTCAAGGTTCGGTAGTCGGCCCTCTCCTCTTCATTTTGATGATTAACGACCTCCGTGGTGTAGTTGCGAATGCCAGATCCCTCTATGCTGATGACTTAATTAAAACTATTTTATGAAATAAAATCTGACCTCGATTGTCAAGCTCTGTAATCAGACATTGAGTCAGTATATAAGTGGAGTTTAGAAAATAAAATGGATTTTAATAAATCAAAATGACGTAATACGTTATGTCTTTCGGTCGAATGCGGCGCCCAGTCAACTTTCTATACAAAATGAATGGAGATACAATTACAAGAATTACTGTTTCAAACTCAAACTCAAACTCAAACTCAAAGCATTTATTTCAATTAGACCATTACAGGCACTTTTGAATGTCAAAACACAAAAAACAAACTAAGCTACAGTCCCAGTCACAGGGCATAATAACTTGTGAAAGTACTGTAGTTGCCCATTCGAAAGCGTAGATCTCTATGGAGAAGAATGGGCAAGAAACTCCATGGACACTCTTTTAAATCATTGTTGTTACAAAGTCTCGGTTACATCATTCATGTCGAGATTAAACATACATGTGAGAACGATGTAGAAAGACGTGCGAGTAAGAGCGTCCAGAATAAAAAGATAAAATTAACAATTCAAAAATACAATAATCCATGGCAGCTGCGAGATGACCAGTCACAACTGACAGCGCCCGTTCACGAACATGACGCATGGATCAGCCATCATTCAACTCAACCATTTTGGAGGGAACTAAACGACCCGACACACGCGCCACCATCAGCGAGACATTTGAGTGAGCATGACATTTCTCAACCGCCAGGGCAAATTCGAGTCAGTAAAAGATGTAAATGGTAGCTTTATCGTACATAGAACTCACACATGTGCTATGCAATTATATAATACTAAGAGACTGAATCTATACAATGCAAAGATATGTTTACAATCTTCTGCAGCTTCCACAATAACTTCACAAAGTAATCAATTAGTTTGCCCCTATGGTTGTGGAGCAGGACCAGCATTGAGCCAAGCATTTTTATCATCAATGTAATCTCCCAACTTATAGTATGCTTGCCTACATAGTGTGCGTTTTATACAAGATTTAAACTTCGTCTCATTCAGTTGTAGAATGCGGGGAGGTATTTTATTGTAACATTTTAAACAGTACCCCATGAAAGATGAGTCTACTTTAGCTAGCCTGAAACCTGGCTGAACTAGTTGGTCCCTGGTTCTAGTATTATAGTGGTGTCTGTCGCCTCTTTTACTAAATAAATGCAGATTTTTTCTAACGTACATTATGTTTTCATAGATGTATTGGCAAGGTACTGTCATAATGTTAATTTCCTTAAACAGTTCTCTTAGAGAATCGCGCCTACGTAGATTATATATGGCTCTGATGGCTCTTTTCTGCAGAATAAATATAGACTCGATGTCTGCAGCCCGTCCCCATAGTAAAATACCGTATGACATAATACTATGAAAATAACTAAAATAGACTAGCCTCGCGGTATCTACATCAGTAAATTGACGGATTTTTCTAACAGCATATGCTGCTGAACTCAGCCGTCCTGCAAGAGATGTTAAATGAGGACCCCATTGTAGCCTTGAGTCGAGCGTGATCCCCAAGAAAACAGTTTCATCGACGAATTTTAGTTTCTCTTGATCCAATACTATGTCACAATCACTACTTTTGACATTTGGTAGAGTAAATTTTATGCACTTGGTTTTTTTCCCATTTAATACTAAATTATTCGCGGTAAACCAATTATGGACCTGCAGTAGGGCGCTATTTACGTCGTCAAGATTTGAGGCACGTCTGTTGATCTTAAATATTAAAGAAGTATCGTCAGCAAACAACACCATTTGTGGTTGGTTTTTAAATAAATGGGGTAGATCATTAATATAGACTAAAAAGAGGAAAGGACCTAATATCGAGCCTTGTGGTACACCCATCCTTACTTTTAAACCCATTGAATTGACACCATTTATTTGTACTTGCTGATGTCTATCGTTTAAATACGACTTCACTAAACTGAGCGCAAGTTGTCCTAAACCGTAATGCTCAAGTTTAAGGAGTAGGGTTTCGTGGCTCACGCAATCAAACGCTTTCGAGAGATCACAGAAGATTCCTATGGCATCTTGTGCCTCCTCCCACGCAGTGAATATGTGTTTTAATAAGGTGACACCAGCGTCAGTCGTACAACGTCCTTTGGTGAAACCATATTGTTTCTCATGTAAGATCTTATTGTTGTTAAAGTGGTTAAGCATCTGATTAAGCATTACCTTCTCAAACACCTTGCTAAAAACTGGCAATACGGATACGGGTCTATAGTTATTGGTGTCTTTACATGAAAGACCAGTCATATTCGACCGTAAGCTCACTTTTCACAACCATATCATCCTCTGCGAAGAAGTAGTTCGAAGGAGTAGTTCTACAAACACAAAAAACTTCTAAAAACTTTTTCTAAAGCTATATGTTAGCTTTAGAAAAAGTTCAAAAAACATTCCTTCGATAACTTTACAAGCACTTATACGGGTTTTATCCTCTCTTGTATCCCACTAAATTCCTACTGGGTTGCTTAAGTTTCAATTCTCTAGAAGTAAGACGGTCTCGCGATCAGATGACTGTAATCTTTAAAATTCTTAGGGGAATTATTGATGTTCCTTATCTGCCTAATGAAATCTGCAATCTATTCGTCCCAGACAATTACTGTCGCGGCAGAAAACACACTCCAAGTCATCTATTCCTCGGACATTAGCCACTATTAACGCTCTCCTGAACTCAAACAAAGATCTTGATATTTTTGCGAATGAATGGAAGATGATTTTGTCAGAATGTTTAAATTTTGTGAGAAGAATGCATGACTGTGTTAAATAAATTATATATTTAAATATTGTAATTGGTCTCGGCCGTTCTATTTTAAATAAACGGCTGAAGATTATTCCAGTGAAATTTTGCGAATAGCTGAACTAAGAAAAGATATTAGAGATGGCAATTTGAATGGAGGATGGAGGTTTGTTAATTGCCGATATAAAATTCTATAGGGTGCATGTCTTGTAAATAACAAACTGTTTTATAAATAAACTTTATTTAATGGAGAGGAAAATGAGAGTTGAAGTTATAAAAATAACAGGTTACTAGACGATCTTATCGAATGTAATAACTCTTTAATAAAAATATAATAAAAACAATAGGTTATCATTAAAACCCATTTAAATACACTAACGAGACAATCGATATAACTTTGCTTTCCGTAAACAATATGAAAATATTACTTAGATACTTAGAGATAATCAGTAATTACATCTTCTTAATAAAATAGGTACCTACCCTTGTACCTACTTTAATGTTTTTCTAATGATTTAAAGCGACGTAATTAATTATGGTAATAAATCTGTCAGTTTTGCTTGAAAATACGAGGTATTTTTTTTCGATTATAGGTATTTAAGTTAATTCATAGTTCTAATTATTCTGGTTATAATTCTACTCCAATACTAAGGGATTTTTTCACCGTCCTCAAGTAACGTGATGAGGGCTAATCGCCAGCCATCGTCTATCGAAGTGCATAACTACATACATCATAAAAATATTGCCTAAGGCGCAGAGGTGAGGGCCACTTTATAAATCCTTTTATCAATTCTCATTACTTTATTTATCCATGTTATTAAAATAAGTTAAAATAACAAGCAACAAAACAACAACAGATGAACACAAAAAATGGCAACTGCAATAAATAAAACGGCGTTCTTTGTTTTATTTCTACCTAAAACCCCATATGCCATAGTTTTGAGAAGGGTTGTTGACGTCACATTGAATGAATGCAACGTACGATTTGTTACCATACATTCATTTAACCAGTAAGTTATAACTCGAAGCTTCATTTTCGCTTGTGAAATTGACAGAAGATACTCGTCAAGTGCTACTTGCGAATTAACGGTAATCGGCGAGTAACTAATCAACACTTTAATTGAGGTTGGTGAAAGAGGCCCTAAACGTCTTAATCGTAAACATTAACTCAAGACATCTCGGACTGACACAAACTACTGACAAGCATAATATCTCAATCCTGTGGAACATCGCTGTAGAAAAACCCAAGTTTTGAACGGGATTAAAAATCTAAATATTTTATTTCACATAAGCCTACATGGGCACCTATAAAACGCCGAGTAATGGCGCACGGTTCGGGTTGGTCGTTTCCTATAGAGAAGAACCGGCAAGGAACTCCATGGTTACTCTTTTCAAATGATTTGGTTTTACAATGTTATTAAGTCTCAGCGTTAGTAATTATGTAAGTAAACTATGGGAGGATAGCGGAGGCCTTGCTTACTTCACAAAAACTTAAAGCAAGAGAGAAACGTTAACAAAAGATAACAAGCAGCTAGGAATCTACAAGGACTCTAAGATTACCCCCAGACCCTCAGCTTCTGAAGAGATAAAAAACAAAACATAATAGTCAAGTAATAGTACATTTTGATACAAGTGGGGAAACTTTGATAAGGAGCCGAAAACTGCAGTAACAAATGCCCACGTGTATCAAACGACGTTTTTCAATACACTATCGAAGAAATAAAACATATAAAAACGAAAAGTATTTTTTTCATGAATTATCAGGAAACTATGATTTAATTTGCTTTTTTCCGCACTTTGCTTTAGCAGGTTGAGGGAGAAGCAAAGGTATGAAGCCTCTTTACAGCCTTATGTGAAAAAAAAAACAAATATTTTTGAATTCACAAAGTATTTTATTTTTATAATCATGTTTACTGATATTCTTTTTATAAACACAATTTAAATATTCAAAGAATATTATTTAGGCAAAAAAAATGCAATAGACTAGAATTTAAACGAAGAACGCAAACCGTCAAAGAAAGCAAAGCTTAGAATTCCAAATTTGGCAGTTCTAACTTCAAGCAATTATTTAGGTACTCAAGTAACTATGACTTGTTTATAGATACAGGTGTTGGACTATTAGTACAATAATTCGCCAACGCTAACAAACCATCATACAACATTTCGGAATCTGTACATTTCAATACGTTTTTCCAGCACCATTTTTCTACAAGTCATCAGATAAGTCTTACCTATGTAAAAACGACATAACCGTTAACGTCATCGGGCATTAGTAGCAGCTCTAGTGCCTATATGCTCGAGGCCTGGGTTAATTGCCTGTGTATTTGTATAGCCTAGTTGAGTCGCGTGACTGAACATAAATGTTGCTGTTTTGTGCTCCAAGTAGGCCTTGTATGGACTGAATATTAATAGGTATTGACGCTAGTAGATGATCAGACTGAATCATGTAAAGAACATTTTCTTAAACTTAATGTTTTAACAGTACCATGTCTTTATATTTTAGTTCTCCTAATTCATTTGCATAAGAACCTAAGCAGGCTTGAGATAAGTGATGAAAAAGAGAAGAGATTAGGGACTCGGAGAAAAGATCTACCGACTATCTTGCAAGCAAAGCTTAACGTTGTCAAACACTCATGACCCGTACAGTCTGTCATCCTTTATAACAAATTACCTGTAGAATTGGAGAATATTCAGACTGTGAACATATTCAAAAATAGACTTAAGACTTTATTCATTGGAAAGGGTTATTATAGTATTGACGAATTTTGTAACGATAAAAATAATTAATTCATAATTTAATAACTTGACATTTACGAGTAATCATTTGAATTGGACAATCGTAAATAGCGACTACATAACTTTGTTGATGTTTTCTTTTTGTTATCTTTGGTTTTTTTTTGTTGTAAACTTTATTTTTATGTTTCAACACAAATGTAAGTTTGTTTATGAAATAATGAAATGATGCATTCATGTCTTAGAATATCGTAAAGAACTCGATAAGATCTAGAACCAAAAATTACAAGACAGGTGAAATTTATCAATATACAATAGGCGTCGTGGATATGGCTCTCTCGCTCGCTCTCATTGAGAGGTCGGTGCTCTAGCAGTAGTAAGTGCGCTATAGGCCTAAAATATATATATATATATTATATTCAGGGTGTAAGGGACACAGTCGCTTAAACGGTTACCTAGTATTGAGTACATCATTCTGAACCCCCCCACATAGAATTTTTTCATCGGTTATTTGTTAGTACTGGGCAATAGCGCCATTCGAATCTTCATATCACTCTCGGGTAATACGATACCCCTTGGTAAGACTGATTGCGAGACTTTCGGGCTACTGACTACCTGTGACGACTGTCAAAGATCTGTAATTGACAGCCGGGACCAACGGCTTAGCGTGCTTTCCGAGGCACAGAGGAAACTCAGTATGTAATGGGTGGTCACCCATCCACGGCACCAACCTAGGCAAGCGCGGCTTAACCTGAAGTTTGAATCGAATGTCTGTGAAAACCCCGTGAGGAGTGAGGAAACTGGCATGCCCTAGAATCTAATATTTGAAGGCATGACACGTTCACCAACCCACACTAGACCCTCCCTTTCATAGAGAGGCAATTAGGCTTTATTTTGTTATCCTTATAGGCATATGAAGAACAGGGTGAAAAGTTCCATCCCCCATAGAAAAGGTAGGATCCTCCGACCAAACGGGTGTTGTGTCTGGTGAGCTACTGCCCCACAGTTCTTCTCGGGTTTTTCTACATGGTCTTAAGCCGCGGAGAAATGTAATCTCGCCATGTAAGAATTTTATGTTAGTTCTTCATTTCTGGCATAGATGGCGCTGTAGTACTTTTTTGGACCATGTTGCTGTAGTGCTTTTTGTAGTTCCGCTACAACCTCACCGATTGAAAAATAATTTAATTTATTAAATCAAATGTCATTCCTTCCAGGGTGGCAGGCGCATCCGGAGTAATCTCCACCAATGGCGAGCCCCGCGACCTTCACCAGTTCAGGAAGCTGTCCCGGTACATCATGCAGGAGGATCTACTGCAGCCCTACATCACGGTCGAAGAGGCCATGCTGATCGCAGCTGATCTAAAGCTGGGAACTGACATGTCTAAAGAGAAGAAGGGGGTTATTGTACGTATAATCATGATTTAATATGATTTTTGAAATCTACCTCGTAAGCACGACTGCTGAGCATAAGGTACTGGATTCGATTCCCAGGTCAGGCAAAGTGTGTTAGAATTTATCCGTCAGTTATCATCTTAATGGCAGCCACATAGTTTGGATTTGTGTTGATGTGTTTGGTGGCCATAGACTCACCCCCTATTACATGGGACTTAAACATAACTGGTGAAATGTGGGTGCACTATTAGGTAGGTACACCTCTGTCTAACCCTCCGGAGATTAGAGGCATGATGTTATGTTGAGATGGGCTCAAATCGAAAGCTGCTCCAAAAAAAACATGTGCCTCTGTTCTGTCCTGTCACTGTCACTAAGTGGCATACAAAGTGTTTATTAATTAATTTGCGTAAATTGCGGCCTAATCTGCCCAGACCAGAATCCGCATATTGGAATAAATTAAATTAAAAATCTCGTAAAAATAAATGGTTTTGTTTCTACCTAAAATATTATCATAATATACTTAGATAGAAGAACACGAATGATCCTTCTCTGTATATCGATAATTGGTAATTTATTATTAAATAATGTTTAGATATTAACATAAATTAAAATGTAATTTACAAAATTTATATTTTGTTGTTTTAATAGGTAGAAGAAATCATTCAACTACTAAGGCTACAGAAAGCCAGGAACACCACATCAGAACGGCTTTCAGGTGGTGAAAGAAAACGAATATCAATAGCCCTGGAACTGCTCAACAATCCACCAGTTATATTCTTGGATGAACCAACCACGTAAGTCACTGTTTCATCATATCATGCTTGAGAGATGTTTCTCGATGGCATGTAAAGTCAAGTCAGAGGCCCATGGGCGGCGTAAAAATTTCGTCACCAGGTTAGGCACTAACTACACGATGTAGAAAGATGATTTTTTAAAGATATGTTGATTATTTAAAATGGTACGGATTGACTCGTGAGACACAGAAAGTTAAGCGGCTATCTCTCTCAAACTTGAATGCGGATTTTCAGTCACTATTTCCTTCACTTTTGCGATGTTAACTTCAGTTGAAGACGTTGATGGCCTACCAGAGCGAGGCAAATCTTCCATCACATCTCGATTTTTGAACGCTTTGTACCACTTATAAGCACGTTTTGTTGATAAAGTCGATTCACCATAAGCCTTCTGTAATATTTTAAGGGACTCCAAACACGAAATTCCATTGGCGATGCAAAATTTAAGACAAACTCTTTGTTCGATGTTTTTGTCCATTATGAAATTCGCAAATCGCAATACACACTAGATATGATCTAACTAAAAACAGCACTATATTTAATCTAAATAACAGATGCAACTCAAACTTCGCGCCAAAATGGAAATCAGTTGTGCCAATCCGGTCGGACTGGCTGCTAGAGAGCATTTCTTAGTGGTATTTTTTTTATATACGTTTTGGAAATCCTCAATGGATGTCCTCCGCCCTGGAGAGAGTGGAGGGGTCTGTCAGACTCGTACTGACTAAAACCACACTGCAGGCCCATGCGGTGTGGTTTTAGTCAGTAAAAAAAAAGGCCCATCAATTTCTAAATTATTTATTTTTTATTATTGTTTGATATCGCTACTACTCGATATACTGTTCGATATTACTGTTTGATGTTAATAAATAGTGGTTCAAGTTAAATGCCAAATAATTTATAGGTGACAATTACTTTTGATTATAAGATCAGGTTTATTTGGTTTAGCTTTTAGAAGTAATTAAATGTTTCCGGTTGTGCGATTCATTAAATGATAACGTATAAGGTAAATAACTAATGTACGTAAATTATAATAAATTATCCTTAATTCTCAATTAGGAAACATTAAATAAAAAAATCGTAACTTTGTGAATTTTTTTTATAAAAAAGCCGTCACTCCGCACTCCATTGAATTTTAACACCACTACCACAACATTACCCCAGTGGTCTCGTCTCTTCTCTCAAACGCGTGGTTCGTGTTGGTCCGTCCCTCCATTACAACGGGTGTAAAAACACCCTCTACGAAACAGGGCCCTTCTTTTGACAGCCCTTGCGATCAATTTATGTTCTGGACCATATCTGGGAACCTTCTAGTTGCGGATATATTGAAGGTCATAGTTGTAACTTTTTTCACACGTTTAAAAATACACGTTCTAAATGTTAAAACTTTACTTTAAATACCTCTATGAACCCTGTACTATTCAATGCATCCATCAGCACAATGTGTTGTTTTCAAAAACAAATCGTTTCCCAGCAATATTTTTTGCATAGAGTTACATAATTGATGTACAGAATGCTTGGTTGACGGCTTCGTGAAGTTTACACCTTGTATTAAAATCAACATAACGTTCAACGGGCTCGAAGTCGTAGCCTCCACATAACAATTATGTCTCTCAAGCCTGTTTGTGGTGGTCGCACCATCATCTGCTCCCACTAACCACTCTTTACTATTATCTTGTATATTAACATCTCCATCATTTGCAGGGGTCTCGACGACGTAGCTTCCTCAACATGCGTCTCTCTTCTCAAGCGCGTGGCACGCGGTGGACGCACAGTCATCTGCTCTCTTCACACACCATCAGCCCGCCTGTTCGCGGAGTTTGACCACGTGTATGTAGTGGCCGGCGGTCGCTGCGCCTACCAGGGAACATCATCTGGCGTCGTGCCCTTCCTTAATGAGCTGCAGCTGCCCTGTCCTATGACGTATAATCCTGCTGATTTTAGTGAGTATACCTGTTTATAGGTAAATGGTTAAAGGTACACACATATTCATATTGGTCAACACGACCTTATCAAATACACATTATAGAGGCTTGATTACCACGATTATTATCTTGTTTCTAGTAAACAAAGTTTTAACCAGAATACGCATATGTAGGGGTGGTTTAGGACAGCCCTGCCCCTAACCACTGTCTTACTGTGCATACACAGACTGCCCCTATAATAATATTTATGCTAAGCAAATGGAACCCCTGAACACCTCTCCTTAACACAAGTTTTCATAACCTCTCCAAGCTAGGTTTGTAGATATCGTACTTACGTTTGTAGATTTCATACTTAATTTGTAAAACAGTGTCTTATCAACGTGTGCGAGTATTACAATGGTTCGTTTTGCGCAAATAGATAAATGATTAATAAATGCCTCAGTGGCCGTAGGGACTTGTAATTATTTTTATCAGATTATAAAAACCTTGGAACTTGACAGATTTTAGTGATAGCCTTCGTTGGTTATTTCAATTTTATTTTATTGCGGACAAAGTTCAAAAAGGACGTGTCCTGCAATACAGAAAGACCTCGTTCTAATTTGGAATTAAATATTCAAAGAGCAGGAAGTATCAAATATCAAAATCAGCAACTAAATGTTTACAAAAAATGAGCTGCCATTGATACCAAATATAAAAATTCCGACATTGCAATCAAATAATTATACAAAATTTATAACTATGAAAATAATAACTATGTAGCCAGTATTAAAAATGATGGTGACATAAATAACAAACAAGAACCGCAAGCAATTGTTAAAGTTTAATTACACTATACGGGTAATACGGCTGTTATACGAGTAGTCATAATGATCTCAGAATTGAAAAGAATTGGTCAATTAGACGTAAATATACTGCATGTCACATTAGGTAAGGTCATGGTATGATACTTCAGTTACATAAATTATAATCCTCTATTATACCTAGACAAAAAAATTGCAAATCTATATGCAAAATTACTGGGGCGATTTCTTACTGAATATGATAAGCATGTTCGCAGCAAAGAAGATACAAATTTAACATTTTCTACTTTACTTTCACTTTTTAGAACCAGTTTTAACTTATATGTATACAAGTAGGTATTAAATTACTCATGTAGCTCACATAAATTGAACACGACTAATATTGCACATCTGAGATGAGACAGTGAACATGAAATAGCTCAATTTAGAAGTAAGAAATTCGATTTTCAATAATAATGTTCTCCTATGTGTATATTGATTATGGTGGACAATCTCAGTGGAGAATTAAACAAATATGACGCCAAACCTTCACTAATTGTAATAACAACACAACACAACAATAGACAATAGTTCACTCGGCAATCTAACACGATTAGAGAAAGATCAAGCGTATTATGACCAACCGACTAAGGATATTGAGTTAAGAAAGCACTGAGATAAAACATTAAAATTAATTTAATTCAATGATAAATACGAATCTCATTTGTTTTCAGTAATCGAAGTCTCAAGTGGCGAATATGGATCTCACGTGGATAGAATGGTATCAGCAGTAGAAAATGGCAAGAACCAAATGTGGAGGACCTATGCTATCGAAGATGGCCAGGTGGGAGAGCAGTTCGAAGAGATGGAGATAGAACAACTAAATGCTGGAGGAGTAGAGAAACATAACTATAAACATGGATGTACTTCATGCCAACAGTTTACAGTGCTGCTTAAGAGGATGCTGCTGCAAACGTATAGAAATAAGGTATGTTTTTGCCTGACATCATTCGCATTTTGCATTTGCAAGTCCAAATTAAAACGTCTGCCCTAGTATTTTAGCTTCAGTGAAGAACTGGCGGAACAAACTCCTCAATAACAAAATTTCAATGGTGGTCAAGTTCAAGGTGTTACAGATACAGAATATTTATGAAAAAGAGTCTTGTCAAAAATTGTGTGCATTGTTTTTAAAATATGGAAATGAACTGAAAAGGTATTCAATTCAGCACATAGTGAGACATTATTTTATTGATGACACCATGGACTTACTTTACCTATGTGGCACGAATAAACATAAATTTGAATTTGAAACCTGATTGCGAATGGTAACAACTGAACATTGGACACATTTAGTTATTTTACAGATTCTCATAAATGTTTTAATGACGGAGAATGTAAATTAGCTGATACGATTTTAATAGACCAAGTACCAGTTTTTGTTTTATTTTTTAATCTTAAAATGTTATTTTCTCAACGGTAGAAAAAATATTCACTTTTATCTGGTATAAACGGCAGAGACACTACTTGTTTATTTGTAACTCTATGAAGACGCTCCCGTAGAAGACCATATTACCTTCTGTTGCCGTTTTCGTAGACTTCTTCTTCTTAGCGTGTTTATGGCAATCTAAATTGTATCGGCCGAGAACTGGGCCACTAGTTTGGTGCTTTCAGTAGCGTCCATCAGTTGTTGCGTCATTGAACAAAGAACAGGACACAGTCATGCGTTTATAACTGTACCAATTGTACCTTCAGGTAATTTTTACAACTAAGGAATGTAATCTCCAGTTCTTATCCCAATTTATTTGGGGTCAGTGTACAATGTTTTCTTCCACCAAAAACTTAATAATATGCTTATGTGTTTCCAGAGTTACCTCTGGCTGCGGGTCGGCCTGCACTTGTTTATTGGGTTCATCGTGGGCAGCTTGTTCAGCAAGATGGGCTACGATGCCTCTAAGACTATATTCAACTTCGGTTTCTGCTACGCCTGTACAATTGCCATGCTTTATATTCCCATGATGCCTGTGCTACTTGCCTGTAAGTATATTTTCTGTGTTTTAAACTGATATGGTTCACAACATTATCATAATCACTTATCCGTGATCATGGCGCTTGCAACAGTGCTGAATTTGTATTATGTTCCCAATACAAATAATCTTCTTCTACTTAGCGTATCGATGACAATTCAAATTGAGTCAGCCCAAAAGTCAGTAGCGTCCATCATCATCATGATGTGCAAAAAATAGACAGGCAAGTCACAATATCAAGTGTCCCATTGTTTGTTGGGCAACACCACTTTTACATTCCAGAACAGAGACATCTATGAATATAATATAATATCTCCACCTGAACAAGTTTGTCTTGCGTCGACCAACCTGTCTTAAGTCTATTTAAAGACTTCCTGGTCAGCCATGGCAACTTGTGTCCAATACAAATAATAATCATGGTAGATGAGTTTTAAGAGTTAGTGATAGTATAATTTTCTACTTTATTTTTTAGCATCATCTTTTTAGGTTGTATTTCTTTTACAATGTTATAGATATTTAGATTACATGATTGTTTCTGTGAATAATAATTTAATATTATTTATTTTATATAATCAGTGGCTAGTTGGATCTTTACATAAGAACGAAGACAAATAATGTTTAAACAAGAGGCTTTTTGATGTGATTTTATACATTAGCTAAGTAATATCTACATTTTTTTACCTTGAATGACCTGTTGGCATTCAATCTGTTTACCGAAATCGCAACGGAAGTGTTTAACAATATACTTAAATATTAATATAGAAAATGTTGACTTTTATATGTTTTCGAAGGGTTAGGGTAAATAATTTAATTTTCATAGAAAGAATCGAGCGATTTTCTCGTGTTCTATGGAGTAGGTAATTATAATCACACAACATTGTAAGACCTACATTGTTTAAAGAATTTTTTTTTGAATTTTATAATTTTTGGTTCTTTATTTATTAGATTATATTTATTATATGATTTCGTATTGGCCATAATGAAACTCTATTTTCTTGTTTTTATTTCAGTTCCAACTGAAGTGCAACTCGTGAAAAGAGAGTACTTCAATCGCTGGTACGGCCTCAAGCCCTACTACGCAGCATTGGTCATCTCACGAACTCCCGCCACTATTTTCTTCAGCCTCATCTACTTGGTCATCACCTATCCCATCACCTCGCAGCCCATGGAGATCGATAGGATATTTATGTTCAGCTCTACATGCATTCTGATAGCTCTTATTTCGGAATCTATGGGAACTGTCATTTCGTCTATGTTGAGTGTTGTGGTAAGTTACCTACTTTTAATTTAATTAATTTAATCTATTTTGATTTAGAATGCTTTTCTTCAATCATAAATTCAGCTGAAACTAAAAATGTCTAAATCATGTTAATAGCATTTTTCAATTTCCACATCGTTAACATATTAATTTTCTTTCTTTATCGAGTGTTTAGTGTCTTACCGAGACTTTTCATGCCGCCCATGGGCCTCTGACTTGGCTTTACATGCCGTCGAGAAATATCTCTTTTCTATTTTATCGTATCGTATATATACTACTCAAAACAGAATAAGGGCCACGAGGTATTTTGTCTGTACCATGAAAATAATAAAACCAATATATATTTTTTTGTCTCCATAACGAAAACTAAGGTTGTTTTTACCATGTAGACCAATACATTTATTCAAATAATAATGATTAAAAAGTTTATTTGCTTTTGAAAGAAAAAACACATTTTAGGTTAAAAATAAAAACAATGTAAAGTTACTGAAAACAAAAGAAAATACTCCATGCTCATCTTTTAGTAACGGGTATGCCCCCCTCGTTTAGCTACGCACTCCTGAAGCCTGGAGTGCATGCTCTCAATCAAATGCCTGACATTTTCCATTGGAATCTCTTCCCAGGCCCTTTTAACAGCGTTGATGAGTTGCTGTTGGTTGTGGATTTCCTGATCACCGTCTCTAACTCTTCGTTTCAACTGATCCCACATGTGCTCTATTGGATTTAAGTCCGGACTGTTCGCCGGCCACGACAAGACTTGAATTTGAGAGGCTTCCAGTACAAACCGAGTCGCTTGAGCCGTGTGTGCACGAGCATTGTCTTGCATCAAGATGAATCCAGGACCCGCTCGCTGTGCAAATGGGATCACATGTGGTCTGACAACTTCCTCAATATACCGCTGAGCAGTAACAGTACCCTCATTTAAAATAGCGAGCTCAGTTTTGCCGTGTAAGCTTATCCCGCCCCAAATCATTACATTTGGACCACCAAAACGATCGACTTCATGGATGCAGGCTTCTGAAAATCTCTCGCCGCGTCTTCTCCATACTGTAATACGCCGATCGTCGTTAAAAAATTTAACTTTGCATTCGTCTGTGAAGAGCACCATGCCCCATTGGTTTATGTCCCAGTCCAAATGTTGACGGGAAAATCTTAAACGATTTGCACGATGATTTCTGGTTAATGGAACACGGACAACTCGCCTTCTTGATGCCTGCTGGTCTTCATGCAATCGATTACGAATAGTTTGGTCACTGACACGAGTACCCGTTGTCAGCCGTAAACGATTTTGCAGCTTGCGGGCCGTCGTTGTGCGATCTCGGCGCGCACTTAATCGAATGTAACGATCCTCTTGAGCTGTTGTAATGCGAACTCTGCCCGAACCAGGTCTTCTTCTAACACTACCGGTCTCATGGAAACGATTCCATAGATTTTGAATAGCTCTTCGAGAAAATCCCAATTGCAAACCCACAGATCGCTGCGAATGACCTTCTTCAATCATTGTAACGGCTCTGGTTGCTGTCAGCGAGTCCATATGACGCCTGCGTGCTTGTGGCATATTGCAAAAGACGTTTCTGACTCGACATATCAATGAACTCTGATAATTTCTAATAAACCAAGAAGCTAAGGAAAGCAAAACGTCAAAGAAAATGAAATCAAAATCTTCAAAAAGAATTTTAAATCAAATTTTATTTAAAATTGTTGCCAGCATTAGATGAATACTACAATATTAAAAAGTTTAGGTATCAAAGAGTTTGTATACTCAATATTTTACTACTTTCAATATGTAAATGTTTACTAAATTACACCAAAATATAAAAATACCTCGTGGCCCTTATTCTGTTTTGAGTAGTATATATATCTTTATCGGTTTCCTCACGATGTTTCTCAATATTAATGATATTATGACATTTGTCATCAGTGACTAATAAAACGTCTGTGAATTTCAATTCTGCCTTAATATCTTTCAGAACAGCATTTGTTTCTGTCAGTATTTCCTTACCCCTAAGAAATTCCTTTCTTTTCAGAATTCAGTTTTCATGGGTCCAGCAATGAGTGTCCCACTTATGCTGCTTGCTGTCTACGGTATCGGCAGTGGAGATGACCCTCTTCCAATCGTATGGAGGCTGGCAAGAGCTTGCTCTTTCCTTCGCTATGGAATCGAGGGTCTGGTGGCCGCGATATACGGCCCTCCCAGAAATGATCTCATTTGTCCTGACCACGTAGACTACTGTGAATATAAGAACGTTAAGTAAGTATGAGAAAATAGATTATTGAAATTGCAACCAATTATTATTTATTATAGAACGATTGTGTTTATTCATTTCCGTGTCTGTTTTATTTGCTTAAAGACACGATTATCGTAACTCGTTCATGTACCATGTCTTTGGATAGGTAAGGACAACCAACTACATAAAAAAAAAATACGTTTATTTTATTTGGATTCTCATTTCCAGCTACTTCGTGAAACTGATGGGCATGTCTGGTGTCAACTTTTGGGTCGACTTTGGCGCTTTGGTCTTCATCCTGCTCGCTATGAACCTCACCGGTTACTATCTTCTGCGACAGCGTCTCTCTCCTAACTACGCCTTCAGAGCTATCAAGGTTATCGGCAACTTCATCAAGACCAAGATGAGTTCTTACTCGTAGTACTGGAACTTCATTAGTTTCAGCCGTTCCATCGTGCAATTTTGGCCCTATTCCAAAAACTATTTTGTAAATACAATACCCAGTAGAAATAGAATTTACTTTTTATATTTTTATGCGATTTTTTATGTCTTTTATAAGACGATTTTTTATAACATAGCAATCAGTTTTGCCAAGTAAACGTGTTGCTTTTGTTTAAGAGTTTGATGTTTGTTACATTCAAAGAATGTGAAGATTAAACCACTGTGATAGCATGAAATAGGTTTGAAGTGGTTCCTATTTACCCGACTACGGCGAAGCCAAAAGGAGGGAAATTCTTCGCGTGCATTTCTAAAAAAAAAAACTTTATTAATATTTATTAGAAAATAAATAGCAATGGATATGAAAAACTTAAAATCAGTTACTAGGTAACATTAAAATGTGTAATTTGAACCAAAGGAAGTAAAGGAATTCCCAGTGTGATAGATCTTTTGTAGTTTTTTTTACTCTATTTTAGTTTAACATTAATAGTTTTAAGGAGGTTTTAGTTTTAATAATCAACAATATTCAAGACGATGATGAAGTGTTTTTTTAAGGTTTAATTTTCAAGGATGAGGATATTTTTAAGACTGATTGTACATTGTCTTCTTTACTTGAAATAACTAGAAAATAACGCGTGTGCATGTACTTCTAATTTTATATTATTTACTTAAGTTATTTCACTAACATTAGAAACATCACATTTAATAATATTTACCAATGAACATGAACAACCTTGAAACGGGAACAAAATTCTCAGAATTTAATAAACACAAGGATTTTCATTGAGAAAGACCCAAATACCAGTGACCTTGTCATTGATTTAGAAAACTCCTTATACGGAATTCCTTTTAAGGAACGATACAAGTTGATCATTCGTCGTTTGTGACTGTCGGGCTTTTATTTCATTGATCTACGAGTATGCATTTTATATTTCAATGTCTGCAAAATGTAATCTGTTGTCTGAACTTGGTGTCATAATATGATTTCTAAAGCTGTGTTCCCACTTGTAACAAGCTCCTTAACAACTGTCCCAACACAGTCACTAACATTCAATTCTATTAGCATTAAAATATATATTTACAGTTCCCAGTTCAGTTCATCAATGTTTAACTTTTTGAATTTTCACAAATACTACAAGCGTCCTAGATAAATAACGAAAGTTTCATGTCCTTTTGTATCACGACCTTCGGGATGTTTGTCTACCTTGTCTTATAGATAACTTCTAATAGACCTTGACTATGACTTTTGACCAAAATTGTTACTGTAATTTTGGTCACAATCATTAATTTGATGTCACAAATCGTATTTAATTGACGTTTTGCTGTTGAACATGTTACAAATTGGGACACTGTTTCGCCGAATACTTACTTATAAGTAGGTGTAACTTATTTATATAATTAAAATTATTACTTCAAATATTCTCAAGTTTCTATATTTTAATGTAGAAAACATTAATAATGCTGCACGTGTAGTATTACCACCGTAGAAACGAGTTTTGTCGACAGAAGAAAAGACAGACTAACAGATAGACAATAGAAATCTTTCTTTACTAAGCGCCAGATAAACGTGCAATAAAGTTCATTGCCCTTTCCTTAATTTCTCTGCGTAGGTACGCGGACAATAAATTATTAATCGTTTTTCATCACTAAAAAAGGAAAGGATCACGATAGGTGTCGATTCAGCACAACTTTATGTCATTATTATTGTTTTCGGGATTAAGTATGTATGTGTGTGTCAATGACCGTTATTGCACGTTTATCTGGCGCTTACTATACAATCTGTCATTTTGTCTATTCTTCCGTCGACAAAATCCGTTTTTACGGTGGTCATGCAACGCGTGCTGGTGTAAATTATTTCATTATACTTAAGTATGGGTTTGGTTTCAGCCATCAAATGTAAAAATAAAACCATTTTAATTCATCAAACGTATTTTTATTTACCAAATGGATTTCTCACTAAAATAAAATCACGCATTTGTTTATTAGTGAACAAAAAATCGTCTCAACAAAATCTGACTAGGGCAGTCAATTTGCCACTTAACAAAAATAATAATTTCCATAAAGTTTAGAACTTTTGTTACTTCCTACTTATTGTGCTCTAGGTGCTATCGTGCCCTTGATGTAGTATATAAGTCGAATATTTTTGATTCTATAGTTTATAAGACATATTTTTGTCATAAGTACAAAGTATGCTATATCAATATTTGATTATTTACATAAATCGTGTTTGAACTATGTATATTAGTATTATTACTTAGGAATGTTCGTAGTTGTAATAGATGCGATTTCTTGTCAACGTGCAATTATATATTATTTATTTGTCTACATTGAATATAGCTAGGAAAAGCTGCCCAAATTTCTAAACAATACTTCTAAAAAAAATGCCATGAACAAATTATTCTTTTTCAAGAAAGTATCCTCTTATATATAGGAAAACGTTTAAAAAAAACACGAAATAGTCACAGATACAGATAAAGGTTACCATCAAGTAGGAATAACAGATAATTAGGACAAAACTTATTTTAGCTTTTGATCAAAAATGAAAGATTTGATCTAACTATAAAAGCCAATTAAATCAATCAACTTTGTCAACATTGTCTATGAAAATGTTTTATTTCTATGTGTAGACGACGTTATAGTTCATTCATAATAATAGGTCATTTAACTATAGTAACTATGATATTGTCTTTTTCTACAAAATTCGTTTATGTTATCAGTTTCAGATTTATATTGAGCACACATTTAATATAATATAACATTATTGTAATTGGATTTTTTTCGTGAAGTCATTCAATACACAGTTATTACCATGGCAGTTTTTATTGATACTCTATTGATGATAAGTTGTTATGAACAGTTGGTAAACATACAACAACACATTCACTCGTCCCTGACACTTTGGTTAGCCATACACCGATATCGTTTTACAATAATTATAAAAGAACAAATGGAAAAATACAAAAAGCACACAAGTATTTACAATAAATTAATACTTCTTTGAGAAACTAAAGTAACAATTGTAAATAAAAAATATCTAACTTAACATAACGAGTATTAAACAATTAACTTACTTTACAGATACGAGATTGAACGATTTTTTAGGCCTTGACTTGTCATAAAAATAAAATTAATTTGATAGATTTAAAGGAAATTTTGAAGAAAAATATTGTAATAGACATCTTTTCTGATTGTCTTTACACAGGATTTTTGAGCATCTATCTTAAATGAAACTTTTAAAGTATTATATCAAACTTACAACAAAACTTAAATTAACAAATGTGATCATAGATTGTACTGTAAGGCGAAACTATATGTTCTTATTATATAATAATTGTGATGTTTGAAATAAAATGACAGGTAATAAAATGATTTACAAAATGAATCGGCTTATTCCCAGGAGTTCCAAATCTGTTGTTCTCCATACAATTTCTTTCCATACATTGACTCCCAAGAGCTCCATAATTTTGTTAGTTAAAATAATAAAATTGTCCTCAGTGGCTAATTTTGCTTTTTAATCTAGAGCCGCCGAGATTAAAATTATGGAGCGCCTGGGAATAAGCCAATGAAATGACAATCCGAATGATTGAGATTGCTTAGCTCATAAAAAATATTAAAAATAATGAAAAATTGCAACAAAATTACAATCACATATTCGCCAGTTGAGTCTTACCAAGGGGTATCGTATTACCTAGTACTAACTGGGTTGTGGAGGTCAGATAGGCAGTCGCTCCATGTAAAACTCTGGTATTCAGCTGCATCCGGTTAGACTGGAAACCGACCCCAACATAGTTGGGAAATTCGCCAGTTGACGCCAATTTGGTAAATTGGTAATAAACGAAGTAAATTAAAAACCAATTTTATTGAACACTAGAGTATGTTTTTCCCTAGTCAAGAAATTATAAAATTTACTAAGACTCACTTGTTAATAATTATAACAAACGGTGCAAGTTCCAACACCTATCAATTTCGTTCTGTAATTCCTAAATATTATTATTTTTTACAAATATTAACCACATTCCACATTCCCGGCACTTATAGTGAATTAACTATAGTAATGGTAACTACGTTATACTAAAATTTTAGTTACTGGATGTAATATTAATGAATACACACGATAAACTTAA
Source organism: Standfussiana lucernea (assembly GCA_964057025.1). Lineage (NCBI taxonomy): Eukaryota > Metazoa > Arthropoda > Insecta > Lepidoptera > Noctuidae > Standfussiana > Standfussiana lucernea. Next base: position 14,389,248 of record OZ059794.1, read on the forward strand.
ATAAATATATAATTTACAGATACTAATGTATTCAATTGCGACGTTATCGACACAGTAGTTAAAAATAACATAACGTTACGTAAAGTAAAAGATAAAGTGTCTTTAAAAGATAAAACAAAATGGAATGTTAAAATTGTGAGCCTTAAAATAATATTTACAATTAATGGTAAATTAATTTGGCACCTTCTACACGTGAGAGGAAGATTATGGTGCCTTAATACTAAAGGTACAGACATTATAAGTACCGAAGCTAATACGTGATGTAAAGCGAAGTGTTATAAGTCTTATTTTTGACTATATCCCTGATAATGTTTAGATCACTATCGTAATTCCCTAAAAGGACATTTTCGTCTACTCCATCAGATCACATTTCTTCAGATGTCATTCATGTTTGTTCTTCTTTTTCTAATCTATTCCTGGTTTCATCTTTTTCTGTATTTTTTTTATTGACGCAAGTATAATTTGAAACTAAACCTCCTTAATTAATAATTTTATAATATCGGAATGTTGAATATTTGAAACCGGGAACAGATTATTGTTCTTTTAATATCAATTATAACAAGACATTTCAAATGCAGAAGAAACATACAATTTCCTCCATCGCATTTACTTGTATGAAAGCATCACTCTTGACGCAGAATTTCATATGCTGTTTTATATTTCTCGAACATTTGTTCTGGCACTTTAGACGGTGAACTGTTGGCTAGGTTTGTCTTCATCACACTGTTCCGCATAGAGTGCTGGTCGTTCTGTATCGAGGCATGTGCCGAACTTGACATGTCTGATCAAGAGTCCTTGGCGCCGCCACAGCTGAGCCTCGTCTACAGGGTCGCAGGCAGCCAGGACTGCTGACACGCGGTCTTCGGATGAGAGGGAGAGGCAGAGGCGGTGGTGGCGGATGAGACCGTTGTCGAAGCGCCACTCTTGGTTGCCGCCAGTGTAGTGGCAGGGATACAAACCTAGAAAAGTAAAATTGACATAAGTTTTAAATTTCGGTGGTAAAAGCAATCATTTTCAAGATCACAAGTCCCAAACTATTCAGATAAATAGAGTGACAACGTTTATCGACACGGATGGGTCTGAGCCATTCAGAAAGTGCTTTATGCCGATTCAATAAAAGCGATTTCACGCTAGTCACGTCGTCCGAATAGAAACGAGGCGTATGATGACGTTTTTATTTTCATTGCACGGAAGCAAAGCTGTTTTCGAGCGGCATGAACAGATTCCGCGTTGGTAGTACGGTCACTCCTTTTTGTCCTTAAGGTTTCTGGGGTTGATAAGATTAAGGCTTCTTACCTAAAGTGCCATCAACAAGGTGTCCCATGGTATCGAGACACCTAACTCCTTGCTTGATCACGTGCGACACATCAGTCATCGCTGGCACCTGCAGTTCAGGGTACACATGCTCCAGGTACCAGCGGAATGGCTTGCAGTGCAGCTTCTGACGGAGGTTCACGCGTTCTGATATGCTGAAGAATGGTGAAGAATTTGTGTTAAATCTGAGGTTTCATAGCGTTAAATATCACGTAAGAAAATAAAGGAAATAAGGATGGTGGGTTGGGAAATAATGTCTTCTTCTTTAACGTGTGGTTAGTGCCTAACCTGGTGTCAGAGTTTTTATGCCACCCATGGGCTTCTGACTTGGCTTTACATACCGTTGAGAAATATCAAATAAGAAAATAAATAAAGTAATAATAGTATGGGAAATAAAGTGTAGGATAATATAAGGGACAAACTCAAGGGATGGTAGTAGTCATAATAGTTAACCACTTTTGCTACGGCACCAAAAGAAATCACAAAAAACAAAACTACGTCATACTTTTATCAACATAAAAGAGTGACATGACTCGGTAAATTGTAGAAAACAGCTAGTTTTTTGTTCAAGTTTTTGTGCAGAAAGCTAAATAAAATATGCGAAATTCATAAATAGGCATTTAAGTAAAATACACCCCCGAACATTCATCATCTTCCTGCCCTTGTCCCATTCTACTTGGATTCGTCGCAACACGTTTTCTTTTTCCATTCTCCCCTGTCAACCGTCACTGCATCATTTACTCCTTTCTCTTTTATATCCATCCTTTCCTTCCACACACAATCTATCCATCTTTTCTTTGGCCTTCCTCTCCCTCTCCATCCTTCAACATTTATATCCATCACTCTTTTAGTAACATGCGTTTGATCCCTCCTCATTACATGTCCATCCCAAGACAGACGACTTCTTTTCAATTTTTCTGTAACAGGCGCCACTTTCAAACCTCCTCTAATATACTTATTACTTACTTTATCCATTCTTGTTACTCCACACATCCATCTCAACATTCTCATCTCCGCTACATGCGTCGTTTTTCATCCATCTTCTTCACAGCTCAACATTCTGTTCCATACAGTACGATAGGCCTAATCACGGACTTATTTATTTTCCCCTTTAACTTGAGGGGCATCCGTAGGTCGCAAGTTGTTCCAGTGACTTGTCGCCATTTCATTCATCCTGAGTTGATCCAATGCGTTACATCCCGGTCTACTTTGCCATCCCGTTGGACAAGCGACCCGAGGTACCGAAAGTCGGAGCAGATCGGTATGGGCGTTCCGGCAAGAGTGATAGGCACAGGACGGCAGAGACCGCCGAAATCGCAAAACAAGTTTTGGTTCTACTCAATTTCAGGCCAACATTCTCCAGTTTGCTCTGGACCTCTTGGCCGCTCTCGGCAACCAACACAATGTCATCGGAAAACAGCATACACCAGGGAGCCTCTTTCTGGATGTCCGACGTGAGAGTGTCCATTATCACCAGAAAGAGGTGCCAGCCGACCGCCACATTGTATCTACCAGTAGTGCCCGCTGTACGGATCAACTGCACATACTTCCCAGGCACACCTTTCTCCTTAAGAGCCCACCGCAGAACCTCACGGGGAACCCGGTAATATGCCTTTTCGAGGTCGATAAACACCATGTGCAAGTTTTTATGGGCACCTCTGTATTTCTCGCAGAGCTGGCGGATAGCGAAAATGGCATCCGTCGTTCCCCGACCAAGCACAAAACCGAATTGGTTCTGTGAAATTTCACTCTATTCTCTAAGTCGCCTTTCAATAACTTTCTCCCCAAACTTTCATACTATGTGACATAAGCTTTATCCCTCTATAATTGTTGCACTCCAGCACATCACCTTTGTTTTTAAAAATGGGCACCAGCGAACTGTTACACCATTCGTCACGTATGGATTCTTCCAGTAACAGTTTATTGAAGAATAAAGCTAACCACGTCCATTCGTCAATCCGCAATAACTTCCATACTTCAACCGGTATTCCGTCCGGTCCTAGTGCCTTACCATTCTTCATTCCATTTACTGCAATCCTCACTTCATCCACGCTAACCTTTCCCACTAGTCCCTCATTCACTGGTTTATTTTCAAGCACACCACTCCAGTCATTCTCCTCATTCATCAGTCTTTCAAAGTAACCCTTCCACCTATCCTTAATTTTCTCACTATCCGAAATAACCGTTCAGCTTCGTCTTTTACACATTTCACCTGACAAATATCCTTCGCCTTTCTCTCTCTAGCTCTAGCAAGCCGGTATAGGTGTTTTTGGCCTGCTGGACTATCAAGTGTGTCATAGAGCTTATTCTGGGCGTTAGCTCTCGCTATAGCCACAGCTCTCTTGGTTTTTTTCTTGAGAGCATCATACTCACTTTTCTTTACAGCTTTCAAACTAGCACTCTCATTTCCAACACTCTGTCATTCTTTGAAGCTTCTTTTCAGCTTTCTTCTTCTTCTTTTTCTTCTCGACCACCACCATGTATCCCTATCTATCGTGCCCCTTCTTTTCGTCTCTCCCAAAATACCTTTTGCTGCGCTCTTAATGCACCGAGCCATCTCATTCCAACATTCATTTACACTTTGATCTTTCATATCACCCATCTCTATCATTTTATCCACCACTCGTTCTATTAATTTCTTCGCACAATCAGAGATCTCTAGCATAATATATGCCATTTTATTTTAAGGGGAGGTCACTTTTTTTGTTTAAAAAGCCTTATTTGTAGGACTACTTCCATAACCAGGAGTCTATGTTGTGAGACCAAGTGTTCTCCCAGTAGCACTTTGCAGTCTTTGATGTGCTTTAAGTTGCACTCGCAAACATTATGTAGAATAAATTAAAAAAAGATCAAGTAAAACTTACTCTCCAAAGTCAACTTGCTTAGCCAACGGCTGGGACCGATAGTAGAGCTCCTTGTAATCATCCATCCATACTTCGGCAGCTCTTCTGGTGTTCCTCGCGAACACTGCTCCCGATCCTCCAGGGAAGGTGTAGGGGTGACGCTTCCTGAAGACATGGCCCACGCGGGAGCAGGGGACTATTTCTAAGGAACCACCGCATTGCCAGACCCTGGAATGATAGAATGTAAAAGTTAGCTAATGATACAAATTTTGTTCTTTAGTTCGTCTGCCGATTACTACTAGTTTTATCTCAAAGATTATTTCGTTCAAAAGTAGGATAGTTAATGACAAATCCCATTGATACCCTTTACCTGACGCTCATAAATGCGCGTGCGCATGCGTTTTTCAATGGGCAACTATAAGTAGTTTAAGTAATGGGCAACTATTTGTAAGCAAATAGTTCTGACGATGCGTAATCTGGAGTGTTTTAAAAAATAATATCGTGCGAGTCTCATCTAGCATCATTTTATCACTTGATTTGTAAAAAAAATTATCCGCGCGCTCCTTTACAGATTATTTTCATTTACTCGGTTCAATCTAGTCCGAATATTATAAGCAAATATGAATTCTCCTTACCTAAACGAGATCTCCAGATTCTCTCCTCCCCAGACGTCCATCTTCATGTCGTATTTGCCCAGCTTGGTAAAGTACTTTCGGTCCATGCTGAACAGTCCACCAGCTATCATGGGTGTCCTGATGACCTGGGTGGGGTCGCTGAGACGGGCGCTGCGTTCAGCGTGGGCGAGGTACTCCCACTGAAATGTAAGAGAAAGGAGTGAATTTGATGGTTTCACTAGAATCTTACGTAGATGATCAATTTAATTTCAATCGTTGTATTAGATGTCTAGCCCTATGCGGCTACGACCACGATGACTGCGTCAGCATGCCTGAGAGATATTTCTCTCCACATAAAAACTCTGACACCAGGTTAGTCACTAACCACACGATAAAGAAGAACCACGATGACTTGTCGCAAGACCAGCTGTAGCCCAGTAGTCACAATATTTGTGGCAGAAACTCCGAACAAGAAATTATAATTAAAATACGAATTTGGCAACGATCTGAATCATTCATGTGATGGTCCCAAATGTTGATGTGACACATTTAATTAGTCCTCATAGGCTTTCATCCAAAACTTTTATGAAATTTTTACAATTGATATCGTTGAGTTACGCTGTACTACTCTACCTATTAATGAAGGAATAACTTTTGAGCATCATAATATCCGGCGACAAAGTTAGTTTAAATGATACATGGCTGTAACATGTCAAATGACCAAACGGTCAAAATATTGTCGATTTCATCATTTCCATTACAAAATACATCTAAAAACGATATACACATCCGGCACTTCACCTTCTATGCTTAGATAGTAACAGTTGGTCACTAGTCAGTGAGTGGGTTACCTTGAACACTAGGTTCCAGTCGAAGCCACCGCGCAGGTCCGCCGACGCACCGATGTACTGGAATGTGTCCATGCTGATGACGTCTATAACAGGACACACCACTCGAGTTGGGTCCTGTGGAAAAAAGAGATTGTTTGGTTAGCCTAAAAGGTAAGGAAGTATAGAAATCAAGGGTAGGTTAATCGACTTTGTGATCAAATTCTAGGCTAGGTTTTGATTGATCAAATATGAATTAGTTAATTTAGCCGTTGTTTGGGATTCAATATTTGCAAAACTTGTTAGGGCCCATACTTTCAAATGCGTTGATACGACGTCACCGCCAAAATAGGCGATATCTGGCAAAAAAAAATTAGATACCATTTTCTTTTTATATACCTAACCGTGTGTACCATTCAAATCATGGCGTCCATATTTAACCAATTCCAAACTAAAATCATAATAGGTAGTCGTGTACAGTCACGAGCACCAATATGTAAACACTTAGCAACTTTTAAAAGTGATTTTCTCCTACTGTTCTGATTAAAATGTCATGTTGTTACGAACATAGTATTTTGGAACTCCTATTTTAGAAATAGATCCTATCTCAAAGTTATAATCGTTATTATTCGCAAACAATTATGAAAGTGTATACATATTAGTGCTCGTGACTGTTCATCCACTAACTAAGGCAAAAGTGATGAACATGTCCTGGCTGAGTTTTTAATCATTTCTTTAGGACAAAGGTACTCAGCATCGAGTAAATACCATTTATCGTCAAACCGATTCTACCAGTTCAATAATTACATATAATAAAACAGCAAGACAGAACAACTATTATAATTATTAATATTCTTCAGCAATATAAGTTAAGCCCTGTTGACGCAATTCGCAATAACTGTGTTGCCAGGAAATTGTAAATTATAGCTAAAATAACGTAATGGTCACTTTAACTTGTTACTTGAAACGGTGAATTTCGTAGGCAAGGCAGGCATGTTTATCTTAAAAGTTTCGAAATCTGTAATGCTTTGATATATTACTGGTAAGTGCTTTATTATGCTACTTATTACAGAAACTGTGTTTTTAGGTCATCATCATCGAAAATACATAGTTCCTTAAAGAATTAGACGGATGTAAGCTAATGCGCGTATTTTTTTTGTTCTTATGTAATATCTTGTGTGACCTTGTAGTCTTATGCGTAGTACTGCGCTCACTAATCGTCGACCACTTTTCAACCTTATAACCCAGGACATAAGGGTGAAAAGTAGTCGAACGTCAATAGAGTAGATATAGTTTGGGGTTCACCAAAGTCCGAAGTTGAAAACTTTCAAAAGGAAGTTAGATTTTTTTGTTACTTAATTATAAGTACATATTAAAACAGTGTTGTAGGTATGACAGCTGGATAGTGTTAATCGATTGAATATCGATTTTAATTTAAGGCGTTTAATATATCGATGTTAGTTGCACCTGGATAATCACCAGCCATAGTCAGTCATTATAATAATTCCGATTTAGAATTAAGTAAACCATGTAATGCGGTAGCCATTATTTCATATCGTACAGATAGCAAGGAGGTTGTGGATAAATAATAACAGCCGCTCGGGTCGATCTTCTGGTTAAGCCGCGCTTGCCTAGGCTGGTCCGTGGATGGGTGACCACCCATTACATACCGAGTTTCCTCCTTGCCTAGAAAGCACGTTAAGCCGTTGGTCCCGGCTAGTAATAACTGGGTTGTGGAGGTCAGATAGGCAGTCGCTCCATGTAAAATACCAATATTCAACTGCTTTCGGTTAGACTGGAATGATGATGTTGTTGCTGGTAAAATATAACTTTGCCTAGATCCTCAAGTTATGAATAAACCACTTGAGGTCACTTCACTTTCAGAGTACCTAATACATTCCATTATGAGTACATGCAACTTCTAACTGCAAATCGAAATTGATTGCTGAAAGTGTTGTCACATTGAGTGCCTAGTGTGGTTTTGTGAAGAAACAGTGTTTTTCTATAATGAGGACATTTTATTACTAAACTTGTCTATTTTATCCATTACTAGCTGAATCGCGCAACTTCGTCAGCGTAACATTTTTGATTGATGCTCCGCTCCTATAGCTCGCAGCGTGATGTTCTATAGCCTATGGCCTTCCTCGATAAATGGGCTATCCAACACTAAAATATTTTTCAATTCGAACCAGTAGTTCCTGAGATTAGCGCGTTCAACCAAACAAACTCTTCAGCTTTATAATATTAGTATCCATTATAATATACATGACAAAACATAAATAATAATATTTCATGCTAAAAGGCTTCTTGAAGAAACAGTCTTAGAGCCTAATTGCCAAACATATTAAGAATCACATATAGTCACTGACAAAAAATTATACCTCGATGATACAGACAATATGATGTCAGTTGGAAATATTCTAGATTTTTACATCACCCTGACCAATATACGTGCGGTTGTAACAGCGCACTTTCAGGTTGTTGATTGATTTAGAAGTTTAAGGTCGAGTTATAACATTCACTTTTAACTGAAGATGATTCAAATAGCTTTGGATGTAAAACTTTAATAAAGGTTAGTCAATGTACAGAGTGTTTGTTTTCAAAAGTAACTTGTAACTTATTAACTGTTGAATTAAGAAGGTCAGTAGTTAATAATAAATACTACAACACAATTATAGGAAAGTGAAGGTTTATGTGAAATAAAATAATTTTGTATTGAACAAATAATGTAAAACAAATGAGAGTGAAAGACCTACAAAAACTTGAAAATAAATACAATACGGGCAACAAACAAGAAACTAAAGCATTGGAACTAACAAAAAACAGGTCTTTACACCCTTTAAAAACTCAGGTAAAACATTCACCAAATATTTTGTAAGACCAAGAAAACGCGCCAGAACTCTCAGAAATGTTAACTCTTCTTTTAGACCATTTAGCAAACTGCGTACAATACTCGTACATTGAATATAAACTTTCATTTCACCTACAAAGAAATCGATTGCGACATAACTTTTGACTTAGGTCAATTGTCGCCGGCGGCGGCACGGGTAAAGGCTCTGCCCTTAACTGGCGAAGTCTTTTATATTTTTATTTCAATGCCAAGTGTACTCTCAAGGTTGCGAAGTACACTTGAAGTTGTTACATAAAGAAACCTGATAATTAATGTTTGTTATGAATTGAATACGAATATGAAAAAAAGTGTATTATGTACCGATTGGTATGGCGTTTAGAGCTTTGATTATATAATGTCTAGATGGAACGTCAAGTGCGCGCAAACGTGTCAAAAAGTGTCAACCAACTATTGGTTCACAAGTGCTTGCCCGCCAATCAGTGCAGATCGTGTCATACACCTAAAACTTATCTTATTTAATAAGTCTATTTTTTTATGTGATTTATGGGAGAATTGTAGTAGCTGGTATCATTATTTACGCACACAAAGACATATACGCATAGTGTAAAACGACGCCTGCACGCACACATACTTGAAAATGTTGACTCGTTTTCTTTGATACGATTGTAGGGCGACGCTCTATCTAGACATTATATAATCAAAGGTTTAGAGGTATGACGAACATATTAGGGAGTCAGAAGCCCGAATCTCACCACCAGCCTTACCAGAACAGGTATCGTACCCATTACGCATTAACTGGAACTTTAACACAGTTGGGCAAAGGCTAGCCTGATGATAAGGTAAGAGGAACAGGATGGCAAGTTCCTCTTCCTCCATTGAAAAGGATGAATTCTTTAACCATACGGAGGTGGTGTCTGGTGGGCTTCTGCCGGATATTGGTTATCAAGTTTCTGTATAAAGTATAATATTAATATATACATCATTCATTCTTTTTTTTTCATTTTGTATTATATTTTAGTATTCTTTTTTTATTATTTATTATTCGCGTGGATAATTCTTCTTGTCTCGTTGGTCAAGCGGTTGCCAGCGTAACTGCTGAGCAGGATCTCCTGATTTCGAGTACCAGGTCGAGCAGTGTTCTTGGGTATTTTCATTCAGTGTCCGGTCGATGACATTAGCTTCGCCCCCTATTACATGGGCCTTAAATATAAATGGAGCAATGTGGGTATACACACACAATGGAAAAATGGAGCAATGTGGGTGTGGGTTGACTAGATACAACCGTGCCCAACCCAGAAATTCAGGCGTGATGATATGATGGTAACTCTTCGTGGAGATTTTGCGTGAAGTCAGTTACGAGGCGTTTTTCGTATCTGGCGTTGAAGACTCCGCCACAAGCTTTACCTAACTTGGTAATTATGATCGAGTATGACAAATACTCCAATTACGACACCTACTTACAATAACAATGGGCTTAATCTTGTCGGTGTAACTATGTGTATCGCGCCTATGTTGTAAATACTTCTCATAACACGCATACCATTGCCACATCAAAGCAATGAATGTTTTAGTTCTATCTGGCAGCATTCAGCGAAGGCAGATAGATTTACGTCAGAAAAAACAATATGAAACTCTTTACCAATTTTCGTGGGGATGCGCGATGATGATAAATTCTTTGTCTTTATCTGAGCAGTCAGGTAATCAAATAGGTAGGGTAAAAGCATTTCAATACAAATTGTATTGTAGCAACAGAGGTAACCTGGTGGTGTGACCGTCAGGCTGCCAAGTCCATAGGTCTCGAGTTCGAACCCAAAGACACACACCTCCGATTTTTCGGATTCGTGTGCGTATTGTATACTTATCACTTGCTTCGGTGACGGAAACCAAAACAGCGTGCCTGAGAGATATTTCTTGACGGCAAGTAGAGTCAAGTCAGAGGCCCATGGGCGGCATAAGAACTCTGACACCACATTAGGAACTAACCACACGAAAAAAAACAAAGCATTCTATTCTATTCTAAAAGAAAAGAAGATCGTTGATATAATGTCACCTTATGTTGACCAAATTATGAAAATCAAAATGTTAAACCGAAGCCGTACAGTGAGGTCACAAAACAGTTACTGTTGTAGCAATGAATACTTTAGCTACGACAATTATTTATTTATTTATAACATCTAAGACAAATATATTTAAAAAGTGTTTAAAATACTGTAGTTTTTTTTTCAAATTAAACTTGTCCTTGGCCCCTTTCGGTTACAGGCCTCCTGCAATTGAATCCATATCTTCCTGTGGTTTGCTGTTTTCAATCAGTATCTTCCTGCTATCGTTATTACGTCGTCGTTCCATCGAGACTTTGGTCTACCCTTTGCTCTTTTATTTCCAGGGCCTGTCTACTTTGCTTAACTACAGTACTTTCACAAGTTATTATGCCCTGTGACTGGGACTGTAGCTTAGTTTATTTTATTTTTTGTGTTTTGACATTCAAAAGTGCCTGTAATGGTCTAATTGAAATAAATGCTTTGAGTTTGAGTTTGTTGCTCGTAGCTACGACAACACAATGCACTAATTGCTTAACTCCCGCAAATTCCTCAGCATTTTTCTCATTATGCAAGATGTTACATGAAAATGAAATGAGTGAAGATGTAAGTTATATAGCAATGTATTAATGAGTAGGCCGTAAAACATGGCGTAAGATTCCTTTTAGTGTAGATATCTATTTATGAGGTAGTTTGTCTAAAGTGAAGGTACTTTGCCAATCCGTAAGTGTGGTAAGTACATATAGCGATTGATATTAGCGTTATGTCGGCGGAGCGTGAACACGAGTTGCTTCACAATTACTGGTAGTCTTAGTTATATGGCAAACGAGTTTATTAATATTGTGGTCCATTATAAGTATGGCTACTACTATTGCGTCCTATCATAGCAAAATTTACTTATTAAGTTGTTTTTAAGTTGCACAATTTATTGGTAACCAAACCGGCTTATGCCCACGGTTTCGCTAGCGTGGATGTCAAAAAATATCCCACGGGGACGTTACTACCAACATAATATTATAATATAAAATGTAATCCATGTCCTAACTCAGGTCATGGTTTTCCTGTTTATCGAATCAAGTCAAAGTCCATCAAGGTGTCATAAACTACCCAAGTAGAGTTAATAACATTTATAAGGGACCACCGCGCCAGCTTCCTCTACCAAATGATCACAAAATACGGACAAGTAATCACACACAGAGAAATCAAGATGGTGGTGGAATACATATTAACCTCCCTTTTTTTAAGTCGGTTAAAAAGATAAAAGACGTACAAAGTTACTTTCGCATTCATAACATTGTTAGTGACGTAATGGTTAGTATAGAAAATTCAAAGTGGAAACTGTTCCTGTATATCCCCATTTCGTTGGTATTGAAGTCGAAGTAACTCATTCAACTAAATCAAAATGGCGGCTAGTTGCGTAGGCGCAGGTATGTGCCGAGTAGGCTACGGAGCCGGGAGCGACCGAGGGTGAAGGGATCCCGATGCTCTGTTGTGCAACGTGGTATACTATCTTCCGTTCACCACGCTTGAGCAAGTGGGGAGGCGCAAGTTAAGGGAGATAGCAGATTGGAAAACTTTGATGAGGATGAGAATGTCTTGGATCATGAGGGGTTTCTGAGGTGAGAGAATGCTGTAGTGACATTTTTATTAAGTAGTTGTTTTAAGTAATTATTAATTTCTTGGCTGAATAACTAGCTCTCAAACTTTCTAGTTTGCGAGTATGTACATATATACGAGTAGTATCAGGTTTTTGCCATACATTTTTGTTCGGGAAATTACTTTTTGATTGTTTGCCTATTAAATTTAAAATAGACTTTAGCATTTAATACACTAGGTATAGTGTCTAAAAAACATCTTTAATATGTATTCATAACTTCACTGTAAAGCCAAATAATTTTTTGGTAGATATCTCAATGCAGTTTGGGTCAGCGGCAATAGGTTAACCAGACTACTAAAAAAACTACTAAAATAACGAAGTTTATTATCATAGAGGACAAATAATGGCTACTAAATATTAGTAGTGGATACCTCGACGGTTTCTTGTTTAATTAACAAACTTAGTAGATTACTAATTTTTTTTTTGCCCAACTACTTTGAAATGTACGATTTTGAGCATTGAATTTTACACCACTTCGTTAATGTTATAGGAGCGCCTGTCATTTATATTATTGTTAAGGGTTTCCCTCGTATCAACTTCATTTTCATTCTGAAAACCAGCATTAAGCACCACTAATTGCAAAGGTCCTATGAATGAATAATTAATTAAATCTATTAAAACTGATTTCTCAAAACTCTACTCGCTTTTAACTTGGATCACACACAATCACTGCATCGGTATCTGTAACATTTCATGAAGCAACTTACCTACTTTCCAACGTTACACATTTTGCAACGCCCACCATGTTTGTTTTATCTTATTAGTTTATTACCAACACTTTCCGATAGAATTCCGTGAGTAATAATGCCAGTAGCCATTTGTTTTAAAAAGCCCGTGATAAATGATGCCCTATGCGTATGCGGGCACGTTTTGGGGAAAGTATTGTCTTTGTCTATGACAAAAAAATATTAAGAAAAATGTGTAGGCAGTATTTTTGGCATTGTCTTAAATGAAAAAAAAAACTTTCTTCTTTGTATAATTTATTTTATGTGGCGAGTGTTTAATTTTTTGAGACACCTATTTGCATTTATATTAATGTTATACTTAATTTTTTTTTATAAATCCTACACCGCGATATTAAACCTGCGCGAAGAATAACAACTCTTTACCTTGTTCTTTATACCTCTAAATATTTAAATAGTTTTGCGCTAAACCCAGTAATTGATTTGTGGTGCAATCGGACCTTAATCGATATTCTCGCTTCAATCATTTGTTTCCACGAAGTCTGTTCCTTTTCAAACCGAATCTTTCTCCATTCTAATCATTTGATTGCAAGATGGAACAAAAAACTAGATTTACTTAGACAACGAGCAACATTGCAAGCAATTTCATAGTATTGCACATTATTTTATAGCAGTATATCTAACAGATTTGCAGATTAGGACTCAAGTAACCGCCACGATCATTGATGACCATTATAAAGTAATATTGGCACCGTTTTAGCAACACCACTACCATGTTACGACATGTCTCGTAAGTCACATTCACTTAAGATGTCCAATATTATAGCCTTAATAGGCTATACGGAATAGCCGCATTACTCTCTAATCGTTCCGTTATAGCCTAGGCTAGCTCGGTCTAGTGTTACCTAATAGACGTACTATGCAATATTATATACGTTCAATTAAATTACTCTAACGTACAGATGTCAGTTAACCACAACTGTTATTGGTAATAAGCTGTTAGTTGTAACCGCATATTAAGTGTTATTAATTTGATTACAGTAAGGCCCCTAGCACACGGCGTATTTTAAAAGCGCAGACGACGCGCAGATGACGCGCGTATACGCGCTTCAAACGAGATTTGAACGCAACCTTGTAGCCTAAGCACACGGGGCGATCGCGAAACGCGCGTCTACTGCGCGTATACGCGTAGGTACAGCGATACAGACGCGCTGTCGTCGTTAAAAGGTTCCATTTTAAACCAAAATACAAGCGCAACACACAATAAAATATTATTGCAATTGCGGCGCGGGCGGTGCGGTGACGTTAGCGCGCGCTCCTCTACCCCTCATAGACCCTTTGTACGCGCTTCAAACGAGTTTCGAACGCGCTTCACACGGGCGTTTGTATCGCGTTCGTTTTACGCGCGTATGAATCTATAAAAATTTGCATCTACGGCGCAGAAAACGCGTTCCTGAATCGTGCGTCGTCTGGGCGTTTAAAATACGCCGTGTGCTAGGGGCCTAAACGTCATGATTATGTTTTGCAAGTAAGTAGGTAGGTACTTAGGTCCGTACGAATGAATTATCAGTAGTTATTTAATTATAAACAAAAAACAGGATGTAGGTATAGGTACGCACGGATTTTTTGGCGTTTGCATTGAATTGAACATTATTGGTAAATATTTGTGTAAGTGTTTCATGAAACTATATTGAAAAATGAGGTGTTACAGCCCGTTCACACGGCTTCCGCATTGACGATCCGTCATAAAATACGATACGTCATGACGATGGACGTTTACATTGCATATGGAATCGTGTTTTATCACGATTCGGCAAAAAAACGGATTGATGTTCACATTAGTTCCGTGATTTTACGGGAGCGAACGCATCGGCGAATCCGTCACAAAAAATCACGATCCAGTTTTTTTTGACGTACCTGATTTTTAAAAGACGTTACGTGATTTAAGAATTGTCCATTTTTCACGATTCATGATGCGTGTGAACACGGGCATTTAAAAAGCATTGCCGCCGTCAAGAAAATGACGGAACGTGAAAAAAAACGATACGTCGTCGTGTGAACGGGCTGTAACGGAGTTGGTAAAATCTATTTTAACCGCACGCCGAAACAGTAATTATGTTCACATCCCATTAATAAGGGACGACCTTTATTGCCAAATGGTAGATAAAATTAATTCGTTGTATTAATTGCCATATTTGCTCACCAGGTTTTCAAGAATAGCGAACATATTATAAAAGCTAATGAGCCTGTTCTGACATTTGAAACGGTTGATTTGTAAAATGACATAACAATGATTTCTAATAAAACGAGATAATAAGAGATTACCTTTGCCTAATAAAGGTGGTGTTGATAAAGGTTTTTATATTTTCCTGTAATGTAACATCAATTTGAGTAATGTCAATTTTCTATTGAAGAAACTACATAATTATATGAAAGGTTATTGCACAAACAACTCACTGAACCTATCAGGTAAACACTAATTAAGCACAACAGAGAGAAGGAAAATAACACAAAACATAACATAACATAACATCACGCCTGTAATCCCCAAAGGGGTTAGACAGAGGTGTATCTAATAGTACACCCACATTTCGCCAGTTATATTTAAGTCCCATGTAATAGGGGGCGAGCCTATTGCCATTATCCGAAACCGAAAACCAGAATAACAATTTTCCCGACCCGGGAATCGAACCCAGGACCGAGGAAGGAAAAAAATGTTAAGGATTAGCTCTGTAGAGCTGGAGGTATTCGTATAGTGCACAAGTGTGTGCATAACAGACACAGGTGCACTCTGTTCCTCTTAAGGAGTACATGCGAAACTTTAGTCTCGCAAGTCTTTTTGCCATTTAAAGGTTGAACCTCATATATTAGCACGGAATCAAATTTTTCTGTCGCTCAGAACGTTTTATTCTGCCGTGCTAAGCGCAAAAGCTGTATCTTAAAAATAAAAATGTAAAGAAGATTTTGACGGCATCGGATAGCTTAAATAAATACGCTTCTAATAAACTAAGCTTTATAACAGTATCTATTTATTAAAAAAAAAACCCTAAGAAGCAAATAAACTAATACATAAAGTATAAACCAATGTATATTTGCAAAGTTTCAATTTTCTCGAAACTGGCTTTCCCTAAGATACCGCTTTTGCGTTTAGCACGGCAGTATTGCCAATATAAATTAAGTAAATATTTAGCATTTTACCTAAATTAACTTGCTACAGCCAACAGTATTTTCATAATTAAACATAAGAAAAACAGTTAATTCCACGAGAGGTCACTTCCACAACACTGCGGCAATCTCCTCGGAATAGCTTCTGCCTAATTAAAAAAGGTCAGATACGTACGTCAAGGTCATTATTTTTTCGCAGACATGGCTGCAGACAGGTTTATTAATACTACATCAATAAATATTGATTGTAGCATTACGCACGGTTAACTTAATCCAACACTTGAGGAACTCTTGGTGTACGGAGCGTTATTTGCGTTAACCTTGGTAGTTTCGTGTGATCTTAGTTAACAAAATTGTTGAGTCGGCCCTGTACGCTGGTAGATTGGAAGTTTTTTTTTAAAAAAAAACGTATCAATTCGGCTATAAATATCAATTAATTCTTTCCGGGATTAAATAAGTGTTATGGTTTAGTTCAATACAATGAAATTCAAAGAAAACTAGACTTCAGAAATATCTACTTAAAAGGTATAAAGCTGCAAACTTTAAGCATGTTACATATTTTGCTCAGAAACTCTTTTTTATCGGATTATAAAAATATAACAGGTGATAAATAATAATAGACAACTCAATAATAATCTGTCTAATTAATATTTATTTTTCAATGTTGTGTTGATAATAATATGTTGTGAAATGTTTCCATTTTCACAACTTTTTAATATTTTTAGTGTAGAAGTAATCGTTGACCTGGCAAAAGTTTGTCCATAAAATATTACCTATGTATTAAAATAATTAACAGATTCCATTTTCCGTAACATGACGTTATCATAACAAAATATTTTATGAATATTAATTTATTCAATTTTATTAGCAACTTTCAGTTTTCTCCTCGTAATGTTCCAGTTTATTGTAAATATTATTCTTATTGGTTGTTGAAAATTACTGCAAAGCTTTTAAAAAATATCAGTCGGTAAGTATGATAAAATTATGAATTGGTTTTCCTTATTTTTTTCTCGACGCTTTGCCGACAATTTCTAAAATTCCATGATGTCGATTCTCTTGGGTATATCTCTCTTATAAAACAGGAAAGGGACTTTGGCTACTAATATAAACGAACACTTTTTTGTTTTCGGCAAGAAGGTATTTAAATGATCTTATATTGTACAGAAGTTAAAACTATGTATAAATAATCGGAATTTTATCACTAACGAGTCATTAAAGTCAAAAACTGAAAAGGTTACTCGGATATTACTTTTCAGAGGAATTTCGCATTAAAATGCCAAACTCATTTAGGCTTTTAAGAGCAATCATAATAACTCTGCTACTGGTCGTTATTATACTTTTATATTTACTTTTACGGCTTAAAATTGGACTAGTTTTACGTGAAATGCACTTTTTTATTCCTCGGATTTTTCAAGATTTTTTTAAAGTACTTGAAACGGTTCAGAAGCAATGAAAATGAAAATTAATATATAAATACGCCAAAAGTTACTTAAGCCGCTTTAGAAGATGTAGGTACCTATGCAACAAACTGTATTAACATACAACATAACATCACTCTTGTTATCCTGAAGGGTTAGGCAGACTTAATAGTAAACCCACATTTCGCCAGTTAAGTTTAGTGGGTTAGCCACTTGCCATGCCATCACATTGCCATCAACCGGGCATAAATCCAGACTCCGAGGCAAATACTGAGTTTTTTTTTTTAAATTATCGTTATTAAATAAATAATTAGGTGTCATTACAAATAATATGACAAGAGATGAAAACATTTGTCACGAATGCTTTGTCAAAATTTGCATTCATATCATTACCGTCAGTCAACGATGACTTTCAAATAATTTACAAATCCAAGCTATCATAATATAGTTTTGACAGATATTTTATGAAGACCGCCGAACAATTTAGATTCGGTTGAAAGGGTCAAATGTTACGAACTCACGACATTTAATAGCTAGCCTAATCTGTTCAGTGGAATAATAATTTATTTCTACGCCTTTATTCCGTTATAAGTTTATAACCTATTCATGTTACTGAAAAGTTATTAAATCAGTCATAATAATCATCTGCATAGCCTTTTCCCAACTATGTTGGGGTCGGCTTCCAGTCTAACCGGATGCAGCTGAATACCAGTATTTTTAAGGCGCGACTGCCTATGTGACCTCCATAGCGCACTGGATGCCCCTTGGTAAGATTGATTGTCAGAAGTTATTCAATCAGTAGTTTGTTTAAATTATTATTTTATTGCTTGAATAATGCGCGCATGCACGTACTCAACTCACCTACCGTACACACCGCAACCACTCTACGCTATACACACACAAACAGCCACACCCCAAAACCACCAAACCTCTTGTCCTTAAACTTTCTTTCAAAATGATTGTTACACAAAATAGTTTTTAGTTTGTTAACTTGCTTATTTTTCTTTATTTTAAATTTTCTCTCTGTTTCTTTTGTAATAATTTTCTAATATTGTAATTAATAAGTTCAGGTAAAATAACATGTTAGCCTTAATTGGGATGAGTTTGGACCCCACGACACAGGGTATACTAGTGTGAAGTCCAGGGAGTAAAAATCTAGCAATTAAGGATCATTGCTTTTTGTTACTAGCTTTTAAATATTGTACTGTATGTTATGTGAACTGAATAAATTTATCTTTATCTTATAATGTACATGATTCTGCAATTAATATTAATCTGTCTCGTTTTCATAATAAAGTTATCTGTTTTACGAAAGTCCATGTAACGCAAGTAGCTGTTCCAATAAGTCAGGAGATTAATTGCTTTTAATATGTTGCAAAATCGATAAACTGATGTGATAAAGTAGTTTCTATGAATAATTATTTAAAAATAAAATTATTGTTAATTTAAGTCATCGTTTACGTACTAACCAAGCACAATCTAACGTAATGGGAATCATAGATAGCGCATGCGACACCCGGTTTCGGTATTTTATAAGAGTCACTAGCGGCGGAGCCACATACTAGGCCCAGTTTATTTAACATTATAATAATGTTTTACCATCAATTCAATAAATTAAAAATTTAAAAAACCCCCGATAAAACGCCCTTGGTGGCGGCCATCTTGGACCGATTCCCATCAAACATAGCTAAAAACACTCCCGACTAGTTCACATTTCAAACAAAAAAAAACAAAATCAAAATCGGTTCATGCGTTCGGGAGCTACGATGCCACAGACAGACACACACACACACACGTCAAACTTATAATACCCTGTCGGTTTTGCGTTGGGGGTTAAAAATAATAAGACTACACCACACCACTATGCTGCATGCTAAACACAAGTGCAATTTATCTACCCACAACTTCTCACAAACTCAATTATAAATTTCATCTCCCACAAAAGCTTTACCATACTACATTTTCGCTCGCTCCAATTTTGAGCACGTTCTTGCATTAAATCTAGTCAAAGTTAAAAGCGTCGTATTTTTCTCCGTGACTGCACCACATCTACGAAATACCGTCACGTCCTGCTTTGAGCCTTGACATTACGTTACCGGTCGCTTGCGTTCGAGACATTTTAAACGTGGAACAGGCGCATATTTATTATCTGTGGTGAATATAGAATATAAGTTGAATTTTATTAGTATGCGGACATATTTTATTCATGTGTATATTGCATTTATATGATCCAAAAACCCAAATGTTTATCTTTGAAATTTTTGAATCAAGATCGAGGTAAACTTAAACGTTTGATGTCACATGAATTGCACATAGGCAAATATGTAAGTATCCCCAGTTTCCGTGATGACGTGACGTGATGGCGTGATGTTATGTAATGTTCATGTGACTTTCGTAACATAACATAACATCACGCCTGTAATCCCCTAAATGTTAGGCAGAGGTGTACCTAATTGTACACCCACGTTTCGCCATGATATGTTAAAGTCCCATGTAATAGGGGGCGAGCCTATTGCCATCAACCGGGCATAGCTCCAGATCCCTTGGCTGCTATCGAGAAATTTCTTTTGGAAAAACCCAATAACACTTTGCCCGACCCGGGAATCGAACCCACATTCCATATCATATTGTATCAGAATAAAATCAGTTCAGCGGTTCATCCGTGAAACCGTAACAAACAAAGTTACTTTCACATTTATTAGTCACTTGTATCTGAAGAAACATCTCCGATTCTCAGAACATTATTTGTTGCAACAATGTATTAAATAAATATTGCAATTCAGACAATTACAATATCGTTTGGATGTGCATTGCATAAAGTGGATTACGGCATTTCAACACATCTTGACATTTTGCTCCGTTTCGAGTTCGATCCGACTCGCGAACGTAATGTAAAAGCAATCGCCAATTCGCGAACTCGGATTGGCTATAGAATTTACTAGAATGTAAATATGACATTTTAGATTGTAGATCTGTTTGTCATCCCACGTAAGAATTTATAATTATGTCACGAGGTTATATGTATGGTATTAGCACGGTTAAAGTGTGTTATTTGCAGTAAATAAGAATAGCAGCGAATGTTCTCTGTCAAAACTATTGCATTTAACTGTCATTTTATTCGCCTTTAATTAATAGAGTAGATAACTTAGATGAATTTCAAGGCCTTATTGCGAAATAAATTGCAATTGGCATAAAATTAAGCAATAGCTAGAAGATGAGTGAAGTGTGTATGTTGAAGTTTCCTAAAATCAATCTTGAGATTTTTCTTAGATTAAATGCACGAATCTACTACATAAAATCAATGTCTGTTCGGATGTTCGTCTGTTTGAAATCTATAGACTCCTAAACTACTGAACCGATTCTGATGAAATTTTGCACAGTTGTTCTACATACGCCAGGGAAGGTTCACGCAAGGTAGGTAGGTATGAAGGAAGGAAGGGTAGGTACGTAGGGTGGGGTAGTAAGTAGGTGGTAGGTAGGTAAGTAACAGGTGGGTTGTAGTAAAAAATACAAGGAGGTAGTACTAGGTAGGGAAAAGTGCAATGCAACGCATGCCGGGTACAGCTAGAAGATAAATAAAATACGGAAAATGCATGACATTATTTCTAAGAGCAGTAGGTAAATAGCTCACAAGCCACAGCATCTGCAAAGGTTATCTATGTACCAGACGCATCTGCAA
The DNA here is from genome assembly GCA_964057025.1 of Standfussiana lucernea. Classification (NCBI taxonomy): domain Eukaryota; kingdom Metazoa; phylum Arthropoda; class Insecta; order Lepidoptera; family Noctuidae; genus Standfussiana; species Standfussiana lucernea. The sequence goes on from OZ059794.1 coordinate 14,410,335, forward strand.
TTAATTTGCAAGTCAAATGAAACTTCAACTCCACTGATATTTAATTAATAAAATTAGAAACTGGTCTACTAAGTATTTATAGATTGCAGCAGATATATATTATTCATTCAAGTTCAATATGTGATCCAGATTTTGATAAAATGTCAAAATTGAATGAAGAAATAAGGAAGTTTAAATTGATGAAGGAGGTAACTAAGCTTTATTTAAAATCTTTAAGTGTTTACTATAGCCGATATATCTCAATTCATTACTATTTTTCTCAAGGTCTAAACTCGCAAGAGTTTATACCTTGAGAAAAATGAGTTGAGTAGAAGAGTTGAGTGTCGGCACTAGCAAGAGTCGGACTAGAAAGGTTCGGACCTTTCCTTTAAAATGAACACTATAACTGCGATTAAACCATTTATGCTGTAGCTGTTCCAACATCGTCAACATTCATCATTCTCCTGCCCTTATCCCAATTTATTTGGTGTCGGCGCAGCATGTCTTCTTCTTCAATACTTCTCTATTACTCGTCATCTTAGCAGTTACCTCCTTTCTAGCCATGTCGTCCTTCACATATTCCATCCATCATTTCTGTAGCTGTTCAAACATGGTCTCCAAATATGAGACAGTTTTATTGTCCTCCTAAGGACGAATTTTACCAATGATGCTGAACGCGATCAGGAAGTGGTGTTGACAATATTCCGTAATAATAATTCGACCTTATAATTCAATAATTATAAGGTCGAATTATTATTATTAGTATTAGTATTCAATGGTCAAAATAGGCATTGGCCTATTTTGATCCAATACTAATCCAGTCCAATACTTATCAAAATAATGTTATTATAGATAATAACACCTGGCCTGCGCCCGATACCGGTGGGCTACTATTTTTTTATATATTATTTTATGTAGGAATTTAATTCTTCTTAGCATGTCGATGGCAATTTTTTCATTAAATATACATATTTGGCCCAAAAATCACCTCTGCGGACTCCGCTCGCTGATGAAATATAATATATAAAAATGTATTTGATGTGTATTGAAATAAATAAAGGAAATAATAGTATAATAAAAAAGAAGACGTAGCTGAAAATGTAACGTACCTCCTTAACCCTCTGCAGCAAAGGCTCAAGCCAGTGCGCGTTGCACTCCACATGGGAATCCAGGAAGGTGAGCACCGGAGCCACTGCAGCATCAGCACCCCTCACCCTGGACCTCATCAGACCCTCGCGTCTGGTGTTGCGGATCACCTTCACCTTCCGAATGGCACGGAGGGCAGCACCGTCGTCGGCTGTTGGGAAATTAATAGTTTTTAACAAGAGTAGTCATGGATGGACCTCATTCTATTATTTTCTGGAAAATATGGTCTCGGAATCCAAATGGTCAGTCAACCGTAGCAACACTCTGCCTTCCTCAAGAAAAAGAAAGAAAAAGATATAATATCGTTTTTATGAAAAATCACGGAACTAATGTGAACACCAATTCCTGTTTTTTTGCCGGATCGTGATAAAACACGGTTCCGTATGCAATGTGAACGTCCATCCGTCATGACATACAAAGAGCTCATAATCACAGCAACATAAGTTATTAATACGACTGATGAAAGCCCGAATAATTGGTAGAAATTGGTAGGTACTCGTATGATATTTTCTAAAATGTTACAAAATATTGAAAAAGATGTCCAAGCATTATATTATGCCAATAAATTGTTTCATAACTTTATTTTAGTTACGTACTGGCTATCGTAAAATGATTCTGCAATTAATTTGATTGATGAATCTATGTTTTGTGATCTTTTAGTGAGCAAAAGTCAGTGAAGCCTAATATGTTGCCAAAGTATACTCGCAGTAACGGATGCAAAATAATTGCAACGATAAAATGTTACATAATTCTTCATATAGATAGATTAATTGATTGCTCTCTTCTTGTTTTGCAAAAACTATTCTCTGAAAAAATCAATGCACTAGGTAAAGTGTGGTTTATTTTACACTAACGTGTAAAGTAGCAATACCTTACATCCGACATCGCCAGTGTAAAATAAGAGGGTAAATCTACATGATACGTCCCTAAGGAACTGTCTTCCGAGGATAACAGGCTATGCTTCCTTGTCGCTTGAGTTCTTTGGCCTATTTTTTTGTGTACTCTGTATTGATTGCCATTACTGGATAGGTGCCAGTGTTTTTAATTTATTCTTTTGTTACTATACGAGCTATCATATTGCGGTTGGAAGGAAAATATTATCGAAATCTGACCTAAAGGTATTCGGAAATTGGCAATACATGGAAAATACTGGTATTCAGCTGCATCCGATTAGAATGGAAGACACCAACATGGGTGGGAAAAGGTTAGGCAGATGACGGTGGCAACACACGATGAGCAACCGTGATTGGGTATTCATTCTCGTTTTCTCGTTTGCTCTATGTAACAGAAAACAAACGGAATAAGTTTTTGACTTGCTAAGGGTACAGAGTGGTATTGTAAATACGAAAGTCGCAACACAATCATCAGCAAAATTTATATTTCACTAGCCTATGCCCGCGTCTTCGCCCGCGTGGAGTTCGGTTATTGTCCCACGGGATCGTACTACCAGAATAAAAAGTAGCCTATGTGTTAATCCGGGTTATGAACTATCTGTATGCCATGTTTCATCCAAATCCGTTCAGTAGTTTTTGCGTGAAAGAGTAACAAACATCCATACATAAAAACCTTCACGTTTATAATATTAGTCATCATCTGCCTAGCCTTTTCCCAATTAGGTTGGGGACGGCTCCGGTCTAACCGGATGCAGCTGAATACCAGTATTTTACATGGAGCTGCCTATCTGACCTCCACAACCCAGTTAGTACTGGGTAATACGATACCCCTTGGTAAGACTGGTTGTCAGTCACTTTCTCGTCACTGACTACCTGTAACGACCGTCAAAGATCTTAAATTGACAGCCGGGACCAACGGCTAAACATGCTTACCGAGGCACGGAGGAAACTCGGTATGTATGGGTGGTCGCACATCCACGGACCAACCCAGGCAAGCGCGGCTTAACGTGACGATCGACCCGAGCGGCTGGTATTATTTAACCACGAGCACCCCTATACGTTTGTAATATTAGTAAGGATACAAAAAAGCAACTTTGTTTTTTGAGGGAAAGTAAAGATAAAAACACCGTATGTTAGGGATAAGATGTTTTTTATCCTCATTTACCCAAAATGTGCTTATGCTGGGTTCTTCACACACAAAGAATGTCCTGATAAATATTTTGGTCAATATTTGACTTTCATTTGGTTTTTTGATTGCTTTTAAAGTCTCGAGACTGGATTGGAAAAAGATGGAATCTAAAATGAACTTAAACCCCTTTTTGCATGGGACTTAAACAAAACTGGTGAAATTTGGGTCTAATATGTACGCTTCTGTCTAACCTTTTTGACATTACAGCCAAGATGATATCTTATTCTTGAGTGAGTGAACTTGTTATGTTTGAGTGAGACAATCAGGTTGGACACAATAATCATAATAAAAAAATCATAGAAACAATCTATAGCCAAAACCACAGCAAAAAAAAAAGGCTTTTATTAAAATAGTCACACAGTTAATATTAATAGTCATATTTTGTTAATTAATTGCCTTACTACTGCGAACGAGCTCTTTAGTCCAATTATATTGCACGAATTTCACAATTCATTATGTGAAGTGAAAATGAATTGCCAACGAAACTATTGTTCCAGATAATTACGTGAATCTAGTGTTTTGTTCTATTATATACACTTACACCCGTATCTATAAACAAGCCAGTGTTTTGTTTTGACGAATGTAATTTTTTAAGATACGATTTTTATTATGTAGTTCAGTAATTGTTTAAAGTTAGAACTGTAAAAAGTTAGAATTCTTAGCTTTGCTTTCTTACTTTGTTTAATTTGTAGTCTATTGCATAAAAAATTTGCCCAAGTAATTACTTAAGCTCAAGTAATTACTTTAACTCGACTATAAATACGGGTGTAAGTATTCACAACACCGTGGCCATGATTTACCCTTTGTTTCTGTAAATTGTTTGATAATGTGGGAGCGGCATTTTAGTTTCGTTTAATTTTTAGGCTTGGCAGTGCGCCAGCCAAGTTGGCACATTTATTAGTGCTTGCATGTTTGTATGGGAATATTCTTGGCCCATTTATCTGTCAGTAAAGTTCTTTGATATAAAGATGCTGAGCTCCGTGTATTATTTTGGATGCTCAGCTTGTCATTTTCTTATTCTATTGTTGGGAATGTTGTACAAGAAAATGTTTACGGTTTTGATGTTTTAAGAACATTTTTATAATATAAAACGTAGCAAGGCAATTTGTACCTACCGAGAATTATATATTTATATCATTTACTATACATACAACATTAATGGGACATTGGTAGGTAAAGTGCTATACCTTTATTAGTTGTATTTATGAGGATTAAGTACACCCTCAGCCTCCTATCCATTCTAATATTTTAAACTTCTAATATAACATAACATCTCGCCTGTATTTTCCCGAAGGAAGGCAGCGGTGTATCATAGTACACTCACATTACGCTAGCTATGTGAAAAAATAACCAAACCTGTGCAAAGTCACGAGCACCAATAGGTATACACTTTCCTAAATTTAAAAGCAGTTTTCGCGAGATACAACGATTATAACTTGGTGATAGGATCTATTTTATTTAAAAAAAAATATGAGTTCAAAAATGTTATGTTCATAACAACATGAAATTTAAATCAGAACAGTGAGATAAAATCACTTTTAAAAGTTGCTAAGTGTGTACATATTGGTGCTCGTGACTGTACCTAATAGTACACCCACATTCCGCCACTTATGTTTAAGTCCCATGTAATAGGAGTCGAACCTATCCACCGGACAAATCCAAACTGCGTGACTGCTACTGAGAAATTTCTGATGGAAAAACACCAATAAAACTTTGTCCAATCTGGAAACAAACCCAGGACCAGGCTCAGCAGTCGAGCTGAGCTACTAGACCAGCGATATAGTTAAATTTCTATTGCATCATAATTATATTGTTTTAAAAATGTTACAATTTCAAATATTATAATCTAACTAATAACTATTTAACGCCAGGAACTTGGCTCTATTAATCCATATTCATTTTATTACGACGCCTTTCACTAAAACACTTTTTTGATAATTCACGAGTTCGTACAGTCTTATGTAATAATTATGATAAAAAAATCTTATTCCCACCTACTTTTTTCTACACTAGGTGAGAGATCAGTAAGATGACGGTGCAGTTTCAAATCAAATTATTACGCAGATTCCATTACATAATAATTTGTATCAACTTTATGACCCCCGCGGAATTATGCGGAATGTAATCAGTGCGAAAGTATCTAAGTATCTACTGGTGAATCTAATTCCAAGTGTATAAACTTGGAAGGTAGGTACTTTAGAGATATTAAATTAATTCAAGGTGAAAGGACCCTTCACGAAGCCTCTCCCAAGCATTCTGTACATAAAACTAAGTAAATCTACGAAAAAAATATTGCTGGGAAACGCCTTTTTTTTGTGGTGATAAGTACTATTTTATCCCGTATTAGTATCCCGTGGGACAATGACTGAACTCCACACGGGCGAAGTCGCGCGCATAAGCTAGTAAAAAATTAAAACTAAAGTTCACTTGAAAGTAAAAATCTGTGCAGCTTTGAAAATTAGGTTAATAATAAGAAGGTAAGAATATTGCCGAATTACGATTAAAAGAACTTTCGTCAAACGTTAACTTTAACAGCAGATAATAAGCCACTCTTTAATGTATTTACTACCAAGAGCCAAGGAAGTAAGTACGTACTAAGTATGGCTAAAGCTGTTAATAAGAAACAAAGTTGCAAGCACATTAACATAACTTGATGAGGACTTAGCAACATTGTTGGTTTTATAATAACTTCAGCTGGCCTTGGATGCGCCTGTGATGATAAAGGCTGAAGTATAATTATGTGGTTTTGGTTAATTAATTGCGATATTAGCGGAGAATTATATATCCACTGCGTCGTAATACGACATACACAGTGGCTATATGTTATATAAAGGTGCATTTATACCGCTTCGGCAGGGCACATAATTTTTATTTGCTGTTAAACCAAGACATTAAGTCAAATTCAATATTCCTTGTCAATATTTCTTGGTTAGTTTTAAATTTTATTTTGTTTTTATTTTATATTTGCTTTTTTATATTTTGTATTGTGCACTTGTGGCGTGTGCCAATAAACGTTTTTTCTTTCTTCTTTATTTCTTTCTTTAAATATCATTGCATATTAAACTATAAACAGCATAGTAGTTAATAAGATACATGTGAACTACACACATCAAAAGTGTCTAGGGATCAAGCATTTTTATGCGGATTTCTTGAGATTGAGATGTGGCTTTGTAATAAATTTATGATTTTATAAATTTATATGGATCCTTTTTGGTGCATTTCATAATTTGAATCAGGAACTCTCAATCAAATTCGAGTAAAAGATGAAAATAAGCTGTCAATATTTTCCCTATAAAAACATACAACGCATTGAAGACATTATTAGTGCTACTGTTTCCCTACTACTGATTAAAACCAACGTTATTATGGAGCGGCGACGTCATTTAAGCAGGGAAGAAATGCTCAGAGCCGTGGGAATGATAGAAGCTGGTTCCCGGCAACGTACTGTGGCTTTAGCTCTGAATACAAGTCAGAGTGTTATCAGTCGACTTTGGACACGTTACCGAAGCACTGGTACCGTGGCTGAGCGCCATGGAGGACGGTATCGCTGCACCACACGGAGACAAGACCGATACATTCAAATCTTAACTCGAAGAGCTCCAACAATAACCGCCATGATGTTAGCCGTGAGGCTTCATCACTCTTCAGGGAACTTAATTAGCGACCAAACAGTCAGAAACCGCTTGCATGAAGTGAACCTTCATTCCCGAAGACCGCTACGGGTACCACCTATAGCAATGCACAATCGTAGGATTCGATATCAATGGGCTCTTGAACACAGAAATTGGGCAGAAGAACAATGGCGTTTCGTGTGCTTTTCTGATGAGTCTCGTTTTGGTATGAGACCGGATACAAGACGTATACGACACTGGAGAACCCCTGGACGCCAACAGCGATTAAAATCCTGCCAGGAAGTCCATCCTTATAGTGGTGGAACCATCATGGTATGGGCGGGTATTTGGATCGGCGGAAGAACTGAGTTGATTTGGATCAGAGGCAACCTCAACGCTCAAATTTATGCTGAGACGATTGTATCAGACGTCATCGTTCCTCTACAAGTGCAAATCGGTCCCTTATTTCAGTTAATGCATGATAATGCACGACCGCACACCGCAAGAGTTGTAAGACAGACTCTCGCCGCAGCTAACATCAATGTCCTGCCCTGGCCTGCTCAGTCGCCAGACTTGAACCCGATTGAGCATGCATGGGATATGCTACAGAGAAGAGCTCTGCCGAATATAGAGGGTATCCAGTCGCAAGAAGACCTTTTTTTGTTGTTGCAACGAACATGGGCGGCCATTCCACAGCGTGATTTGGATGAACTCATTTTGAGTATGCCAAACCGATGTTCTTGTGTTGTTAGTGTTCGCGGTAGAAACACGGATTATTAATTGTTTAAGTTACCCAATAAAATTTTAAAGAAAACTGTTATTTCAGTCTTTTTTTCGAACTTTAATGTTAGTGGTTCAAATGTCAAAAATCCCTTTATTAGGAAAATGGCAAATTTCTTTATTAATGCAAAGGTGACTTGGTTTATCGTTACTGTGACAGACGAAAACACTTTATTTGATGAATCCTTAAAGAAAATTTTAATTAATATCAATCAGGAGAAAAGTTATTGCAAAAATATATGTTGATCCCTAGATACTTTTGATGTGTGTAGTTTATCAGATTAAATATGTTACCACATTTATGTAGCAATACTGTTATTTATTTTTAGTTTGCCTACATGTACACTGTACAGTTGTACACGATACTTGGTGGAAAGGACACCGACGTACAAACGCTCGCCACGTATACATCATTCAGAACCGGCCACATAGAAATTGTTCATCGGTAATTTAAAACAAATCAGCCGTTCATTTTGACCGTGTAGGTGTTGCACTTTTGTAGGAGACAGCGGATTTCTATTCGTGGGGGGGTTCGGAATTATGTAATTACTGAATACGTGGTAATTGTTTGTGCATTGGTGTTCTCTTCCACCATATATTAAAACGAAAGCTTCATATAACCATTATTATACGTAGGTAGGTACTTACGGTTGTCACTGTAGTCATCAACTAAAATAATTTCTTTGATGAGGTGCTCCGGACTTCTGTTGAGGACACTGCAACAAAAATAATATAATTCATGAAGCTTTGTGAATGCCAAGAAAGATTTCAGCGCTGCTAGTTGACTACTGCATTATTTTTGGCTTGCAATATAGTATGCAAGTTTTATATTTATCTTGTATTTTTTAAGTTTTTTTTTTTAATTTATAGGATTGATGTCTATATATATTTAACGGAGGTCAATAGGTATATGCTTAAATGCCCAGGACAATCCCAGAAAATTTGATGATCTGAAGATGATATGAGACTCTTCCCTCGAGTTCTTCGGTTCATTTATTCGGAGCGTTAGTGAATGTTGCCAAATGCAAAACTCCAACATCGTTCGATTGTTCATGAATGTCTATGTCTGAATTAATTAGTGAATTCAGATACACCACAAAATTTTTCAGAAGTGAAAAATTAGCTTGGCTTGATTTAAATCAAGCCGAATGCTAAAAAAGTACAGCATTCGGCATTCTTCGGCATCCTTCGGCTGCACTTCGATTGCCTAACATCTTATAAATGTTACAGGTGCTTTAATGACTACAATAATCCTTTTTTTTTTCTAAATAATTTAGAATTTAAGATATGATCAGTTCCTGTATTTACCTGACAATAGTCCGCAGTAGTGTGGACCTGGCTTCATTGTGGAATGTTATGATGATACTGGTCTGTGGCAAATCGTCGTCGTATTTCTTTAGCCGACACCTGAAGGAAAAAATATTTTGATTTCTGCTTTACAGTACATTTTTTACGTACACATGTCTTGACGGTCCGACCAATCATCCAGCGTATAAAGACGAAGACGGAGTCCGTTACTCCAAAATGAGATGGCGCCAGGAAATTTTGGGGTCAAAGCAAAGCTGTGTTCAAAGGACAAGAACCTTTTCAGTATTTCGTTTTCTTTCCGAATTTCAAAAAGATCTATTTAAATTACACCTACGGAAATATTTGCAAAACAACCGCTATTAAACAATTTATCATTTGAAAAGACCCTTGTCTAAAGAAAATTCAAACAAAATCGTTTTCCAATCTCAAACATTCAATTTCAAAAAACATTAACCCCAAAATGTCATGTTATCTCCCAGTCATATTTAACCAAGCAATTATCATTAACAACATTGCAGAATCTCCAGCACATCTCAAGAGACATTGACCCCAAGAGGCTGCAAGGTCGTCAGGTCCCAGGAGGTCGCAAAGCCTCTGATTACGTAAGTGTGAAGTTACGGCAAATTGAGGCCGTCAATTGACACTGCACTTCTTTAACGTAAGCTATAAGGAATTGGGGTTAAGAACAGCTAATATTGCTTTTAGCTGTTTGCTTTGTAGATTATTTGTGTTGGGTAATAGTGAATTTTACGGTCGAGTAGAATCTATTTATATTTTTTTTTGGAACCTATAGTAACATTTTCATCCTACATCCTACATATTTGCTTTACCACTGGGCGTACTTTAAGGTTGGACTCCAAAGAGATATTTTAGCCAGTATTAGCATAGAATTTCGATTCACCGATTCAAGTTACAAGTTATTAAGTTACAAGTACAAATCAAAGCGTTTCCTGACACAACATAATCTGTAAATTGCTATAATTGTATATAACGGCTCGCCTGCACACAGATAAACCCTGAGAGGTTTCCGTTGTGTAGCTAGACTTTTTGTAAGAATAATTTAAGTATTTTAGAAATAAATAAATAAATAAAAATAAAATAAATAGTTAAGTTTCGAGAGCAAGCCCAATGTATCAAAATGAGTCGATTTTATTGAATACGTTAGCAAATCTGTATGGCTTTTTTGGATCTATCTTCATCATTGTTCATATTATTGTGTTTTAAATTGGACAGTGGGTTGATAAATTGGTCATCGTAACTAAAAAATATCAAATGACATTATTTTAACTACTAGCAAAGACTCCATATTAATAGGATCTCTTTACCAGCAAGCAATCCTATCGCCTTGTAGGATATTACTCGATCTATTTGCCAGAGAATTTATTGGGTCAATATCTCGGCCTGACCCCTTTGCCTCGGCGAACTCGTTAAGCCGAGCTTCTCGGCTCTCATGCAAATATCTATGGCGGTTGTTGAGGGTCGACGGAAGCCTGAAAAATGTCTGATAACTGGTTTAACGTTAGGTGGGGTAACAGATACTGTTACGGTCCTGGGGTTGTTTCCGATTTTTGAGTAAAACCTGGTAGGTAATATTGGTTGGACTAGAAGTTTATTTATCGACTACGTTTTTAAATGAGATCTCCAGCTCTCGAGCGATTAACGGTGGATCCACACCGAAGTTACTTTATTTTAGATCAACATTTTGCAACATAAAAACATTAAGTATGTTATACTCGTAGTAAAAGCCTCATAAGGTAACTTTTGTGGTTTCGCTATAACTTGTTATTTGTTGTTGTTTATACCCGACTGCAGCGAAGCGGTTATGTGTTAGACTTGCGTGTATGTATTGTATGTTCGCTTCTTTGTTCCCTCGTAACTCCTTAACGGATGGACCTATTCGACGACCGTATAAAATTTACGTCGTTATTAGTTTCTTGTTGTTGCCTACTAACACACAAAAGTTACTTCGTTGTGCATGCGGATGCATCATAATCGTTCTGTTATCCCGAACACGTAATATTTATAAGTCAATTAATATTTAAGCTTTGCTAATCTAGTTGATACCCGAATTTCCACCTTCCAAATCAAGTATACCCCCATCTTTTGTTCAGATCATCAATCCATCTATTCAACCACAAGAATATAAGGTTAATAACCTAGTCTTCTCCCAAACTCACATAGCATTCCTGGTATCAGGCACCGGCCTATTACTTGGCAGGTTATCAGACGCAGCCTGGTTGAACCGGTTCCTCACGTAGGGGTCGGAGTCCTTGGACCCTCCAGACACGTAGCCAGCCTCATCGAAATAGGCCCGGCCTGTGGTTCCCGCGTTGCCTGTGTTGAAGACCTCTTCCGGTGATGCTGGACTGCTCTCTGGTTCCTCGACGTCTGAATGCTGTTTTATCAGACGGAGGGCTATGTTTTCTTCCTGTAACAAGGTCGAGAAAGAGAAATTAATTCATGTCATGTTTTGTAATTTTCCGGGTCCAATCTTCTTCTTTATCGTGTGGTTAGTGCCTAACCTGGTGTCAGAGTTTTTATGACTTAGCTTAACATGCCGTCGAGAAATATCTCACGTATACCCGTATTGATGATTTAAATTATATAATTCTGTAACTACATACGTGTTACGGTTGCAAATCATTTTATTTTATTTAACATAAAGCCTGACGCTGACGTGAAAATTGCAAAAAACCAAAGAAAATTTGAATTTCGCGCTACTCTGGCTCTTCCCACTTAAGAAGTAAGTAGTTTTAGGTCCCCAGTTCAGTGTAGCGTGTAGACTGAGCTTACTAATCACAATAATAACCTCAAATTATTCATCTACACGAACAAAATAAACACTCTTACATAATTAGAGTACGTACGAGTGCGTGCCAGAGATATATATGAGCTAAGTAAGTACTAGATGAGCCGCTCTGTAATTATTAATGTGGTACTCAGATTACTCTCTTTTGAGGTTCTTAGTTTTCTGCTGGATATGATGTAGTTTGTTCGTGCAAAGAGTTTTTCTAAGTAAATGCATTAATTAAAGCAGAGGTAATGTGTCAGACCGAAATTCGTAATGGGATATCCAATGATACACCTTTAAGGGGCCGCGACCAGTTCACAAAAAATTTGGGAATACAGGAAATTGTGCCTACATAGTATTTAGACTTGATAGTTCAAGCGAGTTTTTTTCGAGTTTCACGATTCCATTGATATGTAAGCTTAAGGAAGACAGACTCGCGAGAGTGAAGCTAGTAATGGAATAAAGGACATCATAGCCACAGAAACACCGTTTTTCTGTGAAAAACACTCTTAAGCCAGTAGCAGAAAAATACAAGAAGCAAACAAAAGAAGCAAACAGTAATTAAAAGAACAGTTTTCTGGGTTATCATCATTCTCTTGCCCTTATCCCAATTTATTTGGGGTCGGCGCGGCATATCTTCTTCTTACTTATTTCTCTATTACTTGTCATCTTATCAGACACTGCACACTTTTCTTGCCATATCATCCTTCACCCAGGGTATTAATCCTGGGTATTATATTAAATTATTATCAGTAGTACTGACCAACATTTTGACGTAGATTTCCAACCTTCCATCGATCATTAATTCACAGTGTTCACACACACACACACATGCGAAATCAAATTCCTTCCCGTTGACACATGCTAATTTTGAACCTCAGGAACACACAACATTTATGTATCACATCTAGTTTGTAACACTTTAACGTCGTTGATAGCCAACCTAATATTTAATTCATAGCGCCCGTCTCGCTCTACGCATTCCTAAAAGATCTTTTAAAAGCTTCGTTTAATAGTAATGGCGTTTAGCCTTGATAAGTGTGCCTTACACATATCTCTCGGTATATAGTAAAGAAGGTTTAAGGAGTTAGAACGTTTATTGATGAAAGGTTTGGATGAATGTAGCATGCTAATTTTCACATTTCCTGCATGTGTATATTTTTGATGGCGGGAGGCGGTGCCGTATCTTGCATCGAAGCTTGGATCTGTGTGTTGAATTAAAAGTCAATGTTTTTTATAACATTTAATGTTTAAAAAAATATATACATTTTATTAAATTTCTATTAAGAAAAGGGTGAATGCTAAGCAATTTGACCATCAATCTTAAATGGTCCGTAAATTCGAATAAAACTGTCATTCTTTGACAGCCGTACGAGTATATATGAAAAGGCATTGACTGAGTGTGTACATCATATTTAGGTGTGTTATGTAAGGTCCACCCAGGGCAGTTAGACCCGCTAAATATCACTTTGCTGAATGCCGAATGGGTCATACAGACATATCTTTACCCATGCATGAGCTATTCTGATTTATTTTAGCAAAGAAGACGAATGACTAAACAACTATGCCTTTTGCAGGGTCATTTTTTTATATGAACGTTTAGTAAAGCAAAACCACAACCCACATTAGTAATATAAGTAAGTGCTTATGTTATAATATGTCTATACAAATATTATAAAGAGGCAAAGTTTGTATGTTTGTTAGTAGTGGTAATCTTCGGAACTACTGATCCGTTTCCGAAAATTCTTTCACTAATGGGGAGCTACATAATCCCCAAGCTTCATAGGTTATACTTTAAACGTTCTCGTGGAGCAATTTCCGACTATATCGGGAGCAAAGCCGCGGTCAAATTCTAGTATGTTGTAAAATCAATATCATTGCGTAAAAACCGATCAAAGTGTGACCTTGAGAGAGGTTTCGACTGCCCATCCGTTTCACTTAACCTTGACATATGGTATTCTAGCACACTTCACTATTATACCATATGTATGGTAATCAGAAAACAGGTTTAAGGTAAAATGACATCATCTGTTTTGTGACAGAATAAGAAGTTCTTTTTGCTAACCTTGTGAGCTGAGATCGGAATAGATAGAATGTTATTCGCCTAAACTTAAAGAAATTAATTAACACGTGGATGATACCTACCCATAAAATCCCGGAATAATTTTAAAGTTTCGATATAAAGCTGTTAAATTAGATAGGTCATATCCGCATTTTACTTAATTCCTTGAAGTCTGTGAAATTCTCTGCCGGCTTCTCTGTTTCCCGAACATTATAATCTAGATCTCTGCAAAGTTCGAGTCCCTCTGTGTGTCCTAGAAGGGTTAGGCAGAGGTGTACCTGATAGTATACTTACATTTCGCCTGTAATGTTTTTAAGTCCCATATGATAGGGGGCGAGCCTATTGCCATCAACCGAGCACAAATTCGGACTCAGTGGCCGCTACTGGAAAATCCCTGATGGAAAAACCCAATAACACTTTGCCCTACCTGGGAATCAAACCCAGGACGTCGTGCTCAGCAGTCGCGCTTACGGCCGCTAAACCAATGATGCAGCCAAAATTGTTTTAATAGTGTAATTTCTCTTAATTGTGGTGAAAACCGAATAGCACCACGTGGTCACACAGACGGACGCGAGAAGCGACTATAATATTGTTTTAGCTTGTCCCGCGTGGAGTTCGGTTATTGTCCCACGAGATTGTACTAGCGGGATAAAAAGTAGCCTATGTGTTAATCCGGGTTATGAACTATCTGTGTACCAAATTTCATCCAAATCCGTTCAGTAGTTTTTGCGTGAAAGAGTAACAAACATCCATACATCCATACGTACAAACTTTCGCGTTTATAATATTAGTAAGGGCATGTTAAGCACATATTTTCTTTACTAAAGCTAGTGTTTGTGAATATTTGTTGGCTTAGGAAAAATAACTTATTATATGCCGTTATAGCCACTTCTGATGGTCACTACATAAAAACAAAGTCGCTTCCCGCTGTCTGTCTGTCCCTATGTATGCTTAGATCATTAAAACTACACAACGTATTTTGATGCGTTTTTTTTTTTAGATAGAGTGATTCAAGGGGAAGGTTTATATGTATAATACATGCATATTATAGTAGAGAAAACATTAGTATCTACATTGCACCCGTGCGAAGCCGGGGCGGGTCGCTAGTTTTAGATAAACGTAGAATTCCTGGCAACTTTTCCATTTGAAAGTTATATAAACTATTGACGGCAGTAAAACGGGGTATTTAAGTTTCCTTAATCCGATATAACTATGCAGTAAAGACAATTATCATTAAGTTCATGGAAAGTTAGGTTCTAATCGTTCTTTAACAAGCTGGTCAGTGTGTTTATGTTATTTAGTAGAAAATTATAGATGTCATCAGGTATTTATATAAAATTTTATGTCGTTAAGAGCTTAATGCCCAGGTACAAGGCTAGACAGCAAGAGTTTACTATTTTTTAATGTTCAAGATTTTATTTATTTCAAGACTTTTTATGTCGACAAAAAGGTCATTTTCATTATAAAAAAAAAAACATCACACTTCTTTTTTCAAAAATATTGAATGTAATTTTCATCACTTTTAATACCAAAATATTTATTTTTTATTACTTTTCAAATTTTTTATTCAAATGACTAATTAATTAAGCCAGTTTAAAGTTACAAAATTTTACTCATTTTCATAAAAAGTATTCATTCTTAAAATTTGATTAAATATTGAATCTAAATTACAAAGTAAACAATTAACAAACTAAAGAGACAAATTACAGTAGCAAAGTTGTAATCGGCGTCATCATTAAGCGATGTGAAGTATCGTTCTAAACTTGTCAGTTGATTTACTCAAATTCAATTCAGTATTTATTTGATTTATGGCCTTGAGCATAATTCATCTGTCAGATCCGTACTAATAATGATTAATGGATTTAATAATATATGTTGGACATGCAAACATTTATTAAGTAATTAATAATTGCTAATTTTCTGACAAAATTATGAACCAGTGCTGAAAATACCAACCAGTTGAAAGAATTGATAAAAAAAGTTATCACAACCTTTTTGGTGGCTCACTTGCACACACCACAAATCGCACAAAATGCTGCTTTAAATTCGTTCAGCACTAAACGTATTTAGTGAACTGTGGTGCCAATAGGCCTAGGTCCTAAAAAATTAAAATCAATAATTTTACAGTCATTATAGCATACAAAAATCGATTAAAACCAATTTATTCACCGAGTTTTCACCAGGCACATCACATAAAAAAAAAGAATTCGTCTCGTGTTCGTCACGGTCTCTTTACTAGAACTAACGACTACTTAAGTGCCTACCTGTACCTACTCAAAGAGCAAGCGAGCCTTTGACGTCGCACTAGAAGTGTCAAACATTTATGGATATTAGAAAGAAGGTGTTATGGACCTAATATGCTTCATACTAAGTTTCGATTCAAATAAATAGTTTTTCTTTCATATTTAAACCAACAGAAAAATCATCATCTTCCTTCCATTGTACTTGGGGTCGGCGCAACACATTTTATTCTTCCATTCTCCTCCGTCAACCGTCACGACGTCCGATGATCCTAGCTCAGGTCACGGTCTACCTATGTGCTAAATTTGATCGAAATCTGTTCAGCCTTTAGGGCGTCAAAATATAACAGACCTTATAATATTATGTAAGTACCTAACCTTAGGAAACATATATTATAAGATCCCTTGTCTACTTAAATAGCGTTCAAGGAATGCCTATGATGTTAGTTTGCGCATACTCTTCAAATTGGCAAATTATCCAAGAATTTTGTTCCGGTCTTGTCGTTCTTGAAATACATAATACAGTTACATGACTACGACACGCACTTGACCGGTTTTTATTTACTGCTTCGACTTTTTTTCTCTGCATGACATTGACAGACAAACTAGAAAGGCAAAATGTATAAGTTGCTAAAGTAATTATTGTTATATAGTGATTATGTTTCTTAAGTGCGTATACACTATGTTCATTGCAAAGACGTTTATGTTAATTTATATATCGCTATAGTTGGAACCAAATTGGTTTCACTTTTGACAGCACTTTGACATTGACGCTATAGTAATGAACTTTATCTGTCAGTGTGACAGGCGAATTTGACGGCTTGCGTCTTTTGTTTTTTCAAAATGATGGTTGGCTTATTTTGTGGATTCAAGTTATCTTCATTTTCTTCGTCATTGAGGTTTTATAAGGCACTGTTTGAGCTTGTTTTCTTTTATTATGTTTGGTGTATTGTTTATAACGGAAATCTTAGAGACAAAATTGAAGTTTTACTACGTGAAAATAATAATTATTTAATAATAATTCATTGGAAACTATTTTGATAGCGGCTTCACTTGTTACGTTCAAGTAGCCTAGAATTCCATACTACTAAACGGGACTTCCGGCTTTAGAATGTAATGTACGTTTTACAAATTCGGAAGAACCTCGAATCCATACTATACTAAAACTATAAATGCGAAAGTAAATCTGTTTGTTTGTTCATTTGTTGGCTTTTCGTGACTAAACGGCTGATCGGATCTAAATTAAATTTGGCAAGGAGATAGGTTATATCCTAGGGGAGGAAGGATATCTTTTTTTTCTCACTCATACACCCCAAAATTTCCACGCAAACGAAGGCGCGGTGCAACAGCTAGTTTTCAATACTTTTTCTATAAATAAATTAATTATCTATTCCTTTGAATGTCGATTGGCAGCAATGAAATAAATGATAATGATCGTATCATTTAAAATTTAATCAATCTACATAACGAAAGTCTATTTCAAATTCAAAACATCTAAAGTAAGATATTCCAAAAGTCAGCAAAGTGCGTCATCTCATACGAAAGCGACTACTAATGACCAGCTTCCTCAGGATGTACACGAGTGAGTAATAGACAGATTGCTACCATACTACGTTATCTAGCAATGATGGGTTGAAACGTTAAGAATATGTTTAAGAGGATGTCGTTACAAACGGACTTCATTACCCAATTAGCAGTGAGATTGATAGATTCTAAGTTAGATATGCACTTGGATTTTTTAATGTCATGCTGGCAAACGAGAATGACTTCCTGATGATTATAACCATGATTGACACCTATGCGGTTCCGGTACACCAGGGTAATGGGTATGTTCTGCTTTTTGTGGAAGGGACGCCTTAGAAGAACATTGACCGTGTTTGTGATGTTCTTGAGAAACGTCAGGTGTGTATGAAAGTAATTAAACGAAGAAAAAGTAGTATGTAAGGATCGTAGCAGGTCCTGAGATCAGGAGGTCTACTCTCTAAGCTCGAAACCCGTAGCTTCGGCCGAAGATACGGGTGTTTCCTACTCCGTATCACTTACGGACATACGATTAGTAAGGGATCCGAACTAAAAACAAATGACAACACGATTGGACAGTTGTCCCTACTCTCGATGTATTTTCAAAATCCATGAATCCGAAAATAATAGGGAGTAGGGTTAATTTTGAAGTTTCGATCTACTTTCGGATGGGCCCGTATCTTCGTTGACGGACTTAGAGAGTGGACCCCCTGGTTGGTGGGTTACAATGACCTGTTAGTGCAGGAATCTTTTATGTGGGTAAGAGATGGCGCTAAGCAGCTGTCTAGCGCTGTCACTTTCCCACTCTCGGAATAGTCCTAAAACATTCCTGCACTAAAAGATCATGGTACCCCCCTGATCAGGTCTGTAGTATCTACAGTATTCTCTTTGAATTCAGAATTGGTTATGAAATAGAGTTTTAAAACATTGATCTACCGCGACTGTTTAGCAAATGAAGCTAGAACTAGAAATACCTATATCCGATAAATTAATAAGAAAATAACCATTCAAATTCTAGTCCAACTTATCTAAAGTACACATCTATAGATCTGTTACTTTAATATCCTGTCCATGAAAGCTATCACGCGATCAAATAAACGCATACCAAAGTATAATAATTCCTCTACGATTAAACGTTTACACTTCCGACCAATTATAGGCGAGTGCAATAGATTTTGCACACTTTTCCCCGGCAAAGTCCTGTTTTCTATAGAAGCTAGAGATAAGACTAGCAGGTTTATTATGCTAAGCTTTCTACATGTTCGGTGGATTAGCAAGCTAATCGTGTAACCAGTGAAAGTGTTTTGACGGTGTTAGAATTAGCTTCGATTCTGGTGTTTAAAACTTTATTTCGTCAAACACACTTTGATGTTCGACTGCCCTCCCAAAACTTAGCAATGGGTACAAATAAATTATGATGACTTAAAAGTAGATAATTGTTGATCTAGTTTCATTAAACACTGTCTAGAACCAAAGACATCCAAAAATTTACGAGCAATATACGGGATACGACGAAAAATTCGTAATCTAATACTTGTTACTTTGATTATATAATGTCTAGATAGAGCGTCGCCCTACAATCGTATCAAAGAAAACGAGTCAACATTTTCAAGTATGTGTGCGTGCAGGCGTCGTTTTACACTATGCGTCTATGTCTTTGGGTGCGTAAATAATGATACCGGCTACTACAATTCTCCCATAAATCACATAAAAAAATAGACTTATTAAATAAGATAAGTTTTAGGTGTATGACACGTTCTGCACTGATTGGCGGGCAAGCACTTGTGAACCAATAGTTGGTTGACACTTTTTGACACGTTTGCGCGCACTTGACGCTCCATCTAGACATTATATAATCAAAGACTTGTTACTACTTTGTAAAACCTTCGGTATGGTTTGGTTTAGAGGTAGTACGGCTATCATGGCATTAGTTAATAATCTTGCAGACCTTAGGTACTTATTTTGTTAGTCACATCGTAAACTTGTCAGTTTATGTATACTAACTAGTTTACAATTACTCGTGCCGACATGAAAACCCATTTTTCCATGTTCCGTCATGACCACAGATATAATAAATACAGGAGATATGGCAAGGAGGCGTGGCGCTTGCGAACGCATCTAGCCGCAAAGAGGCTTGTTGCCAGTTTCGGCCATTAGTCGAATGTCAACTTGCGACGTCTTCACTGCTTGTGATTTTTTACAAAATGCCGCTTTGTACAGTGGTTGTCTGCAAAAATAACACCTCTATTGTGAATACGAAAGATGGCATCTCATTTCACACTTTAGTACTAAAATATGATTGTTTTTCTTATTAAATTCATTAAAACATTACTTCGTGATACTAGAAACACGATAAAGTACCAAAAGCAATTATTTTCATTAGGAACAACAACCATTGTTTGCTACACATCGATCAATGAATCGGCTGGTCTAATAGTGCAATGGATGAGTGTTTTACTGATACTCTCACTCACACGATAGTTTCGTGAAGCGGGTGTGTTTTAGGTAGATAATTAGAGAGGTGATGTCACTTTTGTGGTTGTCGATATTTTATACGATCCCTTAGTACGAATGATTACACAAGGGTAAAAAATTAGACTATTTTTGTTACATGGAACTTAATAGCTGTTGTTTACTAATGTGAGGTACTTAATGATAAAATTTATATAATTAATTACTGAAAAATACAATTCATTGTACTATTTCCTGATTACTCGACTTATCTTTTATTGAATCAAGTATGGGTTTTCAATTTATTGCGGTACTCTTACACATGTATCATTGATATCATCATCACAATTCACACCTAGGTTTTATTTTAACATTTTAGCCATCCGAAGTATCCAAAAATAAAAGAAAAGTGGATAAATGCGACAGGAAAAGTTCCAAACTGGTTTCCCACAAAAAATAACACGATATGTTCGTCTCACTTTGAGCCTAAGTCCTTTCAACCATTGAAGAAAGACTACATACCAACACCTCGAATTCAGATACAAAAATAGTACTGTATTTTTATATATAAAAAGGGCAGATTAAAGGTAACTGAATTTCATCGATACTATTTTTTCTACGATTACCTCTTCACATCACTAGTTGCGATGTGTGTTTATTCTGAGTCCGTAGCTACGGGTAGAAGCCCCGCCCTATGTATGCCTGTGTTCTATTAGTGAGTTTATTAGTGTTGCTGTAAGTTTATTTGTGTGCGGGAGAAATATGAGCTCGTGTGCCGTTCTTATAGTTTTTGCTTTTGTGTTAGTGAATTAAGTGGGGAGAACACGGCGACATCTGAACGAATACATTTGTTTACAAATCATATCTCCTGTATTTATTATATCTGTGTTCATGACATAGGACCATTAAGAAGGTTCGTTGTCTATGTTTTTTTGAAGGTCTTCCTAGCTTATGGAATTATTTTGCTTCGAGTACCTTTAATTTCAAAATCAATAATATACTTTATTTGATAGGATCACAGTAGTTTCACAGTAATTGTCTATGCCTCGTGACTGGGACTGTAGCGTCATCTTTTTTGTTTTTGACAATTCATAAGTGGAACTGGTATATTTAAATTTACTTTAAATAGACCAGCTTAGATTTTGAACAGTCATTTAGTATAAGTAGTTTTTTTTAAACATTTCTCCACACTAGGAATTTCTCCTGTAAAAGCACCCACGATTGTTTCTACTAACATTTATACTGAGATATACAAACAGCCGGACCCGGAACGACTATCTCTAGGCCATACAAATATTTGTTCCGTGCGGCAATCAAACCCGCGCCACGCAGCGCAGCAGTTAATCGCTCAGCTACTGCGCCAAACGTGAAATCGTCCAATCAGCTTCCAGTCTAATCTATGGGTTAGGCAGAAGATAAACTGTAGACTTCTACAGAATGTATTTCATTCAGAACAACTAGATTTTTCGCTCCACATTTTCATTTGAGATGACTCTCGGACGAAGTATGAATATAGAAAATATTTACAAGTATCTCAGCTGCTTCGCCCGGGTAACAAGTTAGCTCGTGAAACTATAATATATGAGTCCCCTGGGTGCATTACTTATACGAAACTGACGGGTTTTCTCTGTTTTTTTAGAGGAAATTTTTTGCACGGGACTTTTCACACCTCGTTTTTTGATTTCGTTTAGCATGAAAACTGTTTTTAATTATGCGAGTACTTTGGTGTAAATTATTTACACCCTGTACAAACTCAAAGTATATAGTAGATTATACGTACCTGGATACAAATGATTTGTTGATACAGTTATGTACTTATTTTAAGCATGCTAACAAAAAATTAATGAAATATCTAGCAGGTGTCTGGTTTATTATCTTATCTCGGGAGTTTCTCAACAAAACCATAGTTTTGGAACCCATTCATAGGTGTTTTGCGGTTCAGAAGTGGTCTGTTTCTTTACAGTTTTTTTTCATGCACTGTATTTTCTCTGGTTCATAATATTATTGTCGTGCTAAGGCTAGAAATATGCCACGAAAAATAGTTACATTAGCAATGCATTAGGAATTACATTGACATGAAGTTACGCTACAACTTGTCATAGTACCACAAGTGCAATAAGCAATAATGCATCACTGCCGTGCAATTTAAATACAATTACATACCAAGAAGGCGGGACGCTCTCACAGAAAACCCTGTATTTTCCAACAATGAGCGGCAGTTAGGAAGCGGTACACTGCAGTGCATTGAAAGTACAAGTGTAGCTCGGGAGTGTAATGCGTGTGTAATGTCGTGCACCGCAGGGCGTGACCGACGCGGTTTGAGCTTGACAGGCTTGGCGTTAAGTTAGAGCTACTGTGATGTCATTTGTCACATAAGAATTGTGGTCGTACAAAACAAAAATACATTAAGTATATTGCTACTTGCCCTTGCCCAGAGGCCCTAGCGAGACCGCGAAACGTAAACGTAGCATAAATTGGAACGATGTAAAAATATCGGTGTGAAAATATCTCATAGCATTTTGGTTTGAATTTTTCACTGGTGTTATGTGAATTTGAAAAAAAAAATATGAATTTGAATTTTTTTTATGCATTAAGTAAAGTAATTTTTAGGATATTATACTGTTTTTAGTTGTTAATGTGTAATGTTAAGTAGTTCAGTTAGTTAATATTTTTTTATTTAATTAGTTTGACTATTAATTATGTTTTCAAGTGGCCTTGCCTCGTGTGAGTATTCTATCACACTTCATTGACCTTTTGGCCTACCTTAATATTCAACTATTTAATATTAGCCAAGACTAAAACGGATGTTATAAGGAAACATGCCATGTTATTTTATCTTCATCTTAACTATTATTACGTTGACCGACATACCGAACGTTTACAAAATAGTAACAATAATCTTTTAAATTAAAATGTTTGTAATGACCCGATTAAATTACACAAATTTGGACTGGCCGGTTGTTAAAAAGATATTTAGAGTTACAAAACATATAAGTACTTATTACATTATTACATATACATATTCGACAGCCCTATAGAACAACATATAAACCGTTGGATAAACTGTGAAATGGTTACCATTATTGGCATAGCATTAAATATAATGGGGCCTCAAGTGTACGTTCCGTACACTTGAGGCCCCATTATATTTACTTGAGGCCCCGTGTATATTTCTATAATTGTGGTGTAATTATTTTGTCCGCAACTTTTCCGGTTCTTCGTTGTTATTTTAAGATGTTTAAGATATGAAAATATTTTACAAATTAAATGTTTTCCTTCGGGATAAAAATCTCTAGTTGTTTTTATAATCCTGGAGTGTTTGTGTGTATAAAGATCCTAACTAATGTTACCCTGGTAAAATTGAGTTGGTTTGTTTGCTATTCCTTGGAATTGGGCATTCAAGTAGACAATGTTTGATCATAGGTTTTACTATGTCTTATTCATGGTCATATCTATTTTTTACACGATACTTTATAGCGATAGTATCTTCCCGTGGGATAATTTTCATGCTACACGCGAGCAAAGTTACGGGCAAAAGCTAGTATGAAAACAAAGATGTGTTATAAAGTATGAAAAAAGGAAGGAAGTTACTGAAGAAACTGTTTTCTTTTGTATGCAGTTTAGTTCAAGCAACTAGTGTATTGTTCAACTTAGTTCCTTGTACATAAATAATGCGTAGATTATACTGCAATGCTACTGAATTATAGATATATACTTGAGGTCGATGACACACATTGAACGTTACAGTGAATGATATCAATTTCACGATTATTATTGTGATATTTTGATTTAGTACCGGAAACAGATTATTTATAAACTATTAAAGTCATTTTGTTGGTGGTCAGGCAGTTAATAGTGCAATATTTACCATTAGGGACCTACCTATTGTCTGAAAAACATTATAAAGCTTCATCAATGAAGAAATTAAAACAGTACTGCCTGTTGAAGTTTATGATTCATAAAATGTGTGACTAAAAACTATCGTAAATCATTACTCGGTAACTCTACAGTGATAACCAAAGCTGTCGCAATGAACTACAGTCTATTCACAGTTAATTTACCTCTAAAATAAACCTTATGACTAGAAGAACAAAAGACACTGCAAAATCAGAGGTAAAAAAACAAATGAAAGGATAGTACAAAGTTCATCGTAATGTAAACTTACTTTAAAGACTGTAACTTGAAGACGTGGATGTTTCTTGTGTTTGAATATTTGTTTATAGAACGTGCAGGTTTCCTCACGATGTTTTCCTTCACCCTTTTTTAGATCAGTTATGATGAAATAAATTAGACAAAGTAAAGCGCCTGCCTGTCCTAGACTTTAGGCAAAAATGGTCATCGCAGCAAAATATGCAAATATAGTGGGAAAACGCCAGATTAGCCCGCGAAATTAAAATTTTCTTACGTTTTTTTGCAATTTGCCGGCCAGTGTCAGGGTATGTTGATTAAAATATGATTCGCGACCGTAACAAAATATGGCATTACTGATTAATCATCGTTAAAATCATCAATACAACCCTCTTAGTTCATTTAATCCCATGAAATGTATTCATAGAAAGTCGAAATTCACGGGAAACCCTGGCGGTTCCCTTTTAAAAGCAAAAGGATATAGCTGTGTCCATCCCCTCGTTAAATAAATGTTCTTATCGTCCGAAATCCTATTTTATGTAAGAAATTACACGTAAATACATTTCAATATTAGTCGTAAAAGCGTGACACAATCTAAATCATGCATGGAATATAAAACGAGTAGTTTAAGTTCAATTTTATTGAGTTCATAAACACATTACGACAAACGGATGACTCATTATAAATACGTGTTGCGATTGTAATTATAATAATCTTTATTTAATAATAATAGTATTTTTAAAATGGCTTGATAAGTTATCGGGCGGTTGTAATTCAATTATTAATAATGCATTAAAGCTTGGCTGGTTTGAATTGTCGTAAGTGTACCTGTTGGGCGTTTTGGGTTTGATTTTCAATTGATGCAAAGTTATTGGTGATATTTTCAGGAGAAAACTAGAGGTCTTGACAAGTGACATTGGCTGTCAATACTTTTTGTATTTCTACGAAGATTTTCAATGAAGTTGACGTACCTATATGTTTTTCGGTAGCATATATCGAATACATTTTTAACGTTTTATCGTTGTTATCGCTCATATAAATATATTATTACGATATAAATATATAATTGACTGTACCCTCAGATATATTTAGGTATATTTTTTTCCCTATGGCCCTACATACATATTTATATAAATTAACGCTTTTAGCCCATGGGGGTCGGCAGAAACTGCAGAACGCCACCTGATGTTATCCTTAAATGTATACTCCTTTTATTATGGCCCTAATTTCGGCTAATTATCGAATTAATTGCTTCACAAAATGATCCACCATCTGCTGATCTCATCGAGAGATACAGACATGACATGACTTTTTGGGTTTTATATTCTTTTGAAGAAAAAATAAATGAGATTCAATTTCGATGGAAACAAGAGGGTATTACAACATTACTAAAACCATTAAGGATTCAATAAAACGTTGAGTAAGTAAGCGTTGGAGGATATAGAAGCTATAAAATTTGTTTCGCTGAAGATTGCATTGCTTTTTAAGAGATTTAAGTACCTACCTGGTATTTCAAGAATAACTATGCTGGTCGTACATAATATTAGTTTCAAAAAAAAATCTAACACCATTGGATGAGATTTTTAAAGAATTTTGGATTCAAATATGTCTTGTAAGTATGTATGTTGTGTTCAACATACGGAATCTACAGGAGATTATCTGTGGTCTAGCCTTTTCCCAACCATTTTAGGGTCTGCTTTTAGGCGTTTTTTCGTCATCATCTGTTATCCTGAATAGATATACAAATACCTAGTAAGGATAAGAGATGATGACGAAAAAACGCCTGTCTGCCAATGATTACACCACTAAAGTGACCCCGGATGCAATTTACTAATGAAAATAATGAGAAGGAAAAAAAACGCTAATATAAATCTTGTTCACCAATTATAACAGAAAAAAAAATTGTCAGATCGGTTGAGCTTTTCGTACGTGATGATCATTCACACTTGCGGCAATTGATTTTTGTTTGTAAAGGTTACCTATCCTACTATCTATCTTTGGGATTTTACTATAGCATTGTCCCTTTTTAACCGACTTCAAAGAAGGGAGGAGTTTCTCAATTCGGTTGTTTTTTTTTGTGTTTGTTACTTCATATCTTCGTCATTCATGAACCGATTTGAAAAATTCTTCTTTTGACTGAAAGGATATACTTCCCGATTGGTCCCATAGAAATTTTATCCAAATCGGTTTAGTAGTTTGTTTTCAAAAAAATCAAAATATCTGGTAAAAATATGTTATCCAAGTAAAACAAATTGCGAAATTGATAGTTGACAAGGCTTTGTGTGTGATACGATAACTAAAAAGGGTAAAATAAAAACTTTTTTGCAAAAATATAACCGACTCCCAAAAAAAACACACAAAAAAAAAATAGCAAAAAAGTTTTTTAGATTAGGGTGGAAGGGACACCGATTCATCGGTAATTAAAACAAAAAACTACACGGTCGAAATGTATGGCACAGCAGATTTTTTTTAAATTACCTATGTGTAAGTTCAGAATATGTACTGGATACGTGGTAACCACTATGTATAGAACCAAAATATCTATTAATAGTTTACCTTAGAGATTAAAAAGATCAACAATCATAAAAATCACTTGTATACTAAAATTAAATGAGGAAACTGATCACAAAATCTTTGTTGGGGACAACAATAAAGCTTCTCGCAATTTCCCTATTGTAATAAATGTCAAGTGGTCTCTCTATTTTCCGAGGACTCACAACTATGTAGTTGTGAGTCCTCGGAGAGTTAATTAAGGAGCAAGGAGGTTCATATCTCATTTCACTCCCTGAGGGGTGGTCTTATAATTAGACGAGGAAAACACCTCACTGACTATTCCTTACAAGAGTGAATGTTGAAGATTGTATGGGAGAATGATTTCATTAGATTGCAGTACTATCATAAATACTGTAAACGGGGTATTGACCATGGTTACTATTTGTTTTGAGTTCCCGATATTTTGGCGCTATTGCAAGCACCGTATCACGTATAAACTTTGTGTTTATCTTTGATAGTGTTAGTAACCAAATCAGTTTAAAACTGATATAGATTGTAGTATTTCAAATAACGAATTGTTTTGTTTTATAAGAACAGAAAGTAAGAATTATATTAAATACAACTTCGATTTTTGAAAACCTGTTTTAGAGCCTTATCAATGTCGAAAAAAAATACTAGCTATATTTAAATTTGTAAACAACTTTTACAAACAACAGATCCGATTAAACATGACCGAAAAATTTATGACAAAATATGGAAATCAAAAGCAATTAAGTAATTTAATTTGATTAATCCGTAAAAGTACGTAATCAGATTTCACTTTCATTGACCATTCAAATGAGCAGTCATGAATAAATAAAGACTGCTCATACCATCCCACATTTAATTCCCTTCTACGGAAAACCCAATTTCACACAACGACAAATCGGCTACCAAATCACCTTCATCCTACCACGTACTAAAGGTGTAATCAGAATGCCGCGTCGTAGGAGACATCGACCGTTGAGGTCGATCCAGTGAGGGGCAGCTGAGCAAGTCGATTTTTTTTAATGGGATGACGACAGTTTTACGTCCACGAGTTGCCACGGCAGATCGGAAGTCTAAGAATAGATTCCGAACACAGGTTGGTCGAAGCAAGGAAAACTTATTCAGCTGGAGATTCATAGACGACTTTGCTGGGTGTAAATGTAGTGTGACAAACGAACTCAAACGATGGGACACTTGATATCGTGTCCTGCCTGTCCCAGGTTGCACATCACAGGAGCTGATGGACGCTACTGACAGTGCACAACTCGTCGCCAAATTTTGGGCTGACTCAATTTAAATGGTCACCGATATGCTAAGAAGAGTCGACGTCGATCGATGGTGTGAATGTCACTTGTAACGATTGTTTATATCCAATGACGGTCGAAAGTCCATGGATAGGATATCGATCGATGCTAAATACATTTTCAGTCTGGGCCGGTTTCCAGCTTAACGGACACGAGCGAAGCGAAGACGATACTTGCCGAAATCGACTAATCACATTGGTCAACATCGCGTGTCACGTCATTTCTCGAAACTTGCACGTCTCTGGTGTAAACCGGGCCTTAGTCTGCACCTTAAAAGGCATAGCCACTACAATTGCCCACTAACTTGGTCTGTACTCAGCTTTATGGCTCGAAATAACCGGATCTCAGTAATGTGGTGTCGCAACTCGCCTGCCAAGGACGCGCACTGACCGCCGCGGTCGCTCGCTTTCACTATCAAGCAGCACACGCATCAAGTAATTGGATTACTATTTACTAAGCCCCGGTTAGGGTTATCATTTTGACATTTTAAAAAGCAAAAAAGGACACATGCGATCGTCCGGGCATTTTATAGTAGGCCAACCTTTGTGTAGTAAGGACCTACACAATCAAATCTTTATTTTTCTAACTTCTCATTTTTCTTATATTCGGCTGGTTAAAGCAAACTTATCCGGCGTTGTCATTGGGTGGACATGTCAAGACAAAATCCGGATAAAAGATAACCATAACCACGACTGCCTCGTTAGTGTTATAGTCGGAATCGCTAATACTGAACACAAGGGCCTGGGTTCAATTCCACAAACCCCTGTTACGTGAGCCGCAAAAATAACTGGCGAAATGTGGGTGCATTACTCGTAAAGGTACACTTGTGCCTCAGCCCAACCCTATGTGGATTACAAGCGTGAGTTTATGTTATGTGTTGACACGAGCGATAAAGATGGACTGGTATTCAAATTATAGGTTGATTACAGCGTAATTGATGGACGATGGCCAAGAGTTCATGTAATATGGGCGATTATTTTTCAAGGTATTTCGATCTAATATGTGTGTGAAGAAACAAGTAATTTGTCTTGTTGGATTACGTACTTATTTTTGTATTTACATAGACATGTAACGGTAGTATGCTACCTGTGAAGGTCATTAATGAAACACTGATCTTAGTTTTGTGAACATTGACTTTGAAGGGCTTTGACTTATTTGGCCTGCCTAACTTCCGCCATTTTATTTTATTTTCAAAATAGCGGCCACGCATAAAACATGTAGGTATTAAGAAATAGCTTGCATCAATACAAACAAGTATTGCATGAGAGCAAATGTTCTTAAGCGTCACGTTTCCGAGATATAAGCCATCAAAGTTACAATCTTCGCCACCTACACAACTTTGATAGCTTTTATTTCGGAAATGTGACGCTTTAGAAGACGTTGCCATATTAAAAATGTATGTATTAATACCAGCTATTGATTAAAACAGGTTTTAGGTGTGGCCGCTATTTTGAAAATAAAATAAAATGGCGGAAGCTAGGCAGGTCACGCTTCATACAAAAATCTTCCAACTCCTTTGTTTAACAGTAGTAGGATTTTTATTTCATCTCTATTCTCTGTAAGTCAATTTAAAAGTAAGCAGTGATAGCCTAGTGGTGTGACCGTTGGACTGCCAAGTCATAGGTCTCGAGTTCGAACCCAGGACACGCACCTCTGATTTTTCGGAATCATGTGCGTATTGAATAATTATCACTTGCTTCAGTGAAGGAAAACATCGTGAGGAAACCAGTATGTCTGAGAGATATTTCTCGACGGTATGTAAAGCCAAGTCAGAGGCTCATGGGCGGCATAAAAACTCCGACACCAGGTTAGGCACTAACCACACGATAAAGAAGAAAGACTTTAAAAGTCACAAATTTCAGTAAATACCTTATCAATCTATGGAGACACGCTTTCATTCACTTCAAGGTGGACGAGTTATTTTTTTATTTTTCTACGATACGAGCCGTGTGCTAAACTTGGGCCAAACGATTCCGGGACATGTTTTATTAAATTTTACCTTGGTTGCGAAGTTAAAACTTGCATCAAATTTCATTTAGAGTTTGAATAGAAATTGGGCCGTATTTAAACCTATTTTAGTCTCTTTGTTTGATCTAGATTTCTAGAACTAGAGTTTCGCCGCCAAAGCTTCCTTCAAGTTTACTTCAATTTAAGTATTCGTATTTTGCTTTCGTCCTTAATTTGTAATCAAGGTTAGAAAATACATAAGCGGCACCTTTATCCTCATCTGTGAAACCAAAGTATTGATTTTTATTAGGTCACTATTTTCGTTTCGATTTGTACCTAAGTAAAGATTCCTTACATAATAACAAAACTACATAATTATGTTTTTAATGCTCTAAACGCTAACTACTCAAGTTTTACATTCAGACATTAAATGCAGTTTACGGGCCATAAAAGGCGGCTCTTTTATCTGAGTCGTATACACTTCACCTTAAAGGTCAAACTAGAAAGACTTTTCATATTGTTTATTGGCACTTTGCACCTGACATGGAAGTAGGAGGGGCCGGAAGGCCAGTCACAATCAGTAGGTACTGAAGGTTCTAGATGTCTATCATCGAAGCAGCCGTAAATCTTGCAGGCTGGTCACAAAATGGTATGGTCACTTTCGGCGGCTAATAACATTTTGAAAGAGAATAATAATGTTCGAATTCTGAATGTAGACTTTAATGGAATTTAAAAATGTTAAATAAATGTCCTTGATTAATTTATATAATTGTACATTCCAGCATACCTAGTAGTTATTATTAACGCGACTGATCATACGGTCCTGGTTTTGATTCCCAGTACGTGCAAAGTGTTATTGGGTTTTCTAAGCTACAACCAAGGAGACTGGATTTGCGCCCGGTTGATGATAATGGACTCGATCTATATGTATCTATGGGAAACCTGGCAAAATGAGGGTGTACTAATAGATACACCTCAGCGTAAGCCATCCAGAATTAAAAACATGATGTTATATTATGCGTGATTAATATTTACATAAAGACTGTTTTTAGTGGTCATAATTATTTTCGAAAGCGCCAAAATAAGATTTCGTAACTCGGGCATTAATATCGAAACTATAACCGTATTATGGCTGTTTCCCTTTCATTCAATGGTATCGTGATTACACTATATGTCCGTAGCTGTAGGCGAGTAGGCGTAAAAGCCTGTTAGACCATAAAATTCCAATTACGTATACTTCGAACGAATGATAGTGAAAGCGAACGTATCCTTCGGACGGAATACAATCTTCCAAATAAGTGTAGTAGCGCTTTATAACACGCAACTGCTGAATTTTCTAGACATCTGGGTTTGGTACTAAACTAAACGCAAACACGGCAATCCGGTACATCTGGGCCAGCTTTACGAGCTTCCGAGGAACGTGGTACCCATCATACCACCAACTTCCAAACTGCTGGCTATTATTGAGAACATTCTGTTAAAAATACATAAGGGGCCCAGCTCTGCTGGACTGCCACCTAAATACTTCAAAACAATGAACAGTCAAAGGGGGAATCTAAAATGGTCATCGCAATTCTTGTTACAAACAGACAGGGGGGGACAGAACTAATGCTAAGTATATACCTATACATTTTCGAAAACAAGTAGTATTCTTATTTTATTTTTTGTACCCTATCACAATTTTGTCCAATTTAACCCAAAGGTTGACTGGTAGAGAATGCCTTGTGGCATTAAGTCCGCCTATGTACCACTATTGTACATGAAGTTTAAATAAATAAAATAAATAAATGCTCCTCCTCCTAACGTAATCCCTAAAATTATATTAAAAATCACCCGAATGGGAAAAAGGTTACCGATTTTTCATTAATAAACAGAACCATTTACCTATTATTCCGACCACGAAGTTGTTTACATGCTGCCGGTTTAAAAACAAGAAAAACAACAAAAAAACAAGCATTTGTTTTTATAGCAATGTCGCACATAATAATAAATAGAATTGTTGAGATGGCCATGAACATGGAACCCATAAAAATTTGCAAAAACACCTGACTTCGATTATTGTATTTCATTCGACTGTGGGAACTAAGGAACGTCATATAGAAATGTCTTAAAACCAAAAACATCATGACAGTGGTTGGGTAGTGGAGGTCAGATAGGCAGTCGCTCCATGTAAAATACTGGTATTCAGCTGCACCCGGTTAGACTGGAAGCCGACCCCAACACTGCATAAAGGCTAGGCAGGTAATGATGATCACATGCCGGTTTCTTCATGATGTGTTCTGGCGGTAGAAAAAATATAGGCAGGTTTTATGTTTACGAGACGCCAAGGAAGTAGTTACATGAATTTATTACTTTAAAGTTGGCGCCTAGAAAGTATTGCTAAGTATCCGGTAAAATACAATAGCAATCAGTAGTTATGGTAATTATTTGTTTTATTGATTGCCTTTTTTTAGCTATTATCAGACCTTCCTGTGTCTGTGTCTAAGTGTCACGTTCGCCATTAATTTTACGTGTGGGTTTTTCACCATTCGTTTGTGTTGCTGACCTAGATTTAAATCTAGTCATTTACATTAGTCGGTTTATCCTGAAAGTATCGTGTGGCTAAGTAACAAGGAAGTCAGATAGGCAGTCGCTCCATGTAAAATAGTGGTATTTAACTGCATCCTATTCCACTAGAAGCTGCCCAACAAAGTTACACTACACGAAACCGAAGGTACAGTATAGGTCCCCTGGTAAATTCAACCTAAAAATCTGTTCCAATCCTTCGAACAGTTCATGTTTTAGTATATAGTTAATGAATAACCCAGGAATTAGATAATTTAACAAAATTACTCAATCCTAAGGTCCTGAACCTCACGATCCTCCATCACACTTAACAAGTGAAGCAATACCAAAACCAAACAGTTAAACTAAACTAATTACATAGTCAAAAATATTAATCACGCGAACCAATCTAATTTTAGAGATTAGCTAGTACCGATCAATCTTGAAACGTTTAACATGCAAATAATTTTGATAGTCTTCACTTTCTAAATTGTCTTAAAGTGTTTCCGACAGTGGTTTTAGGTTTCAATTGCAGTGGCTCTCAACATATTGCGATTGAGTGGTCCCTTTTGGGAGTGATTAGGTGTAAAGGTTCGTTTTTGCTTGCAAAAATTTTTTTCTGTCTAAGGTTTTAATATTGTGTTAGATATAGTTACATAGTATCAAGCCTGTTTCCCCGAAGGTTTAGGCAGAGGTGCCAGTTATGTCTTAGATATTATTATAGTAGAAGCCGTCATGCAGCTACGGTAATTTAAGTTAGTTATGGCGAAGAAATAGATACGGCGCCATTAAAAATACACTTCATTTTATATAAACTCAACTGAAAACATCGGGTTCGATACAAGATTTCGGTTATATTTTTCCGACAAAAAAGGGACGAGGTTTTAAAGTTAACGCGTTTATTAATTTTAAACGTGGTTTGTTGGTGAAGGGTGATACAATGATATATCATACAAATTATGTTAATTTGCTGTGCAGAAGTGTTCAAAATCATTAGCTTCTCTCTAAATCTATATCTAATTAAGAACCCTACTAAATCAAAAAGTCGTAAACATTGTAAATCTTCACCAGAATAAATAAATTATCGTAATCAGTTCATGATCGAACATTTCAACACGCTCCGTGGTCGTTAGCGCGAAGTAACTTGCCGGACAAGGGGTCTACCTCCACTTCTATATTACTAGATGTGGGAAAGAGATAGACGTATACACGACGTAGAGCTGCATCTCTTTCTCACATCCAGTGTGAGATAGAGTTAGAGTATGATTCAAGTAATTTATACTAATAATATAAAGAGGTAAAGTTTGTATGTTTGTTAGTTTGGATGTAGAGGGTTATCTTCGCAACTACTGGTGCGATTTCCAAAATTATTTGACTAATGGAAAGCTGCAGTATTCCCGAATTTTATAGGCTAGATTTCAAAAAGTAAGATCATGTCCAACCATAACACGAGCGAAGCCGCGGGGTAAAGCTAGTACTACTATAAGAGTTGATGGTGTGGTCTCAGGCCACGCTGGCCGATCGTTGCGTCATCGCAGCGTGGACCACATCCATCACGTTACACAATAGTTCCTGAGATGCGCTAGACTACGTGTGTGTTGTGATGCAATCTATATAAATAATTAAATTTGAAGTGTTTGTTTGTAATTTCAAAATTCAGGTTTTTACTGAAATCATTATGAAAGTAAATAGGGTAATTATAACCAAAAAAAAAAAATTTTTTTTCTGTCGGTCTGTTTGTCTATATGTCTGTTCCAGGCAGCCAATTTTGACGGGAATTGTACTGGCAGATAGCTGATGTTATAACTTTAACATATACTTTTATTTTGGAAAGGGATTTAAGTTCTGTGAAAAAAAAGCCTTGAAATTGTTAACAAAATCCGATTCATCATCATTCTCCTACCCTTATCCTAATTCATTTAGGGTCGTCGCAACATGTCTTCTTCTTTGATACTTCTCTATTACGTTTCATCCCATCAGACACCTCCTTTCTTGCCATACCAGCCTTCACGCAGTCCATCCATCGTTTCTTTGGTCTTCCTCTACTCTTATAAACATCCACATTCATACTCAAAACTTTCCTTATTCCTCCGCATCACATGCTCATACCACGACAACCGATTACAATACAACAAAATCCGATTCAAATATGGAAACAATAATTTTAAAATAATTTCACGCGGACGAAGGTCGAGGGGGACAACTAGTTTATAATACAATGATGATGTAGGAAATTGTGGTGTGGTGGTGTGATCTTTGATGGCATCGCATTAGTTTGGTGTGGGAGGTTTTTGTGTCTGAACATAATATTTGTACACATTTCACTTACACGTTTTTGATGACTAAAGTATGTTACTGCATCTTCTATATCTACTCTGTGAAGGCAAAGTGACATTTCTGTGGGGATGATAGACTGAGTGTGTGTGTGAAAGAGAAGGAGAGAGTAAGTAGGAAAATTATAGGGTTTACACGTCGCTATGTTAAGACGATAAGACTGTTAAGCCGATTTAAAATAAAACTTTTCATTTCTGTATAACGTCTTTGATTTCCCACAATTTTCTTTTGCTTGTTTTCGGCATGTCAAGATAGAAATCTTTCTACGAACTGTCATTTTTGTTTCGTCCGTTTCTAACTTTTTGTACTTATTTAGCACACCTTTATTGCCTGATATGTGCAAAAGCCACCACGGCCGACTTTTCATAATATCCAATTGTTTTTAGTAGTTACTTACCAATAGTGAGTTACTTTCACAGAAAAAGTTCAAGCTTTTATAAAATGCGGTAGGTCTAGTGGTCACGCGATCTCCCTCTATAGAGGTGGGACACAAACAGCAGTGTATGGGGATAAATGGAAAGAGAGGAGGGAATCCTTTGCCTATAAGTGGGACACAAATGGCTTTTAGTGATAATCACAATATTCGAAAAGAAAGAAAACACTTTAATTGGCACATGCCACAAGTGCACACAACAACGAAAAAAATCTTAAATCTAAAAAGAAAGAATAGATGATAATATTGCGTGTCCCAAAAGTTCAATAACTTAGTTTAAACTATCTCAATAACAATTAAAAACCATTATGGCGTGGAAAAATGATTTCTAGTCATCGCCCGCGCGATTGAGAACCACTGACACTAATAACTCTGACATGTCAGAAGTCACATGCAGTGACCTTGTAATGGCGTACGACGGCTTAAAATATAAGTGTTTAATGGATAATTGAAAGAGGATTTATAACCTGGTAGAGAAGTTAAGATACGCGGCAGAATGTGGTTTTAGAAAGATGAGTTAAGTTGTGTAGTGCAGGATAATTGATCACTCAAAAAATGCTATTAATTTTGAAGAACAGGTGATTTTTTTTTTAAAACAATAATTTGAATAGATTACGATTATTCTTATTCTTCAAAATCCTTCGGGTTGTGATAAATATTATATGTTACGCGATTGGAGTGTCGATGGATATCGCTTATTAATCTTATAAGTTAAAAGTTGTCAAGTCTCACCGAATGCAATTCTTATCTCTAGAAAATGTTAGATTACTGTTTCAAAATACTTTTAAAACAAATAACACCAGTATTATAATGTATCTGTGACTTACATAAGACCTAGAATCAAGACGCGAAAAACCTCAACGTATTGCATTCCTAGATTTTTACATAAGAATAGATACACGACAATGTAATGCATATTATTAAACTTAATTATGCAAATTTTTTTGCTGCATCTAATTAAATTTTAATGGATCAAATTAATTTTTTTTTCGTCATTATTATTTACTTGAAAAGCAGACCAAAGCCGGTAAAAGGGGATTAAGTAAATAGGCTGCCATGAAAATAATTATAATAACAAAATTTATTTATTAAACCCAAACTGACAATTTCACACTTTTCGGACTCACTTTACTTTATCCGTGTTTCCGCCAAAATCTTCGTTCAATTAAGGCCGCGAAGCATAAAATTGATATAAAAACGTTGTTCAACACCCGTACAAGTAATTTAAAACTCGTTTACCAAGCCAATAAGTTTGTCGACTAACATTTTCACGCGAGAGGATGTTGTGAATTTGCAAAGTGCACGAAACGGTTGGTCATGGAGTAAACAGAAATGGAGTTATAAGTTACAAAGCTAATGTTTAACGTGGTTTCCGACTTTCTGGCAAAGATAAGTGGAGCTGTTGTTGTAGTTTATAGAACGGCTGAGGAGTAATTTGTGGTAGTCTGCTTCGTAGATGTTTAAGACTACTGAGATATATGTACTCCTAGACTATTGGAGGATTTTAAAAATACTACTTATTTGCGAAAAGGATTAGACTAAACCAAACAGCCTTGTTGTCTAGTGATAGTAAACACTAGAAGCATTTATCTATCTTTTGGCCAAAATAAATATGATGACATGATCAAGGAGTATTTCCTCAAATTAAAATTATTTGAAGAACTACCACTGATAACGAATGCACGGGTAAGAAAATTCAACAAACTGAAAGTCAATTTTCGCTTTTCGGCTTTTGTAGCTGATACCAATATTCTGACAGTAACCCCGATACTGCTACGATATCAAAACAATTTGATCGTACCATTGCGTATTGAATTGTCAAAAAAATGATATATTGGCACTCCATTCATTTAACACCCTGGCTGAAGTTTACCTACAGCAATCTCATAATATGGAACGATGTGACGTGCTAACATTTTAGGAATGCCATTAAGTAGCCTTTTTATGCCAGGAACGGCGGAATATAAAACTGGAGTTAAAAAAGCCACATTCACTGATTATAAAATTCGGACCAGCACCAATGAATAACGTTTCCTTTAATTAGGATTAAGACAGGTTTTCATTTAACTTAAGTGCCTTTTATAAGGTAAGGCTGTAAAATAACAAGACGTATCCTCGTCTAGATAGGGCACGTTTTTTTTAAAAACGTCGTTCAATATTCACTCTCGTTATGTTAAAGAAGTAGTTATTTTGATATCATTGCTCTTCCAGTATTTGCTGGTTGCCATGTTACCAAATGTATACTTTATCTATAACCTAAAAACCAACTAGTCTATCTGTGAGACCGCTTAGATCTCCTAAATTCAGTACTGGATTCTGATGCGATTCGATTACTGCCATTTATACCTTTTAGAGAATTCCTTCCGGAATGTTTACGTGTATAATTCATCGATATTCAACATAAATATAGAACCTACAGAAATGTCCGAATGAATGTGAGAAATGTGTGTGTTGTGTTTTCACATAACACTCACAACTGCAGTGAATCGCTCCTGCGCAAGATGTCCTGATAAAACTGTGTCCCACCTGCTGGAGTTCCATAAATAACGTTCACCTGCAGCCTTGACAATCTGAACAACGTTTCTGTCGCCGCAATTAACGTGGCCACATACTGGACCCAACACTCTATATTCGATACATGTGCCATCAACACGAGATAAGACTGCAAGGGCGTAACGCAAGTTAAAAAATAACATAAAAACTAAAACAAATAAGGCTCTATTTTCACATCAAAACGTGACCACTAAACCTTATTGCCTTTTCATAAACGACCACAAACTACGTCAGCAATCGTACGTCATACTATCATGGTATTTATTGATATCGATTTAAAGGCTAATTTGACACCCACTACGCCACAACCAAAGGTCAATGCTATAATCGAGATGAAACTTCAAACCTCCGTGGGCGAAGTCGCAAGGAACGTCTACTTTAAAAGATGTACGATGATGTGATAGCTAGGGATGGGCAACACCATATGCTTACTGAGGAGTTTTTGCGTTTTTACCGTTTTTTTTTTTCGAAAATGTTTAAGCAGTAAAAAAGTATGAAGTATCTATTATAATATTTTAAACAAATTTATGAATTATTTACCAAAAAAATGACAAAGCTACAATACAATATGTTCATTATTTACTACTACATTACATACCTAAATATTTTTTTTAATGATTGTTTTTAAAATTATTTTTAAATGTTTAGTTTTTCTCTAAATTGAATTCTTTTGGTTAAATATCACCATTACCTGCCTAGCCTTAAAATCAAAATCAAAATCAAAGCATTTATTTGAAGTAGGCCAATTACAGGCACTTTTGAACTGTCGAAACAAAGACAGCAATAAAAAATGAAGCTACACTCCCAGTCACAAGACATAATAACTGTGAAAGTACTGTAGATACGATTACCCTACGATTTTAGGGTCGGCTTCCGGTCTATTCGGAAGCAGCTGAATGATACACCTGTATTTTACTGGAGCGACTGCCTCCACAACCCAGTTACTGGTTGAAACGCTACCCCTTGGTAAATAGTTAGCAAGCAGTAATAGCCTAGTGGGGTGACCGTTGGACTGCCACGTCATAGCTCTCAAGTTCGAACCCAAGACAAGCACCTCTGATTTTTCGGATTCATGCGCGTATTGTATATTTATCACTTGCTTCGGTGAAGGAAAACATCGTGAGGAAACCAGCAGGCCTGAGAGATATTTCTCGTCGGCAAGTTTAACCAAGTCAGGGGCCCAAAAAACTCTGACATCAGGTTAGTCCAGGTTAGTAGTAACCACACGATAAAGAAAGAATACTTACGTACATTTTGATTTAAAATTTTGAAAGTAACCAACCCTGGTACCGCCTGAACCTGAGACAACTCATAAAATCTCCCCTCGTTTCCCCAAGGGACCGTTTCTATTTATAGTGAAAGGCCCATCAGCATGTATTTTTAGCTGCATATCAAGTACAAGGTTGTTTCCGCCATATTTCTGGACTGGCATGCTAATTTGAAGAAATAGGAGGAGGATGGGAAGTGGCTTGTTATCCCACGGAAGTCGTAGGTCGCCTTTGGATGGTGATGCATAGCTAGCAGACGGGATTAGAAGTAACTCGTGTTTTCCAATTTTGTATACGAAGGCCAGTGGTCACAAGCGCCACTGTTAATCACAAGTTCCTGGGTTCGATTAACAGGTCGGGTAAAGTATTATTGCAGTTCAACATCAAAAATCTTTAGCAATTTATATTAAAATAAAAAACTGCAAAATATTTGCAAGTTTCTCTACTCACATACACGAATGGAGCTCGGTCTTAAGATTTTATTGAATATTCTTACATCATAGCAGCAGAAATATTACTGTACCTGTAATGAAAAAAAAATAAAAGGTTAGTAAAATACACCAACATAACTCTTTGTCGTCTCTCTCTCTTACTATTGAGGTTATGAAGCAGCCTGTAGTCCGGATTTGTGCCCGGTTTGATGGCAATAGGCTCGCTCTATGTTACGTGGCGAAATATGGGTGCACTACGGATATACCTATTATATTTCTACCTAATCCAGGCGAGAATTCAGGCGTACTTTCATATTTGAAATGTAGAAGGTAGCTAGGTACGCTAAGTAAGGGAGATATGATAGGCTCAATATTAGAAAGGCAGTATTTTTGGTTAACTTGGGTAAACCAAGAAAATACACAAAGTTATCAGCCCGATTTTATGTAGCGATCGCGTGCGTTTTAATGCTCCTGCATAAATTCATTGACTCTTGGCTCTACGCTGGTTTTAACCTCGATAATTCTTAGAAAGCTTATTTCTGCTTTTAGTAGTAGCAGCGGTCTTAAATTACTGATTTGTACTTTCAAGGCTTTTTGGCCTACATGCCTTTAGGTTTTTTCTTAACTGGGTTTGTCACGACGAATCGTGACCACGTTCTCTTGAGCCATGTATCTACGTGTGTATAGATTTAGTATAACAGCTTTATTGGTATGCAATTTGCTCAATATTTAGGATTATTCTTGCCACATAAGTCTCATTAATTCTGTCGGAGAAATCGAGAGAATTCAGTATTGCTTGACGGCTTTTGCCAAAAATTCCAGTTCATTGAAATTTTGCTAGGCTTGTAACTATTTACCTGTCACATAGACAAATACATCTGTCACTTTGATATGGAAGTGACAGTAAATCTTGATGTAGTGAAACATTAGTTACACTTCAACCAACTTATCTGTGCAGACAAAAAACACAGAACTAAAATCAATGTACCAAGTTTGACATATCGATGAAAATTATGTTGACAAGCAACGGCACCTTGAACTGCACACTTAAAGTGGTCCTACTATACTAGGTGGACTTTACCTAAGTAAAGCGAGTTTTAAAGTGCCCAGCCAAGATGGTGGATTTAAATTAATGTCTACTTCGAAAGACGGATTGGTGGAAACTTGCACGAATTCGTAGCTAGGAAAAGGGGAGGGCAGGTCTTTGCTCTCGTATCGACCTGCACGTTCTGAAACAGGCTTCTAAATTATTGCAATATAGTTAGAAGGGGAATTGACACACTTTGCAGGTCGATTGGCCATAGTTACGACAAGATAGACAAGACAAATATAAAGATGCTGGGATTCAAATTTCCATTTATTTACCTATTGTATATGAAGTGGAAACCCAAGGAAAGTTTTGGACTATAATAGAAAAAATAATGGTTCAACAATGTACAGGAATAAATAAGTTCTTTGTTCCGCCTCTAATTTAAATTGGTTGACGTCAAAGTAAGGGTTTTTGTGTTTCTTTTACGTTGTTTAATTAAGTTAAAGTGCTTTGAAAGGCCCTGACCTGCCTCAACAACTGTGACATTGTTGAGCCAAACTATGTATGTTGCCATTTAATTGGGGGTTTTTAGATGTTATTTATGGGTCTGTTATTAGACAGGTTTATTCATACAGGGATTATACTGTCGAATTAATACAATTTATGTTTATCCAGCTGGCGATTAAAACACATTACCACATCTGTATACCTTTCACCGATTTTAGCTAGTAATGTTCTCATGCAATTGAATATTACCATTATCCGTGCGAAAAACCAAACTTCAGGCTTCTACTAAGAAATTCCTAAATCGTGAAACCTAATAAAAATGATCTGACCTTGGAATCGAACTAGTAACTATGTACATCATTGGACGATCAATAACTTTATAGAGTATCACTTAAATATTTCCCATACGTTAAACATAAAATAAAGAAATCCCGAAGTTTTGGCATGTCGTAAAAACCACGCGAAGCAGGGTCGGATCTCTAGTATATAATAAATATATAAACGTTTCCCATATATTTCTCTAAGGGGTCTTTGGGGACGGCTAATGGATTGTAGCAAAGAGGTTTGGGTAATCGCATCTACCTGGCCAGTAATATCATAATGTTTCCTACATAGCGTTGGCATTTCAAAGCTATTTTGACATCATAATTTTACTACCTTATGCCCGCGGTTTCGCCCGCGACGTGTTCGGTAATTGTACTACGGGCGCGTAACACCGGGATAGAAATATCCTATCATAATATATGTGTTAATTCAGGTTATATATAAACTGTCTATGTTCCAAATTTTATTCAAATCCGTTCAGTAGTTTTTGCGTGAAAGAGTAAGAAACATCCTCACAAACCTTCGCATTTAAAATATTATTGTTATTTACATAACAATAATATTAGTTAGATATCCCACATAGCGTTGCCATTTCAAAGCTATTTTGACATAATATAGTAGATTTATATCATAGTGCAAAATTGATGTTTCCTGTGACCACTCTATTTTCAAAGTCGTTAAGGATTGCGACGCATTAGTGTGATTTGGCAACATTATTTCTAGTACAATTTTGTAAGAAAAAAAAACGTTTTTTATGAACGCGAGCGAATCAATTTGATATAGTAGAGACTAGACAGGGGCAATTACGTTTAGAATCAGTTCTTTATGATGAGACCTTCTTCTAGAACATTAGGTAATGGAAGTATTACTGATCTGAAATGACTATTTCGGTTTTACTGTGCCCTCTTTATACTTTTTGAAGACAGTTTAGCAATCCCCGAATGGTTAGGCAATCATAGTACGAATCCATTTCGCCAGTTACGTTTAAGCTTTATCAACACTTTTTAACCGCAGTTTAAAATAATTTGCACTGTATAAGAGCTCGTTTAGTTTTTGCAATTAGTTATTTGAATAAAAACATAGACATCCTTTTTAGACAGTCGTAATACATAGACTTACACACGCATGTGTGTGCCAATATTTGTAGCTACGTATCAAGTCTTGTTAAAGTGGAAACCAATCCTAAGATTCCTGGGAAAATGTACGGCGAAGAAATACTAACATTAAATCACGCCTGTTATCCCGAAAGGTTAGGCAGAGGTGTACCATACCATTTCACCAGTTAAGTTTTAGTCCCATGTAATAGGGGTCGAGTCTATTGCCATCAACCGGGCACAAATCTAGACTCTGTGACTGCTACTAAGAAATTCCTGATGAAAAAACCCAATAACACTTTGCCCGACCAGGGAATCGAACCCAGGACTTCATACTCAACAGTTGCGCTTGCCACCAACAGACCTGCGAGGCAGTCGGTATCTAACCAACCAAGAAATACTTGTTTAACCAGGCCACATATGGATTTCCTATTTCCTACCAATAGTAGTGACGCGACGATTGGAGTGTCTCGGTAGACATGTCATGTTGAAGACTTGACTTATCGGAAACGTATTTTTAATGAACTTTGGCGGTAAAGCATAACTAGTAACATTATGCGCTTCGTTCGTTTTGGTGCTAAACAAAATGGAGTTTGCATTGCAAAGCTCGCAAACTTTAAAGCAACTGTTGTGTGCTGAAATATTTTTATTCAATCATATAGAATCATACCATAACATCACGGCTGTGTTCTCCGAGGGGACAGGCAGAGATGTTGACGGTCATTCAAATTTCGCCAAAAGATTTTGTTTAGAAACATCTTCTTTATAAGCCTGCCTCGTTGGTGTAGTAGTCGCAAGCGTGACTGTGGAACATGAGATCCTGGGTTTGATTCCCGGGTTGGGCAAATTGTTATTGGGTTTTTCCATCAGGAATTTCTCAGTAGCAGCTACGGATCTGGATTTGTGCCCTATTGATGGCCATAGGCTCGCCCCCTAACTTCAACATAACTGGCGAAATGTGGGTGTACTATTAGGTAAACCTCTGTCTAACCCTGAGGGGATTATAGGTGTGATGTTATTTTCTTCACAAGCCAAAATATCCTTGTATGTGAAATGACGCGTTTACCCAACAAAAGCTCCTGTTATTTTTAACCGTCATCTATTTTCAACTTAGTATTCAGCACGACTCTTTCTCGTAAACTCGCGAAGCCCAACATTGTCATTCCAGTCCATACACGCGCATGTTATAGGATATTTTCAAGTCAATATCTATTTCCTTGTAAGCCGACGGTTTCTCTAGAAATGGTTCGGATTTGCTAAACGTGTTTGGAAAGTGACTTGTTCAACTGTGCTGGTCACGATGCAGCTTGGACGAGCTGGGATAGGGGTGGCAAGCTTT
The DNA here is from genome assembly GCA_964057025.1 of Standfussiana lucernea. NCBI lineage: Eukaryota > Metazoa > Arthropoda > Insecta > Lepidoptera > Noctuidae > Standfussiana > Standfussiana lucernea. The sequence goes on from OZ059794.1 coordinate 14,454,062, forward strand.
ATAAAAGGTCAGATTTCAGCTGACTGGATAAAATTATGATTACATTCGGTGTAGCAAACAGCATGAGAAAATCTGAGGGCCTAAACGAAGCCACCAAAACGCATATGAGATCCAACTTCTCTTGAAGTATTTGATAAATAAAAACTTTTTTGCAAAAAAAAACCGACTTCCAAAAAAAACACTAAAAAAGTGGAAAATAACTTATAAGTAAAGTTGCCCTTTTTAGTTATCGTATCACACACAAATCCTTGTCAAGTATCAATTTCGCAATTTCTTTTACTTGGATGACATTTTTTCCAGTTATTTTGATTTCAAAACCAAACTGCTGAACCGATTTTGATGAAATTTCTATGGGACCAATCGGGAAGTAAATCCATTCAGATAAAATAATTTTTCAAATCGGTTCATAAATGACGGAGATATGAGGTAACAAACACAAAAAAAAAAAAAAACATACAACCGAATTGAGAACCTCCTCCTTTTTTTGAAGTCGGTTAAAAACAATCGCTTTAAAGCGATTGGCACTTGTCTTGGACTCGAGAATGCGGTATCATTACTTGGCTAGCCTTTTGTACTACAGCACCCCTTGGTAAGACTGGTTGTCAGACTTTCGGGCCACTGACTACCTGTAGCGACTGTCAAAGATCTACAGTCGACAGCTGGGATTAACGGCTAAAAGTGCTTTCCGAAACACGGAGGAATGAGAATGCGGTATATGCGTGGTTAAAAGCTCATTCTTCCTCTCTACGCTATGAATAAATTGTGGTGAGAATTTGGCCTCTGTGTTATAAGACTTTTCCGTAATTATTTACTCACGCTCGGCTCAGTTCACGTGGAGTTACTTATCAAAAATACATGTAGATGAGCAAAATTATAGTCATAAAGCTGAATTTTAAGATACTGGTAGACTTTCCAGTATCATTCAATCAGGTTAAAACTTAAAATACGGAAAGCTTAGGATAAAAATTTACCAATTCGACAACCCTACACGACACGCAATTTAGTGCAACGCAAATGAAACTTTATCACTCAGTCAATTAAGATCACAATGGCACAGCTATGAACAATGATTTATTAATGTGGATTTGTCTGGTGCATTGTCCTTATATGCTAATAGGTACGTATTTGATTGGGCTTATATACAACGTGGGTGGTTGACAAACGAGAATTTGATTTATCAAAGTGAGAAACAATAAATCTTTCTCTGTATAATTGATCGTAAACTCTCGCTTATAAAGTCGTTATTTATTTTTAAATACATCCGATGTTTTTTGCATATCCTGCGTTGCTGAATAGCTAGCTTTTCCCAGGGTATCGGCGTCGGTACGAGATACATATTCGTCAAGAGGAATCAAGTGAAGAAGAAGAAACGACCCAACTACATAACCTTCGAGTCTACAACATTACAGCCCTCTCCTAAAGTATAAAGTCTGACAACCAGTCTTACCTCACCAGTGTTACCCAGTATTTGCTGGGTTGTAGAGGTCAGATAGACACCAGCTCCATTGTAAAATAATGGTATTCAGCTACATCCGGTTAGACTGGAAGCCGACCCCAACATAGTTGGGAAAAGGCTAGGCAGATGTTGATTATAATGTTCTGCTGGAATTGGAAGCCCAATTTACTCAATATCCTTGGAATTTATATATTGTCCTTCTTCTCCATAGAGATCTACGGTTGGTAGGGGTAACTAGTTTCAACTTTATTAGTAACAGATCGACTATTTGACAGTTCAAAAGTGATCCTCGCTTATTCTCACCACCCTGTATACCCCACTTTCTCGATATAACATTTTAATATCTACTAACGCAGGTACCTAAGTTACTAGTTAGGTTTGTTGAAATCCTTGTGGGAACCGCAGCCAATTCATAGTGGTACCACATCTTGTTAGGTTCATCTAGTTCAGCGCATTGCACTGTTCCATTGAAGCAACCTAGATTGAAATAGATCGGAATACAGCTTGTCTTTGTGACTGTACATTATACCCAATGAATGACGATTAATAAGACGACCGCAAGACAAAATTGAATGCTCGAAGCTCTCCATCGTCTTTGAAGTTTATGCATGCTGTATCAAACAATTACTTATGTAAGTAATACGAATCTTATGCCCCTTATATCTGAAAATGTGTTGAAAATAATGTTAAATGTTTCTTAAACTTGGTGCCTGAATAAATGCGCGGTGTTTAATTTCCAACCATTGATTTATTAAACATTAAAAACCTAGATGAACAGTTCCTTGTAAATGTCACATCAGGAAGTGTCTTCTATAAAATATGTGTAACTTTAAACTGTAGGGGACCTGGTGACCTGTATTACAGGTGTTACTACCTACCACAGGCACCAGCGATCCACAACCAAAAATCGTTGGCTACTGCTTGTGTGTAAATATTGTTTGTATATTTTTTGGCTTGTGGTGAGAAATAAACACTTTTTATTTTGTTTATTATCTTCGATAAATTAAACTAAAATGTTACCAAGTTCTGATTGACGTAACACAAATTCGGACATGCACCGACGTTATGTCAGATTTCGAATTGAATTCCCGAAAAACAATGGCTGTCACTAGCAGTGAAAAGTGCGCACAATTCTAAATTGTTGACTGAATCATTGGTCAAGTGGTCGGAAGCGCGACTGCTGTTGCTGCTGTGTGGGTTCGATGCTCGGGTCGGGCAGTGTCATTGGGTTTTTCCATCACGAATTTCTTAGAAGCAGCTACGGAGACTGGAGTTGTGCCCGGTTGATGGGAAGGTCGCCCGTATTACATGGGACTTAAACATAACTGGCAAAATGTGGGTGTACTATTAGGTACCCCTCTGCCTAACCCTTCGGGGATTACAGGTGTGATGTTATGTAATTTACAATTGTGCATACTTTTTCAAAATCGAACGGCGCTCTTTTATTTAGGCATTCATTTAGGTGTCGCTTACTGAAAGTGAAAATTTACATTAGTTTTTACGTAATACGAAAGTAGGACATCTTTTTACATTACATTTAAATGCTGTCAATTTTTTTGCTTTTATGCATAACCAGTCAAGGCAAAAAATATCTAATGGACATGCAGATACTCATAAAAAGGTTGACCTCACTAGAACTAATAGAAAAAAAAAACTTAATTGCTTTAAAAGAACTAAGCAATTTAGTTTTTTTTTCTGGTTATCAAGTATTCATACTTTTTTATGTAAAGTATCTCAATTGACTTTCTTCTAGCCCATTTTAATATTAAAAACGAAACTATGATTATTGCGAGTCAAAAGTATATAAATATAAAGTAGAAGCAACACGCAATGTGTTTAATTGTGTTTATGTAACGATAGTTTAGAGCAAAATAAGTAACATAACGTGCGACCGCGAGAGTAAGATATGGCGCACGATAATTATAGCGGCAACTTTTGAACCAATTATTTTCCTATAATATTTTTTTTTTTGTTTTTATTTTGATTGATAAGGAACATATATAATACAAAAAAAACAATTCTAGTTTAGTTGATTCTAGTTTTTGAATTCTTTAGTAAGTTATTAGATTAGAGATTCGGAAAATTAATTTTTATTGACGTTGTTTAATTAGATTTTGTGTCACCTTATTTAAGGCAAATTTTTCACAGGATTAGTCTCTGAAGGTATACTAAAAACCTATGTAAAAGATATCTAAAAAAAGAAAGATTTGCTCGGCTGATTAATTTAACGTTTGGAATGACTCAGTACTTACACATTTTTTTTCAAAGCTAATTAATTTTCAACTAATATGTTGGTTCAATTTTAATATAAATTCTACTCGTGTCTCAATACACAACCGACAAAATAATCGCACATAAAATCGCAAAATCTCAAGCGTGCGCGGTATCTAAGTACAAAAAGTAAAAGCTCAGTGGGCTGGTATCTGTGCAGCCGTGAGACCGGTACCGGGGCTGATTGCTATCTAGTTTGTTACGGATACCGACTAGAGATCATCTCACACGCACGCAGATTTTACTGAGGCTGTGTGGAATAGATTTCTAAGCTCGATCGAGTGGCTTGACTGGATGTTTGCAAGATTGTAGATTTTTCTTAAATGCCAGCTTAAAGAGGACCACGAAGGACTCTATTTTATTTACTTCATTATACTTAATTATTTAGAGAGCTTGTTGACAACATACCATATTAATTCTACGTTAAAATCCCTTTCAAAGTTTTGTCTTCATCCCTGCGTTTCTATTCACCCCGTTTTACGGTATCGGAAACAACTGCCCATGGTGCCCTAAATGTATCTACTAACATATTTGTCTCACTCATTTAGGATTAGTCATTGAACCAATGCATTTGCTTTGCTAGCTGTTGGATTGACGAACAAAGTATCTATCAATACTAGATGGCCTCGTTCTTATTTTGAAAAGAGGGAACCAGATTCTCTTAACAAGGGCTGGGGTTAGAAGAGGTTTTTGCGTTTCAGCAAACCTCAAAACAACAAGTTGTTACAACAATAATTGATCGTAAATATAATAAATCTAGTGCTCTAAAAACATTTTTTGCGCAAAAATAGCCGATTTCCGAAAAAAAACACATAAAAGTTGAAAATTACTTTACTTTCGGAAGTCGGTGACTATTGTTTGTTTATTTTCAATTTTTTTTCGTGTTTTTTTTCGGAAGTCGGTTATTTTTTGGAAAAAAAAAAGTTTTTATTTTACACTTTTTAGTTATCGTATCACACACAAAGGCTTGTCAACTATCAATTTCGCAATTTCTTTTACTTGGGTAACATATTTTTACCAGATATTTTGATTTGAAAACCAAACTACTAAACCGATTTTGATAAAATTTCTATGGGACCAATCGTTTATATGGGACCAATTTTTCAAACCGGTTCATAAATGAGGAAGATATGAGGTAACCAACAAAAAAAAATATACAACCGAATTGAGAACCTCCTCCTTTTTTTGAAGTCGGTTAAAAATAGGGCTAGAAACAAACAGATTTGTTAAAAAGTCAGACTTATTTTCAAAAAAAAAATCTCGATAATTGTAGCCTCAGAATGACTAACAGATCTATTTCACGAGTCTCGTTTCAACATTCAACACGGACAAAATCGTAATTAGGTTTTTCTATCGGATAAAACTTGGCTTTGGTCCATAATTGGAATTAGGAATTGTGCCCGATAAAAGGATCTTCCTCTAATACATTAGGAGGCTGTGAACCAGCCAGTAGAAACTCAATAAAGTACTGATTAAATAAGTATGGATAGAGACTTATATAACATTTATTTTCAATTGACTGATTTTGATCAGCATTAACGTATGCATGGAAGTTTTATGGAATTGTCCTGTTTCATACAAATCTATTCATAAAGTCACTGCCCATAATACCCAATAATTGGACAAAGGTGTAACGGTGCTCTTCTTTAATCTAGTTTGAAATAAATGAATAGTCTTCTAGAATACGTATTTTAGTATGGAAGGTTGTTTCTTTTATATCTCTTGCACTTCTTGAACGAAATTTAACAAAGACGTGAAAAATATAGGCACCATTAATTAAAAAAAATGTAATCATGTGACTTAGCCGAGTAATAATCACCATTTTTAGCAGGGCCCGTGTACCACATTAAACAATGATAAGCAAGTATATACATTAGACATAGGGACCTATTTACAAGCAATTGTGAAATGCCAACAAAGCCAGCAGTTTCGCCACTGGCATGGATCGAACCTACAGTTTCAGATTAAAATCTCCCGACTGCAGGAAAATGTCGAGGATCTAGGCTTAGTATTTAGTAGACGCAAGTCTTTAGCTCGTGATAGAATACCAATTCAATTGATATAAATCTAGAAGGCATTACCTAATGCTGTGTTATTCGCTACCTTGTATTGTGTAAGTTGGTAGGGAACGGTTTAAATCTGTACAGTTAAATTATTTGTTTCAAACACTTTCATTGCCTGATAATAATGGAATGATATGAAAGAAAATTTCTATGGGACCAATCGGAAAGTATATCCTCTTAGATAAAAGAAGAATTTTTCAAATCAGTTCACAAATAACGAAGATATGAGGTAACAAACACAAAAAAAAAACAACCGAATTGAGAACCTCCTCTTTTTTTTGAAGTCGGTGAAAAAGGGAGTAATTAATGATAGCGCGAGGGTCGACAGGGGAGAATGGAGGAAAAAAACTTGTTGTGACGACCCCAAGTAACGTGGGACAAGGGCAGGAAGATGATGGCAGGAGGGTGGTGGTGGTGGTGGTGGTGGTGGTGGTGGTGGTCTTCCATTTGCCTACCTACGTCGTGTACTACTAAGAGTACTAACTAAGAGTTTATTAGCTTGTTGAAAACTTTGATAAAATTAGAGATGGCCTAGCTAGCTATATCTAAGAAGTTTATATAAAAAAAAAAAAACGTAAGTAAAACTTAATCGACTTGTCTGCTAATGCTTTATGGAGATGACAGTACATTTCCCACTATTGTTGAAAAGATGACAAAAAAAAACAGTACCATCCATACTACAATATCAATAAACATTCCAACCGTAGTATTTAACATAAAAATCTTACATATTTACTTATGTATTCATAGCCTCTCTCGCATTAATTTGCGTTCGCAAACTAATTGTCTGGGACAGCAGTGGCGGCGGCGATCTGCATAGAATAGCTGCTGGCTGGTTGACTCATCGATTGTTAACGGGTTAACAATACAAAAAATATTGATTTTCATTGTTATCGTAGCTATGGATAATGCATTTTTTATCCGACTGTATTAGAATGGTTTACAAACATAAAATGAACAAAAAATAATAAGGATTTTGTTTACGAGTATCGATCGTAATAGAGGAAAAAATATAATAATTTGTAATTTTATTGTATTGATTTTTCCCCTTGTATGTAAACAATAATATACTGTCGGTAATCGATTTTTATACAATTAGTAATAAAATAAAATTTGCATTACGGCAGTAGGTAGGTTTGTTACAAAAACATTAATATCTTTTCAGAATAATTGCCTGCTTTTTTGGGTTATTATTTTTGCGGACGAAGTCGCGGGCGAACGCTTTCGTGACGTGCGCTGCCTAAATAGTAGGTACCACTTAAAACGTGGAGATAATTATGCACGTTAGATATGATAGACAGGTGACAGAACAATAAAAGAGAGACAGATAAATTCGCTCCTAAAAAAAATTCAAGAAAAAGCTCTATACTCTATCAGGCTCATTTGCATTGGTCATGGGTCTTCATTCATTTTCGTTTTGTGTTGTTTATGTTGTGAACTATGGACACTACGCGTGCTTAATCGATTGATTTGAGATCATTAACGATAGAAAAAAATAAAGAATCGACTGCAGAATAGATGTGTGGGAGAAATAGCACTCACAATAAGCTTAACTATTATATATAATACTTGCAGTATCGCAACCAAGTCTATTATACTCCCATTTTCTCGATACTAAAATACCTTCGCAGCCAAAACCACACGTCGAATCGTACAACATCAGCCAGACAGGCATTGAATCTAAATAGAATGGGGTCACTCGTTCAGCATTACCAAAGAATAGATAGGTTCCAGAAGTTCCATTCGATACAACTTCTGCTGCCATTCCATTCAGTTGGCCTAGCGTTGTATGAGGTTGCAACAGAATGAGCCATCTCTTATTCTATTGAAACTCAGCCTCTAGCCTTCCATGGTCTTTTTAGAAGTCCCCGAACCGTCTCCAAACCCAGATATACCCAATTTCGTAGAGTTTGGATATCTCGACGGAACGACATAGTTTAGACGTGCAAACCATGTTCAGTCACCTATCCTTTCTGTTTTGCCCTAACGTATGCTGTCAAAGTGAACACGCCGTGGATTTGGGGAATTTTTGTCTAATGAAAAGTCAGCGACATCAAAAATAGAAGAAGAATGTTATGAGAAGCCAGCTTCTAGCAATTTGGTTAAACTAATATACAGCCTCCATACGTAAGGATATCTTATACTATCTCAAATGAGTTGCGTTTATTCTCATTGTATGAAACTGATCTTCTGCTTCTTCTAATTCTGTGGCATTACCGCAACGTTTGTCAAACTCGTATGTGGCTGCACCAGTCAAACGCAGTCAGATGGTGCTCACCGCAGATGTACCGTCGAAACTGACTGTATTCATTAGTGGTTTTGTGCTATCAAATGTGGTGTTGTTTTTGTAGACTATAGGACTTTTTACATATTTATGAGAGTTGGTTGGAAAGGAATGGAGGGAGTCTTTCCCCAGCAGTGGGACAGAATAGGATAATAGAAAATAAAACGGGTTTGTGAGCATTTAGAGTAGAATGAAAAGTTTGCACGCAATAATTTTAATGAACCTATTATGTGAAAATAAGTTACATAATTATATTACCTTTGTTAGTGAAAACAGATAAACTTCTGTGAATTTGCAGTTATTGTAGTTATTGTTTTTTCAGTTACGAGGTAAATTGACTGATATTCGTTCATTTGTACAAGAGATTTTATTAATTCTTCTTTCATGTCGATACGATGCGAGGATAAAAATACAAAAGGATATCATCATAATAAGCAGGTTTTTAGAACAAAACAAAAAAACGTTTACTTATGTTTAATGATACCAACGTTAACCATCTCTGGTCCTGTGAATTGTGGCTCAAGACTTTTGCAGAACACGCCTGGCGCGTATAAGCTTAGTGCTGTAGAGAATGTTTACTGGTAGAAGGTAAAAATTATCGTATCTATTACACAACACTTCAAACTCGCTAGTTAAGGGGCATGATACATGCTCACTCAACGAACCACATTCTTACAATTAGAGAGCAAATCCAAATAACAGGTGCCAGAGAAAGTGATTGACGACAGAAAGCCAATTACATCGAGCCCGATCCATTTAATGACAGCTGCTATTTAAATGCACGAACGAACTTATTCAAGCTCTTGGCTCTGTAGGATTCAATGGAACGTCTTCAATGATTGGTTTACAAAAGAGTGCGTCGGCGGATTTATTTTATCGTCTTTGTCATTGTGCTAGCAGAGAATTCTTGAGCAGTGTGTTTGGAAAATCTTTTACTCTTTGAACAGACCCCTCATCCCAATTTATTTTGGGTCGGCACAGCAGGTAACCGTGTTTTATGTCACATTTCTATATTAATTGTAATTTAAGAACTATAGGCCGTTATTATCTTAGACTTAGTACAACACTTTCTCATGGTTTCATGGTTCTCAGTTTCTTTGGTCATTGAACAGTAAGACCTTTCTGTAACCACAATATGGAATATGTATATTGCAGTAGAGTAGATAATAATGTCCAGTTTTAATGGGTTTTGAGTTTAGAATTTCAAAAGCATCGTTATCATTGACTAAAAATACCACTCAGGTGTGTTTAGAAAATGAAACAGATCTAAGGCATGGCCTTGCTCTCTAAATCCTTTAATGCAGTTTGCATTTTAATTTTATATGCATCTTATGTACCGGCACAGCAAAACTGCAGCAGCCTTCAAGCAGCCTTCAAGTATCGGTCAATGGCTGTGGACACGGAACATCTTAATCAGCCTAACCTTTTCCCAACTATGTTGGGGTCGGCTTCCTGTCTAATCGGATGCAGCTCAATACCAGTATTTTACATGGAAAAACTGCTTATCTGACCTCTACAACCCAATTAGTAACTGGGTAATATGGTAACCCTTGAAAAGACTGGTTGTCAGACTTTCGGGCACTGATTACCTGTAAATACTGCCAAAGATTTACAAATGACTGCCGGGTCCGTCGCTTTAACGTGCTTTCCGAGGCACGGAGGAAACTCGGTATGTATTGGGTGGTTACCCATCTACAGAACATCCCAGAAGCGGCTTAACCTGAAGATTAATCCAAGCGGCAGTTATTATTCAGTCACGAGCTCCTCTGTTGACACCGAACACGGACAGATATGTCAGTTAAGTATACGGTCCGATGTCTGAGCCGCGTTTAAAGGCTCGCTTCAGTTGCGATACGTCGACGAATCGAAACTCGTATCAATTCTGGCGACATAAAGATTGACGACAGCCCATTCATTTTCATATTTCACGACATACTTCATAACGTTGCATTTACGACAACAAACAGATCATTATTCCACTGATCCGATGACGCAGATTGGAGCTGTGCAATGACAAACAGCAGGCAATTACCGCTAGTTTACCTGTGTCTCAATTACTAGATGTTGTAAGATAAATTAGTGCGGTGAAGCTTCTGTTGCATCAATGTAGATGTGGTCTAACGGATAATAGAGGCTTTGGTAATTCTAAAGGTAGGAAGGGACTTTGGTCTTGTAACACGCGAAACTGGGGTAATGGTTGTAAATGTTCTAATAGCTAAGTAGGTCGGGTCACCATAATGACTACCGGGTCAGAAATTTCAGACAATGGGTTTACATGGGAAATGAAAATCATACATCGGCAAATTCTTTTTGGAACGTTTTCGGAAGAACCGTCGCTAGGAAGTGGAAAGATTTGGCGAAGTGAGCTGCACTGTTACTGCCAAGCTGGTCGAGGCAGCATGGTCTAAATAAAGAGTAACTTGGAGATCTGTTTTGAACACTGAAGTGAAGAAAAATATAGACCAGTTTCCAATCCTAATAGCTACTACTATGTAAATACTCTGGGGCTAGATGAGCTAGTGGAAGAAAAAATAATTACAATGAAAGGCTTATTCCAAGTCAGAAATCACACAGACAAGTCTATTCGTCCAAAAATACCCACATGTAAAATCGGAATTGCTTAACGTACAATCAATTTGAAAGCGCTTTTCGAAGCCACGTTCAGCGAGAATCGAATGAGCCACATTTTGGCGAGAATCGAATTTGCCACAACGTTTACCTCGGCGTATTTACGACGAATCCGACGTCTAGACGGCTTACCTTTGTAGCCGGCCATATCCGAGTTACCCAAGTTATCGGATCGACATCGGAATCGAATCGAAAGCTGGAGCTCGTGAATTTAATATCACTGCCGCATTTCGGATCAAATTCGTTGCTTGAAGTGATACTGTATGTATTTCCTTTTGCCGTGTTCTGGAGCAAAATTGGGGTTATTATTCTTATTTCCCCACTCTGACATCTGACCTCAATGATATTCATGGAAGATTTTTAGAACAGCAACCTAATCGCAAATTCAGTTACTGCATTTAGAAATCCGCATGATGCTCACAAATTAATTATACATTCCACATTTATTCCTCTCTCTTTAAACCCATATAGTTTTCAAGTCTGACACTGCTCTGGCAGCAACAGATAAAGCCTTGGAGACTAGTGATGTGAATCACGATACACTTGAGATAGTGATGTGGTGAAATGTTGCATTGTCTGCACAACAATGATATTGCGACATACGGCGCCGTTCCAAAATGAACCTAATACCGTATCTTAGCCTTAGTTTCGATATTGCAATACTTAATTAGAGGCGTTATGTAGATAGCTTGAGAATTGAGTCTGTATGTTCTGCCATATGAAGCCGTTTAGGCCATTGTGCTGTCTAGGTTATGACGTATGGCTGGATTATGTTCGTCTATTGTTTCTAGACATTGCATTTCCAAAACGGGGAGTTGAATTTCGCCTAATTTGGTTGGCGCCTGCTCTGTTCCATAAATGGTTACTACAGACTGATGTTATAGATTAGCATAAGGCTTAATACTGTCATAGATAGATTTTGGAGTCTCGCATTGAATATGCGAAAGTTTAGAAACTGGGATTTCCAAGACCTTTTTGTTTCACCTTATTTGTAAGACTAATTTGATATTCACTTGTTTTTTGTGCTGCGCTCACCGTTGGTTGCCACCGAAACTGACATTCATAGTTCAAATATTCCTAATTTCTTTAATTGTTTCCGGCTCGATAAAACCTTCTCGACCATAACCTATTTTATCTATTTACCGGTAATCATCTTATGCAAGAGTGTTTAGTGAGAAGTAGAGCATCTCAGATTGCATGTATCATCGAGGTTCACTGGCTGTAGCCTTGATCCGATCAGAGTTCGCAACACGTAATGCGCAGGAGTCGGCTAAGATGCATATTGTGTATGTGAATATCTAATTATTTGACCGCGTCGGGTGCTTTGAATAATTCATAGGTGGCAGTTTCGATATTTTCTTTGAAGATTTTTTTCGAAGGAATTCTAGTGTAATAAAATCGTAAGACTTATGTAGGTAGGTAAGCTTTTTAAGTATGTTTTAATTGTAATTCATGCAAATGAAAAATACGTGTGGAATGGAAGAAAAAAACTTGTTGCGCCATTCTTCTTTGGCCCGAGTTGAATTGTATGAAATGGCTATAACGTCATTATTAACGATTGGTGTCAATATGCTAAAAAATAATTTCCGTGTCGGAACCTAGGCAGTTCAATTTTAGTGACGCATTCAAGCATGAAATCTATACTAATATTATAAAGCTGAAGAAATTGTTTGTTTGTTTGGTTGAACGCGCTTATCTCTGGAACTACTGGTTCTAATTTAAAAATTATTATAGTGTTAGATAGCCCATTTATCGAAGAAGGCTATACGCTATGCAAACAATAGGAGCGGAGCATCAATTAAAAATGTTACGCAGACGAAGTTGGGCGAGTCAGCTAGTTATGCATATACATATATAATAAACAACCATGTTGGCATTAGCTGCAATTTTCATGCGTATCTAGTAACTACTTGTAACAGTAAAGTTACTTTACGAGACAAACTATGTATAATTTGTATTCAGTGGACTATTCATAGTTCAGCCATTGCTACATTATTGAATATGCACCAGTGGCATTCAAAAACACGAAATCTTTTATGTAATGCAGAAATTCTGATTCTGTTATATAAAATTTAGGTGGTAAGAATGTTGCATGGGTATCAGAAATAAAATGTCTGCAAATTTTATTTATAATACTAGTTTTGAGAAAATGTGTAGTTGAAAAAAGCCGTTTCGGAAAAATTTAGCAAAGAAAACAATTATTAGTTATGTTTAAGTCCTATGTAATAGGGGGCGATCTTATTGCCAGCAACCGGGCACAAATCCAGACAAGAAAAAGACAGAGAAATTCCTGATGGAATAGCACTGCCCAACCTTTTTTTTTTTTTTTTTTTTTCGGTTGGGAAATCATCAAATGACTTCTCCCGCTCTGGGCTGAGCGGGAGGGAGTGTCAGACTTTTACTGACTAAAACCCACCCATGTTCCTTCATCGCCCTTTGTGTTCCGGGGCCGCGGTATCTCTTTCGAACAACCCGCAGCACCCGGCAGGCATCGGCCCTTGCGGGCCCCTTCTCTATGCTGACATCTCTTTGAGGCGCGCGTGGAACACGAACGCGCCGTCGACACGGCCTGTCGTCCTAAGACGGAGGGACGGCGAGCTAGCCCTTAGCTCACCGTCCACAGGCCCGCGAGCACTGCCCAACCCGGGAATCGAACCCAGGACCGCATGATCAGCAATCGCGCACGAGACCAATGAAAAGAAAAAAAGTAGCTGTAATAGATATTTTTTTAACAAACTAGATTATATAATAACGGTAACCGCCATAACACATTACGTACACCTAATCATTGCAATCTGTTACATCTCGTCTCATCTCGTTTTTGATATCACTAGGTCTGGTTTTTTAATCAAACTGGCAACAAGCATCCGGGACTAGAGCAGTTTAAACTTTGTTACTAGGTTGTTACAGTTCAATATTGCGTAGTTATGAGTTGATTGACGTGTTTAAGAGCAACACTTCGCTTAGAGTAATTGTATGAAAGTTATGTAATGGTCTTTTTAATCACGACCAGCTAAGTGATTAACTTGTGAACATCTTGAAATTGTGTTCATAGTGACTTAGTTTAAAGAACATTGTTTTTTGATTTCCGGCAACAGAGTAAAAGTTCAACTCCCTCTCCAATCAGTCATCCCTGCTTCGCACTGACGCAATGTACTTCTGTGTGGCGACATGTCAAAACATCAACTTATTTGTGGTATATCTAAGGTGGTGAATAAATTGGAAATGTTAATCTTCCGGAATCAATTCAGTAAAAGATAGAAAGAAAAAGTGCTTATTTGTCTTGCACAGGACAAAACAAAATGGTTAAATCCTTACTTTAATTTATTATAAACGCGGAAGTTAGTATGTATGGATGTTTGTTACTCTTTCACGCAAAAAATACTGAACGGATTTGAATGAGACTTGGCATACAGATAGTTCATAACCTAGATTAATACATAGGCTACTTTTTATCCCGGCACAATAAAACAATAAAAAAAATCTATAAAAGTAAATATAAGAAAAAGAAAATGTTTTCACTTATTTTTTTTATTTGTAAATAATGATCAAAATCCATTTTTTTAAGTTCAGACTACGCCGTCACACAGATGCAAAAAGCGACTTTGTTTTTAGATTATTTATACGACGACGATAAAAAACGAAAAATAATACGACTTTGTTTTTACTGATTGGGGTAACCTCAGCATATATACATATGTATACACCAACCGCAATAGTTTTATGTAATGGCAATCTATGTCATGCCTTACATGTCTCCATGAGTAAACTTGCTAATGATCCTATTTAAAACTATTTAAGGCTAAACCCACAATGTTGTGTTTAAAGGCAGAAATAGGCATCACACCAGATTTTTTTTTCAAGTAGGTTTATTGTCATCATCATCATTTGCCTAGCCTTTTCTCAACCATGTTGGGGACGGCTTCCAGTCTAACCGAATACAGCTGAATACCAGTATTCTATATGGAGCGACTGCCTATCTGACCTGTGTATAAAAAACTTTTTTCAAAAAAATAACCTACTTCTAATAAAACAATAAAAAAGTGGAAAATAACTTTACTTTCGGAAGTCGGTGACTATTGTTTGTTTTTTTTAGTTATCGTATCACACACAATTCCTTGTCAAGTATCAATTTGGCAATTACTATTACTTGGATGACATATTTTTTCCAGCTGTTTTGATTTAAAAACCAAACTACTGAACCGATTTTGATGAAATTTCTATGGGACTAATCGGGAAGTATCCTCCTTTCAGATAAAGGAGATTTTTTTAAAATCGGTTCATAAATGACGAAGATATGAAGTAACAAACACAAAAAAAAACAACCGAATTGAGAACCTCCTCCTTTTTTTGAAATCAGTTAAAAATAGCTCTTTATACCAATTATCTCTGCTGTAACTATAAATTGGAAAAAGAACAACAGTTTTTAAAGTTTATTCTGCAACAAGCTGTGCTTACTTGCATCACATTTCTTATGCAGTATTACAATCATGAAACGTTGTTAGTTGGCTTACTACATACAACCTTCTATGTTATCTTAGATTTTATCTTTGTCTTTTTGCTTTACCTGAAAGCTTAATTAATCTTGCACGCCCCTGTTGCGGTTGCTTCTTCTTGTTGTTTGTGTGTCGTATTGCAATGTTTTAGGAAAACACGAGCGATTGATGAAGACTATCTAACGAGGTGACCATGGAACCATCTTTTTAGATTACGTTTTTTATTTCCATTTTAGTTAAATGGCAAGAAGTGAACGATCGAGTTTGAAAAATGTTTTTCAGTCAACCACAGCAGAATGTGTTAGCTTTGATCTGATGTACGAGTACTATTTACTATCCAGTATCTTACAAATACGTACCTATGTACAAATGAAAACTACCCACAAACAGCTAAGAAAAACACGAAGAAACCCATTCATTAATAATTATCCGTGACGCGTTATTTGTAATTGACAAAGGTGAATCTATTATTATTCTTCACTATTACGGTATTATGCGCCGGCCATGCGCTTGCGTCGATCTTGACATGCGTTGTTGGTGTGATGTAATGTAATGAGTCAGTCAGTTATTCTTTAATTGTTCTAATCTGTAGTTGGTTAGGGGATGTTCAAAAATACTGAACATAGATATTATGTTATGTTTTGTTTTCAGACCTCAATGTTTTTTTTTGGGGAATTGAACAGTCAGGAAAATTATTTGGTCAGGTATCGAAGAGGTGCTATACAAGTTTCAGAGTCTCATATATAACTGTCAAAGAATGACAATTGTGGATATTACCGATATCGATATTGATATTAATTCAATGAAAACATATCAAATTAAAAACCAGACGGAAATTTATTTATTTTACATACGAATACGAATCCAAAGTATTCGTAAACCATTATATTTGAGGATAAGCATTCTTTCAGATCAAAACCATCCTCTAACTTTTTGTTTATTAAAGTTTTTCGTATGTTTTTTTTTTTAATATAATTTCGAGTACCTACCTATCTACCTTTTATATGTTTCCGATTTCTATGAAGGCATAGATTTAAAAATTTGTAGTAAGGTCTGATTATTACGTCACCGTGAGACCTTAATCCCCTTGTTGTAGTGAAAAAGGAAAAGCCCCTAATGCAACACAAATGAGAGAGACCTTTGAACTATTTGGGAGCACTCCTAATGAATGAAGTGGGTACGCGACCTAGTTAAGCTGGTCCTAATTAAGTTTGTTGATCTCTGCAGTCGGCTAGCAGAACTCGCTTGTTCACAAATTCTATTTTCTTTTAGGGGAAGTGAGTAAATTTGCTGCATGGAGTGAAGTATCAGTGTTGAACAATTTTCACTTTTAAACACCCGTACACCGTTTTCCTTGACTTGAGTTTAAGTAATTACTTGTGCATTTTTTTAAGCAATAGACAAAAATTTAAACCAAGTAAGAACCGTCAAAGAAAGCAAAGCTAAGAATTCATACTTTTTACAGTTCCAACTTCAAGCAATTACTTAACTACATAATAAAAATCGTATCTTAAAAATGACATTTACTCAAGTAAACACTTAGACATGTTTATAGATACGGGTGTTATTTATTTCGGTTTAACTAGCATGAACGTCGTAGCAGCTTTATATTATTATGTATACATACATAGCTGTCTGCGTGACCGCGTTAAATTGTTCATCTGAACTATGCAACGGTTTTGCACATTATTCAGAGAACATAACATCACGCCTGTAATCCCCTAAGGGTTGGGCAGAGGTGTAGCTAATAGTTCACCCTAGTCTATGTCCCATGTAATAGAGGACCAGCCTATTGCCATCAACAGGGCACAAATCAAGGCTCCGTACTGAAGAATTCCTGATGAAAAAAAGCCAATAACACTTGTTAGCAGTCGCGGTTTAGACCACGAGACAATTCACGTGTTTAATACTTTAATTACGTCTATACATATTTAGTGAAGGTTCGCAATGTTTTGCTATCCTTACTTATTACTATCCTATACTAATATTATTAATGCGAAAGTTTGGATAGATGAATGGATGTTTGTTACTCAATCACGCCAGGACGGCTGAACGGATCTGGATGAAATTTGGCACAGAGATAGATTATAGTTTGGAATAGCACATAGGCTACTTTCCATCCCGGTAGGACGATCCCGTGGGTCAATTATCGAACTCCACGCGGGCGAAGCCGCTGGCATAAGCTAGTAATATTATAAACGCGAAAGTTTGTATGTATGGATGTTTGTTACTCTTTCACGCAAAAACTACTTAACGGATTTGGTCGAAACTTGGCATACAGATGGTTCATAACCTGGATGAATACATAGGCTACTTTTTATCCGGGTAGTACGATCCCGTGGGACAATAACCGAACTCCACGCTGGCGAAGTCGCGGGCATGAGCTAGTCGTCTATTTCCGTTTTGCACGACTAGTTTTGGACTCTATCTTATTCAGAAACCTGTTTGGTTTATCTTAATTCTATTAAACCATTAGCTATGCCACTGCTCGAGTCACTACACTAAATCTAAACATTGCAACATTAAAACTAAAACACCAAAAGAAATATCTCAAGTTACTTCCGTTGTCTCGATCTTGTTTCAATCTAATTTATTATTCGCGGTCTGAATTAGCGCGTCGCGGTTACATAACGCTAAATGCCGGCCATTTTGGCGCCTCTACTAAACGTTCTTATAAAACTTAACGGCTATAGTATCACTAAGTTAGCTGGGTTGTTACTTATCTAATGAGTAGACAAGGGTCTCGTGCGTGTATGGCCAGATGTATGAACTCGTGATGAAATGACGATTCGCAAGCGTAAGGTGGGACGCCCTCAGGCGCGGTGGAGCGATCTTCGCAGGGTGGCTGGTAGAAACTGGATGAGAGCTGCCCAAAATTGAGTTGAGTGGCGTGCGATTGAGGAGGCCTATGTCCAGCAGTAGACTGCTGAGGGCTGATGATGATTAGTAATTCAGATAGTGATAAATTCAAATAAAGAAATTTTATTTCATATTCAATGTTTACAATAATTAAAAAGACTAAAATTAACTAACTACAAACTATAAAAGAGCATCAAAAAACTCCTCCTCAACGCTGTCAGCCGGTAATGTGCCCAAGAGACTGGCGGCGTTGCCACGCTGTATGGCAACACTTAGCCTCTGGCCAAGGTAAAAGCCAGCCCTTGGGTCACGGGAAGCGTCAACAAGGCGTTTGGAAATTTCCTTAAAAAGGCCGTGAGCACTCGGACCCCACGGCCCCAGAGTTTCAACCCCAAACGGCTCGAAAATATAGTTTCCACAAAGGTTACTATATTTACGCCGCTTGAGGTTCTCCGCAGCCGCAGCGGCAGCGCCAGCACAGCACGATGAGCTTGGAAGATGTGATGGCGCAAGAGTATCGACACAAGTTGCGTCCCACACTAAAGGCCTACCCATCTTCCAAGGAAACAAAGACATGCCGTCCGGTCTTTTGCCATCGTCGCGTGCCAAGCCATTGGGCTCTAAGATAGCTGGAACGCCGACGGTAACAAGAGCTCGTCGGATGATGTCGTTTATGTTCGCGTGCCGCGCAAAACGGCCCGCACTTCGGCTGCATGACAGGCCGTGGTGTCCAAGGCTGTTGACAGCTTCACCACAGTGACAGCGATGAGGAGAGCAGCAGGCGGCTCCAAGACGTAACGAAGCAGCGAGGCGGAAGGTCGTGTCGTCGAACAAAGTGCCTATGCTCGACGACGGCAGTGCGTGAAGCCAAAGACCCGACTCCCACTCACCCACAGCCAGCAGTCGCGCACGCTCAGCAGTAGTAGCAGACGTGTTGAGTAAATTTAGCTGAACTACTCTGCAGAGCGGCTCGTCCCACCGTCTCTGGGAAAATGGATTGTCGGGTTCTTCAGTATTCGGGCAAGCGAGTTTCCAAGCATCGATAGCCTCGGAGAAGCACGGTAGTGATTATGTATTTATGTGCCGGAAGTTTTAATGGTGTTATAATTTCTTGTTTATGTTTTTTTTTTGTATTGTAGTTGCATTGAGTAGTTACACTATTTATAATTAACTTTTTTATTGCAGTTGTATTACGTTTAATAACTACATACCTACCTTAATGAATTATTACATTACTAGAACTCATTAAACCTTAGACGAAATTGCTGTTGCTAATTGCAATTTTCAATTTTTCACCTCATATCTGGTGTTCGTAACAGTTTGTTTAAATTACGAAAAATGGCTTACCGTCTATTATTAAATGCTCGGACCTAGCTCAATTTTGGCTACGTTTAAAATTAGGACACCTCTTGCACTGTACAAGGTAAACCGCATATTTTTACCGCAATGCGCATTGGTAGGTATATGTAGGTACAATACTATATCATTGCTGGTATAATTTACACTTTGCCAAAAGAATTCTCTCTGAATTCTGTCACTGAGGAGCAGCGTTGGTAGATTGGGAATTATTTTCCGTTTTTTGGGGAAAATATTCAATGTTGGGGAAATTTTGGGTAAAATTTCCTTCAAGTTGGTATGTATTCTTCAAGGCTGTTAAGCTAAGGAAATTAAGAGATGCATTATTCACACTAACACAGGCATATAAAAGATGGGGTGTGATGCGCACTGCGAGTGTGCATGTGACCTGTCCATTTTGTAAATAAATAAATGGTATTTGATATCTAAATCTCAAACATGGAATTAAACAAATGGGGTTGTTTAATTCCATGTTTGAAAATTGAATGGGAAAAAAGTTTGCAAGACGTATAATTTTGGGGAAAAATCAAAAACTTTGTCTAGCAACCCTGCAGGGGAGAGTGGGGAAAAAAGGCTCGATTGTAGATTACATCCAAGATGATAAGTGGTGCTTTCCGTTCCAAGGAGGTTTTCCATTATTCTTCGGATTCATACCTGTAACAAAAGAAGGTTTGGTCAATAAAAGGTTCGATGGAAGTAAAAAGTAAAGATTTGAGAAATGTACCCGTATTGTTTGTTAATGATTGTCACGGATATTTGTTGTACAGATTATTATTTTGTTTAATGTTTTGTGTCGAAAGAATCGATGGATGGACTGTGTGAAGGATGATGTGGCAAGAAAGGAAGTGACTGATGAGATGATGAGTAATTGAGAAGTATGGAAAAAAGAGATATGATGCGCTGACCCCAGATAAATTGGGATAAGGATGAATGATGATGACGATGTTATGTGTCGAAAATTATTAAAGCAGATATGCCAATACGAACTATATTAAGAATAATAAAGAGGGACATAACGCCAAGCAGGCGTGTCACTTTATATAGGTTATTTCCTCACCTCTGCTCTCAAAACCGTGAATATAAACATCGGAACCAAAAAAACCGGTCAAGTGCGAGTTGGACTCGCGCACCGAGGGTTCCGTACAAACCTGTGGGTATATAACTTTTTTTTATATGACGAAACTAAAAATTTACGGTTTTCGTAATTTTTCCTATATCTGTACTATAAGACGTGACTTCGTACAAAATTTCAAGATTCTAAGTTCACGGGAAGTACCCTGTAGGTTTTGATTCCCGTGCGAGTTTCGAAAATTTGCGGAAATTTGCGGCCTAAGTGGCTGTATCTTTTGATTGCGTTGACTTAGAAGGTTGATTTTTCTACAGCTTCCAGGGACAGTAGAACTAAGTATCATATAGAAATTTCTTGACAGACGGACGGACAGACGGACGGACGGACGGACGGACGGACAACAAAGTGATCTTATAAGGGTTCCGTTTTTTCCTTTTGAGGTACGGAACCCTAAAAAGACGAAGACAGGTGACATCTATCAACCTGCACTGGGCTCGCGTGATGGTTAACGGCCTAGTCAGAGAGAGGAGGCCTGTGTCCCAGCACGTGGAGACGTTATAGGCTAATTAAGTGAAGAGGACCATGGTCCTAGTAAGTAGTATTCAGTATCATGATACTGAATACTACTTACATAAATATAAACCAACAACTTTTAGACTTCGAAAACGTTAGCTGACCCACAAATTCAAAGTGACACAGCACAAAACAATTCATTATGTCATACAAAAAGTAAAATGTATAAAAACCAAATTATCACCACTTTAAATGAACTTAGAATGACGAACATACCCAATTTGGCTTAAACGAATTTGTTATTGGACGATGTTTTCTAAATCAACTTTATACTTAAGCAACCCACGTAATGAGGCTTGTATGTGTAAGGTATTATAAGAAAACAGAAGCTTTAGTGTCATTGAAACGAAGCTATTAACTAAGTCATCCGGATTTGCATCCGATCAACAACACTATCACTATTACTAAGCTAAGATCTACTAACTTAAAAAAAAAAACTGGTCATACATAATAATATCTACACTCATTAAAAAGTAGGTACATACGCAGCAAGTTTCTAATGGCTCACGAAACTAATATAATGAAATTATAATTACTACGAATTATGCTGATCTTGTTGTATAATATTAAATACATAGGTACATAATAACCACTTCCAGTCTCTCTAAGCCGGTAATGAATTTTGTCCAACCAGAATAAAGGACTTTGTGAAAAACATTATCAGCCTAGATATAAGAGTAGAGGAATACAAACTAGCTAACTCACAGGTCAAGTTAAATAAAAGCTTATAAAAAGGGAATTGAGTGATTGACATATAAATATTATTATTAGCCACTTGTGTCCCACTACAGGGCAAAGTCCTGCCTTCCTTCTTGCCATTTATTCCTATCCAGTGCTGGTATTCGCCAATCCTTGTGTAAAGAGTCGAGTTCGTCTTACCATCTCCTTCTGGGTCTGTCACGTTGTCGTTTGCTGCTGTTTGGGACGCATTGTGTGGTTACTTTAGCCCGTAGCTCCTCCGGCATGTGACAGGTGTGGCCAGCCCAGTTCCATTTGAGCTTGGCAGCCGTATAACCCTACATCGGCAATAAATGGCCGTTGAAAATCTTTTGGTGATCTTGTTGTAAGAACAGCAATTGCCACTTGCCTAGAGTTCATGTGGGATCACACTTTTGGTAGTCCAGTCTTTACCTAGAGACAGTGGCCTCTGTCTGTTCGTAAGTTTCGCATAAAGACAAGTCGGTTACGAAGTCATGAAGTCAAATCAGAGTATTTTTATTTTTCGCTTCACCGAAACTTGTATTGGCTTATGTAAATCTATAATTACTCGATTTTCTCGGGCAATTGAGTTGCTTAAGCCTAAATGAATTCGTTATCGGCGATACTTAAAATTTTTATGTTGTTTTTAAATCGATTGGATTGGTTGAATTAATTAGTTTTGCCGAAAGCGGTGATAATGTAATGGTATCGCTTTAGATTGTGATTTCTTTCGAGATTGATTGGGTAATTTGGTTCTTCTGCTTGACCTGATAAATAACCAAATACAACGAGATTATATTGTAGTCAAATGATTTCACTGTCATAAGTTCACAGTTATTGAGTTTGAACTTTTAAAGACAGTATTCTTTATTTACTTGTTGCCAACCCCATGGAAAAGAGTCGTAAGTTTAAAATGTATGTGTTATTTGAATTAATAGCAATTTTATGTGGGTATGGACATGACGAACTGAAACCAACTACATAACTTAAATCCGTCGCTAATTTATACTTTTAAATGTCACAAAGTATTTTCGTATGTTGTTACTTTCTAAAGGTTCCATACAAAATTATCTAAAAACAGAAACATACGGTTACACGCATATCAATCAAACAAATCGTACGGAATCCCAACTCACGCGCATCCAATTACCCCTCCGATGCGCAGGCGCGTAGGTCAGTAATTTTCAACGTAGGTACAGTCAACCACACGTATATGTATATCAAAACTTTTATTTTGACAGCGTTCTAATTTCGTCACTGCGTCTTTGGTCTAGTGCGCTACTGACGAGCACCAGGTTCTGGGTTCGATCTCGGTGTTGGGTAATAAGGTATGGGTATTATTACTGAGTAGTTCCTAGCGGAAAACCCTGATAGTTCTCTGGTCTAGATCGATGCCTGGTTGATGGCAATAGGCTCGCCTTAAACTTAACTGGCGAAATGTGGATGTCTTATATGGTACGCCTCTCCTAAACCTTCGACGGTTACATGCGTGATAATTTGTCGTTACATTATGACTCATATGTCACTTGTAAAGATGTCACTTCTGAGTGCAGTTAAGCATACTTCTATTACAGGCTACTTTTACTTATTACGTCATCAACAACTTCATCAGACACTCTCATTGTCTTTGGCAAGTTTTATTGTTCTTTGTTTTGTCCACCATTCATGTCTGACATAGATTTTGTATCAATTTGTGAGTGGGTTATGTAAAATTAGACGTGCGGTATAAGTAGAGTGAAAGGTTTTAGATGTATGTAGTAACAATGTTTTTGTTTAAACTGAAATGCTGTCTATTTATACTCGTAACTTACTAGATAGAATTCGAGATCGAACCTAAGACATGCACCTCTGATTTTTCGAAACCATGTTCATCAGATCTGATGTTTCGAAAACATCGTGAGGAAACCAGCATGCTTGAGTGATATTTCTCGACGGCATGTTAAAGTCAAATCAGACGCCAATGGACGGCATAAAAACTCTGACACCAGGTTAGGTACTAACCACACGATGAAAGAAAGAAAAGAAAACTAGATATTGTCCACCGGCTTTGTCTACGTGATGGTCGAAAAGAATTTTCACAATCGGTTTAGTACTTTCAGAGAATACCTACTCCCTATAGACAAAATCACAAATACCTCTAATATAGTAAATACTCATATTATGTATAGTAAAATTTTTATCGACTGTTCTTTGGCTGAATTGGTTAAAGATTTTCCAACAGTTTACATTATTAAATTATGATTCGTTTGGCGAAGTCATATTGCCTTGTCATGTCCTTATTACCAAGTTTTTATTTTCAGAGCGTTCAGTCAAACTAGATTTCAGTAAGTACATGATGCTGTCTGTATAAATTCAAAAGATCAGATATTCAAATTTCTGTTAGACTGGGTAGATTAATTAAGTCGGATAGCGGTGGAATGTAATAGAAATCTCAAGAAAAGTAGAGAGCAATTATCTTGAAAGTTCGATCACGTACGATCTTTTGAGGTCGTCGAAAATTGTTTTGCTAGCGTACAAATCGAACCACGTGTCTAGAAACATTAATGAATAATTATAACATCATTCATTCATATGTTTTTAAATAAAAAAAGAATGAAGAAAATGAGGTAGTTCCTTTAAAATAATTAAGAAAATAACTTATTTTTCAACACAGGCAGTACGAAGTTGTTTAATTTAAAGCTCTCTGACATCCTGCATTCGAGTTAGAACCGGCCCCTTGATGGCGATAAGCCCCACTAGAGTACCTTTAAAACACATGGATATAAGGATATCGGATTCCTTCGTTATATATGTACCTAATTTCTTTATGATGCCTCTATCACACATAGGTCATTATAGGTGACCGTAGACACTATAACCTATTACAATACATTTCTATCATCAATATACTTTGCCAAATGTGATTTTTATGGCAACAAACATAGTTTCTGTTCCCAACCTCAAAATTGGTTCTTGTTTCTATGGGACCAACTATGAAGCGGTCCTGTAATAAAAGTTTATCGTATTGATGTGTATTATGGAACCTCTTTGAAGATTTTGGGTAGCTAGAAACTAAGATTGTAGTTTTAATTTTATTCATATTATTATGATATCATTAATAACCTTCTTTGCGATATGTAGACTGCACGTCTCAATCATCCATGCTTACTGTAGCATTAACTTCCTAAGATAGATCACTAGCGCAGTGTGTGAGCAAGAATGACGTATCACATCGTGAAATCTTAACTCGACAGCGGATAGTAGTGTTGCACGATTCGATCCGATACTTAACAGTATCGATACCACACGATACGCTACTTCGATATTTTGGACGGATACAAACGAATATGATACAAAAGTACCGGTATCGGAATGAATGAATCGTATCTTGCCATGTTGCCATAAATTGCAATTTGAAAGAATTACAAAAGGAGCACCAAAGTGGGTATTCCTGGAATTTTATCTAGACTTTTAAAGGGATTGATAGACACGATACGATACTTACGCTTGTACCGATATGAATACGCAAATATTTTGCATACCAGAAGACTATACGACACAATTCGTTATTTGTAAAATCGAATCGAAACCATTCGAAACGATCCTAGAATTGTATCGCATAGTTGCGATTCGGATCGATACAAATGCAAATGTATCGTGCATCCTTATTGGACGGCGGATAAAACCGATTATTTTTCAATGCGGTCCATCCTTGGCTTGAATAGAGGAGTTATTTAGCTCAGAGCTCTGACTACTGCGGTTCAGCTGTTAATCTGAATGTTAATAATAATTGGTTAAAATCCTGATTTCCTGTAGTATGTGTGATTGTGATCGGATTGTTATTTGTTTGGTATTTATAACTGATCTTTTGCGTGTTTATGACTTCTTTCTTGTACCGTCGAATTACACCGCATACCATTACTTTATACTTATTTTGATAATTTGTTCGAATGTTTTGATTAGGTATTGCTTGTGTATTTTTTATTACTGACATACTTGGGATTTATGGGATTGTATGATTCGTTCGCTTATTTATCAGTTCGTGATTGCAATTCAATTAAGAAGATTCTATAATGTGATTATCTATAGACTGCTATACGTAATTCTTCAGAAACAATCATAGTAGTTACCTAAAGGAAAATATTTCGATTTCATCACTAACAAAGTAACAATAACTTCCTCAACGTAAACAATAACGGCAATTATACCATTTAATTTTGATTTCCCACGGCCGCTTTCGTGAGCGCAATAAAAAAAAAGAAAACAGCATTATGTCCGCTTTAATAACCTTATTAAAAATATCAGTTGTCTGCCAAATGTCAAACAGTGAAGACGTATTGTGATCACTTTGTCTAATCACGGAATAAATAGTACGTACTACAGAAGGTCAGGTTCACACACTGAGTAAAATCACACATAGACAGACACACTTCGCGTAAACTATATTCGAATTCAGTAAACTCGGGGTATGGCACAGAATACATAATAGTGGTAATGGTCAACATCTGGAAAAAAACAAAGTCAATGTCTTAGATACGTGACGTACATGCATGAATTTAAAGACAAAACAAGGTGCAAAATACAAAAAAAAAATGTATAGTTTGAGTCTCCACATCTATGTACATAATCATAATGTGCGTATGCCAGTTTTCACTCGCTGTATGGAGCTGACCTTCTGTAGGTTCTCTCTACTCTCTGGTCTAATAGCGATTTGTATCACGTAACGCACGCATTTAGCGTAAATGTTGTAATACTTCTTCGTCAGAAAGTGTTCCTAATGTCCTTGCTTTCTCCGTTTAGAGCCCACTGGAGTTCACTTTCTATGGTGTACTGAAAACTGTCGTTTTATTTCTAGGTAAATGCTGTTTGTTTATGTCATTATCATTTACATTTTTAAGGTTATTGGCGAATGGTGAAACTGAAACGTCAAAATGGTGTCAATGTCTTGATGCATAGGTGTGTCATTGTATGCCGTGTTTGGTCGGTCTCATATTTATGTATATGTCCTGTAATGTATTGCCTCTTATTTGTTGAATGACATTATTTTCTGATTTAACTTTCAGCAGGCACATTATTTTGTGTAATTTATGTCTCTGTTTTCGGAGCAGTGGTGATAACTGCTCTCAAAACGGTAAAGTGAAGATGTGACATGATGACATCCACCAGCACACCACAAGCCCCTCTAGTGGTATAAGTTACTTATCCTTAACCATGATATTAACTTTTTCGATCAATGCTAACGTGTTTATGTAACCTGTTTTAAGTATGAAATTATACTTGAAGTTGTACTGGGGCAAGTTTACCTACAGCAAGTTGAGTTCTTCTACGACCTTGTGGGTATTAAGTCTTCTCAAGATATAGGTTATTC
Source organism: Standfussiana lucernea (assembly GCA_964057025.1). Taxonomy (NCBI): domain Eukaryota; kingdom Metazoa; phylum Arthropoda; class Insecta; order Lepidoptera; family Noctuidae; genus Standfussiana; species Standfussiana lucernea. Next base: position 14,481,163 of record OZ059794.1, read on the forward strand.
AGAATGCTTGAAAATAAATTCAGTGGTATATTATATTGGTATATAGCTCTAAAATTAATTCAGTGGTAAGAGTGAGAAATTGAGAATCGATTTAATGAAAAACTTCATCTTACTTCTAAATTACTTTTATAGATGTGAAAGTTTGTCAGGATGTTTGTTACTCTTTCACGCAAAAACGATTTGGATGAAATATGGCACACAGATAGTTTATAACCCGGATTAACTCAAAGGATACTTTTTATCCAAGTAGAATAATCCCGTGTGATAGTTACCAAACCCCACGTGGGCGAAACCGCGGGCATAAGCTAGTTATCCAGGTCATATTAAATTCTTTCTGGCGGTGAAATGATAAAACTAGCTTATCCTATATAAGTAGATAAATATGTATAACAAGACCCAACGAGATGCGTAAAGTAAAATGAACTTTAATAACTATGATAGTTACGGTACCTGTTTTAGAAGGGAAACCAAATCAAACATTACGTAAACAAACATAATATTTATTAACAAGCACCGGATTTCCGAGCAGAGCCACGGTAATAACTAGTTAAATTAATAAACCAAAGTAGCATAACATGTATTTTTGATAAGTGGGAAGAAGCTTATGAACAAGGTTCAACAATTTTGTTTGTAAACATTTCTTTTACAAATAGGCAAAGTTTTTATTCATAACATTGGCTGTATAAAACTATAATAAGTCATGATGCAACTAAAAAAATACTTACAGGTGCTTAGTTGGGGGAGGCGTCTGCTAACTTACGTGTTGCGGTCGCGAATCATATTTTATTTAACATTAACGTTTTAAAATTGACGAAATTAAGTAACGAAATACAGACCTACGTCAAATAAACCTTTTATTAAAAGGTATTTAAGAAAAAAAAAAACAATGTAATGAAAATAATTTTAGTCTAACCACAGAATACATGTCCACGAGTACAAGTCCAACTCAAAAAAAAACACTGTCCTGGTTTTCTTATTTTTTCGAGTCATGACATTATTGTCGCAAGCAAGCGTTTTCATTCTGCGACTGCAATATGCATAGACCATACTTCTTGGTATATATCTCACGCTGGATTTCTCTTGGGTAACACGTAGCTAATACGAGCTGGTTAGTTCTTTGATGGATTTATAATAGGCCCATTGGATTAAAGTAGATCAATGGACTCTAGATAGGAATAGACCGGTAGTTTGTGGTCACGTGTAGACTGACGGCGACGAATAGCGATTTGACGACAAACTTAATTTGGTTCAAACAATGGAAAAAAAATAAAAAAAATAAGTACCTTAAATTGGAATGGAAGCGCTGATGAAAAACTAATTGCTAGCTTGGTTTAAAACTAAATATGAAATTGCAAATAATTTTTTTACTTCCAGTTTCCATAACTTATTGATTGAACCACAATTATAAAAATAAAAAATAAAACTTTTAAAAGCAAGCACAAATTGGCTGACCTTAATAACCCGATTACGGAAACCTACTCGAATTGATTTATAATCAAATCACGTGCCAATCTATATGATTGATTTGGACTTGTTTTAGTCAACCAATCACATGAGATTTATTAGTTGAGACAGCCAACAGCATGGTTTAGTGATAAACTGCAATAATTCAGCTCAATTCTTGAAAATGCTTAAAAATCTGTCCAGCTTTCCGCGGCTAAATAGATGTGAAGGTATACCCAAGCAAAACTGGTGTTTTCTATGGACAGAAACTGAATTGAGATGCATATAAATGAGCGTGCTTTTGCCAAAATGTACCAACCCACATCAAATATCTCACATTTATCAAGAAATTGTAATGATTTTGAATCGTAAACGTTGATACATTCATGTATATTTGGTTCTGATTGTACTGAACAGTAATTTGCTATTGCATAACTTGATAAATTCGACTAAATGAATACTTAAGAGGTTTTGGGTTGACTCATCATGGCAGAACATCCAAATGTAGTTAGTCTATTATACTACGAAGGCTAAGTACAGGTAACAAAAGAATTTAGTATCAGACTTAGAACCACTACGCTGCGTAGTCAAAATTGTATGGTTAGCGACCTGGTTATTATTCTCTTTCCTCAACTGAACTCACCACGCATTATCTCGCTAATACACATACATATTCATACATAAATAAGTAAGTAAATCCATACACGAGGACGTGTGAGGTTACAGAGCGAACAGGGTGTAAAATATTCATGTAATTTGGTGCTGTTAGGCCGCGCCAGGAACCCTTGGGTCAGTAGGGGATATATTACTGTTAACCTTTTTTTAGGTAGGGTTATTATTATTTTATATTTATATTTTTCGTTACTGTAATAGAATCATTGGGTAGTCAGTGGCGTAAAAGTCTGATAACCAGTCTTCTGAGTAAGACTACGATTACCCTGAGGTAATCGTAACTGATTTGTGGCAATTTGTGGAGGTCAGATAAGCAGTCGCTACATTTGAATCCGTTTAGGCTGGAAGCTGACTCCAACATAATTGGTAAAAATAAAATAGTCCCGAATCTTGTATACTTAGGTAGTAAGTTTGTATTAAAGAATTTAGGAACAAAACACTACTATAATTTCCATTTAAAATAGGTCCGACCGGAAGCTCGTTTAAATCGGTTGTACCTAATATTACATTTAGTTCCATGTTTCAGCCAATCAAAGTTGCTTGAATTTAATAACATAACATCACTCCTGTAGTCCCAGAAGAGTCAGGCAGAAGCACACTCTATTAAACTCTGTCATTTTTCAGTTATGTCTAAGTTAAGTGTCATCTTGGCGAGCCTATTGCTAACAAACGGGCACAAATCCAGACTTCGTGGCTGCTACTGAGAAATTTAGAGTGGAATAACTCAAAAACATTTTGCTCGATTAGGGAATCGAACCCAGGACTCGGACAGGAGCTCGGCAGTTGCACACGTGACTAGTTATACAACAACGCAATATAGGTACCTAACTGTTTGGAGTAACCCATTATAAAAAACAAACATTACACGAAAGCCACAACTCACATAATGACAGTTTCCTTTATTATTATCGACACTAGACATACACAACACTATGCTAACGCGATTCACTACACTAAACCAAAGGCACCTGTTTCACCGTCGACGATTAGCGAATAGCTATCGACTATTTTATCGCTCAAGAGACGTTCAAAAGATTGAAGGTCCCTTGTCAGAAAAAGAGATACAGTCATGTATTAATTGGTAATCGAGCTCTCTTTCCACTGGTTAGTCGCAGCGACAAGAGTTATGAAACAAAAAAAATCGCTCAGCGATTTGTTTGGCAGGCAAAACACTCGCCGAGACACTTTCTCATACTAGTAACTGGGTGCGAGTAATCGCTACACTCTCTCAATCATTGCCCAGCAACAAAACTATTTGAACTACGCACTGGCTGCTCGTTGCCCGCTAGCTCTTCGCTTATCGCTAATCGCAGACGGCGGGACAAGTGCTTTAGCTTGTTTAGTCATTAGTAACCGATACGTGCACGTTACCGTTACAACGTAAACGTATCAATAATTCAAAAATAGAACTCATTCATTGAAGTTTCACACTGGCAGTTTGATCGTTTACCGTTCATTAATAAGTATTGTAAGCTCATGGCTAGACGGTAACATTCGCACGGGTATCTTCAAGGTTAAGCAGCGTTTTCCAAGGTCGGTCCGTGGATGGGAGACCATCTATTACATAGCGAGTTTCCTCCGTGCCTCGGAAAACACGTTTAGCCATTGGTCCTGGCTGTCATTTGTAGATCATTGATAGTCGTAACAGGAAGACAGTGACCAGGAAGTCTGACAAACAGCAAGGACAAGGCATACCAAGGGGTGTTCGTTATACCCAGTAACTGGGGTGTGAAGGTCAGATAGGCAGCCGCTCCATGTAAAATACTGGTATTCAGCTGCATCTGGTTGGACTGGAAGCCGACCCCAACATAGTTAGGAAAAGGCTAGGCAGATGAAGACTAAGTAAGCAGTTTTGAACGTGGAACATTCGCGTACTTTAGTGATTGCGTACTAACGGTAATGTTTCCGAAGTTATACGATCTCCCCGTTCGAATCGGATATTAATCTGTTTCAGACTTTAATGGAGTTCTAAAACTGAGTGTATATTTAGTAATAATCTGATAGCGTAAGCTAGGTCCAATTTACACTGTCTGCCAGTTTCCACCCTTATGCCAGTTTTCACCCATATTTCTGCAGTTATGTTTAAGTGCCAGGTAATAAGGACGAGTTTATTGTCATCAACCGGACATAAATCCAGACCCCGTGGCTACTGAGAAATTCCTAATGGATAACATAACATATCATCACGCCTGTAATCCCCGAAGAGTTATGCAGAGGAGTACCTAATAGGACACCCACATTTCGCCTGATGATCATTCTTATCAAAATATTATAAAACGTCAAGAAAAGACATAATAAGTAGTGAATAACTTGTATTATTTGAAATTTTGTATAGTATTAGCAGTACACCACTGACTACCCCCCCTTTTTTATTTCATGTTCGTACAGTCCATCCAAAGGTTGTCTGGAACATATCGCTATCAGCGATAAGACCGCCATTGTAACCATAAAATTAAAAAAATTGTAAAACCGTTCTGTTTCAATTTTTGTGTACAATAAAGTACATTCTATTCTATTCTATTCTAAAAGGTGCACGGTTCGGGTTGGTCGTTTCCAATGGAACCGACAAGAAACACCAATAAAAATAAAATGGTTGCGGATTTTTGAACTCCCATTAAAGTTGGTTTTGTTTACTTAGGTCATTAACCTCGCGGAGGGCAGTTCCGCCGAATAATAACTCTCCTCGAATTTAGGTCAACAAGTGTCGGGAAACGGAATAATTATGCGAATCGAGTTTTCTATCCTATTTTCAGAGTGACAATATTATTTTTAATTGTTGTTGGACTAAAATACGTTAAATGTTAATGTTGTCTTAGAAGCTTGCAATTTATTTTTAACCGATTTCAAAAAAAGGAGGAGGTTCTCAATTCGGTTGTATTTTTTTTTGTGTTTGTTACCCCATATCTTCGTCATTTATGAACCGATTTGAAAAATTCTTCTTTTGTCTGAAAGGATATACTTCCTGATTGATCCCATAGAAATGTTATCAAAATCGGTTTGGTAGTTTGGTTTTTAAATCAAAATATCTGGTAAAAATATGAATCAAAGTTAAAGAAATTGCGAAATTGATAGTTGACAAGGCTTTGTGTGTGATACGATAACTAAACAGGGTACAAAAAACACAAAAAAAATGAAAATAACTTTAATAAAAATCAACGAAACAAACAATAGTCACCGACTTCCGAAAGTAAAGTTATTTTCCATTATTTTTAGTGATTTTTTGGAAGTCGGTTATTTTTTTGAAAAAAAGTATTTTTTAACAGTTTGACACACTAATTACATTAATTTGCTGTGTTTGTTTGAATGATAGATGTGATTTGTACTAAAGTTTAACTTGATAATCAAATCGTTTATCTATCAAGTTCCCTGAGCATTAAAAAAACAATGTGAATAAAAGGCATTTCAGCGCAGCATTATTGAATTATCAACGTTTATTTAAAAAAATCTTTTTGTGAATGTAAATGTTAATTAAAATGATTATCATAAAGCCTTATAAAGGTCTGACAGTGACAAATGTGTGACTTTAACTCAACTCAGACCTTACGAAGGTCGCATTATGAGCGTTAATTCGTTTTACCTTGTTACCCTTTGTTCTAAAAATAACGACAACAATCAAAATGTATTTTATAGTATTCATAATATAAGATTTCGTCGACAAACTCGAAGTCTAGAGGTCACACACGATACTGCTGGGTCTGAGGGCCTGGATTTTTCCATCAGGAAATTCTCAGTGGCTGTCGAATGTCTGACTTTGTGCCTCAAACTCAAACTCAAAGCATTTATTTCATTTAGACCATTACAGGCACTTTTGAATGTCAAAACACAAAAAATAAACTAAGCTACAGTCCCAGTCACAGGGCATAAAAACTTGTGAAAGTATTGTAGTTGCCCATTCGAAAGCGTAGATCCTATGGAGAAGAATGGGCAAGAAACTCCATACTTCGCCTAGTTCGAGGCAATAGACTCGTCTTCTATTATATGCGACATAGACATAACAGGCGAAATGAGGATGTACTGTGGGATACATACATCTCTTCCTAATCCAAGATGTACTAGGTACTCGACAAAACAACATTGAAGATAGCGCCTGTTTCCATAACTTATTAAATTACATTTCCTCTAACATAAATTTGCCTAGGTATTGCAAACACCCATTTTTTTTGTTGTGCAATGGCATGCCACAGGTCAGCCTAGGAGGTTGTCGTCTGCAAGTGTGGGAAGGGAACACCGGGGTGGTTTTTAGTCAGTTCGAGTCTGACAGACCCCTCCGCCCACCCCAGGGCGGAGGACATCCGTGGGGATTTTCACCCCGGAACAAAAAAAAAAGGAGGTTGTCGTCTGCTTAACCGGACTATCCTGTGGGTGCCTTGAAAGTAAGTCCTCCACTCAGAAAATGACTACATAAATCCCTAAATACATTTTAAAACAAATGTTGCTAAGAATGTGAAATACTTGTCACTCCTAAACGGTACTAATAAGAACGTGACACTTGTAACTGCTCTCGTACCTACGTAGATAATAAAAGTGACTTGGAACTCTAGGAAATTTAAATTTACATTGCAATGTCTCTAGAATAATATTTAAAGAATGATGGGTGGGCTACTAAAAAGTCTGGATTGTCAACCTTTTAACGAGTGAGATTCATCGCTGGTTATTCGTTTCTGTGATTCAAGTGAGCGATTCTTAAAAATAAAAACGAAAAACTAAATGCACCGGACGAGATTCAATAGAGTTATAGCATTTAGCCTTTTCATACATAATTCCAACTTATTATAATACTAGCCTTTGCCCGCGACTTCGTACGTCGTTAAAAACATCATTTATGTGGTAAAATGTAGCCTATATTTTAAGATAGGCATCTAGCAGTAGAGCGGTGAAAACTGCGTTCAAATCCATGCAGTAGTTTTTGCGTGATGCGCGTACAAACATACAAACAGAAATACAGACAAACATTCTAAAAACTGTTGTTTTGGCTTCTGTTGCTCTTATAAAACCCATCATATATTTTTATTTTCAATATTGTCAATGTCGGCCTGTTACAATTTTATTATATATAAAGATTATATTGTCCCACTGCACTGGAACACAAGTTAATAAAAGAGTGATGAATATATACATACATGTTGATGGATGGAGATGGAAAGGAAGACCAAAGATATGATGGATGGATTGTGTGAGGAGTTTGAAGGAAAACGATTGACATCCGACCACAAATAACATGGCACAAGGGAACAGGGGATAGACCTCTTCTCGTACAGAGAAGACAAGAAAATCAATCATCACGCTTGTTTACTGCGCGTTGGCGTTTTCAGTCTTAATAATAATCAAATAAGGTTGCCTTTCGATATTTTTTCTTCACCGATCATCATCATCTACCCTCGTCCCATTCTACTTGGGGTCGGCGCAACCCTGTCAAGGGTCCTTTAGCATTCAAACAATATTATCAACCTGCCTGCTAAAAACCAGTTCCTCTGGATCTAAGCAGTTTCATATAGTTTCTATTTTAGCTCGATAGGAAATGCTTGGCTCCGGTCACGTGAAATCTACTAACGATTTCTAGTTTGGTTGTTTGTGATTCTGTTTGTTTATAATAAAATATACTCTTTATCTTTCCTGACTATATTTCTTATTTGTCCCTACATAAATGTGTGTGTGTGTCATGTGTTATTGGGTTTTTCCATCAGGAATTTTTGAGTAGCAGCCAAGGAGTTTGGATGTGTGCCAGGTTTAGGCAATAGGCTGGTCCCCTATTATATGGGACTTAAACATAACTGGCGAAATGTGGGTGTCCTATTAGGTACATCTTTGCCTAACCCCTCTGGGATTACAGAGGCGTAATGTTATGTTATAATGTCGACCGATCAAATGATTTCTCGAAAATGAACTACTTTTCTTCGCTTACTTCTTTAATTTGTTGCTGGAACTCTAGGTACTTGGTAACTTCACTAACTACCTAATGATATTTTTTGATTTAGTTACCGTAGTAAACACAAGGCTTTATCGGGAAAGAAATCCCACATTAGAGAACTTGTCTAGTTTTATATTAACTTAAGAACCTATATTATTGTCATTTGTGAACATATTATATTCTAGCTTTTTATTGTCCTTTAATAAATAAATTATATAGGACAATAAAGAAAAAAAAACAAAAGGAATATTAAAAATATTCAAAGTGAAATAAAGCTAGGCAGATAGGTTAGATCCGAATAGTCGACGGAGAACTCTGCCTTCATCACTCAACCGCAATAACTAATCGCGAGCTCACGCCTGATCCTCAAAAAAACCCTAAAAAAAACAAAAAAGGTGAACATTTATGTGAACAAAAACCGTCCTACATAGAATTGCGCAACGCTTTTTATAAATAATTCGGTGAAACGGACCTTTTTTGTTTGAACTGGATATTTCGAGAGGGCTTACGTTTGAACGGTGTTTCGACGGGTCTGAGCACATCGGCGTGTTGAGTTACACTTGTGTGTAACTGGGTTGAAATGAGCGATCACAACACTTTAAATCGTAGGTACTTAATGGTCGTTTATTGAAGGATTATAAACTTGATGGCGTGCACAGTTATTATGACGAATTGTTAAATAAAAGAGATAAAGCAATGGTAAGCATTCTCTATGGTTCGGTGGATCCCACCCTGTATATGTGCCAAATATTATTTAAATCAATTCAGTATTTTTTGTGTGAACGAGTGAAACATCAATCCATACATCCATCCATCCTTACAAAGTTTCGCATTCATATTGGTGGAAAGATGAGATTGAACTAATCGAAAACAATGGTATTTTGTATAATTATGATGTTCATCATACAATTACAATATGCAGAAGAGAAACCTGAAATAAATGCTTGCACTCCTAATAAACCATGCATAATAAAATAATTTTAGTTAGTTACAATATAAAAAAACTATTTTGAAAAGAGATTTCTCTCATTATGATGAAAAGAATATTTATTTATTGTTCACACTAATCGATATTAATTGTTAAAAAAAATTAAGTTTTCAATAATAAAATATTGGAGTTTTAGGAGGAAACTTGTAAAAATAAATATCGCGTAGGAAGAGAAACTTAATTACTGTTATGGATAGTTATTTGGTCGGAACTATTTGTATTTTATTTTATGATTATTCGATGTTGAAATATTGTTATGAAGTTGTTTTAATTGTTCGAACTCGATGTAAAAACGAAATTTTTAGACTATTATTTACCTAAATTGAAAATTCATATAAGTAGAGGTGTAAAAAATATTCATTCATTCAATGAAGTTACATAAAATTACCAACTTTTACTTTTCTATTGTTAAAATAATACAGATAAGTTTTTTGATAATATTAGGAACTTAATATTATTCCAATTTAATTTTTACTAAAACTTATGTTAGTTATCCTAGACAACTTTTACTTATCGTATCTGAATTCCACAACCCAGTTTGTGGATAGATAATACGAAACACCTTTTTCCTAAAGAGCTAAATTGCCCAAAATAGGAACTGATAGTTTCGTTACTCCACAATTTAATAAATACAAAATCCTAGAGAAACTACATTAGTAGCAAAACTATGACTATAAACAAGAAATTATCCGAAAAACGTTTTTTTGTCTTCGTCCATAATAACCCCGAAGTTATCCCAACTTGAACTGTTTCACCATATTTTACTGACTGAAATTCTCGGTAACGTTGTTATTTAGCTTGCTCCGTTGGCTTATGTAAATAACAGTTGGTAGAATATCAATTTAACTTGAAACGTTCGGCCGAATTTGAGTGGAAAACATTTGATTGCCAAAACTGTTGAACTTGATTTTCTGGGAGTTTCGCTAGAAGTTATTTTAATGCTGGAAAAGGTAGGAAATATTCACGTGTTTTAAGAAACTTCTCGCGTTTTATTTAGCACTAGCTGCTACCTCCGACCTTCATCTGTGTGTAGTTATTTTAAAAATATGACTTCCCTATTTGAAGCGGATTTTGTCTTCCCTATTTGAAACCCTAGTCTTTTTGTTAAATAAAAATATCCTAAGTTATTCCTTATAAAATCAGCTATCTGCCAGTAAACCTGTTTTGGAGATCGTAGACAGACAGACAGGTCGAAGACAAAAATTAAGAAAAAATCTTGTCATACGTAGGTACCGTACTTTCATATACTCGTATATACTCGTATGTATTCAGAACAGTTAAAAACATAAAACAGTTAAAACAGTTCAAAAAGCAGTTATTTTGAAAATACAAACAGACACTTCAATTTTATTTATTCTAATAGATTAGAACCTTTTAAATTTTGATTTCTATAGAGAGAGAAAAGTCCTGATTTACAAAACGCAGCATAAAGACACGATCATGCAAATATTCATGGTAGATGACGGCAAAAATCCCATTCATCACCCCAAAAGCAAAACCTACATGCTTTTCAATGAAATGATGGATGGGGTTCGCTTTATACATAGCTATAATTATGTATATGGCAGCGTAATGGCGAACAAATTCACAAAATATGCTTACTATACCCAATACGATACCGCTTGATAAGTCCTTGACCCTTGGTAAGGTTGGCAGAGTTGGGACTTTTCTTTAATTTGTTCAATAACTTATGTGATAACGTAAATTGGTACTATACCACGGTAAATGAAAATGGAATCATAATTCCTTTCAGAACCCTACGACTCAGACCCGATGCCTACGAGTTTTCCTCATCGGTTATTGGTATAACAGATTCCACATTTATCACTTTTTCCTGAAAGATTTTTGCCGCAGTGTTACGTCACAAATGAAAACGGATTTACCGTTGCCAAGGTGGAAAGAGTGACTTATTGCTGGCAAAGATACTAACACAATGAATGGGTTAATAGTCTTACATCTTACTACTTCATTAAATGCGAAAGTTTGTGATGATGGATGGATGAATGTTTTTTACTCTTTCACGCAACAACTACTGTACGGACTTGGATGAAATTTGGCACACAGGTAGTTTATAGCCTGGATTAACACATATGATACTATTTATCTTGGTAACAAAGTTACCGATCTCCATGCGGGCGAAACCGCGGCCATAAATAAGCTAGTTAGACATTATATTGTCTTCAGTTTCAAAAAGAAAAACAATAGAAAACAGATTATATGTGTGGGAATGTATAACACTGGAATCATATCCAGACATTAATCTTTCAACACCATTCAATTGTCAAACAGATAACATAGTAAAAGTGTACGAGCAAGAAAATGTATCAAGATCAGTGTTCGGTCTCTCCAACCCAATGTCACAAGGAAAAAACATGAGTACAGTCGCGGGCACCAACATGTATACAATTAGCAATTTTTAGAAGAGAAAAATGTATATTTATAGTATGGTTTTTGAGAGAACTGGAAGGAATGCATGGTGCCCAGGAATGGAATAGTTCAGGTAAACAAAAAAAAATATTATCACAATCAAAACTACTTTTCACTGCAAAAACTTTTGACTGTCTATTTGACCAAAATATATTTTTCTAGAAACTTATTACGTTGGTCTTTGGTGGATTTTTCGTCGCCCTTTTAATGTCATTTTTGTTGTACTGAATCAAAATAATTACACGGTAGGCTCGCTCCCTATTACATAGGACTTGAAATACCTGGCGAAACGTGGGTGAACTTTAGGTACACTTTTGCCTAACTCTTCGGGAATTACAAGGCGTGATGTTATGTTATGTAATTTAATAATTAAAATTTAAGCATTCTTCAGTAAAAACTGATTCTTTCCGTAGTAACTTATTTATGAAACTCCTCTCAAATCTTATGAAGTTACTGAACTTATTGGTGCTCGCGACTGTACTCCAAGTTTTCTATCGCAATAGAACAATAGAATTATTTAATGTTTTTCTTAACATTGCATTGGCCCGTTTCCCACGACTTTGCGACATTTTCGCCAATTAGCCGGTAACATGCGTTTAGTGGTGCATTGCGTTTTAATTGAATGCGTCAAAAAAGTCGTACGAGACAATGTTGCCATAATGTACCTAATACAACAATAGGTATGAGATTACTTAGTTACCTTGTATTAGACAACTTTCTTACTTGCTCGTGACGTCAGACAAATATTTCGGATTGTTCGAATTGTTTTTTTTTTTTTTTTCTTATAAAAAAACGTTGCCCCCACACTAGGAATTTCTCCTGTATCGTGGGTGCGTTTACAAACATTTAAACTCACATACACAAACAACCAGACCCGGAACAACTATCTGTAGGCCATACAAATATTTGTTCCGTGCGGGAATCGAACCCGCGACACGCAGCGCAGCAGTCAATCGCTCACCCACTGCGCCAACCGTGCCGTCGTGTTTGATTTGACAGTCCACTTTTGCTTTTCATAATGATGAACGAAGTCATGTAGTATATGAATTTATATAAAATTTTGTTCTTGAAAAATGTTAGTCATAAAAAAAATATATATCGTCGTAAGTTACATAACTCGGGCGAATTTTCAACCGACTTCTAAACAGGAGATGATAATGTATCCCATCGGCATCTATTTTTTCAAATTGCTATTGTGTTTTATGTGCCATTATTATTAGGTATTATAAGGCTGTGTTGTCCCACTGCAGGGCAAAGGCCTCCCTTCCCTTCTTCCACTTTTCGCGATTTAGTGCGATTGTAGGCCAATCCTTTGAGAAGGAGTCCAACTCATCCCGCCATCTCCTTCTGGGCCTGCCGCGTGCTATTACAAAATACTATTTACTTACTGATTATTTAATTCTATGGCACAGTAAAGAAAATCTTTATATAGGAATCTCTTTGAGCGAATAAATCTGTAGACGACAGTCGTGTCACAGTGAATTCTTTATTGGAATTACTCTTGTTGCGCGGTTCTCTTTGCATTAACTTATAACTCAGTTCTACTAACGGTATTTAATCCTGTACAGCGTTCATTAATTAATGTATTAATGTACATAAAAATGAAACTAGTTCCAGTAAAAAAAGTAAAAAAGGTTTTAATGTTACAGCACCATGCTGAGATAGCCGTTTTGCCTCGTACAGTCTTTTCTTTAAGTCTATTACGGAAAAATTGTTTGTCATTTTTAAACTAAGTCACCGTATAAACTAAGCCGGTTATTACAAAATAGATTTAATGCACTACTTTTTGAATATTCTAACATTATTTTTCGGTTGGCATCGTCTTCATAAATTAAGATTATGTAAAGAAAAACGAAATAAAAACATGATTATTATTTAAATGGATAGGTAGTTATGCAGTTTTGAGGATCAACAAAGAGAAGACAACAACAGTTTAAAATAAAGAAATAATTAAACACAAGGTTGTTGGCTTCGGTCAAAAAAGTCGATTCTAGCGTGACGAGTTTTGACCGAAAATATGTTTACGTTGAAAAACATAACACGTGTAGTGCCAGTTCAAAATAAGTATAATGGTTTTTGTGTTGAAAACTTAATTATCTTATTATTGGAATATCTGTTTATTTACCGTGCCGTTTGCAGCTTTTGTGTCAAAAGTTTGTTTATTCGTCTATCCATTTGTCTATGTGTACGTGAACGTCTATCATCGCGCTTTAAGGCTACAGACAAAGGTGGGTAGTCCAGCAAGAATGTAATCAATTTGGTGTGATGACTGTAGTAATAGTCATCACATTGCCCTTGTCCCATGTTACTTAGGGTCGGCGTCATATGTTTCTTTCTTCCATTCTCCTCTGTCAACCGTCATTTACTACTTTTTCTTTATCATTCCTCACACAATCCTTCCATCATTTCCTTGGACTTCATCTCTCTCTCCATCCATCAGCATTTATATCCATCACTCTTTTAGTCATGGGATTCGTTATGCATAGTATATTAATATATAGTATAGTAGTTTCTCTACTTACCCACATTCACGAATAAAGCGCGATCTTCAATCTTTTCAAGTACCCTTACGTCACGAATAGCAGAAATGTTACTGTACCTGTAACAAATAATAAAATAAAGGTCAATAACATGCATCAACATAACTCTCTCTCTTACTATCGAGTTTTAGTTTTGACCTCTGCCTAACCCGTTAAGGACACATGCGTGATGTTATGTTAAAAGGCAGGTACTACCTAGCTCACTGGGGGTCGACCCCTTTTCAACCTTATTACGGACTTTTTGCGATGTAGCCATTTTGCGACTTAGGTATTTTGAGATTTAGACATTTTGAGATTTGGACTAAGAGCGACGTGGTCAATTTGCGATCCAGTCATTCTGATACCAATTCCTTAGGACATGTGAAAAGTGGCAGACTGCAAGCTATGAGAAACCAAATTAAGCTGGTCTCACATTGCATGGGAAGCTCATACAAAGCGAAGTCAAGTTATACTGAATAGCTGACCCGCGCAACTTCGTCTGCGTTTCATTTTACTAAGGCTCCGCTCCTATTGGTCGCAGCATGATGGTATAAAGACTATAGCCTTCCCCGATAAATGGGTTATCCAAAGCTAAAATAATGTTTCAATTCGTATCAGTCGTTCCTGAGATTAGCGCGTTCAACCAAACAAACTCTTCAGCTTTATAATATTAGTATATATATAATAGCTTGACGTGTCGCCGTGTGTACCTATGTTTCACAAAAGACAATATTATTTAACATGAAAGACATACAATTTCAAAATGCAGGAATGCAACAGGTTGCAATACTTATAACTTTAACAGAAACAGCTGGTATTACCTCAAATAAATAAGCATGAAATGCATATTATTCGTACAGTAATGTTAACAAGAAAAGTGGTTTGTATAACATTTGCAAATACAGAATGGACATTATTAGGTATGCAACATCTACAGTTGAAGATTTCATATATTGCATAAGGCAAAGCAGATAGCGCTATTTTGAGAGCATTTCTTAACGTACCTACGTAGGTGGAATGCAGATACATCATGAGTGCCTCGTTGATCGTTGATTTAGCGGTCGGAAGCGCTAGTGCTGAGCATAAAGTCTCGGATTTGATTCTCGGGTGCCCTCTGAGCTTCGGTGTGGTTTCGATTTGTGCCCGGTTGATAGATCTAAGCTTGCCCGTATATTATGTGACGAAAATATAAATGACAAAATCTGAGTGTAACTGAAATACAGGCATGATGTTATAATGTTGACTAATATTTTAGTTAAATATAAAGAACAATAATAATACTTAAGTGAATGTTAGCAGATCCATGTTAAAGTAAGACAATGTTTGACAAATTCTTTTCATAAGCAATGCAAGAGTTGAATGCGGTCAATTAAATTAGCAACACCGAAAATAGCAATTGATAATGAAATCAATATAGACACTAAAATTATTACATTTGAAAAAGAAACAATGTCTGTTGGTATTGCGTATGCTGTAAATGATAAAAGATGGCATTTAGAGAAGCCATTTCCATACTTTTCTACCCTTTGCCAGGAAAAAACGTACTTTAGGTAATTTTGCATCCGAATATCCGTTCTCTAATTTTATTATAATAGTTAAATCTAAATGCTTCTCGATACAACCTGAATAGACTAGAACTAATACTTTGTAAAAGTAACTTTGTACAACAACACAATTTAACAAATGAAATAATTAATGCACTTGTAACGTTGATGCAATAATACTTTAATTAAAATGTAATTGCAATTACTCAAACCGTTATAATTTAACATTGTATGGAATAATTATAAATAACAGTCTGTATTCTCTAGCATCGTGACGTAGGCACGTCTCAGCTCTCGGGGGATTACCGATTCTGTCTTTATTCACATTAAGAGTAAATTCCCTCCCATATCCAGAAAGGCCGGCGAGCCTTTCTAGGAAAATACCCTGAAGATCGTAAATAATAATCTTCAAGGTATTTCCCGCTGCCAAGTTCGGAAGAAATAATCTTAATGGCAATGTTCTGGATTATCTGCTTCCCCATCCGATGGGTCCTCCTATTAAAATTACGAAAATAAACCATAGACTTCCACACTTTTTAGAACATTGTCTTTTCAAGTAATTCCTTCATGATTGTTTCCAACATCATGCTCAACATGAATGCAGATCATTTTCGCTTCAAAACTTCTCATCAAGCATCTGCCTAGCTTTTCCCCATCTATGTTGATGTCGACTTCCAATCTAACCGAAGTAGTTGAATACCACGAATACAGGTCATATTATTATTTGCTCTTATACTTCCAAGCCTTTGCAGTCATCATTCCACATTGCACAAACTATGTATCGACCAACCTTTTGCCTACACAGTAGTTTCTAATCTATTTCCGTATCACGACTGGCATAGAACATGTCCACATTTAGTTTATCTTTCATTTCCTTTACCAAGAAAAACATTCTACTGTATGGGATAAAAATAACAAAAGGATAAGATTCGTAGGCCAAAAATGTAGGATTAGCAACTCCTACGTAATCTTTAGCCACATATTTGTAGAGGACAAACGGACGATTATTTTAAGAACGAAGAGATCCTGATGTGGCTGAAGTAATCACGCATGTGTTGATAACCTCTGTCAAAGGGCGTGAACATTGTATATTGCTGGGTGCTCTAATTAAATTAGTTTATCTTTTATTGATTGGTTTGCCACGATATGAATCTGCAATTTACAATAAACATTAAATTGATTTGCTCATCTTTTAGTTCTTCGATATCTTTTTCAGTTGGGTTTATTTTAACGGTGACTGTGTGTATTTGTTGCTTAGTGTTGTCCACGTGGATGTTGGAAATAATCCCTCGGAAACATAACTCTGGTATAAAAAGCATTCTTTGACCTAACCCAGGTCATGGTTGACCTGTGTACTGAAATTTCATAGAGATCGCCGCTACGGTGTGTAAACTTAACAAAAGACAATATTAGTCACTGAATGTAACTAAGTCAACCTGCTAACTCCTGTCATTAAATTCAAGAGTCTACAATGTGTAACATAATAAACGCAACGGATCATGAAACTGAACAACATTTGCTCTACGAGTTCTTGAAATTCGCAAAAAAATGGACTTTATTTAGAATTCACGCGATCAGCTTATTAACATAATTATATGGTAACACGTATGGTCAGACTAAAAAATCCAAAAGTCATTGAACAAAAGTTATTTAGTTACATGGTCTGAGTCACAAGAGAGGTCTTGCGTTCTTCTTCTAATCGTGTCGATGATAATTTAAATTCTGTCGGCCCAGAACTGAGCCACTAGTATGTTTTCACTAGCCTTCAGTAGCGTCCATAAGCTCCTGTAATGAACAGGACACGAAAGACACAATATTAAGTGCCCCATCGTTTGTGAAACAGCACCACATTATTTTACACTAAAGGACTCCTCACCTGAGCAGGTTTATCATATTACACATTGTATAACTTGTACGCGTAGTTAGTACAAAATCAACGGCTGTTGGTCTAACAAATATTATTCCCATTGCTCATAGGTCCCCAACTAGGTTGTTAGTTCATAAGTACACATCGGTCATATGTAGTTCATAACAGACGTATGTACATATGACCGGTGCACGGTGTGCCGATTCAATCCCGGGCAAGTAGTTATAGCCAATTGAACGCAACATGTTATTGCGATGCTTCCTTCGCCTCTCGTTGCTAGTGCATCATGTCTATGTAGATTTATATCTGTATTCGTTTTAGCCATGCTAGAATACAATTTAGAATTTTAAAAAGATAGTCTTGATAGGACTTTATCTGTTTTAATGATCATCATTAACGGTCTCATACTCTTATACAAAATTATCTGTTTAATTACGTCTCTGTTACTCGTCATCTCAGCAGTCACCACCTTTTTAGCCATATCGTCCTTCACACAGTCCGTCCATAGTGTCGGCCCCTACTCTTCATACATAAATTCATATTCAAAACTTTCCTCGCGACATTTTCCTTATTCGCCCGCATCACAATCAGTACATAAATCTACATTGGAGAATATTTTCCTCATATTGTTATCAGCGACGACGGAGCGATAATAGCCTGAGCTTGACCTCTCCGATCTAAGGGAAAACGTAATCCCCCGGTATAAATAATATCAATATACGTAACAGTGAACATCAAAGAAACGACTACAAACATATATTTTATTTTAACTCACGCCTTTTGGTCATGGTCGTAGGCAGAGACCACAGAACGCCTGTGCTAAGTTATTTTTTTTTGTGAATGGCATCTTGCAGGTCAACATAGGAGGTTGTCGTCTGCTTAACCGGACTATCCTGTGGATCCTTGAGTGTAAGGCCTCCAGCCAACTCTACTAAGATCCTTATCCACTCCTTTATAACCGCTATGCTCACGTTCATACCCCTGTTCATACGCGCACGCAAATTGTGGGTACACATCTGACACAATAGGAAACCAATTCATAAGTGATACTATAAAGGTAACCGTTGAACTTAACCCAAATGAACCCACAACACACAAACACATCATTCTTCCCCGATCAATACCAACGAAAGCCAATGCAAACGCTTTCGTTCAGTATTCATCGCTTTAAAACTAATTACGGTGATAATAAACTGATTAATGACTGTGAAACCATTCACGACGCGGCCGTGGGGGGTGGAGCTGATTCCACGGTGACAATGTCTATTAACCACACTTTCCCCATGGATCGCTTTCGATTAAGGTGAAAATGGAAGGTCGAGGTTTGTAACGAAAGTGGGTTTCTGTGATTTACTGGTTAGATTTATCGGGTTAGTTCTAGAACTATAGCGTTGCTAGAATAGATACATTATTGTGGTATTTCTGGGATCAAATCGGTCGAATAAAACTGGCGTTCACTAGTGGCGGTACTTTCATGCAAGACAAAAAGCACGCTCTGCCCTTATAACCTACTACCTACTACTCTTGTTTCTGAACGGTCTGCCGTATTGCTGGCTTGCCGTATTGTTGGCTCTAGGCACGCTACAGGCCAACGCCAGTGACAACACTATAGTTTTCTTAATGTAATATTGATGACCATTAATTAGTAGTACCTATAATTTTATATAAAATGACGCACCATAATGAAGTTGGAAACAGAGATGGGTCGATAATAAATAAATAAAATATAACGAGGTGATGAAGAGGTCACAATCCTGATGAAGCTGCCGTTCTCACGGAGGATTACATCTGTATAAAATTAGTCCTGTTCAATGAAATCTCAAGACATCAGACATCATTAGGAATTTGTCACAACTCGTTAATTCTGAGATCGTTGGAGTTACATTCTTCTTTTATTTAAGTAAGTACTTTATTTATGCGTACTTCAAAACAAGTTGGTAGATGATTACGATGAAAATTCAACCGAAAACATTGGTAACAAGGTCTATGGCATAAGTGTTTTTTCGTGTTATTCGGTCCAACTTGTATGATGAGAATAATTCCAAACCACGAGCTATTTCTAGAATGTTCTATTTAAAAAACACTGTGAGCCTTGAAAACAGGGACCTCTCTTATAGCCTCGCTTTGAATCACTAAATGAGACGAATACAATTTACATGTATTTAAATTTTCACTCCAACCCACATACATACATAATGTTATATGAAGCGGAGTTAACCCAATTTTCCCACTCTGCGGTAGGTACCTACCAATATTTATTTGAAGCGAAGTGTAAAAGGCTGTCCAGTGAATTTGAAATAAAAATCGAAACAGGATTTTGTCACCACCCGGTTATTTTTAGTTCTGGAAATATTAACTGTTGGTAAACAATTTGTTGATGGAGGTAGCTGAATTTTAATTTTATTATTGACCTAGTATGTCATATCCTTCCAGGTACTCTTCTCCAGCGTCACCTCAAACCAGCCTTCGTGATGGGCGTCTAGATCATCCCGCCACCCCTTTCTAGGCCGGCTTCGGCTTCGCCTTCCATCCTCAGGCACCCATAATGTTGAAACCTTTGCCCAGAGGTCGTTATGCATACCGCTCATGTGACCTGCCCAATCCCATTTGAGCCTAGCCTTTTTTGCCTACGTCCGTAATTCCTGTTTTTGAGTGCAGCTTAGTGTTACAAACTTAATGTAGTTAAACTGAACTTTATTATCTACTGTTACGGCAAAGGACCACATCGCGCGGAAATCGGCATGACATATGTAGATTTAAAACTTCAAAGGCATGTGATATGTATCAACCCGCACCGCCCGTGTGGTGGATTAACCCGTTTCCTATCTTAGAGAGTGGGAACATTATAGTTTGATTATTATCCTTATACTACTGGAGCTTAAAATTGTCACATGCCACACTTATTTCTTTCAAAGGGGTTCATGGAGACAGAAGAGAGTTAGCTAGGTAGTTGACAATACTGGTCGCTAGAAGCATACGGATAAACTCTCTGTATTTGAACGTTCTACCTTACCTACCTACCTGCTTAGATGGATAAGGTCAGATGTACAAACTCTGTATTGGTACATATCCGACTTTATGGTTCTTCTTCAAAACTACTACGTAGGTATCTGTAATAGTCACATTTTCTTTATTCGATCGAACTGCAGTTTTTCGTACGATGAGTCGAGAGTCGTGAGACGGGTTTTACATTTCACCAATAGCTTCACGTAGTACATAAATAGCTTAACGTACTTAGTCGTAAAGTTGCAACTGGAAATTCAATTTCAATATAAATTTATGATCTCTTAAAATAATTACACTCACATTAAACTTACTACGCTCTCTACTAACCAAGCTTTAAATTTCCACTAATCCCTGGAGGATGAAGTTGATGAAAACCCACTTTTAATTAAAACTGCACACGGAGCAAATTGTTGAACGAACAGAACTGTGTTATTCCGGACAAAATAGTGCTGATACAATTCCGTAGCTCCGTTTTTGCGCCGAATTCCGATACTGTGTGCATTTTTATATTTTTATCCGGAACTCAACGAGTTCGAATTTTAATATCGTTATTGGATGAAACGCGTTTTTCTAGTGAATGTTTTTCATTGTTAGGTTTCATTCAAAGTTAATTAGGATTTTTTGCTGTCCTGCCCGCACACCATGTTTGGTAGCTAATACTTAATGTTCGGATAGAGTCCTGTAGTTTTAAATTAAAAGAAAAAGAAGTCTTCCTATATTTAATTGTTATAGAAACCCTTAATATTCACCCTTCGAAAGTTAGATGTGGCATCCTCAGATTACAATAGGTGCCTTACTATTATTTACATACAAATAAAAATGTATGTCAATATATCATCATCATATTAGTTTAAACAAAACATCGTTGATGGCAATAGGCTCGCCCCCTATTACATGGGAGTTACTATAACTGGCGAAATGTGGGCGTACTATTAGGTACACCTCTGCCTAACCCTCCGGGTAACAGGCGCGATGTTATGTAATTTAAAACTAATCACAACTAACCCTTTCTATTTCCACTAGTTTTGTCAACAACAGCTAAAAGAAAGTCAACACTACAAAACTTCAGGCCATTCAAGCATGTCAGTGAGAACTGACAAACCGATTGATTACTTCAAATCCGTGTGATTGGCTCAAGACTATTTGATTGGTTCTAGCTGTTGCATCTCATCGGATCTCGGTCGTGTCGGATTTATTGATTATTCTAAGTGATGTTGCATAATACTGTCTTTTACTTTTTATTTGTTACGCTCTGTTTCTTTTGATAAACTTCCTTGTTTATTGGAGTTTAAAGACGGAAGGTTAAGTTAATTTAAGTAAAAACGGTTACTTTTATTTTTAAGTAAAGCGGCGGTTGATGGAAGGATTGTTTACTTTATTTTATTTAAACGATACAAGACCAATTTAGTTGGAAGAGTTCCTAGGAGCATAACACAACATCACGCTTGTTATACCTGAAAGGTTAGGGCAGAAGTAAACCCAGTCTTTAATTTTATTTAAAAAAAAAACTTTGTCCTACATTAGTAATTTCTGCCAGACCCAAAACAATTACCTGTAGGTCATACAAATATTTGTTCTGTGAGGGGATCGAACCCGCGACACGCAGCGCAGCAGCCAATCGCTCAGGCACTGCGTCAACCATGCCGTCTTTATACCCATGTTCCGTCTAAGAACGTGTGTGTAACACAACACATTTATGTAATATGGCAGTGTAAAAAGATACACAATTAGTTCGTAAAGCAGAACCATATATTATTAATAATTTTTAGTTGCTGAATACTCTTGCTTGCTAAATATTTGCTGACCATAAGACTTCAGTAAAAATAGGCCATCCCACTGTTCTTGGCCACCTAAAAGGTGTTCAAAAAATCATGTCAGGAGAATCCCCAGAAAAATGTAAGAGGTCAACATAATTAGGGCTAAGTTCATCTCCCTCATTCAATTAATTGAAAATCGATTTCGAGAAGAGGTCCTTAGTGTCCTTGATTTAATAAGTTGCCAGTAATAACGTATTTATAAGACTGTCTCGTTTATCTTGAGGACACAACCGCGACTGCTGAACGTTTTTTTTTTTTGGTCCTTAGTTTGATTGGTCGGGCAAAGTGATATTGGATTTTTCCATCAGGAGTTTCTCAGTAGCAACGGAGTTTAGATTTGTGCCCGATTGAAGGCAATAGGCTCGCCCCCTGTTACCTAAATGGGACTTGAAACATAACTGGCGAAATGTTAGTGTACTATTAGGTGCCTCTGCCTAGCCCTTCGCGAATTGCAGGCGTGATTTTATGTTAGTGTAAAAAAGTATTTTTAAGATTTACTGTGGCGAAACGATATTACCTACAAAATAAAACTTCTTGTGCCCCAAAGCCTGGCTTTTAGCTTGGCCAGATGCTAAGCATTGACTTATAACGTTTCCATGGTGCCAGTTTCTTGGGCACATAATATTATCTGTTGATAGCATTAAAATGTGTTGGTTTATTGCTAGGTTTGTAACTATAGATTATTTTTATTTGTTAATGTATACAGTTAGTAACGAGTGTTAAAATCGTAACTGTAACTAATTTCAGATTGTCCGATTTTCAATGGTCAAAACTAATCCAACAGTTGTTGTATCACTCTGATATTCGCGATACGATTGTTAACAAGCAAAGAAATATGGTTCGATGATTTTTTCCCGTATAAATGAGGAGAATATAGTGGGACAAAGATATCACTTCGTGTTTTTCGTCCCGATATTGTTTGTCCATGTCGTGTTGTTTGGAAAACGTCTGCGTTTTCCCACACTTTGACGTAGACTTTACGTCTAGGGGACACTCTGCAGTGATTTCCTGTGTTTTAATAAATAGTTGTAACTGTTAGTGCGGGTTATATCATTCTTACGGGGAATTAAATAAAAAAAATGCCTATTTTAATGTGGCAGCAAATACTAGTTTGGAAATAAAAACTAAGTGACATTTTGTTTACAAAAGATCGTACAGATAACAACACTGGGATGTCCCTGAAGGTAATCAGAGGCATCTCGTGTAAAAGGGCGAGCCTGTTGCCATCAATTGGGCACAAATCCAGACCCTGGGCTGCCCGAACTAGGAACTGAATCCAGGAACTCATCTTCCCACTACATCAACAAGGCATTCCCAGTTCGATTCATATCATAAATACAGATATGAACAAAATAAATTCTAAGATAGTTCACTGACAATTGCAAGGCATCGTGAATTCAATTGTTGTACGATGTTGCCAACTCGTTTCAGTGTTCTTAATGAGTTGAAACCAGACGTTGCCAACAGTTTCAGGAAGTTCATAACCAACAACTCTACCGCTAACAACACTATGGAAACTTCCACGCTGGAATAAAGGCGCTCCGTCACCGGGCGCATTCGCCTGTAATGTTACGGTTCAGATTCGAGCAATACATCAGCGAGCTTACAGTGCGTAACCTGCAACGATACAAACTTATTTTACTACTATTGTGTGACAAGAGGTGGTCCTAAATTTCGTGACGTCACATTTCAAAATCTTATGTATTTAAGTATTAAAACACGAGAACTATAAAACGAAAAGCTTAAAAATATTCCAACTCAAGGTATGAACATGTAAGATTGCAAAATATGTGACATTACTGTAGGGAGGGGGGACTCTCACAAATGTGACCAGCTGTGATTAGGACGGGGGGGTGTTAAAAAAATCATAAAATCCGTGTGACGTATGGATGACCTCTTACAGGCAAATGTTCCTTCACCGGGAGCGTCTATTTGTAACGTAATGCTCAAATTCGAATTCGAACCTTAGATACGTTACATTACAGGCGAATGCTCCAGTGAGGGAGTGCCTTAACGTGAACACGAACACGTCTCTTTCAAACTACATTCCTAAGTCCTCTTACAGTCGCGTTACTTTAAAACTAATAAAGTTTTACCTACGTTCTTGGAGGAACTGCAACGAGCAAGGGAAGTTAGTCTTCGGAGATATTTGATTCTACCTATGTAGGTATAACAGTTTCTGATTCTATTATCATGATGTCAATAGAATTTGATTGCTCTGGTTTTGGCCTCATTGGTCTAATACCGAGATTGCGCGTGATTTTGGGGGCGAGATTAATAAATTGGTGCGAGATATCAGTACAGTAATGCACGAACAACAGTTAGTTTGTTAAAATATGTACCTCTTAATATGTCATACTTTTACAAGAAATGTAGTGGCAAACGAAAGCAAATTACCTACGCGTATATACATACATCTTATTTTTGTGGTTGGATAAATGTCTCTGAAAGTTTTTAACCGACTTCAAAAAAAGAAGGAGGTTCTCAATTCGGTTGTATTTTTTTTCTTGTTTTTTTGTTTGTTACCTCATATCTTCGTTATTTATGAACCGATTTGAAAAAAACTTCTTCTATCTGAAAGAATATACTTGCCGATTGGACTCATAGAAATTTCATCAAAATCGGTTCAGTAGTTTGGTTTTTAAATCAAAATAGCTGGAAAAAATATGTCATCCAAGTAAAACAAATAGCGAAATTGATACTTGACAAGGATTTGTATGTGATACGATAACTAAAAACTTTTTTGCAGTAAATAAAACCGACTTCAAAAACACAAAAAAGTGAAAAATAACTTTAGCTTCAGAAGTCGGTGACTTTTGTTTTATTGATACGGTTTTTGCACAAGTCGATTTTGAAGTCGGTTTTATTTTTTGCAAAAAAGTTTTTTATTTTTCCATTTTTAGTTGTAACAATACATGTCATGGTAGGTGGTAGGTAGGTGGCAAGGCTTATCTCCATTACAACTTAGCATCATACCTGTGGAAATTTGGGTGTACTGTACACATCTGCGTACCCCCTCAGAGCTTAGAGGCGCGATGTTATGTTATGAACTGGTGTAAACAATAGACAGACATGAGATTTCAGCAATCCCAGTCCATTTGCTATCATTTATTGAGGAGTTCCGTTGCCTATCTCCGAAGTTCTTCATCAGATCTTCACCAAATTGAAATGGAACCATTCCGAGAAAGTACTCTTCCAAAAAGAGAAACTACCCAAATCGCTTCAAGTGTGAAGAGTTCTCTCTATTTCTCCAGGATCCCATCATCAGATCCTGACTTGAAGATCATGGGACCACCTGGGAAGTATACCCTTTCAAACAAAAAAAAAACCAAATCGGTCTAGTCGACGTCGAGTAATTGGGGAACATACATAAAAAAAAGGTTCCGACGAATTGAGAACCTCCTTGTGTTTTTTTTGGAAGTCGGTAATTTTTTTGCAAAAAAGTTTTCTTAACTTAGGAGAACTCAAAATAATATTTTCGACGACAAAATTACATCTAGAGTACAGGAAACAATCTTCGATGACGCTTCTATACTTCTTATATTAGTGATCTAATCTGTCTGGGATACAATGACTTGGCATACAATTATAATACTAAAATTACAATACAATATGAGGAAAAAAACAACGAAGAGCCTTGACTCACTAATTGTATCAGCCATGCAAATTCGAAAATTATTCAAATAACATCGAAACTAAACATTAAAGTGCTAAGCACATTAGAAACGAAATACATAGTTTTATCTATATATATTATTAAAGAGTCGAAAGCTTTGATCCACAGAGTACGGAGACACTTCGCCACTATAGAGGTGGCTACGTGATTACTACACTTTCCATTTCCGAATTTTATAAGACCTGCCTTCTCTAGACGGTACATTATCTGCCTAGCCTTTCCCCAACTATATTGGGGTCGGCTTCTAATCTAACCGGATTGAGCTTAATACCAGTATTTTACATGGAGCGACTGCCTATTTGACCTCCACAACCCAGTTAGCACTGGATAATACGATACCCCTTGGTTAGACTGGTTGTCAGACTTTCGGGTCACTGACAACTTGTAACGACTGTCAAAGATCTACAAATGTCAGCAGGGATCAACGGCTTTACGTGCTTACCGAGACACGAAGGAAACTCGGGATGTTCACTCATCCATAGACCGACCTTACCAAAACTAACTTGGAGATCGACCCAAGCGACTGTTATCCACGAGTTCCTCATGAATTTCGAGCTCTGTGGTTTTTTCACATATTTTACACTTTTCTATCCCGTATTGTAAAACCTTCTTTCCAGCAAGACAAGAATGACAAACCAAGTGCAATTACTCCCAAAGTGACTAGTATCGCTACAACATGTTTTACATAAGATTTTCGGTAGCTTATGTCAATCCATAATTTTTAACTTTTCTATCGTCGTTAACGTTGAAAGAATTGCACACTTTGTCTATGGCTTACTAGACAGCTGCCACTGTCAACATAAACCGTATGTCTACTCTATGTGCGTGTGTTCATAATATAATAATTAATTCTCCTTGCGTACTCTTAATAATAAGATATGGCAGACGGGTCTTAGTATCCTAAATACGAATGTCGTAATTATGCTTATAATACTCTTAAAGTAGCGAGTGTAACTGTACGTCTTTGATTTATTATGGTATGATGATTTATCTAATGAGGTAGTTAGATAAAGTCGCTTGTCAATCGAGTTTTTGTTATTAATTCATAACTTGAACAAATAATTAATACTGCCAATAAATCTTTTAAGAGCGAATTTTAAACATTAAAATTGAACGCGATCAGCGCAAATCTAAAAGTCCAAGGACTATAAATGTAAATAGCATCAACATAATCAGCCTATTACATCCCTATTGTTGGGAAACAGCCTCCAATTTTTTTTAGAAGGATTAAGCCGTATCCACCACCAACGCCCAATGTGGGTTGATTGATATTGCAAGTCTTCTAATTTCTGCTTCTTTGACTTCGTACACTGTTTTCCTTTAGCTCACATGACCATTTCCTCCGCCCCCGAAGAAAAAATCGAGAGACAAATGACAATGCGATGACGTGACAGCGATTGACATTTTCTCACGAGGTTTTCCTAGAACCGGCACAGATTATATATAGACAATAGATTGGGTTAGTAGGTACGGTCCACTGTGTAGTAAGCCTAGTCCACGTGCAATGGTTTTTAATGGCTACCCATTTTTGAAGGCACGATCGTTTATTGTTTTTAGAGTTCCGTTCGTTTTGAATGTGGAGCAGTTGGCTTATACGGTGGTAGGACCATGGTAGAACAGTTGCATTTTTGTGTTAAGATTTTATTTTAATGTCCTCAGCTGATGTCTTGTAGGATTTGTTATTCTGCAAATCATAGAGCTTGTTTCAGTGTTTCTTATCAGAGCACTGGTTCATCTGGTTTAAAAAATATTTGCGATTTCAACTTGCGGTGTTTATAAAAACCAATTTACAGAGTATTTATTCCGTAAATTGTTTTTTTTTTTCATAATATTCATCGTTTATTACTTTGTTTTATAATAATTACCTATGATGAATCATACATGGCTTTTCCCACAGTTTTTTATATGCTAATAATTTACAGTCTCATTTTCTGTTTTTAGTACCTAACCTTAGTTTCATCAACATCATCCACAGCCTAAATTTACCCATTGCTGGGTATACGCCTCTCTTTACTTGTGCCAATCTCCACGGTCCTATGCCAGCCTCATCCAGGTTTTTCCCCCGATGGCAACTATATCGTCTGCCCATCTCGCCGTCGGACGACCATATTTCTTTCTCTGTTCTCGGACGCCATTTGATGACCGCCTCAGTCCACCTGTCATCACCCCGCCTTGCTAGGTGTCCTGCCCAACTCCATTTGAGTTCCGTAACTCGATTTCCAATACCGAAAATGTTTGTACGTCTTCGGATGTCGACGTTAGGATCTCGATCTACCAGCTTTATGCCGAGCATGGAACGCTCCATGGCTCTCTGTGCAACTCTAAGTCTGTACACAGCCTCCTGCGTGAGCGTCCATGTTTCAGCACCGTACGTCATTGTGGGAAGAACACACTGGTTATAGAGGCGGGACTTTGGACATAACCTTAGTTTACAAGACATTTAATTGTTGTTCACTCACGATTTAATTTTTATTGAACCCTAAAAAACGTCAGTGCCTAAACTATTTCAAGTTAACGTTGTTTTTAACGTTACGTTGCTTGGAAAGTGCGTGTTACGTGACTAGTAAAGAAATTGTACGAGCATTGCGTCTCACATAAGATATTTTTGTGACCACATTTTATTAGAAAGGAATGTTGAGCCTACAAAAGTGAAGGTTTAACTTGTCATTCCAAGCATTTGTTTCAAGTACTCTACATTCGTATAAGGGTAAGTAAGTAGTGATATTTTAGGATGTAGGTACACAAAGAGCATAATCCAATGTATCCCTACTTTATACCAGTATTATTATGTTTACAGGTGCTTCGGTCGATGCAAGTTAATACGTATCCAAAGTGTGTATATGATGTGTAGTTTGTGAAGATTTTGCGACTTGACTATGAGTTGGTTTTAAATTTTTCTCACAATGATGGCGAATTTCACTGTTTTCGGATTACTCCAATTCTTATAGAATTGGAGTAATCCGAAAACAGTTTCAAAATATAGCATACATAGTTATGTATATATGTGTATGTAAGTAGTTGCTTATGTAACATATTAGGTGAACTTTCTAAAGTATTAAGTGGTACGGGGGCACAGAAGTAAAGGAGGTAAGCCTACATATCTACTTATTCCGCAAGAAGAGTTTGTTTGGTTGAACGCGCTAATCTCAAGAACTACTGGCTCGAATTGAAAAAAATATTTTAGTGTTGGATAGCCTATTTATCGAGGAAGGCTTTAAGCTGCGATCACGCTACGACCAACAGGAGCGGAGCATCAATGTGACGCAGACGAAGTTGCGCGGGTCACCTAGTAGAAAATGAATGAAATAGAGTGTGTGTGTGCGTCAAACAAAATGTTCCAGTAAAATATAAATAAAATGGTTTCCCCAACCAACATAATAACTTACCATTCGATCGCATCATGATTTGATTCACAGTTCAGTTCGCTTTGCATTTATTTTGTTATACCGCTATTAATTTTTTTGTTATATCACGGTTACTGCACTTTATGTGCAATGACATAAGCGTTCATTGGCCTCATTACAGTTCAACTTTACTGACAGATTAGGGTAAAAATGAAGTTCTTGGAAAATTAAAAATTAACTGCTGTATGTTACAAAGCATAACACAATGTGTTTCGTGCATCTTTAGCAAAATTGAACGGGCAGAAAGGAGAGGTAGTTTGCCTTTCGATAAATTCATTTTCTTGACAACTAGATCAACATAATAGATATTGCTCAACTGTCATACAAAAAGAAAGTCATTCATCAAAAGGTACAATTTCCGTACTTTTCGGTAAAGAGTAATAGTTAGTAAGCGTCAACAGGATAATATAAACATGGGTATTCAGCCGCATCCGGTTAGACTGGGAACCGACCCCAAAATAATTTAAAGTTTGACTATGGAATTAATGCTACGGCTACTACTTGAAATTTAAATAAATATTAATAAGGGCTCTCGTGTGTACACAGCATTACGCATAAAATAAATATGTTCGATTAAAATATTCCAAAGAAATGTGACAAATAAATAATACGGTAAAATGCACGCAGATTAGGAGGCGAAGGGTTAACTGCCGTTGTGTAAGTTATACTATACATGAGATTTACTTAAATACTGACGCTAAATACTTGTAAATAAAGTCCAAAATGGTGATGGGTACTTAATAAAACATGGACATTATGTAGGATTCCAATGGATACTTATTTGATGGAATGTAAGATTCCCTAGGATAAAGAGTTAGGCCAAGATTGTTTGCAGAATAATTTTTCTGAGCCCTACTAACATAACAGCTGCATCATCATCTGCCTAGCCTTTTCACAACTATGTTGGGGTTGGCGTTCAGTCTAACCGGATGCAGCTCAATACCTACCAGTATTTTACATGGAGCGACTGCCTAGCTGACCTCCACAACCCAGTTCGTACTGGGTAATACGATACCCCTTGCTAAAACTGGTTGTCAAACTTTCGGGCCACTGACTACCTGTAACGACTGTCAAAGATCTACAAATAGCTAACAGCTGCAATGGACATAAAATAATTGATGAACGGTGAGTTTGGAACAGAGAGAATATTATCACTATTGCCTTTCAAAGTGGAGTCACTGTCCAAAGTTGCAAGTAAGCAAGTTCAGCTTAGTAGGAAGACAGGCTTTTGTAAGTAAATCATTAATTAAAGAATCACTAGCCTCGTTTAAGAAATGCGATCGCCCCAAACACAGACGATCGGACCGTCGCTTTTCGGACATATGTACATCATGCCTGTAATTCCCGAAGGGTTAGGCAGAGGTGTACCTAATAGTACACCCACATTTTGCCAGTTATGTCCCAAACCAACCAAGTACTCAACCAAGTTGTGTTTGTGTGTTATGTTTGTAGTTGTGTGTTGTGTTATGTTTGTGTTAAGTCCCATGTGCGCACGAATCCAGACTTCGTAACTGCTACTGAGATATTCCTAATGGAAAAACCCAATAACACTTTGCCCGACCCGAGAATCGAACCCAGGACCTGATGTTCAACTACTAATCGAACAATTATACCAAAACCCCTTTGATTCAAAACTTTTCCACTGTCAACAAATGAATCGTGTTTCACGTTTGACACATTAACTAAGTACTGCATAGTGATGGGCACGCATCGATTATCCGATCGATATTCGTGTTTTTAAAGCAAACAATATGCCATAGAATAAGATTGTATAGAAGCGAACGCTCTTTACCACGGAGTAAATACAAAGAGGAGATGTTCTAATGAGATTTCCTTAGGAAACAACGCGTGACACTTTGCGGGGTGAGGGGGTGCTAGATCCCGCCCACTTCTCTATTTTCCATCTACCGGTCAATAGCAAAACTATTCGCTCGTTCTGTCGATTTTGTTTTGTAGTTACGTAACTATCTCACACTAGATGTCACCAAGTGCAGGATGCAAAAGGGTCGTACTCAGAATTTTCGTACCGGGGAGTAGTTTTATTTTAAATTAATTTTGCGAACCATCTTGATGCGTATTTTTTAAATTTAAATTGTGATTTTATTATGAAAAAAAAAAGGTTTCTGATGAATGACGAATGAAGATTATTAGACTTTCTCTTATACAACATTATTTTTTGTTTACACCAAACCCGAAAAGGGGTCATTGTACTCATCATTTTGAACAACTTTTTCTATGGGACCAACCTTAAAATCGCGAAAAAAAAAATCAGCTTTTCCCTACATTTATTTTCGCATAACTCGTCAAAATGTAGGGAACAGCTGATTTTTTTTTCGCGATTTCAAAGTTGGTCCTGTAGAAAAAGTTGTTCAAAAAGATGAGAACAATGACCCCTTTTCAGGTTTAGTGTAAATCAAGAATAATGTTGTATATTTAAATGACTTATTTTGTTAAAAAGACTTATCAAGATGGTTTACAAAGGTATGGTATGGTTTACAATAAATAAAATAATTGTAGATAGAATATTTAATTATGTCCAGCGTATTTAATGTTTTAAGTACTTTCCATTTATGAGACAGCCGCAGTCGCGGGACGTTCAGTAAAATAATTGATTTCTAATTACGGCCCTGTCTTTTTGTTGTTTAAAATGTTTGTTGTTCATAGTTGACGATAGATGGCGGCCTATTTACAAAATGATATGAAAACTACAAAAATAACATTTTGGCCATTAAAGGGGCTTTAGGAATGAATGTTGAACAAATTTCAGCATTAATGTTATTAAAATATGTTAGTTCTGAGCTCTACATACCTAAATATTTTTATTTTCCATGACACCAAGTGTCGCCATCTAGTGTCGGGTAGAATTATGTTTGGAAACGCCGACGCTAGGAGATTTTTCTAGAACTATTTTAATAAATTACGCATAAAATTACTTACAAATGAAATGTGATGCCATCCATAGCGTCAGAACGTCTATCCGAGTGATTTTTACAAGACAAAACACAACACTTCATTCTTTTTATCGTCTAGCGCGAACAATGCTGTAAAATGGGAACGTTCACAAAATTGTGCACAGGACGAACGCCAACAATACACTGACTAAGGCCACGCCCACATGATGACGTTAGGGCCTAGTTGAGAATCACAGTGCACAGTTGCTTAGGCCATCTCCTCTTTGTATTTACTCCGTGCTCTTTACCTTTTATACCTACTTACAAAAACATAAAATGTTAAAGTAGGTTTCACGGCGTAAGAAATGTTCAACATAGTCAAGGATTTTCATTGATTTTGGCGCACGTTACGCTTTCATGAGTATAATCTTCCTACAATGTTCCCAACTATATTAGGACCGGCTTCTAGTCTAACTGGATGTAGTTGAATACCAGTATTTTATAAGGCTGACTGTGTATCTGACCTCTACCACTTATTGACTGACAAGAGTTGTAGGTCTGGCTCTACTTTCAGTTAACTGAAATTCTGACTAACCGTTGCGACTGTCGAAGATCTACGCCTTCTTTATCGACTTTAACATCATCATTCTCTTGCCCTTATCATATAACATACTCAATTAAAAACCCCTAGTTGGCGAGAGCCAGCCGCAGCAGCTCTAGTGATAAATAGTTTCTGGCAGGCGCCAAAGAATAAATGATTTTGGCGCCATCTGCGCACGGACCGCACAATAAAAGCATCGCTTCTGTGCGGTTTCTTATTCCATGCCCGTCCTCACTTAATAACAAGTGACACTCCATGGATCGGTTCGGTTACGGCCGCTTAAACAGCCGCATGAGCGATAATGGCCACTGTCAGTTACGGTCAAATACGGCCTCTTCATATTTGCATGTGAAGTGGTTTTTGTTTTCGACTTTTTAAGGGACCAAAGGGCTACCTGTGCGATGGTAATATTGCTTGAAAATTTTGCACTTTGTTGAAGTTAATTGTATTTTGTTTTGGTGTTTTTAAATTAGCTGGTTCTGATATTATATGTAGGTATATTAAAAACGCTGCGCACGTTAATTGAACAACATTCACTCATAACGAACTAATAATTAAAAATACTTTTTTGACGCACAGAATTTTACATTACCAATAGAATCAAAATCTGTTATTCTGTAGAAGATGATGAAAATACTTGACAAGATTGATTTTTTCTTTTCTATCCTGAAGAAAGTTATCAAACATCAGAATTGCTGCAATATAAGTAAAAAAACGTACTTTAGTTACGAAAAATAAAAAGCTTCTAATATTACCATAATTCCATAATAAAACTGCACTTCCGTCTCCAAACGGAACTGCACTTCTTCCATTTAATTTGCGTTATATGCGGTTTATGCACCTCAAATTACACAATACGACGGTAAAAATATACAGCATTGATCATGCTGTTCTATTTGCAACTTTCAGCCCTGAACTTAACGTCGCGAATCCAACAGCGCGGTCATGTTTCTTACGGCATTTAACATTTTCTTGGACAAATGGTACATTTTTCATTCGCAACAGAAGGAAATCTCATTAAAAAGGCTTCATACTCTGCGTCTACGTTCACCGTCTGAAGGTTTCAGAATTTTTTCATAACTTCAAGCGACATTTTAAAGCTCCAGCGATAGACGCTAAAATGTGCTACTGCAAATAATATGAGGTAACTGTTTAATTGAATTATAGAATCAATTTTCATTTTGTATAGGGTTTATTTTGGATTGGTAAGTATATGAATTGGTTACTTGAACTTATTTATTTGTATCTGTATCCGAAACTAATATTAGTTTATTCTTGTTCTTATTTTTCAAAGCTTTTTATTTTTTAACTGAGCAACGAATAAAACTTAAGGGTTTTTGAAAATATCTTCCCTAAAGTCGTTAAATGGGGGCGACATATTTGTTTGGACTTCTTCATTTTCACTCATCGACTACAAGTTTTATAGGAAACAATAATTTTCTACACGTAATCTTTTATAAATGTGTATCGAAATACGTGACCGCGGTAAAACCCAGTTAAAATAAAATCACCCAGTCACGTTGATAAGGCTATTCATCTATTGCGTGATTCGTAAGTTCAGCAAAAAGCTCTACTTTTCGACGTTTAAATCGCATAATGTTACGATAGTGAAATAGGTCAATTGGTTTGTTTGATCGCAGATGAGACATCTTCTAATGACATTCATTAACAACACAGCTGCTTTGACATCTGTCAAGACATTGTGGTTAGTAACTATGTCAACAGAATGTTAATAACATCCGTATTAGGTCATCTTTGTTTTAGGTGGCGTTTAGTTTTAGAACTATAATACTGCCTCATTGGTCGATCGGTTGCAAGCGCGACTGCTAAGCATG
Organism: Standfussiana lucernea; assembly: GCA_964057025.1. NCBI lineage: Eukaryota > Metazoa > Arthropoda > Insecta > Lepidoptera > Noctuidae > Standfussiana > Standfussiana lucernea. The sequence goes on from OZ059794.1 coordinate 14,515,761, forward strand.
AGGGAGGTCCCGGGTTCGATTCCCGGGTCGGGCAGTGTTATTGGGTTTTTCTATCAGGATTTTCTCAGTAGCAGCCACGGAGTCTGTATTTGTGGCCGTTTGATGGCAATAGGCTGGCCTTCTTCTACATGGGACTTAAAACATAACTGGTGAAATGTGGGTTTAGGTACTATTAGGTTACACCTCTGCCTAACCTCGGTAATTAAAGGCGTGATAATATGTTATGTAATGTTTTAGGGTTCCGTGTCTCAAAAGATCTATCCTATTCACACTTGTTCAATTGCTACTTCTTATTCTAAGTAAGTTATATGCGCCAAACAACTGCCAGAGTACCATTGAGAGTAAATGCCAAAGCAAATATGGCCACATGTACATAATAAAACTGACATAACAATATAGTCCATCGCTTGACAAAATATAAAGCATCGTAAAAGGAGAATTTTATATAAAACCGACGTCACACAATAATTTACGAGATTGGCTTGTAAGACAGGATATTCCCAAAAGAGGATAAAACAAAAATGACGTTTTTATTAATAGCTATTTACGACAAAACATTCGTGACTTGGATTAAATGTTCGCTTTCTCATTCGTGTTTCGAATATTGAGATTTGCAAGATCCGGATTGGCTGTGTAATGTTTGCTTTTTGATAGTTATTGAGGGTACAGAATTACGTATTAGACGTCCGGGGTTCCATACTTTGTGCTCTTTTTAACCAACTTCAAAAAAGGAGGAGGTTCTCAATTCGGTTGTATTTTTTTTGTATTTGTAACCTCATATCTTCGTCATTTATGAACCGATTTGAAAAATTCTTTTTTTATCTTTTTTTACTTTCCGATTGGTCCCATAGATTTTTATCAAAATCGGTTCTGTAGTTTGGTTTTTAAAATAAAATAGCTGGAAGAATTATGTCATCCAATCACTACTTTGAAATTGATACTCGACATGGATTTGTGTGTGATACGATAACTGAAAAGGGTTAAATAAAAACATTTTTGCAAAAAAAATAACCGACTTCCAAAAAAAACACAAAATAAAAGTGGAAAATATCTTTACTTTCGGAAGTCGGTGGTAAAAAAGTCAATGAAACGAACAATAGTCACCGGCTTCCGAAAGTAAAGTTATTCTCCACTTTTTTTCGGGTTTTTTTTTTGTATGGACAATCCGTCGGACGTCGTCGCAATGTTTCGTGTCGAGGTGGATGGAGTAACGCTTTTACCGAAAGGTGGCCAAGGTTAGGCCAAAGAAACCAGGGCCTTCCTAAAGCTCGTTGAGTCGACGATATCGTCAACATTTTCTACTTACATGACGCAAATGAAGCGCGATCTTCAGATTTTTTCAGAACCCTGACATCACCAATAGCAGAAATGTTACCGTACCTGGAACGAAGAAAATAAAGGTTAATAAGTATAAAGTATATAAAATTCCTTTTGAGCATTTTCGGTTCCCACTCCGGCCAAAGCTTTATTGAGTTTTTCCAACAGAATTCTGATGCGGCTGAAAACTGGCGAAACTAAGCGTTTATTATAGGTCCAACTCTGCTCACCTCTGCCTAATCCTCCGGGGAATATAGCCGTGATATTATCTAAAAGCTTCTCTATACGCGACGCAGAATTATAATAGCCTTTTTTATTTCAATACGTCGAACAATAAATCTAAATGGCCGGATATTAAAATGTTATGGCCACGATTTATTCAAACGGATACATTGTGTTATATCCACTGTAATAACTCAATTATATAAGTACAGTATAGGCCTTGTCAGTATTTAAAAAAAGAACTCTTATTCTATTAGAACTCCGTTCTGTGCTAGACCAGTTGTTCATGGTTGAAGTGTTGCCAGAGACGTGAGATCGATTGGACTTACTCTGCAACGTGATTTGACTTTTGAGTGAATGTTTTATATCGTAATAAAAATGCTAGTTAAAGAAATATGAAGTTTTTATTGAACTGAACATCTATTACATATTTTTTGTTACCTGGATAAAGCTGAAATGAGTGACTGTAATATTACCGTTTTCACTAATACTAAGTGACACCTAAACAAATGCCTAAATAAAAGCACTTTGCTGGATTTTTATCAGTCGGTGCTGTGAGAGTTGAAATTCTAACAGTGCAAAAGAATTGAAGAGTTCATGTTATTGTACACGGGCATTAATGGAAAGATTTATGGATATAAAACCTTTTTGGTTAAGGCTCCAAATTGAAGTTGGATTAGGTGAACGTTAGACTATAAGTACTTACGAACAAGCTAAACTGGTAAACAGTTAAAAAAATCTTGTTCATATTACACTACCAACATCAATAACTTGCAATAACTTTTTAACCATATAAACACATGCTTAAAAAGTTATTGCGCATATAGTAAAAATGATTGATGTTGGCAGTGTAATATATAAATTTTTTTTTTCAATATACTTCCTCGAAAACTGGCACTTATCGCACTACGATTAGGTTCAACATGCTACGGATTTCACCCTCGTGGTTTTCTTCTTATATTCCCGCACTATAGTGCGGAAATGAAAATTCCACACGTGGTAAGGCGGCTCGCCCCCACATACATTTTTATTTTTCATGTTTTTTTTTTTCTATTCCGTTGAATCAATTTGGACTTCGAACAAATTTGTACCAAAAACTAAAACCAAATAACTAAAAGTGTATTGAAAAACGTCGTTTGATACACGTGGGCATTTGTTACTGCAGTTCTCGGCTCCATAACACCCTCGCCTGCGGCCCGTTTGTGTATTTCGCCTCGGCCGCAATAACAAACTTTCCCCACTTATATCAAAATATACTAAACTGTATACCAATTAGCTTGTTCGACCGTACACTACCTATTTATAGAATTAGGTGTAAAATGATAAAAATGTTTGTTTTCCTGCTAGTCTATTTGGTAAACCTACCTCGCACTTTGCTCCACTTAGGCCATTATGGAAACTAGAGACTTAAAAGCGTTGGTACAATGACAGCAGCACTTATTGAGTGTCCTTTAAGTTTGAACAGGATTTTTAAGGGATATTACTGTGTGTATGATTAAGTGCTGTGTTTTAAAATGTTCACCTGGCCGCAGATGAAAAAATCTAATAAAAAAACCAACCATTTAACAAAGTTTACATAGTGTCAATTGGCACTGTCTGTTTATATTGTCAAAATCGCTAAAATCTGTAAAAACAGCTTTTTACAGAATGCATAATATGAAAGTATATGGGATATATTCAAAACAAAAACATTAATAAAAAAATAAAAATAAATTGGCTGTCGCGGTCTTTCGGTCTATCTGTTTGTTCCGGCTAATCTCCAAAACGGCTGGACAAAGTTTGACGGGACCAGACTAGATTACTTTTATTTTGGAAAAAAGATAAGGGTTCCGTGCAAAAAAAATAAAACCCTTGAAATTGTTAACAAAATCCAAATAGGAAAGTAGGTAATGTTTTTATAATACCTCACTAGGATGAAGGATGCGGGCCACAGCTAGTTTTCAAATTAAAGTCTTCATTAAACTACACACTGTAAGGACTGCTATTACACCGTGTATACTCATTTTCTTCGGTAATTTCCACAAGTTTCCAAAACGATATTCCGGCACCCATATTGGGATCAAGGGCTTTACGACCACGGAAAACGAAGGTTGCTCCCACGCCACAGATTCAAAAAACGTGTGCTGGACTAAGGGAATGTTATTAACACAAGGGTGCGAATCGTAGGGGGTTGCTACACTACACGCACTTTGTCACATTTAATAGAAAAGCTACAAACAAAAATCTTGTTAGTTTTTTGCAAAAAGCACGAGTTTTTCATTAAGACCTATGATGAGTTGTTACAGTTAAACTTACTTCACTTTAGACCAACTCATAATTATTTAGTAAATACAAAGCACATGGCCACGTGGCACGAATGTCACTGGACACCTAATGGAGGAAAGCCGCCGAGGTAGACCGCGGCGAAGGTGGTGAGTCAATCTGATCTTGTTTGCGAGGCGAACATGGCCAGATACCGCACAAGATAGAGAGCTTCGGAAGGAGAAAGGGGCGGCTTTTGCCCAGCCGTGGGACACATGATGGGCTAGCAAAAAAGAGGACACGACAGATAGAAGACTGTAGAAGCTCTATTTTGACAGATAAAACCTCTATTTTGACAGATAGAAGCTCTATTTTGACAGATAGAAGCTCTATTTTGTTCTTCAGCAAATAATTTCCGTCTTATGCATTGTAGAGTCAAACAGCGTTTGCACTACTTTTAAAATTAAATTATGGTGTACATATTTCATCCAGGATTTTATGAAAGTGGATTAAATCTCAATTTGTTTAAACTAATGGACACTACGAATATAGGAGCACTTTTCAGAGCTACCGCAAAGCTTTTAACGCTATCACATCGCTATCGTTATAAAATATAAGTACAAACTTTTAGCCTGAATAATAATTACACAGAGTATGGAGTTTTAAGTGTATTCTCACGAACAATGTTAGCAATTTAAACCTTCTGATAAGAATTGTGGCTTTTAAACGCGAGTATTAAAACATTACTTTCTTCTGAGAACGTCTACGAATTGAATTTCAGGCACGAAAATGACAGACATGGATAAAATAGTTGAAAGAGATGGATGAAAGCAAAACCCATAGAAAATGAAATAAAACAGAAGGAAAATGGTGAATGTACGCTCATCAACGTACTCAACAAATCTAACACGTCTATTGGTGTAAATCACTTTACCAAATTGATGATTAACGTGGTAAATATGAATGTTATACCAAAACGAATAAAATGAACAACTAATCTGAGTCCAACACAGATTACTCTTGAATTATCAGTGGGTAAAGCAAAGAGGAGATAACAAAAAAATGTGCTATGTTTACCTAAACTACTGAATATGTGAATCACCGCTATCAGTTAACGACTACGCTCACTGATAACAGGTGTTTGACCTCAATGAATGTAAATAGACCCAGATTACCAAACAACTTTTTACGGTGATGTAAGAAAGATGATAATTATTGTTTACGAGAATATTTTTTAATATTTAAGGCCTGTACCGAGTAGTTCACACTGTAGGAGATCGCTTGTAGAAGTGTCATATGTGGTCGCGATCCTCGAATCCGCAGTGAGGGAACGTCGAAGAAGTTGAGAAAGTTTCGAAGACCCAGTGATGATTATGGGTTCAAATTCAGAGACAGGAATGCATTTTGCTTTATTTTTGCCATTACTCGCAAAACAGTAAAGGCAGATATGGTAAGGAAATCAAATCAGTATGCTCTGGAGGAAAAATTCGAAGACATGTGAAATCCACCAACCCGTGGTGGATAACAGCCTGAGTTTTTTTTATGTATGGCATCTCGCAGTTCAACCTAGGAGGTTGTTGTCTGCTTTACCGAACTATCCAGTGGATGCCTTGAATTTAAGGCCTCCAGCAAGGGCAAAAAACTTACAAACTAAGCGACTACACGCTAAGGACACCCCCTGTGGGGCTCGGACCTCGACTTAGGGCGTCGCTGGGGGTTGCTGCCCGCAAGGGGACAGGCTGGATCTGGGTGGTATTATTTAGGTTTTAAATTAACGATGATAAATTTCTAAGTGGGGGGGTCCAGAATGATCTACTGAGTACGTGGTTACCGTTTTTGAGTCGGTGTCCCTTCCACCCCGTATGCCAATTAAGCTAAACGAAGTGTTGTATTATTTTTGCCGAAGACGATGAAGATGAACACTTTTCCACTCACGAAGTCATAATGCGAACGCAGGTAGCTACTATTTGCGTTGGTGTGGTATTATATTATTATTTTACGATTCCATTGTCAGCGTTTATGTTGACAATCAGCGCGTGGCGGTAAGTCGATCATCCTGATTGAGTGAGTGTAAACAAAACGGAAAACGGATTACAGTTTGATATGATCTGGTATTCGACACAATCTCACATGGTTAAGGCAGTTTGAACATAAAATCCCATCATGCTGTGTGCCCAAAGGTATCTATAGTACAGCCACATTTCGCCAGTTCTGTTTAAGTCCCATATAATAGGCTATTGTAGTCAACTAGGTACGAATACCGAGACTGCTTACTGCTACTGAGAAATTTCTATTGGATAAATCGAATAACACTTTGACCGGTGTGTTCCGGATCTGGCTGTTTGCTTATGTGACTTTAAATGTTTGTGAACGCACCCACGAATCACGATACAGAAAAAATCCTATTGTGGAGCAAGGTTTTTTTTTCAAATTCACTTAATATTTCCGACACTAAAATAATCAACCAATGTCTCTATTTACAGTTACGTAACTTCACACACAAATCATTATTTATTTATTACAAATTATTACCGCATAGAGACGTTTAAGGAAAATAACTTACAATAGGTAAGTATGTTATAAAATCTGTGACAGACACATTAATGGCCATGTTGTGTAGGAACATATATATACTATATTACGACTGTAATACTAATTTTAAGAGCCCTCGCAGATATGTGATAAACAGTGACAAATCTGTTTGTTTAAAGCTTATTTACGAGATGTTACTTTTTTGCCAGTCTTATTGGCTTCATTCTTCAGCAAATTAACTACCTAACAATTTAAATTATGTATCTGTATCTAATAGCCGCACAGGTTAAGCCGGTTGATCCGTGGATGGACATTCATACATACAAAGTCTCCTCCGTGCCTCGGAAAGCACGTTAAGCCATTGGCCCCGGCTGTCATCTGTAGATCTTTGGCAGTCGTTACAGGCAGTCAATAACCCGAAAGTCTGATTGAAGTATTAACTGGGTTGTGAAGGTCAGACAGGCAGTCGGTCTAGGTGAAATACAGGTATTCAGCTGCCGACCCCTATATAGTTGGGAAAAGGCTAGGCAGATGATGATTTGTATGACAGCCGTGTGTACAGATGTTGAGCTTAAGCATGTGTCAGCTCGCTCCATCGTCGACTCTGTTTCTGTCACCTCTGACCTAGACTAGATTCAAGAGCAAACCCATCTTTAATAAAAAATAAATAAATGTGTGCACTTCGATTACCTGTCTTGCAGTCTTCATTACATGATTCAACTGTGAGTATCGCTAATTACTGAAGTATTATATGACTGTAAGATCGCTGTTAGCGATAAGACCGCTCATTGTGTCTCCCTATGTCAATATTTTTTTTTGAATGTTATTTGTATGGTGGGTACATAATAAAGATCATTATATTCTATTATATACATATGTTCGGGTAAACATTCATAAAAGAGTCTTTTCAAGGGGTACTGACCAGATTGTGGAGGTCAGATAAGCAGTCGCTCAACGTAAAATACTTGTATGCAGCTGCATCCGGTTAGACTGGAAGCCGACTCCAACATAGTTGGGTTATGGCAAGGCAGCTGATGATGATGTGTAAACATTTCATTAATTCAAAAATAGCCGTCTTAGCAGTTTTAAACGCTGGTCAAACAGGAAAGATTTAGATAGAATTAAGATAAGTATTAAAGACTTCAAAACTGGTTTCATTCCTCTGTGGCTACTGTCTGTCTGGGTATTTTGGATAGGTAAATTAAATTAACCTAGTTTTTGATAGCGTCGGTGTGTTGTAGAGCAGAATCATTGACAAAAGTCAAAACTTTCGAACTTCTCAACAACATAACATCACGCCGGTAATGCCCGAAGGTTTAAGCAGAGGTGTACCTAATAGACACGTAATACACCCACATTTCGCCAGTTATGTTTTAAGTCCCATGTAATAGGGGGCGAGCCTATTGTCATCAACCGGGCACAATTCCAGTTAACTGATACTGAGAAATTCCTGATGAAAAACCCAATAACAATTTGCCCAACCCGGGAAACGAATACAAGACCTCATGCTCAGCAGTCACGCTTGCGACCACTATGCCAACTAAGCAATTAAAGTAAACATGATTAAATTGAATTAGCTAGGGAAACTCCATAGCAATAAGGCCATGGCAATAATCCCCGTATTTCCCCTTTTTATCCTTTCACAAACGTATATATTCAGATAAAATAAGTTTCAGAATGTTTCCAAAGGATCATGTGTTTAGGTAATTGAATCCAAACTACTGGTACGAAAAACCATCAAATTTTTGTCCTTATTTACTGGGATCAAGGCACAAATGAAGCTTCCTTAAAAATACTACTGACCTACCACAGATACAAATCAAAAGGTACGAAAACTGATCCATTTTCGACCTTATTACCCGCGATCAAAGTTCACATGAAGTCCCGGATAGTTAGACCCATTTCAGAAACCCCTTTTCTAATCTTGATAATAGCACCTAGAAACAATGGCCGAAGTTGAACATAATCATGCTATACACCATCCGTATACAGGATGTAGATTTTAACCCTGACATGCTTTAACTAGGCGATTGTACAATTCTGAACTTGGTATTTAATAGCTCCTTTAAAAGCTGGCTAGAGTTATTTGTTACTAGCTGTGCCCCGCGATCTTCGTCCACGTAAAATATTTGAAAAACCCTATTTGAATCGGATTTTGAAAACAAAATTTCAAGTTTTTAATTTTTTTGTTGCACGGAACCCTGACCTTTTTTTCCAAAATAAAAGTAGCCTAACTTACTCCTTATAATCAACATTCATCAGCTATCTGCCAGTAAAAGTGCCGTCAAAATCGATCCAGCCGTTTCGGAGATTAGCCGGAACAAACAGACAGACAGACATTTTTTTTAAATATGTATATGTTTTCATAGGCATTCAGTAAAAAGCTTTTATTTTGAAATTACAAACAGACACTTCAATTTTATTGATTTTATGTCTTTCACAAAGTTATGCTTTTAACAGCGATAAAGATGATGAAGTGACAAAAATGTATTCGATGGATGTGAGCTACCGAAATACATACGACGTTGTTGAATATAAGTCGCTTTAAAAACGATTTCCACTTGTGTCTGTGTAGTTGTGTATGTGTGTATAGGCCTTTTATTAATCGAGGTTCACGCGCAAAAGTCTATTGAGAGATTGTTTCAGGTATCCAATAGTTTTTTTTTTATTAACTAAAAGGGGATTTTTGTCCATACGGATATGCCAACCCCATCGTACCATATAAACTGTTTACATATGTAGTAGGAATACTACTTACCCACTTAATGGAGAATCATTGATTACGCATCTTCTTCACCAAGCCACACAGCCTCTTTGAGATAGTTGAAGTAGGGTTTGCTAAAATGATTTGGATTAGACCAACGTCCAGAATATTTAATTTAAAATCTCTAATCAATGACTCTTTTCCATTCTTGCTCCTAACACACTCCATAGGTTCAGTTGAAAACCAGCGACGGGCACTATTGCTGAACTGGGCCTATTTGACGCAGCCGTGAGTCACACAATATTTCTTGGTTAGTTTTAAATTTTATTTCATATTTGCTTTTTTATATTTTATATTGTGTACTTGTGGCGTGTGCCAATAAACGTTTTTTCTTTATTTCTTTAACAGCTTCTTGAACAGCTTCAATTTCGTTGCATATTTCACAATTAGGGGAATCTATCTTTCGCATTAGGACAGCTTTTGCTGATGGATAGTGTTCAGAACGTAGCCTTAGCGCTAACTTAACCTAACTTCTACTCAAACTTGTATTCTCGAACCAGGGCACGCGAGGAGGCTTGTTCTGAATTATCTGGCAGTAGGTGCCTCTTGCCAGTGACCCGAAAGTCTGACAACCAGTCTTACCAAGGGGTATCGTATTACCCAGTACTAACTGGGTTGTGGAGGTCAGCTAGGCAGTCGCTCCATGTAAAATACTGGTATTCAGCTGCATCCGGTTGGGCTGGAAGCCGATCCCAACATAGTTGGGAAAAGGCTAGGCAGATGATGCACTTGCAAAATTAGCTCATTAGCAAGCTTGATCTTTTTATGGTTCCGGATTCATTTACAAAGGGTGCCACCCTTTAACGGGATCCTATTACTGAGCTGATGCGCCAACTGTCTGTGACAGGGATGTATTTTTTTAACCGCACTAATTAGTTCTTTAACAAAATACCCACATCAAAGACTTCTATGTATCATGGCCAAGAGTAAAAAGTCAAAATTCATAACTCTAAGGATTTTTATTTTTATTATATTGTTGAAAACTTGATTAGTGTTAAAACCCGAAAAAGAGTGTGGATATATTTGAACTCAGTTAGTAGTTTTGTAGTTTTCATCGACTCATATATAGTTATAAAACATCATAAATCGACATAATGATGGGTTACCATGGAACCCAGATGGTTTCCGCAATCCCCTATCCCGATACAATCCTTTAATCTACTTGAATGGTACCCATGGGAAATTATAATACATTGGTTGCCAAGCCATTATTTCACGGGGCGTTAATAATATTATCGATCTAGCGAAATTAATTATTCATACATTGGTTTTGGTCATTGGACATACCTGACCAGTAATCCTACACTTTCGTCAAGGATTATGAATCTATATAAATATACGAGTATTTTAAATGTCATCAGTTTTGATGATGTCAATGTGAATGCTTGCTTATAGTACACGTCGAAAAGGACACCGTGATACAAACTTTTACCCATAGTTCAAAATGAATGTGTTTCTTCTTTCTTCACATTAGGCAAGTTGCTGCCAAACGCAAGCCAATTTAGTATTGAAAAAAATCTGATTAAGAAACATCTGCTGTTTCATACATTATCTTATCACAGACGTAATATTTCCACCCTTGGGGTCAAAAATCATGTATTGAATTCATGGCTAGAGTTTGTATTACATCGTGCCTATGCCAGACATTTTCTCAACTAAAATGTCTTATAGATACTGTAGAGACTTAACCCTTTATGGTTATTAAATAAATTAATGGCATATTATAATAAAACAGAGATAGATAAACACTAATTTCAAAACTAGGAAAGATAAAAAAGACATATGTACGTAACCCAGAGGTGTAACAGCGTGTGTCATGGTGTAAAATAAATCATTTTAAAGGAAACAATTACTCAATATATCTTGAAAACGCCTTTTATTTATTACACCTCATTTATGTCCTACGGGAAATACCATAGGATTGAAAGGTGAATGTCGAGTAGGCACTCAAAAATTTTTTCCCAGTCTACTTGAACTAATGTACGTACTGGTATGTAAAATATGACCCTGCCAACGAAGTGAATGAACTGCAATTTTTCCTGGTATAGCTAACACAAATACACCCCTAGCTGCCAGTAGCAGTAGCCAGCCATATTGATCCGATCGCCCTACGGTTCCTTAAACTTAGGGTAGTCAGCAACTATACCCATCTCCCTCTGTAATATAACGCCGTCTCTTTTGCACCCTGCGCTTTTAGTTTAGTAATGTTTGAAGAAGAAAATATTAACTTCCTAAGTTGATTCTGGTAGGTAAGTTCGTGAATCAATTTTAAAAGTTTTTAGTGCTTATTTTAGAATTTTGTCCTCGGAGAGTAACAAGCTAAAGAAAATAACAAGTTAAGAATTACAATATTTGAGTCTAGTAAGTGTTTTACATAGATAACAATACAAGAATGACTATTTACTAAATTAAAATATTACAATAGCTACCTCCTTTTTTATTAGGAAGTCGGTTAATTGCTGACAGGCAACGCATATAGGCAATACAAATATATAAGATAGTCTAGAAAGCATGATTTTCCCACAAGTGTTCTTCATATTACGAATAATTATGCGATCTAAGGTAGGGTTTTTTTTTAACCGACTTCAAAAATAGGAGGAGGTGCTCAATTCGGTTGTATGTTTTTTTTTTGTATTTGTTACCTCATATCTTCGTCATTTATCAGCCGATTTGAAAAAATCTTCTTTTATCTGAAAGGATACACTTTCCGATCGGTCCCATAGAAATTTCATCAAAATCGGTTCAGTAGTTTGGTTTTTAAATGAAAATAACTAGAAAAAATATGTCATCCAAGTAAAAGAAATTGCGAAATTGATACTTGACAAGGATTTGTGTGTGATACGACAAATAAAAAGGGTAAAATCGACTCCCAAAAATAACACAAAAAGAAATTGGAAAATAACTTTACTTTCGGAAGTCGGTGGCAAAAAAGTCAATGAAACAAACAATAAACACCGATTTCCGAAAGTAAAGTTATTTTCCACTTTTTTTTGTTTATATTCATGCCCTCAAAGGGGGTCATTTTGTATCTTATCAGACACAAGGCTTGCAGTCACATCAATTGCTATTGTTTTTTAAATATTACTCAGACGCTGTAATTAAATTAACCTTGTGAATTAGGAGCTCAGCTAATTAGCTAATTGATCTCTTAGATCAATTAAAATAAGCCAAGTGGTGACAAAATGGATGGATCACCATTTAGATGTACAAACTTAAGATTCCTCTTCGGACCAATTAGGGAAATTAGTCTAATGCTATGATTTTACTAACACTAGGTAACGCCTAACCGAATGCTTAAAAATATCATTTCGCTTTTGGAATTTTAACTTTAGACGTTGAGCTAAGTGTTGAAAATCAAACCGAGCAAGATTCTTTAGGTGGTGTTTGGTGTGTGAGAGAAAAAGAACATTGTAAAATTATTTAGGACGCCGAATAAGGAAAGTGAATCAAAATCGTACCCTGATTGCATTACTCACAGTAGGTAATGAATGAGTAATTTTATTAAATTATCCTGTATTCGATCGTAACCATTATCACAATATAAACTTGGATTTTAACCAGAATTTCTTGTTCGCACTATAAATAGCGACACATACACCACAAAATAGAAACAATATCAAAATATTCAAACACATATCTACCCTAAAACAAAGTAGGTACCAGACTATTTCTATTTTCATAAATTGATCTGTTCTGAAAAATGTAAGTACATGTTTCATAAATAACGTAAATATTTGCATGCCGAATGGTAAAATATGGCTGAGCATTGATATTTCACAACAACTATTGTGTATTACCATACCAAAATTCTATTCCATTCTACTCAGCTAACCTTTTTGGAACCAAACTTCATGTGTAAACTACACGACAGGATTATGTCCTCAGTTGTTGACTACGAACCAAAGGTCGAGGGTCAAAGGGATCCCGTCGAACTCTCGGAACGGTTAGAACCATTCCTAACACAAATATTTACACATTCGTACCACCAGTAGCGGGGTTTAAAGGTACACTTTACTTTGAAAGAGTCCTTTAAACAGATAAGGTGAGTAGGTAGGAATAAAAATTATGCTTTTAGTAACTTACTTTGACAAAGCCATTACAACCATAGCATCACTCCTGTATGTACATACCTTAGGGTTATGCAGAACTGTGCCGTAGTGTATTCATAATTTCGCCAGTTTTGTCCCATATAATAAGGGCAAGCCTAATGCCATCAAACGTACCCAAATCTCCGGACAGTTACAGAAAACCCAATAACAAACTTTTGTCCGACTTGGGAGTCGAAACTAGAACCTCATGCTCTGCATTAGAGCATGTAAAATGTGACTAGAGGAAGGAAAGTCAGGAAACGGAAGGATATATCTACATACGTATAATACCTACCTCATACGGTTACTTACTGCAACGAAATCCAAACAACCAATTGTTTAGAAAACAGTTACTATCGAAGCATGGCTGAATCAAGATTAGAGCGATAATCAGTATGTAGCAATAATTTAAGATTATTGAAATAAGTTAGAAATGTTCACGGCTCGATTAATAATAAAATAACCTAACATCACGCCGCTAATTCCCTAAGGGTTTGGGCACAGGTACACCTAATAGTACACCTACATTTCTTTTTTTTTAGCGTAGGGCACTGGCGGTCCGAGGCAACATGTTGGCCAGTAGATTATCTCGTTGTGGTGACCAAGTCAAAATCACCCTGTTCAAGGCGTTTTGTAGAGGTTTGTACGCGGGGGTTCTGTGGGTCAACTGCACCAAAATATCGCCAGATGTCTTGCGCATCCAATTTGTTATGTTTCTAGGATGATAATGAAACTGCCCCGTTTTTATAGCGCATCGGAGACGATTGCTCAGAACCGAACTGACGGCTTCCATGCAGTGATTCGCAAAAAAAGTCGCATCACTGATGCGTAGAACGCGGGTCAGTGACAATAGCATCCTAAAAACAGTTGTGGAGAGTCCTTAACTCCTTACGCCCGCATTCTGAGGCACTATGTGCAGAGAGTGGTCAGATAACCTATTCCTGGCAATATCGTTCTCTGCACATCCTGCCGCAAACATCTACTTCATTGTTTGTTTTTATCCTTGTCTTAGTACAACTAACACTAATTATAAGGCATTCTACTAACAAAATGGACCATAATGTTGCACGATGTAAATAAATAGTAATAATAATAATTTCGCCAGTTACGTTTAAGTCCCATGTAATAGAGGGCGAGTCTATTGCCATCGACCAGGCACAGATCCAGACTCCGTGGCTGCTACTGAGAAATTCCTATAGTGAAAACCCTATAACACTTTGCCCGACCTGGGAATCGAACCCAGGACATCATGCTGCAGTCGCTAGACCAGCGAGGCTTTCTATAGACAGAACAGACATATCTATAGAGTTGTTTTCGTATTTACATTATAGAAGGTATGGCTCGATTGTATAGATAGATGTTAGTAGTTCTCTTATACTAACAATAATACTGGCAGCATTGTTTCATTCGACGCTACACAAAACATCATACCTAAACATTCATTAAGACAATGTGTCGAAGGCCACTAGGTTAGGTAAACATCGAGACAATATTAGAACAAAAATAAATCAAAGACCACCAACCCGCACTGGCTTGCGTGGTGGATTGCAGTCCACTCACTCAAATAGAGAGCAGTGGGGATTTTATTGGCTGGTTTTACTATGAGGAATACCCTAAGAAACCATTAAATTATAGAAATGAAAACCGCGTCCAAATCTTTTCTTACTATTATAAATGCGAATGTTTGTGAGGATGCATAGAATGTATGGATGGATGTTTGTTAGTCTTTCGCGCAAAAACTACGTAACGGATTCGGATGAAATTTGGCACATAGACAGTATATAAACTGGATATATATGATAATTTTTATCCCGTTAGTACGATCCGGACAATTACAGAACTTCACGCGGGCGAAACCGCGGGCTTAAACTAGTTAAACATAACTGGTGAATTAAATATAACTGTCGAAATATGGGTGTACCTCTAATGGTGGGTGCAATCTGCCTAACTGTTCGGAAAAAATAGGCGTGATGTTATGGAACACAGCTAGAAGGCATCGGTTAGTAGAAAATGCATCAGTACCCATACCGGTTAGTGCGATGCGATAGAAGTGGAAAAAAATGTGGTTTAGGAAGTAACATATGTACTACATCTATTTACGATTATGTACGAGTATTCTCGGCTTCCGCGTGATGGATAAATGGCTTGTATATGATTGATTTACCGGTTCATAGTCAGTTCAATTTAAAGTGGAAGTGAAGCATTGTCAATTCGTATGTTAGGTCAAAGTGACTGGATGTCTTAACCTTTTGCCCGCTTGTGTCGTATTTATGCGACACATATTTCCGTGCCCGTACCGCTTGTGTCGTATTTCTGCGACATAGAACATGCATTTTTTCGTTCTATTTTTTTTCGTCCTATTGTCTGCGTGGTACAACTAAAACCATTATTAAATATTTACAACAATTATTTAAAATATGTCTCGTAGCTGATAGCTCTAAGTATTGAAAATGCTTATATAGTGTAGGTATTATTTATTTTATCGATTTGTAGCCGCGCTAGGGGCACGGCAATTGACATTTAGCCAAGCGGTCAAAATGTGGGCTGAACCAATTTGATTCATAAGAACGCTTGAAGAACTCGAACTGGTCTTTCAGAGATAATTTCGATATTAAGTTGTGTTTTTGTATTTAGAAAAGGTATGCAGGCATATGCAGAATCTAAGGGAACAGGATGACATTTTGGCAAATAATTATGTATTTATATTATTTCACAAGTTACCGATAAGCTTATGAAAGTCGTTGTAAAAATACAAAAGGCTTTAAAAGCTATTATTGAGAAGAGTTTAAAAAATATTAAAAATAAATGCAAGACAACCAAGTTTTCGCAGTTACATAAATTCACCTAATTCCAATAAATTGCCACAAAACGATAGACCACAGTATAAATAATAAAACACAAAATATAAGTATGCACCAGTTACCTACATCTCCTATTTAATTGTTGTTAATTATATAAACGAGCGTTAGTTACCACATAGCGGTTACTGAAACGTTACTTTCATTTTTATATGTATATATATAAATCATAATAAAAAGTAAACAGTGTTTTTTCTTGAGAAATCTTATACAAATCTCGATAAAAATTTAGATCGCTTTGCAACTGAACTGAACTTGAAAGTTTCTGCTTCTATTATTATAAGATTATCGAAATTGATAGTAGAGTAGGTATTAGTATTTTGGTTTCTCTAATATTTTGTCCTTCATATTGGACGTGAAGTTGATCTCTTTTTAGGATAAGACCCAGTACACCACAAACCACAAAATAGGTACATTTAGATCTGAGGCGCTAACTTGCACTACTAATCACTAAACGAATTTAAAATTTAATTTTGTCTGTATCATCTTCAAACGATTAGAATAGAATATAATAATTATACTTTATTGCACGCCAAAATTGAAACACAACTGTTTTACAATATTGCTAATTCTATGGCATCGAAACCCGGTTTCGTTCCCATTGTAAAACCAGGGAAACCAGGGTTTTACTTTGGGACCGAAACCGCTTTTCGCAAGCCCTAGCTACAATGGCAATCTTACGATTGACAGAAACAAATTGATGTTTTGAAAGTATAAAGTATTAAGTGGTGTAACCGAGCCAAATCCCAAGTCATATTTACTTAAATTATTTGTAAAATTCTTATAAGTACCCCACTTCCCGTTGCAATTAGTAGAGCGGGGCAGTGGGGACAACGAAATGACGTTTTTGATCATTCCCGTTGTCCCCACCAGTGGGGTGGGGTAGTGGGGACAACGAAACGAAATTTGTGATTATTCCCGTTGTCCCCACCAGTGGGGACATCGCAGTGGGGATAACGGGAATACACCGTAAAAGGTCGCCAAAGCCTCTTTCTATGCCCTGTGTAAGCACTTTATTCATTCAAAATATTATCCATTAACGTAATTGGATTAAAGACTTAACATAACGAGATTACGTCACATTTTATATATGACGTAACAAACCAACGGTTTCATAGACTAGATTTTTTGTTCACTTTGACATTTGAATTTTATTTTGACACATCACGCTATAAATGAGAGGATGGTAATATTCATGTAATTGATAATGAAAAAATTAGTCAACATTGGAATAAATGTGTTTTTTTCTTTGAATTATTATTTGCCTCTGAATACTTGTAGATAAAAAGGTTATTTTGGTACAGAATGCAAATATTATTATTATTAGATACAGCAGATTATGGTGATGCCGGAATTATCAAATAAGATGAAATTGAAAGTAAAATAATTGATGCAGATGACTTAGATGTGCCTGCTAACTTTCTGTTGGTAGAAACACGTTTTATGAAACAAGAAGAAGAATCTACGTCGTAAGTTGTTATCAAATCGAACAACCTATAATTTTAGACCGATAGACTAGCGACGTAAGCTAACGACGTTTTCACCTTTATACCATATCATTAAATTATGTCAGATGGAGTCCGAGCAGGAAACAAATTATGCGCTCAAGTCCACAGCTATTGTAAGCCATGATGTTAGAAATAGGAATTTATGAAAGTTGACCATGCAACATGCAAATTACAATGAAATTATGTAAATCAAAAAGTGTTAGATCAGGTTTTTTTAAGTTTCAGACGATATTCTTCGTGGTCAGACTGGTAGTCATGATAATTATGCTTCCTTGTTTGGTGATAGAAAGAAATAAAGAAAAGAAATAAATTTTGATTTAGATGGGGAAAGTTTGTTATTGCGGCCGAGGCGGAATACACACACGAGCCGCCAGGCGAGGGTGTTATGGAGGTGATAACTGCAGTAACAAATGCTCACGTGTATCAAACGACGGTTTACAATGCACTTTCGAAGAAATATAATAATAATAGAACGAAAAGTATTTTGTCACGAACTATTAGGAAATTAAATTATTTGCTTTTTTCCCGCGCTTTGCTTTCGCCAGGACAGGCAAAGGTATGAAGCCGCTAAACAGTCTTATATCAAAAATTTAAAATTCAAGTACTTTTCAATTTAGAACACAAATAAACGTTAAGTTGTTGTTAAAAGCAAATTATTTTATACATAATAATGTTTATTTACGATATTCTGTTCATAAACAAAATTAAAATTTTCATTAAATATGAAGGCCTTAAAAACATGCGCCGCTTTGCTGTGGAAAAAAAAGCATTCAACACCGACTATAGGGAATTGAACAGTTGTTTAATGTTATCAGTGGCAAAATCAGGAAAAATGAAACCCTCGTGTGTGATAATGATAAATGAAAAAAATCCACGAGTGTGGAATATATTGCATGTTGAACCTAATCGTATTGCAATAAGAGCCAGTTTTCGAGGAAGTGTATTGAAAAAGTATTTATTTAAGCGAAGGTTTTTTTAAAACGGAAGGTTGGTTGCTGAAGACAAAACATTTCCAAGATATTTGAAAGTCAGCTGCAAAAATTTAATTTACCGAAAGAGGTTGTAGCCGTACGCAAAATATGCACCTTAGACGTACATAGAATTGCGACACCAACCCAAAATAAAGCTACTAGAGTACGTTTTATTTAGCTGGTAAACTAATCCAAACATTATTAAGCTAGAAACCAGCTGAGAAGAAAGGCTTAAAAAAAATATAACAAAGATAAAAACACTTAAAAAACACTTTTGGTGATGTAACTAATCGTGTCAGAAATGATACCGTTTGACTCAAAGTACTGTTTTATTCCGATACAATTTTTCAGGAAATAAAGACTGCCATTGTTATCGGTGACGAGTCCAGTTTTTTTTTTACAATTTTATAGCCTGGCTAGCCTTGGAGTATATTTTAATCGAAACGAGAATTATGACCTTTGATTTGGTTGAAGTTTTATATCCTTACATTAATATTTTTGTTTGCGGTTGACACTGACTTTTCGAACTATTCTATTTTTCTCGACAAAACTTCTTACATCGTCTTCCCTCATGGTCATAATTTCCTTGGTTGATTAGTCTATGCTCCATAGTTCCCTACTATGTAAGAGAACGTCTACAGGTATCAGTTTCAAATCTCAACACCCCAGGGTTTCCGACAGATGGTAATTACGTTACTTTACTGATTATCTCCCATTGACAGTAACTAATGTTTTGCATATTATTTAACTTTACAAGGATTTTCAGATAAAAATCCTTAATTAATAGAGAAGAGTTTAAGGTAACATCAGAGGGTCTAGAGCAATGGCATTCTATCATCGGTAACGATGATAGAATTAGAATTAAAAAGAATAATTAAATTAATAAGATTACGCTGTCATAAGATTTTCAAGATTAAATACCAAATTTTACAAATAATGAAGCTTATTTTTATAGACACAAAAATAATTTATTAAATTGGCATGACTGTTCTATAAAGTCAAAGTGATTAAGTAAGTGGATAATTCCACTGAAGGTTAACCAGTTTGTGATATTCACACTATAAAATAATGGTCGCGTATTTTTATTCGTCTTACGGTTGAAAAGTGAAAATAGTTTTGGAATGAGTCCTACACAGTCTAGTAAAGACGCTTATTTGCATGTACAAGTAAGTAGATAATTAGTCATTGTGTATTGTTTATTTAGTTCAGTACATTATTCATACGAGTATGTCACTGTTTTATAAAATACATAAAATAAATTCTCGAGTTGTAAACTAGTTTTAAGAAATTAAAAATAAAAGTAAGATGACGACAAAATTCAAATGTTCCACATTTAAATGCAGTCAAAGTTTAGAATGTCATGCAAAAATCTAATTTCGAAACTTAATCGAATTTTGACTGCGATTTTTACGCAAACGAGTTCTATAAGTGAAATAAAAAAAATGGTTACGGAAAATATGGCAAGCCTCTCCAAGGAAAAAAAAGTTGCTCAATGATAGTATTTCAAAGAATACTAAAGCTATTATTAAACACATTTATCACACGATTAGCACTAAACAACCATTTGTTGTATTTTGCAGTCCAAGTGCGGAAACTAGCAAGTACCAACACACGCATTGTTCTTTTTGGCAAATTTTATAGCACCGATCAGATAATATGATTGATTGCATTTCCGTTGGAGCCTGCAATTAGCTTCGTTATACTGAGTAATTGATACTTTGATAACATAGAATCTACTTATATCAGTTAATTAGAATCTGCGTAGTAATCTATCTTAGGTTAGGTGGAACAAGTTATCTTCTAGTTTATGACTTGCAGTGCCTAGATTATGTATGGCCATCGTCAATTAGAAATCCTATTTCCATGTGTAATTTTCTTGCGTATAATTATACAGTACGAAGTGTTTTATTTATTTTGTAACTGGTTTCGAACCGCAACTGTCTCACGCAATTTTTCTCACATATTTTATAGATCATTCGAGTCAAGGTGATTTTTATAAGCTATAATCAGGGGCTTGTTTAGTCACGTTTCCATAGAATAGAGTCAGATGTTGGTCGTATGTAGTGCAGTTATTTATCACGCCGCTTAGGCGGCCCTGTCATGCGCAGTGCTACCCCGCCGGAGGTAGCGGCGATCCTTAACCTAACAGCTGATCATTGATAAACAACGCTCCCAGTAATCTGGCAGAATTCCAAATGAAGACAAAACAAATGACAATCAACAAACGTACCTTAGATTGCGCTGAATCTGGCTGCATGTAGTAAAATAGGAAAAACATCCACACAGCTCCGATTAGGAACAGGATTTTGACGTTTCGTCGCATTTTGTTTTCTTTTTTTTTATTAAAACAATTCAAAAGAGGAACGTATCACTGATTGGATCACACTCGTTTTTTTTTACGGGCACCTTCGTTGCGTCGTGTTCGCGTTTGTTATTATTTGTGTTGACGGTACGCGGCGCGCGCGGCCGCGCTCGGTGGTGCGGCGAGCGGACTGAACCCAGTTCACAGAATAATACAGATAGCTGCCGGTCATGCGCGTATCGGTCTTCGACACCGCGTTCAAAAATAGAACTTGCACAGTTCGGCCGACATCGACGTACTGTGCAGCGCGTAAGGCCCTCTCACTGCATTGTTCTCCTTGGTCAGTGTCTAGACGTATGCCGTAGTAACTGCCTGGCAACATGTTAGCCCCAGAACACCAAGGAACCGGTTCCCATGCGTGCGCAATCCGATTTATTATGAAAGTATGCAAGGGTTAGTATACGGAGCATGCAGATCCTTTCGAGAACAATAAACGGCTCATTGATGTATAAGCAACTATTATTTTGTTTCTGGCATCTTCAAGCTATTGTTGAAGAGTACAGGGGAGTTGGTACTCCAGAAAAAGTTTCAAACAATTTTCCAAAATTGTCTGTCTTTTCTTTATTTTTCTGCCATAAAGTGCCATAAGACTTCAGTAGTTTTCGCAACTATTGCAGTTGGGTAGGTTCACTAAGTACCAAATATGAAGCATTTAATGGAATTGGCGTTTACCTTGTTATGGGCAAGACCATGAAATTAATACTTTTATTGAAACTATAACGTTTTGTTTACCGTCTCTTTTACGTTTATTTTTATTACTGGAACAGAGAGTTGGCAGATTTTCATTCTATCTGCGATTTTGCGAAGTGAAAACTTTTGGCACTCGTCCACTTTTATCTGCAGAAAGTAAACTGATTTGTAATCGTACTGTTTGTTTAAATTTTGTAATTTCTCTATACGTCAAAGTCACATGGTGATAGCCACCAAGCAGCGCTGACAACACACGTCATGGATTGTACCACTCACATAGTGGAGACCAGTGTTCCAGCCATGAGATCGTTGTAAGCTGATAATGCAATATCAAATTGGTATGCTTTGTTCGTAAACAAATGAAACATATTATAGTCATACCAGTTACATTTTCCTTATCATTTAGCAACAGGGAATGTCCCATATTTCGCCACCACAAATTTATTATCTTCTTTATTTGTTCTTACTCAAGTTACATATTTCGTATTACCCAGTTTTGACTGAGTTGTGGAGATCAGATAGGCAGTCGCTCCATGTATAATACTGGTATTCTGCTGCATCCGGTAAGACTGGAAGCCGACCCCAAGATGATAACTCAAGTTACATTTTTAAGCTCAACTCCACAGACCTGACTGATCTTGGCTGGTCATGGTGATGCCAGGCGGAGTAGAGCCATAACTGAGTAGTTGTTGAGAGACGGTAGAAGAAGCGTTGGATAACAGCCAGACAGGTGGATGTCTTTTCCTAGAAGGAACTTAGCTAGGAGATCCACAAAGTTTCGACGATTTGCATTAGAACTTTGCTAACAGGATTAACACACTTTGGAAACAGGATTGTCAAAGTATTAACTAGGTCAGCAGTTTTGAACATTAGTTATGCTCTAAATAGTAAAATAACTATTAGGAGCTGTGTCTTCGGAACTATTCCAGTAAAACGAAAATTGGCATACAAATTGACACAGTTTAACACTTTTGTCCTCAAAAGTGCTTTAACTATGAATTCCTTGGACGTACCTGGCCACAGAAATCAAAAGATTATAACTAATCATCTCTCGTTGCCAGAGTTCCTCATAATTATCTTCTTATGTTTCAGTACCTACTCCAGTTTTTGAAGCCAAAGACCGAAAACCAGAAGCATACTGAAATCGATTTACAAATGATTGTCACATCAAACAAGCTACCGTATTCTTCATCAAAAATACTATAATTAAGCACTTAGCACACAAGTACAGAAACGCCGATAGCTTTAGAATATTTCCCGTCAATTAGCATGTCACTATACCAAACGCCGAAGTGACGATTACACAAGAGTTTAAGAGGGCCATGCCCTCTAAACCACAGCGTGAAGCGTGGGTGACCCACTATAAAACAGATTTATATTTACAACGTTCACTTTGACAATGACATGCGACGTCATATAAATATGACAGCGCGAGAAATGATTGGGCCGGATACATGCTTTCGATTTGATGGAATTGAAATTGGAAGTTTGATATTGACACAAAGATTACCGATTGTCGGATAAGATAAAAAGCCAAAAAAGGAAGTAAACAATAAAGTGTAATATGAAAGAAGATTAAAGTTGACTGCGAATTAAGTAGGTAGTTATAATAATTTCAATGGATATAAGCAGGGAGCAATTTAGAAAAAATTGGCCTTGAAGGATTCTATTGGAGTGATCACTGTTTGATTTTTGCTTATTTGACCTATTGGTCATCAGTCTAAGTAGATATCAGACTAAGATATCGGTTAAACAAATGTATTGTTAGGTCAGCTTAATTTTATTGCTGTTATGGTTTTACATATTATAAAGTAATAAAGAAAGCGATAAAATCACATGACAATATAACTAGACCAGCCCACATTAGCTATTAATGGTCAATAAAATATTTTAAACGGTTATTACGGAGCTGCAATCTCTCTCTGGTAACTGTGGCATTGATTTTATGGTCATGTATCTTACTGGCTTTAAAAAGATATAAAAACTCTTTTTCGTAATGTAGGCGACGCATGACAATGACGAGTAGATTCTTTTCTATGTAGGCCCAAACGATATCTATGTATTTAATATCGCCCATGTTCTTAGTCTTAGCCCTAAATTACTATAGATAGCAGTGTCTTAGCATTATAATCGGATAAATAATACTGCAATGCTGATTTTCAGAAATAACAAGTGCTAGTGAGCGGCGTGAAATTAACGCCCAGTAATATAATGTAGCAAATTTAAGGCAGCGCCATCTAGCGGTAAAGTTAGCTAACATGATGTAACACAAGTTAGCTGCAGTTACATTAAGTTCCGTGTTCGCTTGAGAGATGACATTGTCATGTATTTGAGGGTTAAGTTTATGTAGGTACCAGTAGTTAGTTTTCTTATTTTTTGTAAGGCGGCTAAGTGAAGCCTTTTTGTAAGAAAATATTAATATTTCTCGTGCAATGTTTCTTCATCCATATGAGCGGAGTTTTATTGTTAAAATAGGAATTTTTGAAATGAGAAAGCTCTTATAAAATCTAAAATTATGCTAAAACTGTTGTTTAATTTTTTTTTATACATATATTCCCATAATATTAAACTCATAATACAATCAACATAGATGGATGCATTTGTAACCCTGTAATTGAAACAAACAAGCTACGTACCAATAGATTCCTTGTACTTAATGATAGGTAATCCTGCCTAGGTTGCATCCCCCAAACCGTGAAGAACGGGGGCTGCAGATAAAGTTTGTATGAATTTTTTTAATGTGTAATCCGAAGAATATTAATCTAAGCAAATAATAATATGTGCTATGATAGAATTTTCAAAAGAACACCTCAAATGTGTGTAAAAAGGACTTCAGGGTTGAAGTTTGTTTGGAAAAATATTACTGTGTGATCGAATTAACTTCGAGACCCAGCACGGTAATAACATAGGTAATTGAGAAAAAATAAAGAGTTACGTGTTGTAGGGCTTTTGGAAAGTAAACGGTATCGGGATTAGGTTAGGTCAGAATAGTCCCCTTTCTACGAACCGAAAACCAGTAATCGATACTAACAAGCTACATGCCAATTGATTCCTTGTAAAGTAATGTCAAATGCTTTTATTTCCGTTTATGAGTATTCTTGTCAAGTTTCAAGTTAACCGGATTATGCATTTAGATTTTTCACACAAACTTAATACCCTGTACTTACACTATCACTTACGGGATATATTCCGCGATTAATTTTTATATTGAGCTCCCGTAAGTGATAGTGTAAGTTCAGTTATAAACCATGAAAGCTTAAAACAGTGTTTAATACCCTGTAGCTCCCGTCCTGCATGGATTTGGGCGTTGTAACCTGACATGATTATTTTTTAGATTACAAGGGATCAATTGGTATGTATGTACCTTGTTCGTATCGATAACTGGATTTTTGGCACATACAAACTGGTCCTTCTCCTTAAACTTAAAACAACTTAAAAACTACTAATGGGACTCATATGAATATTGTAGAAAATATGTATCTCTTAGAAAGTACATATTCCTCAGGATTTTCATCTAAAATTGTATGACACAATTCATCTAAATAAGATAAAAATAAAAAGGAACACAGATTTATACAGACTGATGCACCTATTGTAATTACTCGCCTTATCATCTGTCACAGGTCGCGGATTTTCTTGCCTGATGTCGGATGAAACCAAAGACTATATAACCTATGGAGAAACCAAAGACTTTTTGGATGAAACCAAAGACTATATAATCCATAGAGTATGGTTATATACTCTATGGATGAAACACATATCTAACCTGTGGTTTATTGTAGAAATTAGCTGACCTTATTTTTTTATCAAACATGAGAAGTACTTAATTTTATTTATCTTTTTAACAGTTGTCAACTATTCAAATAAAAAAGCACATTTAGAAAAAGATAGTTCTCATAGGCTGTAAACAACAGTCCAGTGACAACAACAACTTTTTAATCTCCATAAAATGGCATCGCTATCGAAATTAAAAAAAAAAGAAAGAAAAGATAAAAGTTAAAACCAAAGGCGTAATTCCCGCACTTTTTTCCCACTTTTCCCCGTTGGAGCGTTCCTGTCATCCCGGCAGAGTTCGTGCGGTGTCCGACGGGAGCGCGCGTCCCCTCGCGTGGTGATCGATTGGCGGGTAACGAACTTACATCGAAGTTTGAATTTTTGTATTATTTTCGATTTTTTTCGATTCGAACTGTTTTTTTTATTGCTTTGTTTTTAAGTGAGTGATGTTTTGTGTTCTTTATTATTTGTTGGACATAAAGTTTTAGGTAAGTTGCAAAATACTTTTTTATTTTGTATGATGGGTTAAAAAAAGTCTGTTTTCATTCAAAAAGTCATCTCAGGGGCGGGTTTTTAAGCTCGCTATTATACCAACTAATGACTTTCTTATCAGAGAAAATTCCTTTATTATCAGTTCGATTATTTCTAACCTTGAAAAGAGACTACAAAAGACAACTGTCAAAGAATACAAAGATGACTTTTATAATGTTTAGTATTACACAGACGCAACAAAGTTAATAAATGAAGATAAAAATATCATTCAATGTGTATTACTGTAACAATTTATTCCGTACAACCGTCACATTAAACGAATATTATCAACTTTATGATTAAAAGAAGTAATATTTATGGTAATAAGCGTATGCCTTTTAATTATTTAATCATCCCTAAAGGTAAAAACTAAATTAATTCTTCGAACCGCACTCATTACCATAGATTAAAATCTTGTCAGTTGACGATTTCCGAACACGATTTACGATGCAAATTATGACAATTTCGCTGAAAATGGAGATAACTTGATCAGTTGGAAGGTATTTTTACCTGGTTTGACGATTTTTAAGGAATTTTACCGGCTAATATTGTTGGATCATGTTGATTACATGATAAAATTTTATTGGGTGCATCATTTTATATACCAATTCTGGTACATTTCTAATTTATTAAGTTTTGGGAATTATCATGATTTACCGACAGAAAAAATAAAAGTTTTAGCAGATTCTTTCTTTCTTTTTCGTGTGGTTAGTGCCTAACCTGGTGTTAGAGTTTTTATGCCGCCCATGGGCCTCTGACTTCGCTTTACATGCCATCGAAAAATTTCTCTCATACATGCTGGTTTCCTCACGATGTTTTCCTTTACCGAAGCACGTGACAATTATACAATACGCACATGAATACGAAAAATCAGAGATAATCGTGTCTTGGGTTCGATCTCGAGACTCGGTAGACCGACGGTCACGCCACTAGGCAATCACACCTATAGTTAGAGAGGTAGAGATACTGTTAAGCAAATTGATGAGTGATAAAGATCACGGCTTTTCGATGTAGGGTATATCGAAAAGCCTTGATTTTTATCACGGAGAGTTGTCACTTGGGCATCGTGACATGACAACAGTGATGACAGTTGTGATTTGACTAACAAACTATTTAAATAGGTAGTCAACTTGCTTATCAATAAATTTTCCTTACTTTAAAGAGCCTATTCGGACCGTATGAGACAGAAGTATAACAAGAAACAACATAATATATAAGTACAAACTTTGGGAATTTAAAAATATGTTTATTATGTAAAAATATTTATTTCTGGACTGAAGTTTATTCTAAAGAAATTTCTACACTACTTACACTCTCTTGGGAATCTTCGAATAATGGTCTTAATGACGACCATTATTCGAAGATTCACAAGATATTCATTAAAATATATATAATATATAAAAACGCCAATACACTCTGGATCTACAAGGTCAGCTGTTTCGCTAATTTCATGGCGGGTAGAGACCCCGTCTCCGCAATTCTCCCCTATGTTAGTCTGATGTTCACCCTCGCGGAGTGCAATATAAACAATATTAGCGTCCCATGTTAATAAATTGAGTATTGACATTTTGGCATTTAGAATTATTTATTGGAATTGTAGAAATCGTTACTTGAATTAAAATTAAAACTAGTTGTAGGTACAAAATTGTGAGTCATTGCAAATCTACGCAACTTTTGCCATCTGAGCAGAGATTTTATATCAATTATCTATTAATGTATGCTAAGCTTTCTTTAACTGTTGTATTCATTGATCTAAAATACTATCACCATTAGTGTCCTTCTGGCACGACAAATTTATATTTTGTTAGTCCAGAACTTCGCCAATTCCACCGCGTCGTCGGTGGCAGCGCAAAGGCCACTTCGGCTGCATGTCTTTGGGCTGATAGGGCAGGATAGGAGGTGGAGCATAGTTTGCGACACAGCTCCACAAAAACAACCTGCTGCTGTTTCATTAAGGTAGCCCCACTTAACGAGGTTGAAGTTACATCTTCCCACTGGATTCCATTAGCGATAGTAACATCAATCACGGGTTTGTATTTAAAATGAAGGTAACAAACCAGTACATCATTGATCTCATAAAAAAAAAACTTCTTAAACTTAGACTAAGTTCTTCTCTCTATTGATTTTTCTACATATAAATCATTCAAAAGTTCAGCTGTTTCGCTAATAACGTAGCGGACAACACAGAGGAGAAGATCCCCTTCACCCCCATCGTGCAACCCCTGGCCGAGTGCACGATAAACTATATTAGTGGTACATGTTGGCAGTCATTATTCGCAGTAGCGTTTACGGATAGGTCATGGATGGATATTTTGTTGAACTTCAATTTGATAAGTTTCTTTTTGTGCTTTTGAGTTGTTCATGAATATTTTCATGTTGGTCTGCTGCGGTTATCTTCTTGTGCTCAATATTATTGGTCAAAAACTCCTTATTCATTGATCGTTATTATTTACATAGCACTGAGTGAGTGTATTGCTGCATAAGTCACATGTTTATCAGTTTCTGCTATTTCAATTAAATCCTTTTTCAAAATTTTCTCTTCTTTTGTGTCTGTAACAATCAAAATAATATCAGCCAAGAACTTACGGAAGTGATTAGCTTTATCAGTCCCATAGTCCCTATAACCTGTAGATATTACGTAGGACATGATGGCGAAATAATTCCTGCCTATTCAATAATATCTTCACAAGGCCAGCATCGGCTTTCAGGCGGGAAATAAAGCGCTCCATCTCCCCCACGAATGTGGTCGTCAGATGCACCCTCACTGAGCTTAATGTAAACAACTTAGTGGTACAATGTACCTAAAATTACAGAACAATTTTTGTTAAACATCATTATTTTTAACATGGAAATCGTTAACGGTAAAGGATTCTAATAAATTTTTCGACCAAACGTTCGAACGCTCATTCGGGCAATCGTTCTTTCGACAAACCGTTCTTCGATCACGGGCAAAAAATCTGCCAAGTGAACTTCGGGCAATCTAGACGGGCGCACATTTCCATAGGCTCGTGTTTTGATGGTTAATGATGATGCGGTCGATGATAATGCATGCTTAGGTAAAAGTCATTACTTCACCCGGGCCCCTCCCCCGTTCGCCAAAATAAGTACTTAAGGTTAAGCCCGGGTTCTTTTGATAAGCTTCCATTTCTTTTTAATGCTTGTACATTATTACGACCCATGGTAGAGGGAGAAGTTGCGTTTTTCAACACTAACGCATTAAATAGGATTACAAAACACTTTGCTAGAAATAATTATACCCAAAACCGCAAAAGTACTTTTGACTGACAATAAAGCTGATAGTATTATAAATGCGAAACGTATCTGCCCGTTACCTTTTCATGACGGATTTGAATGAAATTTGTCACAGGTATGACCTCCAGGAAATCTCAATTAGATATCATTTATCCCCGCGCATTTAGCACATTCACGTAGGGTAACTTCTGATATCCACGCAGACGAAGCCACAGGCAAACCATGTGAAATCCGAAAAAAATAAAGAGTCCCGAAAAAGTTGCTGGTCCAGTAATAATCTGGCGGTATTGAAGTGCATCTCCCCTCGCCTTTGTGGTCGGCAGTAGCCACGTGCCCCCGCTACATATAAACAATTTAAGATTCAGAGCTTCATTCATATTGATTCCGTATTTTACGATGCCGATGGGCTCATAAAGAAGTAAGTGTATTAGAATTTATAATTCATCAAGTTTCTGAAATCTTGGGTGATAAGAAAGACTGAAACGAAGACCTCGCTACAACCTACATATTAAACTGTATACTTTTTTAAAAGCTGTGTGGTCTTTGCAATTAAACTAGACCAAATAATGAAATATAGCAACATGCGGATGGCTAAACATTAAATTCAAGCCCAGTCAATTCCATTCAGTATCCATTACGTCTTAATTTAGCCTGAACAATGAAATCGTTAACAATGAACATTATAAAACCAGGTATCTGTATATATAATATGTATATATTGACTACTGTAATTGTGCAGTTTAAGGTGGCGTTGCTTGTCAAGAAAGTTTGCATCGATATTTCAAACTTGGTACATTTATTTTAGTTCTGTGTTTCCCGCCCACACAGATTTGTTGTTTGAAGTTATACAATAAATTACTGTACTGTCATTTAAAACGAAAGGCAATGTTGTCAAAATTAACACACAAAAACACCTCTTTTACACCACTCATTCAAAACAACATCACAACAAATAAAGCTTAAAACACACGGACGCAGACCAAAAGCAAAAAACACAGACTACAACTACACAAAATGTACAGATTAACGTCAATACAGATGTGCCAAATAGAACCAGTCGATCGGTGTAATAATAGCGCATTGCACCCCATCCCTACGATCCGTATCGTCCGTCATGTGCACTCGCCCTTACTTAATCTAAAACAATTTCGAGCTGGGTATTAAATGGAATTCTATACTATAATTTGCTTTGAGGATTAATTCTGGCTGTTTTGTATGTGGAATTGAAAATGGTTAGGGTTTTTTGGTCTGGTCTTGTGAGCTTGGAGTTTTTGGCTTGAATAGGATCACCTTTTTATAAATTGAAAGTGATTTAAGTAAAACTGCCTTGTAAGTTGGTCAAGTGGTTGCAAGCGAGTCTGCTGAGCATGGGGTCCTGGCTTCGATTACCGGGTCCGGCAAAATATTATTAGGTTTTTCCATCAGGAATTTCGCAGTAGCCACGGAGTCTGGATTTGTGTGGGGTTGATGGCTATAGGCTCGCCTCCTATTACATGGGACTTAAACATAACTGGCGAAATGTGGGTGTAGGTACACCTCTGCCTAACCTTTTGGGAATTACATGGATCTTAGGGATCTTATGTTAAGTAAAGCCGTAAAAAAGTTGTTTTTCAACAAAAACTTCTGTGATAAAGTGTTGCGAGTTTAAAACATAAATACCAATACTGATAAAAATCGCAATATTTCATCTCCGAAAATATGAAAGCAATTTTCTCAAGAGAGTTTCCAATTTAACAAAATATTTGAGCGAGCGCATGAAACTGTTTAAAATTTTCGAAATAACATTGTACATACATTTATAAACTTGCCCACGACCGCCGTAGTAACCGATATTCCACACTAGATTTATGACTTCCGCAGAAAGGCGAACTGAGTTGGTATTCTTTGATTTTCATTCATTTCCGAAATACTCATAACACTGTGTTGCTTGTTGAATATGTTAGCTACACTTTTAGGGACTTTCCAAGAAATTTTGTGAGGGAAATTAAGTATAACATTTTGTAACAAAGTACTGAAATTAAAATCTTGAAGAACGTTGACATAATAGTTATTGACATTAAAGGGTACATTTAAACGCACATCAGTTCATTAATAACACTTTCACTACGAAAACCACCCTTAATACTACGAGATAAAAGCTCCTGGAGCTGGTGTGTGGTGAACTGTATCTTAAAAAAAAACATAGTGTATCTTCAAAAGAATATGATTACTATTTGGCTGAACAAAATTGTCCAACTGAATGAATTCTTAATTAAAGCGAGCTTTTGCTTGAAATTTCCGCACTAAATCGTTGTAGCTTTAAAATGTAATAGCTCGATTTGATTTTGATATTAATTTATGTGTTTAATGTCAGAAGTAGATCCTAAGATTTCTCTGATGAAATCGATCATAACAGTTCCTTTCATAAACACATCACCAACCTACGTATACTGGATGACGCATAATTCTCGCAGCCTGCACTTGATGGCAGTGGGGAGCGGCGACTGCATCTAACTGCCGCTTCTAGTATTGCGGCCAGTCGACCTTGATGAGATAATAATTATAGCTGACTATGTGCCACGGCGTAGAACGTACAGAAGAATCAGGAATGGAATATTATAAGGACGGGAACATTAAGAAATGCATTACTGCGTAGCATTTAAGCTGATAATACCAGAGGTTACCCCAAAAAAACGTCTTTCCGGTAACTTTCGTAGTGATTTCACTATCAAAGTCACCGGAAAGATTGGCAAATCAATGAGTGTGACGAACAGATAATAATATTTTATAATAAATCTTTGTTTTACTTTAGGAAAACAAAGATACTCCTTATTGTATGTGCGTCACACTCATTTTGCGGAAACCGACCAATCACATTGATTCAAATATACATCTCATCTTCCGCCTCTCCTGTGATTGGTCAAATTTTGCCATCTGTCCACTCCGCTCATCTCCGCTTTGGTGGAGTCGGGGTCTTGACTGTCTGGATTTGGAAAACTAATTGATTTTAATGAGGTTCCTGACAAGAACTATTTTGGAACAGATAACAGAACTGCTGCAGTGATTTTGGTCTCAGTTAGCTTTTTCTTTGTGGGCTGTTAACCTACCTTAGTATCATAGTGGATTTTCTGTTGATCTGTTGATGTGTTTTGGAGTCTGCAGCCTATCTGTGTTGATGCTACTTTCTATTAGTTGGATTTAGATTAACTTGGTTAACAATAATCATTTCTATTGTTCAATGGTTGATTTAGTCACATGGCTACCATACAGACATCTGTTTGGTTTAGTCAACATTATAGGCCTAGCCTTTCCCCTTCATTTTCCAAGGGTCTTGTCTACAAGACCAAAAAGTAAAGTAAGTAAAGTAGTTGTAGTAAAACCAATGCAGAAAACACTGTAATGTCTACATTACAGTGGTTTCTGCATTGGTTTTACTACGGACAAATGCATGAAGATTTTTTTTTTTGTTAGCAGTTATGATGTTTGTGAGTGACTACAGTTTTTTTCATGTCACGACCGTTTCGCGTGCGTCTGTAAATAAATTTTAAAACTTCATGTCAATAGGCGCTTATGATTTACAACGACTACTAACTGCAAGTTTAATCCCAAGTCTGTAGGTTCATGGTTGTTAGTTTTAAACTTATTTTCAAGTTATGTGAGTGTAGACTGTGGAGGTTTCATCTCTACAATACCTACTATAGCTGCATATCTGTCTAACCTTTCAGGAATTACAGTCGTGACGTCATGGTGTGTGTTCAGCATCACCTTTATCATGTCTTCCCTTTTGCGATATATATAGGAAAAGAGACAAACATCAATTATAGCTTACTCGTACAATCATTAGACACTTTGACGAATCATCTCAAGTTCTTTACCCACAGCTGACTCAACTCAAACTAAACTTAGGATCGTTAGGAGAACGGGAAACAGCAAAAAATATTTGGCGCCTATATCCAATTAAAATCCACAAAACTTGCTACGGCAGATTGAATGTGTCACGCGAACAGTAATTAAACAATTAGCAACGTCTGGGTGCTCAATTTGTGTAGTGTTCAAAGATTTTTTTTTCATGTTTACTTAGTTCAATATTGTAAAGCTTCAAAGTTGATGGTTGATCACTTGAAGGCTTCAAGCACTTGTGTTTTTGATTGTATTTTGTTACTTGATGGATGGATTAACAGGCAAAATTAGCTGATAGAAAATACAGACAAGGCGTGATGGTTTATGATGATTAACTTTACAGAACAACCCAATTTTGAACCACTTAACGTTTTTTTTTTAATCACCATGGGCCTCATTGTTGGTTACATTGTGGCCCAAGGTGGA
The DNA here is from genome assembly GCA_964057025.1 of Standfussiana lucernea. NCBI lineage: Eukaryota > Metazoa > Arthropoda > Insecta > Lepidoptera > Noctuidae > Standfussiana > Standfussiana lucernea. The sequence continues at coordinate 14,549,176 of OZ059794.1, forward strand.
CTAGGGCCCAATCATAGAGAGGAGATCAGGTGTTCCAGAAGTGAGAACGTTATAGGTTGATCAAGCTTTTCGCTTATACTTAAATTGTTTTTTATTGGTGTTAAAGAAAAGACGTAAAGTAAGTCCTAATTTAAACAGCTGGGAATTATTAAAACATACAGGTGAAGAAAATATTAAACAAGAATATAATAACATAACATCACTTCCCGACCCGGGAATCGAACCTCTTGCTAGAAAATCACCCATGCAAAACACAAAAACCAAAGAATCTTAAAAGAAAGTAGTTAACGAAAAATATGACCATTTTCCAAAAAAAAAACTTATAAACATACGTTTAGTACGAGGCTTCAAGCTTCGCTATCGTAACTCGTGCTAATAACATTTGGAGTTCTAGAGATCTGCTGAGTTCACAAACAAAGACATTTTCTGGTAACTACAGGGAATTGGCATTTCTTTAAACACTGTTTTAAGCTTTAACGGTTTATAACTAAACTTACACTGTCAATTACGGGATATTTTCCGTGATTATTATTAACCATTTCAAAAAAAGGAGGAGGTTCTCAATTCGGTTGTGTTTTTTTTTGTGTTTGTTACCTCATATCTTCGTCATTTATGAACCGATTTGAAAAATTCTTTATCTGAATGGGTCTACTTCCCGATTGGTCCCATAGAAATTTCATCGAAATCGGTTCAGCAGTTTGGTTTTGAAATCAAAATACTTGGAAAAAATATGTCATCCAAGTAAAAGAAATTGCGAAATTTATACTTGACAAGGATTTGTGTGTGATACGATAACTAAAAAGGTTAAAATAAAAACGTTTTTGCAAAAAAAAACCGACTTCCAAAAAAAACACTAAAAAACAATTTTGCAAAAAAAAAAAACCGACTTCTAAAAAAAACACAAAAAAAGTGGAAAATAACTTTACTTTCGGAAGTCGGTGACTATTGTTTGTTTCATTGACTTTTTTGCCACCGACTTCCGAAAGTAAAGTTATTTTCCACTTTTTTTAGTGTTTTTTTTGGAAGTCGGTTTTTTGTTTGCAAAAAAGTTTTTTTGTTGTGAATTGTATTATGTGTTTTTTTTTGTTGCCATCCCACGGTTGACAGGGAAGAATGGAAGAAGGAAACGTGTTGCGCCGACCCCCACGATCATGGCGCTTGCAACAGCGTCAAAATATCATAATCACGGAAGATATCCCGTACGTGACAGTGTAAGTTTGGTACTTATTTTCTTCTGTTCCTCCATATATAATAATAAATCTATGTTCCGAAGTAGGTCCACTTTTAAACAGGTGGTCCGTAAAAAAGTTATGGTTGGTTTTAGATATGTTTCCAATTTATCCTTTTAAATACGTAAAGAAAATTGAAAAACTCTTCGGAAAATACAACCGTGGTACCTGTAAAATGTATTTCTGTAACCAGTAATGGCGTCACTATCTTGAAACTGTCTGCTCGGTATACATTCAAATAGGGCATCACTTATTCCACAGTAGCTTTTTACATCCTCCTTTGTTTTGCACAAAAGAAGCATCCTCGGACGTTTTAGATTCATTTCTCTTTTTGTGTCAGTTGGCTAATGCCTGCAGAACTGAGAGCATTAGGGTTCCTTAACAAACAAAAACGAAAACTTACTGTGGGGTAAATGTTTTTTGGGGTTCCAAAAACAATAATTTGGGAAATGATCTTTAATTAAACGGGAGTCCAGCCTAGTCTGGTTATAGCCCTTTTAATGGCTTGCTAGTGATTATTACTTCGATTAACGTGACCCTCTTTTTTAAATTTTTAATTTGTCCTCTTATTTTGGTATTGTTGCAGTACTAGAAAATAATTGGTCATCTTCGACTCCATCCATTTTAATAGGGGTATTAGCTTTCTCTGCAGCTACACACAGGTTACACAGTAACATCAGGTGAGTTAAAGATCAACCTGTCAAGTAATAAGAATAAACGCCTTTTTTTACTTTCTTAATAAAAAAGCCATAATTTGTACTTTTCCAAGTTACCCAAAACCTACCTCAGAATTTCAATACCTCCAACCACAAAATACACGAACAATATATCTCGAACAACAGTTACAAATCTGTCTGAATATAGGAGCAGCCCATTACCAGCACTAACTTGCCCTAGGTGTGGCGAATCTCCCACAAGTTGGAACGAATCATTTTTACAACCTCCCGTCGACATACAGGAATATACAGGATGTTTCCTAAAGGATACTAAAATTTCATTTCACGCTGCCCAGTAAATTCTGCTTTACGTAGTTTTAGGATGCTAGAACCTGGCGCTGTATGACCGGTTTAGTGCCTAGATAATATATCTTTTGTACCTAAAAGTTTGAGAAAAGTTTGAGTGTAAATTGTGGGTTAGGAAGTTGGATAATAATAAGATTTATTTTTCTGCACAGAGAAGAGGGAAATGTTATAGGAGTTTATTAGTTTAGGTCGATATTAAACGAAAAGTCGGTTAAAAGAGGACATATTTTATCCTTATATAAATATGTCCATTCGCCCATATAATCAATGATAATGTCTAAGCATTGGAAAAATGGCTACCCATGTGTAGGAGTAGAGTTTTTTCTATTTTAATTCACCACTTATTGGCAAGTAAACCAACATCAGGATACGACTGAGAAGAAGATAACAGGATGGTTTAACTTCTTGAAGGGTTGTCCTGCAATCGCAGTAGACCAGGAATAGACGAAAGAGAGGAAGGGGGTCTTTGCTTCATACTGAAATAACACAGACTTTTTAATAATAAATGTGAACTCAGCAATCATTGTGCCGATAGTCGTTGCAGCCAATGGCTTCATTGCCAAGAGCCTCGACCAATACCTGAGGAGGCTCTCGTTAGGCAGCTGGATCAAGGACTTGATTCAGAAAGCGGTTCTCCTGGACACGGCTCGTATTGTTGGAGGTTCCTCTCTCTGGAGCCCTAACCGCCGATAGTTTGGACGCTGTTCCCGATACCTGTGGGCTACTATTTTTAATATTTAATAATATACATGTACTTTTTTAATTATTTTAGATTAAAAAAAGTAATTAATATGTACAAAAATAAATAAAGGATAGCAATATACCAACAAGCAGAACGATCCCTATATCAATGCAGACATTAAAAATTTACCAAACAGCAGACAAAAGTGCACTTTTGAATGTTTTCCTTTGAAACTTTCAAAGCATGTAATTTATAAATTATGCGTTCCTACAAATTGGGAAGAGTTAGTTCAGAAATGAAAAACATGAAAGAGTAACTCGATTTAAACAAGTGTTTGAAGACTCTTCTCGATGTCAACAGCTTGTTTTCATTATGCTCAAAAAAACACAACAGAGCATCACGCCTGTAATCCCCGAAGGGTTAGGCAGATGTGTAACTAATGGTACACCCACATTTCGTCAGTTATGTTTAAGTCCCATGTAATAGGGGGCGAGTCTATCGCCATCAACCGGGCACAAATCCAGACTCCGTGGCTGCTATTGAGAAATTCCTGATGGAAAAACTCAATAACACTTTGTCCGACCTGGGAATCGAACCCAGGAGCTCATGCTCAGCAGTCGCGCTTGAGACAACTAGACTATCGAGGCAGTCAGTATGGTATTTTAAACTCTAATGCTGTAATAATAAGCATTGGTATGATGTTCCACTCTCCATGAGAAAGAAGGGGCTGTAAATTCCACCACTCGTACCTATTGCAGGTTGGTACATGTCACAAGTCTTCGAATTTTTGGTTCTAGGACATATCGGTCTCCTCACGCTTCGCTGTTTTCCTTCGCCGTTTTGAAAAAAATGGTAATGAAATAAATTACACAAAGTATTGCACCTGCTTGGGTTTGAACCGGGTGGTTTGTGTCGGGACCTTCAACCCTGGCCGCCACTGCCCGAAAATGGATCAAATGATCAGACCAAAAAATAGTTCATCATGCAATTAATACTCAAAGATGAAAAGAAACTTCGTGACATTTTCCCCTCAAACATAGTGGTAGGAACAAATTGCCAGCGCACAATAGTTTCGGCCAGCACGCACCATTACTGCCTACCCCACAATGCTGTGTCGACGTCCACAATGGCACTATTGAAAAGTGAGAACAATAGTTAGGCAGTGTTTACATTCGGATTTTTCGAAAGCGACAGCTTGCGATCGGGGAACCAGAATGTGTGTATGGACTAGTTTTGTGCCGTAGCTCTACCCGATGAAAAAAAAATGATTTATTTTTAGTTATCTAAATCACGGCAGGTAAATTAATTGCTCAGTAAATTATCTATCAATTTAAATAGGTGTAATCAATTGACTAGTGCCGCTCTTTGACAGTTGTATAAAATGGCAATACTAATACTGCCAATATTGACGTGGGACGCCCCACGTCACTCTTTGATCAACTTTTAATTTATCTCATGATACCTAATAATAAATTACTCTGAAGGGAATCAGAGTTTACGAAAACACAAGTGCGTAGTAAGTTGATAGAGTTATTAGAAACATTGTAATTGTCTTTTCGTAAACTCTAGACACAAAGAATCTTAACCAATACTGCAGATCAAAAACAAATGCACTACAGAAAACTTTTGCAGGAATAACAATATCGGAAAACCGTTCGGAAGCCTGAAATCTGAATAATGAAAGAGGCAGGAAGGCTTTCCTTCGTATAAATGAAAGGTGAAATTTTAATAATAACCTTTTTCCATTCATATTTTACATTTACGAAATGAAATCTGCTTTGCATCAGGCTTAATGTGATTACAGCATATTTAGTACCAGAATAAATAAACATGTTAACATATTTGAACATTTCCAAGTACATGTGCCAGAGAACCAGAGTGTTCGACATAGCTCAGAAAATAAGTAAGCTTGAAGTGGCAATGGTCCGGCCATACTAGCCGTAGAACCGATGACCGGGGTAGACGTGGTCTTGTGTGGAGATCGCGAAACAGCAAGCGCGATACGCCCTCAGGCTCGGTGGAGCGACGATCTTCGCAGGGTGGCTGGTACCAACTGGATGAGAGTTGCCGAAAACCGAGTTAAGTGGCGTTGGATTGAGGAGGCTATCTATCGATGGACTGCTGTGAAGTACATGTGCCAAGTTTATGATTGAATTTCATAAATGACGAACTTCGGCACAAACTTGCATTCTCTATTTATGAAACCACACTACACCAACGGAACTCTCGTACAGTTGCTTCTGGACCCAGCCCCGCCCAGCTACGCGTCAGTAAATGAATGAACGAATTCAAGATTTTTATTTAAAAGATAGAAAATTTAGTACATTAGTTAATGTAGGCATATCTAGCGTTCTTAGGTTCAATGTACACCACATGCGTATGACATTGTACTCACAACTACTTCAGTTGCAGCTACTCGACAGCCCTACAGCACACCTCACGGGGTTCAGTACAAATATAGACATTTTACAATGCCCTAAAAGCTTGTACGGCTCAAAAAAGATTTGGGCGTTTGACAAGCCGTCACAGGTGTTGAGTGTACTCCATCGAATGCCCTCTTAATGGCTAGCTTCGACGATGAGGCACTTTTACTTTACTGCAATTCGGTATTTGATTTTTCCTGTTGATTTTTTTAAACTTAAATGAACAATTTTTTAAAGTTCTAGAAATATACCTTCAATGTTATAATAACGAAAGGGACTTTGATAGAATTTTGATTTTAAGGTGTGTGTTTGTGTGTGGACAATGATTTCAATGTGATTAATATAAAAGTTTCAACAAAATTGAATATTAGCTCGCTATATAAAAAAAAACACTATTCCTGCTAGCTTTGCCAAAACAAATATCACCAACATTTTTACACAGAACGGCAAAAAAATACAAAACATTAGCAAATCCAACGTTCCTATTTCCTATTCCCGAAAAAAGTTCTTGATTTTTTCCCAACATGTAAGCCAAAACTAATTTACGCACGCGACCGAGTTAACACGTCAATCATCGAGTGGGGTGCGTTTGTACCCCGCCTGGTACTTTTAGTAAAAACTCTTCCTACCCTCATACAGCAAACAAAGAAACTTAAATTGGATCCCACTTATTGTTGTACAAAATCGAACTTTGAATTTTTTATTAGTTCACTGTACTAACTGTGAAGGGCTCAAGAGGATTATTGAATATTAGTTCTTTTATTGTGAAATTTGACTCGTGTTTGTGATGTTTACAAAGGGTTTAATTGAATTGAATTTAAATTTATATTGGATTTTGTATCAATAAGAATTCTACACCGAGTATTTTAATGAAAAATAATGTCATATCCCTTTAATATTTTTTTTTTACTTTATTTTAGTCAATTCAAACGCACGTGTTGCCATAAGATTTTGAGTTTGACAGAATTACTATGAACAAAAATATCAAAGTAACAATCCCTGATGACGATCATGACAAGAAAATATCCGCTAAAAGTTCGCCAACCAACATTTTAAAAAGGGAAAAATCTTTTTTTTTTTTCATTTACTCAAATTGAAACAGAGTATGGTGCCTTAGTATTAAAATTCGGCTCCCCGAGGCCCTAGCTAACGAGTCGCAATACCACGCTCGACAAGACTTGCCAAAAAGCACCCGAGTGACAGAGCAAGCACGACATTTTCTTACATAAATAACTGTCGCCGTCTCACTCACACAGTGGCACAGGAATTAAGTTGCCCAGCATTCCCATGCAAGGTAACAGCTACATTCGCTCGTTAGGCCACATTTGCCGTATTTTATGTTTTTCCTCTCCTACTGAATTTCAGAACATACATATTTAAATACATCGTGATTCTCGTACGGAGTACATTTTTATTTAGACCAGACGAAAGTTCATTAGTAAACGGCGTGCGTTTGTGTTCCTCTATAATAGTTATTTGTGGGTTTTAATCTTCAAAGTGCCTTATCTTTCTTGTGTTGGACTACATGACAGCAAATGGGAGATTTATGAACAACTTAGAGGGGGCAAAATATATTTTGAATGGAACTTATTTTTGAAGGGTTAACTCACTTATTTTGTATCCAAGTGGGTATTATACTGCCATCTGCGACAATAATGAAGGAGTAAAAAAAAAAAAACCAATTGAAACGCTACATAATCCTTGGTTAACTTCTACAATGCTTCCTCAGTCATTTCTAACGTTTGTAGTTATCGTGTACACCTGCAAAAATACATTATTCAATAGAAACTGCTCTTAAACAAGTTTGACTCAAATTAAGTACTTTTGATCCTTTTCCATCTAAGGTTCTAGAGGATACTTTTGCCTATTTAACTGTATTGCCTGAATAAAATAATATTCCTGAAATAATACAGACATCATTAAGTTTTAAACCCACACAATGTAGCATTGTTACTATAAATCGTTCTCTATTCTGGATAATAATTATTTGAATCGCGATATTATACTCTGATGGAGGCAATACCATTAATTTGATTCCAATACCGTTTACAGCACAGCCCCAATAATTTATCCTCGATAAATTAAACCAAATGACAATAAAAGTTAACCAGATATTATGTTACTTCGGCATATTTCCGATGTCCCACAAATCCAGCATTATGTCGAACACGAAAATTGTTATCTCTTTTATTTTTCTACTCGTCGGAGCTAAATTCAAAAATTTGCCGACCTCTGCATACCGTCTGTCGCATGCATGCAATTTTAAATAGCCATTGTGAGCACTATGTTTTATCGAGTTCTGTTTCATAGAGGATTTTATTTTTATGCTTTGTCATTCAGGCAAAAAATGTTTTATTATTCCTGAAAGTTTTTGCTGCTGACACTAGAGTTGCAAACGTAATTTAATATAAAATTTATATTAAACTACGTTCACAGCTTTAGTGTCAGTTTTTTCCAACGTAAGCTTAGAATTTATAAAAATAGTTATGTTTAAAAAATAAATACCATCAGGATCGTGGTTACTCAAACCCTAAACAATCCTCACTCTACCTCTATTTTACACTTTAACTAGCAGCAATAAAGTTTAAAACTCGTAAAGCAGGTCACGTGTTTCCAGACTATGTTTCTGCTTGTCGACCGTCAAGTGGTTTTGAAAATAATTCACGCAGAAAATTCCTGAAAGACATCTCTGGAGAAATACGCGTTGCGTTTCTAGCTTTACCTACATAGGAAAAGGTATCTTCATTTTTTCTCGTTTGTTGGTGAAGAGTTTTTCTGTATGCCAGTGTTCACTTACGAAGATTGAGTTTAGGAGAGATATAAGGAAATGCTCTTAAGATATTAGTTTCAAGCATAAGAACTAACGTTATACCATTACCAGAAATGGTGCTCTTAAATCATGTTGAGTGCATAAAATGATAGGCATGTTTTTTTCAAAATCCTTTTGTTTTTACCTTCACTTAAAAAGCGGTGAAAGCCTAGTGGTGTGACCGTCCGACTGCCAAGTCGTAGGTCTCAAGTTTGAACCCAAGACACGCACCGATTTTTCGGATTCATGTGCGTATTTTATTATCACTTGCTTCGGTGAAGGGAACACATAATGAGGAAACCAGACTAGAAAATGACATCGACAAGGATTCATAATAGTATCGAACTTCTTTGTTAAGTTTTTTTTTTTTCTGAAAGTAGCCGCTGATTTGTGCAAGATGATTCCGCATCCTCCGTGATGAAATGTTTGTCCGACAACTTGCTTACTTTAAACGTTGATAAAACGGTATACGTTCCCTTTGCTCTTTGCTCAAATCTTTGTCCCCCAAATTTCCTTAATCTATGAGCCCACGCTTGTGATTCCTTAACGCCGTGTAGCTTTTCCTCACTAAATGATCTTGTGAAAGGTATCTAGGAGTACTTATTGATCAGCATCTCAACTGGCACAACCAAATAGTCATGATCACGTGCCGCATACGTAAGCTACTATATGTTTTCTACCAAATTCTGCTGATCATGAAACGCTTAAAATAGTATAATTTGCCCTATGCGGTGTGTCCTAACGTACTGCTTACCCGTTTGGGGTGGTGCCACGAAAAAATATTTATCCGCATTGAAAGAGCCCAATACTAATAATGCTATATCTATACTTCTATACTTAATATTTATACTTATATACTTATAAATGAGAAAGTGTCGATGGTTGTTCCTCACTCACGCCAGTACGGCTGAACGGATCCGAATGAAATTTGGCACAGATATAGATTATAGTTTGGAATAGCACATAGGCTTTTCAATCCGGTAGGAAAATCTCGTGGGTCAATTATCGAACTCCACGCGGGCGAAGCCGCTGGCATAAGCTAGTACCTATATAATGCTGACCTTAAAGTAATGCTCTCCCTTCCACGTATGTATCCCACTGTGCAGCTCCATTCCGATTGCAAGGTACTCAGTCAACTTTACGTGGTCCTGTCTATCCCACGCAAACACTCTGGACGTCCCAGACTTAAGCATAATGTTTTCCCTCACGAAAGTTATAGAACTTCCTTTGCCAAACGCCAATTCTATGTTATTAGCACTAAAATGTACAACTTCCTAAATATTTTTTCGTGCCCCAAATATAAATGCAAAAATGTACTTAGAGATTATCTACAAATAATAAATTATGATAACGCTGAAGATCTTCTGCTAGGTAATTTATAGTGATGATGATTTAAAAATCTAAATTTAATCATAAATATTACGCCCTATACTTTCTCATTACACACACACACACACACACACACACACACACACACACACACACTACACATACTCACTCATGCCCTTCACTTACACTTACTCACTACACACACGCTCACACCCTACATGTATACAACTCACCATAAAGTTTAACTTATTTCATTTTGCTCTTTATTTACATTTAGAATCTGTTTTCTTTGCCACCATTTCTTATTGTTGAAACGTCCCGGTTTACTTTAACTATGACTTTGTTTGTTTACGAAGAATCACTGACTCCTAAGTCACAGCTACACCTAGTTTAGGAGTCAGAGTATCTAAATAATTGTGACCTAGTAAGCCGTAAATGTTCTTGGTTTTATTGATATTTTAATGTGATGGCTTGTGGTGAAATAAAGAATTTATTAATTATTATTTTATTACATTTAGATTAAGCAAACTCTGTAAGTTGTTTGGTAAAAGAAAAAAACAAACTATTGTTTTTTTTTTTTACTTATTATTTTGATACATCTGCACGTTCGATTACCTTTCTCAAAGGTAGTAGACACATGTGCATGTTGTAACTCTAGTATCAAAAGATCTAAAGATTGTTCTCGACATCAGAAGCCAATCGATGTCGGATGTACCAAGAGAGTTTGTACAACCGACCTTATGCTTCTGATGATCATGTGCTGTTACCATTCAGTCATTCGTTCAGTTAGAGGTAAAGTTTTCGTTACGGACATCTAAAGTCAGTCGTTTCGATTCCATCTGTGGATCAATCGGCGCAAGACTTCGCGTCGGCACATTGTAAACAAACGGATCGCCCCCTGTGTTTATATAGCCTAACTCTATCAAGGTGTAAGAATAACATCTGAGTCAATGAACTACAGGTTACTTTGTAAATGCCGCTTTTTATAAACACTAGTAAAAAACAGTCGTTGTTTATAATATATTTAGACATTTTAAAACTTATTTTTCTTGTAACCCTCTGAAAGGTATATTGCTTTTCTTGCTACGTAATGATTTGTTTTTATTCTGAATCTGAACTCTCATTTGGCGTAGACTTTCACGTTAGTTTTGACTGCCTCATTAGTCGAGCAGTCCCAAGCGCGAATGTTGAACATGGGGTCCTGGGTCCAGGAATTTCTCAGTAGCTCGCCCCCTATTAGGTACAACTCTGCCTAACCCGGCGGGGATTACAGGCGTGATATTATGTTTTGTTTGACTCCGAGATAATCACTAGTGTGTCCAGTTGGCGAAAACATAAAAGTGATTTCATTTAAGTTTCACTGTGTGGACACGCGTAAAAATTTTTGCGTGTCCAGATGACGAAATAATATGGCATACTAATTTTGAGTTTCACTAACTGGACACACGTGTGTCCAGTATTTCGTGTCGAGTTGGTGACTAATCCTGTAAATTGATAATCTGCACGTTAGAAGCGTCAACATTATTGAAAATGTTAACGACATAAGATAGAAATAATAGTACTTATGAAAAATATTATTTGTGCACTTAATCAATTACTGTCCTGATAAAGGGTATATATATACAGGGTGGATTGGACAACTTTTCATTGGTAATAAAAAAAAAATCTGCGGTTTCCTACAACCGTGCAAAACCTACACGGTCAAAATGTATGAAACGTGTTTGAATTACCGATAAAAAAAATCTATGTAGGGAGCTTCATAATAATGTACTGAAAACGTGTTGTGCGTTAGTGTCCCTTCCATCAAGTATACTTTTTTCAACAGTAATTTGAATGTACAGTGTCAAACACTATTCTAAGATTCCAAAACAGTATTCATAACGTACCGCAACAGTAGTGACAAAAGTTATTTGTACTAGCTAAACTTTTCTGCGCCAATATTGCGCAAAGAATATAAAATGTATTGGAACACCAAAACAAACAAACAATTGAACATCCCAAAAGATTTTTCCATACAAATATTGTTCTAAACACAAAATAAAAGTATGCAAACATACGTATTTGCCAACACACATAGAAATGCCTCTTTACGCTGATTTTTAAACAAACACAGTTCAAAATGGCCGGCTTATTGACGTGCCTAAGCAAATAGAGGGGGAGTTATTTGCTAGCAATAATATGAATATGTACTAACTGTTTTATGTAACAAATAGGGTGCATTATTTATTACTAAGTAGTCGATTGATTGCGTTACCTATCTGCTATTGATTTCTCGGTTTGTCGCTCAAACTAAGTAAGCAGTGATAGCCTAGTGGTGTAACCGTCGGACTGCCAACTCCTGGGTCTCATGTTCGAACCCAAGACTTCTGATTTTTCGGATTCATGTGCGTATTGTATAATTATCACTTGCTTCGGTGAAGGACAACATCGTGAGGAAACTAGCATGCCCGAGAGACATTTCTCGACGGCATGTAAAGCCAAGTCAGAGGCCCATGGGCGGCCTAAAAACTCTGACACCAGCTTAGGTACTATCCACACGATAAAGAAGAAGCTTGAACTTAATTAGCTACAGTGTGCTCTGTAGGATTATGCTAAATGATCTTTAAAGCATACGTTAGACGAGTAACTAATTTCATGACTCAGTTTTCAGCCTACAGCAGTCTGCTGTACGCTGTGTGCTGTGCTGGCTGGACCATAGCCCTTTCTTATCACTATCGAGCAACTGTCGTCCAGCATTCAGCTGTTATCATCCCGCCATCGCTTCTCTAATAGACTGTTGACGTTCTACTTTATGTTGATCATGTCAAGGACACGTTTATAATAACATTTTAACTCGTAGAGCAGTTCAGAGGTCGAAATGCACAATTGGTTGAAGATTCATGACAAGAAATCGGAATAGATTCAGTGTATTTGCCTAAACATCAAGGAAGTAAGTAAAATGTGGGATGATACTCCCGTCTAATTTAACAGCTTTATTTTTCAACTTAAAATTAATCATTCCGGGATTTCCGAGATCCACATGTTAGGTACTTACTTACTTGAAATTTAGGCAAATAAATTCTACGTACTTCGATACAGTATCCTATCTCTGCTAATGTCCTGCTCGCGTACCTTTTTATGTTAACTTATAGATAGGTACTCAATTGCATGAAACAAATTGCATTTCAGCACAAGCAATAAAACTGATGAATGTCACGACACACACGGGCCTGCCTTGATCTTTGACCCGATAGTAGTAAACGTGAAGGCTCTAACCGCTAACGCAATTAGTCAGTTTTACTGCTACGAGTTTTACTCACCCTGTTGTTAATACTTACGATAGACTATAGGTGATCAACCTTGATATTTTTTTTTAATTTTTAATCCAATTTTGACGTTTATCCTGGCTGATGCTCACGACATTCGTCCGCGTGAGATTATTATAAAAATTATAATATATAATTGGATTTTGTTAACGATTACAAGGATTTTTTTTTTTGTACATAACCCTAATCTTTATAACATCAGCTATCTGCAAAGAGATAGGAAGAGAGAGGTAGTTGCCTCGTTGTTCTAATTATTGGCTTTAGAAACTTGCCTTAAAAAGACTGGCATAGTGTTAATAGATTTTTCCATTAGGAAAATCTCAGCGGTAGCACAAATTCTGGCAACGTAGCCAGAATTTGTGTTTGGATGTTAGCAATTGGCTTGTCCCTCATATAATTGGGGACTTATGCATAACATAACACCTTTTTGGTTTCAATTTGGATATAGTGATTATTTAGGTATTTACGTTGGAGACGTCAGAAACTATGAAAACTCACTGTCACTGCAGACAAACAAAGATACTAAAAAAGAAAAGTTCTTTTTTTACCAAAAAGACAGTGAAACACAGGGAACGGATCTATGGACGACAAAGGAAAGTTAAAATGTATTGAGAACTTAGTTTGTGGTAGGTAGCCTCACCCCAATCACCATGCCAGCGACATAGATTCTTCAAATGCCAAGAGTTCCGTCAATCAATGAATGACATTTGATTTAAGTGTTTTTATTTACTTTGTATGGACATTCTTTGACGCACCTCTTGGCTTGATGCCAGATTCTACTTATTGGTTAAACCATGAGGAAGAACAAGGAGTGGCTTCAAAATGTTGTGACAATATGAAGAGGTGCAACTACTTCATTCTTTAGGCAAAATCTATCTATCAGTTTCAGGGGTCAGAATAAATACATTCTATTATTATAAATATCTAATGTTTTCATTGTAATAACACTTGCAATGGCTACTGGGCTAGGATGCTAGCATAATATAGCATGTAACTAGAACGGCTAAATGGATTTCCATGATATTATTTGTCCCAAAGATAGACCATAACCACGTTAGGAACAAAAATAGTTTTTATCCTAGCAAGCGGGCAAAACTGCGAGCAGAAGCTATTGTTGTATTTATTGTTGATGCACCATTATGGCGTTATTAGACTAAATCTGATCATTCACACAAATTAGGAAACATCATTATCAGATAACAATAATTATGCCCGAATTCGAATATATTTGCATTCGGAAATCGGATAGGAGCTAACGACCAAGTGTAGGTTATTGCACCTAGGTAGATTTATCGGAACTAATAAGAGCACCCATAGACTTCTCTTTAGATTTGGTATGAATTATTACGATTAAGCTATGCTTCGTTACCCTTTGGCGTGTCTGAAAATGATAAATGGGTCCAGCACTAAGAGTATTGGAAATAATGCCTTACAGTACCTATAAATTGAATGATAATAATGATTGAATGAGTTTTTAATTGAGTGATCGATTGCAGGCAGCTGATTTCAATCAAGAGGTTCTTTTTTATGGTTCCGTACGGAACGGAATCCGTCACAGTCATTTTTTGGCGCCAGCGTAGCCCGCGAAATTCAATTTTTCTCACGTTTTTTGCGATTTGCAGGTCAGTATCCGGCTGTATGTTGAACAAAATTGATTTGTGACCGTAACACGTATGTAGTTATAGAATTATAATAGTTAAAATCATCAATAAAACCCTCGAAGCCCATTTAATCCCAATCAATGACTTATTATGGTCACCATTCTCCTGCCCTTATCCCAATTCATTTGGGGTCGGCGCAGCATGTCTTCTTCTTCCATACTTCTCTATTACTTGTCATCTCATCAGACACCTCCTTTCTTCGTTCACATTCCACATATCGACAACCTCGTGTGCCAAGTCAATCAATGACTATTTCATGAAAAAGTGGCGCTTTCACCTTAAATATACTTGCTTATCGTTACCGCATCTTAAATTAACATAACGTAAAAGTCCGAAAATGCAAGGCTTATTAAATGATGAACAATATTATCTTAATCAACCGAGAATTTGATGGACGCTTTTAGAAAAACACCTTTTCAATAGTCCAAAGTTGTCGTGTTTATTTGTGTGTCGGATGTTTATTTACTTACATGACGCGAATACACACTTACGCGGCGTTCTATGAAACGCAACTTTGTTCAGTTTCCTGTGGTTTAGGTGCACTAATTATTTTAGTGTGGCACATCTCATAATACATACAAACAAAGTCGTTGTTCGCGAAGGAAGTTAGGATTTAGGATGGTACCTAACTAAATTTAGAACTACTAACAGCCGTGGCATTCTGTGTTTTCTGCCACCCCAATGGGAAAAAAGGGTGAGTTTATGTATACAGTATGTAACAGCCGGTTTTTGAGTAGAGAAGTTAAAGTCGGGAACTTGCTAAATTTTACATTAGCAGTACTTAAAGGCCTTCAATATTATAGCCTGCAAATCATTTATTTTTTACGTTTTTTGGGAAATAAATTAATTTAGAATTTCAAAGGACCTTAGAAAAGTAGATATTTTTTAAATTCCAAATTCTCAATTGATGTTAATCTTTTCGAAGTGTCCTAAGAATACATGCGTGGCTTCTGGTTGTTAAGAGGGGGAGAAAGGGGGGAGCGACTTTTAGAGTGCGATTTTATGTTTGATAGCACATGCGTTACAGACGTTAATAAATTTGAATACAAGAGGACTGGACTTACTGAACTCTCAGTTTAAAATGAATTTTGTTTAAAATATTACTTTTACTTATGTTTGAAGATAAAAAAAGAACTATTAGTACGGGTGTTTAGAGACTAAAAGGGCCAGACCTTTCAAATTTTTGACACACGTATAAAACTTGGCACAGTCGTTCCTTGAGTCAAAAGTAAGCCCCCTCTGGCGCCAGAAGGGGGAAGGGGTTAAAGTAACGCTCCGCCCAGCTTCATTCAAAAAATTGTAACTGTCCATGTTTAGCTAATAGGTCAAGTTTAGTGTGGTATCATTTTCACATAAATCAATAGCGAAGTAATAATTTCTAGTATAAAAATTAAATTTTTATGCAGATTTTAAAAATAACACAGTATTTAAAATTTTAACCACAATTTTTTATTTAAAGTCACCGTATATATTTAATTGGTGTTTTTGTTTGCAAATAAAAAATATGCTAAC
This sequence comes from Standfussiana lucernea, assembly GCA_964057025.1. NCBI lineage: Eukaryota > Metazoa > Arthropoda > Insecta > Lepidoptera > Noctuidae > Standfussiana > Standfussiana lucernea. The sequence continues at coordinate 14,565,148 of OZ059794.1, forward strand.
ATTTAATGCAGTTTTGCAAAAATATAACATTTCAAAACTCGTTGGTGGACGAACACACTGAAAGCGCAACTGCTGAACTAAGGTTCAATCTACTTATATTATTATAATTTGCTTGAATAAATTTTCCATGCCCAAATTCTTGAATCGTGCCCGGATCATTGGGCATAAACATAATAATCTCTGTTTAGTTAAAGGTATGTTCATGTTATAGATAGCTGTGTAGCTTCTACGCTGCGGCTGCAGAGAATTATAGAGAGAGAAATATATACCTTTGTGGAAACTATATTTTGGGGTTGAAACTATGAGGCCGTGGGGTTCGAGTGGTCACAGTCTGTTTAAGGAAATTTCTAAACGATTCTTTGACGCTTCCCGTGACCCAAGCTGCTATACAACGTGGCAACGCCACGCGCTGCCAGTCTCTTGGGCACATTACCAGCTGACAGCGTTGAGGAAGTTTTGATGCCCTTTTATAGTTTGTTGTTAGGTGATTTATTTTAGTTTATTTAATAGTTTTTAATAATGTATATATGTATGTATATAGTTAGTTAATGAATACACATAATATTACGAGTATAGTAAAGTTTAAAATATAAAATGTTATTTCTGTTCTTTCATCTCAAGTCCCTACACATTTACTCGTTTTCACCGCTGGAATTTTTTGTTCGCCAGTCCTGTGCCCATAACTCTTGCTGGAACGCCCACACTGATCTGTTCCGATTTTCGGTACCTCACTTGACCAAAGGGATGGCGAAATAGACCGAGATGTAACGCACCATCAACTCAGGATGGATGAAACGGCGACAGGTCACTGGAACAACTTGCGACCACGGATGCCCCGCAAGTTATGAGGGAAAATATACAAGTCCGTGATTAGACCTGTCGTACTGTATGGATTGGAATGCTGGGCTGTGAAGAAGATGGATTAAAAAGATTGCACGTAGCGGAGATCAGAATGTAGATGTGTGGTGTGACAAGAATGGATAAAGTCAGGAATGTGTATTTCACAGGAATTTTGAAGTTGCACCAGTTACAGAAAAATTGAAAGGATGTCGACTGCCTTGGTATGGGCATGTGATGAGGAGGGACGAATTGCATGTGACTAATAGAGTAATCATCTGCCTAGCCTTTTCCCAACTACGTTGGGGTCGGCTTCCAGTCTAACCGGATGCAACTGAATACCAGTATTTTACATGGAGCGACTGCCTATCTGACCTCCACAACCCAGTTAGTACTGGGTAATACGATACCCTTTGGTAAGACTGGTTGTCAGACTTTCGGGCCACTGATTACCTGTACCGACTGCCAAAGATCTATAAATGACAGCGGGGACCAACGACTTAACGTGATTTCCGAGGCACGGAAGAAACTCGGTATGTTATGGGTGGTCACCCATCCACGGACAACCCAGGCAAGCGCGGCTTAAAACCTGACGATCGACTCGAGCGGCTGTTATTATTTAGCCACGAGCTCCTCCAAGGGAAGGAAGCTGATGAAAATAAGAAAAGATCACCAACTGGAGAATTTACGTCCAACAGAAGCAGCTCTAACCAGCATACAGTACGTGCAGCTTACGAAAGGGTTCATGTTTGAGCTATGTCTCTGTAGAGGAAAGTACCTCGTAAAGTAAAATTAGTATTATATTTGGAATTGGCTATTTATTACCTTTCATTTCATACCCATATTGTTATAAATAAAAATATATTTCTGTCTATTTCTATTTCCTTAACGTCATACTTAAATGTCCCCCTATGTGTGTGTGTGTGTGTGTGTGTGTGTGCGTGTCCTATGTGTGTGTGACCATATGTCACTCCCTCAATTATTAAGACAAATCTTATGATACTTCCTTCTTATGTTGAAATCCGCCAAAAAAACCGTTTAGGCCACAGAAAAACATACATACGAGTACATCCATAACCCAACTTAGGCAGTCGTAAAAATTGTGCCTCTAATTTCTAAAGTATGAGGAGGAAAATTATGAAAAAATGTAGGTTTGTGGAAAGCAAAAAAACTTTAAACGAAAATTGTTTTGAATAAGATTTGATTATTCGTTTTTGAGATATGAGACTTTTTAATCAAACGGCAGCAGTAAGTTTGTTTTTCATTATCATACTATGAAAAACAAATTTAGCTTTGCTGTTAAGTGTAAATTTTCATATGAATGAGCGTTAAAAATATTGTTATTATATTGTTTGGTGCTACGGAACGCTGTGTGCGAGTACGACTAGCAATTGGCCGGTTTTTTATGATTGATAACAATTATTAATAGCATAGTCAGTCGGTCCACAGAATGCGTGAAAATGACGGCAGGCGACGTTTTAATTTTTTTTTTTCGCAATTCATTGCCTGCTTGTCAACCAATAACGAAAATCAGTTCCAGGGTAATTTGCCCAAAGGCATTTAGCTTAATTAATTTCGAAATTCTATCACAATTCGCTTAGACTTTCAAACGAATGCACACATCGCATTTCAATACATAAATACCGACCAAGTGCGCATCGCCTCGCACGATTAATGTTCTGTAAAATCAATTATTCATATCTACATAAGTTTTGCTGGTATGCAATGCTAATTCATTGTATTTAGTATGGACTTTTAGTTAGATTCACTTAATATCGATATGAATTCTTCGGACAAAACGGTAATTCGGACTTCTTGTATGCAATGATCTTTAGAGCATTTTAGCCTGTCAGTTATTAATCTTTTTGATTTGGTAAAGTGATTATTATCAAATCAAATAACCTTTATTTCGGGCAGAGTTTAACAAACGCACATTTTAACAAAAATTTGACTTGAAACTTGAAAACTGTGGGTTTTTCGAAATCCTTTTAATTAAATCTATCTCGTAATATTATAAAGCTGAAGAGTTTGTTTGTTTGGTTGAACGCGCTTATCTCAGGAACTACTGGTTCGAATTGAAATTGTGGATAGCCCATTTATCGAGGAAGGCTATAGGCTATATAACATCATGCTGCAACCAACAGGAGCGGAGCATCAATAAAAAAAATTTATGCAGACGAAGTTGCGCGAGTCAGCTAGTATTATCTAAAATGGCAAAATTACTGCATTTACGTAACGTTAAAAGTATACACAGCAAACGCTACTGACAGGCATTCACCAGCGAAATCGCTCGCGCAACATTTTATCAATTCCAGAATGGAAAATTGGAAAATATCTCAAATACCGTACCTAGCAGACACTTTTCAATATACCCACTTAAAAACCAATTCCCCAAGCATTAAATCAGAGCATAAAATACCGAGACAAAAGCTTTAATATGAGAAAAAGACCTAATCAATCTCGAGGATAAAGCTCTTTACCTATAAAATTTCAATATCCCCAGTTTAACGGACTAGACTTGGAAAGCGGTATTCTCATTTCTAGTCAGTGAAATTGCATATAATTCCCTCACAATCGGGCCTCTCTTTTGTGTCAGGAATGAGGAAAAAGGAGAGGTAATAAGCTCGATATTCAAAGGTAATGACGGCGCGGAGATGAATAGTTCCAATAATATGAAACAGATGATACTGTATGTATGTATGTTTGAATGTTAGATCGCCTAACTGTGAATCGCTTTCGTTGTTTTATTGATTTTGAAATGCGAAAGCGAATTGCTAACAGTAAATAGATTGTGGTTCAAGACTGTTTCTGGAGTTATTGTGTTTACCTCAATGATTTAGAGTTTTCTTTGTTATGTTTCCTTGTGGAAACTAAGTTTTTTCATTTTAAAACATTATGCTTATCATAACTGTGTGGACGAAGCAAGAGCCAAGGTGTAGTTTCAAAAGTTTTGCCAGGGCCTGATGAATTTGCAATACTGTATGAGACAAACGATAGTTTAGTTAGTTCATGTTGTCCTGAGCTCTTTTTAAGTTCACCACTTGCCTGTTTTGCCTTTCTCACTTACACGAATCGAGACCTTATTTAATTCATTTTTATGAATATTTACATAGTTATTTACAAACTCAACTTTAAAAATATAGATGTTGGAATTTCGATCCCGACGTATGCACCGTTGGAAATTTCAGTGCGCTTTTATCGCAAGACATCTATATATTATTTAATGTTAATGAAAACAGAGCTTGAAAATCGATTAAAATTAAAAATGTAGTCTGTTCAGGAAGCCGCTATAAATCAAAGTGGAATTCAAAGTCCATAGAACTAGTTTTTTTTATGACATAACTTTATTGTTTGCCTCATTTTTCTTTTCATTGTTGATTCATTCAACTTGGTCTTTAATGCGTTGAAGTTGTTCAGGTTAGATTAATTGCGGAACAAAAGATTTACTTGTTTTCCCATACCTCTGCTTTCAATCAGAAACAAGAACCATTCCAATCTTTAATAAGAATTGTTTATTATACTATCATTCATTCAATGGTTATTAAAACAAATAGATCAGCTTGCGCCAGGTATATAAATCAGGGTATCATAAGATGAGATACATTACTTCGCTATCTTCTGCAGTACAAACAGGTGAGTGGCATTACTTATACCTGTTAATTCAGAAGGCCTAGTAGAAACGTGCGGAGTAAATTCAAACGATTCTAAAATTGAAAGCACTGTTTTCGCACTTTATATTGACTTTACAACGTACAAGGTGTAAACGGACCATTCACGAAGCATCAACCAAGCATTCTGCATATGAAACTAAGTAACTCTACGCGAAAATGATTACTGGAAAATGACTTTTTCTTGGGGTGAAAAATCACGGTTTACGGTTGACCTCAATGTAACACACTCAAAAAATTGTGCTGAGGATTGCATTGAATAGTACGGGGGTAATGGAGGTATTTAAAGCAAAGTTATAACATCAAAATCTTGTATTTAAAAACAATCGTTTATAGTTATTAACGATACGTTCAAGTCGTGTGTTAGTGTACCATAATTTATATTGTGAAAATGAATTTATTTTAATTTATTTATAGAGTATCCGAACAAAAAAATGGCGCCTTCAACATTGATCCTGGCCCTTTTCATCATTGGAACCATTGCTGTACTGGCTGTACCAGTTTATCAAAGGGTAACAAAAAAAATAATCAGTCAAAATTACTTAATTGGACTTAGTTCTGCCAAAATGAGCCAACCTACGTCATTCTCCTGCCCTTATCTCAATTTATTTGGGGCCGGTGCAGCATGTTTTCTTCATGCATAGTTCTCTATTACTGGTCATCTCATCAGGCACTTCCTTTCTTACCATTTCATCCTTCACACAGTCCATCCATCGTTTTGGTCTTCTTCTACTCTTGTAGCCATCCACATTCATACTCAAAACTTTGCACGATATTTTCCTCACTCATCCGCATCACGTGCCCATACCAAGCCAACCGATTACCACACAACTTTTCAGTCACCGGCGCTACTTTCAGCCTTCCTCTCACGTACTCATTTCTTATTTTATCCATTCGCGTATCACCACACATCTCCCTCAGTATTCTCTCATTAGTTCAGTTAACTACGTCAAACTTATATTCAATATTGCAAAATAATGTGATAAAACCAGTCCCATAGACATCCAAAAAGAACAGATTTAAAAAAAAAAAAAAAATCAGCAGCAGGTTTAAAATTCAGCAGCTTCATCTTCTGCCCAGCCTTTTTCCCAACTTTATTGAAATCGGCTTCCAGTCTTACCGAATGCAGCTGAATACCAGTATTTTAAAATTCAACAGCTTCAACTATATAAAATCACTAATCTAAAAAAACTTTGGGAAATGGGAGTAATTGCGATGTGTGTTGGTACATTTTGGCAGAACTGCGCTAGATTATGTTGTCACTCAAATTTAAATGGATTTTGGCCCATCCCAGTGGGAAAAATATAGAGCGACAAGTAACACTTCATATACAAATCTGGGCATTTCAATGAGCTCATTGCCATCAACTGGGCTCAAATTCAGACTTTGTGGTAGCTGCGGACAAATTTCTCATGGAAAAACCCAATAAAATTGTTCGACCTGGGAAAATATAATTAATTTAAAAAAAAATGGTTTCAGGAAGAAGAAGAAACTTGCGAATTCTTTGGGGGAGTGCCACAAGTAGTCACAGTTGATAACTGCACAGTTTACAAATGTGTTTTAGAAGACGGCTCAGAATACAACAACTCAGACTGTGCCATGGCAGCTATACGTTTTAAATAAACATTATTTTAATTTTTTTCTTATATTTTATTTCGATTTATTCACACAACTAAGAATTCAAGAGTAGGTAGGTAAATTTTCTTTAACATAGCAAGATGATTATTATGATGTGATGATATGCGCCTAGGCCTACCTATTGCCTGAAGAAATGAGCAAAAGGGTACCTATAGTACTTCCACATTTCGCGAGTTATGTTTAACTTCCTTATAATAGGGGACGAGCCTATAACCACCAACCGTGCACACAACGGGACTCCAGGTTGCTACTGAGAAATTTCTGATGGAACCAAACATCACTTTCCGACTTGAGATTCAAACGTAGGACCTCTTACTCAGCAGAAGTGCGACCAGTAGACCACAGAGGCAGTCCAACAGATTTGCTATGTTAAATTGAATCCTTAGGGGATTCTACTTCAGACACAGCAAATCCCTTTGGGAAACAGTTCTTAATTAATCCACCCCGTAGAGTAATTGCCTGACTGCAGTATATTCTGGAAGGCCTGGTTGTTTTAGGACATTCGACCCCAAACAAGTGGGTAGACACAAGGCTTTCATATTATGTCTACAAATTACGTTCTGTGGAACATCACACTTAAAGTTTTTAGTTGAAGGTGGCGCTGCCTGTCAAGAAAAAATGCGTCGATATGTCAAACTTGGTTCATTTATTTTAGTTCTGTGTTTTTCCGCTGGCACAGATTACTTGGTTGAAGTGTAGATAAGTTTTTAGGTAGCTTATGTCGTCATCATGCTCTTATACCAATTTATTCGGTAGCCTACGTCAATCCAATACATTTTGGAGTTTTCCATAATCTTTATCACTGATAGAGTATCTCATGGCCTTCTGGTTAGTAGCCGAAACCAAGAGGTACAGCCTGTGTAAGATAAAAGTGCCTAAGTAAGTCATGATTTGCTATACATACATAAACTCACGTCTTCTGCTCATGGGGGTAGGCAGATACCTCAGAACGCCACCTGGTACGATCCTTACATACTTCTTTTGCGTCGTCCACGTTTATACATCTGGTCATACACGCACGTCGGTTGCGAATACTACGCACCTGACCTTTCTGAAGAACCTCACCAATAAAGTCAGTGCGGGCATATGCTATAAGTTTGTATTAAGCCACGTATCTATTAGGCGTGCTACATAGGTACTTGCTCGGATTGGCATTGATCGGCACAGCCAGTTTACAAAATAGAGTTGTTGTCTGGGATCGGCTTTGTTGTTAAACAAGCTCACTACAGAACTGAATGCTCCGAAATAATTGTGAAAATCATCGCCAAAATTCACTATTAATCGTGAAACGGAGCCCTCAATGGATTTGCTAGGTAGTAACATTTAGTACCTACCCACACTTGTCATTTATTATGTGCCTTGCACCACGCATAGGTTCAGTCATAGATTAAGTAATCTGCATAGATACGATACTCATATGCACATAGGGCGTATGCTGATGTTGCTGGAATTTTCTATCGCCCCGCAACCCCACTAGCCCCGTACCTAGCCCGTTTACACCCTTATACAAGTTGTAATGCTTGATTTCGACAAGTCTAAATAGTGACTAAAGGCTCGCCTGAATCAAAAAAAAAAATCTGCTGTTCCCTACATTTATGTTCGCTTCGTCAAAATGTATGAAACAGCTGATTTTTTTTCGCGATTTTAAGGTTTGTCCCATAGTAAAAGTTGTTCATAATGATGAGTACAATGTCCCCTTAAGAGATTTCGTGTATGAATAGATAGACCTTATATAAAACATGTTTCATACATTGTATACACGTCGTTTCAGGCATTCTAGTTAACTATTTCGTACACCTTTTTGTCATTATTGAAAAAGGTTTTCAAAAAGTTTTCAGTCGTCACAAGTTGTTCTAGGTGTAAACGATAAACAAAGACAGTAGACACAATTTATGTATCCAATGGCTTTGGATTATTCTATCCCAATCCCGGCCCAGAAGGAGATGGCGTGACGTATTGCACTCTTACTTAAAGAATTGGAACTTAAAATAGCGAAAAAAAGATATTGGAAAAAAAAGGAAACAAACAAACAGATTGTAGGCCTCCCAGCCTACAATCTGCAGTGGGACACAGCAGGCGAATAATATTTTTTCCAGATCAGGAGTGTCACGTCTTCACAGTCTTAATCTATGGACCAGTTCATCATTAACGCAACTTGACACGTCGGTCACGACATATCGACGTGGATACGTTGTATTTCAATATCTATTGATTTTACTAGCGACGTAAATAGACTTGGTGCACAGAACAGCGGGTCTGTTGTTCAATGATTTTAGGGACTGTTGAATTCTAAAGAAAGGGCTGTCCAATACCGTATACATGTCTATGTAGGATATAGCTATATACAATAATTATGGTGAAAGGTATTGGTTAGACACTGAATAATGTACTTTGAATAGGTCAGTTTAGGTTGCATTTTGACAAGGGACTCATACGTTATTGTCTATTTTGACAGTTCTAAAACTGAACTGTCACAATTTAGGTACCCAAGTTACAGGGTTACTATTACCTACTATTTATACGAGTACAAGGTGTAGTTTTGCATCCTCGTCAAAATTCAGAAGGTCATTATAGAATACGTAAATAATCAATATAAAATACGGTACCTGGTCAATAACAATAAACGCTGCTTTTTTAGTTGTTTTAATTTGACCCTATTTCAGAATGAAGCCCTTTTCAAAAGAGGAGAATCACCCGTTTATCGAATAAACGTCTGCGTTTGTTTGTGTGTGTGAGAGCGCGGTTATAGGGCTAGTATTAGACGGGCCGCGTTTTAATACGGGTGGTGTACACTTATCGATTTCTGATATTAAGAAAAAATAGAAAAACATACCTTCCCATTTTATTATTGATTCGGGCCGAGAATCATTAGCAAATATTAATCATTAACCTCCTTGAATTTGACGAGAATTCAAAGCAACACCTTGTATAATTATGTATTTCCAAGCCATTTTTTAATAAATAGGTACTTCAGTAGTGCTTACCTCGTTATGTACAAACTAGGCCATGCACCCGGTTAAAAAATACCTTGAAAGAAACGCGCAAAATCGGGTATGCCCGGATTTTTAGATTTGGATTTGTGCCTGGTTGGTAACAATAAGCTCGCCTCGTCCCATATAACATGGGAATCAACTTAACTAGTGAAATCTAGGTGTACTATTTGGTTCACCTCTGCCTTACTCCTCGGGTATTACAGGCGTGATCTTATGTTATGTAATAAGGTAAAGAGTACCTATTCTATTTTTCTATTACCAAGATCTGTTGGTAAATTCTGTTACAAATAATAATAAAATTTAAGAATCCATTCACACGACATTGCTTTGCTCAGTTTATTTAAAAACACCGTCGTAGACTAAACTATCAATTCCCGGCGGGCTTGCTTTCGTTATGGTTGGATTATGGTTAAATATACTTTATGACACTCAGGAATAATGCAGCTTCCAATTAGTGCATGAAATTTCGAAAACGGATCAATAGTTTCGAAGATTATCCTCTACATCCAAACTCACAAACTTTACCTCTTATAATTTTAGCTAGCACAGATTATAAAACACAGTACAATAGCCTAGAATCACTGAAGGTTAAAACGTTAAAGTTATCTATCTAAACTACCTACCTTGATAAGAACACAATAATTAAATTCAGCTCATGTCCCATCTCTATTACGAATTCACCGAGCAACTCTATTAATTATTTTAATGATAATATCTAATTAAGTCTGAACTGTGAAATAGGCACAGCTATGCCGAGTCACGTTTACCTCAGCGTCGTTTTAACACTGATTAAAGTAATTGTTAAAAGCTACGGGAGTTATAATTATGAGATGACAGTTAACAGCTCTTTAGTTTTAATGAACACTATGGGGAATTTGAATTTTGCGTTGCTAGGCTTAAGTTTGTTTTTGCATTTTTTCTTGCCCTATTAGCCAGAAAAGCTATGGAAAGTTTGCGTGAATGAAGATGGCCCAATACCAAAATCACAGGTGGTGCAGATATCTATACTAATACTAATATTATAAAGCTACTAGCGGCCCGTCCCGGCTTCGCACGGGTATTTAACAAAAATGGGACGGGATAGGACGGGATAGGACGGGATAGAACGGGATAGGACGGGATAGGTCGGGATAGGACGGGATAAACGACGGGGAAACCTAGCGATAATAGCGATACTCGTATTTAAAACATCACTGTACTCGTTATCTTCAAATAGTTCACAGAAACAAAACGAGCCTAAAAGACCATGTCAGAAAAAGTTTTGAAACAAATCCTGAAAACATCGTTCATTTTTCGCAAAATATTTACCAGTACTTTTCTTGTTTATTTTTCTTTGTTTTTAAACTCCCGTTAAGAAGTCGGTCAGTCAGCCAGCGTCGTTTAGACGGCAGTGATAACATCAGTACGTATTCATCTTTTCATGTTGGCTGAATGAGCATGGAATCAAGACTCTCTTGTTTTGTTGTACCGTGGTTTTAATGTAAAAAAAAATGCTGTGGGTTTTCCGTGTGCAGTTTTTAATGCTGGCTGCGGGCTGAAGCGGCACTAAAAGTACTACAGTGCCATCTATGACACAAATGAAGAACTAACATCAAAACAGACCCGACATCAAATATCGGGCAGTATCCTGCCTTTTCTATGGATGGTGAAGAACTTTACACCCTGTTCTTCGTACCCATAAAAGGCTGAAGAATAACAGCGGCATAGGTCATATACTATGGTTTAGAAATGCGTGCCGACTTTGGTCCACGGATGGGTGGCCAGTCATAAGATACCGAGACCCCTGTGCCTGGGAAAGCAGTTGTTCCGGCTACCATTAGTCGATCCATGACAATCGTTACGGTCAGTCAGTCAGTCTTGAAAGCCTGAAAATCAGTCATGCCAAGAGCTATAGTGTTACGCAGGATTGTGGAGATCCTAGGCAGTCGCTCCATGTAAAATATTGGTATTCAGCGGCATCTGGTGTGACTGGAAGCAGACCGCAAATTTAAACATAATTGGGGTTGAGGCATGAGCTCTATTCACCGCTTCCTAGTATTTTTGCTGAGCAGAAAAAACCAACACAGCCAAATCCCCGACCGTCTTATCTGCAAATAATGTTTATTGTTACTAAGCTTTTCTTTTATCTGTAATGTCATTTTCGCAGCTAGCCTGCCTGAAAACATTGCGTTTTGCGTTTCTGCAAAAATAACTCAAAAAGACCAAAGAACGAAGTATATAATGCAAGATGTAAACGGACCCTTCACAAAGCCGTCAACCAAGCATTCTGTACATCAAAATAAAGTAACCCTAAGCAAAAAAAATTGCGTTAAAACTCAATGAAACGCTTACATTGCTGAAGAATGCATTGAATAGTAAACGGACCATGGAGGTATTTAAAGTAACGCTAAAGCCTTAAAAACTACTTACTATTAAAAAAAAAATATTATCTCCGTAACTAGAAGTTTCCCGGGTACGATCCAGATCAAAAAAAAAAATGGCAATGACGGGGAGACTAGTGCCATTCACCTTCGTTAAAGGTCTATTTACACCCTTTATTATCCTTTTGGCTGATTCATCACGATGGCGATAATCCTCGAACTGAGACATGTAAGATAGTACCGGTCCGGTTGTCAATGCCTGCAATGCAAAAAACCTATGTAGTAAATAATCTACATCTCATATTCCCTACTCCGCATTATGACTAAATCGCATTATGACAGTAGCAAAATGCCTACTTTTTCAAAGGTACAGTCGAGAAAAAAACCAATTGGACGGATAAAATTCATTCTCATACATATAATCTACATAAGTACTAAGTTTAGTTAGTTTTATTTTAATTTCTCCTTTTAAATCTTGTTTTATTGTCAAGTTTCCATTTTGTTTTGTCCAGTGCGAGACTAATAAATAATTTTCTTTCTTTCTTTCTTTACATACCATGACATTTACATTGTTACCTACAATATGTCCAGCTGTCAATACCTACTACGCAAAAACAAATACTAAATCCCACCTACTTTTATCTACTATTTCTTTGATTTTCGCCAATCAAGTCATGGTCTTAAAATTATAATCACTGCTATCATTATTTGTTAATCGCATGAAATCTGCTCTATAACCAATTTTCCTGACTATTATAATTCATGAAACTATGCGTACCTACTAATTTCTACATTGTATAATATTAAAGTCGATATTTTGACAGAAGTGCCTTGAAGGTAAATTATATTTGATTCGTAAAAGGTTTTTTAACGACAGTGTAAGGCAAAACTTGCTGATTAATTTTATGAAATAGGCTGATTTGAAACAGCTTTAACGCTACGTATTTTTACAATTTCACCACACATTTTTACTTTCAGAGAGGGCAAAATATTAACTGCATCAGTAGGTACTCCAGCCTCAAACGCCGGCGGCATGTTAACATCATTAGCACAATATTCTGATCGTTTCGTGCTTACTCAATTTCCGAAACCGATAGGTTAATTCAAAATGTTTTTGTTTAATGCATCATTGAGTTGCTCTAGTGTAAAGTCAAACAAGGGCTGGTGAAAATGAAATAATTAAAAAATAAAGTTATTACAACGTGATAATTATAATATTATTATAAATATAACGGAGGTTAACTCTTAGACTACGTACACACTGAATGGTGAATTGCTTAGCGCCCAGTTACTTAACATACTTGCTAGCGATGGCGAGTTTGTCGGACACTGCCTCCTGTTTTAGATATCAAATTCTATCACTTTTCGCCAACTAATTTAATTAGACCTGGTATTAAATAAGAGAGTTTAGGGCGGGATTTGGCGCTTCAATGATGTTGGAGCGCCATGGTTCTGCGGTCAATTACACAAATATCTACTTAAGCATTTTCCAAGTACGCTCAATCGGACAGTTATTCCAGGGTCCGAGTAGATCTATATTAATCAGTAGACATTTCCGATTCGATGTGAAAATGTACTAGTTCTAGGGCATATCAATTGAAATGCAACGACGAAGGTATGTATAACTATGATTAATTGTCCTTTGAGAGACACAAAAAATGAAAAAAAAAATGTTTATTTGTTTTCTTTTTATTACTTCTGAAGGTTGAATAAGTAATAAAAAAGCCTAGTGATCCCAACATATAAGATGTTTGCCTATTTAACACCTGGTTTCTGGACCGAAAATATCGGTGCATCAACATTATAAAGGCAAATAAAGGATGTCATTGGTTGATGAAAATTCATTCAGATGGCTGAATGAATTTTCATCATCATCCCAGCTGTTTATGCGCTTTTGACAGTTTATAAGCAAAGTTTCATACATTTTACTCAAACAATGAAATTCTAACACCCGTATCTATAGTCAAGTTAAAGTAATTATTTGAAATAATTACTGATGCAAATATTTTTATGCAATGGACAAGAAAATGAACGAATTTACAACCGTCAAAGAAAGCAAAGCTAAGAATTATAACTTTTGACTACAGACTAAAAATCGTATATTAAATACTTAAATACCTTTACTTAAGTTATCACGTTGACTTCAAACACTGTTTTAAGCTTTCACGGTTTATACACGGGTTTTGTAACGGTTCACTTTGACTTGTTTATAGATACGGGAGCAAGAACCTGAACCAAAACTCCACCGTGAAAACACTGAAATATCTATCTACATTTCCTTCGACAAAAACACAAAACCAGCCTTCCTTCCATCCTTTAGAAAAACTAAACCAGGGAAAACAAAAAACGTTGCCTATCAGCGCTGAATCTAGGTTCCGTGCTTGTTATACCGGGAACATGCCTGACGACTCCAATGGAAGGCTTTGAGAGTCGTCACAATGCCACTAACGTTCCGACCAGGCTTTGACTGATGTATCCTAGGACATTGCAAAAATACACCCAATTCTGCCAAGGGAATTTCAACCTTGGTGCGACGAACTGGGGTTCCGTAAAGCAGTCCTTTTCAGTATTCATCTCGCAGTGAACAATTAGACGGGCGATGGTTGGAGATATGAAAATAGGTCTTATTGTACTAATATTAGGTATTGATGTCGGATTTCGTTGTCTGATTGTACTTATTTTGGGTCGTGAGTGAAATTTGAGAAGTTATCAATAGATTTTGGGTATAATGGATGTTTACAATTATAATGGGTGCTTGGTATTAAATAGATCTCAATTTTGCGTGCAAAGAGTCTTGAGATTTTGTACTCAGATAACTTAACCTTATCCGCAGGGCGATTTTATTTATGATTTAAATTTCGTGCACAGTAGTTGTTCAAAAGAGGACTTCATGCGAGATATACTATAAATGCTACTTAGTACCTACAGTCAAGGGTTAAATATGTTAAGCACCATAAGGTACATTTAGTTGTAACTTATTATTTTAATTTTATCCACTAGAAACTCCGAATAAAACTGACAGTTCGAAAAAGTGACATGTGCCCGCCATGTGTGAAAAGAATTTGTTAAAAATAAATGCTGTGCAAAGAGCACAACCAATGAAAATAATATTGAATCGCAAACTATGGAAATCAAAATGTAATAAACAGCACAATTTAATCTTAAAATCTTGTATCATCTAATAATAACTACAACAATCGCGTCGGCAGTTCAGTAAAATCCCAACAAATCCTGTCTTAGGATAGGCTTTGTTAGGAGTCTCCATTTACTCCGTCCCTTATTACTGCATATTTAATTGACAAAATAAAAACCTAGAAACACAAAGGCGGCTTCATAATAAAGAAACAGAACTAAAACGCGTTTCCCGACAGGATTTCAATACAACCGACCCCTTGTCTCATTCGTTAGAGTGTCCTAAAGAATTATGTTTTTTTTTTACAGTTCCGCCTAAGGACAATCGGGCCTTCGAGCCTTCGAGGCCAAGATGAGTGGTAGCGGGATGAGGGGTGGTCGTAGGATCCCCACTCCTATGCCACCGCCCAAGGAAACAGTACACCAGCCCAGGTAAAATGTTGATCGTGAATTCTTGGAGGGTGTGAAAACGAAAATTGTGATAGTGTCATGTGTTTTGCGAAATAATTATGTGGAAAAGAGGTTTTCCTCTGAGTGATTTCTACTACGGTTACAAATTCTCAGGCACCATTTAATAGGCAGACAGCATGATTTGCGAAAATAGAAACCAATGTTGGCAGGCTCACAGCTTACGGCCTAAATAAGTGTTTTTGCGACATTTGACACAGAGTACAGCTTTTGGGATTCTGAAAACTGTTTGCTAAATATTTTCAATGAAGGTATAATTCTGTAGGTTACCGCAATTGCAATGTCACCATCTATGGAAACTTTTAAATAGGAGTTACTTTAGAAACCAGGTTGTTTCGCAGTGATCTGTCATGGCGATTGGCGGCTTTGCAGTATTTCTTTATCGTGTGGTTAGTGACGAACCTGGTGCCAGATTTTATATGCCGCCCATGGGCCTCTGACTTGGCTTTACAAGCCATTGAAAAATATCTCTCAGGCATGCTGGTTTCCTCACGACGTTTTCCTTCACCGAAGCAAGTGATAATTATACAATACGCACATGAATCCAAAAAATGAGAGATGCGTGAATTGGATTCGGCCTTGAGACCTATGACTTGGGAGTCCGACGGCCACACTACTGGGCTACCACTGCTTCGGGTTTGCAGTTGCGGTTATGGTCCCTTTATCGCTGAAAACAACGTTGTAAGGTCAATAGAAAAGTGTTTCTATGGATCTCAAAGGGAGCAACAGACGTATCCTTTGATAAACACAATCGTTCCAGTGACTGCTGCAATTAACAGCTAATTTTATGTTTATTTATTTATTTCAACACATCTTCACTTAATACGCAGCACGACGCAGCAGACTGTTACATAAAGATAATATTTAAAACTCTACTTACCGCTCAATGTGGCTTCATAAAGTGTGTAACCACATCAGTAAAAATATTGGTTTTATACGGTTATGTTCGTTTACAGGACGCCTAATGAAATATGATTTCCAAGGAAATCATTCATTAAAATAATTGTAGATTGGTACCGGTTCTCGGAAATTGCCTTTCACGAATTTGTATACATATAATAGGTCAAATTGGGTTTCTGGATTTCCACGAACATAACTTTGATTTTCGTTTGGACAATGGTTGTCGTAATAAAATATCCTACGTCTGAGGTTGAAAATAAAGCGGACTAGAAAATTTTGACTCGATAGTGTAAAGACGATCTCTAATCTTTATCATGTTAATATTGTGTAAGTGAAGCTAGTTTGAGTTACGTTACGATGAAATTTCTTTGAAAATAGTTAACTAATCGAGACAAAATGGTGATCAAGAAAGGACACAAATGCTCCGAATTCTTCACAATTGTTTTCAATATCACATTTCAACATACGTAACCACTTAAGATCACAAAATTAAAGTTGCTTAAGACCCACTGTACCCCCACAGGACCCTGGTAGGTTTGACGTAGGTGCCCGTTCCTAAAACTTTTCATGTGGACCCAAATTCTATAGCTCCAAAAATGCTCACACTTTAAAATACAAATTGAGAACAACAGTTAATAACAAAGGACCCTTTGAAAGGACTCCTTGAACCATCTTTCCTCGTTCAAACACAGTAATGACACTTACCAAGAACCTGCCGGAGATTGGGAGGGACCTTATAAGCTCAACTTTGGCCCTTGTTCCATGTAAATTGGGACCTTATTACAATTCTCGCGTTTTGAGGATCTAATCTACATTAATATAATGAAAAGGAAGTTCGTTTGTCTGATTTTGTTTGTTGATAATTGCGTTTGTTATTGAATTAGTTTTGTTGTTTATGTGGGTGCCTTTTGTTGAGGTTTCAGCGTCACAAATTATGTTGCGAAAAGTTAGAATTTTACATTCGATAGCCATGTTATTCTGGTAAGATGACCTAAAACGATATATTTTCAAAAAGTATGACAAAGTTTTCGTTCTATCAGCTCCACTTTAAGATTAACATTTTAAATGAAATTAACTTTATTACGAGCAATCGAAAATCTAGGACAGAGAGGAAAATTTACGATTGAGCTCCTACATACACTTTACTACAATAACTTTCTTTTAATCACCGATACGAGGGTGGAATTCAGTACCATGGAGGAAAATGACCTACACAATCCTATATTATTACATATTTGCGTAACCTTGAACTTGAATTATAGAACTGTATGGAAACCCCAGCTGAAAGCCAAAAGGGGAGTTAAACAAACATCAGAACAGTCGTTAACAACACTTACCCTTAATCACTGGGATCTGCATAACCATAAGGGCCTTCTTACACGGCGACGACACTGTTGCGCGTTAGTCGCATTAGCAACGTGCGGCAAGCGAGGCAAACGCGCGTCAGTATCAGCATTATTATTTGCCTAGCCTTTTCCCAACCATGTTGGGGTCGGCTTCCAGTCTAACCAGATGCAGCTGACTACCAGTATTTTACGTGAAGACTGTCTATTTGACCTCCACCCAGTCAGTACTGTGTAATACGATACCCCTTGGCTTGACTGGTTGTCAGACTTTCGGGCCACTGACTTCCTGTAACGACTGTCAAAGATCTGCAAATTACGGCCGAGACCATTTAACGTGCGGCTGTTTCTGACAAGGGGAACGAAGAGTTCACAACGGACGCATTGCTGTATTGCTTGCATCGCGACTAAAGCGCGCCAGCGTCATAGTTATGCGGGCGAAGGTACACAGTGACGGCATCACGACAGTATCGCAGCCATTTTGCGTTTGTGCCACTGCAAATAGTCGCGGTGAACGAGGTTCCTTAAACGGAAACCCTGTCACAAAATCATAGCAATTACTACCAACTACCACAGAGGGGAGGTGTAAAGATCCATTTATAACAGTTATGTTGACAAACCCGATGACGTACGGTAACTGATACGGTTGTGTCGCTTCAAGACAACAGTATCAAGTGACTGTGAACCCACTTCTTAACGTAGCGCTTAGGTTGAATAGACAGACGATGTCACATCTGCGTGACCTTTTTTATTTGATCTATGAACTGTCTTGTGTCTTCTTTACGTCAACGAAAAAGCTGTGTGATGAATTATTTCATGAATTCCATGGGATTTTCTCGTGTTTTTGATTTTGGAGAGGTGACTTTTTTTCGTGGTACTGTGCTATTGTTAGGTTTAAAATCAGTAAGTTACTACATCTTCACTTACCATTACGTGGAAGACGAGATGAAGATTGATCAAATGTAAGCCTTCTTTCTTCATTTAAAAACTAATGAAATATGTTTAATTAATCGTTCATTTTCTCCTGTTTAACGACTTAGGTTTGCATTGCTACAAACTTAAATCCACTTTGAACCTAAATGCCAACACTTCATTATATTTTGATAAGTTGTCAGAAAGCTTCGAAGCTGACCTTTCCCAACCCTTTATTATTGGCACGCGATGGTTTTCGACGAAAAAAAAAACACTAAAACCAATCACTGTGATGAAATGAAATGAAATGATGATGAAACGATGTTTATTTTTGCAAATAGGTTTTTAAAGACACTTTAACACGTCTTCTTTTTTAAAACTAGATGAGGCCGGAGCAATGTTCTTGTAGAACTCGGCACTGGTGTGAAATAGGGAATACTTTCGTAGAAACCATCGTTACTGAAGACAGAGTAACTTGAATTATTGTTACATTGAAGTTACTAGTTGTGTTTTCAATTATCAAGGTAGTATTATAAATTTATACATGCGAAAGTAATCCTGTATGTCTTTTACTCCTTCACACCTTGACAGCTGAACGGATTTTAATCGATGTTCGTGCAAAACTCGACACTCACTGGTGTCAAATAGGGAATAGTTTTGTAGAAATGCATCGTCACTGAAGACAGAGTGACTTCAATATTATTATATTGTTACAGGTATTATTGTGTTACTAGTTGTGTTTTCAATTGGTAGGACAGTATTAGAAATGCCAAAGTAAATATGTATGCCTGTTACTTGCTTACTTACTTGCTTACTTACTTGCTTGCTTACTTGTTTACATTGACTTTTATTTTGAACAGGGTTACCATGACGTCTCCAAGTAGTATTGCTTTAATGTCACTCCAGTGCGGGAAAGAGACCGAGCTATTGCTCGGTCTCTTTCCCACTCTAGTATTAAAACAATCCAGCTTTAAGACGTCATGGTAGGCCACTTTTTGATCCCGGTGGTATTTCGTCGTGGGAAAAATGACCAAATAAACGATTTTATTGAAAGATACAGAAGGTGCGATATGGTAATGTTTCTGAATGTAAATCAGATCTTGGTATTTCAAAGGAAGAAAGAAGGGGTAAAATACAACCTTTTCAGATCACTAAAACTAACAAGATGTTAACATGGGTTACCTGAATAGGAATATATCGTCCCTTGTAACACCCGTTGTCGCGTATTACCATATTATCTAGGTACTAGCTGTTACCCGCGACATTCATTCGAGTGAAATTATTATCCATACTAATATTATTAATATCTATATATATTTATAAATATTTTCTAGTATTTTCCGTTTTGTTATTGCACCTACTGTGTATTGTCTCTGCATCACCCTAAGGTAGACTGGTAGAAAATGCCCAAGGCATTAAGTCCGCCTTTGTACAGTTTTTTTACTTGTGCATAAAGTTTTAATAAATAAATAAATACATAAATATTATAAAGCTGAAGGGTTTGGTTGAACGCGCTAATCTCAGGAACTACTGGTTCGAATTGAAAAAAAATTTTAGTGTTGGACAGTCCATTTATCGAGGAAGGCTATGGGCTATATACCATCACATTGCGACTAATAGGAGCAGAGCATCAAACAAAAATGTAACGCAGACGAAGTTGCGCGGGTCAGCTAGTTATAAAATGTTCGGAATCGGATTTTGTAAACAATTTCAAGGGTTGTTTTTTTTTGCACGGGCCCCAATTTTTTTTCTAAAATAAAATAATGTAAGTAAGTTAGGTATTCCTTTTATCACAGCTATCAGCCCTGCCATTTTGGAAATTGGCTGAAACAAACACACTTACAGGCAAAAATTTAATTTAAAAAAAAAAGTATAAATACCGTATATACTTTCATACGTACTTTGTGATAAATTGGCGCCTTTAAAGAACCTTAGATTATATCAACAATAGATATGTTCCATCCTTAAAATAACATTGTCCCCTCAATCCTTAGACATATTACAGAACAGGCAAGTAACGTGTAACATTATCCTACAAAGTTATTAACTGTACTCTTATAAGTGCTCAGTTAGGATTTCAAAGAATTCGATGAAGCGGACGATACATTTCTTGTGAACAAAGTGAAATTAAGTATACTTAGATTAAAGTGAATAGGAGTCTTAGGGAGAATTTCACCAATAAAACGGAACGCAATCAGCTAATCTATACCACGATCAAGAGCTGTCAGTGTCATCATGATAAAGAATGTTGACTACAGACCTAGTTGAATTTAAAATGGAATATCATCACGTTCACCACAAACATTCTTAAAAGAATCGAAATATAATTTAGTTTCAGGAAAACTTCCAATTCATTTATTTTTATAGACAGAATTAATACAATCTATTCGGTTATTGCAGACACCTTGGAACTAAAATTAGTGTAATGTTTTTGGTGTGGCTCTTGTTTTGTTGGTTTATTGGAAAAACAAGTCTTAACTAAAATACCATTCGATAGCACACATTTTACGCAATCTTTGGTAACATAGATTGTTCCAATAACACATAAAAGATACCAACATCTAAAGCTACTCATTCCTGACCATTATTTATAGAAACAAACTAATATCCCAACAAAAACTTCATTAAATCTATAGAAAAAAAAAATCTAAACGATTTAAATAGTTAAAAACTGTCGATTCACACCCTCATCATTAAGGGTAGAGAGTCCAATTTAACTTGATACACGACAAAAAAGGGAACTTAACATGTTCTTTATATTGGCATTCGCTTTACAAACAGCGCCCTCTTTAGCAGGCCATAATATACCGGCCACCCTGTATACCAGATGTGCATAGACTTATAGAGCAACCCTTTTAGGTTGGCTCCTTAAAAATAAATATTTTAACTCTGATCGCAGTAATGTATGTAAAAATGTTTAAAATTAATGGCCACGTGAGCCGTGAAGGCGGTATAGTCCGTGCATTTTCGATGACAGGTACATACAAACATGTGCACGTGTGTTGGATGCTTGTTTTGGTGCAAAGGATGAGAGAACGATGAGATTGGTCGAGTGTTGCCAGAAACTTTGTGAGGTGTTTTCGAAATAGCAGCCCAGTCCAGACACTTTGTGCCTAGTTGATGATGATACGAAATATTACTTGAAAATTAAACATAACTGACGAAATGAAACCAGTCTCACCAAGAGGTATCGTGTTACCCAGTACTAACTGGGTTGTGGAGGTCAGATAGGCAGTCGCTCCATGTAAAATACTGGCATTCAGCTGCATCCGGTTAGTTTGGAAGCCGACACCAACATAGTTGGGAAAAGGCTAAGCAGATCATGATGGCGAAATGAAACCAACGAAATGAGTGCACCCATACGTTTGTTACAATTCGGCATAACTCTGGGGATTACAGAAGTGTTGTCTATGTTAATTTTAACCAATTTAAATATTCACTTTCCTTAAAATGGCAGCACTTGAAATACTTTTAGACCACTTACACTACACACAATTTTTGTAAAACCAATTATAAGCTGTCCTTTGGAAAACCTCACTAACGAGATGCATTCTGAATACCACATTTTGCATTGCATACACGAATGCGATACACCTCATAAACCCTTTCAAACCAGTGACACTCACATTACGTTCGCTATTCAAAAGAGTAACATCATTCCATCCCTATCCAAACGCATGCCTATTTAATGTAAAAAAAAAAACACTCAAACGCTTCCTCTCACCACTTGCACCAACACAAACTGCTACCGTCAATCTATTAACGTTTGCTGTCGCCAGCGTAAAGCGTAAATAAATTTCATAAACAAGGTATTCATATTTCGACGCGTTTCATCGCGTCACGAAATGAAATAGGCGCAGTTTTTCAACGCCAAGCCCTTTGAGCTTTGCAACACTTGTGAAAAAAAATCAGAAAAAAGAAACAGAAATGCCTGAGGCCGTAACCGTAATTAATCATCAAACAATATTTGAATCGAAAGTAGCTATCCAATAACATTTTGGCTTAAATTTTTGCCACGAGCAAATAATAAATAAATAAATAAATATCGCTAGACATTACACACAGCGCCATCTAGTGCCACACTAAGCAACGAGGCTTGTGTCGTGGACACTAGATAGTTGATATACTACATAGATACTTTTTGTTTGTAAATACATACTTATTATACATATAAACATCCATGACTCGGTAACAAATGTCCATGCTTAATCACACAAACACTTGCTCCTACCGGGATTCGAACCCGGAACCCTATGAACGTAAGGCAGCCTCACTACCGCTGCGCCATTCGGGTCGTCAAAATGTTCATTTAGGATCCATATATAGGTATATATATATTTTTTTTAATGTTTTAAAACTTATTTAATAATTTGTTAAATCAAGCATTTTCAATTTTAAGTTGGTTCGTATGTACATTACGTTTACTCCGAGCATTCGCGCTGGGTCCACTATTGTTACTTGAATACAAGATTTATGCCTCTCTGATTGATCATTTCTGACGTGGCTGCTTTTCAGAAATCAACCTTAAATAAGGAAAATCACAATCACCCAAAATACAGGAAAAACCAACCAACCTCATAAGTCTAGTCTTATTGTGTGTTTTTGTCTATTATTCTAACATAGGTTAAGGAATACTAATAAATGTATGGGTTCTACCTAAATTAAAGATATATAAATAAATAAGTCCCGTCACCAATACCCTCATTACACTCCTCCGCAATTCCCAATGGCTGCAAAGATTCAAACTCTTCAGCCGTAGTACTAGGGGCTAAGGGTGCTCAAGTAGCCATACCGTGGCATTGTTAGTTGGTTTCTCGTAAAAAATGCACGCCTCGCTCCAGGCCAGCCTTCAAGTGCCATCACCAGACTCATGCGGTCTCGTGCCGGGGGCTCGGATGTATGGGGGCTGGATGTGACAGTTTTGTGGGCGATTCTGGAAGAAAACATAAGATTATAAAACACTAGCGACCCGCCCCGCCTTCGCACTATGTATTATTATTATACATGTAAACCTTCCTCTTGAATCACTCTATCTATTAAAAAAACCGCATCAAAATCTGTTGCGCAGTTTTAAAGATCTAAGCATACATAGGGACAGACAGACAGCGGGAAGCGACTTTATTTTAAACTATATAGTGAGTCAGAGAAAAGAAAGAAATAACTTTTCTTTGGAAAATTCGTGTCGGCTTCCAGTCTCATCGCATGTTGCTTTTATCAGATCATGATCCTACTCCTGTCAGATGATGTTATGTTATAGTACCTATACGTATTAGATCTTGGGATTACATGGCGAGTTTTACCAGAGATAACTTTAAATAACTCCTCTCACTTAATCAGAATGTGTATTATTTTTTATGATTATGTTATGTCAGTTTGTATGACACATTCACAAAGACACAAAATTCGAAGATACATAGAAATTTATAAAAAAAAAACCTAAATAGCTAATCCTTCATAACCATTCTCCGTACAAGGTGTGTCACAGTATGTCATTCTGCATCCCCCCTGTATAATATATTTTTTTCCCATGTTCAGCCACTGACATTCTAGATGGTAATAGGACGGCCACATCCAGCAATTTCTACAGCACCCACTTCACCTTGCATTAACCATTGAAGCGGTCATTACGCGACATTCTGTGGACAATGCGGCCTATTTACGTCTCTACCCTACTGAATCTGTTCGATATTTAATATTTTGTAGCCTATTATTATTTAAGACTCATCCATCATCGGCCAAGCCTTTTTCCCAAACTATGTTGGGGTCGGTTTCCAGTCTCACCGGATGCAGCTGAGTATACAGTACCTCCACAACCCATTAACTGCTTACTATGATACCCCTTGGTAAGATTGGTTGTCAGACTTTCGGCTTCTGACTAATTGTAACTACTGACAATGATCTACAAATGACAGCCGGGACCAACGACTTAACGTGATTTCCTAGGCACGGAGGAAACTCGGTATGTTATGATGGTCACCCATCCACGGACCAACCTCGGCAAGCACGGCTTACCCTTGAAGATCCGTCGGTGCGGCTGTTATTATTTAGCCACGAGCTCCTCATTATTATTTAAGACTATCTACTTACAATTTAATATCTCTATCATCATTAGAGATCTGATATTCGGATGCATATTTACCTAAAGTTTGAGTGTTGACCAGGATGGAGCGCGCGTCGGTACGGGAAAAGTATCAGTGTTTTTAAATAAATTGTAATTTTTTTATGTTCAGTCATATTTACCATTTCGTCCTATTCGATATTTCAGCAGCAAAATTTCAATTCAAATATTTGTAGTATTTTTTTTACTTGTTATTTTCAACAAATTCTTGCCTGGTTTTAAATAGATAATAAATATTCAGTATGGTTTTGAGTACTTACTACATTTTATAAACACTGAAGAATTATGAAATTCGGCGATCCCAAGAAAAAATTTGCATTTAAAAAAGCTGCTTCCATACTTTTCTACCCTTTGCCGGGAAAAAAACGTACTTTATGTTAATATGCATCCGAATATCCGATCCGTAATCATCATAATATTTAATAAAGAATCAATTTTCACGTAACATTATGTATTATAAATGAGGTCTCTAATAAAGGCATCCATGATAAAATCTACTCTGATATTATATTTTTCGTGATTTTGTTTCCTTAAGAAAAAAAAAATGACCAATACTTAATTACGTAGTCGACTGTCTAAAGTCCTATTCCTACTTTTCCGAATTCCGATGATATAAGTCAAACGTCTTATTTACAGTTAAGTAGGTAAAAATAACAATAGGTTCACCCCTATTACATGGGTCTTAAACATAACTGGCGAAATGTGGGTGTACAGTCCCGAGCATCAATATGTATACACTTTTCTGAATTTAAAAGCAATTTTCTAGAGTAATAAAGATTGGAACTTGAAAATAGGATCTATTTCATAAAAATATGAGTTCCAAAATGCTATGTTCGTAACAACTTGAAGTTTTAATAAGAACAGTAGGAGAAAATCACTTTTAAAAGTTGTTAAGTGTTTACACATTGGTGCTCGTGACTGTACTACTTATAAGGTACACCTCTGCCCAACCCTTCGGAGATTACAGGCATGATGATAGATACAAAAAAACAATTTAATTCACACATTTTCAAAGATTTTTCCAACAATAACACTGGAATCAAAACGTTAACAAATTCGAAAAACTGTGAAATAATATATTCAACATAAAATTTATATGCAAACCGAAAATTAATTACAATAATCAAATTACTACCTGTGTAACGGACATGAAAACAATGGACACATTTTATGCTTGAAATATTTTTTATACGAACGACATTTTTACATAGAAACGTAACTCATAAATATTAATGTTAGCATTTATTTACATAAATTATGTAGACAACCCACAGATAAACTGCTGTATAAACATAATCATGAGATAAACTTTATTTAAGTATTGATACTGCATAAATGCACCATTGAAATACGGACAAATAAAAGAAAACCATTCAATTCAGATAAACGCAATACAAAGAACGACTCTTCTTTATCGATAAGTTATGTCAGAATAATGAACTATTTTGTTAGAAAGCACTTCAATAACTTACAAAAAGATAATTCATTGAGATACGAATCACAAAAAGATTTTGTCAGAAGTGGGATTCGAACCCACGCCCACAGAAGTGGACTGCGACCTGAACGCAGCGCCTTAGACCGCTCGGCCATCCTGACGTTGTGAAACAGGTCGAAATAGCAGTTTTAGTTCCAAGGGTAGAGTCATCAAAAATAGTTTAGGTTTTTTTATTTTATCGGTCAATAGTGTAAATTGATGTATTCGTGTTTCATTTAAACAACGGCACTTGTTTATTTTTTATAGTTTAGCTGTCACAAAAGTGGGCCTGTAGATAAGAATCGTACTCTTCCGTGTTACTGTCACAGTCTAATTACCCATAAAGTTATAAACTCTTATAAGATTCCTTTTTAGCACAAACATTGCTCACTATTGTATTAAGTTACTTAAGCTATGACCCTGTCTCATACGTAAGTCCCTAAAAAGTGGAATTTGAAAATGTTTCAACTAGTTACCTCATGGCATTACCTACACTGAAAATAGAGCTAACAGATTTTGAACCTCAAACAGCTAGACATTATAATAGCATTGTGTCATTATTAATAAGTATTGGTCCCTACAAAAACCTATTTATCATTAAATACTTAAGATCGCCCAGTTTTAAACAAAAAAAAATATTGTTAGGTATAAGTTTTTAAACTAAACATGGCCACTAACATTATCTTTAGATTATTATCTTTATAATTAATATTGTGAAAACAAACTTAATAGTTAACATGGTGAATATCCCGTTTTATGTGCTTAAGATAAATTGTTAGGTATCATAATAATGTGTAAATCGACACAAAATAATAAGTAAGTATCTACTTAGGTAGGTACATACATTCAGTCACGTGATCAAGTTGCCTGAAGAAGCCACGAGACTTGCTGAAACCCTAAACATACAAAACAACAAGAAAATGTTGTTTAATATTTGTGGAAAGATGCGGGAAAACTCAGAGTAAACACTTGCTTTAATACCTAACTAACATTTTATTTACATAGATACGAGTATGTTATGATTGTGTACGTAATCTTGATATGATAATATTGGCTGATATTTTATGAATAAACTTCCAACTTTATGTTCCCACTAGAACTTAACTCAGCATAATTATACCTATTCGAGTACAAAATTATATAAATGTGAACGGTACCTAATTCTCCCATAAAAACACACGGAAAAAAAACCGCCAGTTTCTCAAGACTGACAACAGCTGTTTAGCTGTCAGCTTGACCTAGACCTCCTTTTCATATTGGTAGGGTCTGAGGGCATTGACCAGTGACAACAGCTTTCAAAGCATTTCATATTTCGGCATTCGACTTTTTTCATCAATGCATTTTTTTTTAGTTTTCTTTAATTTTTTTGCTAATGGAATTCTTTTTGTCCAGACTCTCAAGTGTCCACGATAAAGAAAGCTTAAGGGGCTTGCGGGATAACTCATGAAGTTGTTCACACTTGACCATAAGTGCCCGAAATCTTACTTTGCTCATTTGTTGAGTACCAAAATAGGCTCCCATCTTCCACCCATTTTTCACTGTACAAAAATCTCAGCCACACGACGAGAACTTTTACAGAAGAAAACGAAAGTCCATACCTACCTACTTCTAAAACTTCACATGTTAATGCAAAATAGCGATACTTGTGAACTACCGATGCACATTACGAGGACAATATGGCGTCGCGTCCGGTGTTCCGTTTGATCTTGCCATGTGGTTCCGGTAACGGCGCAGACCGGCGCGTACGCAGGGCACGTGCGATTGTGCTCTTGTTATAATAAAATTAGTCTGCGTCAGGTTTGCATGTTTTGGTTTTGTTAAGTTTTATTTTAGCGAATGTTGTGTCTTACTTTGTACGTACTATCGTCAGAATTAAAACCTGACATGCCTTACGTTGAATTAGGTATTTTTACAGAGATTCTTATATTGCTAGGGGTCGACATAAGACTCGATAACAATGTTATTAGCCAGTGTCAGTTAGTGCACCCTCTATCTATATGTAATTATCATGTGTACGACAAGACATAGACCTACCTAATTAGATTCCTGTTGGAGCATAAATTCGTTGCTTTTTACATTTGCTCCATCTAATGTACATATGTGCACAAGGACCTAAATGATTCGTAGGAATTCAAAGAGATAATTATAATAAACCTACCAGTTATTTTGCAAACATGCAAATAAAATAATGTTTATTTTTTCGGGGATACTGGGGAAATTTGGACCTACTTGCATGAAATGCTCTGTTTAGGTACCTATTAATATTAATCAAAGCAAAGATTGGTTGGTTTAAGTAACTACTAATTTCATTTCCCCATGCTCCTTGGCCGTTAATTGCGTTCCTTTCTTAACTTATTTTATTGCAGCTGAAACCTATTTTCTTTCAAAGCCATTCTGCCATTCTGCACGGATAATGCTGCAGAGACTTTTAATTGCTTTATACTACACTACTACCTTTTACAAAAACCATGACTTACACCCGTATCTATAAACAAGTCAAAGTATTTATTTGAGTAAATGTCATTATTAAGATATGATTTTTAGTAAACAGTTTAGTAATTATTGGATGTTAGAACTGAAAAAAGTTAAAATTCTTAACTTTGCTTTCTTTGACGGTTCTTATTTCGTTTAAATTCTTGTCTATTGCATACAAAAAATTGCACAACTAATTACTTTTTACTTGACTATAGATACGGGTGTTACTATCGACTATTGTTTTAATTTACGTTCATTTGTCATTTATTTTCAGCACAGTGGTTGTGCTGAAAATATGAATGTGGAAGCATGGATTGAGTGATTTACAAAAAAGCCTTTGAATAAATTGTTTTACTTTTCCAATCTATTATTTCATTTCTCTAAATGGATAACCATTGTTATTTCGTAATACTTTAATGTCTGCCCATAAGTTCACATTCTTGTAAAGCCGGAATTCAAACAAACCCGAAAAGATAAGATGGCCTCAGTAAATACAACTTAACGACTAAATCATTAACCACTTTAACAGAGATAAGATAAAATTAGATTGCTTACTTAATCCCGTTTTCCCTGGCACTAGACGAAACCTCAATGAACGCACAAATTTTTTAAGACTGTTGGAATTGAAACTCTCACAGCTAAACCGAGTGTTCAAAATCTAACAGAGGATTCATTTAGATGTCGCTTAGTGCTAGTTGAAACGGGAATTAATCTAGTTCCACTACAAGTCTCGCTTAAAACTATTTAGTTAAGTACTAAAGCGTCTCGCAATTCGAGAATCTCAACTGAGCCACTGACTCAGTCTCTTTACTCTAAAGCCTGCAATGAATGCTTTGCATCATTTAGTTCTAACCTAATTAACTAGCAAAAAGCACTAATTAAAGCAATTCCACTGACATTTGCAGCTTAACGGAAAGTCGTTTTATTTTCCCGTCTTCCATTTTGTATTCATTCAGACTGAAAGCTATTTATAGTTCTGTTTGAGACTCTTTCAGGATTTTTATTATGATTTAAAACTATTAGTGTTTCAACGGTCCGCTATCTTGATGTTATTTTTATCTTTTATAAGCTGTGTACAAGATGATGTAAAGGTGTTTGCCGAAGATATTTCTGAATATTATTTAGAGATGAGTAATCTTATGTTTATGATTTATTGAACTTCCGTTTCTGCAGTAAGTTTCGCATATTCTATATCACTATAACTGAAATTAAATGGTCTCTAGACAAGACTAATGATGTCACAACAAAGGTAGAAAAGTCAATATGTATTGGATTTACATGTAAGCTATCGAAAAGCTTATGTCAAACCTTTTGGTAGTCATAATATAAGTTTTTGTATTGACATGGTCACTGAAACTATA
Source organism: Standfussiana lucernea (assembly GCA_964057025.1). Taxonomy (NCBI): domain Eukaryota; kingdom Metazoa; phylum Arthropoda; class Insecta; order Lepidoptera; family Noctuidae; genus Standfussiana; species Standfussiana lucernea. The sequence continues at coordinate 14,594,827 of OZ059794.1, forward strand.
ATTTACATTTAAAACGGGATATTTACAATATTTACTATTTGTATTGAGTTCTCAATATTTCAGCACTGTTGCAAGCGCGTCAGTGCCGAAATATTGGGAACTCAATACAATTAATATTTAACATGGTAAATATCCCGTTTTAACTATTTACAGTTATTGTAGACATACGTATCCCTTAAGAAGCGATTGCATTTTATCTAGGCTCTCCGATGAATTTACAGTACCTAGACCTACCATCGTAAGTAATTTCTCTGCACGGCCAAAAGTTGAGGCCACAAACAGCAAACATCCCTTTCCTCTCAATCATAAAAACCCAAAATAAAGCATCAGTTCCTAAAAGTACCTCAAACTTTACTCTTTTTTATTACAGTCGCCGAATCCTGCTAAAATCAAAGCGGGTCTAATAAAAGCGATCATAACTTTGGCACCTGTTTCCTCTCGATATCGTGCATGATTCGAGTGAGGGAGATCAAAGTGTATGCCGGACGCAAACTGCGAACAATTGTTACTGTGAATCACGGTTCATTGAATCAATGGGTGTATGTTTGTTCGTTTTTGTGGGTGGAGTAGTGTGGCTTATGAGGTTGTGGTGTGAAGAGTATAGAATAGATGAAGTTTGTTTGTTTCAATTTAGTAGAAAGAGAGATTTTAAAAAGAGATTTTTAAAGTATAATTATTTTGATAGCGTTACAGTTGACAACAGAGAATGGACGGAATAAAACAATTAATATATAAAACTAAATACAGAACTTAGTACAATTTATGAATGATAGTGAAAATCAAACCTAAAGTTTGATTTTTTCGTCACGTCATTCAGAATGAAACTCAAGTTAGGTGATGCAATGTTAGCTATTTTTTGTGTTAGTGTTCATTCTTTTCAGAAACTAGGCATAGTTTAAATTTACAAACAAAAAAACCGTAAAAGTAATTAAGATTCAAATATTTTTTTTTGTACTGTTGACACGAAAAGATATCATTACACAAGTCAGCAGAACAACGAAAATAATACATTTGCAACACTAGAACACCACAACAAAGGCTACAAAACAATGGGAACGAAAATACTCTTGAATCTAGAGCAAGCCCAACATCAGAGAAAAAGCAAAAAAGTATTTAGTAACACTGCACCGCGGTCACAGTGATCATTGAGTACAATGAGACGCAAATAGAGAATGGAGGCGACACCGAGGGTGCGAATGTATTCCTAATTGCCTGCGGACGTGTCTCAACTCGGTTTTACGTACAAGTGCATCTAGATAGGGTTGTGGCTTGTGGTGAAGAGATAGTTGGGGTAAATGTTGACTAGTTGGAACAGACTCCATTGGCAGTGCCAAATGTATGATTTTCCCTGGGATTGTGGGTATATCATAGTCCTATAATTATCAGATTTTATGCAGTTAGTTTACTTACGGCGTGAACGAAACGTGTGACTAAACTAACAAGTTTGTTAATTCAACGGAATAGTCTTTGGACTGAACGGAATTTTGTTTGGCGTAGGTCGTGTCCATTCAAGATATAAAAAAGACGACATAAAAATCACTTTCTCTTCTCCACCAACCCTACTTACCTGTGGCATCATAAAGGCTACTATGCAACGCATCGTGGGGTGCAAGCTCAAACACACACTCAAACATCTCTTATATTGCGTGCGTGCACATAGTAAACCGAGCCGATTACTACGGCTATAAAAACCCAAAGATAAGTACTGACGCGTTGGGGTGAAGATATAAGACAACGTATAAATTGCAGCGTTTATGCGTTTGAAGTCAGGAAGCGGGATTTGAACCCTGCGGACTTGCATTCTTCTGACAATGAGATTTTTAAAAGTAGATAAAAGGCAAATAGAGTAATTTAATTTAAATGTCGATAATTACAAACATAATCATTCGTGTTACAAATGTTAGTAAAAGTGTATTAAGGCCCATTTGAGCCCACTTTCCCTATTAAAACAACAACCCATTAAAAATATGCATATATAATTTATTCACTTAGTAGAAAATGTTTTCTTAAAAAAAATTATTAATGGGTGTATATTCAACTAACAGTGCATTTTTTTTTATTTTGTGAATTTTCTTGCCATTTTTCGTACCTAGCTCTATTCGTAAGTGATTTGTTGTTTTTTTCCTGTTATATAAAGATAAAATAACTGCACAATGTTCGTAGTTTCATTGAAAGTAGATTTCTATTACAACTGTTCGTGTTATATCATGTTACTCTACATTACACTGGTACAGACAAGATGCAAATATTGAGAAGACTGTAGCGCCATCTGTCCACAAAACTTGTAATCTCCAACAGTAATCAGTACTAATAAGCCCTAATAGATGGCGCTTTCACAAAACTAGTTTATGCTGCTTCGTGCTGCTCCCTAGCGGCAAATTTGGGACACTGTTTCAAAGGTTGGGTAGATGGTCCAAGTAGTCGCCCGCAGATAGCAGCACTTTGGAATGTAGAATAAAAACAAAGTTAATCGTGTTCGGAATTTGCATTTTAAGTTACCAGAAGGGTGTGTCCTTTTGATTTTAATCAAGCTTAAAAAAAAAGTTTTTTTTTGTTTTAATAATATTAAAATTTAGATTCATAAGTATGAAAAGCAAGATCGGGAAGTGATTACTAAAACTTTATTCCGTATGCACACTGCCCCACTATCCTCCAAAAGTTGTACTACATAATAATGTATTCTGTGCCCAAAGTAAAACAAAATGATGAACAAGTACCTTACACAACATTACATTGCAAGTTGATGATGTGATGTTTGTTACCTCATTATCTCCATCATATAAGAACCGATTTGAAAAATTCTTTTTATTTGAAATTTTATAATTTCAGATCGGTCCAGGAATTTGGTTTTTAAATCAAAATAGCTAGAAAAAGTATGTAAACGAAATTGCATATTTTGCTTTCCTGTGACTTTCCAGAGGTGTTACGAATTACGAAAAATGATAAAGTAATAAAAGCGTAAAATATAAACTTTATACAGCGTATTATACAACGTGTATCAAAAAGGTGTGGTCATGTTCAAAGGTGGGACAGACAAACAAACTGAACCACTCTCTCCGTGGGACCAAAATCTTAACCGCCAAAAAAAAGTCAGCAATGTTTTGCATGGGATAGCTAATCATATTTTCGCGATTACGTTACGTAGCCCCACGGGTAAAGTTGCTCAGTTTAATGGTCTGTATCACACTCTTAATAATACCGGTAAATAACTGGCATTCAGCTGCATCCATTTACACTGGAAGCTGACCAAAACAAAGTTGGTACAAGGCTATGCGAAATAACTAGAACATTTTTATTATGACCAACTAATTATTAAGCAACACAGTTCGCGCCATATTGTACATGTCTGCTGAAGCTGCTAACAATGTGGAATACTAATAAAAACACAGTATTAAAAAAAAAAAACATTTTCTATTATCTAACCTAAGTTTAAACCATGATATAAACTAGCTGCCAAGTACAGTCACAAACTCATCCGTTACGAGATGCTTAGCTGCAGTGAATAATGTACTTTATGTTGTGCACGATACATATAAGTAAATACGTTATTTACATACTGCAAACGAAATGATTATGGGAACTATTTCTCTGGCTTACAAGGATTTTTTTTTACCGTATTGTTGTTTATTCAATAAAAGACTTTATTGACGCATTAATGCATCATAGTGATTGGGTTGAGTAGGGTATTATCAGAAGCCCTGAGTCACAAATTTAAGTTCAATTGTATACTGCCTCGAATCCTATCATTCGTTGCCTTAAATTTGAATGATGGCATGTGATTAATTTATGCAAATTATGCGAAAGTGTGACCCAATGATAAGCTCCTCCGATGTCAATGAGCAGAATAAGAACTGGAAGCTGATCAACAAACGGATGCTATTAACAAAACGCCGGGGGTGTCTGCGGAACCCCTAGGTAGGTTCTGCGCACACCTCCGGTAGAAACTAGTACAAATTAAGTATCTATTGCTTCAAAAAGGAAAGTAAACTAACTATATACATTTTTAATTAAAAACCATAATATAAACTAAAATTAACAACAAACTAAAAAAAGGGCACAAAAACCCCTTCTCAACGCTGTCACAAAGGAATACATAATCACTTCAAGGAAGGATTTTCTTTAAAATATAGTGCTCAGTACCTTTTTCCATGATACCTATGCACTTATAGCTAACTACTCTCCATTAGGCAGTCGCGATAAGAGCTCATTGTGAGCGCGTGTAGCGATGACGCGCTCCATCATACGCGCTCTATCTGCTGATCGCGGATAGCATCAGCAGAGTAGGTGCACACTGTCTTGGGGCATCCAACCTTAACCGACGAGAGGCTAAATAACAAACGTAACCTTATGATGCATACCTTGGCTCAGTAATTTAAGCGCAGGTTTTAAAGATTGTTAAAATCATAAACCGACTACAAAGCACGACACGGCTGCGCATTCGGCGTAGTGGCCGAGCGATTGGCTGTTGCGCTGTGTGTCGCGGGTTCGATTTCCGCACAGAACAAATATTTGTATGGTCTAGAGGTAGTTGTTTCGAGTCTGGCTGTTTATCTAAGTGAGTTTAAATATTTGTAAGAAGCCCGTATCCCACTTGGAAATGTACCTGTAGGATGATTATTTAGAAGAAGAAGTTAGCCTATCTTTTTTAGTGTTATGTGTAATGCGCTTACCCTGTAATAGTCTCCTTATAGAGTAATAATTATAAATTATAAAGATGTCTTGGTTTTCACTGCAATTGATTAAAACAGCTAGAAAGCGTGATGAACAAAATCAGAATTCCAATTTAATCAACGTAACAGTTCAGCTAATACCGATATTAATTCAATTGAAACAGCACAAAATTTGGTAGCATGTATAATTGATCAGGTTCTTGACAAAACAGTGGTCGGCACAGTACTACAAAATGTTGGTCTAGACAAAGTCACAATTCAAACAAGGTACCAGCCATTAAAATCGCCAATAACCATTAAGTCAATGGAAACACGCCAAGTACTACCGAATGCAATACAATAGCCAGTATTAAATCTAACCAATAAATTATTCAAAGACGTTTCAACTGCAGAACTGCTGGAGTTATCCCAAATTATTTCTACTCTTGCTGTAACTGCACTTGGACCTTTATCCCTATTAATAAAGCCTAGAATTGAGGAGAAGTTTAGTTTGGTAGTAGTAACGTTAACTTGGTATTTTGTAGTGTAAAGGAATACCTATAATTCAACGCCCAACGGTGACCGAGTATACGTCAAGATGTGTGAATGTCTATATTAGAGATGCTATTTTATGGCGGCGTATGTGGAGAATGGATTATTAATCATACTGTGAAGGGACTTGGCACTACAGTACGGTAGGCTGTGTTACTTTGGTCAATCGAATTCGACTTCTAACATTGCTGAATTGTTTGGAATTCATTTCCTTCTACTTGGTCCTTTTTAATGGTGTAAATATCGTGTTCCTCTTACTCATCACTATCCAGATATACTGGATCTTCATTATCCCAGGTTGTCTGAGATGGCAATTATCAGCTGGCAACGGCTCGCATACGCTCCTAGCGGAGGAGTAACTAATCATTATCTGATTAGGTTTTTCTAAATTATGTTGAGATCGCCTTTCAGTCGAACTGCATGCATGAAGAAACCAAAAATGAAACTGAAGGACAAAAGAATGTCTCAACGCAAATGAGACCAAGAAATAAAGAAGAACGACAAAAAGACTAATAGAATTCAACAATTTTCCTGAACAATAACTTGCGAATAAGCGACGACAATTTGTAATAAAACCGTATATCATAATAAAAATAAAATAAGAATACACACTTCCGGGGAAAAACGATTACTTTAGCCACGATAAAGGAGTATATTAAGACGATAAACCCGTCTGTGAGAGACGTCAAGGGACATAATATGTGTAATAACATATAAAATATATCTGGGAAACGGTCTCCGGCCGTATTGCTTGGGTCATGGGTTCGCCATATTCTTGCAAAGAAACTGTTGCGAGAAATCACTTTCACTACCATTTTTTCTGCTGATTTAGTCGTGTTATGTATGGGGGGGTCTTGAACTTAAAGGGTAAAACCTTCATAACAGTTTTTTATAAGAATTTGTCGCATCTGGAGTTCCATTAGGTTGGATTGATGATGGTGATGAAATTAAAGTTGCTTGAATTATCGCGGAAGTAATAGCTAAGTAATGTCACTAAGATGTGAATATAAAGTTTTGCTGCAGGAAATACCAAAAGCATTTTAACTTAAAGAAGGTAATTGTTGACTCAATAGGTACAGATTAAAATTCTGTTGAAACCAACTTGCCCTGCGCGTATACTTAAGAATGCAAAACGATGGCAAAGAACATCATATTCATTATTTGTAATAGTGCGATAACCTAGTTTGACAAGGAAACGAGCCAAATCTTCGATGATAACCGGGATTGACTCACGAATGACCCACTAAACATTTACCATAGGACATGAACACTTCTTCCTTCCATCCGAACCCTCCAAAACGATTTGTTAACGCATCCAAAGACGTATTTAACCCTCGAAACTGTCATGGGACGGTTTGAAGGGCTAAAGGACCTTTGGAAACTGATCCATGCCACAATGGGGCTACTATAAAAATAAACTGGAACCCTTACAAGGTCGATGCTAATGTGAAACCGATACATTTATGATGTTTTCCGGCTATAGATACTGTTGATATTATATTTGAAGATGTAAGACTTCTGACGACATGTAAAATAGGAGAGGTCAGGCTTGGCGGCTGTATGTAAAAATTTATGTTGGCGATCTTGCATATGACTGGATGGTTATTTGAGATTAAAATTCCTTATCTCGGTGTGATGTTCCAGTTTGACACAAAATGAAATCACGTGCATTCATTTTATTTCTCATTCATTCATATTATTTTCTAATTTTATATCTATCGTCACAACAATTAACTGACGAATTTGTTAAATCTCTTGAAATCTAACTTTTACGTTTGTCATTGCAATTTGGAGACAGGCATGTGTTTTGTGCTAGCAAACAAAGCCTCTATTTTTTCATATTTTTATGAAACAATAATGTGTACAATTTATTTGTCGTCTGTACCCTTTTCTTCTTGTTCTTTACGATTTTTAATTTGACGCGTTGTTGGTCAAACAATGTTCGTGTTTTTGGGTCCTCAAGTGAATGTTGGCCGGAAGATTTTATGAAGGCTGTTTCTAGCTTGATAAGGGTTATAATGATCTACTGGCTTTTTTATAAGTACCGAGCAGTAATTGCTTTAACGCTTCCACGGAGTAGCTGGAGGCTTGTAGCAATAATAATTGGCGGAAGCTTTAAAGAAAATGAGTTCATTTAACGAGATAAAAGTGGTGACACTTTTTATAGCATTAAGTAATTTTTAATCTTATTTATCAACTAGGTTCGAGTTTTTATTCCTAGCCTGCTCTGTACGGGGCAAAGGCATCCCCCCACTCTTTTCATTTCTCGCGAACCCGGTTCAGTATTTATACTAAAATATTAATATTTTAGTACATTTTTGCAAACATTTGTGAAGGATGATATGGCTAAAAAAGAGGTAACCGCTGAGATAACGAGTAATAGAGAAGAATGGAAGAAAAAGACATGCTGAGCCGACCCCAAATAAATCGCGATAAGGGCAGGAGAATAATAATGATGGCGATTTTGTAAAAATCCTATTTTTATTGAGGATACTAAAAATTTTGACTTGTAAATGATTAAAATATCATGTTTTTGATGATATTGCAATGAAGATGACAAAGCAATTGTTTGAAATATATCAATAGATACAAAAAGTTGATATGTTACGTTAGATCAACATTAAGCATGTCCTAAACTGAAGTACTCAATGCATCTCCTTTAATTTAAGTTTTCTATTAAAAAGACCTTATTCCATCCACTTACTGAAGAGACTGTCTGTGAACAACCAGCAAAAAACCTGACATCTGCTCCATCCACATTTGCTCCAATATTCTGCAGTAATTCATTACAGCCGCCTTCAGCTACAAACAGGGCCAATGTTTTGACAGATGTTCATCTGAAATTGTTATTTTTGTCGCCAGGGGTGTTAATTTGCGTCGCTTGTTTTAACGCCAGACCGCGCCTCAATTAAGGGATTACTAAACGTAATTTGCATGTAATAACTTGAAAAGTGACGTTTAGAGGTGAAGTTTGCCATCTGGTTTTTGACTTTTTGGATAGTGTGAAATATTAGGTGGTACGGAGCAATGAAAAAATCAACGTTTTATGCCACACCTGGTAGGAGTCATAAGGTTCATTTATGAAGTTAGGGTTGACAAATACAAAATGTGACTCTTGCTTAATCTGCTTGATGTGGAACTCCAAAGCATGCATTTGTTACACGAGGGCTCAGCTAATAGCACATGTTTCATCGGAATATATCACTACCCTCGATTATTTTAAGACTCTTTTTTGTCTATTTCTGCTCCCGAGCCTTTCTTTTCGGTGATCATGCTGCTACTGGGACACTGATGTCTTTGGGAGGGGAAGTAGACTTAAATCCACCACTCCGGCCCAGTGTGGATTGGTGGACTATTAGAATGATGTTATTCTCCACCGGTACGACGCGACGTTCGTGCTATATAGGGTCGCTGTTAGTCGGTCGCCCATAATTCTGGGTCACCATCCCCACTTTTCCAAAATTTTGCGACCATCTGTCTATGTAACTCAGCATGGCATAAACACATACTAGCAATACATACGACGGTGTCGCAACGCGATTATTAGTCGGATGTCAGTCGTGACGGTTTGACGAGACAGAACAAACACTGCGATTGTTACTGCGACAATTTCGCGACTAGTCGTAGAGACTTTCTTTATAATGCATTTAATTTTCTACGTTGTTGCAGGGTAATTGCCTGAGAATCAGTGAAATTATCTGTTGTTCATAACAATGTAGGTTTTGGTACGGCTTCCTATTTAGCTTTAACTTTTACTAAGACAACAACTTCTGATTGATGAATTCTTGAAAATTTTAAAGTAAATGTTAGCAAATGGTTTAATTAAAATCAAAGTTTTGAGTTTGACTTTGACTCGATATTTCTATCGCTATTTAATTTGAAAATTATTGTATATCTACCTATATAGATTCCTTACTAATATTATAAACGCGAAAGTTTGTATGTATGGATGTTTGTTACTCTTTCACGCAAAAACGACTGAATGGATTTTGTTGAAATTTAGCACACAGATAGTTTATAACCTGGATTAACACATAGGATACATTTTATCCCGTTAATACGATCCCGTGGGATAATTAATGAACTCCACGCGGGTGAAGCCGGGGACATAAGCTAGTAATTCTATAAATCTCTGTCTCTCTTCCTCTATGTAAACAAAAACCTTATTTCAATATCTATAGGTCTCTACTACATGCAAAGTAGGCCGTAGATTGCAAGTGGCAATGTGCTTACAGTATTGACCAAGTTAAAGGTAAGTTCAAACATGATACATCATTCCAAGTATGCTCAACCACAACCAAAATGATGTATTACATTTTTTTCTTTCTCTAACAAAAAAGGTTTATTTTAGCCTACTACGTCAACTAGCAAAAATAAGGAAAAATCATCTTACTAAGACAACATTGTCACCCTAAACAACACGTGTCCTCATTTACTTTTGAAATTATTTCGCTGCACTAATTTTACGTGTCTTCTGAACACTTCCCACTACATTTTCAACCTTGCCTTCTTCATCGTAGGGTTCTTTATCATAATCTTCCTTATTTCCATCGGGTTATGGATCAGTGTTGTAACCACGATCACGGTTTGTCTGTTCATTGTTTTCGTTGACGACAACGTTTGTGTTGCAATGTTCTAATGTCTAACGATGAATACAGTTTGACCCTATACCTCAGAGGTCATTGTATAAGCAGGTAAAAAGTACAAGTAGATAAGAAAGGCCCTATGGTGTTTACAACGTTGGAAATTGTTAGAAATTACAATATGGGTTTGGATGGTTGTAGGTATACCATCCAAAACACAACAACATTGGTGATGTTATTTGATTTCGGGACCTATATTCTTATCTATAAAAGGGTTTAATGTAAGTACGTTTCATCCTCAACGATATCTCTTTGATCACAAAGAAGACAGACTTCTAGCTTTTGAGTACGTTCATAAATCGGTTCTCAAGACGCTGCAATTCTGCGAAATTGTATTATGTTGTGTAAAACTTCACTTTCTTAGAATTTGAAGCAGCCACCTACATATACATAGAGCACCTGTGATCAAAAAACCTTCGTATTACGGTTACAAAATGATTACACAGTAATTTTCCATCAAGCCCCTGTAAGCTTGAGTGGCTAACTGACGAAGATTATCTCATCTCGACGTACATCGTCAGAATGTTAATACGCGTAGACAGCCCGCGGGCCAGTAGACATCTTCAATGTTATGCGGCAGTGGTAGCGGTACTATTTGTTCACTCGCTTTTGTTTGACGGAATTTGTAGAAGAGTCAGTAGAAATTGTATTTGGAACCTCTCCTTATTTTGGACTCTTGGACTAGGTTTAGATCTTCTTCTTCTTCTTCGTGTCGCTGGCATGACAATTTGTGTATTATTATTTTGCTAGCTCAGAACTTTGCCACTTCCACCGCGTCGTGGCAGCACAAATATCACTTCGGCTGCATATTTTTGGGCTAAGAGGGTAGGATAGGAGGTGAAGCATAGTTTGCGACACAGCCCTAGAACCGCACTTTTGTTGGTGATGGATTTTGAACCCCATTTATCGACCGTAGAGGTTGAATTTTCCAAAATCCTTTCTTAGCCGATGCCTACGTCAGTCCATGTCCGACCCGTCATGTGGGTTGAGCTGTGCGTTGATAGTTAGTCAGGACAAACGATTTTATAAGTATAGATAGTTAGATTGAAAGGCATCAGATTGAACTAAATTATATCAAATTCACATTTATGTAATCTTCGGTGGTCTCGAAATAATCACTGCTGATGTACACGTGATTAACCATGTAATAAAAAAGTCATTGCTGATATTCACGAGAGTAAACTTGTAAAGAGGGGATTTGTAAGACCAACTTATTTTTAACGGCATGCCAAAAACTTCAAACGATATATCTGCAGAGCAATGTAATTTAAAATTGAAATAGTTGTCTAGTAATAACTTCTAGGTCTTACGAGTTAGTGCATGTGGACTGCTTTAACAGCTGGAAAGCACGTAGTGACATAAACGTTGTTTCCTCGTAACCCAGTGCAATATAAGGACATTGAGACATGGGGAAGTCATAAAGTGCATCTAGCCTTCTAGGAGTATGTTGTCATGTTCCTTTATCGACAGAAGCAGACTTGTACAAATAATTATGGTCTTTTTTACTTCCAACCTCAAGAGTAGACGATGGGTTCTGTACATGGCTCCAGATTCCTTGTAAAGGGTTTGACCAGTCGAATGAAAAGAGTATTTTTTTCTAGAAATTCTTAACAAGTATGGATATAGACAACGATGGACTACACTATCCCGGATTACACAAACAAAATTTTGGTAATATTTCTGTAAATTAAGTGAAAAAGACAAAACATAGTGTATTGTTCTTTTGACAAATAAATTTCTTTAAACCGAATGCCGGGATGGTGTATACAATCGTTAATTTGGCCTAAGTGATAACCTTACGCTTTAACAGCCTTTATAGTTCCAACTTCTTCGAGACAAAGTGTCCTCTTGTGAGAGAGAATGGGCCACGCTGGCCCTGTGCGGTTCGATGGAAGTCATGTCTTTGAATTTATTGTTAGAGGACATTCCGGTTGCCTCACAATTTGTGTTTCAGCGTTTTGAGAGGAGTGGTGTGATGAAATAAATGGCACAAAGTAACGTCCCTGCCTGGGTACAATCGCGACCTACGACAAGTTAGTTAGGGCTGTTATCACTGGGCCAATCCGAGCTTCACTGGTATTTACACAAACACAATCTAATTCCCCAACCCTTTTTCTATCAACGGACAAGCAGAGATACGGTGATGCATCACGGTTATATGGTTGAAGTTCCACGGACTCGAACAAAGCGCTATGCTTCCACATTTATTGTGCGAACCGCCAGTGTGTGGAATTCACTGTCAGATTCTCTGTTTCCCGATCATGATAATCTGGATCTCTTCAAAGTTCGAGTGAATTGGTTTCTTCTAGGCAAGCCTGCTCCACCCTCGGCCGCGTCATTACTTCACATCAGGCGACTGTTGCGGCCAAATGCAACCCTATTTAGTATTAAAAACATAATATGTGTATATATTTAAGTGAGAATGAGTTATTACAAAAACTCATGATGAGTTAACGATCCGTAGTAGTGCGACGCCAAAACTATCAGAATTCAACTAGCGGATCTTTCGTCGCGCCTAATGCAGTTAGTCGCCTACCTGCAGGCACTTTTCACTTTTGGCTAGATCTAGACAGGCGGAGGCGACACTTTAGACGGAATGTAGATTTAAAGTTCCAGACTACAAAATCAGAACTGGTGTTCTGCTAATGCTAGAAGATTTATGTAGGTAGTGAAAACTTTTTGGTTTTCTTTTTTTTGATGAAAAAGGTGGAAGTGTGGTCAATTCCGTTGTAATTTTTTGTGTGTTTTACCTCATTTCTTTGTCATTTATGAACCGATTTTAAAAATTCTCTGAAAGTATACTTCCCGATTGGTCCCATAGAAATTTTATCGGTTTAGTAGTTTGATTTTTAAATCAAAATATCTGGTAAAAGTATGTCATCCAAGTAAAAGAAATTGCGAAATTGATACTTGACAAAGAATATCGTGTGATACGATAACTAAAAGCGGTAAATAAAAACTTTTTTTGCAAAAAAAAATCCGACTTACAAAAAAAAAAAAACAAAATAAAGTGGAAAATATCTTTACTTTCGAAAGTCGGTGGCAAAAAAGTCAATGAAACAAACAATAGTCACCGACTTCCGTTTTTCTTGGAAGTCGGATATTTTTTTTGCAAAAAAAGTTTTTTTTATTGAAACTATTTAAATGTCATAGAAGAATGATGGATTTTTGACAGTTGTTTTCGTCTACATTGAACTAGCTTTACCGATCAAATATGTTTTTACTGTCATGCAAATAATCTTATTCAGTTTGCTTTGTTTGATAGAAAATAGTGGATACTTCAGTACCTATATTACACGTAAAGATTTTAGTATGAACATTATTTTCAACTTCAAATCCTTTTGAACAGTCGAAGGATAAAGTTTTCTCAATTTTCAACTTTGTTGTTACATATTTTAGAGTTTTCTATGAAAAGGTTTCATATTTTGGTCTATTAAACGAAGTTCTTGAAGTAGGAATATCAATTTTATTTGCAATAACTATTTTATTTCTTTGGATACTTTCATAAAATAAAACAACATTAAATTCTTTCGTTCGTATGCAAAGTAGTACCTAGGTCTTTCGTATATTTTTATTGAACCCTAATAATGTGAGTAAAATAGAAAACTGACATTTTGGAAATCTCTGTATATGCGTCTAAAAATAAACCCAAGATGCTAAATGCATCTAAACAAACATAAAAGACTTTAAAAATCCATTCTAAGTCAAAATTACAAAAAGTTACAAAGGTTTTTGTTAAAATTAATTTACGCGCAAAATATGCGCGCCAATAATTCACCTCGGCAATCTTCGGCAATTTCCGACAAATCCTTTCGGCATAAAAGCAAATCGCTTGGTGATCTGTCAGCGAGGTGGGAACGGCAAAAAAGTTGAATTTCTTACGGCATAAACGTCATAAATAAAAGGAGGCGGCAAACTTTCTGCCGTTACCGGTGTGAGGTTGCTGTGGACGTATTCTGGAACTCGATAGTGTTGCATTTACACCTTAAATCCACCTTTTCACAGCTGAACATAGTTCAATGATTTATCTGAATATCGGAGCTTTTTATCCAGTTAATACAAGGTAGTATGTTTATTAGATTGATTAATTACAAGAATAACTGTGTGGTTACATTTGCAGTTTGATAGTTTTGTTTGTGTATCTCTTCTAGCCGCTAATAAGATGAGATTGAAATTGATCCATCATTTTGCGATAGTTTTTGATGCCTAGAAAGATAGAACCCCAGGGATAATTAATGCAATATTACAAGCTGTAAGTACCTATACATTTAGAAAGGCTCTTACATAAAGTCTTTTTACCATTTCACTGTTAAAAGACGGCATGGTAAAAATTCACGATAACAACAAACAAACAAATATTTATTTCAAAAAACATTCAGAATAAGGTTATGTGGGCACAATTTGTCGGCACGGACGTTCGGGCTCGCTCTCCGCAGGAAATGAGCGTATTTGTCTTACCTGAGCGGGGTGTGGCGTCTCCACGAGCGACAAGCTAGAAATGAGTACGATACAATGGTACGAGTATATAAGACAGTATGAGTTACACGGAATACCTACATAATAACTGTTTGGCAGGTTTGTGAAAATTTTGTTTTTCCTACTCACCCGCTATTCTTTTCTGATTGATTTCGTTGCGGGATCGGAGACAGTTAAATTGTTTCTCTGGGACTTCGTCGAGCTTCACTGTCTCGACGCTTTTCTGGTGGTCGCCACTGTTGATTCTGGCTTTCAGGAGTTGCAGTGGTTTGGGAATAGTGTGGCGGGCTTGTCCCAATGTTTGTCTGGTTTAAATAACAATATTTATGATGTTGCATTTACTACGTACATCGTTATCAGCCTGTGGTGGTAACCTTCGGCCACAGATTCATTACGACCCGACTCATTAACATCAGTCAGTCCATCATAATTATAGTGTAAGGGCACATGACGTTTGTCGTTTACCCATGACTCGGAACTCGTTTTTCCAAAAAGTCATTGTTCATTAGTTAATATGGCTCGCCTAGTAACCATCTGCGAGACTGCGACTTTGGTTCTCTATCGAATCGCCTCGTGTCGAAGCCAATGGTTGAAAAATTCTCCTAGCCTACTGAACGAATATTTAATGTTATAAGGATTCGTATGAAGCAAAGCCAGCTGCTGACTGAAACAATTTTAGTTTGGAAAGACAAAGTGCAAAACCACATCAAATCAGTTTATTGCAAACATGTTGTACAGGGGTTGAAATCTATACTTCTATACTTAATATTATAAATGCGAAAGTTTGGATTGATGGATGGATGTTTGTTACTCAATCACGCCAGAACGGCTGAACGGATCTGGAAGAAATTTGGCACAGAGATAGATTATGGTTTGGAATAGCACATAGGCTACTTTTCATCCCGGTAAGATGATCCCGTGGGTCAATTATCGAAGTCTACGCGGGCGAAGCCGCTGGCATAAGCTAGTAATGTTATAAGTATCAAACATGCACACTATAATTAACATTTAAACCGAAATAAAACAATAAATTATTATTACAACTCAACCCGTTCGCACTAGAACCCAACTCACCCCAAAGCTAGCGCTACACATTCATAAATTCACTTACCAACATTTATGAACGTTAATAATTAAAGCCACTATAGCTCCTAGCGATTTATTTGGTACTCCAACTGTTTATGCACCGTTTGCCACTGAATCTTGAAGTCTAGGAAGTGACGTCATATTGTGGTGAAGATGCATTTCATGCAGCGGAAATGAATTGTTTCTTAGCTTCGTAATGTTTCATACTTTGAAAAGCTTGATTAAAGGTGGAGTGGTGTTTTGATTTTTTTATAGTTATGTTTACTGGACGGGACTGCTTCGTTGGTCTTGGGTTCAATTCCCGGGTCGGGCAAAATGTTATTGGGTTTTTTCATCAGGAATTTCTCAGTAGCAGCCACGGAGTCTGAATTTGTGCCCGTTTGATGACAATAGGCTCACCCCCTATTATAAGAGACTTTAACATAACTGGCGATATGTGGGTTTACTTCTTAGCTACACCTCTGCCTATTTCTTCGGGGATTTTTTTAATCTTTTATTATTCTAAAACATTTTTACAAGCCATTTGTAAAAAAACATAAAAATACCCACACAAAGCATCGCGGGTTTGCCAGACAAACAGTGGTATGCCAGACACGGCAGCTCGGTGCCACAACATTATTGATTTGGTATACAGAACTAGGTATAGTACAGCATAGTTACTAAAAAGACATTTCCTACACTATACCACAATCCAGAAAGTATCTCTTACTCTGTTACAAGGCGTGGTGTTATGTTTATGAAAACGTATTTTGTGAATAATGCATTCAAAAAGACGGCATGCAACGTGCGTCTATTTAAGTATACCACAGAAAATATTAAGCAATATTACAGTACCGTGCTCTAATATTACAACCTCGGAATTAAAAATCAACAGCCTGTATAACTCGTGGATTAATTAGGCTAGGTATTGTGTTTTCGTGAAGTAGACACAGCAGTTAATCGCCTTGTATCATACAGGGTGGCGATCTGGACACCTGCAACCGTCAAGGGGGTGATACTACTCCCCGTACGGCGCATCTTTCGCTATGGAACTCATTTCCGATTCCAGAAAAACAAATCAGATTCATATTATACAGTTTGGAAGGGACCCCGACGCACAAACGCTTACCACGTACCTATCCAGTACATCATGAGCATTCAAAAAAATCTGCTGTTTTATTACAAAAATGCAATACCTACACGTTGAAAATGTATTAAACGTCATGTTTTTTTTTAATTACTGATGAAAGTTTTTATGGGGGGCTCAGAATGATGCACTGAATACTGGCACTGTACTGAATATTCGGTGTCTTCTCCACCCTGTATACAATAGTAGACTGACTATTTCGATGCACGTATGAAAAGTTTTATTTTATTGACACTAAATCGCCCCCTAGCTCTTTAGATGTGACTCATCGGACTTTTAATCTGTTAATTTAAATATTTTGTGACCTTAGAAAAATCGAAAAAACATCCTACTCTAAAACAAGTTTAAATAAAATAAATAAAACAAAATACTCTCGTTTGAGAAACACCAGGAAGAGGAATAGGAATTGCCAGGGCAGAATAATTGTTTCGCATGGAGAGAGATATAAGCAGGTTCGTGAAGATGACGGCCAATCTCGGTGAAACAGATGCTGAGGTACAAACGGAGATAATGTTTGACCTGGTTTAAAGGTTCGGGGAAAGGATGGTGAAAAATAATTGTTGAAACGATAACGAGTGTTGTAATTTTAAAACAATGTCCTATCAAACTTTGACCATGGCGATGAATCATTAATTGATGTTTGTTGAGTGACATCAAAACTCCATTCTTTAATTTATTCCTCATTCTTTTAAAGAATGTAATTCTAAATATTTTTTTATTCCATAATGATTAATTTGCAACATCATTTCAGGTCAACACCTCGATTGGTGGGCTCAGACGCGTCATACAAACTGAGCCCTTATGAAATGGAAGCCCTGAATGCGGTAAGTTTTTGAATATTGTTTAACATTTATGTAGCCCTAACATAATTACATAATATCATGACTGCCTCGTCGGTTGTTCTAGTGATCTCAAGTGTGTCCACTGAGCATGACGTTCTGGGTTCGATTCCCGGGTCGGGCAAAGTGTTATTGGGTTTTTCTATTAGGGAATTATTGATCAACAGCAACATAACAATTAGCAACTGAGAAAATGAACAAACTCTCACATTTTACCTATAATTGGCTTTCCAATACCCATCGCGCTAGACCGAAGATATCAGAGGATTAAATACTAGGCAAAGTAAACACAGTTATCTCCGATTTATTGCGTACTACGCAAATAATAACATAATAATACGGTACGCATGTGCCCTTGCAGATTAGTATGGCGCAAGGCAAACGATTCAGCGTTGTTTTGAGAAAGAAGCGATTTTACAAACAAACCTTTGCATGGTTCGAAGTCATCAATATTATGTTAAACAAGCACTTGCACTTGTATTTAATTTAGTGTCTCTTTGATGCGTCTAGTTTTGATGATTTATATAGGCGTTTCGTATTATACAACTAATTTCGTTAGGATTTAAAATAGAGTTTGTCAACCCACTATATATTTGACTTCTCCATTCCAGTCTATTATATTCGTTCCAGTCAACTCTTTGAGGTTACACTATTCGAAGGCACTATTCGAAGATGCTGATCGCTTCTTATTTTGCTGCATTATTTGTAACGAGATCGATCGTCAGGCTTGCCTGGGTTGATCCGTGGATGGGTGACCACTCATTATCTACCGAGTTTCCTCCGTGCCTCGGAAAACACGTTAAGCCGTTGGTCCCGTCTGTCATTTGTTTGTAGATCTTTGACAGTCGTTACAGGTAGTCAGTGGCCCGAAAGTCTGACAATTAGTCTTACCAAGGGGTATCGCATTACCCAATACGGACTGGGTTGTGGAGGTCAGATAGGCACTCGCTCCATGTAAAATAATGGTGTTCAGCTGCATCCAGTTAGACAAGAAGCCCACCCCAACACAGTTGGAAAAAGGCTAGGCAGATGATGATTTGTAACGGGATCCCATTTGACAGTTTCGTTTCACAGTAAGAGGCAGACTGGTTTAAACAATGCACTTCTTCAAACCCGCTGTCGCTCATGCCTCATACACCAATTCCGAGCGTTTATAGAATTTATCGACCAATTACGTAAACTATTTATAGCAACCGAATGGCTATTCGTCATATATACCTAGCAGATAGCATCAGCGTAATGTTGGAAACTAACTGACTTGTTTAAAATAACTTCTCGATGTAGTGGTCAGTTTATTTATCGATTTCCCTTAATCCGGCTGACCATCAGTGCAAAACTAGTTTTTCTCAATCAAATAATTTCTCTTTAACGAGAATAGATATTTCAATTTTCTATCTTGTTAGGTAGACTTTATTGATTTCATTTGCAATAAATTGCTCTTGTCGTATATGATTTCACATATTATGAAAAAAGCGCTTTGCTTCCACATTTATTGTGCGTACAGCCAGTCTGTGGAATTCTCTGCGGGCTTCTTTGTTTCCCGATCATTATAATCTAGATCTCTTCAAAGTTCGAGTGAATCGGTTTCTTCTAGGCAAGCGTGTTTCACCCTAGGCCGCACCATCGCTTTACATCAGGCGAGATGCGACCTATCGGAAGCTTATTTAGTGAAAAAAAACACATTTTTTTTTCTTGATTCAAGTTCTAGACGCCTCGTTGGACTAGCGGGCGCAAGCGCTACCACTGTTTGTGGGGTTTGATTCCTCAAAGTGGGCAAAATGGGTATAGTGTTATTGGGGCTTTTCATTAGGAATAAAATTCTCAGTAGCAACCAGGAGTCTGGACTATTTGCCGGTTATAATGGCACCCTCTGCTACATGGAACTTGGCGGGATATGAGTGTACTATAATTATGTAAACCTCAGCCTATTTTTTATGTTTTATAAGTGATTAGGGTTCCTAAAAGTAAGATAGTCAGAAACTGGTTTATTTACTCTGCTCGCTGGTTCACTTTTGACCATCACCACTATTTAAATCATCACAAAGGTATCTAGATGATAAACAAAGCTACTCATTTCTATAACGACACGTATTAAAACAATAGTTCAGTTCAGTAAGTATTCCGCAGCGTCCCATATGTTAAACAAGCAAATATTTGTTTTATGGTATTAGTTTATTAGTTATATATTTGTATGTAAGTACGTATATAAATGAGAATTAAGTGGTTTTGCGGCCACTGTGTTCGTAATATATTCCCATTATTTCTCATACTGTAGAAAACGTTTATGGGTTCCATAATTCTGTACTGTTGGTGTATTAAAATGGTCTTCAAGACGAGTTGATAAAATTAATTAATGAACAGGAATACTGTCATAATCAACATACTTGACCCCAAACATGACGACGAGTGATCCAAGTTTTTGGTTAGCAGCAGGCAAGAAGAACCTGCAATTCCTTGCAGCATTTTACATCATCCCTTTGAGCAGTCACAGGATTTTCTGATAGCTCCATCAGTCTGACGTTATAACAATTTATTTGGGGTCTACAAGCCATAAATTAGTAAGCTCAAAAGAGTATGGAAACCATTCGCTTATAAGCTACACACTATTCCCAGCTATTGCAACTCCTGTTACCAAACACACCACCACCGGGACACCGAATTTTATACGCTCCAGACTTTCAGTTATTATTTGTATATTCTCCACCTTTCGAGCCATATCATCTTCCACAAACTCCATCTCTGGGCCATCTTTGGTGTTTCCATACTCGTATTAGCTAGGATTTATTGATGTAAATTAAAGCTTAACATAAACGAGTATCATCCCGCTGTTACAAATAGGAATCTCTTTTGTTAGTCCCTGAACAGAAATGCTGCTAAGTTGGTAGTTGACCTGCTGTTGGGGTCGATTAACCTTTATACGGTGGTTGGCGCCAACTTTATTTGTAGGGCTGTGTGAAACTTCAATAACCGACTTCTAAAAAAAAAACACAAAAAGTGTAAAATAACTTTAATTTCGAAGTCGTTGACTATTGTTTGTTTCATTGACTTTTTTGGCACCGATTTCCGAAAGGTATTTTCCACTTTTTTTTGTGTTTTTTTTTGGAAGTCGGTTGTTTTTTTGCAAAAAAGTTTTTATTTTAGCCGTTTTAGGTATCACACGCAAATCCTTGTCAAGTATCCATTTCGCAATTTCTTTTACTTGGATGATATATTTTTTTCCATTTATTTGATTTAAAAACCAAACTACTTCACCGATTTTGATGAAATTTCTATGGGACCAATCGGAAAGTGTATTCCTTCAGATAAAAGAAGAATTTTTCAAATCGGTCCATAAATGATGAAGATATGAGGTAACAAACACAAAAAAAATACAGCCGAATTGAGAATCTCCTCCTTTTTTTGAAATCGGTTAAAAAGTATTTAGTGATGATAAACTTACATGCGTCCTAGGTATTCCAATATAATGTTGAATGGGCTTGCTGGCCATGCATGATGACGATCTGAAATAAAAAGAATATAAATATAATTAATTCGCTAATTGAGAATAATAATATAATTATCTTGATAACAAAGCTGATATTTTTTTTCAATCCGTACTCTTTATTCTTTTAATAGATCTGTCGTGAAAATGCGTCAATCTTGTAATTTTTCTAATTTATTTTTAATTGTCAGCTATACTAAATAGGGCTCCAGATAACAACCACCATAGAGTTGTAAATGGCATTGTAATATGAAAAGCTTAACATCGTATTCTTGTCCCAGTTCTATATTACTTGGGGTCGGCGCATTACGTCATATTCTTCTATAATTTTATATCTAAAGAAGCCGTTTAAACTTCTACAGTCCACGAATGATATTTTAGGTATACGAATCTAAAAATGTCATTCACGCCTAAAATAAAATACTGCTATAATTTTCTGGTACCTTTCATTGCCAACCCTAGCCCCTAGTAAGTACTTGTAAACAGTTTTTCACGCCATCCTAGTGCATAAAATTAGTTTCACACAAACCTGAACTGGTCAAGACCTTACCGATTAGAGGCTGGCTATCTGGCTATTGTTACATTGTTACAATTAAGGTCTATTGCCCACAGTGGTACCGATTCAGAGAGGCGCCGATCCTTTCTGGAATCGTTATTTGTATTTTATTAAAATGGTAGGAAGATTCAGAAGACCCAGTGAAATTTATAATAACAATTTAATGAATGTATGTATGTAGTTAGTGCAATCCATCCCTGCTACACTTATGATTTTATGACTCTGAAAAATCCTCATGCAAAAATATATCAAGAGTATAATAACCGCAAATGAGATGCTCAGATGCAAAGATGCTGCTTTCACTGGTTCAGAATATTTTAACTACCAAATTGATGGGCACGCTGATTCCCACAACCACTATTACTTTTTCATACATTTTTACAACTGAATTCGGTAAAAAATAATAAGGCCAAGAAATTCATTTATTTCCTAACCCTAAATGCAGTCGTTTAACAGTGACAGTTGAACACCTATATCTTTGCTCATCAAACGTTTAGGGCTGTTTCGTATGTTACACAGTATTGACTTACTGTCCATTACTTCCTCAATGTGATTGCCTCCGCAATTACAGTTTATTTTAAGTAACAAAGGATTTAGTAACAGTTGTCCTTTGTACTGTTCCTGACCATTTGGGAGTGAAAAGGGGATCTGGTCTTATTTTACGGAAGTTTATATAGGTAAAAGGTAAGGTTAGGCTTTCTTATTACGTTTCGGATTCGATTTTCTGTGATTCTTATAATTAAGGCAATAGGTACTTGTTTTGTTTAAAGAACAAAATTAGAAGCTTATTATTGTTTGTTCATATTTGAGTTAGTAAGCTGAAGGGGCAGTGGGCTGTTCATCTTTTTATAAGGACCGATAGCCGGTTGAGTAAACGAGTCCTGGTGTGGAGAACTCGTTTCGGCATAAATGAGGCGCCCTCAAGCTGGGTGGACAGAAATTTATTAAATTCATTGTTTATATATTATTCGTCATGTCCATTTTTGACCGTGTTTTGCGTGAGATTTTCTTACTTTTCCAATGCGTGAGGAAATTTCATTAGACCGAGACGGACAAAAAAACATCATCGAAATCAGTCAATCCGGTCTCGAGATATCATCAAAACTGCCGTTCCATGTAAAATGTATGTTACTGTCATGTGTATCAGAAGAGACGGCGTTGTATACGGAAAATGTAAGAGAAAATGGATTTTCTTCTTATTTTTTTTTGTGGAATTTTCCGACATTTTAATAGTTATTCTGCTATTCGGGGCAGAGACAAATCCAACCAATCCAAGATCATAAAAATCGGTCCTGTCGTTCTTCATTTATAAATGGTGTCACTAACCGACTTAGTTTTATATATGAACACACAAAACGTAGGGGGTAGTTTTGTGGTGCGCTTGTTAGAAGCCTATGTCCAGCAGTCAATTGCTATAGGCTTAGGAAACCATTCATATTTAAGCCACACAAAGAAAGAAAGAAAAAGTATTTATTAGTCTCGCACTGGACAAAACAAAATGGCAACTTGACAATAAAACAAGATTTAAAAAAAAGTAAACTTAAGAACAAATTAAAATAAAACTAATTAAACAGGCCAAAAGGCTCCTATCTCGACATGGTGCTGTAACATTAAAAAAAGTCACAGCGCTGGTATTCTAATAGGGCCGAAAGTGATGCCACGGTCAGTTAATAATACGGCAAAAGCGGCAAAGCGGTCAGACGCAATCCTATATCTATTTGTATCCGTTGGTAGCAAAATACTCTGTTGCTCTGTCCGTAAAACGACTAACCAAAGTTTTGTATTTACCTACCCACATACACTGTACCCAAAACAAAGGAACACGGCCCGGATGCCATTAGAAAAATTTACAGTAGTAACACTTTTCTTAATATCATGATGGATAAATAATAACAGCCGCTTGGGTGGATATTTAGATTAAGCCGTGCATGCCTAGGTTAATCCGTGGACGGGTGACCACCCATTACATGCCAAGTTTCCTCCGTGCCTCGGAAAGTACGTTAAGCCGTTGGTCCTAGTCGTTACAAGTAGTCAGTGGTCCAAAAGTCTGACAACCAGTCTTACCAAGTAGTTTCGTATATATATAGTAACTGGGTTGTGAAGGTCAGATAGGCAGTCGCTCCATATAAAATACTGGTATTCAGCTGCATCCAGTTAGACAGGAAGCCGACCTCAACATTGAAAAAGGCTATACAGGTAATGACTTCTCGTAATTTCATGAATACCAATACCTTCAGTTTAGGTTCAACACTTGAAAATGAATGACCGAACAACGTAATAAGTATTTGATAGTTTAATAACAATTGTGTTTTGTTAATTTGTTTTAATGTATTTAAACCCAAGTAAATCAGCAGACCACTTGCGTAACACTCTTACGATTTGAAAGCCTTAAATTTTGAAAATTTAAAAAATATTTATTTCGAATTGTGTCTGTGAGCGTATTAGATAGGCACTATTGAGTTCACCTGACGGCCGACAATTTTTCTATCTTATGTCCTGAGTAATAAAGTAGAAAACTGGTTGACCATCAGTGAGCGCGGTAATACCTAAGCAGATGTGGATTTTATACGTAGAGAACATCCTTCACCTATTAGTATGAAATAATCTTTAAACTAGTCTAAACATAGTCTATTGCTACACACAACATGTTAATTTTGTGTACATCGTACAGTCTTGCACAAAAGTCTGTCGACAATTTGTGCGGTCGCGGGGTTCCATTAGCTCATCAAGACGCCTTTGTACGTATACGTGGCGGAAACAGAAGGGATTTGATGTATAATCTGTGACGACGCCCTGTCATTACCTACCATGGGAAGTCGAAAGGCAGACCACGTTTTGTTATAAGAACTAACAACACGCCCAGGCTTCGCACGGGTGCAATGTAGATACTAATGTTTTCTCTACTATAATATGCATGTATTATAACATAAACCTTCCTTTTGAATCACTTTATCTATTAAAATAAAACCGCATCAAAATCCGTTGCGCAGTTTTAAAGATACATAGGGACAAACAGACAGCGGGAAGCGACTTTGTTTTATATTAATGTAGTGATACGCTGTTACGTTTTTGTGGATCGTGCTAACTTACAGGCAGTGGCGATGATTGACTCATAAGTTACATTAAAAGGAAGTTTAAGACGTGAACAAAGTCTAACTGCACCACGACTGCTTTCCAGGACCTAAAACTGGACATCCTCTGCTGTATGTTCATAGTTTAGTTAGCTTCAATACATCTACACGTAGTCAAATGGCTCAAAAACATCCAAACTCGAAACAAAATGTTTTCTGTAGCCAATTACGATAGCCGTAAAGCTAAGTACACTTCAACAAACGAGCCTGCGAAACCTTCACAATATTTCTAGAGCCATATTTAGTTCTAAACCTTCTAGAATCGAAATTAAACCAGTGAACTCTAAGAACAACTGGAAAAGCCTCTTTGGTCGAATATTATTACCTGGTGATCCTAAAAGTTCCATAGTAAGGGTAACAGCATCAAAAGATACGTTTGAATAACTTGCAGCAATAATCGTTGATTGAGTCGTAACCAGGTTCGCTGGTACATCACAACGACTCTTTTGTGGTTTAATTGTACGTAGTTCTGTTGTTAATGTTTAGCTTAGGACGGAAATATTCAGATCCGGGTTGGGAGGAACAGGGGAAAGATTTTTAGAACATTTTACACTACTTTTCATCAGATTGAACTTTTTGTGACTTGATTAAAATTTTGTTTGGACCTTAAAAGAGACTATGATCTCCGAGTTTATTGCGGCGGTTTCTTCTCAATGAAGTCAGGTACGAAACGAAAAAAAAAATGCAAAATTAACGTCATTCATCAATGCTAAAACCTATAAAACGTCGTGATAGCATCATACATACGATAGATATGATACTCATAAGAGCCTAAAAATAACATAAAAATTCTTCTTCTACTGGTGCCTCTCCAGTTACTGAAGGTTGACCATCTCAACAAATATTTCATCTTACTTCAAAATAATAAAAAAGTAAACCTCAAAATATTATAACTTTTGTAGGTAAAACCGAATTAGGTACTCAAGCCTAAAACCAACGACGTAGATAAATTGTAATTAATTGATCATGTAATGAATACACAGGCGTAGAAGCTACAAATGAAACCAAAACCAATGTAGATACATATACATACGTACATTAATACCGAGACAAGTACCACCCCACAACGATACATTTCACTCAAACCAAATCATTGTTATACCAACGACCGCGAAACGATAATGGCGATTAGTATAATGAAATGAAAACATTAGAGCCAAATAAAGACAGTCATGGTATAGGCAGATAAATAAATTTACACTCTATTAAGCCGCAGTGATTCAGCTAGGAGGGAAAGAGGGCAGAGGGATGGAGGGTCGTGGCGCCGTAGGTCGCACACATTATGAGTAAAGGATAGGGAATATAATAATCTTAGAAGATGATCTTCCGTATAGAGATAAAGGTCTGACAACGGTTTTGTGAATAGCTTATGATGAGGAAATGTAGCGGTGTGAAAGTTGCAGTTTGATCGTAGTAGGTAGGAATTAAAATATTTTGTTACAACTCATTATAGTCGTATCATATACTTTTTCAGTACACGTAGCATGTCTTCTATCTCTAAGCCTTTTTTTACAACGCGACATTAATTTTATAGGGCCTATACTATTGGCATGGGTTTTAAAGCGTTTCGCATTTCTACAGCAACTTGCAACGGGATTGACATATGCTTTTCATTGGCTAATGTCTAATACATTTATGACTTTTCTGTCATTATTACTGCTGTTACGTCTTTCGTATGTATTTTTTTTGACATCGTGCCGTGGATATATTTCTACAACCTTTTAAGATTTGTTCATATTAGTGTCAGAGTTAACAATCTCAGAAATAATAATTGGCCGAAAAATCTTAAATTAAAAAAAAGAACATCTAAGTTTTAAATTGATTCATATAATTGGAATTCCATTCGTAAAATTGATGAACAACAAAACCATAAAAATGCACTTTTAGCACTTGTAATATTTGTTAACATCATTTTATGCTGTATTGATGATTTCTTCACAAGACTCGGTCATAGCTGACACTGGAATGCGGACTTGACAATAATGACTCAATGTCATTATCGTTCCTATTTTATGTCAAGCGTAAAAACACGAAAACAGCGACAAGAAATGTCATCAGTTTATGTTAAATGTTAATTCATTTTAATTTCTTGTTGGAACGAGTGGTATTTAGTTTAATGTCAGGTGTCCTATTTTGCCTCATTTTTTACTATGCATAGGCTGTTCGTTTGTTGTTGAGTTTACTGTGCGTAGATTCTTCAAGGTCCTTCATGTTCCTGTGGTTAATCCTCATTTCCCTTTATAATATCAGTATCTAACTGTCAAACGTCAAAGAACTTTCTCCGTCCACCGTCGACCAATGCATCAAGGGTTTCTTTGTTACTTCGTTGGACACAATCTTTTTAGTTTTTTCTCTAGTTCCAATGTTGAAAACTCACATTGACGAGCGTTGAACCAGTAGTGAATGATTGATGGAACAGTCACTCCTACTTGCAGGCTTTATAGATGATTACGGAATTTGAAAGCGGTGCTGTCTGTTGTTGCGCCTTGTAAACGCTTAAGAAGGCTTAGAAAAACTTATTAAAAAAATATATACATATAATGTCAGCCCGCCTATGTTACGCCGTGGTCTATTAAGCCATAATAGTCATTTGACTCACATTTACCTCGACGTAAAAAATATATATCAACCGGGTAACGTTAATGCATCGCGCTGGCAATCTCAAAATCGAGGGGTGCATAATTTATCATACAGAGCCACTGCCTTATATGTGAAGTTATTTTGGGGTTGCGCAGCTGCAAAAATATTAGATGGGAACGCTTGAAAAGGTCCTTTTAACAATGACAATGTATGGGTATTATCTTTTTGAAAGTGTGAAGTTTTTTAGGATACCATTTTGTTGCTTTACAACTAGGTAATGTTTCAAATTGCTTCTTTTTAATTGATGTTTAATATTGCTGGCTTTTACATCATGGTGAACCCACCATTAAAGCGATTTATTGACCAGCAATTTTCATCCACTGTTGGGCAAAGCCTTTCTTCTTCCAATCCTCTCTGTTTTGTGCAATTTCTAGCTACGTTTGCCCCGCGAACATGATACGAGACCTACACACCACCTTCGCCGCGGTTGATCTCGATGGCAATAAATAACCTAAATTGTTTTGATGGGTAGATGTTATGAGTTTTTCAATACTACGGAATCCCATCATCAAATCGATTCACGATTGCCGCCTTTTTTATTACATCACACGTTTCTGTGAAGAATGAATTTCAAATGGTGTCGGAAGTTTGTGTTGGGGGAATAAATCCTAGTCCCGTACCATGGGAAACAATTAGATGATGTCTGGGCGAGAAACTGTATTAGGTGAGTTGGGTGTGAGAATCATTGTATTTTCAAACGAATTGAAAGGAGGAAGGGTGTGAAAATTAACTGTTAGTATTATTTTAATCAAAATTAAATAGTAAAAGACAAAATAGATACATAGAAGTAACAATAATTTGATTTTGGATGGAATACCTGTTATTTGTTTGGTGCAAACTAATGCATTATCTAGTATCGCTGATGTGCTGAAAGTTAAATCATAAAGGCAAACATATTTTGATGGAGAAAACTAGTTTAATTAAATGATTTTTTTTTAAAACAACAAAATAAATCTCTGCTACATGTTTTGGTCCTTCGAGCCGGATACGATTAAAACCTCAAGAGTAATTAAGATTAAAACAAACCTCAAGATTAAAACCTAAAATAACACAAATATGCATTTAAATTTATTCCACAACCTATGTCAGCAAGCTAAGGCTACGCATAAAAGAAACTCGATGCCAAATCGTTTAAACGATAACTGTTCGACTTCAAACAAGCAACAAGTACGGATAAAAGGTGTTTTAGGGTGTTTGAAACTTGAAAGAAATATAAGCCTTGAATCGGCCTGAAGTGTGATGTATGATGTACCATTATGATATCAAAGACGACTCTTATATTGAATTAAACTGTTGAAACGGATGGTTGCATTTTGTGCATTGATTTTAAAAGTTAATGTTCAAAAATTGTCTAAATTCAATTAAAAGACTTCGACTTTAGTAAAATAAACGTAACCGCCATTTAAAAAGGTTGCTTTTCAATGATTCTATCAAAAAAAAAAAAATACTGTTCCATATTTGAATGAAGATGAGGTGCATATTAAAACAAGATAGTCTTTTGTTTAATATTTTAAGTCATTAATTTGTTTTTTAATTCGAACAGTTTTCAAGGAGTTCTCCCGTTTCTTGCGTATTCAGATGAATTTAAAAAACAAATAAACTGATAATAACATTTCATAGTGCAGCTATAGTTTTGCTTAGCTATTTAAATTACATAATCAGATAAACATAATCCCCAATCCAATTTGAACCTTCTATTCCTTAAAACAAAGTCGAAGCTTCACTACCTGACATCCCACCTACAAAACGACAACAGGCGACATTTTTTATCAATCCCCACCGCGGTAGGAACATCTATCAATATCGTAAATTTGACTATAACAACGTATTTCTGGTTTGCCGGTGGCGTATGTCTGTGCGTGCCAGAATACTAGGGGAGCAGAAATTAATAAGAGGAAACGCGATTTTAACGACTTCCAGACAAATTGATGCGGAACGATCATTTGTTATGTTCGAAGTTCGGAGCTGTATTCTGGTGGATACGGTGGAACGCCAAGGTGTATAAGAACGTCAGTGCGATAATGACGTTTTATTAATGTGAAGATGTTTTAATAATATTTTGTCCTGTTTTTTTTTTCACCAGTTGTTAAAAACGGAAAAAGATTAAAAAAAAACTGCTTAATTAATTCACCCATTATGAAAGTTGTGTTACACTAGAAATTATCAAAATGGACAAATAATTGCAAATAGACAAATAACCGGCTTTTGAATGAAATAATTTAGTAACTTAAAGTATTGAATTTCGAGTGCTTCATTTGATGGAAATACCTACATTAGAGTTAAAGTAGTCACTTAATAAAATACAAAAATTCGAAATTGAGTTAAAGTCCAAATGGCCCTACATAAATACAATCTAGGTATACATAGACGTGTAGATGAAACGATGACTTTTTTCTGTACTTTATCTTGTTGTTAACACTTTCTAAGTTCTACCGTAACAGAATACTCCCACATTTCGTCAGCTGGCCCTCCCCAACTATTGTAAACTTGATTTGACGTCCAAAACAATATGGCTTCCATCTGGCAGCTGACAAGAAAACAATTTAGCTGCTAACTATTAGCAAGTCCCCAAGGAGTAGTAAGTTATACCTCTTTTGAACGTAAACAAAAATAGACTTTACTCAGATGATTTTAGACATGCTAATTTGAGAATGTAAAAAAAAAACATGGAGTTCTAGTATCAGCTGTTTGGCAATTCTTACATTATATGGGGTTGAGGCAAAGGAAAATGTTTATGCAGCCGACTTTCGTATGACAAAGGATTCTGTGTCATGGGATCTTTTTGGATGATCCTTCGTGAAGACAGTTTAAAGCTGTTGACGTGTTTAGTTGATCCATACAGTACAGTTGCTGTTGATCCGGATTTGATATTGTGTCGTGTAAAATATTTAACATTTTCACATAAAATCACGCCTGTAGTAGGATGGCGCCAAAAGAGAAGCGTGTAGAAAGGTGTGGTAAATTTTGAGGATGTGGTACTCACCATTAAACTGAACAACTTTTTTCCATGAGAAAAACATCCTAATCTCAAAAAAAAATCCACACCTTTCCGATACACGTTGTATACTATACATCCAATTATTTCGCTAGTTATGTTTAAATTCGACGTAAATGCACAGGGAACATTTTATTTACATTACCGTACGAAAAGACATGAAACATCCTTCTATTTTACCAAGTTCCTAAACCTACATTACTTTAATTGTATTCCTGTAAAAACACGTACTAGATTTAAAACTCTAAAAACAGAATGATGTCTGCAAAGCGCGAAACAGATGAAAATGATGCAAAAAATAGTAAATAAACAGATGCAAGTTATTTACATACAGTGAAATCTCATCGCCGATGCGGGTAGCCTCGTAACACGGGAGGGGTACTACGTGTTTGCGAACCAAGTAAATGTTAGTGAGAAAACGAAAAAGAGGATAAAAATTAACAGAGCGTAAACAAGTTTAAATATTTCAAAATCCGATTTGAGACTCAGACTAAAGTCTGAACATGTTAAGACGAAGATGCATTTAGGAGGAAAAAAGAAGAAGCCAAAACTAAACCCCAGACGTTCTATGAATGTGGGATGCGATGTTCTAGCTAGACGAAACTTTGACCACTTTATTCAATATCAGTAAAAGATGTAGGTGACCTAGACATTCCCTTTAATTATTTGTGTTATCTTAACTGTGGTGGCAGAATATACTCGCTGACAATCCTGAAGCCTAGCTGAAAACAAAAGAAGTTTTTTTTCGTAGAAAGAGGAATGCAGCACACCATCCAAAAAACTCGAAAGCAACTCACCCAGTCTACAATTACCCTAGTACCTCCCCACTCAGCTCTGTCATAAATGATACAGAATCAACTCAGAATTTGCATGCGGACGAGACGTGTTTGCAAATCATATGTTGCGATTTACCAAGACTAGGTGCACATGTACTTAGTTCGTTTGCTTTCCACCGAACTGCTCGGCTATTCAGGCTTAGGATCGGGAATGTACACCTTGTTTGGTTATTGTGTTTTGGCGATGTGTGTTTCGGGAGCTGTCGGCAGTTTTGAAGGTGGAAGTTTTGACGAATAATTCTTCTAGTCACTAGTGGGTTTCCGAAAAATAGGAATAGATGATTAAGTTTTACATCAAAAGCATTGACTGTTACATTTTCCGGTAGGTACCTATAGCAACTCCACAAACATGCTACAAATATTATTCGCATTTATCAGTGGCAAACGCCCGGATTTTTATTTCGCTAGGAACTAGAACGCAGGAACTATGTCCAAATGAATGGTTGAGCATTTTACTTTTCTTTTATTATCCCAATTTCCACGTGCTTATATTATTATTGGGAATAGGTGAATGTTACGGGTAAAGTTGGTTTGTCATAAATTTTAAGCACCAGTGGAAGTCAAAATAGGGCCTTGTGGTTTAAGATTAAATTTGTAACTGGGGATCTCTGTCATGGCAGAAATACATAAAAGTGAAAGGAAACTTACTGGAATAGTACACAAAATTTTAGGCAAAGTCCAAGTATAGTTTAATTAAATTTAATCTGGATATGGCCCACTGTGTACTGTAAAATTGTAATTAGGATTCGTGTGAAATCCACATCTGTTGTGAAAACTCATTTGAATACGGGTTTCGGTAACTAACATTTGAGAACTAGGAATTATTCCGTTTTAAATTTAATGCAGAACATATTTTTTTTTAGGTCTTGTCTCTTTAATACCATCAAGTATACACACATACCTACTGTAATTAGCTCACGATAAGCCACGCTTAACTTAAAACTTATGACCAGATGAGTCATAAAATATATTAATATTAAAAGCTACCATATAAAAAAATACTACTTGTGTTTATTCCTAGTTTTTAACCCTTCATTAAGACATTTAAACAAGTAGTAACATCGACACGAAAGAAAAAGAAGAACCCTTCATTTATGCCCTTGCTTGCTTATTTAATAGTATGGGCGACGTTGCCATCCGGTTAATTATAAATGTCCAATCAATGTCATGTTATAAGACTATCGCAAAGACATATCAAATTGTTGTATTTGGTTCTTCTCCGTAATCTATCAACCCCGTCAACGCATCACCGTTAACATAAACAGTGACATCACACCGTGAACTACTTGGAACACTCGCACGGACAGACAGACATCTAAACATTATCCGTCGGTAGATATACAAACGGACGGCAACTGAGGTAGATGATGCTGCAACAACGTAGTGACTAATGAGGTGTTTGTTATCATGCACTTCCCCTGTATAATGTAAAGTTTGGTCCTGTGCAATGTAACGTAAGACCTGATTTGGGCTGTCGAAATTAGAGACACAGTCTGACACATCTTGTGGTGAAATTAATATTTGTACTTGAATGTAATCCCAACCTTATTACTTGACCTTAAGGATGATAAAATGCAGATTTGAGAACATAGCTAAGTAGCAAACTAGCAGTCGCTTAAAAAGCGTTTCGTGTTTGCATCTACGACAAATTTCAATAGGACTAAAACAATAAGTTATTATGTCTCTCTGTTTTAGTCATCCAGAGCCCTACGCACTTCAGTAAATCGAACTCTGGAATCTATTATTAATGAGCTCTCGCAAATTGTTTTTGCTTTCACCTTCCTAAGAATTGAGATCAGCATCACTGGTCAGTGATCTTATTTGCTCTTGTATCAGATTGTAAGGTTTTCCTTGCTCGATGATATAGTTCAACAAAATCTTCCACACAAGTCTGTGTAGACTTAGTAAACCTACCTAAACTTGTATAGGTAACCCCGAAAAAATTTAATCAGCGTCAAATAAATCCTGCCCGGATCAAAGGACCACATAATGCAACCAAAATACCGCTGTCAAATAATTTGGCTATAGGCACAGCTGTGTGCTGAAGTTGCAGGGCCCTCTTTGTGCAGTAATGATGACGTGGTGTCGCCCAGCACACTTATTAGTATAGATATAAAAGGGATGGAATGTTACTAGATGTGGTACTAGGGAAACAGAGATAATGCAAGCCTGTCAAGGGGATACATGATCTTCTTCGGGGATTGCTATCGACATGTCTGGACACTCCAAAAAGTGGCAAGGTGAAGATTAGAAAAGAATAAATATTATTCAAGGCTTATCAGGGTTCGTATCACGAGTACTGAAAGTTCTCTGATAACAATCAATTTAGTAAAATAAACTCAAACTCAAAGCATTTATTCCAATTAGACCATTACAGGCACTTTTGAATGTCAAAACACAAAAAAAAACTAAGCTACAGTCCCTGTCACAGGGCATAATAACTTGTGAAAGTAATGTAGTTGCCCAATCGAAAGTGTAGATCTCTATGGAGAAGAATGGGCAAGAAACTCCATGGACACTCATTTAAATCATTTTAAATAACATAACATCTACATAGGGATACATAGAAGTGTACCCAGTATACAGAATAGTACACCCACATTTCGCCAATTATGAAAGTCCAAAAAAGGGGCGGCGAGCCTATTGCTATCCATCGGACACACGTCCAGACTCTGGGTTGCTACTGAGAAATAGGACTCAATCTTAAAAGAGACGTAGACAATAGGATTTAGATATTGGCATAAAAAAAAATTCGAAGTCGATCGAATAGCTCTTTGATCATTTTGATTCTTATAATTTTACACCACAAGAAAACCATCCTATTTTGAGCTATAATGTCAATTTATTGCTCATAGGACAACAACTCACCTGAGACCTTTGTTCTAAAAAAAGGCACTTCCAGTCACACCATGATCTCGTACAGAATCACCTAGACAAATTCACCCTCCGACATTGTCGCTTTGATCTGGTACTGATGTTTTGTTTTCCACTCAGCACCCATGCATCGAGGGGACACACTACCTAGCTATCGATGTCGCCTACAATTTGAGACCTCCTCGTCGGTGATTAATTCCTGGTACCTTTGTTTAGGTGTTATAAGTAGATATTTGTTGTGTTCCTGTCATCATGTATTTATGTTTATTCGGTGTTGTACCTGAATGTAAAGTAGATACAGCTTATTTTTTTTTATTTATGGCATCGTCTGAGTAGAGTTAGATTTTTCTGACATTATATCATTTAGCACAGAGAACAAATGAGTTTCAGCGTATGTTTCTGCATTTTAGAATCCTCCATCAATACTTTTTGAGAGCCTATGCCTGTTTTGCTGATCGATCTACTATCTTATGGCATGGCATAAACCAGGTTTATTTTTTATTACAAATAGAAAAAGGTGTCTGTTAATTTCAGATGTTATATAAGTACATAAAATACCTTTAAAGTTGAGTTCCTTTACAGAACAGTGCACCATGCAGGTCACATTTATTACGTCTAGGTCGTGTTGAAAGCCTCTTAGAGACGTTAACGACTGAAATTCACTCAGTGTTTCGTACTTCACACAGTTTCTGGGACGTTAAGTTTTAATAGACTGTAATAGAAAACTGGAAGATATTGTTATTTATATAGGAGTCAGATGATTTTACATATGTTCTAACGTGGAAATTCTACTTATTTGAAGATCGAAGGAGCAAAAAAGGTAACGTGGTTTTCGATATTGATTAATTATTTTGTACTCAATGGTTGAGTTTGTTAAGAATTAATTTGTTATTTAAGAAATATTATAATAATTAACACGAGAACGATGGCAAAAGTTCGTAGAATTTATCCTGAAGTATTTTTTTTTTACTACACAAGAATATAACACAATAAAAATAATCAACAACAATATTTATAAAATGGGCAGTATTTTCCTTACGTGTAAAATGAGTTAAACTATGAAAGAATTTACCTAAAATTTCTTCACACTTTCAGGAAAAATTCTTAGAAGTAAAATCCAGACACTCTTAAGAACCAAAAGCTTACATTCTGCAAGCTAGCTAAAGTAAAACATTACCAAAAGCTGCTACCAAAACACCATTTCCGCTTAATAATCAAGTACTTAATATTACTATGAAGCCGGTAAAAATAATAATCTCACTATTTATACGATATGCGTAGGGGATGGAAGCCCACAAAAACTGGATAGAGATCGCTTGTCAAGTGACGCGTAGCAGTCAGCTGAGCGCGAAGCCACGAGGAAATGATCACGAGGGGTTTGATGTACCAGGGTTGCATAGATGACGTGGATAATGTTTTGGATCATGAGTTATTGAGTGTGATTTGTCGTATAGTATTCATTCATTAAATGTGCGATGCAGAAACTTTTGCACTCCTGTAGCTTTTGCAAATTGTAAATCGCTGATGCAAAGTTATTCTGCAATTAGCATTAATGATGAAATTACATAAACACACAAGCGAGTGAGGCTTATCTAATTTTATGTTCACGAAAGGTTTTGATCCAAACATAGAAATTATGTAACCCATACAAAGAACAAGGCTCGAAAATGAACAGCGATCAAAGTAAATGGACAATGATAACCCTCAGAAAAAGTACTTTGACGTCTACGTGAACACCCACAAATTCAAAAACCGAGAGACAAAAATCCATTATCACATTCAGTAACTTTCCATTTCCTGTTATCACTACCGAATCCTCCCACATAATGAATAAGGAAACATCCAAAATCCACTAGCCGTTACCATGGAAATACATCAAAACATCCACATTACTCCCCACGCGAGGGTACATCGTCGAATGTTTTTTATTTGATTTCGCATCCAATTTGCTCTCTCAGGCGCCAGAAGCGGTCTGCGATATGATAGAAATTACTTTACAGCTATGAGCGCTGTGAAACGGTTTTTATGGCGTGTTTTGGAAACGGGCTGGTTTTAAGTTGTTAATTTTTTTAAAGTTAGTACATCAGAATTCAGAGAGAAGAGTGCAAGGCTATGGGGGTGGCCTTTGCCCAGCAGTGGGAGAGATAAAAATAAAGTGACGTTCTGTCGGTGAAAGGGACGATGGATAAATCAAGAATATATGGGATAATATCATCATCTGACTAGCCTGTTCCCAACTTTATTGGGGTCAGCTTCCAGTCTAACCGAGTGCAGCTGAATACCAGTATTTACATGAGGCGCCTGCCTATCTGACCACTGCAACCCAGTTAGTACTTGGTAAGACTGGTTGTCAGACTTTCGGGCTACTGCACCTGTAACGACAGTCAAATATCAAGGGCTTATCGTGCTTTCTGAGGCATGGAGGAAACTCGGTGAGTATAAGACTGTCACCCATCTATAGAACAACCTTGGAAAGCGCTGCTTAACCTTAAAGATCGATCCGTGCGGCTGTTACTATTTAGCCACGAGGCACTCAATCTATAATCGAGCACAAGGCTTATGTCGTTGAATGTCAATGTAGAACTAGATACATTTTGGACAATCGATATGTACTCGTCTGCGCCTTAAGCTACGTCCTAGGCACCGTCATTTTGTATGTCTCGTGGGGGTTATGAAGAAAAAATCTACAGTACCTAGTAGGTACCTAATGGGGATGAAAATAATTTTTTTATGGAATATAGATGTACTACGCCTCTGTCTACCCCATTAAGAATTTCAGTCTAGGTAAAGATGTCAAGATCACGATTAAAGCTGAATTCTTGTTGACTTTTAGGAAGAGCTGACATAAAGTTTACTGGCAAAGCTCACAGGATCAGAAAGGATATCTTCGTCCGATTTACTGTTAGGAACCCCAAACTTTTCCCATAGGTTTATCTGAAGCGAATCAAAGAAATCGGATAAAAAATAATCTCGGAAAGTCACCTTTTCACCTACGGCTCACGGTTTAGTCGTGGTTATTTTGATGTCCATCAAAATATTAATAGGGCTTTACAGATCATATCTCCCACAAACGATACGTCCAAAGAAGTACACAACAGGGTAAATGTATCATGGTAGCGGTAATGGCCCCTAAAAGAAATCACAAAAAATCGGTCAATACCAATGACGTTAACAAGGAAAGTATTTAACTCCTGTATACTTCCTACCATGACTTACGGTTGCCAAACATGGGTTTTAACTCAGAAAAACGCTAAGAAATTACAAACATGCCAACACAACATGGAAAGAAGTATGCTTAATGCTACGCGAAAGGGCAAATTAAGCCTTAAACATATTAGAGGGAAAACCAAAATTGCGGACGTCTCATACAAAATAAAAAGGCTGAAGTGAAAATGGGCGGGCCACCTAATAAAAGACAAAGAGAAGAAATGGGCTAAATTTGTATCTGAATGCCCAAGAGAAGGCAAAAGGAAGACAGGACGCCCGCTACGAAGGTGGAACGAGGATCTCAAAGCGACAGCGGGGTCAATGTGCAGGAGGGAAACCCAAGACCGTGTAACGTGGAAGAATATGGGAGAGGCCTATGCAAAAGCAAAAACAATCTTCAGAAACCGATGTCAGATTTTTTTTTATTAAATAAATAATGTGTAACTAGATAGTAAGATTGTTAATAAAGGCTGTTTATGTTATGTTATCTAAGGGCTTTTAAAGTCTCCTATTAAATAATAATTATGATTAATGACAATGATCCAATTACATCATTAGAATTAATGCAAAACCGTCTCTATTACTGTCTCACGCCGTAAACACAAAACGGACTGAAATGCAGTTTTTCATACTTAAACCATGACCTGTGGGGCTACCATGACGTCTTAAAGCAGGATTTTTAATGTCATTCCAGAGTGGGAAAGAGACAGAGCTATACAGGATATCTAGCGCCATCATTTTCCTATATTGGAATAAGACTAATACATTCCTAATTTAAGACGTCATGGTAGGCCACGTGGGTTACGACAAATAATTTTAGACTTTTTATCTTGATAGTACGTAACGGAATAATTTCCGGAATCTAAGCAAACGAAGCTGCGGGCTACAACTAAATTAATCTCATTTTTGGTCACCTGAGATGCTGTGTTGAAAAAATAATAATGCTAAAAACATATTACTCTATTTTGATACTAGGCACTCGAATTCTGATAACCAGAAATAAACATTCTTCAAAAGCTAACAGTCAAATAAACACAGGCCTTTGAAATCCATTCACAAAACAGCTGAAA
This sequence comes from Standfussiana lucernea, assembly GCA_964057025.1. Taxonomy (NCBI): domain Eukaryota; kingdom Metazoa; phylum Arthropoda; class Insecta; order Lepidoptera; family Noctuidae; genus Standfussiana; species Standfussiana lucernea. Next base: position 14,632,988 of record OZ059794.1, read on the forward strand.
CATTCCTACAAAGAGATCCATAATGACGCCCATTCAATCCGCGTCTCAGACGCGACAAATCCTCAAAGAATGCGGTACATGTGCAGCGATACTTAATTGGGTCTCAGGTGCGTTCGCGGAAGCAATAACTGGCGCGAATTACGTACCCGCCACACATTTATTCGCACACGTGTAGACCCCCTTAGTTATGGAGCGGGACATTCGTTATGCGACTAGTCGCGAATATAGAAATAGAATATTTTTTATTTATCTGTAAGTAATGCGTTTTGTAAGTGGAAAAAAAAGCTTGTTCATCTTCTTCTTGGTCGTTCGCTGAATGTTGAGGATAGCGATCTTATTCGATGGGTCCCCAAACTAGGCGATCTAATACAGGGAGAAACCACTGGATTGGAAATTGCTGATTTGATGTCTATTCAGCCAAAACTTTTGATGACTGTAGAGTACCTAGACGACTAAATTATGGTACCAAATTTCAATTAATAATGATTAGGATAGAAAATAGGTAACTGTACAGCTGACCTTATAAATATTCATTTTACGACTAATTCGTTAAAACAAAACCCAATCGGAGCTTTCATGGGGATCTTTAAATACGTACGTTACATCGTAGTCGCGTAGCAAGGGATTAAAATATAACCATTCCACACACAGGATCATCATTATGGGGGTTGTTATATTTGTAAAATAATTATTTTTACTGAGACTCTTTTTATCAAATTAATGATATTTTTTTTTTTTTATTTAAAAAACTAGCGCGGAGCCTTTGCATTTTTGGAAAACCGAGACCTAAGGTAAAGTCCAACAAAAAAAATTGTAATTAAATGAAACATCTAAGATTTTACTTACTGAATATTATTTCTTAATTTTTTAACCGACTTCTAAAAAAAGTGGAAGTTATGTATTCCAACAGCATCTTTTTTAGTTTCATGTACACCGATGTTTGTTCCTTTCAATATAATAAGTAGTTAACAATAATTACCTACAATTCTGTACGGAGCAACCCGTTATCTTGTTTTTTTGGTTGTACTTACCACAAAAAATAAAAAAATAATTCATCAAAATGTTATCAATTCAAAATACCTTTACCGCAAAGGAACCTCATTACGCAAAATAAAGTCGATTCATTGTTAATATATTGGTCAAAAATTATAATTTGAGTGAAAGCGCAATGGGCTTGTAATAAGTTGATTGATTGAGAATGATAACGTCCGCGCCGCCTGTTAGGGCTGGCAGCCATCTTGAAAAAGTTATTAATAATTTATATTTTTTTAAGTATTGAATTAATTTTGAAATGGTAATGGATGTGTAGTTGGTTTTTGAATGTAAAGGCTGAGTGACATAGATAAGAATCATGTGAATTATTTTGTAATAACTTAATTTGTATTCGTTTAGTTATTCTAGTATTTATGTACACACAGTATATGTTATTTTCCTGTGTTAGACAACACAGGAAAATAACACACACTCTGTGTACATATACAGGCTGGAAGGGACAGTGACGCTAAGCCAATTTACCACGTATTTGTATTTTTATTAGAAACAGAATGGTATACTGAATAAAAAAATATATACATAGAAGTTCATTCAATGAAAAAAAATGGCCAACTCGGCAGCCCTATAATCGAACTCCGTCCAATAAATAACATCGATAATATCGCGAAATAAAAAAAAGTCATCATAAAAAAAATACGAGAGCGTGATAATTGGCTTCGAAGCATAATTACAGTAGCAGGAATTATTGCCAACCACCAATGTGTGGACAGGCACCTCCCAGCGGCCTCATTTGGCAGCAACGGATGTATTTCATCATTAATATCCTGTATAATTTCGTAAATATCGCTGTTATTGATTTTTATCGCTCATTGCCTCACTCATTACTTCAAAAGGTGAATACAAAAACGTGGTAAACACTTTTGCATCCGTCCGTTTGTCTGTCAGGGAAGTTTTTCTCGAAAACCAAGTTATGAAGGAGTTTGCGAGGTTAGCTTCACGTGACTGAACCTCATGATGTGGGCTTATTTTTGATCCGTCAAATACTCGCAACAAAGAATATGAAAGTTTTGAAGAACGCTGACTTACAGTAAATCATTATCTGCCTAACCTTTTCCCAACTACATATGTTGAGGTCGGCTTCCAGTCTAACTGGATGCAGCTGAACACCAACTTTTACATGGAGCGATTGCCTCCACAACCCAGCTAGTACTGGACGCCGTGTAAGACTGGGTGACGTATTTCTGACTTACAGTAAATGTAAGTCAGAAATAGCCAATCAATGCATGAGAACAGACTTTTTTCTTACAGTGAGACAATTATATGCTAGTATCATCACTGTGTAGTATAAAACAAAGTCTCTTCCCGCTGTCTGTCTGTCCATATGTATGCTTAGATCTTTAATAGTACGCAACGGATTTTGATGCAGTTTTTTTTATTACGTATAGATAGAGTGATTCAAGAGGACGGTTTATATGTATATTTAGTATCAGCATTGCACCCGTGCAAAGCCGTGGCGGGTCGCTAGTTATTAATAATCGTGGTTTTTTTCATTTCAAAAAAATTAGAAGAATGATTGCAACTTTGTTTATATGCCACTTTTTCATGGTTTTCATATCTGCCTCGTTTTTTCCTAAATTTATTGGGGTCGGTTTCTAATCTTACCGGATGCAGCTGAATACTAGTATTTCACATGGAGCGACTGCCTATCTGACCTCTACAACCCAGTTATTACTGAGTAATACGATACCCCTTGGTAAGACTGGTTGTCAGACTTTCGAGCCACTGACTACTTGTAACGACTGTCAAAGATCTACAAATCACAGCCAAGTCCAACGGATTAACGTGCTTCCTGAGGCACGGAGGAAACTCGGTAGGTATGTAATGATGGTCACCCATCCACAAACCGACCTTGGCAAGCGTGGGTTAACATTGAAGATCGACACGTGCGGCTGTTATTATTTAGCCACGAGCTCCTCCTCCAACCTTTTCATGGTTCTCACGTACCCTTAATAAAATACTGGTGAAAATACTGCACATCGTCTAGCATTCGATCCTAAAGTCGTCGTTCTTACGATAGTCTTGGGGGCCAACTTCCTGGTATAAATGTTCCTGGTATAACTCCCTTGTGGCAAGTAAAGAGTATCGTAATAGTACATTATTGGGTGGTTAATGTGATCCCCAAAGAGAAGGAGAAACACGAAATTTGTAAGACATTTTGTCGTGCTAGTAGAAAACTGGATATACAGGGTCACTGGTAATTCGACGTATTAGTAGGGTTAAAATGCAACAAATGAAGCTACCAAACGTTCTACCGAAATTCAGTAGTTTTTGAGTTACTTACATTTTTAAATTACAGATTAAATCACTCGAAGCCAATTTATAAATGGTTACGTGATGATAACGTCAAGTTGCCAGTAACCCTGTATACATTTTTCTCAAGATAAACTGAGACAAGAACAAAAGTTTTACCTATCTCTTTCAGATTCAATTTTGTTTTATAAAATTGCTACCAAGCCTATTATTAGCCTATTTTTAAGATACGTAAAAAAATATGCTTTATTTTGCCACCAAGATTTCTAATATACGATTACGACAGTCGGAACAAATATACAGGTAGTTGTTCCGGGTGTGGCTATTCGTGTATGTGAGTTTAAACGTTTCTCGATGCACCCACGATACTAGAGAAATTCCTAGTGTATAATAATACCACCTCTTGCATAAGCAAGGGGTGGTATGGCTTCTTGAATTTTTATTTCTGTTCTGTGATTATCATACATATCTACTTAACTTCACTTACATTCGCGGTTGATAAACACCCTACTCAATGCTCTATTAATCTATTTACATAATCAAGGGTTGTGAGTGATACGTTCATTTTATAAGATGTTGCTGAGGGGATGTTTACCACCAAGTAATGTTTAAAAGCCTGAAGCATTTTTATCTTTTAATAGCTCTTCAATGAAATAAGTTTCTAGTCGGTTTTAATTATGAGGGTGCTTAAGTGAATGATGTTTCGTGGATATGTTATTAACTCCAGAGTTAGTTGATATTATGGTATCAACACACACATATGGTGGATTTTATACAAATAAATAAAATTTAAGTGTCTGTTTGTAATTTCAAAATAACAGCTTTTTGCTGAATGCATAATTATGTAAGTAATGTAAGTAATATACGGTACAAATAACAAAAAAAAAAAAACATTTTAGCTGATGTTAGAAGGAGTAACTTAGGCTACTTTTATTTTTGAAAAGGTTCCGTGTAGAAATATTAAAACCCTTGAAATTATTAACAAAATCCGATTCAAAAAGGGAAGTAAGTAATATTGTTACAATAATTCCACGTGGACGAAGGTCGCGGGGCACAGCTAGTTAAAAATAAAATCCCTGAGTTCTGAGCCCGATGACGTCCTTCATTTGGTTTTGCAAATTATTTTTGAAAGTTGTCCCTATCGGTCTGTCGTCTTTTATAAATGGTCAATATTTAGTCTTGGATCTTCTTCTTAGTTACTATTTCGAAAGGCTGCAACAAAAAAATCCTGGCTTCCTAGAGGATATCTCTTTCATCTTTCTTTTCTAATTTTCAACACTATAGCAAATAAGTCTGCTCTACGCAAATGCGTTCTATCTAGTATCATGTTCCTGTTTACCATCAGGCGAGACAACTGTCTAGCTTATCCTGAATACTGGTTGGAAGATACGCCGACGCTAAAACTATTCAATACATCATTATTAACCCGCCCAAATAGAAATATTCGTCGCCATTACTTCTATCCTGTATGTATGATAGGTGCTTTTAAAAAGTGTCCATGGAGTTTCTTGTACACGTTTTGGAATGGACAAATACAGTACTCTCAAAGATATTATGCTTTGTGACTGGGACTGGGGCTTACCATGATCTGTTAGAATTCCGAGAGTGTGAAAGTGACAGCGCTAGACGGCTGTCTAGCGCCATCTCTTACTCACCCTCAGAATAGTACTAAAACAGTCCTGCACTAACTGGTCATGGTAACCCACTGGTAGCTTCAACTATTTTTTTTGACAATTGAAAAGTATCTGTTAATGATCTATGTAAAAAAAAACCGCTTTGGATTTGAAACTTTCACGTTTTTGTTCGCATGTAACCTTCAAAGCGTTTAATTCTAACCCTTTGGTTGAAAATCAGGGTACTAAGTACTAGGCCTACAGATTAACTTACGAATGATTCTTTTGATCATTATTAAACGCCAAAAATGTACGTAACGGTAACAGTAGGTACACAGGTAAACTCGAATGATGCTCTCAAAAGCTTCAAAGGCAGCTTACCGATGGTTGTGCGTCAGTCACTCAGTCCTGAAGGGTACAGGAGAGGATTATGACCAAATTGAAAACGTGTCTCAAGCGCTATTTTGGAAACGCCAATTAATGCGAAACGAGTCTTTGACAGGTGTGTACACTGGTTGGGGTTGGGATGCATTTTTGATCGCGATTAAGGTTTTTTTTAATTTTATGTATTCTAATTTTTATTTTATAAACCTATGATGATGATGAGAAGAGTACCTGGAAGGCTAATGGGGGGGGGGGGCATTTGCCCAGTAGTGGAACACCAAAGGCTTCCAGTAAAAAATGAGGACCATGATGTCATTCATGACGTTATTTCGTGGTCCGTGACGTCCAAGTTCAAGCTGGTAGAACTGTTTGCGTTACATAAACATAAACATTTATACATATTAATATTATAAACGCGAAAGTTTGAATGGATGTATGTATGGATGTTTGTTATTCTTTCACGCAAAAACTACTGAACGGATTTGGATGAAACTTGGCATACAGATAGTTCATAACTTGGATTAACACATAGGCTACTTTATATCCCGGTATATTGATCCCGTGGGCCAATAACCGAACTCCACGCGGGCGAAGTCGCGGGCATAAGCTAGCACATACATACATGAACGGTCTTTTATAGCAAACTTTGATTTATCCAACAGAAATTAATGATTAAAATTCAATTCGGGTCCTTACCTTGGACAGGACAGAAGCTACTTTTTAAATATCATAAGAATCGACATTTTAACGTGAAGGTTGTATTCATAAGAAAATATTACTTACCTTCACTTGTTTTGCTTCGATTCTTCATTTAATACGGTAAGCCATACAATAGTTACAAATAAAAAACATTGTACCATACTCAAACAAATTCACTTTGCATACAGCCAGGGGACGAACTCACTAAATAAAAAATGTGCCATATTTATTATTATATCTACACGTCATGAAACAGCTGGACAGTGATGTAACGACTGGAACTCACCTCGTGACAGGTGCAAGCGATTATATCATAGCTAGGGGAAAATGTACCCTGTATACGAGTTGTGTTGTAACGTGGAGTTAATAATGTGTGAATATTGTGTCAAATAAAGTTGTTGTAAATAGGGGCTGTAATTGGGAAGGTTTGTGTAAGAGATTAGATTAGGTTTTGGGTTTTAGAACTGTGCGCTTTTGGTTTTGCTCGGTGCACTTTTTTAATGGAATTCAAGGACCGATTTTGGACAGTTATTAAAAGCTTTACTTATTTTATCGGTATCGTTGTGATTAGTTTTATAACTTACATGACTGGCGTTTGTCGATTGTTTGCTAGCGCGACTGTTGAGCATGAGGTTCTGGGTTCGACTACCGGGTCAGGCAAAGTATTATTGGGTTTTTCCATAGGGAATTACTCAGTAGCAGCCATGGAGTCTGGATTTGTGACTCGTTGATGGATATAGGTTCGCTCCTTGTTACATGGGACTTAAACAAAACTGGCAAAACGTGGGTGTACTATTAGATACACCTCTGCCTAACCCTTCGGGGATTACAAGCGTGATGTTATGTTATGTTATGTTTTATCTTCTTTTCTTCTTATCCTGCCCTCTGTGCCTCAAAACATGCAGTAGCTTCTAAGCTGGCACCGAAGACGCTGTAGAAGTGGGGGGAAGTGTTGGGGCAACAACATTTGAAAAATACTGGCATACCAGCTGTGGCACAAAGAAAAGGACATTATTATGTACTATACTACATCTTTTAAGAGCTAGATAAGCCATGATAAAAAGTAAAGAAACAAAGCATCTGTTTAAATAACTACGCACCAAAAACAATAACGTAACAATAACGCTACTGTACAAAAAAAGCTAGAAGGGAATTATTTTCATAACAGTTCGTTCGACACGTCAGCTTTCACGTCAATGACGGCGTGAACACGTGACGTCAGGTGCGTCATTCGGCGTCACGCCGACACGCTCAATTACGAATGATATGAAATTATTTTTGTCTCTGCTGTTATTTTGAATCCAGATTTTACGGTACGAAAAATAATAATTAAGTAAAGAGCATTGTAATGTACTTAATGTATAAATGAAATGAAAATTTTGTTCGCATTTTAATGGTGGGATATTGTCATGTTAAGTGACAGAAGTGAATATTGAGTGAGAAACAAGGATAAAATGTTTATGTATTATACATATATTGTATGATGTGAATACTCATTATAATGATAAAGTTAGACAGTAGACAAGGACATTTTGATAAGAGCAACTTTTACTTCTTATTTTTTTTTTGTGATGTGCTTTTTATTTATGCAAACTCAACAACTTGTCAGCTATCAGTAGGTACCTAAAGTGGCTATTTAAAAAAATCCCTTCACAGATAAGTATTTTTGCTTGATATATTGACAAAAATAACTAACGCAAGAGCAAAGTAAACGAAAAAATTCCACTGCACTTTAAAAAGCAGTGTGATGCATAACTTTTGACCTTTCATTACCTCGCCAACGAAAATATTTTATCAGGTTTTTTTTTTATTTACAAAAAACTAAAACCACATGACAGCGTGACAGCGAGACGCGTCGTCGACACGGTCAATTTAATTGATAAATTAATTGAAACCCAACGTCATTTGTGGAACCCTATTCTATGTTTTGGGGTGATTTTTTGTATACTTACGCCAAATCACCGAACATTTATGAATGTCCGATGAAATTTTTGGGTATTTGTCACACGAAAATGTTTATGCGTGTTTTTAGGTCATGCTACATTAGCCAGGGGAATTGGTTTAATAGATACCATTTTTTAGAGGTTTACATGTTGGTCAAACAGAGTAATACCTCGGTGTATTTTACCCACATGTGTAAATTGATTTCATTTGTTAAGTGCAATATGTGTAGCCGGGGTTCATTTTACCTACTGAATTAATTTAGGCCCATTATTTTACTAGAATTGGCCAAATCTGGCAGATTCAAGTATGTAAGACTAAAAAGTAGCGCTGTCGAATCTTAGGTTTTCGAGGCATTGTCTTAGTACTTGCAAGCAGTTCCTTGCAAAAGTTGCAAACATATAAATATCAATCTCAATTAAATTAAAAAATAAATTCAAAAATATAAAATTTATAATATAATAAATAAATTCAATATAAATATCTTCAAACTACAAGCAGTTCCAGAAACATGCATACCTAAAAAACTGTTTAACTTTTATGCACCACAGCGCATCAAACCACCTAAGCCCGTAATAGAATAACCAACACACACATTGGCAGTTCAATCACATAAAGTTATTGCGCTAAAAGCAATGAATAAACGATCACGCGCGGCCGTCAACGGCTCCAATTATTCGCATAATCCTGGGTCTCTTTAAAAGCAATTAATATTCCATTGATCCAGGGGACCAGGGGTGGGCATCCCGGGTAATCTCCCCTGCCCGGTGATGACGACACCTCAGGTGTTTCTCTTAACATGGTCAGTAAAATGTTTATAATAATAAATAATAATAGTACCAGTCTGTAACTGTCCCACTGCTGGGCAAAGGCCTCTTATCATACAGAGAAGGCACGAGCATTTGATCACCACGCTTGCTCAAGACGGGTTGGCGATCTCAGACTTATGCTATAAGTCCAGGTTTCCTCACGATGTTTTCCTTCACCGATGTCTGTGATGTGCAAGAAAAACTTAGAAAATGTTTGTAGTCATCCGTTTTTTTTTTATTATTTTGTGGGGTAATTTATTTCTGTCAATCCTCAGGCAACTAAAGAAAGTTCTAAAGAATAATTATGGCTCTTGTGTAGAAAATTCAACTAACTATTGTATTTTGCGGGTAAAAGTTAACGTACTTACTGAGTGGTAATCAAAGTGATGTTGATTTTAATTGACACGCTGTAGAAAGTCGTGGCGGATAATTAATCGTAACGAGGAGGTGTCACTTGTATAATTGTAACAGCAAACGGGAGGAGTTTGGGTACACGTACAAGATACCTCACTCCAAATCCTAGCCGCTTGAAAAGCTGTTGTTTTTTTAAATCATAATTTCATATTCCTCGAGTGTCTTTAATAAACAAATGAACACTACCCCATATTCTTCGACGGAATGCACCAGTGCATATAAAATATTACCTAATCCAGCCATATCCGGCAAGATAAGACACATGTCGGCTCCACACACAACAGAAGTAAACAAACATTTAATTTCCACCACATATTGCCAGCCATAAACCGTAAAGCAAACAAAACTCGTAATAATCTTAGCGACCATCTGTCTCCATTGTTATCTGATATCGATATGATGGAACAAAATGTCCTTGTCCGGTGTCCGATATTGTCCAGGGGCGTTCGGCACAAGTGCAGTGTCCACAAGCGTACTTGCACCTAAACCTACACGAGCGAGCTTGTCGGGTCGCTGGTCCCCTACTAAGTTTTTGTGTAAATTCGACCCAGGTGGCAGTGTTGAATGAAAATATAATAGTGAGGGGGCTAATATTACGTATTGTCAAATAGTTGTTGAGTTTCGTCGATGTTATTTGGTGAAGTGGTTGTGGAATTATGATGTTGATTGTCTTTTTGATAGTGGTTGTGTAAATATTTCGTTTGGTTATGGACGATGAAGGTTTAATGCGATGGTACTGTTTAATAATGAGTCATATTTTTTCATGTTAGTATATCAGTAGATAGCACTATGTATTTTGCAGTTTGCGGCTTTCTTATTATTGTTTTATGTCGGAAAGTATCGCGTAGTTTCTGAAGAATAAGGCCTTTTTCGCCATGGGTGTGCTGAAAAGTTGACTAAGGGATATAAGAAAGAGGGTGGACCGCAAATGTATCATTCGCGCCAGTCGTTTATTATATATATACTAGTTTTTGGGTTCAGCAATTCGTTATACCACATGGCGATACGCTCAATTTATTCTATCGTACTTATTAAAATATATGCTACGATCTTTTGTATTTTGACCAAAATTCTGCGCTCGATTGTATTTCGAAGTTCAGTTTCAGTTTCACCTAAGTAGGTACTATTACTTTCAATTTCATCATCACTTGCTGGTGCTATTCAGCTGGTGTAATGCTCTCTTGAACAATAATGCATTTTTTTAAATTACTTCTTTAAGTTACCTCCGTAACGCGACGCATCGCTTAGTGACGCATCCTGGGTGGTTCGTGGGCCATAAAACATAAGCCATAAAACCAAAGGGCAGAACACATCATGAGTTTTGATATAGAATATCAAAGAATACTTTTTTTTTAAATTGGCTTTTATGTTATTTTTTTTGGAACTCATAATAAAGTGTTTAAACATCGCAACCTGTTATTAGCAGTGATAGCGTTGTGGTGTGACCGTCGGACTGCAAGACATAGGTCTCAATTTCGAACCCAAGACACCCACCTCTGATTTTTCGGAATCATGTTCGTATTGTATAATTATCACTTGATTCGGTGAAGGAGAACATCGTGAGGAAACCAGCATGCCTGAGAGATGTTTCTCGACGGCATGTAAAGCCAAATCAAACTCATGATTTGTTCATATGATTTATGATGATGATTTTTGATGTATGATTTGTTAGCCAATCAGAGGCCCACGGGCGGCATAAAAGTTCTGACACCAGGTTAGGCACTAACCACACTATAAAGAAAGAACCTGTCATGTATGTATTAGCATTCCATAACACCTGTTTAAAATAATGAATCCTGTTTATTTTTCTTTCATGCAAATAAATCCCCCAAAATACTAAGTGTAAGCCATTATGGTTCCGTAGTAGGGTGTTCAAAGAGCCAGAATTTATTTGGCACGTAACGAGTCGGTAACGTAATTCGAAACCCCGACGGTTCAAGTCGTTTGTTGTCATTAGTGCATGTTGGGCCATTGATACTGTGCTCTTAACTGTCAGGTTCAAATGGGTGCTGGGTGCTTGCTACCTTCAATGGGAATCTGGTGTGTTTGATATTGGAGGAGATGCACTGATTGAATTTCGTATTTGAAAAGAAAGAAATAACCGATGATAACGCAGTTAACTGATGGTACCAATCGGACGATACAGGGTGAAGGCAATGAGCATCGTACTTTATCTTTATCTTTTCAATAGGTACTTGTTCCAAAGTTTTTTCTAAGCCTTTCCTCGCCTGTTCGCAAGTTCAAAATGCCAAAACCTTGGAATGTGAAAAATCCAATTTATAATGCAGTAAGCAGCTAACTTATTCATTTATTTTATTTTATTGTGTTTGGGTAGCGTACAGCTAACAATACACAAAATATAATGAGGTAATCACCGACAACCCATTTACGCACAGCCATTTATTCCACAGTTAACAGTAAACTATTGATAGATGATACATGTAGATGTCTTAAACATGTAGTCTACTCATTGCTAGAGGAACGTCCCCTACTTGTAGTATGTATCTTACCAAGTGATATGTGTATGTAGTCCTTCCATACACTCGAACAAAGCAAGTCGTATCTAATTGATAACATATCCAAAGCACAGTTGTGCAACAGTCCAAGTCTCAAATAAAAACTACCATCCCACACCCCGCGGCTTCCCCAATTTGTCTCGTCAGCTTAGCAGTTATAACTATACATATAAACGCGATAAACATCTGAGATCATGCACATTTTCTCGGAAGGGGCATGAGGGGAGCTAACTCGATAATCCACCCCCAACGCGGGGAGATTTATTAATCAATCTCCAAAACGTTTTAACTGGGCAAATTGAAAAATTATGTGTCGATGCGTTTGCGACCCCTGCTCCTATAGTATGGGAATGTTAGTTTAGTTTGGGAGGAGATTTTTGAAATATGTGATGCTTTTTGTCTTTGTACGGTGGCTTCTCTTGATGTTATGTGGCAGGGGATTTGATTTAGGTACGTTTTGCCATGAGTTATTGGACCATGTCTTCTGGCTGTAAAAGTCTGTTGCCGCCGGTGACTAACTAAATTTCGATGCACATAAAATTCGCAAAAAGTACTGTCGCCATAAATTACAACTTTCTATATTGTCCATAAATAGCATTTTTTTTCTTGGGCGCTGATATTGCAGTACTAGGTAAGTCTTAAACATCGTGCCGTCATCATTTTTGGCGTAGTAACACGCAGTTAGCATAAGTCTTTCGGACTGCTCCCCCGCCTACCCACTGCGCAACAACAACGGCACAACTGATTATGCAGTCGGGAACGCTATTGCAAGATCCTTCCTCACGGCACAAATAGTTGTGTAGTTTTATATTTAAAAAAAAATAATGTTAATGTTAGTTTGTTGTTAGTTAGAAAGGCACACATTGACTTGAAAAATATCAATAGTCTGGTCTGAACATACAAAAAAAAATTGGACAAAACCAGCTTTTTGTGTCTACAGTAACTGGTCTATTTGACTTAAACAGGCATCGGTATCAGTGTCAACATTTTAATAAGAATTTTAATGAGAAACAATTATCTGTTCTTCTAATTAATATTTTCGCCTCCTCAAATCCACCATCATGCACTTTATCACACTGACTACTCTTATCATAAAAGCAAACGCCGCCGTCAAAAAACCTTGCCTATCCGTTGCACAGTTAATTACCCCCGGCGTATTATCAGTGACCCAACGACGTAACTTTGACAAAGCGTTTCAGTCATATGCCAGCTCTTCGCTATCAGCCCGCATCGGGGCGCGGGAGAACCCCAGTTTATTCTTCGTCGGATGTTTAATTTGCGACAATGTTTAATTAATCAACGTTTGTCTTGTTGATTGCCTTCCCAATTATAAGTTACGCCGTGTGTGTATGACGTTGATTTGTAATGATGTCTTGGATTTTTGGGATTTTATATTGTTTGGGTTGAAAATTAAGAATTGTAAGAACAGCTATCTTAGACTTAGAGAAGCAGACTTTCAACAAACTACAACTTTCTTTTTATCCTTAGTAAATAATAATTTTAAAAAACAAACTACAACTTCATTTGTTACTTCAGTAAAAATCAAAGCCATCTCTAGATTTTGGAAGAGTTTTTGAGTCGGACTCATCCCTATCAGTCAAGGTAAACGTCTAGTTTAGTTAACTGAAGCTGAATGTTTTTTCTTTTAATTCTGTACTTCTATAAACTAAAGACATTGCAAATGCTTTTTTAAAATTGCGGATACCAGCTCGATATACCCACAATACAATGCCTTACGTCTAGAAAGTTTAAAAATAACCACCACCTTTCATACATAGACTGATATAACTAATCCACACAAAGCTTATTTCTGGAGTGTAAGCGGAGTTACACAATAATATTTTTCCTATACCCAAAGAAATTAGGCAGAGCAAATATGAGGGGTGCGCGAAGAAACTCCAAGAACTTGTTAATAAGTTAGAATAAACAATAAAAGCTGCAGATGGGATGTTTCTTATTATTGTACCTATAGCACAGTCGCAAGCCGTCGTCCTAATTGGCTAACGATCGTACGAGCAAACGATACAATTTCGTCGCGCGATGAAAATTATCGTGCGATGGTACAACAGGTGTCCTAATAGCACGCGCGATGACCGACGCGCGATGCCCATCATGCGATGTCGCCGCCCGTGCCGCCACCGCAACGGCACCATTTCAACAATGGCTGTTTACAGAGACTCACTGTTTTTGCTGTCGGGCAATATTGGTTTGAAAATTGCAAGTGACATTGAAAAAAGAACACGTATACCACACAATACAGGCCTCTAACTCGACGAGCACGACTTACCGGTGCCGCCGCTCGCCCTTCTCGTTCCTGTGCTCGCGCGATGACGCGTGATCAAACGCATCGTACGATCGTTAGATGATTTGCAAGCTTCAATTAGGACAGTCCAAAGAAATGCTCGTACGATAGTAGCCAATTAGGACGACGCCTAACACTTTGTTCCATTCAGTTTTGTATTCTTGCGGTGTTGTCTTTTAATGTTCATGCAGTCGTTTCAAACCGAACCGAGCATTAATTTTGTAATTTTTAATAACCATCTTCTAAACGTAACTATAATATAATGACATGTCAACTTGGACTAACACAAATCAGTAAAGAGAACCAAAACAAACAGATTGTTTTTTACTTCGATTTTGTTGGTAGTGAATTGGGCATTACAGAAACTTTTATTTACAGCTTCTACAATATGGCAACCTGAGCATTTCGACAAAATGAGATTTTATCAGCAAAAACGATGAAAGAAAAGTCAAAATTGTATGGGTATTGACATAAGCTACCGGAAAGTTTATGTTAGTCCCGTCGAAAGTCGCTATAGAAATCTGAAACGGTTTGAAAGCCTCAGCTGACAAAAACAAAATCAATACAAACGGGTCTTCATGATTTCTGATCTTTCAAAATATTCTCTCTGCTCCTCAATACGACTCGCCTTGGTAAATCAAAAGCTTCTCACATCTGTAATATTTATTTTACTCACTGCCTCCCCACACCTCGTGCAGAACAAAAACTATTCCCTAATTGATTGACGAGCTTGGAAGTAGTTGGCGTTAGTCTGTAGGTACAGATGAAGCAGGAGTTTTATGAATAGATGAATATACGTATAACTTTGTATGTCTGGTGATATTGATATAAAGTAGTTTCTAATGTTTAGGAGAGAGGGGACGGAAAGAAAATTGTTTCAGTAATGATTGTTTTTGGACAGTTTATTGATTGCCTAGTTGGATGGTCCCAAGCGCGACTGCTGAGGTCGATCAAGTGTTATTGGGTTTTTCCATCAAGAATTTTTCAGATACAGTCACGGAGTCTTTATGTTGCATAATGATTTGTTTGGATTTGTTCTCGGTTGACGGCAAAAGGCTTGCCCCCAATTACTTACTGAATCATAATTGGCGAAATGAGGGTGTGAAATTAGGTGCACCTCTACCTAACCTTTCGGAAATTACAGGCGAAATGATATGTTTTATGACAATAGTTTTCAAATCATTTATACACCTTTTGTTCAGAATAGTTACAGCACTGATGACAATATTTGTGTTCCTTGTTTAATTTAGTCCTTTTATATTTTTTATTAACCGCTTGTTTGTTGAATGTGTGAACATTATAGGCCTTATAGATTCCTAGATAATTGTTAACTTTTGTAATTTTCTCAAATTTTATCTTGTTCTACGTTTTTGTAGTAAGCAACGACTTATTGTCGGGCCTACGATTACCTCCCTCCCATGCTTAAGTAACTACTAATGCTGTAACATAAAAATATTGTAAAACCAAATGATTCAAAAAGAGTAAGTAACCATGGAGTTTTTTGCCGGTTCTTCTCCATAAGGAACGTCCAATCCGAATCGTGCACCGCACGTGCTTTTTTCGACGATTTATACGTGCCCATGTAGGCATACATATAATAAATCTGTAGACGTGGTGTTTCTGTACATTGAAAATATTTAGAGAAAAAATTGTAGGGGTGTTAAAGGATAATCCCGCTTATTCCGTTTTATCCCGTCCTATCCCGTTTTATCCCGTCTTATCCCGTTTTATCCCGTTCTATCCCGTTCTATCCCGTTTTATCCCGTTTTATCCCGTCCTATCCCGTTCTATCCCGTTTTATCCCGTTTTATCCCGTTTTATCCCGTTTTATCCCGTTTTATCCCGTTTTATCCCGTTTTATCCCGTTTTATCCCGTTTTATCCCGTTCTATCCCGTTCTATCCCGTTCTATCCCGTTCTATCCCGTTCTATCCCGTTCTATCCCGTTCTATCTCGTTCTATCCCGTTTTATCCCGTTCTATCCCGTTTTATCCCGTTTTATCCCGTTCTATCCCGTTTTATCCCGTTCTATCCCGTTTTATCCCGTTTTATCCCGTTTTATCCCGTTTTATCCCGTTTTATCCCGTTTTATCCCGTTTTATCCCGTTTTATCCCGTTTTATCCCGTTTTATCCCGTTTTATCCCGTTTTATCCCGTTTTATCCCGTTTTATCCCGTTTTATCCCGTTTTATCCCGTTTTATCCCGTTTTATCCCGTTTTATCCCGTTTTATCCCGTTTTATCCCGTTTTATCCCGTTTTATCCCGTTTTATCCCGTTTTATCCCGTTTTATCCCGTTTTATCCCGTTTTATCCCGTTTTATCCCGTTTTATCCCGTTTTATCCCGTTTTATCCCGTTTTATCCCGTTTTATCCCGTTTTATCCCGTTTTATCCCGTTTTATCCCGTTTTATCCCGTTTTATCCCGTTTTATCCCGTTTTATCCCGTTCTATCCCGTTTCATCCCGTTCTATCCCGTTCTATCCCGTTCTATCCCGTTCTATCCCGTTCTATCTCGTTCTATCCCGTTCTATCCCGTTTTATCCCGTTTTATCCCGTTGAAAGGTGATAAAGGTGAGGTAGGTGGCAGGTAGGTGGTAGGTAGGTGGAGAAAAGTGCATTGCAACGCATGCCGGATACAGCTAGTGTGAAATAAAATACATTGATTTTGAGCTTACTGAATTAATGACTTCGATCTTTCCAAGTTGCAAGGAAACTTTACTTAGTCAGCATTTTTCTTTGTTTTTTATGTAAAAGACAAGAATTTAAACGAAGTAGGAACCGTCAAAGAAAACAAAGCTAAGAATTCTAACATTTTACAGTTCTAACTTCAAGCAATTACTAAAATACATAATAAAAATCGTCTCTTAAAAAATGACGTTTACTCAAGTAAACACTTTGACTTGTTTATAGATACGGGTGTTAGTTTCTTTTGTCTAGACATCTATTGAAACATAGTATCAGTGATAACGATGCCATCACGAAGAATAAAAAATTGTATTGGATTGACATACGTTACCGTAAACCTTAGATACAGTATGACCACTTTAAGTTTGCAGTTCAAAGTAGCGCTGCTTGTCAAGAAAAAATACATCGATATGTCAAACTTGGTACATTTATTTTAGTTCTATGTTTTCCCATTTTTAACCGATTTCTAAAGAAGGAGGTGGTTATGATTTCTCACCGAATATCTATTTTTTATCAAAGCTGTTGGAGAAATACGAAACGCTTTAAAAGTGAGTGCTACTTTCTAGGATTATATTGCTGTACTTCCTAATAGCCAAATCTAACCACGGTTTAAGCTATTATAGACCCTCATACACACTCACAGAGATGTAGAACAGCTAATTAACTTCGAATACATGACATTATAAAATAACGAGGTCTGTTGAAACAAGAACCAGCATCATGAGCTTTCAAATCTCACATAGTTGTTTGTTGCAAGTAAATTTAATTAATTACACGCAATATCTGGAAACAATGGGACATAATGCGGTGGTAACACTCCCTCTAATCTCTCATTATCTGTATCTACTGTCTCTTTTCAACCTCGTGTCAAGAAAAGAGAGACTGATATGTCGGAAGATGATATTGCAACTTTTGGTGTCGTAAATCAAGAGATGCCGAAATATTTTGTCGGGTGATGGTCCGTTACATTACTTGTTGTCTTGGCATGATTTGGAAAAATAGAGCACTCTTCAATTGATTGATCATGATCTCATCGAAAACAAAAACAATAAACACTTAGAGACTTTTCGTTTCGGAATATTAACTCGCAAGGCGTTGGGTATCTAGAGCCCAAGCTCACATTAAACCAGTTTTGTTCAACTGGGTTGCGGAGATCATCATCAGGTATTCAGCTACATTCGGTTAGACTGGAAGCCAACCCCTACACTACTGGAAGAAGGCTATGCAGATGATGCTAAGTAAATTCCAAGTAATTAGTGACGAATTTATTTCCATCATCCGAGAACCATATCATACACCCAACTGCAAAATATATTCCATTTACCACCAAAAAATACCATAAACAGCAGCACGCATCATTATCCATTCAAAATTTTCCATGATCCCTTCTCGCTTTGAAAACGGCCTAATGACACCAACGTAAGCCTTCCTCAAGGTTACGTCTCCCATTATGAAAGCCGCGAGGTATCAGGCCATGGTTCCGTATAAAAAAGCTGTTAAGTAAATATGAGGATTGTGCGGAGTCGAGCCCGGTCGTAAAAGTACTCGAAGCCAGTTCACGGAGAATTGAGGGCAAAGAATAGAAAAATATTTCCTATTTTTCGTGTGGGAAGTTGCTTGGAGAAAACAGTGTTGTTTTGGCTTTTATTAAGGTGAGATATTGTATGAAATACGTACAATGAAGAAATATTTCAGAGCAGTACGGCTCTTAAATATTTCTTCTTCAGTCTCAAGAAAATGAAAAACTTGAAAGTTAGGAAGGAAAAAGAATAGGTTATTATATTTATTTATAAGTAAGAGAACCAACAGCTATAACAAATGGATAACAATTTGATACGTACACAGAGCCAATTACAAATTCTCACGATTAAAAACAGAAAAAATTGTAGAAATCATAGGAGCACTATTAAGGATAAAAAAAAATTGTAAAAAGAAATAAAATAAGGTAATTAATTATCATAATTAATTAGCAAACGTAACTGAAAACAAAGAAAATTAATAAATCTTTTTTGTATACTCTCAGTACGATATAAGTATTTGCCATAACCCGGGTTCCAAATTTGTGACGCATATTCAAGATGACTTCTAACAAAAGAGCAATAGAGAATTTTAAGGATTTTGACTTTCTTAAAACACCCAGCGAGTCTCATAAGAAAACCCAAGGACTTCGAAGCTTTTGGTTTTTTGTTGTGTTTTCTTGTGCCACATCTAGATCATAATCTAAGCCCTGACCATGAGACGCATTTATTTAATAATCCCCTTTTCATGACGTCATAAACTTGGCTCGTAAAGCACCACTTTTCAGTCGATATAGATTTTTCTATCGTTTTTTGTCCGTGCTTAGTAATAAAAGAAATCACTTATTAAATGCACTTTGGAGGGACAACGGAGGGCTGGTTCTTTACATTGTTGTGATACACTGCTCAATAGGTTGTAAAACATGATATTCGAGATTTTTTTTGTTGTTGTTTTATCAAAGGTTACGACCGTTATTTTGTAACTATATAAAGTTCAACGTGTTTTGGTATAAAAAAATCTTTTGGTATGGTAACAGTTCCTTCAAAGTTACAAAAGGAGAGAAAAACGTTTATATATTATAATCTTGGACCCAAATGTAACAAATGGTGAGAATTAATAGATTCAGACTTAAATCAGTTCCTCATTGAACATTCTATAAGTCTTGACAGTCTGACACCCGTATCTTTAAACAAGTCAAAGTGTTTACTTGAGTTTAAATGTCATTCTTTAAGATACGATTTTTATTATGTAGATTAGTAATTTTTTGAAGTTAGAACTGTAAAAAGTTAGAATTATTAGCTTTGCTTTCCTTGATGGTTCTTATGATGTTTAAATTCTTGTCTATTGCATAAAAAAGTAGCACAAGTAATTACTTAAGCTCAAGTAATTACTTAACTTTACCATAGATTCGGGTGTTAGTGCAGAGGTTTAGTAAAGTAAGGTTTTGTTACAATCTTTAACTAACAGCTGATTTCTGAAGTGCAAAAGATGCTTTCTAGACAATAATGTTTATTATATTTAGTGGAAAATGTTTGAAGTCATAGGTAGATAACAGGTATGGAGTTTATTTATTTATTTATTTTGGATTACCAACGAGTTACATTACATTATCATTCATTTAATTAAAACTACTACAGAATACGTTGTCCTGTAACGCACACTCAATTATAGGTAACACACAGCTTGCACATTATCGAGTACACATGCTCTAAATACATAATTAAAATTAGGAATACATTAAAATTAGGAGTACATTAAAATTATGTTTGAGTTATGGAAAAGATGTTTAGAATAAAAACAAAACATTATATTGTATTTTATTTAATATCTTCTATTATAACTATAATGTGGTCTAAAAATTGTGCAGGTGGAACAATATGTTTTTAGTACGTAGCCCAGCTAAGGTACGAGATAATACACATTATAAAGTAAGGGTCGTCGGCCTAGTCTATTGCAGTGACTAGAACAGTTGCTATCCCACAGTTCACACAGCGATCCATATTTTCAACAATATCCAATCCACAAGCCAGCGTTAAAATCCCAAATTCATCATCTTCCTGCCCTTGTCCCATTCTACTTGGGGTCGGCGCAACACGTTTTCTTCCAAAATAACAATTCCAAATCAAACTTATGAGCTTCGGTGTCCAGAGTGAAAGCAGGGGTCGTATAAGGTAGACAGTAAAATATTCGAAAAAGCACTCAATACGCATCGGAAAACATGAAACAAGTAAGTAAGCCATTTTTATTTCATTCAAGGTTGCCTACTAAGTACTTTCCAAATGTACATAATATTGTTCTGTTCCGTTAGAGAAATCCGTGTTGTATTTCCAAATTTCAATAAATAATTATTTGCTACAGATGAATAACAAGTGTACATTTTGTAAAGTACTTTGTAGGCATGAACAAATACCCCTAGGTTTAAATAGAAAATCTATAAACAGTACACTGGTGTATAAGTGTGTGTGAGGTAGGTATATACATATATACCTATACATGCAGACGATAGGTTTAGGCGGACGATACCAGGTGGCGCTTCAAATATCGTTTGAAGGTTGCAGAAAAAAAACCAAGTGGGTTCTCTATTCCCAATCTATATTACTATACTCTATGAAGTAAGCAGAGCATGCAGAAAATCTAGTGTCAGTGTCAGTCAGCGGCCATATACACATTACAGTACAGTACTAGTACATACAGTGCCATAGATTAAAAATATAAGACTGACTGTAATTGATATGAAATCGATAATCATAATATTGGTTTTTCAGTAACTTATTGATATTTTATTTATTAATATGACTGTTATTAAATGCACTATATTGCATATAAATATATATACAGTGCATTTAATTACTTTGAGTTAATCACATAGTGAAAAGGTTTTATTTTTGTAATTGTGTAATCGATAATCTCACGAAAACAAGTTTTCTCAAATTTCTCGCTTCCAGATAGAAAATTGAGGTAATTTTTCATATTCTAAGATAAAAATCATATCTCATCTTCACATTTAGGCCCACCGTTTTCCATCTCTTTTGTCTTATCGCAGCTCTTTATGTGAAAAAAGAAATATATATCTTATTGCCTATTGTCATGACGCTAAAATGTAAATAAATTAAGCAGCTCCAGCAAATATGTATGTACATAAAAATTCATGTTTTTGCGTATATAAGATATGCCAGATTTTTCCTATTATCATAAGCTCATATTGTTAAAGTTTAAGATCAAAACCCTTTTAAAAGCGTCCATGAAGTTTTTTATCCTCTCTCTTTTCTGTATAAGGATTTTGGAAAGGGCAACTTCAATTTTCTGACTACTGTCCGACTCTTTGGTAATAAAAAAACCACTAAAAAAAGTGGCAAATAACTTTACTTTCGGAAGTCGGTGACTATTGTTTATTTCATTGACTTTTTTGCCACCGACTTCCGAAAGTAAAGTTATTTTCCACTTTTTTGTGTTTTTTTTTGGAAGTCGGTTATTTTTTGCAAAAAAGTTTTGATTTTACCCTTTTTATTCTTTCCAGCTATTTTGATTTAAAAACCAAACTACTTAACCGATTTTGATGAAATTTCTATGGGACTAATAGGAAAGTATATCCTTTCAGATAAAATAATTTTTGAAATCGGTTCATGAATGACGAAGACATGAGGCAAAAAAATACAACCGAATTGAGAACCTCTTCCTTTTTTTGAAGACGGTTAAAAATTACTACACTTATTATTTAAAAAATAAATGCTTTTAGTTTGAATTTGGAACAAAGTTGCAAGTCCACCTCGTCTGTAAACCACACCAAGGGAAACAAACGTACAATGAACAGGGGGCCAGGAAATCTGGATGCAAACTCTGTGGGGCGCCGGGGCGTAGGGCCCAATCCGCAGGTTGTCTCAATAGAAGATTAATACTGCCCCGCCTTTGTGAGGGCACGGTAATAAACAGGCAGGGAAAGACGTTGATGCATTGATCTTGAGGATTTTTTCAAGTATTTTTGAAGAAAGTGTGGTAGGGATTGTTATTTGTAGATTTACATGCATTAGAGTAGCATGCAAAGTAGGGCTCATGACCGAATATAATAGCTGGTAAATCTATGGTTTAGCTACGCTTTTCAACTACATTTTCAACTTTCCACATTCAGCAATGAATTCCCGCTCGTCCATGATAAAATATTATAGAAGATAACTTTAACGTTTTACCGTCTGACTACAATTGGTGTTTCAAGTGGTGAATAGTTATTATTTATGCTTTTTGACTAACTTTCATAATGAGTAATGTATCAGCTATTCAACAGTTACAGGTACAGTTAAAATAATTGATATAACTAAGCAGTTTTGTCTACGTCAGTAAACGGAGTTCAGATAAATAATACCAGCCTATTACTGTCGCAAAAGACCTCTTATTATTTGGAGAAGGCGTGAGTATTAATAACTGTGCTCGCTCAAGAGAGATTGGTGATTTCAGTCGGTTTCCATGTGGGATATTATTTTTGCACACCAAAATGTAAGAAATTTGGAGGAATCTCTACATAGACACAGTTTCCCCAATATGTGTGGTCTTCGCCCTACACCACGTCATAGACATGCCTTCAATTAGTGCTCGCGCATACAATATTGAACCGAAACCTTCTCAAACGTCGCCACACGGGAGCACAGGTCCAGACTTGATTACTCCTTCCATTGTCTTCACCCCTGGTGCTTAAACCGTAAATTTTGGCGTATCGTCGGGTGGACTAAATTGTGGTTTACATAGGAAAATATGGTTGGATGAACTGTAGACAGTCCGAAAATAGCACTACTGGTTAAAGGAACAGTAGGTCTACAATGACCTCTTAATGCGAAGAGGTGGCGCTTAACAGCTGTCTAGCTTCATCTCTCGATATAGAACTAAAACATTCCTGCATTAAGAGGTCATACTCGTAGTAGTCCTACAGTCCTATGCATAGTTTGAAACTTGACATAAATAAAATGGAAACACTGTCAATTCCTGTGTGAGGGCTTATAAAGATTTGGACAGCCTAAGAATGTCTTCGTATACTGCCTTAGATGTTTGAACGTCCTAGCAACTTATGTATCTCTCGGAAGCATGAAGTGGCTTCCTTGAGTAAAGAACGATTTCGTATAACCAATCGATTTTGTGACAGCTCCTGAGATCCCAGACGAAGTAACATACCATCACATTAGAGATAAAAGAAAAATAATGTTAGTAAACGGGTAGACGGAAAGCTTATGTAAATTCATTTAAAAGTCATTATGGAAAAATACGAAACGATTTGAAAGCGATTGCCATTAGTCTAAGGTCATCTAAAATTCCCTTGAAGTTTTATAGCTATAAAACTCATTTCGGTGCAACTTTTTTATTTCACTCTCTACAGTGTCTCGACCTTCATTTTGTATTTGATCCCTGTGATGTAACTCTTCCTCTTTATCTTTCCTATAGCCAAAATTCTTCATGAACGCATTCTAGCCTATATGAAGCCCCGTACCAATTACAACTGCCTCAATTCCACTACTTCCTAATACTATTTCACCATTTAATACTTAAGAACACGTCTAGCCTCCGACGTATAAGCGTAAATTGAAAATGAACGCAAACCGCTCAGTTAATAAGTCACTTGGCACATTAGAGGCACTTAGCCGTAATTTTCCGTGTCTTAAGTGACTTGAGTTACTTTCGGCGAATCGAATAAGCCGCATACATTATATGGCATTACGTACTCGTATGTACTTGCTTTGGGTAATTTTAAGTCTTTTGGGATTGTTTCGTTTGTGATGTGTGTAAGTGGAATGGTGATTCTAGAAATGCGTGGTTTTGGCAGTTAAGTAAAACAAACCTAAACTTAAAAATTTGAATCTGGGTGCATGCCATAATAATTATTATTGCTTTTCCTGCATGTGCTTATTTTTGCAGGCGTGAGGGCGGTGCTGCATCCTGCCCCCATTCCTGGATCTTGTTCGCAGAATTAAAACTAAATATTTTGCATAACATTTATTGCCATGGATTTCCACAAAGTAACGCCTGATTCTATAACTTATCTGTTACATTATCTAATTTAAATGAATGAATTTACCTTATAGAATGTTACGTATATTCTGCGGGAACAGCAATAAATATTGAGATACAAAATACCGTAATTTTGTAGTTGGTCGTGTTCAACTTACGGAACCGTAGCGTGCCAAGAAATAAACTGAGAGATAGTGAGTTCAAATCCCACCTGTTGAAATGAACAATTCAATTGCCGACCTGTCTAGTGAAAGTTAAAAATAAGTAGGTCTTTGTTCTTTGCACGACAAACTATTCAGAATTTTTGCGGTATTTCTCTACGAAATGATTCATTGTGCCCAATTTTGTTTTCAAATTATATCAAGGCTAAATTTCTTGAAGCGTTAGGTACAGGGTATATGTATAGTACACTCACATTTTTCCAGTTATGATAATACATACATATTTCCATCAACTGAACACAAATAAAAATTCTAGTCCGGTGCTAAGAAACTGCAGATAGGAAACTCCCAAAAACATTTTAACACTACCAGGAATCGAAACCAGGACCATAAACTAGCAGTATCGCTTACAACCAACAGACCAAGGAGACAATACAAAAATCCTAACAAGTCCAATTACAGAAGTCTTTATTTATCGCGGGCTTTGAAACGGCCCTTCCCGGATTATCAACGGCTTACTCTCGTTAAATTCTACGGCCTTTGATGTTCACTTATTAGGAAAAAACGGCAGAAATGCTACAAATTTGTTTTCTTACAATGCAATATTATCTAGATGGGGAAGGGAAGCTTTACAAACAAGCTTAGGAACGGGAAACTTTTTTTGGTACCTATAAAATTAATAAAGTATCTTTTTCAAAGTTTACATACCGAACCATTTGATTACAAAATTCTGGAAAACTACCTGGTTGGTCTAGTAACCGCAAAAGCTAATCCTGAGGATGGGGTCCTGCCCCCATATTGACAACGCTTCGATTCGATTTCGATTTCGGAAAGTCGTATGTCTGTCTCGCTCGTTTTCGTAATGCCAAAAAAAGATAGATATACGACTTTCCGAAATCGAAATCGAATCGAAGGGTTGTGGATAAGGGGGCTGGTCACGATTTCAAGATCAGCCAAAGTGTTATTGGGATCTTTCAAAAGGAATTTCTTTTTAGCAGTCCGGATCTAGAGTTATGTCCGGTTGATGGCGATTAGGCTCGCCCTCTATTACATGTGACTTGAACATAACAGGCAAAATAAATGTGTTTCATAGGTCGCCTCTGGTTAAACCTTCGGTTAAACAGGCTTGATATTATTTTGATGTAAGTACTTCGGTTAATAATAATAACAGCCGCTTGGGTCTATCGTCAGGTTAAGCCGTGCTTTCTTAGGTTGGTCCGTTGACGGGTGACCACCCATTACATACCGAGTTTCCCCGTGTCTCGGAAAACACGTTAAGCCGTTGATCCCAGCTGTAATTTCAAGATATTTGACAGTCGTTACAGGTAGTCAGTGGCCCCAAAGTCTACCCGAAAGTCAACTAGTCTTATAAGGTCTTACTAAGGGGTATTATATTACCCAATACTAATTAGGTTGTGGAGGTCAGATAGGCAGTAGCTTCATGTAAAATACTGATATTAAGCTGCATTCGGTTAGACTGGAAGCCGACCCCAACATAGTTGGGAAAAGGCTCGGCAAATGATGATTCGGGTGTGTAATGTTGTAACTGTATTAGAGTAAGGTGGGTGTACCATGGAAGGCCACTCTAATAAATAAACAGTTATTATTCGTTCATATACTGGATAAATGAAACGAACGAATATTTAAGTAATACTTTGTTTTATTCCGTAAAATATAAACCACTTTTTTAAATTTCAGATTTGATCAATATTGATTAAACTTAAGTTTCATTGAACTCTTAAAAATGGCCTTGCTAGGAACAAGGCTCCTTAGAAGGCCATTATAATAAATCAGTCATTTAACACTAAAAGTTAATAAATAGCCATTAATACTACAACAAAAAGAAATGGTTTATATATTACGTAATAAAACAAAGTATTACTTAAATATTTGTTAGTTTCATTTATCCAGTAAATAAACGAATAATAACCATTTATTTGTTAGATTGGCCTTCTATGGTACACCCACCTTATTTTAACGTCGCCGATTTCCGATATCAATGAAGCAAGGGACCGTACTGCCAAAATAGTGGCGCGAGCGATTCACCGCCGCGTCTGTGATTTCTAGTTCGATGGATGTTTATGTAGATAGAAGGAATTTGTCATCACATGGCAATAACTACGAAATTTTAATAATTGGCCTTCGAAGGAGCATGGCCTTCCATGGTCCACCCACCTTATATTTTAGAGATAACTGCAAAAGAGAAACAATCTATTTTAGTATTTTGAATCGGTATCTTAAAAAAACAATCATGACTAAGCCGTCTTACTTATTTTTTTGCACCTAAGTATATCCCGAAAGCGATCAAGTGGAAATCTCAGAGTTATTTTTATAATATTCTTAGAAAACAGCACGAAAATACGAGTGGGCGGGTTTATGTTCAGCCTGATTATTAGATGTCCGAAGATGAATGATTAAAAGGCTGAAAATAGATTACAAAAATATCTTTGTGTGGGTAACTATGGGCTCGAAATTAATTAAACTAAGCGAATGAACTATGCTAACAAATACATGACCTGCATAAAGCAAAATTATAACCTATCGTTTTCTACGACAATGAAAAATATACCTACAGTTCCGATCTAGTGTGATGGCAGAAAAAGACTCAGTGTTTGACAACTATTAAGAAACAGTATATTTATGCGAATTGAGTCGCCTACACGTCTCACGTAATACCCTCTGTCTGGAGGGTGGTAGGGGTATGTCAGACTCCTACAAACAAAAACCGCACGGAGTCCGTCTCGACCACATAACAAGGGGACCTAGATCGGTGTCACGTCTCGTCTATCAGGTTAGGATCTGTCTGATTCTGGAAATCCGAAATACTATCCTCGAATCTATTTCTTTGAAAAAAAAACGCTTTAAAGCAGATTTTGGTGCTTCATAGGCATCGTTGACAGAAGAACAAACAAACATATAATGTCATATATAGTAAACTATAGTGTCAGGTTGTACGTTGATTAAAATATTATCTTTAGCCGTAACAAAGTAAATTTCTGTAAAAACATGCGTATTTTGGCCGCAAATCATATTTTATGCAACATACAGCCTGACACTGACCGGAAAATTGCAAAAAACGTAAGAAAATTTGGGTTTTGCGGGCTACCTTGGCGCCTTACACAAAAGGTTTTGTAAAAACAAGCAATATTAGTTATGATTTTGGCCACACGCCGAAAGATCTTTGTACGTAAAGTACTCTTTACTTTAGAAGATTGCGTGACTCTTAAAGGAAACCTCTCAATATTATGATAATGAAGATACATTTTATTTAGTATGTGGGAGGATGTTGGTATTTTCGTTTATTTATAAAGATGTTATATCTGCAACACGGAAGTTCTAATTAGGCTGTCCTAATTAATTCGTTATGGGTAATGTTTTCTTTTTTATCGTTACCTTAATGTTTCTTACCGAATAAAATATTTTCGCAATAACTATCGCATGAATGACAGTAATTATATTAGCCGCCTGAATTTTCGAGTCCAAGTTTTTGAGCATTCATGATAGAAAGTAGATTGGTTTTTATGGGCCATCATCATCATATTCTGCCTAGCCTTTTTAACTGACTTCAAAAAAACGAGGAGGTTCTCAATTCGGTTGTATTTTTTTTGTGCTTGTTACCTCATGTCTTCGTCATTTATGAACCGATTTGAATTTTTTTTCTTTTATCTGAATGAATCTACTTTCCGATTGGTTTCATAGAAATTTCATCAAAATCGGTTCAGCAGTTTGGTTTTTAAATCAAAATAGCTGGAAAAAATATGTCATCTAAGTAAAAGAAATTGCGAAATTGATACATGACAAGGATTTGTGTGTGATGCGATCACTAAAAAGGGAAAAATAAAAACGTTTTTGCAAAAAAACATAACCGACTTCCAAAAAAACACAAAAAAGTGGAAAATAACATTACTTTCGGAAGTCGGTGCCAAAAAAGTCAATGAAACAAACCATAGTCACCGACTTCCGAAAGTAATGTTATTTTCCACTTTTTTTGTGTTGTTTTTGGAAGTCGGTTATTTTACTAACTGTGATTGGGTTGGCTTTACAAACATATCTGAAAACGGACGACAAAAATTTAAAACGGCATCAACTCAAAATACCTAATATTCATGTAATTTTTTTACTTTTACAGTACCCCAGTCTCACAGTTACAAAATCGATACCAACCCTCATACTAGCAGTCTAATCAGTGCAATTTAAGCACATTTATTAACAAGCCTTAAGCACCTGCAGTGAACGGGTAGGTACATTACTTGCAAATCACTCGCGCAACGCATTAGTGCCGTCGCTCTTCGCTCATAGCCGCTCAGAAACGCACGCAAGAAATGCATTAACATACCCTGACATGGAGTAGTGGCGCGACAGAGTGTTCATAAGTATGTTAGTACCTACATTATGAGCATTAACAGAAACATTACTCTATTGTACACCAGAAAACGTATAAAATAATAAATGAATCAGTTAGTAAATTAATGATCTTTTTACTCGATAAAGTAGTAAGTGAAAACCAGCATTTTTTTTTGTTATATTCTCCCTCACTGGTTTTGGACTAACGTTGCAGGCTGTGGTGATGTTGAATGGTCTTTAAAAATAGTGATTGGTAGCGTAGTTGAAGTTTTCCTATTTCAAATTCATACAATTTCCGACATTATTAGATAATGCAATCCCGCATCATTCTCGTTCTTTTTAATATTAATTAACTTTCTAGTTACTAATAATTAACAGTCGGCTTAGTAGGTTTTCCTGCAACACAGAATGTCAAGTCAATAAAATCCTACAACCATCACCGGTAACCTTCCATCTACTACTTACTCCATGTCCGCAACACAGTGTACACAGGAAGTGCATTCACTTGTCACTAATTAATGGATCACGAACACTTGAATGCGATTATTGTGGATGGAGGCTTTTGTTCTCAATCGTTTTTCTCCCTTATAAGGTTAAATGACGGAGGGCTCATGAGCTAATGAGTTACTGACTCGATAACTTTGATATGCTTAACGGTTTTGCGCATGTGAAGTTTTATGTAAGTTGTTTGAAAGACTTGTATGAAATGCTAAGTTTATCTTGGACATCAGTGATTGAAGATACCTTGAAGAAACCAGGATATAAATTTTTACGAGTAATAGTTTAATAATCTGCATTAAACAACACGCTTGTTTATTAATGCTCTTGCAGACTCTTTATTTGAAGAGGCCCTTAAGCTCTGCTAAGGGTCAATACTGGCTGTTACATCAGAACAAGTTTCTTGACAAAAAATAATTTGATATGTGGCATTATCTAGATACAAACATTTTCGAGAAAAGTTTATGAGATTTATTTCCAAATGTGTGCTTATTTATACCGTAACGTTACAAGTACCTACCTACTATAGAATTAATTGTCTAAGGGTAAGTAATAGCTTACTTAGCAATTATAGAATATTGCAAGAAACATTCTCATTAAATTGTATTACATACGAAACATAACCGCCTCACTCTTTTCATTTCCATTTCCCAAATCAAATTCAGCATTGCATTAATTTCTCGTATTATTTGCACCTATTCACAAGGATGAAGTTGTAAAACCCACAGGATTTGTATCAAAGGCGGTGCATGCCAATTACGGGTCCCAGCATCTTTGTCTTACGTCTTCGAAATGTTTGTGCAGTGTTGCTTGAGGCAAATATTGACACGTTTCCAACGAGTGAATGATTGCCTCAGAGTCTGTCGAAATTATTTGGGATTTCATTCGAAAATGGAGGATTTTGGCGTTGATAGATGTGGTTTTGTGTCTGTTAATTGCTTTTTGTATGACAATTTTTTGTTTTTTTATTTGCATTCTCTTGGTTATTCAGTTTTTATGATATCCTTATAAGTAGGATAGACATACAGATGGAGTATAATTTGTTGTACACTGAAATTGGTCCCTTACTCTTTTGCTATATCGTTAAATCTATTTTTACGATGACGGTATTATCGCAAATAGCGGTATGATTAGTGAACCTACTTGTTTTGTTATTTTATTAACTTTAGCGTGTAACTGGCCTACCTCAATAGTTACTGTCATGACTTACTTGTGTTATTCATCTGATATTTTCTTTACTATACTATCCATATTGATAACACATTTCTCATTACATATAAATCTATTATCTACAGTACTTACTAGGTACATCCTTCACAAGTTGGTCGTCTCCTGTTGGAACCGCAGAGCTCCTGTAAATACACTTTTGTGTTCCGATTGCAATGTGTTTGCTGACCTCAAGCACTGTTGTTTAAATTAAACTCAATTTGTGGCTAAGTATTTGTTGTATGACCTCAGTGATATGGTGTATGTGTGATAGGTTTCGTGTTATTGTGGTATGCCTTGTTCAAAGCTTAGATACTTTTGAAGCTCCAAATATAACAAATGCATATCAGTTGACAAAGGCTAGACAACTGGAAATCGCGTTGAGTGTGTTTCTGTATTTCGCATTTCTATTCAACAAAGAGTTTTAACAGGAATTAATTTTCGGTAGCTTATATCAATTCAATACTTTTACTTACATAAAAGAAGGCATTTCACATAGGGTGACACAATGGGGGCAATCTTCCTTTTTTCAAACTTCACACAAATGTACAAATATAGACTTAATGCCATAGATATTATCTAGCAGTCAACCTTTGGTTGATACAGAGACTAACAGACAATACAACAACAACTGACAATACCGACTTTGATTAATGACTCTTGTTCTAAAGTATGTTATCTAGTTGTCGGGCTATAAAATAGGTCACCAACGCGATCAGATAAAAGAAAGTTCCTCAAAAACACAAAGAAACCCTCTCAATAAAACAATATTTTGCACCTGCCACCACATACACCACATATGACAACACCCATCTTTATTAAACACTAAACACAGACAGACGGCAATTTAAATTGCAGAGAAAAAAAATACAATCAAAGTTATTTCATGACAATCATAAAAGGTACGGTTGTCACGATCATTGAAAATAATACGCAATCAGACAGGGGCCAATTTTAGGCCCCTGCTTGATTGTGTTATAAAATATGTAGGTAACAAACTCGATCGACTAAAAAAGTTATCCCAAGAAGAAACGAGACATGATACAAAAACCGAAATTGTCACCCCCCCCCCCCACCTAATTAAAACAACACTAACCTTTGTTAAACACTAAATACAGACAGAAGGCAATCTAAATTGTAGAGAAAAATACCTGCGGGCCAACGGGCTGGTATCAAAGTGGGGATCCGTTGTGCATAGGGCACAGATGTCGTAGATAGTGCTCGGCGAGTATTCAGGGTCCAGTTAGCATTCAGAAAGATGCCGCAGGCGTAGGCGCGATAACATCTCTGCAGTGAGCTGTGACAGATGAGGAGTTACGGTTCTGAGGAGTGGCGAGCGGGGTGTGAGGTAAGGATGTTTGTGAAGTAAAGGCTGTATTTTTCTCGTCCCAACCAGTCCTCGTGGACCGTCCAGGTCATCACGCTGACTCCTTCTGAGTCAAATCACCTTTTTTTGTGAGCCCGTCAAGCGTCCCGCTGCTAAAATAATCAATAAATCAATAACGTTTAAGGAAGTGGTTACAAAATTGTGTGAAGTCCCTGACTCCTGGGCTAGTTGAGAAACCTGTGTTACAGGAGCAAGTGCCTTCTCCCAGAAGGAGATATTTCATAATATTATGCAAAAGATTAACAAAAAAAGCATGCTGGGCAAAGGCCGCCCCGTTCTTCTTCCAAACCTCTCTTTCTTGTGCGATATCTGGCCATGTTCACCTCTCAAACAAGATCAGATCGTCATACCACCATCGCCTAATGACTTAATATTGAATTGTACTTTAGAAGTGTTGTTGTGTTGTTCGCTGGCTAGTTTAGTTAGGTCCAGGATGGCCCAAATTTGGTCAGCAGGTATCGTGTTGTGGTTCGTGTTGTTCTTTCACTTGGTGATTCTTTAAAATGCTAAAATTCACGCACAAGTTAAGTTTTGGCACCTTGCTAACGTACCTGTTTAATCAGCACCAATAAAAATTTTCATTACGATTATTTTCTGAGAGTTGATTTCAAACCAGGATAATCGTTGAAATGATGTAGAGAAATTCATTCGGTAGATACAAATACAATATTACATATTTAATACAATATACTTTTACTGTTTATTTATTTTTCTTCCACCTATTCAATTCCCTCAAACATTATACAGCCTACATTGTATGGCTTCTTCCCATTTGCACGTAATACTCGCTTTCCATCCTTCCCGGCTGTATGTCCACCTACTATCGCTATTCACCCAACATCCTACAAAGGTGAATTGGCGGCAAAAGCGTGTCAGATTCATTGCACTCCTACCAACAGCGATGTAAAGATCCCAGCGATACGAGCCAGCAATGGACAGGGTGCAAATGATTTCAAGGAATTTATCCACTACGCGTTCCTTTGTATGTTATATGTAGCGGGTATTGTTGGCGAGACTTCAATTCTTATCTTGAGATTGTCAGCCACTATCACTTAGTGCACTTTATAAGTTGTTTTATTGTATTTGAGTTATTTAGGTCTTTTTTATGCATTGGTTGCACTATTTTTTTTTTGTCGGTGTGTACATTTTTTTGTTGGTTGTTGTGTTGCTAATTAAAGGTTTAAAAAATCTTAGGTATTTAAAATAGGTACAGCTGCAATCGGTTACACTGATCGAACATAGTAAGGCTAGGCAGATGATGAATAATTTGTCTTTAAACACTATATTGTTTGTTTCATTGACTTTTTGCCACCGACTTCAGAAAGTAAAGTTATTTTCCAGTTTTTTTTTTTTGGAAGTCGGTATTTTTTGCAAAAAGTTTTATTTCACCCTTTTTAGTTATCGTATCGCACACAAATCCTTGTCAAGTATCAATTTCGCAATTTCTTTTACTTGGATGACGTATTTTTTCTAGCTATTTTGATTTAAAAACCAAACTACTGAACCGATTTTGATGAAATTTCTATGGGACCTTTCCAATCGGAAAGTATATCCTTTCTGATAATAGAAGATTTTTTCAAATCGGAATGACGAAGATATGAGCTAACAAACACAAAAAAAAGAAAAAAATACAACCGAAATGAGAACCTCCTCCTTTTTTTGAAATCGGTTAAAAATGTGCGTTTACTCGTTAGGTACACCTCTGCCTAACGCTTTGGAGATTACAAAGCGCAATGTTATATGTTAAATTTGTGTCTATCAATAGAAATGTGCACATAAAACCATGTCTTTACCTGCCTACTTACTAATTTAGCAAAATTACAAGATTTCTAGGTCACAATTATTAATTTATAGTTACAACACACACACACACTACACAGCAATTAGCGACGATACTTAATTAGTTCCTACATAAGCGAAATCTAGACAATATTAATAACAGTATTAACTCAAAACACGTGAAGTAAAGATACTTGGACTATATTAACTTCGCCGAAAATCACAGAGTTGTTTTCATATATATAGTTCAATTTGTGATATTATTAATAGATAACGATTTGTAAGTAAACTAGTGCGTAGGCAGAAAGATCCAGAATGTATAACAATAGACTGTCTAGCCTAACTTTTTCATCAATCTCTTTTCAAACTTTTCATTATGTACAATGTGCCTATATATACTATCTCTCTACAGCGTGCTGAGTCATTCATTTTATTTGAGTAGCTAGGTACTTAGATAGCCAATATGTCTGCGAATCATAAGTTCCTGAATTTTGAATCACGGCAGAAAAATCTTTTGTGAAAGGTAAAGTAAATAAGAGAACGCCTTCATAAATATTTGTTAATAGCTGTTGCTGGCAACCTTTGTCTGCGTGACATTATTATAAAAATTTGACTTCCTTATTTGTGTCGGATTTTGTTAACAATTTCAATGTTTTTTTTTTTGCACGGAACCCTAAGCATTTTACTAAAATAAAAGTACCCTAAGTTACTCCTTTTAACATCAGCTATCAGCTAGTAAAAGTCAGGACAAACAAACAGATAAACATTAAGAAAAAAGTTTTTTTTTTAAAGCTCTGTGTACACTTTCAAATGCATACAGTAAAAAACTGTTTCTTTGAATTTTTATAGTTTCCTTCCTATCTTCTGTTAAGTTTAAAATTGTATTAGTTCCAAAGCCAGTTTTTCACATAAAACGCTTTTCATTCACTCCCACATCATTGAAACAAAAGAATCGCCACTCAAACTTTACATACATCGTCATCATGTCAATCGAAACGATCGATCGACGAGCGATCGCAAAAAGCGAATTCGTTTTACACCTTCCAACCGTCCGATGGTAGCTCTATTGTTTTGACGGCTACTGGAACCGAAAAACAGAGATATGCAAACGAAACTATCGACTCGTGATGAATTTCGCTGAAAAAATATTTGCAAACGATTTAAACTGACTGAAATAGCAGTTTCCTGGTGAATGGTGTTTGGTTTAGTATTTTGTTTTTGTTAAGCTTGAGACGATTTAATTAAAATTCTAGACATTGGTATAATTAAATTAATGCAATTAAATTAGCATAGCAGTAAAAAAAACTAAAATTTTTGATGTGCACAAATTCAACAAAAACAGGTGATTCAATATTTCACTGCAGCCAAAGTCCTAGTATAACAACAAATTATTCAACGAGGCAAATAAATACCGTCTCACTAAGTAACATAATCCGCTCAGTATGCAATATGGTGTTGTCGAATTTCCATCATTATCTGATATTGTATTTTATAGAGAATAATTTACACAATAACATAATTAATCAGTTTTTCAATGTATCTAATTCTCTATCAAAATCAGACTATTTAAATGACAAAACAATCTACCTACCTCTCTGACATAAAACAGTCAATCACTAATCTCAAACAAAACTCCACAGGTAAAAGCAACAGCTCCGAAAATGGACCGCAACGGCTACTTTTTCTACGTGACATCAACTGCAAAGAAAAAGAAGATCAACTTGATGCAACCGAAGCCGCCTCGAGTGGCTTTCGCGGAGGAAAAGCGTCGGCCAGGGGTGGCTGAGCGAGTATACACTGCCCACACCAGTGTGGCGCCGACAGCCACTGAGAACGCACGTGGGGACTCTATGTCGCAGCGAGGCCCTTCGCCCGCGCCACGCGCGCGTTTGTACACGCAACTCGAGAGTTATCAGCCGAGGTATCATACGATTCGTGATAACAGTGATAAGAGAGTGGAGAGTGAGTGTAGGAGGAGAAAGGAGAAGAGGATTGTTGGATACCCGCAGCCGCAGCCCGTTGTCAGGTGAGTTTTAGTTTTAATTATAAAAGTTTCAGAACAAATACAGGTTTTAATTTAGTAGATGCATCACAACACAATCCCTATAACTGTTTCGTCAATGTCCATTGGTTTTTTTTAAATAAGGGTAGGTGTTTCTTATTTTGATTTTTTTTCTCTGAAAGTAGATAAAAATGCGGGAAAATTGGAATGGAAGTCTTTACTAGACGGTTGTCTGCTTGTTGGATGTTTACAGAGAACACATGTTTGTTTCATTCAGTGAAAACATACATAAGACGGTTTTGGGAATAATTTTAATTCTATCGTATAGTTACTGAGCTATTACGCTTTAAGGAAAGTGGTAGGGAAAACATGTTCCAGAAAGTCTATCCTACAGATATTAAAATGTTATATAATAATTTTTACTGGTAGAGTGTCAACCATAGAACCTTTTACTAGTAAACCAATTAGTTTTTGTCCGCGACTTCGCCCGCGTGCCTGTGAAAAATACCAACGCAAATGTACATACCTACTATCAGGATAATAAGTATTCTGTATAATTGTAGATCCCAGGTCAAGGTCTATTCGTCTGCCAAATGTTATCCAAATGGTCAGCCATCATATCTTGCAAAGGTATCAGATGGAAAGATAGAGTTTCTTTCGCATGTATCGAAACCATAAATATATTTTTTTTTCTCTCTTTTTTTAATATTTCTTCATGGAAATTATATTTTCCGAAAATCCAAAAATACACCGTCACAAAATTGGGATAAACTTTAATCAAAAATTTAAACCTGTGCTGCGTAGATAATCTTCCCTCTCGGTGGTTTTAATCAACGTATACATACCCGGTATGAAATATTGATAAGATTTGATGTAGGGGTAGTCTAGCTCACAGATGAACCCTTTGCGTTAAATTAGATAGAGGTGTTGCTGATGACTGAGCTAACGAGGCATGACAGGTTCTCCTTTTATTATTGCGTTGTTTTGAGAATAGGACCTTGAAGTAGGTAATAAAGAGTAAGTAATTTGATGTGGGGTAGTTGTTGAGGGCAGTAAATAAACTATTTCTTAGCAAATGAAGTGACCCTGTAAGTTTGTGAATCTCACTCACATTTTTTTTTGTCAGAATTCTTGTTATCACTTTTAAACGGATCACCGTAGATAAATTAAAGGAAATTGGATGTGGCTGAGATGATAATGCTATGGGAGATTTATCGTGTGACTACATATATCTGTGGATCACCGTCTAGAATTCGGAGTAGTGGCAGGCTAGAGACTACCGCTCCTACTGACGTATCATTGTTAGTGGTCGTGAGTTTTATCCCAACCAGGTTCTTTTATTTTGTGTTATTTATTTCATTACTATTCTCAAAACATCGTGAGGAAACCCGCATGTCCTAGATCCACCCATCCTGTGCTCGCGTGGTGAGTTATAGAAGCAGACAGTAGACCTGTGTCTCAGCACTAAGAACAGTATAAGCAGATCATGCACCTAAAATCACCACACCGACAACAACTTTTCAATGTGAATGAATAAAACTCGTTTTACGATGATATTTTAAAAGAAAATACAAAGAACCTTTTCAACTCTTCACACTGACTTCTAGTAGCTAAAATATTCTGCGAATTACATATAGATCAGACTCATAAGGTTGTAAGCAAAACAGTTTACAGGAAAGTTCTGAGACTTTCACAAAAGATTTCTATCGACCCTCCTTTGTAAAACTTGGTAAAAGTTACTAACAAAGTTTTTAACAGTTTTCCAACTCCTTTCATAGTTTTTTTTCTTATTGCTTCATATTCTAAAGACTTTTATTCTTTATAGTTGCTTATTTAAAACTTGTATTTCAAGTTATTTTACTAATTTATCACGCTTGAAAGATCTTTGTAAAGTTAGGTAATATTTTTTTTAGTTTTTTTTAATTAGATTGTAGACGACTAGAAGGCACGAATTAATCTATATCATTGTCTCAAAACTGCCTCGTTGGTCCAGTGACGGTGCGCTAATACTGAGCATGAAGTCCTGGGTTCGACATCTTGAGCAAAATTTTATAGGGATCAGTTTTTTTTTTCAATAACAGCCCGGACACTAGATATGCGCCCAGTTAAAAAGTCATCTGCCTATAACGTGGGTCTTAAAACATGACTGGCTGAAGGGTTACTACGAGTATAAGTACACCGTTGTGTTTTAAATGGATTGCGTTCTCATAGATGTTAGTAACCTTGATTAATTAAAAGTACCTATTCAGAAAATTCATAATCATTTTGCATCTAAGAAAATGACATCGTAAACATGCCAATCAACGGGAGAAATTCTGTTAAGTGTGGGAACTGGAGAAAAACGTGGAATCTATTAACATCGTGTCTTCCCGCGCATGTTCTAGCTAATGACGACATGTTTCATACGTAACATAGGATAACCAACCCAAGAATGGTTTATTCCCGACTGCCACCACCGGCCTGCCATCAGTGGTGGCACTTGCAACTACTTTTCTCGTTTACCACCAGTGGTGGCGGTTGCAACTGATTTAGTCGCATTTGCCACCCCTCTCTGACACCACTGGTGGCAGATACGACGATCAAGTCGTGTCTGCCACCAACCACCAATTATGATTATTTCTTATTATTGTTTTATTGGGTATGACTTATATCAAATTTTCAATTACCTTATTTCGTACTACCAACCCATAAATGTGTTAGTAGTACCTAAGTACTTAAGAACCATGTTAGTAGTAAGAATTTTAGAGACTCATTGTAATTGAATTGAATTAACTACCTGATTAATTTTTTATGAATTTGTTTGAATTGAATCAGTAATGTTGTGTACATATGTAACGTGACTGTATGAGTGCACTATTTCTTATATCCGATTTTTTTTTTTACATAATTCCTGCTTTCTGGGTGAACAAGTGAACATCGCTTTCAAACTGTTTCGTATTTCTTGGACTTTCAACATAATTATGCTTTTTGGTACCTTGTGGCAATGTGTCAGTCGGGTCAATGTTAACTTCAAGATTTCAGAACAATCGATTTTAGTTTCACCTGCAAGCGACGTTAAAGACTCGGTAACGATGATGGTGATCTATTAAAAATAAGTTCATGACGATTATTTTCGTAAAAAAATCGAATAACACTTTGTCTGGTGTTCCATAGATGGTATCCACCATAAAGCCAGCAGACGCGCTTGTGCCGATATCTTTACAAGTGTTGCGGAATAACCCAGATCTTTTTCAATGGTTGTCTGTCTGCTGTTAGCCAATTTAATCCTTCTTGACCTTTTCACATGATTTTCGGTATTACGATAAAGTTTATCTTGTTCTATTCATCCGTCTGCAGTCGGCCGCTATCACAGGCAAATTAATTTCTTACCAACTATACATACATATCGTTGAGTTTAAAATTTTAAGGGTGACTCATTGAAACTATGTATGTAAATTATTTTATCTTTTTAAACAGAGCACAGATTAGTGACCACAACCTCGCCTTCGAGTTAGGTCATGGGTTTGAACCGAGCCAGACGCTTCATTTTGTATAATTCATTTTATAAAAACGATGAAGAAAACCATGGTGAGGAAACTGATAGGTCTTAGAACCAAAACTTTGACATGTGACATCAACTAACTAGCACTGTGCCCGTGTAATGAATTACCACGTCTCGTTTCACCAGTGGGAACATTGTAAACGGAATACGGATTAGATGAACAGCAATTTTAGTAAATACCGTATAACATCACGCTTGTAATCTCCGAAAGGTTAAGCAGGGGCGTATCTAATAAGTACACCCACATTTCGCCAGCTATGTTTAAGTCCCTTGTAATAATAGGCGAGCCTACTGCCATCAACCGGACATAAATCCAGACTCCGTGGCTGCTACTGAGAAATTCCTAAAGGAAAAACTCAATAACACTTTGACCGACCCGGGAATCAAACTCAGGACTTCGCTAGATCAACGAGGCAGTCATTCTATAAGATAACTAGCTGACCGGCGCAACTTCGTCTGCGTAACATTTTTGATTAATGATCCGCTCCTATTGGGCGCAGCGTGATGTTTTATAGCCTATAGCCTTCCTCAATAGATGGGCTATCCTACACTAAAAGAATTTTTCAGTTCGAACCAGTAGTTCCTGAGATTAGCGCGTTCAACCAAACAAACTCTTCAGCTTTATAATATTAGTATAGATTCGCTTCAAAAGTCTGCCAGCATCTAGTAACAATTACCAGTCCAAATACATCTCCATTCAATTCACACAACGAATTCCCTTCCCATACACAGGCATCTTTTGAACAACCATTACTAAAACATCGATTTACTACTAACTGATCGCTAGTTATTGCAACCGGTAGCTCTCGTCATGGGATCGACGCCATAAAAGGGAAGCTCTATTGTAATCCTCTTTACCATATGATGGTGTGGTATTTGTACCATATGGGGTTGTAAGGTATGTGTTTAATGAGTGATGGGGCATGGGGCTATGCAGATTATAGTTTGGTTAGAATTATTTGACCTCTCGTGGTAGTAAGCTTGATTGCAGACTGTTGGACCCCGTGTTTAATCCCGGATCGACCAAATGTTATTGGTTTCCGATTGAGGATCGTTCTTACCTACCAGGAAATTCAATACAAATAGTTATTGAAGTGTCCGGAGCGGCGTCCACATTTGTCTATGCCGGTTTTGGGCAAACCGCTACGGACATTGCCTTCCTTTAGGTCTTAGGTCTATAGGGTTGCCCTAATAGGTTCATTAGACTTTAAATAATACATCAGACGAAATATTCGTGTTTCTTGTATTCACATTTCTGTCTTCATTTTTTGTTTTGCTATGCAGGATTTTAAGGGACTTATCATAATACATGTTAGGTGAACTTGAAATTTCGTTCGCAGACGTTATGTGTTCGCAACATGTTTTCGATCGCACGATGACAGTTTTTATAATTTGATGAAAGGTTCCTACGTCAGTTTACATTAGAGACGGCTCTTTCTCTGCTTATCTTATTATTTTAACTAGTCAATAACACTACACTTGTGTTATTCAACATTCTATGTCTCATACATTTTTAACCTAAGTTTTTGTGAAGTAAGCAACGGCTTATTCTTTGGCCAACGTTGTCCTCCCATGGTTAAGTGCTAACGCTGAATCATAATAACATTGTAAAACCAAACGCAAACGGTCAGTTGTCAGTTGTTACTGGCCATCTCTTAGTTGCCACGGTTTATTTGAACTAATTATTTTGTTTTTTAATGTTCTTTGTTTTTGTTTGTACTGTGGATACTTTTAACGTGCACGTTTTGCTACATCGTTCTCACATAATGTACTATCTCAACAAGAATAATGTATCCAAGATTTTTGTTAAAAACATTATGATTTAAAAGAGTGTCCATGGAGTTTCTTGCTTATGTTTATCCATAGAGATCTACGCTTTGGAATGGGCAACTACAGTACTTTCACAGTTATTATGTTTGTGACTGGGACTGTAGCTTCATTTTTATTGCTGTCTTTGTTTCGACAATTCAAAAGTTCCTGTAATTGGCCTACTTGAAATAAAAGCTTTGATTTTGATTTTTTGAAACAATTTTAAAAGAGTTACCATGGAGTTTCTTGAAGGTTCTTATCCAAAGGAAACGACCAACCCAAACCGTGCACCTTTGCCAATGTAGGCCTATGTGAAATAAAATATCCTGATTTTGATATATTATAGTAAATAGAAATCGTTACTCGAATTAAATAATTATTCGTGAGTTCCTGTGAGGAACTGTGTAATTTTCATAGTTCTACACCTTTTGATTCGTTTCTGTTCATGTAATCGTTACATTACTTTATAAAGTACTTAAATTTTAAAAATATTGCACTAACCCTTCGCGTGCAATTAGCCTTAAACCTGTTACAAAAACTTCGTTATTTTCGAGTACCTTTACAATCTTCAGACCTGAATTTTAAGTGCATAAAATACTCGTATTAAGTACCTCGGTTTCGCCTGCGTCTAGGTGTTAAATATCGTTGTTAATTAGCATGAAAGGTACAAAAAACGTTGACATCTCTTTACACCCGAGGCTTGTGGTCACGAACGGTGTTATTGGCCGTAAAATGAATGCGTTTTATGTGAAAACAAAAGCTATAAGCTTTGGTATGGAGGTTTTATAACTCATCGATGAGTATGAATGTGCGTTTGAGGTTATTGGTCTCTGGTAACGAGATTTATCTTGAAAGAAAATGTGTAATAACATTCCTAATATGCTGGAGAACATTTATCTAAATCCACATGATGTAGATGTAAATAAGTACTTAAGTAAGTACCTAACTACTTTTGGTAAGTATAAGAATGTTCTTGTACCTAAATTAGGTCAACTGAGTAATTACCAATTTAGTTAACTGAAAACAAACACTCATGTGAGGCTTTATTTTTCTGTCACGCACTAGTTTTCTTAGGTTTAATTTTACATGATACCTATATTATTGTTTTGTTCAAATCTAGGTTTAACAATTTTTTTCGCAATGCCGGCCAACCACACTATACACATATATTATATGTTGCTATTTATTCTACCGTTTGATCCACCGTTCCATCATATCTTATCTACGTCATCAAAAAAAGTACTAATTCCAAATTCGAAACCGCGAACCACTCCACGCCAAATTCCCATTTATACATTAAAAATCCCTCCAAAGCTAATTCATTCATAAATCTGCTAAACGTCATCCCAAAGAGGCGAATCCTCCCATCAATTGCCAAAACAAAAACAAAACGGCATTCAATTTGCGAGGCGGCGTAACCCGAAAAAAAATCCATCAAAACATTCGTCTCGTAGCATTTCGTCAATCACTCCCAATGTTTTCATTCCATTTTTCTGACAGTCTGCTTAATGCATTCTAATTTCAACCTTATCACTTCAAACTTAAAGACCTTCCGTAACTTTGTTTCCTCTGTTTCGTACGAGTTCGATAACAGAATGGTTCCGTTCATCAGTCCAAGTGTCTGTTTTAACTGTTGTACGAGCGTTTACGTCACAAACAAACGATATCTCCTCTATAAAGTTAT
The DNA here is from genome assembly GCA_964057025.1 of Standfussiana lucernea. Classification (NCBI taxonomy): domain Eukaryota; kingdom Metazoa; phylum Arthropoda; class Insecta; order Lepidoptera; family Noctuidae; genus Standfussiana; species Standfussiana lucernea. The sequence continues at coordinate 14,675,571 of OZ059794.1, forward strand.
GAAAGCGCTTTAAGGACTCATTTGTAACATTCAGCGCTGAAGCGGCTGCACAGCCACAAAGCAGGTCAAGTGTAGTGGGGAATTATGATCTAATGCGGGAGTTGTAATTAAGATACAAACTCACTGATAATGCACCTAAATGCGACGGTTTGAATGATGATTGATGCAGTCACAAATGTGTATTTTGCCTTGTAATTTAGTATGTAGACAACTAAATTAAACACTGTTTGTTAGGCTGATTTAGACTTAATAGGTTTATAAAGAAAAATCTTGAGTATATGCACGTGCTTATGTATGAAATGATTAAAAAGTACCTCTTTTAATTGGACACGTTTGTCCAAGTTGTTTGTCAGACTTGGACAGCCTACAGAGGATTCAATTTCACACTCGATTTGCGTATCGGAAAATTGGGAATGTGAACGTCAATGAGTCTGTCCTGAAAGTTGAAAATGTTTTGACATCATTGCTTCTTTCAATTATTTATGGTGGAGGCCTTTTTGAAGAAAATTGCCTTTGACGCAGGTGATTAATGCATTATTTAAAACGATAAATAACTGTCTATTATGTCTGATATTTGTTAACATGAGCACGATCAGGTTGTAATGTTCCCATAGCTGGGACACAGGCCTCCTCTCAATGACAGGGAGTGTGCTGTACCACGCGTGCCCAGAGCGAGTGAATTCCACGTTCGTTAGCATGTTTATAACTCGAGAACCACTCAGATTTGCGAATTTTCTGTTAGTCATAACTAATTAAACTTTAGACACCTAAACTGTATTACAATATTGGAACATCAACATTTGAAACAGACGTTTCTATCCTCGATGCCAAATTGAACAGTTTATACGAAAAACAGACTACAATTGGTCCCTTTATATGCCAATAACCATTGATAACTGTGCCAATTGGCACATAACGCGTCTGAGACACCTACTGGCTTCACAGTCGTGGGAAAGATGAACTGTTATACAGTTTTTGAATGTCAATTTAAGGATTGATCCTTGTAATGGTTTTTATGGGGTTTTTTTTTGGAAAGTGCACGTTCTGACAGATTGCAGGGCTTTCTTCGGTTCTAATAAGTAGATCAACGAGAAAAAATAGGTTTAAAAGATGTTAAAACAATAGTTGACTTACCTTTTCTTGATCAAACCGGAGAAAAAAGAGCAAATTCCGTTTCTGGTAAGATTTCATCAATTGAGTATTGTAGCCACAACAAAAGATTGGGATTGATTAAAGCCTCTTTTTCGCAGTCTTTTCAACTTTGTTTGGTCTAAAAGACATACCTAACAATACACGTCATCATGAAATGATAAAATGCACAATCATTTTACCAGATTTGATAACATTGAAAGATAAACTTGCGAAAACTGCCCAACACTACTAGATGGTTTGGTCGGGGGTTGTTGTATTTGGGCTATTATACTGACACACGATAAACAGTAACAAAGTGTATACTGTAAACGTGAAACACCGTCTACAGGGCACAAACAGATATATAAATGGTAAAGCAATGGTTTAACCACGAGCGTTTTGCGAGCGTGGCTTATTCACTCGCAATAGCTCTCTAGTCTCTACCCATTGATTGGACAGAGATGTAAAAGTTAAAGAAACAAAATGTATCAAACATTAAACCTACAGCACTACTACTTAGATAAACTAGGTTCAGAAAAACCCAGAAACCAGACATTAGTTTCACAACACAACAAAACGAACACACCATAATATCAAAATAAAAGACCATCTTCACGAACTTATTCCTCATTCCTCTCGAACATGAAACATTAGCCATAAAATTACTAGCTATAATACTCCTCACAAAGACGCGGAACTAACTAGATACCTCTTATATAATATTCCATTATTCTGAAGACGTTTTAGTGAACAATAACCGATGGAAAAGTATTTGAAAGGAGCTCGTTTAATGAGCACATCAGATCTTCGAAGAAACGGGGAGTGAATTGTGCACTAGGTTTAGTATCGAATGGAATAGTTTTCTGGTTATGGTGAAGCGGTAAACCTGTAATTGAAAACCGTGGTAATAGTTGAAAAATGTGCTTGCGGATTTGTTCTTCATTATCCACAGTCATTAAGGGGAGGAGCTCGTGGCTAAATAATAGCCGCTCGGGTCGATTGTCAGGTTAAGCCGCGCTTGCCTGGGTTGGTCCGTGGATGGGTGACCACCCATTACATACCGAGTTTCCTCCGTGCCTCGGAAAGCACGTTAAACCGTTGGTCCCGGCTGTTAATTGTACATCTTTGACAGTCGTTACAGGTAGTCAGTGGCCCGAAAGTCTGACAACCAGTCTTACCAAGGGGTATCGTATTACCCAGTATTAACTGAGTTGTGGAGGTCACATAGGCAGTCGCTCCATGTAAAATACTGATATTCAGCTACATTCGGTTAGACTGGAAGTCGACCCCAGCATAGTTGGGAAAAGGCTAAGCAGATGATGATCCACAGGCATGGAGGGTACCTACCCTCCTACCTAGACGTGTTCGTATTATTATTATGGAGAATAGTACTGCAGAAATTGGTGTGGGAGCACAGTGGGCTAATCGGTACGCATTATTTTTTTGAAAGAAAAACCTTTAATAGTCCTAACTACCTTCCAGTAGATATGATTAACATTTCCCGTTCTTCACTTAGTAGTCTATTTATATTCTGGTTCTTTGCAGTTGTTTAAGCGGCTCTTTGAAGCACTCTTATTTATATTTCGTTTTATTTAAAAATCTTTTAATTCCACATAAAGTTTTGTTGCATTACAACAGAGAATTAATTTCGTTCCCGATTAAAAAAGGTCGGCTCTCAAGTTTAATCTTTTAGCCATATAATATTTTTCTTAGTCTCGTCACTTTCGCCCGACACCCCACAAGTCCCACAACGATGTTTACCGGCAAAGAAGATTTTTAAACTCCATTGTGGCCCCACCCTTACGTGCCTGTATCATAATGATCTACATTCCACCTCCTTTCAAAGGTTTTCCATCGAAATTAAGAAAGTTTAATGAATTGTGACGTCAATTTATTTCGGCTTTTAAAGATTTCCTGTGTGTATTAGAATATTTGATGAAAGGTAGTCTTGTGGTGGAAGGTTCGCTATATCGCTTTGATTCTTCTCCTTAGGGATGGGCAGAATAAAAATAAAATTGTAGGTTCTTTCGTAGAATTGAGTGGGTATAAAAGAAGCCTCATGCAACAATGTTTTAATTAATTAATTATTGAATTCCAGCAGAATTTAATTTGAAAAGAATCTAGCTTCCTACATTAAGTAGGAAAGTCTAGCTTCCTACTTAATGCAAAAATTATCTTTCTGGGAATAGAATCGTAATTACATTCATCGTTTTGAATACATGATGACGTAAATTAAACAAAGAAAAGCCTGGGTTTACACCTACAGCTTCTAAAGCCATCGCTGCTCCAACATATAAAACAACCGCACCACAACAATCCTAGAAATAAAAAAATCTAAGACAGGTGAAATCCACCAACCCACAGAAGAACCCGTTTCCCAGCCGTGGGCACGTAAACTGAATTTGTGAATCATGTTAAATCTATCCCACGTGTCTGTACTCCAACATAAGCTCCGTCCGTGATGCAACAAACAGATCTAAGAAAATTCAATACAATATGATAAATCCAATAAATACGATAGAAGAAACACTAAATCAACCATACTAGAAGTCACGAACAATGCAACCCAAGAATTTCAAAACAGGTTAAAAGCCAGTAAATAACTTCCCAGTCAAATCATCGGTTAATGTATTAGATTTATACGCATTTATTGGACATAAACTGCAATTTATAACAGATAAAGAGTGGCTCACTTATAATATCGTAAATCGTTCATAATCACGCCACGAGTGTCGATTTATGAAGTCGCCCGCAGAGGTCGCTTTACATAATTCTTGTTTTTGAAAACATACGTTTGCTTGCTGTTGGGACGGCACCGAGTCACCGACGATACCCCTTAAATCTGGTTTAGAAAGCAGGATCTCGAAATATATACGAAACTAATCCTTGTGTTGAAAAAAAAGATTCAATTTCGAATTATAGTTCTCTAGTATCTCAATAGAATGTTTAAACTGTCACGAAAATTAAAAAAAAACCTTCAAGAGGGCAAACCACAAACAAATGGCCAAAAAAATGTGATTGACAAATGCTTTTTGGTAGCTTAAGTCAATCCAATACATTGTTACCTTTTTTTTATTTAGCGTCACGTCATTGCTGATTCAATGTTTGCCATCACCTGGACTGACGATGCCCAACAAAAACTTAAAAACCCTGGATATTTAGGGGAAAACGAGGTTTTTTCCGGGAATCGCTAGAAAAAAAAAACATTATAAAAACATCGCAAATAACTTAGTTCTGGTCCCCTGTTCGAGACACCCAAATATGCCCCACCTCTTGCACACATCTCGCCTGGAGCCTGGATTCACCAAATGCAAAAGGTGCCCGAGTTTTAACTGGTCTAAAAACCCGGATACCTGGAACCCGGATAGTCCCCGGACGCCCTCCAAACTAGGACAAACCTAGGGACACTCGGGTGGATGATAACCCTGATTAAATGTCACTATGTCTGGGTCCTCAACCTCAAGTATGTCTATTGAGCAACATACATTAAATGCCAATGATTACATAACATTATATATAAATGAATTATGGATAACATTATAACCACGTTCATTCATAATGCACTACGCCAACCAATCATTGATTGACATGACGTGTACTGCGAAAATTAACATCCGTCCCGTCTACTTTGATGAGGAACAAAATGCTTGTATTTTAATCATGTGGAATGAATAGCTTTGGTGTTTTGAAACATCAACTACACCTAGCTAGCAAAACATCAGCTAGCTTTTAATTAAAATTGAAAATAATATTAAAAATTGCATCATTAAAATATCTGATCAATGAAATGGATCTAAAGTTTCATTTATTTGAAAATTATGTCCATGAAGTTTAAATTTGTTGTTTTCATTGCATGTTTATATAACAGAGGGTTATAGGCATATGAGCTTAATGATGATGGTTATTGATAATTATTAATCATGCGCACACGTACTTTTCAAAAATTTTATATCAATAAATTAGCGTCATTCTGCCATTAAATAAAATTTTAGAACTGATTAAAGCTTCATATTTATTTAAGATGGGAAGTGGTACAGTGCTGGGCCCATTCTGTTTATTTTTCTTTGGCGTGTTGAAGAACTCAAAGTCACGTGCCCGCTCCAATAATCGCGGCCCCCTATGTCCCCACACAAAAGGTTTCATGAGAAGACAATTTCGCCGTCGGGTCGTTGTAAATTTCCCGTAATAATATGTCCAAGTGACGTTTGGCTACCTTTCCCGAAGTTTTGTCGTGATTTCTTTGTAAAGCCTTTCAAAATTTATGAAAGCGACTGTCAAATTATACTCTTCGAAAGGTTAATAAAAGTATAAAAAAGGGGCTTATGGTAATGTGTCATTTTTTTTAAAATTGTTCCGCAAGGCTGTATGAGCGCTTCCTTTGGTAATAATGGTTTGGACATCAATAACGGTGTTTTGAGACCCGTTTTGTATTGACTGCTGATAATTTATGAGCTTTAAGATTTCTTTGTGTGAGAATTTATAGGTATTTCATACAGTTTTGTATGAAATCTAGGTATTTTGTAATATATTTTGTTGCTATTATGTTGTTGTATGTAAAGTAGATATTTGTGATTTGAAATGTACGGTGATTTTATTGAGTTTTTTTTTATCGAAATTACGTAGACTTGTATTATTTCTTTAACCTTAAATCAAAAGGATGTTTTCAGTATGTATCGTAGAAAAAACCATTACTGTCAAAGTCGTCTACTTAAATACATTTCCAACCAACCATAAAATAAGTCTAAGCTAAGCCAAAACTCTCAAATCTCGCCTAAACTCAGATAAAATCTCCAAAATTTAGCCTAAAGGCTAATCAGCGGCACAAATTCGTTAGCCGCAATAAAATAGATAATCCGCCTAAGGTTCGTAAAGTAATTAAAAAAGTTAAATTGCATGTTATAAGACGGGCTTCGTTCACTCGATTTCGTTTAACTAAAACGCTGTATCATTAAGGCTCTTTCGACTGGATTCTGTTGGGTGTATCGGTTTTTGTTCAGCTTTGGTTTTACGTAACATAACATCGCGCCTGTAATCCCCGAAGGGTTAGGCAGAGGTGTACCTAATAGTACACCCACATTTCGCCAGTTATTTATTTATTTATTTATTTATTTAACAATTTATGTACACACTAAATACAGAAATCAAGAAAGCAACAGAAAAGAGAGTACAAAGGTATTGCTTATTTCTAATGAAATCTCTTCCAGCAAACCTGCGAAAGGAGATACGTTAACGACGTTTAGTTACGAGTTATGTTTAAGTCCCATGTAATAGGGGGCGAGTCTATTGCCATCAACCGGGCACACATCCAGACTATGTGGCTGCTACTGAGAAATTCCTGATGGGAAAACTCAATAACACTTTGTGCGACCAGGGACCTCAGCTCAGCAGTCGCGCTTACGAGTACTCGACCAATGAGTCCGTTTTGGTGTATTGTTATCCCCATTGCTGAACATAGGGTGTCGTAATATCCGCCGTGTCCTCGTGCAGGCGATCGGCGGTGGCGATCTCTCGCGTCCGGCCCTGGTCCAGGCCATGGTACGGAGCGAGAGGGCATGGGAAGCTGTCACCTCCTTCTGCGAAGCAGTAATGCTCGCGAAGGAGGAGGCGGAACAAGTAAGGGAGAGGCAATCTCTGCACCCTCACACCCCTAGCCGCCGCAGGAGACGCCCCGGGCGTCGGGAATCCCAAGCAGATTCCCGGCCACCGTAGGCGCGGGCTTGCGGACGGCGAGCAATGGGTAGCTCGCCGTCCGGTAAGGACCAGGCCCAGGTCGATGGCGCGTTGTATTCCACGCGCGCCTCGAAGAGATGTCAACACAAACTGACGGGGTCCATTAGGACTGATGCCTGCCAGGGGTGCGGATTTGTTCGAAAGAGTTACCGTGACCCTTGGCACCTTGGCACAGGCAATTGAAGGAACACGGGTGGGTTTTAGTCAGTAAGAGTCTGACACGAGTCTGAGAGGTCATTTGATGATTACTCACCCAAAAAAAAAAAGGGTGTCGTAATATCAAACCTATTGTATGCTACTATTGAACTTTGCCATGGATCAACTCTTATTAATTTATTCAAAAGTTCACAGACATACTTTTGCATGCACGACGACCAATAATAATTATAAGCTATGCATAACCAAATTGAGCTGATCTCTTATTGTACGGGAAGCTCATGTACAAAGCGAGGTCAGCTTATACTGGATATGTATAACTTGTTGTGTCGCCATATGCACCAGCATGTTTTTAACGTCAAATAGATAAAAAATAAATTAAAAACTCACTCTAAGTCACTCCTCAAGGACTCTCATGGTTCTATGGCATTGTTTTAGCTACTAAAATCTGCCAAATAGGCTAGTTCCACCATTACATATGCAGCATGCAAAAGCCAAGTCAGAAGCCCTTGGGCGGCATATAAACTCTGACACCAGGTTAGGCACTGACCACACGATAAAGAAGAAGAAGAAGACCATTACATATCACGGGCAGGTAAACATAGTAGCTAGATTCATAGGCTTCATGTTATAAGTGGAGGTTTTGGAGGATGTGGGCTTATAGGTGGATGGAGGTACCTAACATCCTAAGCAGAGCGACAATTAATGGTGAAGTACTTGAAACAATGTCACGTAAGTAGCTGTACGTATAGGTATTCAAATATGAGATAGTTTGATCAAATCTCACCCGATATTACGTAATATTTACGTGATACCTTTGTCGTCCATAATTTATTTCCCATGATCTGTGTACATCCTTTGTTGGAGATCCTAAATAAATAAATATAATTTAGAACCAGGATTCGAATTAATAATTTTCATTATAATAAGAAAAATCATTATCAATGTCAGTTCACGTGAATCCAAACGTTCTTTGCCGCTTCCTCGCGTATCCAAATGCGTATCCAAAATTCGTTTTTAATCATTTTTTTTGTACAATTGTGTTCAGTTTTATTGGTTAATTTTTCACTTCATTAGGACTTGAGCGATAGTTACGAAAATTGCGAAAAATAAAGACTCTGTTTGGACTGAATTCGAGTGCATTAAAAAAAAGTGGTTTCAGTAAAAATATTAAGAAATCAAGATGGAAATTATCAAAGAAAATAATTATCATGAAAATTATCAAAGATAATAATTATCTTGATAATTTCGAACCCTGTTTAAAACGCACCCAGAGGGACTAGAGAGAAATGGCAAACGCTTCCAAAACATGTCGTGTTTCTACAACACTTTTAAACAGAAATGACATTTAAGCTTTTAGGTAGCCTATGACAATGAACTTACTATAACTTGACTCAATTAAGATTGTTATCGACTCAGTAAGAAAAAGAAGTGTATGGCCGTCCATTATTTTTAACTTTTCCGTCATCGTTATACGAGTAGCTGATAATATATGTATGTTTGCCTAGGTTATGGTTTGTTTGCACAACTGCTGAGCGTGAGGTCCTGTCCCGGGTCGGTCAAAGTGTTATGGGATTTTTCCTTCAGAAATTTAGTAGTACCTAGCCACGAAGTCTGATTTTTGTGCCCGGCGGTGGGTGGCAATAATCTCGCATCCTATTACATGGGACTTCAACATAATTGACGAAATGTGGGTGTACTTTTAGGTACAGTTTTGCATACGGGTATTACAGGCGTGATGATATGTGTTTATCTAGACTCTAAGCTCTCTCAAATCACTTACCTACCCATCATTTCACTCCAAACAGACATTCAACCACGTCCGCATAATAGGTTATAGAATCACTAATGTAAATACTATTGACTGAAGCGTCAATTAATTAGCACGTCTATTCACGTTCCTTGATTGACGTGACAACGTCCGAGAGAGACACCTGATCGGAATCGAAACCGATATGGCGGTAGTAATCGATTTCGAACGGACAGAGGCGCTTCCTGGGATTTCGTCAAAGGATTGGACTGTGTGTGGTTGGGTACTTTGGTATAACGATTATTGGTATCTATCGGAAACTGATTGTTGGAAGGTGGGCTTTAATTTTTATTGGTGTTTTTAATGATTGGAATTGAGTTGGGATTAATATTCAATGTGGATTGTGTCTTTCTGCGTTCATGTTTTGACTGGTTGATAGTCTGATTTATGAAGATTTCCCGAAGTAACGCATCTTCTCGATAGTGTACAGGCCAGCATAGATACTGACGCACAAATGGTTACCAAGTATTGAATACATCATTCTGAACGCCCCCACGGAAAATTTTAACAGGTAATTTAAAACAAAATCTGTTGTTCCATGCATTTTGACGTGTTGGACTTTTGTAGGAAACAGCAGATTATTAGGCCCTCGAAAACATGATAGGGATAAAATTAAGTTATAAATTTTAAAAAAAGTCCAGAAAATGTTAGGAACAAAACTGAAACATTTCATAATCATATTACACAGTCGATGCCATTCACATACCCCACAACTTACTACAACTACAAACTAAGCCTCAGACACATTTTCTTGCTAAACCAGAAAAAATATCACTTCTCCAAAAATATTCTCCACATTACCCAAAAAACAACACCATCTAAGAAAACCGACGAATATTATTCATCATTCCTTTCTCGCTAAAACAAACACGCTTGTGTTTATTCACCCGGAGCCTTGGATTACCCGAACGACCAACTTTTATTGGAACCTACAAGTTCCACTGACTTCCCTACTTGAACCTACTTTGGGACCCAAATGCGCCCCATGACATACAAACGTAAAGCCATACATTTTTAATGGCATAGATCTAACGTTTTTTTATGGAATATTTCTACAAACGGAATGGTTGAATGAGATTATGAGGTTGAAGATTTCATTGCTAAGCTTTTCTTTTAGTTAGGTGATATGGGGAAAGTATTGACAGTCAGTAATTGAAAATGGAAGACCTTTTTTGAACTAAAGGTGTGTAACATAATTATGACGGAGTGTGGTGTATTGAACAGCACGAATGTCTGAAAGCTTAAAAAAAAACACGTGTGAGTTTCTTTTTAATTCTTGTCATAAATCTCTTTTCTTGTTGAACCGTAATATTCACACAACTTTAATAAAGTAAGAACTTTATTAAAGTTGTGGGATTATATCGGGCCTTCAATAAAAGTTTTCCCTTCGTGTTTTATATGACTTATTTATTAAAGGTCAATCTATTTTGAGAAACGCGAATCCAAGTCAGATTAGAAAACCGTTTAGGTTTCAAAGACTAAAAGTATAACTAACTCTAAGTATAACTATCCCTTAATTTTACATCCAAAACAATTTCAAACTGAAAAGTAATTAGTGAGCCAAAGACCAGACCTGTGAGTGATTTCTAAAAGAAACATTTCATCGCAAAGTTCCAGTGACAACGCGAACCTAGCGATAAATCAAACTGAACAAAGTCGGGACAAGAAAAAGCTAACTAATGACTTCCGTTCTGATTGAGGTTTAAGGCTATTTTTAATTTAAGACAAATTAGAAATGTGCCTTTTTTACCTTCGAAAATTAGGGATCCTTGTGCTTTCATTTATTTGGTCTACCTAACTGTTTAATGGGTATATATAGTATTGTTTTGTTTTCCAGGAAATCGACTAACCTCCATTTTAACGTTTTTTTTCTTGTAGGGCTATTTTGTCAAGGACATCAGCTCATTATAATTTGTGGAGGAATTTGTTAAATGTTTTCTTAAGGTGTAATAGCTGAGTTTGCGCTACCTCCCGAGATAATGTAATATTATTATTTTAACGGAAATGATTTTAAAGATTGACTTATTGCGTCTACTTCGATTCGTTGTTGTTGAATTTTGAGTTTTCTCGATTTCTTTTACCTCTTAGTCTATGTAATTTTATCAATTAATAGGGTTTTTATGTTATCTATTTGATGAAAATAAGTCAAGTGATTCAGCTGATGACTAAAAATTCCCATTAAAGTGAATTTAAGATTTTTAAATTAAAAAGCCAGACTGCCAACAGCTCCATCAAAAAAAAAACACAATGGAGTACCGCCACATATCAGATACCGCGATACCGATACCAATCTACGCATACCATAGACATGTACCGTAACACAATCATCGGCTAGGGGGCTAAAGTATATCAAAGTACATACATATATAATGCTGCCATCAGACATCAAAGGTTCTGCACTCGGTTGTAATGAGAGCACTCCGTGGGTTGGCGGTAAATTAAAAATATTTTCAAATTGCAACCCAGTGTTGTGCCGATTGTGGTACCGAATGTTGTAATGTAATATGATGTGTGTTGTTATTTTCTTTGTGTTTTTTTTTCTAAGAGTGTGGTCTAACTTTAATGATGTCTGTTGAAAGGGTTGATCGAGGGATGATGAAGTTGTAAGAACATGATCACTTTTGAGACGGCCTTTCGTATCCTTAATTCTTGGTGGACACAGTTATCACTTTTAAGTTTCGTACAAGATTTGTATGATGTTTGATGAAAAAATCGTTTTTTATTTTATAATACTTCTAAGAAATCATGGAAAAAAGAGTAAATAGAAATTGAAGCATGCAAAATAGAAAGGTAGATAAAGCATTTTGCAAATCTGGAACATAAAAAATACAGGAAACTTTTCATTTATTTTGACTCATGGAATATATTACTGGTTTACAAAATATTAAGTCTCGACATCCCTACGCCACCGACTAACATTGTTTTTGGCTCTTTGGGCACACGACCATTTTAATACACGCTCGACCACGCATTACGAGTATTTTCCTCGTGCTCGTACTCGTGCTGTAACACGAGTTTACACGAGTATGTTTGTCGTGACCGTTTGTACGATTTTTATTTTACCAAAGGCGGTATTTAAGCCGAATTTAATTGCAAAAGTTTATTTTTTTATTTTAATAAAGGATTTTTCGGCGGAAAATGTATTAACGTGGGTGGTTTTAATGACTCGGTTATGCTTTACGTGATTTCACAATGTTTTTTTTCAAAATAGCTGCCACGTGGGTACTAAATTGTAAAATGTACGCCAAGCGCAGCCTTGCCCATGAAGAACAGGGTGTAAAGTTCTTCACCCCCCATGGAAAAGGGAGGATCCTCCGACGGGTGTTGTGTCTGGTGGATTTTTCTATATGGTCTTAAGTCGCGGATGATTTTAATATTATCGCCATTTAGGAATTTGATGTTAGTTCTTCATTTGTGACATAGATGGCGGTGTAGTACTTATTTTTTATCATGTCGCTGTACTGTGCTTATTGTAGTGCCGCTACAACTCTAAATGATACCTAAATGTGTGTCATTAAGGCATAATGTGGAACGCGCAGTGTTGGAATTTCTGCTTTTGGTGCTCGGTCGATTGTTGATAAACGAGTCGCCTATAATGTCAGTAGTACGAGTATCTATTATTTTTATACCGCAGCGTGATGAACAGTTTTTCTAATCCATATTATCTATATTTTTTGTTCTATAGATTTAATCAAAAATGAACACTGATTTTAAATTAAACTTAGTATTTCAATGAGTGAATATTTCTAGAAACTTCGTATTTAATAACAAAAGTTTTCTTCTAAAATTTGGTTTGCCAAGTCGCTTTTCAAATAAGAATAGGATTAAGTCAGAATCTAATACAAAGGCAAGTCTCAAACATAACAACCCACTTTCAACCCTTAATACACTGGCTAAAAGCCCTTAACATCTGAAACTTTCGTTTATCACAACCTAAAACCGAGCATAATTACAGAAGTTTATCTTTGAAAACCAAATACCCGGTTAAAACAAGTCGAAAATAACAAATGTCGGGTTAAATCCTTCGCACGTGCTGTCGCGAGAGTTAATTCCATCGGTTTTCTCAATAAAACTTGGGTAATACAGTTCTGTAGATCCGAAGAGGTTTGTGTTAGTAATACACGAACAGCTTCTTGCTGTTTGTCAACTGCGTTATTGCATGTTTGAAGTTTATACTGTCTTTGAGACAGCTGTTGACTTTGTATTAGAAATTTTGCATCGTAACTTGTTCGTACATGAGGCAGTTAATGTAGAAATAATTACCTACACAATTAGCCTGTTCTGATTTTGTCTGCCTGTTTTTCTGTCGTTGAGCTGACAAAGACTAGTACTACTGAGATAAATAAGTTTCTTATGTGTCAATCCAGGTTATAAATTATCTGTGTGCCAAATTATATCCACATCTATACATACATCCTGAAAAACTTTCGTATTTAAGATATAATGCGGCCTTTTTGTCACCCCTTGATAGGATTATAACACATAGATTTATCACTATAAGAGTAGAGGAAGACCAAAGAAACAATGGATGGACTGTGTGAAGGATGTTATGGCAAGAAAGGATGTCTGATGAGATGACAAGTTATAGAGAAGTATCGAAGAAGAGGACATGCTGCGCCGACCCCAAATGAATTGGGATAAGGGCAAGAGAATGATGATGACATAAGTTAATCACTATATGGAGAAAACCTTATTTTGTGAACTCTTTATTAGACTGAAACTTCAGGTTGGAAGTACGGAAAGCTGCGGGCGGCAAATACAAGGTGTAGTTTTGCAACCTCGTCAAAATTCAGGAGGTTGTCATAGAAGACGTAAATAAACAATATAAATTACGGTACCTGGTCAATAATAATAAACGCTGCTTTTTTTTGCTGTTTTAATTTGACACTATTTCAGAATGGAGCCCTTTTCGAAAGAGGAGAATCAACCGTTTATCGAATAAACGTTTTCGTTTGTTTGTGTGGGTGAAAGCGCGGTTATAGGGCTAGTATTAGACGGGCCGCGTTTTAATACGGGTGGTGTACACTTATCAATTTCCGACATTAAGAAAAAAGTATAAAAAAAATACCTAACCATTTTATTATTGGTTCGGGTCGAGAATCATTAGCATAGTTACCTTCTTGAATTTGACGAGCATGCAACACCTTGTATAGATATTATTACAGTGTGATTGATAATGTAACACGTAGTATTAATAATCTTGTCAATCAGACTATTAACCCAATTAGCTAATTGAAGATGCTTGTAGTAACTGGTATCTCATCAATTCTCTCTCATCAATTTGTTATGAACTAATGTAATTAAGCAAGTAACTCCTGGAAATATTTATGCAATAACCTACGGGATATCGAAGCTCAAAAACTTAGTTTGAATGTGTTGCTTAAAAGTTGAAAGGTAGACAAAGCAATAAGAAAAAAATATTATTACAGATAAGAGAGAGAGAAAGAGAGAGACATCAAGCCTGTTTTCACTGTGAGTAAGGCAAACCTGTATTTGTACGAAGTACTCCCACATTTCGCCAGATAATTAAGCTCCATGTAATAGGGCGCGAGCCTTGTCATCAACCGGGCACACATCCTGCAGATCCGGGTGCTTCTGAAAAATTCCTGACGAAAAACCTAATAACGCTTTGCCCGACCTGGAAATAGAACTCAAGATCTCAGCAGATGTGATAGAGAATCTTTCAGAGAGTATAAATCGACTCATCTTTAAACACACCGTGATAAACTCGCAAGCTATCTATTATTATACAGTAAAAACAATATTTACTTGACGTTCTAACATAACCAGTTTTGTTCTATAAAATAACAAACAAAAATACTTCGCAATTTTCCAGGTATTTAATCCAGGCAGGTCTGCAGTGAAACTAGATTCCCAGGTACAATGTAGTTAGCGCTGGAATTTGAGCTACGTTCATGAATTTCGTAATAAATGTTGAATACTCTGAAAGCCGGAAATAACTTAGATTTAAATCGTTTTTTTTTTTTGTTTACATTCAAAGGTTTTCATAGAGCTTTTATAAGCAAAGGAATATTCGATTAGTTTCTATGAAATAATGTGGTGCCAATACATCATGCCTGTAATTTTAAAAACCCATTCCAAGCCAAACCAGGTCAATTTTGTTATAGGTCCTATGTAATTGTACCAGATAGTTGGCATCTACTGAATTTCAAGGTTTCTCCATGAACCGGTTCCGGTAAACGGTTGAGCGATTGGCTGGTGCGCTGCGTGACGCGTGTTCGATTCCTGCACAACCACTAAAACAATGTGGTATTCAAAACTGTTCTTCAAATGTATCCCTATGGTCTATCGTTTTTCCGCAACTTCTTTGTTCATGGCTCTTGTCTTTTTACCTATAATAAAAGAGATCGAATTTTCCGGGAGAATAAATCCACCAGGACGCGATATTGAAGAAAAACACGTGATCATAAATTCATTCTCACACGGCATACGTAATTTCTAATAACATTATTCCTACTCAAAGTTTAAATATTCACATACACACGTACGTCAAAAAACTCACACACTTGCTCACTCGCACGTACGTACATTACGTACGAACTCCAACGTACTTAGAAACGACTTAGTCTTAACTTTTGTATTACATAAGTATTGAGAACAAAAGCTTTGAATTCGCATACTTTTCCAATTATTTTACTTTGTATCCGTTCGGATTTTCTTTGTACAGACGGGGATATGAATATGTAGGTAGCTCTACAGCGTATGCCAGAAAAGTGTGGTCATATTTCAGGGTGTGTTTCAAACCATCTAGCTGAACATCTTTTTCCATGGGACAGACATCGAAATCGCGAAAAAAACAGTCTTCATCAGTGATTACTTAGCATTATAAATAAGTACAACAATTATTCCATCATTTATAACATCATAATATCATCTTCCTGCCCTTGTCAAACAACACATATTAAACATTTTGCGTTTTTTATTTGTTGACATATTAAATAATATTTTACCCATAAGTTTCTACTTCAACTTCAAGTCTATATTTTGCTAAGACTTAAGTATCTACTTTACATACCTAACACTTCACTCTCTGACTGTACTAGGCTGTTCTGACCTACATACTCAACGCTCTCGAAGAGTTAAGAGCCATCGATAAACTTCGTAGACTATTGTTAAGTCCTTATTACCTTATTCATGGCGCTTTAGGATTTATTTCTTCTATCAGGTAATATCCGATATTTTACCTTGCCTTTTATTTGCCAAAGGTTAAGTGTTCTAATTTACACTTAAGTTGACTTTATTCAGGAGTTAAGCCTGAGAAATAGTTTTCAATGCCGGTGAACGAAAAGTCTGACACCAGTGTTGTTGTGTCTCTCACTCTCTGCATGTAAAATACTAATGCTCAGCTGCATCTGGTTAGTCAAGAAGCCGACTTCAACTAATAAAAAATCGGTGCAGGAAAAGAAAGACGCTTTTCAAGCACAACTCACCGTCGTCATCATTACCGTCAGAAAATACAGTTACTTCAACGTAAGAATACTTGAAGTTACTGTGTTTTCAGGTACGAGTGCAGCATTAAAAATTAAGAATCCAAAGCCAAGATCTACCCGTCAGCCAAGCCTTAGGCAGTGACATAATATTGCGTCGATATTCGAGTTTTCTTCAGTGACAAATGCAGTATGGTCTCCGAAATCCCTATGGCAAACTACAAACTACGTATTACAATGTTATTTTAGTGCTAGCCACTTAACAAGTAGCGGATCGTCGGAAACCGGTGGCTTAAAAAATACGGTTACAATTCGGAATCCGGATTTCCGCTAGTGATTGTTGTCGTCTAAGGAATACCTTTGGGAAGCTACATTGTAATGTATGCAGATATTACTTGTACCTGTATAATCTTCATTTGTCTCTTGGGACTACACGACATAATTAGCTTAGTTAATCAAATAATTACGCACGCTTTGGAGATACTATTCAATGCTATGAAGATATTTATCTTAGATTTAGGGATAGTACCCAAAAGATGGAGCATTACTGGCAGTTTAACTTCAAGAGTGAGTTACAGCCCGTTTACACGACGACGATTCGATTTTTTTTAGATGTATCGTCGTTGCAATGTAAATTGCAATGGCAATGCTTTTTAAATGCCCGTGTTCACACACATCAGGAATCGTGTAAAATGACGGACGCGTATTAAATCACGTATATGTTTTATGACGGATCGTCAATGACGGAAGCCGTTTGAATGAGCTCTAACGTTTGTTTGTTCCGGTCAAATTTTAGCAGGCCTTCCCGGTGTACATATATTTGAACTCTTCACACTTCAGTGAGTTCGCGTTTGACTCTTGAGTGTTTGTGTGACCACCAGTTGCAGCGAGCATGAATGAATATTATAACTGGACAAACATTTAAGAACATTCGACTGCCCCCACTAGGTTGAAATACTTTTGCCAAATTCGGTATCCCCACTGAAGAAAATTGCAAAGAAACCTTAAACTTGAAAAAGTTCGAAGATTCAAAAGTCTGAAATAACTTCCTGATTTGTTTTCTTACTTTCGGGAAATAGCCTGGAAAGCCACTGAAAAAAGCAACCAATTACAACTGATCGCAGACATATTAATCAAAGGAGCGTCATAAACGAAATGTGCGTCATGAAATATCGTTGGACGAACAAAAAACCAATGGAGCAGCGGCCAATTTGTTGATTTACTGTCGCTAAAACTCGAAAACATCTGTCGTCAGAAAAAGTTGTGTTACTGCCTGTTAATTGTACCGTACTTTGCCGTGGTTAAGTTTCGTCCGAAGGATTTACTTGGTGTTTTATGTGTGGTTGTGTTTTTTTTCTTCGTTGCGGGAAAGAGATTTGTAGCTGCAGAGGGATAGTTATGCTGTGGTGTTTGCGGATAGTTTAGAAGACAGTGCTATTTGTATAAAGTGTTTTCTTAAGCCAGTGGTTTAGAATATTAATCTATCCTTATACTAATCCTGTGTGTTTGTAAATTTGGATGTTGGGCGTAATCTTTGGAACTTCTCATCCGATTCCGAAAATTCTTTCACTAATAAAAAGCTACATTAGCCCTGTGTCATAGGCTGTATTTAAAACGTTGTAATATTAATTCATGGGATAATTTCCAACCATGGCAAAAGTTAGTGGTATTTATTATTTCATTTTATCGTCGTTGTGCATCATACACGTGGCACATGGATGATTCAATTTTGATTATGATAATGATGAACTCAAATTCGACTCGATGGTTATTGTGCATGATTGTCAGTGTCTGTATGTATACCGGTGTTTCACATTACTTTATTTCACTGTAACCTCCATCAAAATATTGAAGGCAAGAGTCATACACAACACACGCAAACAAAACAGGCCGAAGTCAATATTTTTCTATGAAAATTTTGTCCAACCAAAAGCTGCAAAACAGAAGACGATAGACACAAACAAATGACAACCACGTTTTCGAACGTTCAAAACACAGTCAAAACGCAAAACAATAATAGTCCTCCAACTCACAATGCTAAGATTTTACGCTCAATAAAGCAAGTCAAAAATTCCGTACTTCCAACCGAGCCGCATATAAAACTTACGGGACAGGAAAACTTGACAATAAATCAGGAAAAGGTCGAATATGGCCCCACTTGGGGATCGGGGAAACGTACATTTTTTCTGTTTTTGATAGAAAATGGTAATTTGGGAGTTCTTTAAGGTTGTGTGATGACTGTGATGAGTAACAGTGGTTTATATTTTATATGATTTCATTTAAACCTCTACTGCTAAGTGATCTTAAGATTTTTCTAATTAATTCGTTGCGTTTTGCAATTTACTCATTGTGAATGTCTTTTTTTACGATTTTTTTTGACGTGTATGTAATTGTATAGGTTTCTTAGATTCCTTTTTAATCCTGTACTATTTTCTCCGTATAATTTTTATTTGTTTTTCTTTCGCAGTGTTATGTACGATACTTCACTGATCAGTTAAGTTTTGGTTTGTCTTACTGCTTACCATACTTAAAAGAATAATCATAAAGTAGTTCAAACACGATTTACTGTATATTTGGAGTTTTCTTGAAAGTAGGCAAATATTTTTGCACTCATATTCCTATTAGCTTTCCATTTTTCTTCTTACGTGTAGATTGAACGAGAATTTAGTAACACTTCAATTATTCGCTCCAAAAATGTGATGCCTAAGTCGAAAATGATTGCTTTTCACTCCATATAACGAGATTTTCTAAAAGAAATTGAAACCAGTAAAAGCTTCTTGATTTATAAAAGATCCAACCAAAAAGCATAGGAGCCTTGGCATACTATGAAAACCACATTTCAATTTTGAAGAATAAGTGTTCGCCCTAACCAATAACCGTTGGTAAGAGAGAGGTATCAAGCATTTGTCATACCGCGTGCAGGTGGTTTCATACGACGTACAATTTATAGCTGCTAGTTTAGGCACGACATTGTTTGAAGAGAGGTGATATTCGCAGCTGATATTACAGATGATGTATCTACTTCAATTATCTTTGCTGTTGGTTTCGTTTTGCCTCTTCATCCAGGTATACAGGTATAAGAGTACTATTAGATTTAAAAATTTTCTTTGCGTTAAAATCATCGTTTAGATATGATTTATTTATCATCTCGGACTAGCTGTCTTGAGATTCTCGTCAAATGTAAAAAAAAATGTAACAACACTCTAGTTGATCTATTAATACACCAATTTCCACTAAAAGTTGAACTTAACATTTGCGTCGTCCATGAAGATCTTAAAATACCAATAACTAAAACTTGATTGGTGTACATAATAATATTCTGTCCATCTATCTAACTAGAACCTGCAGTAATTTTGAAAAACATTCGCGATATGTTTTATTATTTATTGTATTGATGTTTTTCCCTTGGAAAATATTTTTCCAAGCTACCATTAAATGATATCTTTAATAAGTCCACATTTAAAATACGAGGCCTAGCCTAAGTCCACATTTAAAATACGAGGCCAAGCCATTTACCGTCAGCGCATTATCTATAATTTTAAATCAATTAAGTGCCCGGGTTTGTTTGATAAATACTTCGGGTTTAATGTGCATGTCTCGTTAAGTGCGCCAATAATGTTTTAATTAAAATACTTTGCATTTTAATTAAATTACTTAACTTGCTTAAGTTGCTGTAGTTACTAATTACTGAGTGAGTAGTGCTTATTTTAGAATGTAATATTCTCTTTTGGTTTTTAGCATGCTTTTACGTAACATCACGCTTGTAATCCTCGAAGGGTTGAGCAGAGTTATACCTAACAGTGTACCCACATTTCGCCAGTTATGTTTACAGTCCCATGTAATAGAGGTCGAGCCTATTGCCATGAATCGGGCAGAAGTCCAGACTCCGTGGCTGCTACTGAGAAACCCAACCAACAAACCAACCCAGCATGCCTGAGAGATATTTCTCTCATAACATTCCTCACACTATCCATCGTTTCCTTGATCTTCCTCTCTCTCTCATTCATCAACAATTACTCACTAACTAATCTATTCATCCAACGTACCTATAATAGCAATATTTTAGATGCGGTTGCGCATGAAGTTTTTCCATTCAGACACTGTTTGATATCAGTAAGCCACGCCAAAGCTTATTCAAGCCCACTACTTAATAACTTGTGATATTTCGAGAATATTCCACATTAAAATATAAAACTAGTTGGGCGGCTTACTTTGCGGTTTTATTAAACTTTTTATATTTTCGCGACTGCAACGTTTTGAGCTTTTCAGCCGCGCTTACAGCTACGGATGGTGACAAATTATTAATGTATTGCAGTATTAGTTATTACGAGACTACTTATACCTTACAAAAGGTTTAAAAATTCCGATTAAAGGCTTATTAGGGCACAGTTCAGATTCGGTATTGAAATTATGCACAGGCAGGTAAGTAATAAAACAAATAAACGAAAAATCTAAACAAAAAAAATAACACTGTGTCTCACAAAATACCTCACAAAAGTCCTCAAATAGGACTTGAAAAATACTTACATAGAACTGAGAGATAATAATTATACAATACGCACATGATTCCGAAAAATCAGAGGTGCGTGTCTTGGGTTCGAACTCGGGACCTATGACTTGACAGTCCAACGGTCAAACCCCTTGGCTATCACTGCTTATGAAGAAAAACAGGCAAGAACCTTCATTGTTAAATCAAAGTATTGATTCAATTTAAAACACCGATTAAAAGCCAACACATTCGACATTATATCAATGGAATAATCCGACACAATTCACACTGAATACGTCTCAAATTAATATTTCCGATCCCGGCTCAAAAGGTCACAGGCTCACAGCTAGCCAGAGTAAATACTATCCCAAACGTTATATAAAACGGAGAATATAAAGCCAATTAAATATTTATTTATCTACAACGTTTATACCTTCGGGGCGTAATGAATAAAAGGTAATATTTTATTCATCGGAACTCGGGTCAAGTTCGGCTCGCGTTTAGCCCAGACGATGTAATATATCAGACGGGACGTCCCGTATATATTATTATATGAGAGTAATTTGTCTGAGAACAATGAAAGATTTTTCGCTCGGAGCCAAGGGCAATGGAGGTAAATAGTTGTACGTCGGCTCTTGGACTACACTGGTGGTTGGTGCAAGTTTTATATATCACAGTTTATTGCTTAGTCAGTGGTAAGGAAAGTGTGATTATGTAACTTTCAAGCCATTTATCTATAGAACTAGCTGACTCGCGCAACTTCGTCTGCGTTACTTTTTTGTTTGATGCTCAGCTCCTATTGGTCGTAGCGTGATGATATATAGCCTACAGCCATCCTCGATAAATGGACTATCCAACATTAAAATATTTTTTCAATTCGAACCAGTAGTTCCTGAGTTTAGCGTGTTCAGCCAAACATACAAACAAACTTTTCAGTATAGATAAGATTTTTTATATGAAGAAGAAGAACAGGTTTTGTTTTGTGCATTTCTCTGCACCTTTGGCTGTTGAAAGTGTCGGAAATCATCGAGTCATGCCTGACTCGTCACTGTTCCGATTGGTTGCATACAAGAAGTCCCGATTCGTCATCAAATTATTTTTTACGTTCATCATTTTAAATTTTTGTGTCAAAAAGTACAGTTAGCGAGAAAAGCATTGCATGTCTTTTAAATAAATTTATTTACAACAACCTCAATTAAAAAAATATCTTACAAGCATATCTTATAATATCTTCCATTTATATAAAAAAGAAAAGCTTCTTGTTGGTAGGCGTCCGTGTAAAAAATGTATTATGCCTATGAAGTACTAGGGTGTCATAATTAAGTAGGAGCTTACCTCATAATCTAACATTAATTTTACATTAATTCAAGTACTACTCACGCCTATGAATACCAGGATGTCATAAATAAGAAGGAGTTAATCTCACGTACTCAGTCAGCTACTCGTATCATTACTAACCAAGCCTAAGCTGTAACAGGCTGTAATTTTTCCGTCAAATTGAATCTGCATGGCCATAATTTAAACAAATCAAAATTAAATGCATTCAAGTTCACTAGTAAGCGCATTATTTGAGATGGGCTAATAAGGTTTTTAGGGAAAGAATAAATCAAGAACTAATGGAATCTTCATTTTGAAATTGTAAAAAAAAAAACCTTCAAACATTCTTAAATTATAACGTTACGAATTTGCCATGAACAAGTGGGTCGGTAATACTGGACTACTACACCCAATACTGCCTGTTTCTTTTCTTTTTATAAGCAGTATCGTCGTTGGGGATGAAGATAATATGTTTTCCCGTCTACTTGTACGTAAACTTGCGTAAATATACCTGAAAATTATTATAAACAGGGGTTGTATTCTTTCGACTGTACTTGAAACAGTTGTGAATCGTGATCTTTGTTTTTTGATGACGAGTCGGACAGTGACGAATCGGGCATAACTCAAATCATCATTTCCGTTTTTGGATTATAATTTCTACTACGAGTATTATAAAATTAAAGATGGTGGATGTTCCGATTCGAAGAAATCTTAATAGAATTTGTTAAGTAGTAAATAGTCTGATGGCAAAGATAAAGATAAAGATATATTTAATGCATACAGGCAGCAAACACTTCAGATGATTTGACTACTAGTGAATTTCATCAATTAAACTGAACGCGATCAGCTTCTAAACCGACTTCAAAAGCTGTCAGTATCAATATTCCTTAGCAATCGCGTACAGTTTAACATATCTGAACGACACACATGTCAATCAGTACCCGCTCCGCTCACCGCTCCTCCCATCACTTAACCCACACCGCTAGTGAAGAGCTTACACGGTCATGCCTAGATAGTATCGAGGTATCGCTCCTAATCGTCCATTGTGAGCGGATAACGATCGCTCCTCCCGACGCGAAGCTGGCCCACGAAGTTGGGCCACAATGGACCATGCCTTTCCCACGTGAAGCCCCATCACTCATGTGTGCTTTCTAATGATTGTCGGGCTAAAATCGCTTTGTCTCATGATTTTGTTGTAATCGCTGTAATCAAAGTCGTCACGGTTGTGAATCTGGATGGGGTTTCTATTGTTTGTATTGTTATTAGTCTCATGATAGAATAATAAACTATATGCAATGTTTAATTAGATGCAATTCAAACTTTCAAGTTTTCTAATAGCGAAGGACATATCGTAGGGACCGTAGGCCGCACGTTAATGGTAACTTTAACCTTGAAGACCTTAGGACGGAGAATTTTCAATAGAAGAAGATGGCAGCGTATACTGGTTATGTTACTACTGTAGTGCGGCCTACCGTCCATGCCACCCAGTGTCAATTTTTTGGTAATTTATCAAGAATCTTCAGTCTGACGCTAAAGTTAAGATTACCAGTTATCAGAAAAAAAACTGAGAATTCAATTAAAAATTTTGAGAAACACACACATTACCACTTTTATCACAATGTAGGACCATGTTTACTTCTGCTTCCGCACTTACAACACATTACCTCCAAGAAGTGCTATATCCGAGACAGGATCCAAGATCTCGATGACATACGATTATAACCCTAGAGTGCACCAGCAACCAGACAGGTAAAGCCCCGTTCTCAGCTACAGGCGATGCGATTGCGACGCGTCTTGGGTCAAAAACAACGCGCACTAGTCACGTGGACTCGTAGCTTGCTCTAAACGTCTTTTTTATGCATTTTACAGAAAGATCAAATTTCTCGCGTGTAATACGTGGATAGGCCTTGTCCAGAAACGGCCACTAGTTCGCAGTACGATAATCGCGCGATGTTTGTGGATACGATGTATTGGCGCCGAGTACCTCGCCAACACGCGTATGAGTTCGTCCCTACTAAACAAGGTCTAAGGTCTTTTCTCTGCTGTCACTGTCGAATGCATACAACGCTTTAACGCGTAGTTCGTGGCCAGGCGGTAAAACAGTAAAAATGTGAAGGAAACCCAGTGTCGTAAAGAAGCTCGCGTTTTACTCATAAATTTGAAACGTGTGCCAGTGTCCGGTGAAAGGCATTTGTCATGGAACGCGGTGTGCTGCTGATACATGTGCCAAACATTTCAGCACTGAGAATAGAAAATTCTCTGCCACTTACATTTAACATAGGTGATCCTTGTTTTAGCTGCAAGTTTGTGGATCACATCATGTTTTAGGTGTTCCCAGCCAATCCCACTTCTGATTTATCAATCCCATTTCTGAGAAGGACAATCATACCTACATGTTTTTTTAGAATCGTAGTAGTATTAATTGCAGACTATTTAATCCCGAGGTTTTTCTTGCCTGCGTGTTTTTTTTTAACAAAGTCTAAGAAGAATGATTACACCTTATCAGCATGCTAAATGTGCATTGGACAACAAAGAAAAGTCGAAACTACGTCTTTTCTTTGCGATTTGCTTGAGTCCTATGAATTTCTGGGAGCGCAATGCTAATAAGTGGATACAGCATTCGTACCATGGTCGGTTTTAAAGAAACTAGTAATTCGGACCTCTTCATTAATATAAAATCTAACTTCGATTAAAATAATATAATGTTATGTTACAATTAAGCTAAGCTATCTAATATTCTATTTAAATTATGCAAAAAGCATCAAGCAGCTGTTGATTATGACAAAGAAAAATATAACCGAACAAACAAACACTAAAAATGTTTTTAGTGTTGATGATAGTGACCATGTCAGTTTATAAAAATAACTGACTTAAAAAAAAAACACTAAAAGAAGTGGAAAATAACTTAATTTCCGGAAGTTAGTAAAGTTATTTTCCAGGTTTTTTTGTTTTTTTTTTTTGAAAGTCGGTTATAAAAAACACAAAAAAGTGGAAAATAACTTAACTTTCAGATGTCGGTGACTATTGTTTGTTTCATTGACTTTTTTGCCACCGACTAAAGTTATTTTCCACTTTTTTTGGAAGTCGGTTATTTTTTAAACGTTTTTATTTTACCCTTTTTAGTTATCGTATCACACACAAACCCTGGTCAAGTATCAATTTCGCAATTTCTTTTACTTGGATGACATATTTTTTCCAGCTTTTTGATTTAAAAACCAAACTACTGAACCTATGTTGATAAAATTTCAATAGGACCAAACGGGAAGTATTTCCGAGATTTTTTCAAATCGTTTCATAAATAACGAAGATACGAGGTAACAAACACAAAAAAAAATACAACCGAATTGAGAACCTCCTCCTTTTTTTTGAAGTCGGTTAAAAAAAAATATGTATATACATCATCAACGGTCAGTAATCAATCGTCCCACTTCATCTAATGTGAAAACACACTTAATTAAGGAAAATAACAAAATCTCCAATGCCGGCAAAAACACACTTACTAGCAATAATAAGCTAATTTGTAAAGATAAACAAAAAGAAACTAACCTAGGCCGAGGCAAGACCGCTCAGACTAAGTAAATGTTCGGTAATTACAGATTAGCCCAAATTAACCTTAGACCTCTACACTGTTGGGATTAAGATATTGGGAGTACTGTATTGTCTTGATTCATTAGTGTAATTGGTTTTCTTATTTCGTAGGAAATCTTTATAAGTTTACTTGAGTACAATGTATTGCTATTTTTTTTTAATTGTAGGTATGCGATCAATGTACAACTGATCTTATACAAAGAAACAACTGTGCTGAATAGCTAATTTAGGAAATGAAAGTCTACCTCAAATACCTTTGCAACACTTATTTCACGTGCTTTTGGCCTACCTCAGTTCATTTTTACCATTTCTTTATCGGATCGTCTACTATTTGAGCTGTGTAACTTAGATACTCTATACAGACGAATCAGCTTGTTAATAATTTTATTATCTCGATATTCCATTAGCAAATATTTACTTTCAACACAATAGCCAGCCTTATTAGCATTTCACTTTGAATAAAGTCTAACCAATACCGAACGATAAAACCCATTGTGTTAGGTACCTACACATGCAACAAATTCTCACTCTCTCACAAAATTAGAAAAGAAAATATAACAAAACACAATCACCCACGTAGAACCAACTACATTATTAGCATCGACGAACACAATAGCGAGATTGAAACTCAAATTAAATTACTATATAAATTATTAAGCACTTCACATAAGGCTTGTTTCAGCGTTTGAATTATGTAGCGGTTCACTGTTTATGTAAAGGTCGGTTTAGACTGAACGAGTGAATGCACATTCTATCCACACTGTTCCAAATTATTTTTGTGTTACCAGCGACAGCACAAAGCAGAGGTTTGGAAGAAGAAGGGGGAGGCCTTTGCCCAGCACTAGGCCTCGATATAAGCTAGAAAAAGGACCAGGATAACAATCCTTCGTTAACTAACCAAGGAGATTTAAAATACTATAGAGACGGATATCAGAAGAAACCACAAAGAAAAATTCTGACGTCTTCGTGTTGCCATTTCTGTAGCAAAAGTTGATTATCGGAAGTAGATTAAGGAAAGAAAGAAAATAGGTTTATTGGGCACACGCCACAAGTGCACACAACATTAAACAAAAAATAATAAGAAAAGACTTCAATATAAACATAAAAAAGTAAAGATAATTATTGTGTGTCTCACGGCTGCGCCAAACGAAAAAAAAAAAACAAAACACAAAAGCAAAGCATTACTATTTAGTTCGCTTTGTTCCGTCTATCTTGTTTAACTTAACTAGCTGGCCCGCGCACCTTCTTTACGTCTGCTTGACATTTTTGATGGATGACACTCCTATTGGCCGCAGCGTGATGTTATAATTATAGTCTTCCTCGATAAATGGGGTATCCAAAACTAAAAGATTTTTTCATTTCGAACCAGTAGTTCCTGAGATTAGCGCGTTCAACCAAACAAACAAACTCTTCAGCTTTAAAATATTAAGTATAGATTAGTATTGATGTTGATGGTATATCCTTACTAAAAAGTCAAAAATATCACGAATATAATGTTGTATGTTCTTTTTCTTATACGTTCATCTGGTATAAACCCGCCTTTATCTTTTACGTTGCAGTAACATGAAGCTGAATATTGCACCTGTTACTTCGCGAGTATATTTTTATCGGTATTACAACTCCTCAAGGCTTTCGTGTCCTGATTAGCTTTAGGCTGTGTTGTTCAACGGTGTACGGAGAATTTTCTGGAAAGATATTTTATTAAAAGCGTAGCTGAAGGAACAAAACGTTTTATGGAAATCGCTTGCTATATGTAAAGAGTAATCTATCTGTACCTTAGAAGATGAACGTTATCTATACTAATAATAATATGATTTTATTTTCTCCCACCTATACTGATATTGTATATACTTAAATAACATCACGACTGTTATCCCTCCGAAAGGTTAGGCAGAATTGTACCTGATAGTACACCCACGTTTCGCCAGTTATGTTTTTAAGAGGCCATGCAAACCTATTACCCTGAACCGGGCACAAATCCTGACTCCGTGACTGCCACTGAGAAATTGCCGAGAAAACCCAATAACACTTTGTTCGACTTGGGAATCGAATCCAGGACCTCATGTTTAGCAGTCGCGCTTGCAACCACTAGACCAACGAGACAGGCTAATATAATAAATTGTGGAAAAACTTTTTTGCAAAAAAAAACCGACTTCCAAAAAAAAAACACGAAAAAAGTGGAAAATAACTTTACTTTCGGAAGTCGGTGGCAAAAAAAGTCAATGAAACAAACAATAGTCACCGACTTCCGAAAGTAAAGTTATTTTCCACTTTTTTCGTGTTTTTTTTTTGGAAGTCGGTTTTTTTTTTGCAAAAAAGTTTTCTAGTATCAATTTCGCAATTTCTTTTACTTGGATGAATTTTTTTCCAGCTATTTTGATTTCAAAACCAAACTGCTGAACCAATTTTGATGAAATTTCTATGGGACCAATCGGGAAGTAGATCCATTCAGATAAAAGAAGAATTTTTCAAATCGGTTCATAAATGACGGAGATATGAGGTAACAAACACAAAAAAAAAGCATACAACCGAAGTCGGTTAAAAAGTGATGAAAATACAAAATAAACGCTAACAAAAACGCGAGCAACAGCTAATAACTTATTACTCGAGTATTGTTAGTTCAATTTAATTAATCATACTCGCCCCATGTCACATGGAGCCTAATAACCACCCTAACTAAGAATACTTTGAAAATTAATGTGGTTGTGCTAAACATTTCTGCCATCCCCTTGCGAAATACAAGCGTGATGTATGAACTTATTTGAATGACAATGTAACAGATATGTATTACTTATTTACCTAGCTGTTGAAAATATGATGCAGCGGTTCTTCCAAGTTTTCCAGAAAATTCTAGAAGCCAGGTAAATTATGACGCCTGTGGGGTACCTAACTCTGAAATATACAACAGCCTTTATACTAGTGCAATTTTAAAAGTTCTCATACATATTTTACACCACTACGTGCTAGACTCGAATATACTTCGCCATTATAACTGGCGATGGTAGAAAAACAGATGATATTTAAATTCTTGATGCACGGCTTCACGATACTATTTTTGTATCAGAAAATGAACCACGTTTAACAATCGAAATGCCGCGTTAAAGTGTTGAAAATCAAAATGTTTTAAAATGTGCAAATAATAATTTCATGCATATGTTTTCGATGGTTCAAGAAGACAGTCTTCTGTAAAGCAGTTTCGTCACCATCCGCCTATTGGGTGTCCACAGACGACATAATACTCTCCAATAGCAAGACATGGAGCTCATCATTGGTTAAAAATTGTTCCGAGCTTTACCAAAAATCTTTCACTATAATACAATAAAAACCAAAATCCATTTCTAAACAAACGTCACAACTAAAATCCAATTGAGTCCAATTCATTTCCCCGCTAATTTACCCCAGTAGTGCATTCCAATTACGAAGCAAGTCCTCATTTGCGAGGCCTCGCGAGGTTGAGGCCGCTTCTCCATCCCGGCAGAGCTAATCTCCGTGTCACCGCGGGGCACGCTCCAGTCTGTTTAGGTATTAATACTGCTTCTGAATGAAACACTTGAATTTCCCGAGGACTTGGATTAAAATTGCCTAGAATTTTTCTGGAGTTTCTGGCTTTTGCAATTTGTACTGCAGCGCTGGTTGCCTGAATTTTAGATGGTAGTGTTGATTTTGTTGCTATTGTAAATGGAATAGTTTATAAGCTTTGTCTAGAATCTAAATAGTAGAATTTAATCCAACATTATATTATATTATTATTGTTGTATTTGAAGAAAACAGAATTGTTGGGTCCAGGAATTATTAAAATTTAAGTACCTTATAACGATAACAGAACACGCAATTTGAGTTCTAAAAACAATCATCTATTATACAATAAATTGAGTTTTATCTTTCAATTAGAAATACTTATTAATCGCGCGCCTTCAGAATTGTCAGTCTAATTTAATTCCTAAGACGTCCCAAACGATTTATTAAAATGAATGTTCTCATCCTCAATCTAGTTACTCCAAATAGTTCAGAGACTCATCAACGAAATTATTCCACACTCAAGCCTCCTCATTCATCCTCAATCAAATCAGCATCCTCCCTTCGCTCATTACTCCGACATCACATCGCGGATCCAACTTATACGAGAACATCCCAGTTTTACTGAGCAGGAGTATTTGCGTGAGTATACTCAACTGAGTATATTTGAGTATTTGACTAAATTACGAGCTTTGCCGTCTCGAAGGCTAACTGCGACTAAAGATCTGGAGAGCTCCACTATTTATGAGATGCCTCCTAGATAGTTTATCCTTGCACTACGTAAACACGCCAGCTTAATTCGGAATACGGTTTTCAGGGACATTCTCGCGGGTCTCGGATTTTCGTTTTATATGGTTCTGCGGTTGCATGTGTAATGAAGTGAGATGAAAAGAAATAGGGTGCTTGCATGTTGAGTTTATTAATATGTGGAAGTTTAATGTTTTTTTTGTTTTTGTTTTAGGTAAGCGAGTGTGAAATAAGATGGGGTTTGCGAAGCAATTGATCTACCTTGGAAAAATATGAATCGTAGGAAACTCGTAATCAGCAGATATAATGTAACTGGATTGTCAAAGATAACGATGATGTAGGTAAGTGAGTTAAAAAAACTATAACTTTACTTTTAAGAGTTAAAACATACATATTAGGAACATACCTAAGGCATTAGACATATTGTGATAATCATTATTAAGTTCGAAAAGTAGCTATGAAAAAAATACATTTTGGCTCCAAAATCCATCCATGATTGTATCTTATGTTCACTAGCTGACGTTTATGTACCAACTGATATTATGTACTTACCTTTATAAAATGAGTCCATTTCACAACAATGTCCTGGTACAGGACAAAGAGATTAGATTTTGGCTTTTTCGAAATGGAACCTTTTTGTTCTCAGGAAACAAGGAAATACAAACAGAGTGTCCTTACTTTTTATACCTTAAATATTTAATGGTCTGCAAATGGCAACGAAGTAATTTAGAAAAAGAATACTTACTTTCTTTCTTTTCTTAACAAAAATACATAATGCAAAGAACTGTTTCTGCCCTAAGTTCCTGTGATGTCTAAGAAATTATCGAACGTAATATTCGTGTAAAAACGAAAATTTTGTGTTTATTAATAAGATGACAAGAATTTTAATATTCCACAATACCTTGCCAGAGTTTCTATAAACTTATAACTATTTAGATTTACAAAAATCTTTAGCAGAATATTAATATATTCCTTTTGTTGTAGTTTGCAACTATGTCATCAATCCATCATGACTACGAAACTACTTTAAATTATTTTCACTAATGATTTATTTTAAGGTCCAATTTCCAAAAGCAGGAGTTTGATCCTCAACCCTGACTTACACTTAGTACTCGAGTGTTTAAGAGGAAAATGTATTTAAGTATTTTTCTTTATCTGTCTTACAAAGGCTTAGAGCTATGTAACATACAGAACCCTAGACTAAGAAATAAGGATATCCACTATCGTAGTTTCCACTGCATTTCTCACAAATGTTGCTTAATTTACGAAATATGTAGTGCGAATTCCCCGTTAAGAATTCTACGATCTGTCGTATACATTCTTGTAGTTTCAGTGAAAAATTCTAGTATAGGTAGTTGTTGTGTAATGTTTAACTAGAGGGGAGTGACACTGCAGTGCCGATTCTTTAAATAAATTAAAGCGCGATTCTTTATTTTTTTAATCCATTAAAGTACATATTACATTGTAGTCTTTGTCTTTGTCTTATGACAAAAAATCCAAAACGTGTCTTATTAAGTATAATAAGACTCGTTTTGGATTTTTTGTCAAAAACATCCCAACCAGTAGGTTGGGATGTTTTTGTACGTAAGATTCAGGGTGGAATAGACATTGACGCACAAACGATCGCTACGTATTCAGTAGGTATTGGTACCATATCGAACTAAACAGAATTTTTTCATCGGTCATTTAAAAAAAAAAACTCCATACATTTTGACCGTGGAGGTATTGCACTTTTGTAGGAAACAGCTGTTTTTTAACCGACTTCAAAAAAAAGAGGAGGTTCTCAATTCGGTTGTGTTTTTTTTTGTGTTTGTTACCTCATATCTACGTCATTTATGAACCGATTTGAAAAATTCTTCTTTTATCTGAATGGATCTACTTCCCGATTGGTCCCATAGAAATTTCATCGAAATCGGTTCGGCAGTTTGGTTTTGAAATCAAAATAGCTGGAAAAAATATGTCATCCAAGCAAAAGAAATTGCGAAATTGATACTTGACAAGGATTTGTGTGTGATGCGATAACTAAAAAGGTTAAAATAAAAACTTTTTTGCAAAAAAAAAACCGACTTCCACAAAAAACCCTAAAAAAGTGGAAAATAACTTTACTTTCGGAAGTCGGTGGCAAAAAAGTCAATGAAACAAACAATAATCACCGACTTCCGAAAGTAAAGTTATTTTCCACTTTTTTAGGGTTTTTTGTGGAAGTCGGTTTTTTTTTGCAAAAAAAGTTTTTATTTTTAATTGCCATTGAATAATAATTGGTTTTGAAATGATGTAATGAACAAGTGGGAACCGTTTGGGCGTCCCTTCCACCCCGTATATGTTCCACTATCACACTTTAGCGGCAGAACAGATTTAGGTGAAATTTGGTGCAAGGGTAAACTGAAACCTGTATTAAAATGTAGGGTAAAGGTATTTTACTAAAAATACTTAAATTAAATTTAATAAAATAAATAAATAATATTAAATAACTAGTTGACGCTTCCAGTGACCCAAGGGCTGGCTTTTACCTTGGCCAGAGGCCAAGTGTTGCCATACCACGTGGCAACGCCGCGCGCCGCCAGTCTCTTGGGCACATTACCGGCTGACATCGTTGAGGAGGAGTTTTTTGATGCTCTTTTATAGTTTGTAGTTAGTTAATTTTAGTCATTTTAATTATTATAATGTATATGGTTAATGTAAATAAAGTTCTTATTTAAGTATTTTTACAAAACTTCCTAAGATGCGAGTGAAACCGATGGCAAAAGCTGGTCTTTAAATAAATTAAATCCTTTTCTTTGGTTTTTTTTTTTTAATCAAGTCCAATATTGCACGGTCTGTGACTGTCTTGCAAATAATCCAGCACGTTGCAAGGGTCACATGTGGACAATAATTGGCTCTGCATATTGGACAGTCTGTTTTCGTGTTAATTAGTTTGTCTACCTCGCTGTCTGTGTGACGTCTGTTTTCGTTGTAGGTGTGAATTTGTTACAATACCTTAAAATCCTCGTCACTGTCCTCCTGAGCGTCGAGCACAACACACACGACGGAAACACACCAATTTTCACGATATTTCTAATTTTACGGAGGCGGAAGGCGCGTGCGGGAGAAGGATGGGGCAAGGAAGCAAATGAACCAATTAAGATATCTTTCAAACTATTCAACCAATACGAAACGAAATAAAATTGAATGAGTTACCGCGCAACCAGAATGAAATTCTGAATTCAGGAGGAATAGAAAATCTTTTTGCTTGACTAATTTCCGAATGGTTTAGAACTTTGAAAGATTTGTGCTAAACACCTGAATTCTGCAAAATGCTACCTTCAAAAATTTACTTCACTACAATAATCATTACCTCGAAATCCTTTTCACAGTTTTCACCTCAATTTCGGGAACGTGCCTGTAAAGATTAACAAAATGTCTTTTCCAACCGAAGACTGGAGTTGTTCAAGTTTCAACCGAGTTTCAACTTTTACTACCGAAGAGTTATCTGAAACGGTCGACCCCATTTTGATTTTCGCATAAACGATCACTTTTATACAAGTTTTGTTGGACTGGACATTGGAATTTTGCCTTTTACGAAATGGAGAAGTCAAATAATGTCTACATTACGGGTATTCCTATTAACTACCTGTATTATATCATTCTAAGCAGTAAACAATAACTTTAACCTTTTTTAAATCATGATTAAATCTTCCGTTACGTTACAGGTAACGTACGTTAACAGGTTAAGCATATGCTTTTTATTGAACACAGTATTGGATCGGTGATCTAGAAAAGAATACGCGCTTTGGACGTGGAGTTGCGGACACCGTTATACAATACAAATTAGCAGCAGCCAGCTACTGTAAACGGAACCAAGAGACATGTAATAAGCACTGGCTTTCCATCGACTTGGAACCTTGAATCCTTATACCTTGAAATAAATTTTGCCTTCCTACCTATATGGTTTTTCGACACAGGTTTTGATTAGACTTTTCTTGCTTTTGACAAATTGCCACTCAGTGTCTGGCTTAAACATATTTTGCTTCACACAATTGTGAAACTATCAGGAATCGTCCTAAGTTTCACTTTTACTACTAGGTCAACATGAAATAAAACAGCTTGTACCCTTTAAACTCTGACCTGCAGGTAGAACCCGTGTAATCACTAATATGACCCGTAACGTCTTTAGCACCAAACAGGCAGTAAAGCACAAACGAACATCATAGTTACCCAAAGCCATAGAGTTTGTTACAGTCATTGTACTCCTCAAATTTTACCATGACCTACTCATTAGGACATAAGACATGCTTTGTCCATAGACATATGTACATTCTATTCCATTAGCATGTTCGTATGGGATATTTGTTGACCTGCAATCAGGCGAAGCTGCATTCTAGAAGCTAGTAATTCTCCTCCTCCCAAACGGCTTAACCGATTTTGTTTTTTTTTTGTTCTTACGGATTCACCTAGTTAGACCCTGTTAGTGACGATATTGTCTGTCTGGCTCTATACATCTGTCGGGTCGGTTAGTTACCCTATAAACTTCGACCCGCACCGTATAATCATTAATTTGACCCACAACATCTTTGGCACCGAACGGGCGGTAAAGCACAAACGAACATCATAGTTACCCGTAATCATGGAGTTTGTTACAGTCGTTCTGTTAGTCGTTTTACTGCTCAAACGTAGCCTGTAACGCGGGACGTTAACTGTGTACGTAAAACAGAATGAATCAACGGTTGATGGTGTTTAGTGTTGCCGACTATGTTAAAAATTGCGGTGTTTGAATCACGATGTTTACCTCAAAACCCTGTAAAGAATATTTTTGACAAATATTAATATTAGGGTTTTATTTTATATCGTCTTTTGGTCGACAATATCGTCAAAATCGCGGGAAACACCAGGGGCGCACAGAATCGGGAAGTGTGGCAGAAGAAAGGGGAGGTCTATAACCAGTAGTGGGTGATTCCGGGATGATATGATGATGATGAAGATGAATGAGATCATAAGAACAGTATACGCAAGAATCACGTTATGCCAGATTATCTATAATGTTAGACACATTATACATACAGCATAACATCACGCCTGTAAACCTCGAAGGTTTAGGTAGAGGTTTACCTATAGTTCATTAACATTTCGCCAGATCTGTTTACGTCTCATATCATGTGATATTTTGTAGTGCTCTTTTATCCTAAACATAATGAATCACACACACACACACAGACACACAATGCACAGCGGTAGAAAGTCAAAAATAGTTATGACGCGATGGATCCAAAAATAATGATTAATTATGGATATCTTAATGTTTTTTTATTTTATTTTTTTGTTAGCCTCTCATGTGTCCCACTGCTGGGCAAAGGCCTCCCCTTTCTCCTTCCAAACCTCTCTGTCTTGTGCGATATCACCACCTTCGCCGCGTTCTACCTCGACAATGTTTTATAAATTAAAAAAAAACAACGAAGGCATATCA
Organism: Standfussiana lucernea; assembly: GCA_964057025.1. Taxonomy (NCBI): domain Eukaryota; kingdom Metazoa; phylum Arthropoda; class Insecta; order Lepidoptera; family Noctuidae; genus Standfussiana; species Standfussiana lucernea. Next base: position 14,710,943 of record OZ059794.1, read on the forward strand.
CCATTTTCAATCAGCTGATTACCATTAAAAAACATTTCACATCAGCGATACGATTTACTGTACAAAAAAATGTCGTGATCGTATCGTCAGCTATAAAGCACACAATACGCCTTCCGACAATCAAGTAACGTAACGACTGCGTAATAACTGTATAAAATACGTTACGTTATCGCTAAAAGACTAATTACATTCTTCACTATATTAACGACAGTTGAGAGTTTATTGTCTAAGCATCTGACTCGGCGCTTAATCTAAGATTAAGTTAGGTAGATTAAGGAATGGGTCGTGTGAAGTTTTTATGGTAGTAAGGTGCTATGTTTTCTGATTTTCTGTGTTTTCCTATTTTTTCATTTACTGTTACTGTCAGCCTGCATCATCCCACTGTTGGGCAAAGGCCTCTCCCCAAGACTTCCAAATCCTTCGATCCAGGGCTAAGGTGGACCACTGGTCATTGGTTCTGTCCAGCTCGGCCCGCTATCTCCTGCGAGGTCTACCGCGTCGCCTTCTGGCTGTGTCAGGGCTCCACATCGTGCTTATTTTGGCCCACAGCTCTTCGGGCATACGGCAGACATGGACAGACCACTCCCAGTTCAGCTTAGCGGCTTTTTGAGTAACGTCAGTAATTTGTTTTTCATTATTTATCAATAAACTTTTTGCATAATGATTTAGTACAGTTGGCGCAGTGGCCGAGCGATTGGCTGCTGCGCTGCGTGTCGCGGGTTCGGATCCCGCATTTAACAAATATTTGAATGGCCTACAGGTAGTTGTTCCGGGTCTGGGTGTGAGTTTAAATGTTTATAAACGCACCCACGATACAAGAAGATAAAATTTCTAGTGTGGGGCAAAGTTTAAAAAAAAAGGAAAAGAAAAGAAAGTGACTCGTATAAATTAATCTACAATAAGTGTTTGTAATAACAATGCTTGTACCTACTTTTTGTAGTGCTGCTACAAATTAAAGATTTTTTCATATAAACCAAGTCCCCGTGGTTGATTTCCGCAAAATCCGCAAAATCATATGCCGCACTTTCGTTTTAAACTACTGACAAAAACAAAAATAAATAAATAAATAAATAAATAAATAAATAAATAAATAAATAAATAAATAAATAAATAAATAAATAAATAAATAAATAAATAAATAAATAAATAAATAAATAAATAAATAAATAAATAAATAAAATCTTTATTTCCAGTTTACAATTCCAATGTCCATAATTATTTGCTACAGCAATATATTATTTAAGTCACGTTGAGAATTGTACTTAACTCAGACTTATACACCTCTGACACCCAAGCTAAGATTGAACTTGTGTTATGAGTGTCAGGGCTCTCTTAATTCACTAGGAGAGTAAATACATAACATTCGGTGTTTGGTACGCGTCAAACAGAAAACAAAGACATAATAAAAAAATAAAAAAATAAATTATACAGCTAAAGCATTATTACTTAAAAAGCAAGCAAAAAACTAAAAAGAATTATACTTAAAAATAATTTAATTTAATTATATAGTAAAAATAATTACAATTACTTAAAAACTTAAAAGGCAACCATTTGTGTATTGTGATTATGTTTTGTGTAGGAATGTGTGTGTGTGTTTGTGTGTGTGTGTTTTTGAGGATATGTGGGATGGAGGCAAGTTTGGGGGAAAGGGGGAGGATAATAAGGTCATGTCTTGAGAATTCTTTCGACCTCTTCATAACAAAGAGTGCTGATCCATTTAATGACTAGAGCCTTGTTGTCAAATTTATTTAATTTATAAATGTTGCAATGTTTGTTGACAAAGTTGTATATACGACCACCAAGTACCTTATAATGACGTTGTGCAAGCGTGGTTCTATGTCTTACGGGGGGACAAACGTCAGCAGTCCTTCGCATTGCCGGACGATCAGGGTCCAACCGCAGGCCGGTATGTTTACGCAACGTACAGTTCAACACAAAGAGCTGTCTCACGGTCAGGACGTTACATTCCTTGTACAGTTGTGCGGTACTATGCCGATAGTGTTTAAAAGTCATGACCTTGAGGACAGCCCTCTGAGCCCTTTCTAGTTGTATCATGGTTGTTTTCGGAGTACCACCCCAGACTGTAATGCCAAAAGTCAATATTGACTGGCAAAGAGAGAAGTAAACCATACGTAAAGTATCTGCATCAGCACTGTACCGCAGGCTTTTAAACACGGTAATTAGTTTTCTAACTCTGCCAGACAACACCCTAACCTGGGCATTCCACGAAACGAGATTGTCTATAAGTATACCCAAGTATCTTACACTGGTGGCTCTTGTCAGGGGAAGACAAGCACTATTATCACTAGGGATTCAGTATTTAGGAAAGCCTTACGAACATACAAAACTTATAAAAAAATATCTAAATGCAACAAAACACGTCTATTCATAACCCTATTTATTCAAAAGCATAGAAACAAAAATATGACGTGAAACTAGAAGTTCGGATCAAACGATTATGTAAATGTGAGGAAGTTGCTCTCACAAGCGTAAAGTCTTTCACGGGTACCTCGGACCGTATGTGCAATGGTACAGTCAAGAGCAACAATATCTGTACACCAACTAAATTCAAATGCAAATTTCACGTCATTTTTTGTTGGTTTCACGGTTCATTATTGGAATGTGATACAATTCACAAAACTTAATTATATGAGTTAAGATTAACTTATTATATCTTTGTGAAGTAAATCAAAAAAAGAGTGTCTCGAGCATGTACTCTAAATTATCATTTCAACCCATACTTGAGTGCAGTGGTGGTGGCAGAGTGTTAACGACACCGATTTACGGGTTCGAGTCCGCGTTGGTTCGAACCCAAATAGGCATTGCGGTGGCATTTATGTGGTGATGAATATTACTTGGTAACTTATGTTTCTTCATTACCAGTGCACCCGAAACGGTAAAAGAAGGAATCGTTAAGAAACTATGATAAATTAAAAAAGTCAAAAATCGCAAAATACTTTTCTCGTGCATTTCGTAGAACACATTCAATTGTAGGTCCTCAGAATGAATTTCTAACTTTTTTGTACGCTAACCTGGGTTGGTCCTATAGAAGTTATTGATTAGTATTCGAAAGAGGATCGATTGACATAAAAAAAATATGTGTAAATTTTTCATACAAAATGTATGGGTAAAGTTTTTTTGCAATTTCTGCTTTTTTAGTTCTCCAACCTTGGTTGGTGATTTACAAGTTTTTGATCAGTATTAGAAACAGGATTGATTAGCAAAAAAAAAATGTAAAAAATGGCATTTTTTTTGCTGACTGTAATTTTCTTTAAAAATCTGTGAAAGGGGATCATAATTTCACGAAAAATTATTAAATTATCCTAAGACCATTTTCGTGTAGCGTTACAACGGTTAAGGTAGTTTCCACCCTGTATATGTTTATAATTCGAGGATAATTTAAATTCCTGTCGCATCAGAAATCAAAATATTTTATTTCATATAGGCTTTCATGGGCATTTATAAAACTTCGAAAGTGGAAAAATCATAAATGTAGATAAGATACGCTGTTTTGCGATACATATATAGTTTTGTCCTTGGCTGTACCTCGGACCGTATGTGGAACGTTACCAGTTAAAATATTACAGTTACCTGAATACGGGTAGTCGGACTTATTCGTAGTCGGAGAATTAGTCAAATAGAACGGATGAACTTTGGCTGTGTGGAGACCCGTACTAATGGAGAAATGTGCTGGTTATTTGTAGGTTGTGACATTTGCTCGAGGAAGGAAGTTCGGGTGTTATGTGACGATGTTATTACGATAATATATAAATACGATGGTAAACACCTGCAAAAACACTTGACATTTGGGAAGATAAAAATATTTTTTGTTGCATCACAATTTTTCTAAGGGATAACGACAAAGATAGAGTTATCTTTCTTTGTGCATGGCAATATCAACAAACTAGTTTCTTCTGACAAAAAGGTGTTGTGTATTTTATTACTGATCCTTACAACCTATTAATTTACTAGAAACCCCACTTACAGCAAAATTTTGGCTGAAAAGATGAAATATAATAAATGTCTGGAGTTACACGGAAATATATACCAAAATTAATAGGAACGGTGAATATATGGGAAGTCGTTCTATTTCGATTCCAGAGCTCCTCACGTTCCCAATTCGATCGAGTAACCAAACATTCGAAACCTTGGTTCATAGTAGAGGAGCTCATTCGTATCAGTCAAACATTGTCCGGCAGTTTGTCACGGAGTTAGTAGTTCATACCGGGATGAGTCTAGTTGAGTGAATTAATCTTAGTTTATGTTGCCAACTTGACGGTTCGTGTATTAAACTGCGAGGCTGTTTTTATGACTTCAGGTACTGCTGTGAGAGGGAAAATTAGACCCTATTCTGGAAGTAACTGAAAATATTAGTCTGACCTACTAATTGTTTTAGTAAAGTTGTGTTGTTTTGGGGTCTAACACAGAAGTTTCTAGACAAACTGGAAATTATGCTCTTATTTTTTACTACAGAGAGTGGTTCAAGTTTTCGACCCTTTCGTTTATCTAGTTCCATATTGAAACACCTACAACGACATCTAAATTAATTTGTACAAAACGATTTTGAGAACATTATTTTGTATTTTACCTTTAGTAAGTGCCAGATAATCGTGGAATAACGCTCATTGACCCACATACATTTATTGACATACTTAATTCCGAAAACAATAATAATGACATAAAGCTGTCCTGAATCGACATCTATCGTGATCTTTTCCTTTTTTAGTAATGAAAAACGATTCATAATTTATTGTCCGCGTACCTACGCAGAGAAATTGAGGAAAGGGCAATGAACTTTATTACACGTTTATCTGGCGCTTACTATAACAACTTTGAAATAATTTTAGGAGGAGACTTCCAACTCAAGACCCTTGAGTTTATTATCAGTGTTTTTTTTTTCTTTCATCAATATTCATATTTTAGTAGTTATACCTATGGATGGACTGTGTGAAGGATGATATGGCTAGAAAGGAGGTGACTGCTGAGATGACGAGTGAAAGAGAAGTGTAGAAGAAGAAAAGATGTTGCGCCGACCCCAAATAAATTGGGATAAGGGCAGGTTAACGATGTAGTAATACCTAGTTATATCATCACCCCTAACGACTAGACAGCCAGACGCGTATAATTTCAAGAGCATTCAGAAAATTATACTCCTTTGCCTATTCACTCTAATGAAAGGCTTGAGATAGGCTTATTTATACGACAAAATATGGTGAAAAATATAACTCATATACATTCAGATATATTAACTATTCAAGTTTTCCTACGTTACTCCCCATCAAAAGTCCCACATCTTATTCAGGAACGCAAATTACACTCAAGCGAAGAGTCTGCTACGAATGGAGCACTTTTTCTATTATTTCATAATTAAATAAACTTCAAGGAGTCGCCTTGTTAACATTCAAAAGACATCCCTCATGTATTTTTTTTCTGTTTTAAAATGCGTAGTGTTGAAAAGGCGGTTGGAAAAGATGGCAGATTGCGGGTGAATGCTGTGAATAATAAGATTAGTTTTAGATCGTGGGTAAGTAATAAGAGCAGCTAGGATCGATTCAGGTTAAGCCGCGCTTGCCTAGGCTGGTCCGTGGATGGGTGCCCACCCATTACATACCGAGTTTCTTCCGTGCCTCGGAAAGCACGTTAAGCCGTTGGTCTCGGTTGTCATTTATAGATCTTTGACAGTGGTTACGGCCCAGTCTTACCAAGGAGTATTGTATTACCCAGTACTAACTGGGTTGTGGAGGTCAGATAGGCAGTCGCTCATATAAAATACAGGTATTCAGCTGAATCTGGTAAGACTGAAAGCCGACCCCAACACATTTGGGAAAAGGCTAGGCAGGTGATGAACATTGATAGAATGTCAATTTGTCTAGTAACACTTTTTTTTTATTTAGTGTATGGTATTTTAAACGGTCAAATAATCGAAGTTACACTATTACTTACGGGATATCTTCCGCGATTTATGTTTAAATTGAGCTCCCGATATTTCGACACTGTTGCATACGCCACGATCACGAGATGACAAAATATTGATGATGAAATATTGGGAGCTCAATATAAACATTAATCGCGGAAGATATCCCGTAAGTGATAGTGTAAGTTCAGTTATAAACCGTGAAAGCTTAAAACAGGAGGTCAAATAATCGGTCTCGAAAAGTTTTAATAGTGCAGCTGTCAGAAGCAGGTGAAACTGCAATCGTTTGTTCCGAGTTCTTGAAGTCAACATCGACCCGACTGAGATCAATTGATCAAACATTAAAGATTGCTTGTAGGTATTGCAGGAACAACATTATTTACTTCAGGGAGTCTGAAATGGCCACAGTAGCAGAACATAATATGATAATAATATGAATTACGTTACAATTAGTAAAATGAAAAAACTGTTAATTCAACATATTAACTGTGTCTGTGACCATTTTAAAGAATTTTAATGTGATTCATATTACTATCCTGTTACGTCCTGCCAAAGTGGCCATTTTAGGCACCCAGTTGTAATTAGATGATAAATTGCTTAACAAATTCAGCAATTTAGTTTGTCTACGGTAATAAAGTTGAAGACCATACCATAACACACTTGTATATCCAGACCAAAGAAATAACTGGCACATATCTTTTTGACGTACAATTTATGTCCCCAATATCTGTAACTAACAAACCCAGTTAGAAGGATCAGTGTCACATTAGTTAGTTAAATAATGGAGCTCAGTTTAGATAAACCGAGTTCTACGTACCTGGATGGTAACTAACTACACGCTTGGAAACTTATTGGCTAAGTAGATAATACTGCTTAGCTTGTACAGATTTTGGGTTAGTATAACCACAGAGCTTAAAAAGTTAGAAATGGTTTTAGGCTTTCAGGATCCGCAAAGGCTTAGTAAGGATATTTAGTGTGGAAAGTCGGCTAGGTGAATTGGTTTGGAAACAAAGTAAAGGGTAGGTCTGTTTTTAATTGGTTTAAAATGTTGGTATAGTTTCGCGGGGACTTGTAATTTCATGCATAGGAGGATAAGACGTAACTGATATAAAGACGTTATCACCACCCACATAAACTTACAATTGAAACACCATATATTTCCAAAACGTTGTTGATATTAGAGAAAATTTTAAAGGTCTATAGTGCCGAAAACGTTAGGTAGTTAGTCGTTCTATAAGGGTATGAAGAACTGGGTAGAAAAGGGAGGATTCCTCTACCAGACGAGTGTCGTGTCTGGTTTTTCTTTATCATCTTAAGTCGCCGATAATTTTAATAGCATGATTTAGAATTATGGTGTTAGTTCTTAATTTGTGTCATAGATGGCGCTGTAGTACTTTATAGTGCCGCTACATAACAGTTCCATGTAAAATAATAGTATTCAGCTGCACCCGGTAAGACTGGAAGTCGAGCCTGATATTATTATGTAATTAGAAAAAAACCTTTTTACGATGAAGATGTGCCGTAGAAATTAAGATAAGATTAACATACAAATTGAATTTCTGCATTTATCAGTTCCCTAAAGCTCCAGATAGAGAGGTAATTATCTTTTATGAAAAAGTGTATACCTACCTGACTGCCCAGTTGATCTAGAGGTCGCAAGCGCGACTGCTGAGCGGTCCTGGGTTCGATTCCCGGGTCGGGCAAAGTGTTATTGGGTTTTTCCATCACGAATTTCTCAGTAGCAGCCATGGAGTCTGGATTCGTGCCCGGTTGATGAAAATATGCCCGCCTTCTATTAGGTACATGCAACTTAAACATATGTGGCTTGATGATGTTATGTATACCTCAGTTAAACAAAAACCCTCTTCGTAGCATGGCAACTCATTTTCATAGAAGAAACTTTTCGCAAAATCGTAATCCGGAAGGAATCGAAAAAAAAGGAAAAAATTTAACTGATAAAATATTAAAATCAATTAGCTGTTGCCCGCGTTACTATTTAAATTTCCCACTTAATCCTGTTTGAAGGATTATTTTGTTTTCAGTGAGGTAAGGAAAGAACAATTTTATTATCTAACTAGACTTCCTTTGAGTGTGTTAAATAAATAATGATGGCGCCCGGGGCACGGTTCGGCGATGTACTATTACTATTTGTATATTACCAATGTTGCTTGGGTTAAATTTTGATCGAGAAACAATGGGAACTTTTGAATGATAATGATGAAATGTATAATCGAATGAGGAATTCGTCAGGATTCATGCATCTGAGGGCCTAGGCCAAATGACGTTCTTTCAGTGATAACTAAGATGGGAAAGTCCAAAATGTATTAGGTACACGTAAGCTCTGAAAAAGCTTCTGTAAATCCCATTGCAGGCAGGGTTCGAAATTATCAAGATCATTATTTTATTTGATAATTACCATGATATTATTAAATCGGAGAATTATCCATGATAATTCAAAATCTCAAACCGCTTTTTTTAACGTACTCAAATTCAGTCCAAACGGGGTTTTTATTTTTTGGCATTTTCGTAACATTACTCTGATCTAAATAGTAACAATCAAAACTTAACACACTAGTACTGACTAAAAAATCTGATTGTTGATTAAACACAATGTTTGTGACCGTTTTTTTTTAAGGCTACACTAAACAAAGGTGTTGTTTAGGCGGTAAATAGCGTTCGGATACACGTGAAGTGACATTAATAACGCCTTTTTGTTATTTTCAAGATGTTATTTTCATGACAAATATACATGATAATTTTCACTTCGAACCCTGGTTGAAGATCGTTGTAGAAATATGATTTGAAAGTGATTGCGACTTGTTTGTCTGTTCATAAAGATGAACTATTACTTCTGTAATCGAATCGCAAGCAAGTTATAGATACGTAAAATGAAAAAAAAAATTAGTAGAGTAAATATAGTAGTAGTATGGTGTATAGTTGAGTAAAATAAAATAAAAAATATTTGTAAAAGCAATTCGTGATTCAGATTTGAACCCGGTGAGTGGATATGTAATCCAGTTTATGAAAGTGTCCCACTTTTCCTGTCATCCTAAATCCAGGCTTATATTACGGTTCGTGTAAACGGTAATCTTCTCATAAGCGGAATCAACTAAGAAATAACACATATTTTGAGTAATTTTTACCTTTATTGTGCAAGTTGACGATTTATTTAATTTCATTTATTTATTTGATTTGTTTTATTGATTCGACTAAATTTATTTGGCGCGATCCCCTTTTTTTCATTATAGTACTAATCTATATGAACAAGGAGTAAATGAAGCCGTGCAAGTAGAATGGGTCAAGGGCAGGAAGATGAGGGTGACCATATGAACTCAAAGATACAAGTGGCGCAGTGACTAAGTTTAGCGTCTAGTTTCTGACTGATCGACTCATTAAAAATGCAAAAATTCTGTTTATGTTTAGTTTGAGTTTATAGGTACACACCCCTCTGCGTAACCCTTCGAAGAAATCAGGCGTGATATTGAGATGTGAATTTGGCTTACCATCTTACTTTTCAGTATCACCCGACAGTCTACCCCAAAACCCAGTTACCCACCTTCTTCATAAGAAAGGTATGTCAACTATGCGAGGACCGATGGTACCTCCCAGTTTATTTAGGCAGCTATCTACTCGCATTTCTTTGTCAGCCTCTTTACCTCACTGAATAAAATATTCGGGATATCTCCACTTCCGAACACCCTTGCTATGTTAAAGGGCCTTTGGTGGCAAGTTATTGATAAAGCGAACGTAAAAAGGTACGTTATCGGCTATTGGTTCACTTTATTAATGTAAAGATGTTGGAGTTTTTATTAATATTTTTTCCGAAGGTGTTTTTTATCGCTCTTTGCCTTTACGGTGTAACATCAGGAGAGTGTAAAATAGCCGGTTCTTTACATGACCTAAATTCATAGATCATAAAGTTTCGGACGAATTGCGGGCGCGGCTACGGACATCGGACTCTGACAGATATTAAATTGAAGTATCTGTCATAGTACGATCAAATGAAGCGAGATGGAGAGAGAGATAGATACCGTACCTTGACATAATATACTGAAATATCTGTCACAGTCCGCTGTCCACGGTCCGGTCTGCTCGGCTCGACCACACCTTTAGTGTTCGGTGTCCACAACCGGTCTACAATCTGTCCGTAGTTTGAGTGATCCTTGAAACCGATCTGGGTTTTAACAAAAGACGAATGGTCGCTCACTAGTCCAAGTGTCAGCAACTTAGATGGATGCACCATCTAAGTTGCTGACACTTTGACTAGTGACGGATGTACAGCCTTAATTTACACAAAAAGTGCTGAAAGTGCGGTGATTTATCTTTTTCTATCGTGATAACATTTGGCTAAGTTACAAAAGCAAATACGCTAAAAACGTCGTGATTAAGTCTAAGTTAGTCCTCAAGTAAAGCATTAAGAAAGACGTTTTCTTTTCATTTGGATCCCTAAAAGTAATGACCATTAGTGATTGAACAGGACTAGTACTTATTACGAATGAGATTCTTACGTCATATTGGCTATTTTTCTTGGGCTCGGCCGATCGCTTTCAGGCCCTCGCCTGCCAAAATATCGGTGTCGTTTACCTTTTTCTGGAGCAAACATTTTATCATCTTATTTCGTGGCCTTTTATGGCGTACAAGTGTTTGCCCTTCGTCAAGGTCCTGTAGTAGTCAAGGCCCTGGAGATATCTTCTTCGAATCATCGAATATTTTTGCTGTCCAACCGCTTGGAAAGTAATAAAACTAATGAGGTAGAACGAAGAATTGTTTGTTTATGAGCAAAAATCCTGCAAATTAAGGTCAGAATTCTGGGAATACAATACATGAAGGATTTACTTATCCTCGTGTGCTACTGTCGAGGCTGCCTTTCGAAACGGGTTAGGCAGAGATGTGCCTCAGTGAGTACATCCGCATTTTGCCAGTCAGGTGTTTTAGGAGGTGAGCCTATTGCCATCAACCGGGCACGAATCTACTTATATTCTTAGGCTCGGGGTTTCTACTGAGATATTCCAATGTACAAAAACAAAACGATGTTGCCCAACCTAGGTGTCAAACCCAGGACCTCATGCTCAGTAGAAGCGACAATACCAACAAGGCATCACGTGCCTTGAATAACAAATATTATATTACTAGCTTATGCCCGCGGCTTCTCCCGCGTGGAGTTCGGTATTTATCCCACGGGATCGTACTAACGGGATAAAATGTATCCTATGATAATCCAGGTTATAAACTATCTGTGTGCAAAATTTCATCAAAATCCGTTTAGTAGTTTTTGCGTGAAAGAGTAACAAACATCCATACATACAAACTGTCGCGTTTATAATAATATTAGTAAGGATATAGGTTTCACAAGGAAATAAGAAACTAACCTACATTATTTTTACCCAAATACAGATAAAAAATAAAATATCTACCCTTAAGCATCTACGGGTTAAATCACGAGGGAATTCCTATCAATTTCTTTTGATCAGGATTCCGTTTCGTCATGTAAAAAAAAATATTCTCATTGTTATGATTTCGTATTCATGTTACATACAACACGTGTATCGCTGGAGGCTAAAGCTTAGAGGTGAACGATATCGAGGCTTTCATTTGGAAAAGGGCCTGCAAGTACCTAATTCTTAACATACATAACATAACATCACGCTTGTAATCCACGAAGGGCAGTGCAGAGGTGTACCTAATACCCACATTTCGCAATTTATGTGTCAGTCCCATGTAATAGCGGTCGAGCTTATTAAAGATAAAGATATATTTATGGCTATCAGCGATAAGACCGCCATTGTAACCATAAAATTATCAATTTTTGTAAAACCGTTCTGTATCAATTTTGGTGTACAATAAAGTATATTCTATTCTATTCTATTCTATTGCCATTAACCACAAAAAAAATCCAGGCTCTACTGGCTGTTACTGAAATTCTTGATGGAAAAACCCAATATCACTGCCCAAACTGGGAATCCAAGCCTGGACCTCATGCTCCGCAGTCGTGCTTTCGACTACTCAACCAACGCGGCAGTCTACTTTGTTAATTTGAGACCAAATGATGAAAGGGTTGTTTCTGTACTACATATATTCTCAATCATTAGAGATTCATGGTTTTGAAACCATTTGATATACTGACGATGGTATTATAATAACTTCACAATTTTAACGTAAATATGAATCGCTGGTCAAGAAGAAAATACTGGTGTTCAGCTGCATCCGGTTAGGCTACAAGCCGACCCCAACTTAGTTGGTGAAAAGGCAGATAATGCATCGTTAGCCAAGAAAGTATGTTTTCAGTTTTGACAATATTTCCTTGCAATAACTTTTTTTCTTCTTTCCTGTAAGACACTACATTTTCTTTTTACTAGGTATTTAAATTTTGGTAAGATATACTACAACTAGCTGACCGAACATTTTTGATTAATGATCCACTCTTATTGGGCACAGCGTGATGTTTTATAGCCTATAGCCTTCCTAGATAAATGAGCTATCCAACACTAAAAGAATTTTTCAATTCGAACCAGTAATTCCTGAGATTAGCGCGTTCAACCAAACAAACTCTTTAGCTTTATAATATTAGTATAGATTGATAGACTTCACTTATTAGAAGAGGTCGTAGCTAAGTAATATATATATAAAAACAGCCGCTCGGGGTTGATCTTAATCAGATTAAGCTGCGCCTGCCTAGGTTGGTCCATGAATGGGTGATCACCAATTACATACCGAGTATCGTCCGTGCCACGGAAAGCAGGTTAAGCCGTTGGTCCCGGCTGTCAAAAGTAGATCTTTGACAGTCATTACAGGTAGTCCGTGGCCCGAAAGTCTGACAACCAGTATCAAGGGGTATCATTTATTATCAGTTATTACCCAGTACTAACTGGGTTGTGGAGGTCAGATAGGCAGTCGATCCATATAAAGTACTGGTATTCAGCTGCATCCGGTTAGTCGGAAAGCCGACCCCAACATAGTTGGGAAAAGGCTAAGCAAATGATGATGACTTCACATATTTCTTCTTACAGTGTTTTCAAATAACAATAAAACTACTGTGTAAGAAAATGTAAAACCAGACATATATTTTTATTTGCACTTTCAGCGCTGAAGCCGCTGTTTTGCATGATAACGAAAACGTAACATAGATATCTTTTCAGAAAACCGTAGTTTATCCTTCGTAAACTATTCATTAGGAATAGTTATTCCGGAGGTAACCATGATTTACGTCCCAAAAACCTTTTGAAGCTTTAAAAGGGTGAATAATAATGAAGGTAATTAACGAATACAATTCATCCTACAATGTGTCTTTTATTCCATTTTCTTCGTTCGCGTGTTTCTGTTATCAGAATATCTGAAGTGTTGGCGTTTTGATAAACAACGTTATTAATCGCTTTGAGTAATTTTAGGTCGGATTAGTGCGTGATACTGTGAAAGTATTTTCGTCTTTTGTTGTTTTCAAATTATTATTTTTGTGGTTCATTAAGATTGGCGAATGATTATTTTCAAAGGAGTTAGTTTAAAATAAACTTCAGATGGATGGTTTCTGTTCAAACAAAGGATAAAACCCTTTAAATAAGTGCGATAAGCAAAACAGTCTAAGTTTGGTGGTTTAATAATAAAACTAAATTGTAAAATAAATATGTATGCCATAATATGTTACCTAGTCACTTATTTTGTTTCCTAAGAACAAATGTCCTACCATGACGTTTTCATGCAGGAATCTATCTTAATGCATCTATTCAAGTGTGGTGATGTGGTGGTGTGGAGTCCATCTCTTTCTCACACTGGAATAGAACTAAAATATTCCTGCATTAAAACATTATGGTAGGACATCTGGCAATTGAAATTTATTGCACCTGCAACGTAAAGGTGATTTCTAAGAAATAAATTGAATATCAAAATTCCCGGTAATTTAATATCAATTTCCATGGGACACTTCGCAAAAGGATAGCCAAAGCTCAAACAAAAAAAAAAAAGAAAATTCCGTTTGAAAAATTGAAATCATAATAAAATTACCAAGAACTGTAATCAAGCCAGAATTAAATATTTAAACCTACAGTCGCATGTCCCATAAACCACCCATGGACTTATCAGGAAAACAAGCCATTGTGGGCCATAAAAACACCATAACTGTGACGTCATAAACCATGGGGACTGTTACGTCATAACGGGCCTCATTAACAATAATCCTTATCGCTTCATACAAGTTTTAATGATACTTTAACAGGGGCGTGCTGAGTGAATCGGTTTTATACTGGAATAGGAATTGCTTCTTGGGAAAAATAGAAGTTTTTAAAATTTAACAGCCCCGAATAGACACAGAAAGATTGCCTGAAAAATTACAAAAATTGTTTCTATCTATGTCCGTTATAGACTTGGTCAAACCATCCATCCGATGTGCCCCAAACCAGTTTCATTAGAAAGGCAATAATGCGAAGATAGTTTTAGACCACTAAAACATTAGGTACTATAGCGTAGCACACGCCGAGTATCCGCTACTAGTTACTAAAACTGCAGAGCTAACATTATGTACATAGGTACATACACTGACTTTTTTGGCGAATGTTCTTCGCAAACGTGAAAGGAGCTCGTGGCTAGTTTATATAATAATCTTCAAGTTAAGCCGCGTTTGTCTAGGTCGGTTGATCCGCGGATGGGTGAGGTCAGATGGGCAGTGGCTCCGTATAAACCTACTAGTATTTAGCAGCATCCGGTGAGACTGGAAGTCGAACCCAACACAATTGGTAAAAGGCTAGGCAGATAATGGTGTTCTTCAGAATGGTCGGGTGCATAGTGCTCATTATTGGTGTGCTTGTATGAGCAGATGTTTGAACGTGAACGGGGCAATTGGAGGTTGCAAGTATCGTAGCAGATGGCGTCCTGTAGTTTCTACTGACCCTCATAGCGAAAAGGCGTGAGTTTATGTATGTATTTATAGCTTACATTATCACACCCCACATCCCACCCAACCCACTAAAAACCCACTTCAAAGCTTTCCTCAATATCTTTGGAATGCTAATTAAAATTAGATAATTTACCAACTACTTACTAAAACTCATAATTAAATTGAGTATTTTCACACAATGCCATAATGGCTTTGGCATAATAAAAATAATGTCCCGTAAATCATTCAGTCTAGTCTACACCATACTACATATCATTTTAATCACTATAACGAAAAACTTAGAAAAAAAAATGAGAACCCCATAAAAGTTCATCAAACTACCATTGGAAGTTATTTCAGCGGCGTCCATATATCAAAGGTGAGAGTTAATGAAGGTGGACACGCGAAACGTGGTGATTAAAATTAATAAAATTAGTTAGTGCCAGCAGGTGAGCCAGACCACAGAAAACATGATAAACAGTAGCACAACTTCGTCACAACACTTTTTCTAGACAATTCAGTTGAGGTTATGGCTGTTGTATCGATTGTGATGGTTGCAGTGTACTTTAATCAACCGTTTGCGATTCGATTCATAAATTCAGGATCACAACCACTGGAGCTGTCTCAGTACGGGCTGCCTCGACTTGAGGCAACCTGCAACCTATGCCTGATTGTGGCTAACTCACACATAGACCTTTACACTCCAACGGTGCGGTGCCGAGGAGAGCGTCCTTTGAGCCTGAAAAAATATGGTTCATACTAAGTCACGGCTTGCTTCAAGTTGAGGCTACATTTTCAATTTAGTCTCGCCTAAGATCTCGTTAGTAAGCTGTTATTTGCTCTGATGAGTGTGTAAATATTTTTATTTTATTTAAGATGAGTTTGCCCTTGACTCTAGTCTAGGTCAGAGGTGACAGAAACAGAGTCGACGATGGAGCGAGCTTACCCCGACGAAGCCTGAATATCACAAAACTAACCTCGTTGAAATGCTGTATAGTGCTTGTGCTGTGACCAAACATTCGTCTGTAAGTAGGACGGGTTTATGTGCTGTTTATAGAGTGACGGCGGTGGACACCTGAAATACCTGTGGTGAGGGGCTGGAATTTATTGTACGGCACTTTTTTTACTGAGTAGTCTTTTAAATTTCAAATATTTTACTATGTTTAGACCACCTTCATGACAAGTGTTCGTGAACAATTGCATTTTGATAAAGTTTTGAAGTAACTTTTGCAGATGACAGTTTTGCCATAACGGGTAAAACTTGGATGAGGCTGAAATGGAAGCAGAGAAATTGGCACATGCAAAAAGAGCCTTATAAACAGTAGAAAGTGAATTCCGGCTCAGATGATGAGCATTGTAGGCACTGCTCGTATTCGTTAATAATCATATGACGTATGTACATTTCGGAATACCAAACTTAAACCACCATTACCATCCTTTTTATATAAGTAATTTAATAAGAAAGTAAAAATACTTCCTGAAAAAAGTAACGACAACTATTTTCAGTTTATTATTTTTTTAAACACGCGCGGTTTCTGTTCAAGATTAGCAAAGCACATTAATTAAAATCCCAGTAGGTATGGCATACCTATTTACAGTAGGTATACATTTCATAATTCACAACAAATTTGAAAATCCATATCCATGAAAATGACCAGGTATACGATTTTTAGATTATGTGTTCAGAACCTCGAGTTTATCATGTGCCTAGCTTTTTCACAACTATGTTGGGGTCGGCTTCCAGTCTAACCAGATACAGCTGAATACCAGTATTTTACATGGAGCGACTGCCTATCTGACCTCCACATGCCAGTTACCGGGAAATACCCCTTGGTAAAACTGGTTGTCAGACTTTCGGGTCTTAACTGCTCGTAACGACTGTATGCTTTCCGAGACATGGAGGAGCTCGATATGTAATGGATGGTCACCTATCTACGGACCAACCTCGCTAAGCGTAACTTAACCTTTGATCGACCCGTGTTATAACAAAGCCACGACATATTTACTATATACTTTTCATAATTTATGTTGTTTAATCCTTACAAAATCCATCCGGGAAAATGACCAGCTATACAATTTTCAGATTATATCAAACCTCAGATTATGTAGATTATATTGTACGTTTCATTTCAATTAGATTTTCATACACGACAATAGGGGAGGGAGGGCCGCATTGTCACGGTGAAAGCCCGGAATTCTCCGGTATCAGACTAATAATTATTTCTATTGTCTTATTTGGCCCGGCTTCCCCACGGACAATTAAGGGTGAGGCATCAGTATTGTCGGAGTCGTGTGGAATGTTGGCGCGCTGACCGGAGCTAACCGGCCCTAGTTCTTGTTATAGGGTTTAGTTTTCAGGGGAAGATAACAGGTCATGATAATAATGAATTTCATTATTTTATTTTCAAGTATTCTTGTTTTAGACTAAGTAAATCGTCTTCACGCCGTCTTCAATATTTTACCACGCATAGAGGGGGTTGATAAATTATTAACATTGCTATTACGACCTCTGTAGGTGTAAGTAGAAGTAAGTAGTTGGCGTACGGTTGGCGCAGTGGCTGGGTGATTGGCTGCTGCGCTGGGTGTTGCAAGTTCGATTCACGCACGGAATAAATATCCATATGGTCTACAGGTAGTTGTTCCGGGTCTAGCTTTTTGTGTATGTGAGTTTTAATGTTTGTAAACAAACCCACGAAACAGGAGAAATTTCTTGAGTGGGGTAACGTATAAGAAAGGCAAAGTTGAGTTTGGCCTATTGTTCGTTTGATTTGCGGCATTTGCATCCACCGCAGCTTCATTTTAGCGTGGCAGCTTTACGAGTGACTGTTAGTTTCATACCCAATACACGAAGTATTCGCCATAGCCCTTTGACAAACTTCGAGTGTTTAATAATCCGTCAAATTAATCCTGAATACTTTAGATGCCCTAGACTTAATACCAAGTTTCCCGCGCGAGCGTCGCGTCAAGTCTAATGAAAATCTTCGCTTTGAGACGACAAAAGAAATTATTTTAATATAAACAACAATGCAGCCCCTGAATAAGAGTTATTTCAATATTTTCGCCAACTTTGACGGAGCAAAGAGAATTCCTAAATGCAGCGAAATAATTAGTTGCGAAGAGTGCGCGTATTTCAGTGACATAAGAGCCGTAAGCGTGGACAACAAGATTGTAAATCTGTCCCTGCATAATCAGTCTCATGTCGTCAAATAAGATTCCTTCAAGGAAATCTTGAGAGGAAAATGCTATTATATTATGATATCTACGTCACAAATGTGTCACGTTCATACAAATACATATAACTTTATTGTTTCAGAGAGTACATCACATTAAAACAGGTCTCTGGTCTTCACACTAGAGTTCCTTGTGTCGTGGAGGCCAGTCTCTTTAATTGTAGCACAAAGAAATTTGCATAGCATATCGTAACTTATCGTAGCGTAACACTGACAGTTATCTATTTTTGTATGAAGGGTTATGAAGGCTTAGCCCAAAACCCAGACTGCTGTAAACCCAGATTGGTGACATTTAGTATGAACAATCAAAATTAACCCTAGGAAAAGACCAAAAATTGCAATGAAGGGTTAAACAAATTTTAAATTCCTTGATTCATGTACAAAGCGCAAAATAAGACCTCTTTCAGTACATTAAAAAATTCTGGGGAAAATGAAAAGGTAAAAGAAGAATGGAAAATTAATCAGAGCGTCAACAGTGCCAAATTCTAAATTGCTAATCACACTTAACGCCCGTGTGTCTCGTATGAGGGATGCATTAATAATGCAGTGACGCGACGCGAGACGGGGGACACGGACGGTAGCCGTAGATGGTAGGATGGTAGGTTGGTGGGATGGTGGGATGGTAGGATGGTGGCTGCGCCAATCACATTAAAATAACCCCACTATGGTTTATCTCGCACCTCATTATTGCTGGCTATAGCTTTCTTTATATACTCGTGCAGTCTGGTTGGTTTTTTATGATGAAGTGGATTGTAACCAAAATGAACAGACTACCTCGGTAGTGTAGTGGTCACAAGCGCGACTGCTCAGCATGAGGTCATAGGCTCAATTCCCGGATCGGGCAAAGTGTTATTGGGTTTTTTCCATTAGGAATTTCTCACTAGCGGCCACGGAGATTGGATTTGTGCCCGGTCGATGGAAATAGACTCGCCTCCATATTACATGGGGCTTAAATATAACGTGCGAAATATGGGTGTACTATTAGGTACACCTCTGCCTAACCCTTCGGGGATTACAGGCGCGATGTTATGTTATTATCTTAGACCAGGTTCAGCCACATTCTATCACTTTTAAGGTGTCTGCTCACTACACCATATCATATGGTGAAATAAAAAAAACTTAGGTATTGCAAAATGCTACATATCGACATCAGTGCGAACTGTTTGTTACCACGCATTCAGCACATGGCTGTAGACCCTCCTTTATGTTTGGAAATTAAAAAAAAACTGTTTCATAGAAAAGTACAATACCTATACGGTTAAAATGTAAGGAACAGCTGGAGATTTTTGCTGGCTGCTGGGGTTCTAGAAACAACTGCTGAACTCATGGTAATAGTTTAACAGATTATATTCTGTTTATTTTTGTACTTATGACTAGTAAAACCGTAATAACTTCATAACTAGGTACTCCAAAATCCTAGAGTTCCTTAAATGGCAGTACATTCAACCCAAGCCTCGTGTATTCGGTTCAAGTTCAATTCAAAAAGCCAATACACGTGGCTTAACAACAAAGGCACCGCCGAACAATAAGTACAATCCTACCTACCATTCAACAATTACTCACAAGGATTGACAATGAAATCATGACATATTATAGCCCGTTCACACGACGACGATTCGTTTTTTTTGACGTATCGTCTTTTTTCACGATCCGTTATTTTTTTTTACGGCGCCAATGCTTTTTAAATGCCCGTGTTTACCCGCATCACAAATCGTGAAAAATTACGGACACGTCTTGAATCACGTATCGTCTTTATAAAATCAGGTACGTCAAAAAACACGAATCGTAAATTTTTTGTGACGAATTCGTTGATGCGCTCGCTCCCGAAAAATTACGGAACTAATGTGAACATCAATTAGTTTCTTTTTGCTGGATCGTGATAAAACACGATTCCTTATGCAATGTAAACGTCCATCCGTCATATCGTATCGTGTTTTATGACGGATCGTCAATGACGGAAGCCGTGTGGATGAGATCTTACAGTATAAAATATAACCAGTAAACGAAGTAGGTAGGTCCTTTTTACCCGACTTTGGTACTACACATAAAAGGAAAGGTTATCATTTAAATCTTCTTCTTCTAAATTTATCTAACCGCTTTACGTATAAAGATGAAATTTGGCAGGGAGGTTGTTTATAGTTAGTAGACGTCCGCTAAGAACGGATTTTGCGACAGGGCCGGATTAAGGAAGTTAAAGGACTCTCGCAAGTTTGTATGAAAGTCCTTCATTTTTTGTTCTACAAACTTGAAATTTGGCAGGGAGGCAGTTAATAGTCAGTAGACATCCTCTAAGAACGGATTTTGCGACAGGGCCGGATAAAAGAGGCCTAAGCACTCTCGCAAGTTTGTATGAGAGCTCTGATTTTTTTTTGTACTACCGACCTGAAATTTAGCAAGTCTAGAGCTTATGAGTAGGAGACATTAGTTAAGAAAGAATTTTGTGACAGCCTGGACTAAGCGCTCTCGCAAGTCAGCTCACTGGTCATGATCTGGGTTAGGCCATAGCATGCTTTTAGTTATACCTTTTAGTTTGTTAAATGAAAGCGCATTACTATTCACTCACTGACTAATCAAAATGTCTATCTAGAACTTAGAAACTTGAAATCTGGCAAGTTCTTAATACGGTAGGTACTAAGAAACGATTTGTGGAAATTTCACCCATCAAGTAGGGTTAAAGTTTGTATGGAATATTAAATATAACAAGTAACATACACAAGCAAAAAAATGGAGTTAAGAACCTCCTGACAAGAAAAAAACTTATTTTAGGCAAATCGCGAACCTAACGCGTCCGAAGTCTCGGGTAGCAGCTAGTAGTCCATACATATAATGTATGTCTGTGTGTTTGTAAAATTATAACGTTCCACCATAGCGCCTAAATACAGATCAGGAGAACAAAATCAATTTGAGGGAAGCTGCGATCAAAAAATTGGGGGTCATGAAATCAAACGGCAGAATTAGGACTGGCAACTAAACTTTTCATTTAGTTACCTACGCTACACAAATAAAACGTAACGTCTCGATGCGTTTGTCTAATTGGTCGAGTGGTGGTAGGCGCGAATTACATCATTTTGTCTAAATTAACAAAGAAGACTGCAGCGTTGGTAAAGTGGTCGCAAGTGCGACTGCTGAGCATGGGGTCCTGGATTCCTTTCCCGGGTCTCGCAAAGTATTATTAAGTTTTTTCTACTAGGGATTTCTCCGTCTTCTTCTTCTTAGTCTTCTTAGCAGCTACGGTGTCTGAATTTGTGCCTGGTTGATGGCAATAGGCTCGCTCCCTTTTACATGTGACTTAAACAACGGGCGAAATGTGGGTGTACTATAAGGTACCTACACTTCTGCCTTAACCTTTAGGGATTACAGGCGTGATGTTATGTTTATGTGTCTCGATGCGACAGCCTCGACTCACTCACGAGCAATCTGTTACCTGAATTATGCTTAGAATCCATTAAAACGCTTTATGAGTGCCTATTCCGAACATTCGTTCCAAGTTGAAATACTATAGCTTAATACTAATCTGTGATACAATCCCGAAATACTCAGAACAGGAAACACAGCAAGGAAACTAACAAAAGCAATGCCCACACACAGCCTACCATTGGTATTCGTCTCGTGTTCTCGTCTCGTGCCTCATGTCATGAGTCTCACTGCCCAAGCCTTTGACACCGCCGTAACTGTCACGACGGATGATGACGTGAATTTTAAACGGAAACCCGTGGTAGGCCGCCATGATAATCAGCGGTGCATTATAGATAAGCCGTGTTTTAAGGCTGCTTCATGGTTTGCCCCAATTTTGGTGACGGATAGACTAGGTAACGTGTGTGTAAGCGAGAGATTATGAGGTAAGATTAGCGCGAAAGGTTTACTATATGTAATGAAGTAAGATCTAAAATCTGTCGACGCTCGTCTGGTTTCATCATGATATTTCAGTAGTTTTCAATACGACGCTCGTTCCTAATTACCAATGTCTTGTGAAAACCCACAGTATTCACGTTTTTCTTTGCATCTCGAGTAAGATATATAAAAACAGCCCTTATTTTCTCTGACTTTCTCAATACATAAAATAATCATGACATTAAATTAATATAAATACTAACGTTTTTGGTTTTTAACCCTTCATTAATCTAGCAAGATCCATCGTCGTTGCTAAGTCATAATTAGTGATCGGAATAGGTAGAGCTAATGTGCCTAAAGTTCATGGAACAGAAACGAAAAGTGGAGACTTCCTTACGACAAAATATTTTTTTCGGAATATTTGTTCCGAATGTCGGAACATTACTTAAGTACAACTAAAATTAATAAAGTAAAACAACAGTCGAATCCATTTACTGTTTCTGTTTTTAAAAAAAAGTGCACGATTTTTATTGTTTAAAAAATAAAGGTAATCTCCTTATCTTCGTTTGAACGCCGTAAGTGCGGAAGCTAATTTAATTTTCATACCTCAGCTTCTTTACCAGAATTAATAACAATAGAAAACGTATCTACTGGCTTTTTGACAACGTTCTCCTTGTCGAAGTCGGTTAAAAAGGAAAAATAATGAATTTAATTAGGTTACTGTACTGATTAATATAATAACTTGAACTGAATAATACTTATCTGATTCCGAGACATTTCCGAGTTTCAGAAAAAAATATTCGGAAAAAAAAATTGTCGTAAGGAAGTCCCCACTTTTCGTTTCTGTTTCTTGAACTTTAGGTACATTAGCTCTACTTATTCCGATCACTGGTCATAATTGATAATATGAAACACCGGAAAAACTAAAGAACGCCCGCTACGATCTTTACAAATTCCTTTAGCTTCATCGACGGTAATACATCTGGTCAATCACCCGAGTAATTGAAACCTGAAATTTCCTTTTAAACTTTAGAATCAAAGTCACGAAATAAGAAAACGAATAACCTAATTACCATACAGTCATCGTCACACTCATAACGAATTTACAGGAAGATATCAAGTATTCTTTTATCGTTCACTCCCGATTTGAAAACTTGATTAGCTCTGATAAATTCAACAAAGGAAATTACCAGCCAGATCAAAGGAGGGTAATCCTAATTCTGATAAAGGTCTTGCCGTTTGATTGGGGGCTTGTTTTGTCACTGAATTTGTAAGTTTAACTCCCCGATTGTTATATCCGGATGTGTCAGAGATATTTCTTGTTAAAATTTGAATCTTATAATTCCTGGACGACTCTTCAAATTCATGACAACAATGTACATTTACATTGCTTCAAGTGTTCCTATAAAATTTGAAGAGCCCCCTCGATTTCTCCAGATTCTGATGACGACGGGGCCACCTTGGAAGTATTTCAAACAAAAAAAGAATTTTCCATAAATCGGTTCAGGCGTCTTCGAGGCGTCTTCCCGGACCTTATGAAATACAGCAAGGTGATACCGCTTTTCAAGTCCGGGGACAGTAAAGACACCAATAACTATAGACCCGTATCCGTATTGCCAGTTTTTAGCAAGGTGTTTGAGAAGGTAATGCTTAATCAGATGCTTAACCACTTTAACAACAATAAGATCTTACATGAGAAACAATATGGTTTCACCAAAGGACGTTGTACGACTGACGCCGGTGTCACCTTATTAAAACATATATTCACTGCGTGGGAGGAGGCACAAGATGCCATAGGAATCTTCTGTGATCTCTCGAAAGCATTTGATTGCGTGAGCCACGAAACCCTACTCCTTAAACTTGAGCATTACGGTTTAGGACAACTTGCGCTCAGTTTAGTGAAGTCGTATTTAAACGATAGACATCAGCAAGTACAAATAAATGGTGTCAATTCAATGGGTTTAAAAGTAAGGATGGGTGTACCACAAGGCTCGATATTAGGTCCTTTCCTCTTTTTAGTCTATATTAATGATCTACCCCATTTATTTAAAAACCAACCACAAATGGTGTTGTTTGCTGACGATACTTCTTTAATATTTAAGATCAACAGACGTGCCTCAAATCTTGACGACGTAAATAGCGCCCTACTGCAGGTCCATAATTGGTTTACCGCGAATAATTTAGTATTAAATGGGAAAAAAACCAAGTGCATAAAATTTACTCTACCAAATGTCAAAAGTAGTGATTGTGACATAGTATTGGATCAAGAGAAACTAAAATTCGTCGATGAAACTGTTTTCTTAGGGATCACGCTCGACTCAAGGCTACAATGGGGTCCTCATTTAACATCTCTTGCAGGACGGCTGAGTTCAGCAGCATATGCTGTTAGAAAAATCCGTCAATTTACTGATGTAGATACCGCGAGGCTAGTCTATTTTAGTTATTTTCATAGTATAATGTCTTACGGTATTTTACTATGGGGACGGGCTGCAGACATCGAGTCTATATTTATTCTGCAGAAAAGAGCCATCAGAGCCATATATAATCTACGTAGGCGCGATTCTCTAAGAGAACTGTTTAAGGAAATTAACATCATGACAGTACCTTGCCAATACATCTATGAAAACATCATGTACGTTAGGAAAAATCTGCATTTATTTAGTAAAAGAGGTGACAGACACCACTATAATACTAGAACCAGGGACCATCTAGTTCAGCCAGGTTTCAGGCTAGCTAAAGTAGACTCATCTTTCATGGGGTACTGTTTAAAATGTTACAATAAAATTCCTCCCGGCATTCTACAACTGAATGAGACGAAATTTAAATCTTGTATAAAACGCACACTATGTAGGCAAGCATACTATAAGTTGGGAGATTACATTGATGATAAAAATGCTTGGCTCAATGCTGGTCCTGCTCCACAACCATAGGGGCAAACTAATTGATTACTTTGTGAAGTTATTGTGGAAGCTGCAGAAGATTGTAAACATATCTTTGCATTGTATAGATTCAGTCTCTTAGTATTATATAATTGCATAGCACATGTGTGAGTTCTATGTACGATAAAGCTACCATTTACATCTTTTACTGACTCGAATTTGCCCTGGCGGTTGAGAGAATGTCATGCTCACTCAAATGTCTCGCTGATGGTGGCGCGTGTGTCGGGTCGTTTAGTTCCCTCCAAAATGGTTGAGTTGAATGATGGCTGATCCATGCGTCATGTTCGTGAACGGGCGCTGTCAGTTGTGACTGGTCATCTCGCAGCTGCCATGGATTATTGTATTTTTGAATTGTTAATTTTATCTTTTTATTCTGGACGCTCTTACTCGCACGTCTTGCTACATCGTTCTCACATGTATGTTTAATCTCGACATGAATGATGTAACCGAGACTTTGTAACAACAATGATTTAAAAGAGTGTCCATGGAGTTTCTTGCCCATTCTTCTCCATAGAGATCTACGCTTTCGAATGGGCAACTACAGTACTTTCACAAGTTATTATGCCCTGTGACTGGGACTGTAGCTTAGTTTGTTTTTTTGTGTTTTGACATTCAAAAGTGCCTGTAATGGTCTAATTGAAATAAATGCTTTGAGTTTGAGTTTGAGTTTGAGTTCGAGTAGTCGGGGAACATACATAAAAAAATTAAAAAAAGATTTCGTCGAATCGAGATCTTTCTCCTTTTTTGAAGTCGGTTAGAAGTCACATGACAAGTATCAGTCACTAATAACCACTCACTCTAAGTTGTTATGTTTAGTATCGAGACTAATGCTACTACGACTCAATACTCAATTTTTTATTGCATTCCATATGTTACAGAGATGGTATAAACAAATTAAAAATCAATATGGACCCTGTCGGGCACGCAAAAATTAGGAGAGAGGAAGAGGGCTGAATAGCAATTTAATCAAATCAATATTATTATAAATTATTAGGTGTTTCGTTGGGTATATAATTATATGTATATATTGTCATGTTAGTGTAATTATAAGTATATTATCTATATTAGATTAATTATCTATTTTAATTATATTTTTATTTATATTAGATTATGTAGATGTATTATTAGTCAAGCCCTAATTAAGGCTGCAAACTAGACTAATAACAGTCTCCACTTCCATCCTTACGTATGCTTTATGTTCTCGATATACTAGCATTAGAACGTCCTTCCACTTGATCGTTACAATCATGGTGATTAATAATCACTTCATCATATTGATATAATTATATTATCGTAGACTTTGACTGCCTTGTTGGAGTAGTGGTCGCAAGCGCGACACATGTGCGTGAGGTCCTGGGCTCGATTCACGGGCCGGGCAAATTGTTATTGGGTTTTTCCATTAGGGATTTCTCAGTAGCAGCCACGGAGTCTGGATTTATGCCCGGTTGATGGCTATAGACTCGCCTCCTATTACGTGGGACTTAACCATAACTGGCGAAATGTGGGTGTACTGTTAGGTACACCTCTGCCTAACCCTTCTGGCATTACAGGCGTGATGTTATGTTATTATCTTAGACCAGGTTCAGGCACATCCTATCACTTTAAAGGTGCCTGCTCACTACACTGTATCATACACGTATTGTACGCGAGTGTGTTTTTACCTGACACGTTACTGGCACGGTCATAGTATGATACGGTGTTGTGGGCAGACTCCTCTAGCCACAATGAGGTCGCCAAATCTTACAAAATTCAATGTGAAAAATAAGATGTTTTTCTTTCCACAGTAATCATTAATTCCACCAGCCATTACGTCATTAAGACAGGCGTAAAAATAAGTACCGTATTAACAAAACGTAAAAAATAATAATCCATTTGTGAAAACCAGGTCAGATGTTCTGAAGGACCGAAGTAGGTAGGTATGACGAGACAACCGGTAAAGCCCCCATTAATCCATGGGATTCGCTGTGTCTTAGAGATGTCGAGATTCTTCCGAGAAAAATGTTCTCCTTGACATTAAAAAGTGTTGTTTGTTGTATTTGGGTGTGGTACTAACAGTGACATAGGTACCTATTGAAAATAATACAGCTGCAGAAAAAACTTATTTGCAAAAAAAACCGACTTCCACGACGCTTTTATTTTACACTTTTTAGTTATCGTATCACACGCGAAAACCTTGTCAAGTATCAATTTCGCAATTTCTTTTACTTGGATGACATATTTTTTCCAGCTATTTTGATTTAAAAACCAAACTACTGAACCGATTCTATGGGACCAAACGGAAAGTGTATCCTTTCAGATAAAAGAAGAATTTTACAAATCGGTTCAAAAATAGCTAAGATATGAGGGAACTAACACAAAAAAAAATTACAACCGAATTGAGAACCTCCTTTGTTTTTTGAAGTCGGGTTTGTGGGAAACAGCGGATTGTTTTTTTTTTAAATTACCGAAGAATTTCAATGTGTATGATATACTGAATACGTAGTAGTCGTTGATGCGTCGGTGTCCCTTACACCCTGATACATAAGTAGTACATGCTTAAATTGTACGAGATTGGTACTGATGATACTTATTTACCTCCTCATCCCTGTTTTCAAGGTTGGCCTTCAATTCTAAAATGAATACCTTAGCAACAAAGCTACTTTATATCTGGTTCACATAAATTAAAATTAAATGGTTGTTGAGAAAGACATAGTGGTGGAAACTATGGCTTGGTTTTCCATGGCCATTTCTAAACAGCTCATCATCTGCCTAGCCTTTTTCCAACCATGTTGGGGTCGGCTTCCAGTCTAACCGGATGCGGCTGAATACCAGTATTTTACATGGAGCGACTGCCTATCTTACCTCCATAACCCAGTTAGTACTGGGTAATACGATAACCCTTGGTAAGACTAGTTGTCAGACTTTTGGGCCACTGACTACCTGTAACGACGGTCAAAGATCTACAAATGACAGCCGGGACCAACAGTTTAACGTGCTTTCCGAGGCACGGCACCATTTCTATACAACTATTACATTTTAATTTCTTTTTACCGAAAATTACTTTAAATATAGCTTACTGGTAAGAAACTATCCTAGTGCTTAGCAGAAAGTGCTAAAGTGGCTTACTTACCTAATAAAGCTAATCGAGTGTAATCTTTCGTTTTTCTAATATTTAACATGAAAGTTTCCTTCCATCCAGTCACACATATCCCGAGTCAAATCTCTTTATTATTCCCATTACGTTTAAAGCTAACAAGTTTAACTAAAACTTTATGAATTAGAGAAGTACTAGACTTAGCTTTTCATAGCACTTACGAGTTTCATAATTAGATTCGAAGTAACTTTGAAAAGGGTTTAACTCATAACTTTGAGAGCTTCGAAATCAAGTGCATGTGGCGCTCTCTCACGGAATGATTAGGAAGTAGGGAGTTCCCTCGGGAACGAGGGAGCTAGGGAGGATAGAAACGTTTTAATTCCGGCGTTACAACATAGATGGCGTTGAAATAAAATCTGTTTTAACTTCAACGAATTCGGTAAAAACTGATAATTATTTTTACATGCTGCTGAAACCAAGTAGTTGAGAGTAAGGTACTACAATGTAATACCAAAAGTGACTAACTACCAATAATTTAAAAAAAAAAGGATTTTTTTGACAGTATTTTTAGTTAATCATGGCAATCCTCAGAAACACTTATTTATACGTAAGCACGTTGCATCCTAGGCCGCATCACAGCTTTGCATTTTTCAAGCGAGTTGCGTCAAACGCAAGCCTATATAAAGGAAAATAAAAACACTATGTAAACATGTCAATATTATAACATGAATTAGTACTTGATCAACAGAAAATTCATCAAAATTCTTCTAAAACGTCTTCAATTTGCATGCTGCTTAGACCGATTTTAACAATTCAAAACATTACAATAATCTAAAAATTCTTACCAGGACAAAATCTTGTTACTTGTGGAACACCCATTTTACTTATTTCATTTGCCATTAAGAATGTATCACAGTTGATGACTTGACACCTAAAGGGTGCAATCTCGTCATCTTACGCGACAAGCAGACAGACAGAGTGACTTATTTATTAAATGCGTGCACGATATTCATGACAACGCTTTTATTAATCCGCCATTTTGTTTGACTGTTGCTATGTTCGTGCCCTGTCTACGTATAGGTGGTACCTATGTTTGTATAATAGAATATTTGTAAAATTAGGTTTTACAAAAGAACTTCTAAAGTGTCGCTTGGAATCTAATTGATTTAGCTGAAAATTACTTTTCTCTGAAAATGCTGGTGAATTCTAGCCATCAATCTGGAAAGACTTAGTGCAACATAGGAGACACCTCTCCTTCTAAATCTGAATCCTAACTAAGCTGTACTAATCTTGTCACTGAGTAGCTCAGCTATGTTTAGGGTGATCATTAAACCGTTCATCATTGGTTGAGCAACTAGCTATATGTTTTCCGTTTGTCCAAAATCGCATGCTTCACATTCTCGTTATGAAGACTTGGGCCGGCCATATTAGCCGTAGAACCGATGACGTGTTCTTGAGTGGAGACCGCGAATCGGCAAGCGTAAAGTGGGACGCCCTCAGGCTCAGTGGAGTGCCAGCCGATCTTCGCAGGGTGGCTGGCAGCAACTGGATGAGAGTTGCTGAAAATCGAGTTGAGTGGCGTGCGATTGAGGAGGCCTATATGCAGTAGTGGACAACTGTAGGCTAATGATGACATTCTTGACATGAAAACTACTTGAAATAATTAATGTCTCAATCAATCAACTCAGCCCCTCGCAGTCGCAGATCGCAATACATCAGTAGACATTTCTCTCCACCTTTCGTATACAGTCTGACCTAGACACCTTTTAAGGTCGGAGGTATACTCATTTAGCCTGGCAATCCCAAACTACACTAACCAAAACGCGATCTCCACGTCTGGACTCATTTTCTCAATTATTATTGGCCAGATCACTGCCAATCTAGCTTGCTTACTTAGTTATCTTTCTTCTTTATCGTGTGGTTAGTGTCTAACCTGGTGTCAGAGTTTTTATGCCGCCCAAGGGCCTCTGACTTGGCTTTTACATGCCGTCGAGAAATATCTCTCAGGTATGCTGGTTTGCTCACGATGTTTTCCATCACCGAAGCAAGTGATAATTATAGGTACAATACGCACATAATTCCGAAAAATCAGAGGTGCGTGTCTTGGGTTCGAACTCGAGACCTATGACTCGGCAGTCCAACGGTCACACCACTAGACTATCACTGCTGCTAGTACTTAGTTATAATAATGTAGGAATGTTTCCAGTTCTTTTCTGTTTTTTTTTTTATTCCAGCCAAAAACATTTAAACACAAACAAACATTATTCTATATTCTAAGGGCGTGTTAATTTCATCTCCTAGCCTAACTTGTGTAAAAAAATGCAATAAAAAGATCCCACACGTGCCGAACCCACGTTGTTCCCTTGTTAAACGCATTCGTGAGATGTCGGCAATTGTCGGATTCCGCCATGTGTTCGCTTTATTTTGTGTTCTGTCATTATGCGGTTACACAAAGCAAAAATGCCGAGTTTTTCAAAAAAGTTGGGAGTATGTTGAAATGTTGAGTGAGCTTCCGCATTGACACAGTTTTAAAAAATTTGTGACAACATCCCTTTTTTTGGTCCTGTTTCTTTTATTTAAAGGGCACCGTTCCTCTGGGGACACTGGAAGTTTATGTCGGACAAGAACTTCCTATGTAGAACCCTAAGGAAATCTGATGTCGGCCTGGGAATATAGCCTTGTGGAAATGGAAGATAATCCATGCTGTTTAGCTACTTTTTTTACTAAGTACATGGCAATTCACAATTTCTCCCGAAATTGAGGTATGAGAGCTGTTCTTCTTTTAAAGTTCAAAATTCCCTCATAAAACATCTTCTCTTCTTGTTTTGGTGCTTCTCCAATTACTGAACGTTGGCCATCTAGTCCCAATATTTCTCTTTATCTGATGCGGGCTAGAATACCTCAATGGCAGTCGTGACTGAAGTCCTTTGAATGTTACTCAACCAAAATTTTGACGAGGATATCACCACGTTCCCGCGTTACTTGACCCATATATAATCGTATCATGAAATTGATCTCCTATGTCCAAAATATCTGCAAGTCTAAACGCCACACAATAACTAACATGGATCGCCCGTTGGGACCGAGTCTCTTACATTTGGTGCCTGACATTTAGTATAACGTCTAACCTGAGAACTCTCGAGGGGAGACATGAAAGGTTAAATGCTATGAGTAACGGCTATGTTTCGTATCGTTGAATATCAACTAAATGTGTAGCGCGATATTTCGTTTAGAAGATAACATGACATCACGCTAGTGTTTACTCAGGGTTAGACAAAATGTTTTTCTCTAAATGTGATGTTAATTTAATTTGATTTAATTTATTGGCGCTTATTACCTAGTAAGTTAGCTTATCTTTGTAATTTATTATTTTGTGCATGTGGTGTTTACCTATAAGTAATTGTTACGCTGTTATTTAATTTTATGAATGTGCTATGTCTCTGTATTCGGTGTGACAATTGTTGGTGAACCTAATTCAATAA
This sequence comes from Standfussiana lucernea, assembly GCA_964057025.1. NCBI lineage: Eukaryota > Metazoa > Arthropoda > Insecta > Lepidoptera > Noctuidae > Standfussiana > Standfussiana lucernea. The sequence continues at coordinate 14,742,275 of OZ059794.1, forward strand.
AAAAAAAATGTAAATTCATATTTCATCAGTTATGGAATAAAGAGCATGCCTATTGCCACCAACCCGACAAAAAATCGAACTTCGGGCTGCTACTGTTAAATAACTGATGGAAAAATACATTTGCACTTTTCCTGACCTTGAAACTGAACCAAGGATCTCATGCTCATCAAGACACCACTTGCTCATGCTCTCCACTACTAGCTCAACGAGCCAGCGTTTTCTCGACGGTCTGAATTTATTGCAAATTGAAGATGAAGATTAGATACTAATTATAACTGAAATACCCTTCGATTTTAAATTGATATTAATATTTTCAAAAGCAGCCAACTTAATTTGACCTCAAGTAGATCTTAAAATAGAAGTAACAGAAATATATATCAAGGTTATTTTTTAACTGCTCCGTATTTTAGAGAGGGTTTTTCTCGGAATTTTCAGGTAAAATAAATTGTTACCTTGTTGCTAGTGAAAGCCAATCAAGACTTAAGCTTTGTAAGGTCATCTATGAATATATTTTCTTAGTAACGCCAAACCACACACGGTGTTCAATAGTTACTTAGTACTTAATCCGAAGTCCTACAGTTAAGTGGGTAGCTAAACTTGTTAATTAAGTACGGCACAAAGGAAAGTTAAGTGTTCGTTCGTAACCGCACGCCACTTGAAAATTTACCATAGCAAGTTGTGTTGGGCCAATGGTCGAGTATAGTGCAACTTGCAAGTATGTTGTTATTTGGAAATTGGGACAATGCTGGTGAAATATTAGGTCATTTATGATGTAATATTGAGTAGGTACTTACATAATGTATATATATTTATATTGTGTGTTTATGTTTTGGATTTAAAAGGATTGCCGGTAATAACAACAAACAATCAGGATCATCTAGCCTTTAAGTTTCGGTCTCATCGGTAAGGTCAAAATGCTCAAACCACGGACACTTCCATTCAAAATCAAAAAACACTAAATATTTTATTTTACATAGGCCTACGTGGGCACTTATCAAGCGTGGAAAAAAGGTGCACGGTTCGGATTGCTCGTTTCTTATGGAGAAGAATCGGCAAGAAACTCCATGGTTTCTCTTTCAAATACTACGGAAGTATTTGTCAGTGTTTTATGTCCGCCGCTGCGTCGTCCATTCTTTGTAAGTAACAGTCTAACTTATCCTTAAAAGCAGTTTCCTCAACTAGCTGTATCCCTTCAATTTAATTCCAACACCTCTCGTCAGAAATGGATTTTAAACCATGAAACGATTTTTACTATAAACCGTCACATTCACCATAATTATTATTGTCATTGCAAGAGGCGGCGTTTAACGCTGATCGCTGTGTTATGAAGTCCAGTTTCAGTCACGTGCGAGCTGTAATAACACGGGTGATGCGGTCAGCACGCACCTTTATTATTTACTTTAGTTTTGTTAATAATGTGCGTATGATGCTCCTGCATACCTAGATATATCTGATTTCGGTTGTTTAAAAAAAAAAATTAGTTTTGTTTCAAAAATCAAAAGTTTCAAGTACCTAGGTGTGAATTTTCTAAATACCAATCATTGGCAAGCATTAATTTATTTAAGTCTATTCTGCTACATAAAACAATTTAAAATTAGTATTACTACCTTTAATCTTGGAACTAACCAATATGTTTATGTGGCAAAGGAAACTAAGTCTTAGCGAGTGATTTATTAAAAACTTCGAAAGCTCGATTACACATTAAAATAAATAATGAGCGAACCCAAAAATAAATCAAGTATAAAAACCCGGTATGAACACCAAAACATAAATCTGGTCCGACATGGGGGTAATTTGTAAATTATTTCTGGCGTACGCTACGCCTATTAAGACATCTTGATAGCTGTCTGTCGACTTCTTTCAACGTCTATTTAAAAGCTACTGTTAAACAAATAATATTAAAAACCAATCTCGAAAGTACAATCAAAATTAAACCTTAATTCAAACACGTAGATGGTGTCCAAAATTTATTGAACGGTAGATTTGAATTTGTCGAAGCCTCGACGAGTATTTATGGCACCAAAATACCATACCACATTGACCTTCCCCGCCCCCGTCATTGCTTTAAAACTGAAGGTTGCCTACAGAATTCCCTAATATTCCGCGGTTCATTTTATCCTGGCATTTGGCCCGTTGGAAGCCATTTTGTTATGATGGCGGCATCAAAAGCGCAGGATAAACGCTAACTTATTTTTAAGTGGTAGATATGCAAGTTATTTATGGTGGATAGGAAGCAAAATGCCATGTTCAATCTATAAGTTGATTTATTGGAGAGCAATTGTCGTTTTGGATAAGAATATTATTTGTGTATAACTTCCTTATAAGTTGATATTTTGGGACGTGGGTAGGCGTTTGGACTTACTATTAAAATAAGGAAATTGGGCTATTGTAAGAGTCAGCCACGAGTAAGCCGATCGACTTTCACCCACTTAGGAAACCAATATTAAACATGGAAATTGTTCCGAACCAATAATAAATATTTCTCATAATCTTTTCAATAAACGTAAAAACATTATTCAACCAGAGCCGTTTCCTAAGAAAAAAAAAATAATATAAAAAAATCGTGAACAAAACGATGATAGTTTTATCATATTCTTCTTCGTCTTCTGGTGCCTCTCCAATAACTGAAGATTAGCTATCAACTGGGAATATTTCTCCTTATATTTTTGAGGACCATTTCAGCAGCACTCGTGATTCCGGTCCATTTGCGAATGTTTCTCAGCGAAGACTATTTTCTTCGGCCAGCATCGTGCTTTACCTTATAGTTCTAGCTGCTCAAGGAATTCTGATCGCAATTCACTGCTAGACATAAGTGGCTCTCAAGCTGCCTGTCCTCCGCCCTTCACATCCAGTCTAACCTTTGAGGTGTGGGGTTAGATCGGAGGCAAACCATCATTAAGAAGGACCTGTTATTTTGGATATGAGTAGTTATCATTATGAAATTAACTTAATTTACACTAGCACAAAAGAGCTCGTGGCTAAATAATAACAGCCGCACGGGTCGATCTCCAAAGTTGAGCAGTCCTTGCCTAGGTCGGTCCGTGGATGGGTGATGGGTCATTACATACCGAGTTTCCTTCGTACCTCGGAAAGCACGTTAAGCCGTTGGTCCGGGCTGTCATTTGTAGATTTTTGACAGTTGTTACGAGTAGTTGGAAGCCCGAAAGTCTGATAACCAGTCTTACTAAGGGTATCGTATTACCCACTAATGGGGTTATGGAGGCAGTCGCTCCATGTACAATACTAGTATTCAGCTGAATCTAGGTAGACTGGAAGCCGATCCCTACGTAGTTTGGTAAAAGACTAGGTAGGTGGGAAAAAGTATTCGTTGAAAACTGGAATTTGAACGGCCTTTAGCTCCTCCTAGCCTGATCTCTTACACAACCAACACACTGGCAGACCGATACATCAAATACTAAGGGCCAAATTGATAGGTTGGTTTGTCTTTGTGCAGATGACAGTGCAATTATCATCCTTTGATATATTACTATGGCTCCCAGATAATATCTAATGGTTAATTCTCTATTAACAATACCATTTGTTTGTACGTCAACGTGTTGAAACCTAATTGGTTATTGATGTTTCGCGTTGATTCATTCATTATTCGGTGTGTAATATAATTTTGCGGTTTTGAAATACATACCTACCCAGCTTTAATACATCAAACCTCTTTGCTATGTCCACATTTATTCATTTCGAATCGTATAGTGACTTCTTCGTGCTCGAACGATCAATTTGGAAGGTCCTGTTCGAAAGGTACATTGCTGTATGACGTTCTAGTGCTAGGATAAATAAATAAAAATAAAATAAGACCTATATATTACCCATATTAGGTATAATAATATACAAGGTGGAAAAAACACCAACAGTAAACCATTCTAAATCCCCCCCCCCCCCCACATAGAAATTTTTAATGAGCAATTAAAAAATAATCATCTGTTCTATACATTTTGACCGTGTAGGTATTGCAGTTTTGTAGGAAACAGCTGTTTTTTTTAATAGCCGACCAAAATTTTCTATGTTTAGAATGATGTATTGAATACGTGGTAAGCGCTGTGGCGTCGGAGTCCCTTCCATATCTCAATCCCATAAATTACATACCATTATTATAGAATTAGCTTAAAGCTGGCCACCAATAAACATTTACGAGCTGATAATATTAAGATGTTAATTTCATTCGAATGCCCCATCTAGTTCCGTACAGCTGGTTAATTCTTTGTGAATTGACAAAATGGTCCAAGCAAACCGAATTAAAGTTTCCCTAGGAAACATTGCACTACAGCCTTGTTTGAATATTCAATTTATCAACACTTACGTGGCGAAATGAAGTCTAATTCCGTTGAAAATAAAGTTTATTTCCAGAATATCAAATAACACAAATAAAACACGCACTTCTGCGTTTATTGTTTTTTTCGCTTCCAGCTGAGCCTAAAAAGGCAAAACGTACGCACATAAATTATCGTGTATTGTAACGAAGTTCAAAGAGGTAATAGCAAACAAATGCGCACCAAAGACAATAAATCAAAATGGCTGAATAACGAGAGACGGACGGTGGCGAAGGAAACTTTCATTTCGTTCGTTCAAGAGTGCACTTTACTTGAAACATTTGGAATTACTAATGGTTCCCGTTCATCTGTTTTAGATGCTCGTTTTTTTCTCGAATGCGTTTCGATTTTGTTTTTCAATACATTTCATGTACAAATTTCACAAATGTTTACCAATTTCACCTCCCTGTAAATGTCATTTGATAGCTAAAATATCCGTGTAGCACTGTACATTAACATTCTGCAAAAATTTTAACAAAGCTATTAAATATTCCGGCTTACCATTATGAACGTGGGCCGTTTCCTCTTAATCAGTTGCTATAAAAAGTAAGTTCTTACTTTTTATTTTAACTGTAAAATATTGTCTACCTTTAGTTGGACTTTATTTGATATCTACTTTCTGTATGTTCTCCTTTCAGTAAAAATCTCTAAAGAAAATCATAGGTACATAATTCTCCAAAATTGGTAGTACGTACGTTGCAGTCCGGTGCAAACATTTCCCGGTACTTCAGGGCACGCGGTGCACAGCATTAACCCGCACACTGTGTCATAGATTGTTTTTAACACCCCTAAATGGTGTACAACAAACTTCATCCCATCGGCGACAATAGAACGCTTTTCAAAGACACCCCCAACTTTTCTTTCGGAAACTTTTCTCTAGATTTTCACTCTTAAAGTTTGATGTACGAAAAGTTTCGCTGATTTTATTTTTTGGTTTGCGACATTGGAACGTTGCTTTTAAGAAGTTTGATGGAACTTCCAAATGTGTCTCGAAGGTTTCTTAGAGCCTAGGGCGGAATTTATAATTCTGGCGCTACCTACAACATTTCTTTCAGATGGGAATGATCTTGGCCTTTTCATTTATAGGAATTACGTGGGTGGATTCCGATGTGAATTGAAGATTACAGATAGCATTTAGGTTGGTTTATTTTTGACTTTTGAAAAGTCTTAAAATAATTCAAGCTTAAGACCTAATTTAATTTTCTCCGTGTGTCCGCATCCCAGGCATCCCATCTCGGCTCAGTCTGGAACTATTCCAAATAATGGCCATCATAAAACAAACCAATTCATGCTGATTCCAACAAAGTTATTCTCAAACCAGTATGACAATTAGACACGAAGTTATGATAGAACCAGTGATCAAATATTCAATTCAGTTCCGGATTCATATTGCGATGCAAATTACTCTCCATCGCGCGTCGACGTGAATTGATAATTGAGACTAAGGGTGAAATTCACCGATTTTGTTACAGACCGCGTTTTCAGAAACTAGATTCTGCATAAACCCAGATCTCATGTCGATATTAATATCGGATTACTATTAACTGACTTCAAAAACTACACTTGGATCGCGTACGCGTTTTTGCATGGCATAGAACGTAATGTTGTGAAAAAAACGCAATGCGTTTAGATTTGTAACATCCAAAAGCGACCTACTGCGACTTTAATAACGAAATATGTCAGCATCTCAAAACGCAGCTAGTTGTCAAAACTGTCTTTTGTGTCAATTTCTATTTCGTTTCGCCGTATGTGTTGCGTGCTTATTTCTATTCGTTTTTGTAAATGGTATGTCTTGGAAATGAAAAAGGGACTCTAAATTCGCTTCCGGCGAAAATGAGACGCTTACTATTAAAGTTGGTGGATGAACATTTTGACGTGGTTGAGTGGTTGAACGGGGAGGATTAAAAGAAGATTTCACATGAATCAATGTGATCTAATCAAACGATGTGATAGCGCTTGTGTTTTATTAGGAATTATTATATGTTTTAAAATAAAAAGTTTAAAATAAATAGCGTATTTTATTCAGACAACTATGTATATTATTTTCTAGTTTTCAGCCATCTAGTAGCACAACGTTGAACTAACTCCCAACTATCCCTGATTTTACAATTTTTGACAAAGGGGGCTTCAAAAAGTTTGTAAAATAGTTAATAGATGGAGTTGTTTTAAAATTTGGGGTGGATTTCACCAATTGAATGACAACGCGATTACGTCGAGTGGAATCCGAGTTTAATTTTTGAAAATTGATTTCACCAACACAACGTAAACCTGTTTTGAGATAAAACGAGGTTGTCATGCGAACGCCCGAATGTGGGCGTTTAGGAGCCAAAACCGACATTATGAGCTGTCAGTGTCATCATTATTGTATTGATTTTATTGGTTTTCAACAATATTTAGCTGATTTATATACAATGAAAGGACTTTTATATCTTTTTTGACGAAAGCTGTGACGACGATGAGTGAGAGGAACATTTTCAAACCCTGGATGGCCATGACTTTTTCAAAATATTTCGACTCAAGAAACCAACAGTTTTATCTGTGTTGGAGTCTATTGAGGACAACCTACTACCAAGAATGCTGAGCCTGCAAAGTGCGCTCCTCGTGCGTCCCGGTGCTCCGCTCCCGTCCCGCTGGCGCCTCCCATCGCCGCCGCAAGACCACACGACTTGCTGCCTGTTTCTGCAGCTTCTACAAAATATCGACATGTTCCTGGACATTTCGCTAGCGTAGTCGCGGGCATAACTGCTCCTGCTGGGAAGCCCGTGCCTGAAAAGGCACCGATTCGGGCTGATGATGGCTTCGTGACAGTTTTGAGGAGGAAGCGTGCTGCGAAGCCGAACTTTCCGGTGTATATCTCCCGCCTTCATTACACCACTACAGCGGAGGACATCGTGAAAAACGTGCGTCAGAAGGCTAAGTACGTGGTGAGAGTGTAGCTACTTGAGTCGCGCGGCAACGTCAACTTTAAGGCGTTTGTGGTGCTAATACCAACGTATTATCTGCACCTCGTCTTGGAAGAGGACTTTTGGCTGCAGGGAGTGGTGTTCCGTCGCTTCCACGGACAAGTGCCACATGAACACACAGTGACATACTGCACAAGTGAAGTGTTACTAACTTAGTTTTGAGGTTCTATTTACCAACACAAGTTGTATATTTTTATATGTATGTTAGTCTGTAAGGTACGAGGGTGGATTGAAAAGTTCGCGGCCTCAGCAAGAAAACAATATAAAATATAACCAAAAGTAATTTTATTTTTCCACGTAATCTCCACTTAACTCTATGCACTTCTTCCATCTGGTTTCCAACGCCTGTATGCCGGTCATAAAAAAAGTTTCTTCAAGGCCTTCAAAAAAGTCACCCACCGCAGCTTTGACCTCCTCATTTGATGAAAATTTTTGACCTCCAAGGTGTTTTTTTAGGTTTGGGAATAAATGAAAGTCTGAAGGTGCCAAATCAGGGGAATAGGCGGGATGGGGCAGTAATTCAAAGCCACAATCACGAATTTGAGCCATAGATTCAACAGACGTGTGAACGCGTGCATTATCCTGATGGAACAACACTTTCTTGCTGAGTAATCCTCTTTGATTGTTTCACGCAAGCGACGTAAGAGGGTGCAGTAATAAGCCGAGTTTATAGTTTCACCTTTTGCAAGGTAGTCCACCATGATGACACCCTTAGCATCCCAAAAAACTGACGCCATCACCTTGCCAGCTGACAAAATTGTTTTGGCTTTTTTTGGAGTCGGTTCATCAGGTTTTTTCCACTGCTTGGGTTGCTGTTTTGACTCTGGGGTGTAGTGGTGTACCCAAGTTTCATCCATTGTTACAAATCTGGCCAAAAAATCTTGTGGATCAGCCTCAAACATTTCCAAACAGTCGCGAGAAATCGTGAGGCGTATTTTTTTGTTCGACTGAAAGCAATCTGGGTACCCACCGCGCAGAAACCTTAGAAAATCCATGTTCATTGACTATGATGTTTTGTGTTCGTTCATACGAGATGCCACTAGTGTATGCAATCTCCCTGATGGTCAATCTCCGATCTGTTAATATCAGATCACAGATTTTCCCGATGTTTTCTTCAGTCGTAGACGTCATAGGCCGGCCAGAGCGAGGGTCATCTTCAATACTCTCTCGTCCGCGTTTAAATTCAGCAACTTTTTCACAGTCGTATACTACGGAGCAGATTCTCCCAATGTTGTTGACATATCTTCGTGAATCTCTTTTGGAGTTAGTTTTTTTTTAAACAGGTATTTGATGACCGCACGTAGCTCAATTTTCTCCATTCTTTAAAAACGCTGCACAAAGGCTCACAAAATTCAGTCTAATTTAAATACAGTTAATGCTATTGCGATAGAATTTTACAATTTGACAACCAGAGAGTAAACTAATCGAATGAGGTCAGTTACATTAAAATAGTTTAAGTATTTATGTGTTAGGCCGCGAACTTTTCAATCCACCCTCGTATATATATATCTATGGGCCAAATTTGCCTGAAAATATATGAATGTTATGTTATGTTTAAAACAACTACTCAGGTCTAATTCATTATAATTTGTATTTAAGCAACAACAGCGCATCTCCAATAAATCAACTTCTATGTGCGCTACGTTTCTACGTGGGTGCTATCAGATGACTGCTGCAGATTTATGTGGATTTAGCACCTTTACTGCACATACAATTGTACACAAAGTCAATGCTGCTATTGCTTCACTCAGACCACGCCACATCTACTTTCATGAGTTACCACATGATATCCACCAAACTCAAATTGGATTCCGTAGGAGAGCTAAAGAAGATCGGTCTTTTGGGGCTCTCTTAATTTCAGAAGCGTTTACCAATGAAAGTATGTACATTATATGAATCTATGACGTGGTTTTTCTTTCCATGTAATATCTTGTTTTAATTAAGCTGCACAGCTAAAAAAGTAGAAACAAATATTTGGAATTTGGGAGAAAACAGATCTTTGCTAGGTGCCCTAGTTTTTGATATATAAATGTGGTCAAGCTGGGGAGATTCTCTACAGAACGGCCGCCTATAAACCCTTATAACTTTTGAACCAATCACCGAAATATTCTGATATTTGGCGACAAATTTCTTCAAATTACCAACAATTTTTTTGTGTAATCAAAATTAAAATCCCTGATGGTGGCCATGCCAGTGTCAGTCACACTCTAGGACGGTCCATTAAGGTTGACAGGAGAGTGTGATCCTATTTTGCAATACATTTGTCAAATGTATTACAAAATAGGATGGCGGCGTTAGTTCTTATTTTGCCCACGCGACAAGTATTTTATAAATTATGTTATTCTAACCAAATCCAAAATTAGAAAAAAATATCCTGTGATTACCTTTCATCTTAATTTGACCGAGACCTATCTTTTGAGAGTATTTTTAAGAATGTACGCGAGCTCTAAATGTGGTCCCCAGATTGTGTGGCAAGCTGCCTTTCTTCATTCCGTATGTCATAGGTGCTATAGATTGAACTCATGCAAATTACACCAAATTACCAGGTAAAGTATTGATGTTATTACAGATCTTACGGTTTAATATAAAAGTGTATAAACCAGCTGGGGAGGGGTTCATACAAGATATTGTGGATACAGATTTAATACAATATTTTGGACACAATTTAACACAAACATATTTTAGGTCTGGAGGATCCTGAGATTTATCGTAATAGAAAATACTATTTTTCAATCAGTGTTCACACGATAAAGATCCTTATCTACTTATTTTGTGGTTTAGCGCAGTAGGTCGCTGTCGCATGTTATAATACTAAACGCAATGCGTTATAGTGAAAACATTTACATTCTATGCTAGGATGAATGCTATGGGATCTTGGTTTTCGAAAACGCTGTCCAAATGTAGCTGGTGAAATCAGTTTGACGTGAATGGAGATTAATATGGATATGAAAACTGGGCTATGCAGAACCTCGGTCGTGAAAACGCTTTCTGTACCAATGTCGCACGGTGGTACCGCCTTGGTTCATAAATGCAATAATTTTATCATCAATTACCCCCAATTTAATTACCTAATAATGATATAATAATGATTTACCGATAAATAAGCTACCCAAAAGTATAAATATGTCACCATTTTACCTAATTATCAGGTCTTCTCCTGGGATCACTTCATCGACCGACTCACCAGCCATGGTTCACCTGATGTGGGTTTACCGGGTTGGCCTCAGATGTTAAATTTCTTCTCTAATTCTGCAGTTTCAGCTGAAATTACTGGCTTAAATAAAGATTTGATTGAACGTTGTTCGACAATTTGACAAGCCTTGTCCTCGGGTTTTAATATTGATTCGGATAAAATTAATGAATATGCTTTGGAAACCGCGCGACTTTTAATTCAAGAATATCCGTGGTATAATCTCCCAGCTTCCGTTCACAAAGTTCTTATCTATGATGCTGAAGTGGCACAGTATGCTTTATTATCTATCGGGGAATTATCAACAAACATTATAAGGCCTTCAGACGGGATCACACGAGAAAAATGTCGCAAGTACTTACGAATACGGACTTACCTAACGGATTTTTACTCAGCTCAGGCCCATTCATTACTAGTCTTCGGAAACTTCCCCGTAAGAAAAAGAGCATTATGTCGAGGCAGGTTTTAGATTTAATACGAATTTAGTTTAAATTGAAATTAGATTGGTTGTTTTACTATTTTAACTTAGTTGTGGTTGTGATGACGTTTGTAAATAAATTGTAGTTTTTTGCTTTTTGTTGTATATAATATGTATAATATTTAAAAGAATACATATTTAATGATAACCCCTTCATGAATAGCGTTAATATTATATTCAGGTGTATTTCCGAACGAGGGACAATAAATCTCAAATATTGACTATTAAAATTTGTATATAAACAGTACATATTGTACAGTTTATTGTATATTCTGTATTGAATGAATTATGTAAATAAAGCATTAATGTACATTTGTGAAGTATTTTTTATTATTTACCCTTCAGAAAAAAAATCAATTTAACAAATTTAATAAAGTAAGGTATTTATGACCGCACTTGTAGGGCGCTTGTACCACCGTGTGTCGGTGACATTTTATTTGAAATGAGACTAACATACATACATACATTCACGCATTTTTTTGGAGGTAGGCAGAAAACACAGAACGCCACCTGCTACGATCCTTACATACTCCTTCTGCCTCCACGTTCATTCATCTGGTTATAGACGCACAGGTTGCGAGTGCTACGCACCTGACCTGTCTGAAGAACCTCACCATTCCCTCTTGGCGTTGCCACTCACATCTGCCCTGTAAATACCTTTTGATAGTCGCCTTTCACTCATCCTCTCCTCATGACCAAATCATCTAAGCATACTCTTTCAAATTGTTGCCACTACATCTTCTTATAAACCGCAACGTTCTCCCTAAGACTAAACTAATAAACTCATATTTCGAAATAAAAATCACTGTTACAAAGAAAATCTTTAATAATACATGACATAGGTACACATAACATCACGCCGGTTGTTCCTGAAGAGTTGGGTAAACCTAAGTAAGTAAGTACATCCACATTTCGCCAGTTATATAATTTTAAATGAGCCGGTGACAAGAGACGAATCCAAGTACCTCGGTAGGTACCATTCTTACGTGGCCAAAATTCCTTCCATGCCACTCCAATCCAGTCTGTAGTTTGATGTAAATTATCTTGCTAATCTGAAAAGATACAATAATACAGTCTGTACTTATTGTTATATTACTAAAAATGATTCTTTGCTGTTAGTAAAATAATGGACTGTTACTGATTCATTGATAACAATATTGCTCAGATCCTCGAGGGCAAAATACCATTAGTTGGAGTGATGCGATAGCAGCACTGACTGTGTACACAATACTATGTGCAAAAGAGGTACTTAATTCTACGCAAATCTGCAGCAGATTTCTGATATCACTCAGTCGCGTAGAAACGTGGAGCACAAATAATAATGGTTTAGGCTGTCCTGTTGTGCACCAGGTAGGTACATATAATTAAAATAAATAATCGTTTGGTAGGTACTTACATATTTGTTGGAAACTACTTTGTCGTCAACAGACTCCAATACAGACAGAACTGTTGCTTTCGTGAGATGAAACCGTGTAATAAATTCCTGGTCATCAAGGGTAACAAAATGTTCCTTTCTCTCGCGTATCGATCTTGGGCGACGAATGTCCTGATCCTAACATTCACGTAACATTAACAGTGTTCTTATTTTGCATAGCCAAATACCAACAAAATCAATATTTTTAGTAAAATACATAAAACAATAATTATGATTCACAACAATGATGACACTTGTGGATGACACTGACAGCAAAAATCGGGCGTTTACATGACAAATTCCGTTACGGTCAAACGGGTTTACGTTGTGTCGGTGAAATCAAAATTATAAATTAATCCTCGATTAAGCGCAAAAACGCGATCTCATTCAGTTGGTGAAATCCACCCTAAATAAATATTACATCAAAGCCTGTCACACAATTGTGACATACAGACGGTATGTTTGTAAAATAACTGAATTAGACGCAGTGATAGGTGCTCAAAAAAATATAGAAATCAATAATGCCCTTCATTATTGATTTCTATATTTTTTTTAAGACAAGAAAAACCGATTGGAAGACAGTCTGAGATATATATTATTATTAATATAATATTATTATATATATATATTATTATTATATATATATATATATATTATTATAACAGAAGTAACAGAGAAACACCAACGATAGAAGAAGTCACGCAGACCCCAAATAAATAGGGATGGGGGTAGGTGAATGACATAATCATAATTCACCTGCCCTGATCCAGAACTTCCTCATATTTGTTTATTCGTAAAGGTATCAAATCCCAATTTAAATACATACATAATTATTTAAAATAAAAACATTAAAAAATAACATAAGTCATTAGTTATCAGTCCATTACTTTTAATAACACTTTCTTTGACAATGTAAATAAGCTTACATCGCATTGCTTGTTTAAACACAAAGTCTTATAAGTAAGATATCTGTAACTGAAAGTTTTAAGCTATCATAATATCAATTTAAATTAAATTTAAAAAATGCTCTGTAAACCCATCTCCCAGTACACCATTGGCACTCGTCCCGATTCCCGTCACATTTGCATGTGAAAGCCATAACTTGGTGACACGGAAAATTTAATATTTTTGGTAATTAAATGAAGACCCACAGCTGACCTAATAAAATGAAACCGTAACCATTTTAATTGTGTCCTTTTTTGTTTGCAGGTATGTGGCTTTTATATGGGAGTTTGTGAGTAAATATTGAGACTGTATGGAAAAGTTCGTTTACTGTTTTAAAATAAATCTCGTTCTAACCACCAAGAGAGCCTTATGTTCTTGATACAGAAAATCAAAGATAAGGTGTAGGCTATTGAACTTAAAAATTTTAATTAAGTTTTTCCAGATTTTCCACTCACACTGTGTTAGCGAAAATTCCACTCAAATCTAAAGGCACGATAGACCAGCGAACGGTTAGCATCCACAATATCAATGATATTTCAATTCTATCTTCAGAATAGCGCCGAGTGAATCAGAACACGAACCACGAATACACTTCCTTCTTGAAATTTCACTGAACTACATCACTTCGCGTCCTGTCACTTTTTCTATCAACGACCACATTTAAAACAAACATCAAAGGCTACATTGTAAAGCTATGCGGAGTTCAGAAAACTATAAGAGAATGTACTAGGGATGCATTTTACCGAGAAGCGCTAAGAAGCTTCCCACCATCTTCGCAGAGACATAAAGCTTGCTGCAAGGACAGCTATGCACTCAGGACTTGTCTTCGTATACCAGGATAACATAAACAACTAGGAAACTAGCAAATAAATTAACAGCGACCTTATTTCTTCGCAAGATAGAATGACTTTTCATTGACACAATTTTTCGCAGTAGTAAAATTTTCACTGTCTTATTGTCACACATACCAAGTTGAGTTTGCGGGTTGGAAGTGGGAATTTCGCTTCTATTTTCATGATAATAAAGTTGACAACATATGTTTGTGTTACCTAATGTTATAGGTCGTTATAGTTTATGGCATATTAAAATCCTGGTACTACTTATTTGTTCTAACTTGAGATCTGATGGTCGGGAAAAATTGCGCCGTCAACGTTTTGATGGGCGGTTAAATTATTTATTTTTACTGTAATTAAAACACGTTGTTCTCAAGATCCTTCAGTACTGGTCGTAAATGTCTGATACTAACATGGTCTTTCAGCAGTCGCCTTTACAACCACAAGGATAGATAAAACGGCTTTATTACTTAGTCTATTTAATTCTCGAGGACGACAATGTCTTGAGAAAGCACGTATTGCAAAAGAAAATCAAATCAATGATTTTTATCGCACACACTTCGATCTTCAAAGACTGTACAGAACCCATTTAAAACTATTAGACACTAACGTATCGACGAGAGAAAAACAAAAGAACGATGGCAGCGTCCGTCTATAAATTGAATCCGCGTTCAGATGTTCCTAATCGGGGCCTTATATTTAACTGAGAGGCTAGGCTTTGTTCTGTTGCTGTTATCGGATTTCTTCTATTTTTCCATTGGCTGAGGAGCAGTGGAGCAGAAACAATGGCAGTGAACATTAGTAAGGGGATCGCGCCGTCTCGAGAAGCTCTCGACCATCGACTTCTTCGATAAGGCGGTGCGGTTTCTGATGTGGTGTAAAATATAAAAGCTGGCGGTGTGTTCGTAGTATTTAGTCATATTTATCGCTATTGGAGGATCTATAAGAGGACTTCTCATTATACAATGGACTGCATTTCCTTCAGATGCATTGCTCCAGATGTCATCATTTTTTAAGGAAGTAGCGGTCTCTTTTTTTATCCAGTCAGGATTCTTTATAACGTGGTTTTGCTTATAGATATAAAGCTAGGAAAACCTATTACCACCGTATTACTGAACCCGTATTCATTAATACGGGTTACTATAATTAGTATTCCTAGAAAGCTAGTGCATGATTACAACACTAAAAAAGTCAAGCAGTTCTATGAATATTCTACTCTATCAATAGCATGTTGTTGGCTTGAAGATCAGCGACAAAATAATCTATATTTCACTGGAAAAACCAAAATCAACTAAACTACAATTTCACATAAAACGAAAACCCTAACCCACAATATCTTCATTCTCATATCGTTATTTGGTAGGTTCTCAACAATAATAATTAAACACAACCGGCAATAAGACTCAATATTGAACTCGTTCAATTCTTTAGATTGTATTGGCAATGCTCCTAGCATTGCATTGTTAAGGGGAAGGTCTTCAAAAAAGGCAATCTCGTTGAAATATAAGTTTTAGTTCATTAATTATCTAGGTGTTTATTACAGTAGGTAGGTGGTAGGTGTGGAGTACATTAGTAATAATACAAGAACTTTAAGTAGCTGTATTAATTAAACTTTTGGTTTGGTATCATTTGAATTTGTGTATCTTCCATCTAAAGAACCTTAACTGAAAATCCATAAGACCGATTGTACCGCAAATCGCTAAATACTATGTAGATGTTTGCCGCTAAACATATTAAAACATCACTCAGTTTCTGTTAATCTTTTGAAGATGGTTAGAGAAAGAATGTATTTTTTAATATGTTAAGCGCTAAGTGGTTTATGGTGCTAGCGGGATTAATCCCGATTAGTTTCATCGATCCCATTATCTTGTGATAAAAATATGGTTTGATGATTGAATTAATTAATTAACTAATAACGCTCCTTTTGGACTTCGCCGCAGTAAAAAAAATACAAACCCAAATGCATTTTATTTACGACACTCGAAAGTCATTACAATAAAGCTATGAATAATAAACCACACGTTACCAAAAACGCTTTTCTTATGAAAAATCACGTGTCATCATAATAGGTCCCAATTTTCCTGTTTACAACAAAATTACGAGCCGCGAAAAATAAAAACAATTTTCGCGAGTTTGCCCTTAACTTATCGCTTATACTTAAAAGATCTCCGGGGACTGGCCGTGCCAATGATTAAAGTTCCTTCCCATTTAACTTAACATCCTGCTTCAAATAACTTTATTGAATGTTTCAAATTCAATCATACTTTTATTTTGGTTATTTTTTTTTTGTTTTGAATTTCATGGGCTTACGTTTAGATTTAGGAAGGAATGTGTTTGGCAGAAATTATCTGATTTTTAATTGCTGGTATTGCTTTTTTCTGGGGTCAGTTAATGCTATTTCATCTTGCATTGTTCAGCCGTTGCTTAACTAGTTATAATATAAGCTTATAACTAGTTAATTAAGTTATAAGTATTACTACTTTGTATAAAATCCTATATATTTTTTATTATTTACCCTGGTTTACAAAGCTGGTCAAAGGCGTATAGTTACGTTAGGTTAGGATAGTTACGTACGTACGTAAGAATATTGGCAAGGTATGGGTGACGCCTGGGTGTGGAACTTTTTTTATGAAATAATGTAGATATTAGTATTATTAGTAGATTATTTCATAAAAAAGTTCCACAAAGTGGCATAATTATAATGCTGGTACGTAACTATCACAAACGCGTTACAATCGCAGAAATAAAACTGAAATGCCACATATCTTTGTGCATGTGTACTTCCCTGAATAAGGACCTTCTATAAAACGCATTGCATTTAGCAGTCACCGTTAAATACATAACTTGACTCGTCTAAACGCGTAATAACATTCAAATATAACTTCCCTAATAATTGTAACATCGTGTCTAGATCGTCGGGCAAATTTTGAGTGAAATGTTACGATAATGTAAGTAGCCGGGCCGTAACGATTACTGTTACTGGCTTTACTGCTGATCCCATTGTTGTATTATTGTTATGATAGCCAGTAAGCTACAGTTGTGATGATATTAGAGATAAACGGATGCTGAAGGAATTATGGTGATTACTGTTTTGAAAGCAGAGGTAGAGAAGTTTATTTTATACTTATTTTCAGTCACATTTTTTTTATTGAATATTTAAATCAAAGATGGTTTGAAAGCTATGTTCACTTTTTCTGGGCATATCAGCGGGAAAACAAAATTATGGAGAACTGTTTATTTAATCCTTTTTAATTATGTTTTTATTGGTTCACTTAAATTCGAACTAGTAGCTGAATAGGTGCGGTACTTAAGTACTAAGAAGGAAGTTTTTGACATCTCACGTTCCTGTCGATGATTCAAATAACGAACGGTATTTTCGGATCCTCTTCCTAGCAAATATTTTTACATTGTTAAAAGCAAAACAACGATATTTCATTTGCCTTTGAAACATAAATTTGAAAACTCGAATTACGATCCACCATTCGCTAATAAAGTAGGTAATTCATACTTTTTACAATCGCTTGGGATCGCAACAGTATTGGTGTGCAATAAAACCTCCTTTATTTAATTGCTACAAAAAACCACGTGTCAATGTAGCAACGAGGCAACGGTCACCGACAACCCTCGACTATGAGACACAGAGTAAGTTTATACAGAAGGCTCAATATTGGTAACAAGCAATGAGGAACGCGCGTCACTAATAAGTATGATTGAAAATATCTACTCACCATCGTAATAACACCAAGCAATATGCTGCTGTTAATGGCTGACATCCACAGGAAAATCCAATATTTGTTCAGAATCACACAACTATGTCGATCATGGTGTCTTGATTAAGTACTTATATGACATGCGAAACTATAGCATAATTATTATCTACTTGTTATGTTTATTTCTCATATATTTCTTTCAGAATCTTCTCTTTCTTCCTCTTTCGTATCATTGGTAGTACCGTCTTATCGAATGACGTACTTGGGCTCAGTTGGTGGTCACGTCAATCTCGGCGTCAGTTGCGTTTTTTATATGGCCTAAAGTGCACGTGTAGGGACATTTAGACACTTAGACTTTAGACACCAGCAAGTACACCATGGTCTGGTCGGAAACATTGCATTTACACTGAGTGTTTGGTCAGCTGAAACACTTTGTTAATAGCAGATATTGTTCCTTTCGTTCGCTACTATTCTTGAGCTTGATATCGCACCCAGCTTGAAGTGAATCTTCTGACGCTATCTACCCCTTGCCCGGACAGTATCAACAGCTAAATTAATTAAACGGGCACGTGCGTGTTGCTACCGAATACGTGTCGTGTCCGTCGCGGGCATGTGCAATAAATCAATCAAGAGGACCACCGCTTCATTTGTGGGTTATACTGCGGTATTTTAATAATGTTGCAGTCCAGTGCAGTTTCGAACGAACTTTTGTGTAATTTTTTTAGGGTTGTTAAACAATTCCGCCTTAATTGAATAGTTTATACCAAAGGAGTAGTAGTTACTGAGAATATCATAAGAAATGTAATCCAATAGTGTGTAATGGTCATAGTCATGGCCATAGTCGGAAATAACGTCGCCATCTTATATTTTCATTACATTTTTCACACACAATTTCACAAAAGTTACGTTACGTATGTTGTTAAATGACAACTCAAGAGTCAAAGTCGAGGTACGTTCCAAAACAAAAAAAAAGATCGCAGTTACGGGTTGATAAGTGCCTTTCGTCTTCGATAATGGTCTTTTTACACCCGTTATTTAAGTAGCTTTGGTTTATGCGCAGTCGTATGCGGTAAATTGTATTTTTAGATTAATTTGCACGATCTCGACGTATTTACGTGTTTCAACATAAAATGAACGGAATACGCCAGCCAAAGTCTTAATTAATTGAAAGCGTTAACGGAAATATCGGAGATAAAATACTTTCTATTTGCATTTTGATCTCTCCGAAGCTCGTTAGAGATGATTAAGGCAACAACGCATAGTCTAGTCATACCTCTACACCAGACCTTTTTAACATGAATATATTTGGGCGACTAAAATATATAGTCAAAGAAGAAAACAAAGTTGCACCACAGCAAATCAACCATCCTACACATTCGAACGGCGCGGCGTATTATCAAACATTAATCTTCAAACATTCTCTGGATAACGCAGACAATATAACTACATAACTACGGAACGTCCAATTTTATGGCTTATTTCGTAAAAATGTGCAATAGATCATTGTCCCTACCATAAGTTCTCGATTGTCGAGTCAAAGTCACGCGATGTCGAGACGTGTTGTCGAGACGGCAAAAAAGTGACATTTGGTGACAGCTACAGTTCGTTTTGGAATGGAACTCGAATTCTAAAAAGCTATGGTATGCTTTTTTGGTAATTTTGGGGAATACTGAAGGAATATTCAATGTTTCTGGTAGTTGCACTTTGGTCTTTTTATAATAGTCTGCAGATTGTATCGATTACCTTAGAATCATGGTGTAGCAATAACTAACTTTGATTAAAATACCTAGTGGTTCCATTTACGAAGGGGGTATGTATTATACTATTTACGTGACTGATTTCAATGAGGCTCGAATGGAACTTAGATCCTTAATCATAGTTCTTGGTTATAAGGGAAATATGTTCCATATGAAGATCCTTTGTCTGGCTGTCTGTATTTGTTTACGTGTATGATCAGAGGTAGAACGAGCAACTGAAGCATGCTAGGATCGTTGTAGGTGGAGTTTGCCTGTGCAAAACGACAGAACCTTGCTCTTGTTTATGTAAGTATGACGTATGTAGAACGTATACGTATACTCTTAGTAGCCATAGTTCCTCTTAAATGACTACCATGTCACGAAAGACTCATAGTAATGCCTTTAACAATAATTCCATCAGACAGTTGGCTACACCTGTACGTGAGATAACAATCACGTTAGTAGGGGTCATCGTAAGTTTTTTTAACTGGTCCTTTATTTATGCACCATTTCCGCAGAGGGGACTTTGACAAATGCCTGCAATTTTTGCTTCCGCTACTTTCCTACCTCTACTTGCCGGCTGGCAGGTAACTACATGTAATTGCTTATCAGTTCCAGTTTGTTTGATCTATGGTGTAAACTCATACGGCGGGGTAATTGCGTAACACTGTCGCATTTTCAGTGCTGTACTTTGACAATCTAACAATATTCATTGAATTACTAACTTGACTTGTGACTGTTACTGAGCAGACTGATTTCTCAAACAAATGATATCAAATATGGATAACAAAATAAATATTTTGGATTGTGATAGAAAAGTGACGCAATTAATGGAGCTCGTCCTCTGATTTTCTTCTACAAAAATATTGCGACTAGAAAAGTTTTTTCATGAATATTTCACTCCTAAGAAGATTGTGTAGTAGTCGGATAATTCTCCGATAGGATTTCATAACGAAGGTTTATTTATTTTAATATTTTAACACTTTAAACTACCGAGTATTAAGTGTTTATTTTTAAAACGACAGTAGCACCTATTAATAAATTACTAAATCGCAAACATAAATTAATTTCGAAATACACATTTTGCATTACTCATCGTCAAATAAAATTATTCTCGCGTTTAAAACATAAATTAATCATTAAAATAAATAATTCGTTCATTAATTTACAAAATTATTTATCTTCAACCCTTTAATTATTTGCCTACATATCGCAACTAACAATTCAACATTATCTCCGATTGTTATTAATTATAAAGTTAACTGGGTAAGGGCGAGGCCACACCGTCGCGTCATCTGCGCGAAGTCTGCGCGCAATGAAATTAAAGACACAATGAATCCTCAAGTTTTAATTAAAGCGTGAAAAGTGTCGCCGGCGACTGCCGCCTCCTCGCGACCATCAGATGAGCTCGTATTGTTTTGACCACTTTATTGCGCCAGAGATTTTTTTTTTTTTATAAATATGTTTTGTAAAGGGGTCTTTTGCTAAGGAGGGTTTTGTCTTTGAAAAACGATTCCTACGACAATGAGTAGGAAGACATGACTTATCATAACATCACGCTTGTAATCCCCGAAGATTTAGATAGAGGTGTACCTTTAGTATATCAACTTTTCGACAGTTTTCATTTGAGTACCACATAATTAGGGCGAGCCAATAGGCTCGATACTCAATAGGCGCTAGAAATAGCCACGTTGCACTAAATTCAGTCTGCTAAATTGTTGTATGCCATGCTTAACTCGATGTGAAATTGACTTTAGTCATCCTTTGATTTTGAAGTAGGCAAAACCCAAAACAGTGGAGTCTTTCAGCCATGATACATAAATATATGATTTTGTACTTAATGCCGAACAAAAAAATCAACTCATGAAACAGTCCTACATTATCCAAATGACAAGAGCTTACTTTGTAACACAACCGAAAAAAAACTGGCGATCAAATAAATCATACCAGTAAGTCACTCCAGCAGAATTATTGCCTTTTAATTTGAAACAGACGGAAAAAGTGAATAAAATGCGGCTAAAATTATCCCCTTATACAATTAGGTTCGATCACCGATGTTATTTTGAGTTTTTTACGACTGCCCTTACGTTTGTAATCGTAAAGATGGATATTTTATTACTTTGTGATGTACCTATCACTTAGTATACACGTACGACTTAAGTACAAGTTTTGTCAATTCTGTTTTTTATGGAATTACATTTTGGGATTAAGAGGTTTTTTTACACACTCCATATCTTTGATCTGTCATGATAATCAGAATAAACACTTTACGGTGTAATACTGATTTGGAAATAAAGTTGCCCATTATTTTCTAATAACTAGTGTGTTTGAATTATTATTATTTAAGCGATTACTACTTATTGCGATGACAACGTAACTTCTGATATTTATATTGCTATAAGAAATTTCCCATTTTAGATCCACCAAAAAATTTCGTACAGTTCAATCGAGTTGCTTTCAGTACAAACGTTACGTGCTACATTCACATTTTGTACAACATCAACTGTTCTAAAAGAAACTTCAATAAACATAAAAAGTACAAAATGCAATCATAAACAAACATAAGCACATACTATGCAACGGCAACTTAAAAAGTCACACCGTAAAAAAAAAAAAACATAATCGCAGGTAAAAAAGCTGTAAAAACAAGTGAAATAAACAGCTTGTAATGAAGGCAAAGTTGAGATTATAAGCTGTTACAAGCTGAATTTAAGACGGAAGCTAGAAACAAAGTATGTTATAATGATGCGGTCTGTTTTTGTGCTCGCACGTATACGTTTACCGGCTCACAATGGTGGTTTGACATGGGACCCAGTTTAACGTTTTTTGTCGTAGTTCGTGTACCCTTTGAGCTTACAAACTTGTTACAAGTAAAAAATATGTATTTCAACCTAATTGGGCGACATGCTGTGTTTGTTTTGTTAATTTTTTACGCTTGAGTGGCTTAAAATGTAGCAATCAAGATCGGAGATTAGGCGAAAAGATTTTTTTCTGAAAAAGAAAATTGGAGTTTGTAATTGGATACATAAATATGATTAGTTTTTTCTGTAATGTTAATGATTTCGGTTTCAGATAAATATGTTTTATTACAATAGCAAAAATTTGACCTTTATTTTTTAATATGAATCAGAAACTCGAGTATTCAAAAATAACCAAGAAATAGATTATTTACAAGTGGTACAGCCAGAGATATATGATAGTCATAATTGTTCTTGTTCAGTAATGTTCTCAGATAGTATAGGAAGAGGTGTAGGTAAATTAGTTAGTAATAACCTGAGTTTTCCCAATCAAAATCATTGTATGCCAGGGGCAACATACAAACAGATAATGGCATCAGTAATTAGAAATGTTTATAATAGTAATACCGACATAACTATATTTATAGGAAATAGTTTAAAAATTAAAAAAGAAGACATCACAGACAGTGTAACTGAGTTGTTAAAGTTGAAGTGTCGTAAAATAATATTGTGTGCTTTCCCATATTTTGAAAAATTGTCAAACAGAAAAAACAATTATATTCACATGCTGAATAAGCATATAGATTTCTTAGTAGGTCACTATAGTGACAAACTTGTGTATCTGGATGTCAACAGTTTTGTTGATAAACTTAGGTCGACACGGGGTAATGTGTATCTACCTATTAGTTGTAGACACAAAATAGCTCGGCTATTAGCATATAATATTCACTCAGACATAAGTAGTATGTCTATGTTTAGTTCTATTATTAACACTGCGACTATTAGTAATAATACTAATATTCATTTTTACAATTTTTTTACAAAGGAGGATCCATGTGTAACTGTACAAGATTCTCCAGTAGGGTCCACTAGTAGTAGGGTCTCATTGTCTTGTGAGGGCATAGGAGTCTTGGGGCTCACTCCGGATGCTCATTTAAACTAGTTAGTAAGACAACAGAAGATACCAGTAACATAAATGTTACTCTAACTAACAACACACAGGTACCTTCTTGCTCTCAAATAACTAAATGTAAAAAAGGGGCTAAGCAGAATTCTATGCAATTATTTCACCAAAATATTCAAGGCTTCTCTTCAAAGCAATTAGAAATTGAATTGTTTTTAGAAAAAACAAAGTTTGAAATTGTTTGTTTCACTGAACATTGGTTAAAAGACTTTGAAATGATACTTAATTACGCAAATTACAGTGTGGGCAGTTGCTTTAACCGGAAATCTAAGATGCGTGGGGGTTCATTAATCTTAGTTAAAAATTGTATTAAATTTAAGTCTCGTAAGGATATTGTTGATCTATCGGTTGAGCATAATATTGAACTGTCTTGTGTTGAGCTAGATAAGCATGTAATAGTGTGCGTTTACAGACCCCCAAATTATCAGAACTACTCTTTATTTGAGTCAGTAATGGAGGATGCTTTAGCAAAACTTGCAACTAGTAATAAATCACTAGTTATCTGTGGTGACTTTAATATTAATATTTTAGAGAAAAACTCAAATAGCAGTAGATTATTACATCTTTTTAAATCATTTAATTTGTTAAACGTGTTTTCGGAACCAACCCGAATTACTAAAAATACTGCTACATGTATTGATAATGTTTTTTGTTGTTGCGACTACTTAGATAAATCCATTGTAAATTACCTTCCTTCTGATCACAGCGGTCAAACCGTTGTTTTCGAGTCATACACACCATTCAAAAAAATCCAGATAAAATCTAGACAAATAACACCCAGCAATTTGAATAATTTTAATAATAACTTAATTGGTAATTTAGGCATTCCGGGATATATTTTTGAAAATGTAAATAAATTTTATGAGGAATTCTTTTCGGTAGTTTACACAGAGTTTAATAATACAATAAAAATTAAAACTAAATCTATTTGCCCAAAGTTTTTGTTCAGTGACTGGGCAACTAAGGGTATTAGGAAAAGTAGGGAGCGATTGTTCGAGCTGTACGGCCTTAAGCCTTACATCAACTCAGAAACTTTTAATAAATATGTAGCAACATACTCAAAAATCTTTAAAAACACTTGCAAGGTAGCTAAAGTCTTATTCATTAGCAACAAGATTAAATCCGCCGATAATAAAATAAAGACGGTTTGGAAAATTATCAATAGTGAAACTAATAGAAATAAAAAATATAATAATGATATCACACTAGAGACCTCACGTGGTCTTCTAAGCTCTAAAAACGAAGTTGCTCAAGAATTTGTAGATTTCTTTACCAGTATCCCACTTAAAATTACCGAAACCTTAAATTCCTCACCCTCGCTTTCTATTGATTTATTAAGAGCGAACGTTTCAGCCTGTCCGGTTGAGTTTCAATTTAAGCATATAAACCCCATAGCAGTCATTAAAGCCTTTAAGGAAATCAAAATCAAATTAACGGAAGATCTATGGGGAATGTCTATTAAAGTTTGTCAAGCTATTATTGAGACTATAGCACCGTACTTAGCCTTAATATTTAATTTGTGTGTAGACCAAGGAGTCTTCCCGGACCTTATGAAATACAGCAAGGTAATACCACTTTTCAAATCCGGGGACAGTAAAGATACGAATAATTATAGACCCGTATCCGTGTTGCCGGTTTTCAGCAAGGTGTTTGAAAAGGTAATGCTTAATCAGATGCTTAACCACTTTAATACCAATAAGATCTTACATGAGAAACAGTATGGTTTCACCAAAGGACGTTGTACGACTGACGCCGGTGTCACATTATTAAAACACATATTCACTGCGTGGGAAGAGGCACAAGATGCCATAGGAATCTTCTGTGACCTCTCGAAAGCATTTGATTGCGTAAGCCACGAAACCCTACTCTTTAAACTTGAGCATTACGGTTTGGGGAAACTTGCACTCAGTTTAGTGAAATCGTATTTAAACGATAGACATCAGCAAGTACAAATAAATGGTGTCAATTCAATGGGTTTAAAAGTAAGGATGGGTGTACCACAAGGCTCGATATTGGGTCCTTTCCTCTTTCTAGTCTATATTAATGATCTACCCCATTTATTTAAAAACCAACCTCAAATGGTGTTGTTTGCCGACGATACTTCTTTGATATTTAAGATAAACAGACGTGCCACAATTCTTGACGACGTAAATAGCGCCCTACTGCAAGTCCATAATTGGTTTACCGCGAATAATTTAGTATTAAATGGGAAAAAAACTAAGTGCATAAGATTTGCCCTACCAAATGTCAAAACTAGTGATTGTGACATAGTATTGAATCAAGAGAAACTAGAATTCGTCGATGAAACTGTTTTCTTAGGGATCACGCTCGACTCAAGGCTACAATGGGGTCCTCATTTAACATCTCTTGCAGGACGGCTGAGTTCAGCAGCATATGCTGTTAGGAAAATCCGTCAATTTACTGATGTAGATACCGCGAGGCTAGTCTATTTTAGTTATTTTCATAGTATTATGTCTTACGGTATTTTATTATGGGGACGGGCTGCAGACATCGAGTCTATATTTATTCTGCAGAAAAGAGCCATCAGGGCCATATATAATCTATTTAGGCGCGATTCTCTAAGAGAACTGTTTAAGGAAATTAACATCATGACAGTACCTTGCCAATACATCTATGAAAACATCATGTACGTTAGGAAAAATCTGCATTTATTTAGTAAAAGAGGCGACAGACACCACTATAATACTAGAACCAGGGACCATCTAGTCCAGCCAGGTTTCAGGCTAGCTAAAGTAGACTCATCTTTCATGGGGTACTGTTTAAAATGTTACAATAAAATTCCTCCCGGCATTCTACAACTGAATGAGACGAAATTTAAATCTTGTATAAAACGCACACTATGTAGGCAAGCATACTATAAGTTGGGAGATTACATTGATGATAAAAATGCTTGGCTCAATGCTGGTCCTGCTCCACAACCATAGGGGCAAACTTATTGGTTACCATGGGAAGTTATTGTGGAAGCTGCAGAAGATTGTAAACATATCTTTGCATTGTATAGATTCAATCTCTTAGTGTTGTATAATTGCATAGCACATGTGTGAGTACTATGTACGCTAAAGCTACCATTTACATCTTTTATTGACTCGCATTTTCCCTGGTGGCTGAGAGAATGTCATGCTCACTCAAATGTCTCGCTGATGGTGGCGCGTGTGTCGGGTCGTTTAGTTCCCTCCAAAATGGTTGAGTTGAATGATGGCTGATCCATGCGTCATGTTCGTGAACGGGCGCTGTCAGTTGTGACTGGTCATCTCGCAGCTGCCATGGATTATTGTATTTTTGAATTGTTATTTTTATGTTTTTATTCTGGACGCTCTTACTCGCACGTCTTTCTACATCGTTCTCACATGTATGTTTAATCTCGACATGAATGATGTAACCGAGACTTTGTAACAACATAATGATTTAAAAGAGTGTCCATGGAGTTTCTTGCCCATTCTTCTCCATAGAGATCTACGCTTTCGAATGGGCAACTACAGTACTTTCACAAGTTATTATGCCCTGTGACTGGGACTGTAGCTTAGTTTATTTTTTGTGTTTTGACATTCAAAAGTGCCTGTAATGGTTTAATTGAAATAAATGCTTTGAGTTTGAGTTTGAGTTTGATACATCGTTCAAAATCGGACTTACAAACAGAAATTAAATATTCTATTCAGCTACAGGCTCGTAACTTCCATCACCATACAATTTCAATTCAAAAATCGGAAAACAATAAAGCGATCCAGCAATATTAATGAAGTCGCCGAAATTCGTACGTTTTCGGCTGCGATTTCGGACGAATGGCTGCGGGCGTAAAGGCATGAGCACTTTAAAATTTATCGAGTTTTCATGTTTCGCACCAGTGTCGCGCCGAGCCCCTCGTTGTGACACTGTCATACAAAGTTCAACGAATGCGCACAAAATTGTTTTTGTAAACGTAATTTTGAATGCGGAGTTTTTGTTTTTAGAACGGGTTAAAGCAAAAGTAATAAAACGTTTTCTACGGATCTGCAATGCTCCATTAACATAATCTGGGTAATCTGACAAGATTTTTAACAACAATAAGAACTTCTTAGAAAAGGTTGTAGGAGTGTCGTCATTCCAATTTTTGATGCATCTGTTCATTCTGTTTAAACAAAATGTCCACTCTGAACCTTCCAGGTTTAGTCAGTTTGACCAATCTTGGAAGGTATGGTATGGTATGGATAAATTGTGACCCGGATTCCGGATACCTGACGTTGACAAATACTGTTCTGAGTATCTGTCTAAGTACCAGTCTGCAATGGGTACGTGATCCTTGAGTGAATCTTAAAATATGTTTCGACATAAAATATGTGTATACACGACACTTATCAAACCATTCTAATAAAAGGTACCTAAACATAAAATAAACCACATTATTCGAATGAAGGAACCTTACTAAGTAGTCTGTGTCACACACATTTGCATGGTTCGGCAGTTTCCCGCCGCATCGCCTCGGGCTATTTCAGGACCACTGTTCTAAATTCAAAACTTTTATATTTTATACTTTTTCTGTAAAATGTGGTTTCAGCGGTTTTAGGCATGTATCCTTTGGCACAGGGCAAGGTTTAATAGCATTAAAAAGGTTTGTTGTATTTAAAACAGATGTTTTGTTCAGAATGAAACACGGAATTTATTTCACAGCACTTTAGCTACGCCAGAAAATTATTTTACACGTTCAAAACAATTGCCAAAATAATTCACATCACATCGGCATTTTACAACAAATTCGGACTCGACAAAAACTGGAAAAATTCCAACTCACATACACATACAGGGCCCCATACAGTTAATGAGTGCTGAGTTGCCAGTGTTGGTAAAACGCCGGGGTTGCCAGACAAATAAAGATTTATACAGGACAATGTCTCTTAATTGCGCTGTGTCAGGTGGCCCGAATCATACCGATTGTGAAGTTTTGGAAGTTCAATGTCGGGTCTAGTATAACAGGAGGTTGGATTTGGATAATGGTTATGAGGACAATTTTGAAAACTAAGTTGTAACGGTTCGTTACAGACGAATGCGATGAAGATTTTTTTGGAAGATGAAATTTATAGTGGAAATAAAACGTAATACGTTACGTTATTTTTTGAATTTAGAAACTAGTTCAATAGACCTAGATTATTAGAGTCAAAAAACAATGTAAAAGCCAGCCCTTGGGTCACAGGAAGCGTCAACTAGGCGTTTGCATATTTCCTTAAAAAGGCTGTGAGCTCGAAAATATAGTTTCCATATTAACGCCGCTTGAGGTTCTCCGCAGCCGCAGCGGCAGCGCCAGCACAGCACGATGAGCTTGGAAGATGTGATGGCACAAGAGTATCGACACAAGTTGCGTCCCACACTAAAGGCCTACCCTTTTACCCTGGCCAGAAGCTAAGTGTTGCCATACAAATTGGCAAAGCCGCCATTCTCTTGACACATTACCTGCTGACAGCGTTGAGGAGGAGTTTTTGGATGCCATTTTATAGTTAGTCTGATCTAAAACCAAAACAACAGAGACGAACAACATGATTAATAGAACTCACAATACCACTAGATACACAAAGTAATTAAATTTTCAAGAAACGCATCTATCAATACCAAAATGTATCAAAAACTTATACCGTCATCGTTTTCAAAGCGACAAACTTCGACAATATCTCATTCATCATTAGCGTCTCCAACAACGTGAACTCCACCTTATTCTTCGTCAATAAGATTCAAATCTATTCCGCAGTCTGTCCAGTCTTTGCACAAATGTTAGGACACGTCTAACTCGCTCTCGTTAGGTAATCAAATTTGTTTGCTGTGTGCTAACGAGGCTACAACGGTCTGGACTGCAGTCGCCGGTCTGCGTCGTGATTTGCTTGGTAATGTACTACCTGAAGCAATCGATATTGTTTAATAGCAGTTCACTGTTCTTCATGCATGTCGTCTCGATTTTGTTCTTATCTTAAGGTCAAATTATCATAATTACTGAATAATTACGAAGCATTTCAAATGTAATTTAACAATCTCTAGAATACGCATTACAAGTGAATGTTTAGGTTTATTAACGCCTTCACAATTTTAATGTGAATCATATAATTAGACGTGTTAATAGTAGTTTTAATTTCAAATATTTGAAAAGCTATCGACTAGTCATAATTGTGATAGATGATTAATGTAAGTTAATGACATTCAATCTAAAGGTGAAAGATGAAAGACTGGGGAATCATTTTTGTTATTATTTCAGTACCAATCTTAAGTAGAATCTGCAATCGTGATCTGTGGATTCCTAATGGATATTATTTCTATTGTCTTTGTTAAATTGACTACCAGAGCAAACCTGCTCTGCGTCCTCCTTTTGTTCATTTAGTACCCCTTTTAAGAAGTCATTCTTTTTAAAACAATTGTTCACAAAAATTAAAATCACATAAGCAGAAATAAAGTTCATTTTTACCAACACATCCATATGCAACGCCAATTGTATTCTTTGAACGCATCCGCTCCACACACGGAAATTAATAAAGAGACAAATTAACGGGAAAACAAAAAATAGTGTTCCAAAGTCAATGACACAATGACAGCCATTGTCGACCACTTGTGCCTCATTAGGAAGAGAAAAAAACAATTAAGCTGCCTCCACCTGGACAAGTTCATCATGCGGTGCATCAAAACAAAACCCGTCTTTATTACAATCAATTAGAGGTACTATTTCTTTGATAACCTCTTCATCATCTCCAGATTTGTGTAGTTCCCCTTCATCGTCATACATACGTCAGTCGCAAAGTACTGGGGCCATTCCTTTATGAGCATTGTGAACTTTAATCTGGTCGTGAATGGCATTGTTTTAAATCACCTACGGGCCAAAGGATCGTGAGTTCTCATTGTGCTGTCGAGTATATTGTGCGATGGGTACTTTGATATGGGCGTTTAGGGACGCGACGTTACGTTTGGAGTTGGGTAATGCACATGTCATTTCTCTGCCAAATATTAGATGGGCCATTTAAGGCCTGAGGCTTTCCGTGTACAGCCATTTTAATATTGGATATTATCACACTTGTTGTGTTTTATATGTTCATTTTGGTCCACAATTGAAATAAATGTACTTAATTAAGTGTATAGTCATGAATTTGTATCCCCAAATAGACATAATTCAAGTAATTAGACTTTCCAAAACTCTCCCACGTTACCTCGACCAGATAAAATTCTTGTACTGATAACACCAACAACTTTCTTTAACTAATTACGCGAGCCTTTTAATATAAACATCGATTTCATTTATCTCGAAACCCCATCGAAGCCGCTCTCGCAACTCAGAGGTAACATGTTAATTTACCGGGATCGAGTGATTTGTTAATCTCACAATCGATTTGATCGCTCGGCTCGCAATTAATTCGGTCTGGTTAGCATCGATTTGCGATAAACGCGGGGCAGATTGTCTTGTCGAATACTGTTGATTTTTCCAGCAAAATTGTGGAAATAAACGGTTTGATATTGATTTGAGAAATAAATATTTTCACAGACTTGAATAAAAATACAAGTGTTCGAGATGTACCTAACAAAACATAACATCACATCTGTATTCCTCAAAAGGTTATGAAGAGCTGTAACTAAAGTACCTAAATTTTACCAGTTATGTTTAATAAATAACCCATGAAGAGGTTTTCACAAATAAATGAAAACAAATCTGAAAATAGGTATAAAAACATAGCTCAAGGTAAACATTACAAAGTATGAATTTAAACATAACACATACCTAATGTTAAAAACCGTAATGCACTTCCCAAACATGAAACACTCACAAAATGACACGGTAATAAGAAAGGCGACCGAAAATCCATCGTCGTAAATTGCCACGGTACATTTTTCAACGAGAATAGTTTAAGAAATCACACTTAACTTGGTTATATGCTCCTTAGAAACGCTCATAAATACAGGGGCGCCCTGAAAAAGGTTTTTTCCTTGAATTTAAAGGATCGCCGTGTACTCGTCGTAAATTTTAGTAATAGTCACTTGTATTTTTGGAGTGAATTTGAAAGTGAATGCTGCGTTAGTGAGTACGGGTGTTGCGTTTGAAATACGAGCTGAGGTTGCATGTGGACTTGGTGGATTTGTAAGTAATTCTGCATGAACTTCATCATTATTGCTCTCAATTTCGTTCAGATGAATTGGAGGTTCCGTGATAAACCAAAAACTTGTTTAATCATGGGCGAAGTACTCCATGGCTTTATGTGAAGAACATGACAAAATTTTACAATACTGTTCAAAGAATCTCAAATATAACTATATATACAGGGTAGCGCCGACAATACGACAGTAAAGAAAACAATGGTAATACTAGTTCATAGGAATATTTTTAAACTATCAAAATAATCCTAGCATCGAAATTAAAAAAAAAAAACAAACAAACTAAATAGCATAAAACTGTTAACGAAATACAACACCATTTATAAATATTAGTTAGGACCTTAGGAATAATTAGCACAAATTCGCGTCTGGAAATAAGATTTAAAGAGCGAATTTGGCAAAGGTTTTTGAAATAGCGAATTGGCAACATGTGTTTAGTGTTTACACCACTGTGGGGGTCGTTAACCTGTCAGTGCTAGCATATTAATCTATATCATGTAAAAAATTCCGAATATGAAAAATAATGTCCTGTGACTAAACTATTGGAACTACTGGGAATCGATTGAATTTTTGTATGCAGACTGGGAACGTCATGAGGTAAACGCAGATTAATTTATTATCGTATTGTCGACGCCACCCAGATATTTAAAGATATATCTATATCATTTTAAACTGACGTCATCACTAACACTACCATTACCTAAAACTTAAATCGGGATTTTATATTTTCCACGTTTATTATTTGTTCTGAGTTCAACAAACAGTAAACATGGTTAATATCCCGTTATAAGGTGTCAATGATAGACGGTGTCGGTGATGACGTCAGTTTAATAAGTTATTAACTCAAAATTTTCAAAAAACCTCCAGTGATGTGCTTTCAGCCGAATTGGCATCTACCACTTTGGTGCCTCATAACTTGAAATGGAATTAAATTTGTGCTCTTTTGAACTCTTGATCAATTTGGTTTCTCCAAAGCTTATTCTTTTACCTTTTCTACTCCAACATTATCATTACAAAACAGTACAATGATACCAGCTTCTTATTTTCTAATTTTCGCGACCCCCGACTTGTCTATAACTGTCACAAATCATTAGCCAAATGTCACTAGAACGCCAGGCAGCAGTATAAAATTCATGCTAATTGCGAGGAGGGGGCATTGACGGTGTCAGTCGGTAATGGCTTTTAAGAAATGTAATAAATTATTTCTCCCGCCGCCGCCAGGTGACGCGCGCCGATGTGTTTGGTTGGTGCAAGTTATAAGGGATGGTAAAATCGCTGGTGGTCTTCTTACGTTTGAGGTAGTATGCCACGTCACGGTTAAAATGTCAATCTTGATAAAAAAGATACACAAGACTCTTCCAATCTAGACTTATTATATAAAGAAGTAAGTTAAATTTGTTTGTATTTAGGGGCTAATCATCGGAACTTCTGATCCGATTCCGTATATTGTTACACTAACGGGGAGCTCCATTAACCCCGAGTGTCGGTTATGTGTGTTTGTGTGTATAGGCTACCTTTAAAACGTTCCCGTGGGTTTATTTCCATACATAACGGGAGCGAAGCCGTGAGCAAAACCTAGTATGTATATAAAAATACTCCACCGCTAGGCTCGTAGGTGTGGATATACCAACTATCACGAAATGCTGAACCGTCAGTTTGTACCGAACCAGTACCTACATAAAAAATTTATGGTTTTACATGAGACGGTAAGACATATAAGTTTAAGTTTATAAGTAAATTTATTTCTCCATAAAACACACATAACTCACAACACACACACACACTCTATAATCATACTGTTTCCTATGAGACCTCATCACCGGACCAAAGATCGTACCTTGCGCCACACCTTGTATTCAGACGTACAACGTGCTCTTATCGTTCCCGGAATTCGTCTTTTACTAAGTAATTTAAAAAAAAGATATGTCTTTTAGGGGCTACATTGTTTGCTTTAATCATTGTGAGCGATTTACTGTGTACATAGATATTTATGTGTGCGTTTAGATAAACGATACGCTACTTAGTTGTGATGTGAGTCGGTGGCTTTTAATTGAGAGTTATTTTTTGGTCTGTGAATGGATGGTGGAGTAATTTATTTGTGGTTTCACATCCGTAACTATGTGATGTTTTGAAGTGGACAATATTGTATTTTTTCTTTGTGTATACTCGTCAAAATGTACTGGACAGCTGATTTTTTTTACGCGATTTCAGGATTCGTTCCATAGTAAAAGTTGTTCGACTCTTAGTTATTCTTTTAGATATTACTCAAATCCAATCTTTATGTTTCAAATAAAATCTCATGTGTCACCACCCAACAACCAGAAATAATTATGTGAAGGATTATGGAGTTAGTGACCAGTTTTGCAATTCGCAAGAGCCTAAAAATAAAGCTCAGTGCACACATATAAGCACTGCACTGGATAAGCATCGCCTCAACTCGACACATTCTGCATTTCTGCTATAAAACTTCATATTGCAACACACTTATCAGAATCGGGATCCACTGCATCCGGTACAGTGGATATATCGTCGTCCATTGACAAAAAAAAACAGTTCTCTTCACATACAAAAATAACTAAAAGCTTCACTTTTCCCTTCAGAGACTACCAGCGCATGTTCCCACTCAATTACCAGCATTCTATCAGACTCCCTTACAATCACCTCCCATATAAATGTTGCCCGACCAAATAAAGACCTTCTCACACGCGTACCTGTGGGACGCATCAATTCTATTTAATTATTAAGGCTGTCAGGTTGCGTGTGTCTCACCAGAGGCAGGAGATCCGTGGGCGGAGACCTTTGTTAATTACCTCAAACTTGGAGATGGATTAATTTTGTATGACATTAACGTTGTTGCGAATTGGAAATTTTAGATTCGATTCCGTGCTTTTGTACAAATTAGGATGATAATTAATGTTACATTAACTTTCGAATTAATCGTAATTCACTTTTGACACGCTTTTACCCGTGTCTGCTCTGGTATATGAAATGATATTAAAATACGTTTAGCCTTTAAGCCGAGAAAAGGTAACAAACAGACAGAATTACATATTTTATAATAATTTTAGTATGAATTACTAGATATTCTTCAGTGTTGGAATTCTGGCCGTAGGTCATAACTGTAATATAAGAATCATCGACTAAGAAGTATGTAACTTGGGTTAAAATATCGGAAACAACCCAGCAAATGTATCAAAACAATCTCCGTACTTCACAATAAACCGCCTAAAAATCCTTTAAAACATTTAAAAAAAGATTGTATCAAATAGTCCCTCGTCTCCCCTGGTTCCATTTGACCAAGCATTGAGTTCCACGATGGTAAATCATCACCCTTCTGCTTACCTCCATTTGCGAAATAGGCGGACGCCTATTAAATGTCGATTTTTCACGTAAAGACCAGTCCCTTTCTGTACCCTGACGTACCCTGCCTGCCTGCCTCCCTGTTTTGAAGGGAAACAGTTGATATTTGAAGGAGCCTTTTAAGGTTGAATTTTCTTTTGCAACTTTCTTCGAATTTTAAATGTATTGAGTTTTGAAATTCTTTATTTTCGGACCTTTTTCTTGGAACGAATGTGAATGACGTGGAAGAAAAATTGTTTAAGTATTAACTTTCTTCTTATTTACTATGTATAGCTAGTAGTTAGGGGTTGTTATAAATACAATATTAAGTGTATATCATTTGCGTTTTCATATCTAAAACCAACCAAGGTCATGCCATTTTGTGCATAACCACATATTGTATGTATGTGGACGAAGCAGGAGTACCTATGTAAGGATCGTAGAAGAACACGGGGCAAAAGCATGAGTTTATTTATGCATACCTATATGAAACAAGCGTAAAAAAAAATACTTTTTCATATAGGTGTGACTTAATTTTTTTTTAGGATTCTTTTCAGCTAACCCTTTTAATTGATACCTATATCATTGGGGTGCGTAAAAAATAACTAATTGGCCATCTTTGGGTGTCCGTCATATTGGATTTACAATAACATCACTAAGCTAACCATGCATTGTTATCCAAACTAAACGTGTAACCAAAATTTCAGTTCAATCGATTGGGGATAACTGTTTTAAAATTCAGAACTTGCAAGATTTGTCCTAATCAAACACACAAACAACCAATTATAGCACTAATAGTTTAGATTAGAATTACCTACATGAGTCTTCAAGTATTCACCATAATCCTACATCCCAAAAAAGAACCGAAACACCCAAATCCACCCAACCCGATGGAGGAAGCACAGATTTCCATACATGATTCATTTCGGCCACACACTGCTCACTGCTCAGTAGAGAACTGGCGTGCAACGTCACAACGTCACATGGCACATAGGCCTGTGACGTGTCAGGAAGTGGCACGCAGGAAGTCAAGGGAAACATTCAGTGCTGGGATACGGTCCAAGTGCGAGGAAAATGGCGGGTGATTGCTCTTTCTGTATCGTGTGGTTAGTGCCTAACCTGGTGTCAGAGTTTTTATGCCGCCCATGGGCCTCTGACTTGGCTTTACATGCCGTCGAGAAATATCTCTCAGTCATACTGGTTTCCTTACGATGTTTTCCTTCACCAACACAAGTTTGAAAATTATGCACATAAAACTGAAAAATCAGAGGTGCGTGTCAATATTTGTTGTATGTATATAATCAGAATGTACTTTAGCAAGACTTATTTCGAGACAAGATTTTCCATGATATCCTTGATTCTACCAAATGTTTCTATTGCTTTGAGCAATGGTGGCCCAGTCGAAATAGCCGTGATTTACGAGTTGTTGGTCGCAGTTTCGAACGTAGACAGAAAGTAACAAAATTGCTTCCTCACTATTGCTCCCAAAACGGTGAAAGAAAATATCATGAGGAAACCGAAATGACCCAGAACCGATAAACTCGAAGACATGTTGCATCCACTTTCCCAAACTGGGCTTGCATAGATTATGGCCCATTCCCACTCACAGAAAAGAAGCCTGTAACGTGTTCATGGAGTGGGAATTTATTATAGACAAGTTATACTAAATGTTTACTATACTTGGGTACCAACAAAACTCTATGGACGTCAGTACGATAAGAATGTCGTCAGTGGGTCTAGAATCATGTACTAAATCCATTTTACAAGTTCATGTCACGATAGCCTATCACCCCGTCTAAATGTAATAGTAGTAGTAGTGCTAGCTACTTACTCATAAAGCTACCGAACGCCATCCTCTCATGGCTCACAAACAATAAAGCAGAAGTATTAAGTTCGCCGCCATTTTGAGATTACCAACGGACTGTGTGCGGCGCGACTTAATTTATTGCCTACCAAAGTGTTTGAATTGTTAATGCTACGTTCTACTTACAATATCGGAAGTGCACCTTTACTGTATTTATTTTTATTTACTCAACGATTGTTCCCGGCGCGCAATGATTTAGTATAGGATATTGGTTTTTTATCGCCAGCTTAAAGGTTGTCATTAATAATGACGTGTTGTTCTTGATAAAGTGACGACCCGAATGGCGCAGCGGTAGTGAGGCTGCCTTACGTTCATAGGGTTCCGGGTTCGAATCCCGGTAGGAGCAAGTGTTTGTGTGATTAAGCATGGACATTTGTTACCGAGTCATGGATGTTTATATGTATAATAAGTATGTATTTACAAACAAAAAGTATCTATGTAGTATATCAACTATCTAGTGTCCACGACACAAGCCTCGTTGCTTAGTGTGGCACTAGATGGCGCTGTGTGTAATGTCTAGCGACATTTATTTATTTATTTATTAAAGTGTCTCTCTTTGCTTATTCGTATTAAGTGTTGTTCTAGGTTCCCTGTATCTGCTTAATTTTAGTTATCAACTTTAAATTTACCTCTAGTACTTAATAATTCTCATATGACCTGATATGACGCATGTAGTCATCATTAACTCTGCCTTTTCACACTCAGCTCTCCGCAGTTGAATATTATTACAGGTTCAAGTTTCCCCGTCTTATTGCGTAGGTATACCAAAAGTTCATGATACATTAATTTCACGTGGGTGTAAGGCACCCTTACACTGATCACTATATTCATAAACTTCATTTACACATAAGACTGTTACTGACATGACTGAATTTGCAAACTTATATGCATACGAATCATCAAAAATGCATCAAGTTTGTAGGTCCAACTCTAAACTTTACAACCAGGATATAAATATACATCAGTCCGAAATATTCTTTGACTCCGAACTTAAGGGTTTCGTCGTCAAATGTCAAATTTGAGTCAAAACTAACACGACAATGATCAAGGTATGATGAAGCCAGAACTATGTTTTTAATTTCGTAATGGTCTCCTCTGGGATTACCCTCGGAACACAATAGTGACGTACTAGGGACGTCGCGCCGCGGGGTTGCGCTTCTCTTGTTATTTTATTATTCGCTTTTTTAACTCCAATGGTGAGCAGATTCTATGGCATTTGTAGATTAGAAACTTGCATAGCTTTCTCTGTTAAATCACTTTAAAAATTGTTGAAATTTTCGCCTCTCATGCACGAGGTTGTGGGTTTTAATCCGGGCAAGTACCAATATGACTTTTTCAATTCATATGTACTTTCTAAGTTTATCTCGAACATCACAGACAGCGGTGAAAGGAAACATCGCGAGTAAACCTGGATCTATAATGAATATAAGTCTGAAATCGCCAACCAGTCTCGAGCAAGCGTGGTGATCAATGCTCGTGCCTTCCGTGAGAAGAGGCCTTTGCCCAGCAGTGGCACAGTAATAGGTTGGTATTAAGTACCAACATGTATTCAAATCAATTAATTTTTAACTGCCTTTTTCGATATCTACCGATAAGTTGTGATTTCATAAAGTGGTATGTTCAAGTTCGTACTAAGTCGTGTTCAATACTAAGTCAGACCTATTGATCTCTGAACAGTCATACTACCTTTTTCCATTCGTTTTATATGCCTTTTGGTCAAGGCCACCTGATCTTGAAATACTCTTTTTGCTTCGTTTACGTTCATTCACAATCATACAGGCACATACTACTACCATTAACTACTTACAACCATAAACAACTTGTTTATAAAATCTATTTAACACAAAACAAGAAACAAAATGGACTTAATAATCTATACTAAACACTTGTAACTTCTAAAATCTCGTGTATTACCTTCTCGTGTTATTTCCAAAAGATCAAAAAAGTATCCAACCAAATACATAAACGAAACTGCACGGACAGGCATACATTAATTTAATTTTATATATAGATCAATTTGAGTGAAGTAGAGTCGTGGGTCGCCCGAGGGACTTCAATAAAAAACCACTTTATTCTGCTCCTTTTATGTAATAAGTATTTCATTATACTGATAATTTCCCTTAAGTAAGATTCTCCTTATTTATGGAGATAGGGAAGAAACGAGAATCGGTGCCTCAAATGTTGAAGTCAAATCAAAATCTATCTGATACATAATTTTTATTCAACTAATTATTATTTTCCGCGGCAGTCAACGACAGGCAAAAGGTAGTAGAAACGATTCAACATTAGTATGTATTTGGAATTCCGATAGCCACTGAAATATAGCCTATGTACATATAACAATATCATTGCATTCACCGTCGAAACTTTGTGTATATTTTAGGTGCAATATTTTCAATATTTTTTTAGGCAAACCCTAAGCTGTTCATAAGAGCTTGCTAAATAAAAAATTGAGAATAGATTTAGACGTTCAGGAGCTATATCTATCTATACATCTACTAAGTCATATAATTAAGTCTCTCCACGACTACTTCGTGGGCTTCTCACTCCCAAATTCTAGTAGTATTTCCAAAGAAGTTCTGCCATTAACACTATATGTAACAAGATTCCTATCAGCTTTAGTAAAGTCGATTTCATCACTTAATAACATTTGGTAACGTAGAAAATTGACTTGCTTGTAATTCGTTATATCAGGAAGCCATTTTGGTCGCCCCTAATTATTATCTTTAGGCTTCAGTAACGAGAATGTGTGATACATACAGACTAAGGGACGAGTCAGCAAAAAAAACATAAAAAAAACTAATACGAAACATAAAGGAACATAATTTAAATGTGGACATGACATTATAGTAGTGAACAACGTTATTTACAAAACAAACGAAAACAAAGCTGATAATCATTAAGAAACTGTAATTTTAGAAACAAAATACTAGAAAGCCACAGACAATTCAGCAAATAAAAATAATTGAAATAATACATACTGAGATCCTACAAGTAGGAATACGCTTTCAAAGCGTTTCACATTTCTACAACATAAACTTACACTTACTGTCTAAGTCCTCAAAACACGATAAAAGGTATTCTAGATGAGACTTCAGAAATCTTTGTTAAAATTGTAAGCAAGACGTATCATTCCTCCAATTTGCATAGCAGTGACCAACAAACCCTAAGTACATTTTCTCTCCAATATCTATAACAACAAATCAGGTGAACAGCCCAACAATCGTCCGACCCTTATGTCCCACGACGAAAGGTAATTGGGCCATCGAAAATTGATCGCGTTCTCATCGAGATGCGGGCATTTGGCTGCCTGTTGATATCACGGGACATTACTCTTTATTAACTTGTCGCTTTTTCTCGCCGTTGACAAATAAGAGCCGTTTGATGTGATCATTGATTTATTTATATGGATTCGTCAAAGGAGCAATGTGTGTTATACTGTTAAGGTATGAGTCATGTAGATGTAAAACAGCTTTGGTTATTATTATACGGAAAGGTATTCTGTTGTGTTTACAAAGCGAAAAGAACCATTCCTATCTACTTATACCTAAGTACGATAAGGAAAATGTCATACACCTATTTCAACAATGCAATTGACAAAGAAGTAGGTCGTTTGCTGCTCAACCCCCCAGGGACACACCGTGATAAACGTTCTTATGTAAATGAAGCCATTAAATAAAGCATCGAATGACCCCTAATGTTTTACTTTAAAAAACGTAAACAACTTGAATTGGGTGTTTTATAATCACGCTATATTACAATTAACGTTGTTCACGGCAATACTGAATTAATACGGGAAGTGGGAGCACCCCATTGTAAGTATTAGGGACATAGCTACTTGTGAGGCTTTTGTGATTATTACTGCCTTATCTAAAATTGACGATTAAATTCCAGTACGGCCGATTGTTGGGACATTTACCCCGTTAGCGAGATATAATATTGTGAGTTAAATGTAGTTATTTAGATAGTGAAATTGATTTTATGATTTGACGTAATTAAGTTTGTTTTTAAAATCTTTTAGTGCTTGAATATGAATTAATTATTGTGATTTCGGCCTATTAGCTTTTAAATTTAAATTCTACGGCACGGTTGGCGCAGTGGCTGAGCGATTGGCTGCTGCGCTGCGTGTCGCGGCTTCGATTACCTGTAGACCATACAAATAGTTGTTCCGGGTCTGGCTGTTCGTTTGTGCGAGTTTAAACGCACCCACAATACAAGAAAAATACTTAGAGCGGGGTAGTTTCATATAAAAATAGAACAAAAAATATCAAAACTAAAAAAGATAAAACCAAAGAAACTAGAAACCTAGAAAGCTAAAAAACACCGTGTCTTGTTGTGACGTAGCTTGAGAAGGTCTATAGGCTGAGTTGATTGACCCCTAAAAGCCTGACTTTAACTGTTCTAGTCTTTAAGGTATTTGATATACCTAGCATTTCCAATGATAGTCAAATTTTATAGTGTATCACTTGTGCTTAGCGTGTCGATGGCAATCTAAATTGAGTCAACCTAGACTTTGGCCCACGAATTTAGCACCTTCGGAAGCGATCGTTCCCGAAATGAGAAAACGACAGAACACTAAGGGTACTATATTAAGTGCCCCATCGTTTGTAGAACAGCACCACGATTGGGTGAAAATTGAGAAAACGATTCTTTCCAGATATGTGACCTAGCTAGATCGATTTATCGCCCCGTAAACGAAGATATTGCAACTTCCATCAAAATCGTTAGGGCCGTTGTCGAGAACGTGATTACAAATATTGCTCATTTAATAGTACCTACAGGATACACTAGCCCAACCTTAGCGTTATGCAACGACCCATCCCTCGTATATCAGTAATAACGTAAAATAGCTTTTAAGTTTTATTACAACGATGATAACACCGCGTAATGACTGTTTTATTAATCATAAATTTTACACCTTTATGACTTAATGTTTGGACGTCGTCGACACTGTTAATATTTTCCGTGACTATCAATTTATTTATGAACATTAAAAATATTTCTTCGGCAATCAACGAGATAATGGTTAAGTAAGCTGGTGCTTTTATGAGGCGCTAAATATCGTTGAGGGAATGAGAGCGGAGGATGGTTTAATGGAGGTTTATATTTCTTTCATACATTGTAGATTGTTAATAAATTATTTGGATACCGGTAACTTTTGCTGGTTTATCTCAAAAGTTCGATAGGAGTTCAGGAGTTCGGTAGGAGTTCTGTAAAATGCATTGTTGCAATTATTTCATGATAGTTACCCTATGGTTATTGACTTCATTAATTATATTGGGTAAATACTTACGAAAGTATTTTCTTAGTTAAAACTTGGATTTTGATTTTTGCTGGGTTGAGGGCAAAGAGCTCGGCTCCTATATTGCATGGAACTTAAGCATGACTGAAGAAATGTGGGTTACTAAAGTAAACTTCTGTCTTACCCCTCGGGGAATTACAGGCATGATGTTATGTTCTTCTTCTTTATCGTGTGGTTAGTGCCTAACCTGGTGTCAGAGTTTTTATGCCGCCCATGGGCCTCTGACTTGGCTTTACATACCGTCGAAAAATATCTCTCAGGTATGCTGGTTTCCTCACGATGTTTTCCTTCACCGAAGCAAGTGATAATTATTCAATACACACATGATTCCGAAAAATCTGAGGTGCGTGTCCTGGGTTCGAACTCGAGACCTATGACTTGGCAGTCCAACGGTCACACCACTAGGCTATCACTGCATGATGTTATGTTGTAACATTTTTTTTTCTTAATGTAGTAAAGGAGTGACTTTCCTGAAATATCTTCACGTATTTACCAATGATACAACAAGTTTTTGAAAAGATAATTGTGCGATCTCTAGTTCGATCCAGATAAAATGATGCAATGTTGTTATCTGACTTTAAGCACGTTTTTAAACTTTCAAGACTTCTTCATCGAAGTTTAACGACTTATTTACGCCACTATAATCCACGTACCATATCGAGGCTATAAATATAATCGTCTGTCAAACTAGAATTTAATATTTAATTCGCTGTAGCTGTAATGAAACGTCATAACGTCGAGCACGTCGCTGAGGCGAGATGAATAATAAATTGGGAGCTATAATGGGTGGGCATTACTTTACTATAATGTATCTAGATGTAGGTAAGTATTGAGAGTTACTGTAATTCAGGATAATGTGGAGTTGATTGGATATGTTACGTGACAGTGATAGACAGATTTGAATAATTTTAATGCCTATTATTGTAGCAAACATTTAACAACATTCTTAAAGCTTTGTTGGAAAACCAGGTTATTCTCCAAAATGTTTTGGAATTTACCGATCACTGTAAATCAAAGGCCAACCAAACCAATTATTCTGATAAACCAAAAGCCGTTAATAGTCAATTTACTGCATCTTCTTGATTTTAATTAGATCAACATTTTGAAAAAAAAAATACCAAGACTTTTATTGAGAGTTGCTTGCGTAAAAGAGGCAAGCATGTTTACAGTGACACAATTCGTTATCCCAACATTATCACGCTACCAAACAACAAAAAGATCAGTAGCACAGACCACCACTAAGTAACCAAAGTAGCTTGTAGAGCTATAAAGATATTTCCCAATGCCCGCGTGATCTTGTTACCTTCAAAGCCACGAACCAACAGCTTTCATCTCTCAAAGGCACCTACTATGACAGTCGAAACAAACATACTACGTTTCCTTTTTTATATAAACATGAGATATATAAATGGATGTGTGTCGGTGTAGGAAGGGAAGACAGAAAGAGAGATACTGAGTGTGAATTATTTCTAATTTTCTTGACATTCCTATGACATAAGGATAAAAGCAATAAGAATGGGGTCATAATAACCACACTTGACGGACGATTTTTCCAATTCAAGACAAAACAACCAGTCTTACCAAAGGGGATCGGATTACCCAGTACTGAATGGATTGTGGAGGTCAGATAGGCACGCGGTCCATGTAAAATACTGGTATTCAGCGGCATCAGGTTAGACTGGAAGCCGACCCCAACATA
The DNA here is from genome assembly GCA_964057025.1 of Standfussiana lucernea. Classification (NCBI taxonomy): domain Eukaryota; kingdom Metazoa; phylum Arthropoda; class Insecta; order Lepidoptera; family Noctuidae; genus Standfussiana; species Standfussiana lucernea. Next base: position 14,786,103 of record OZ059794.1, read on the forward strand.
GTTTGGAAAAGGCTAGGCACATAAATTGAAAATGACTGTGCTTAATTAAATATATGTCTAATGCCGAAAAAACTTTTTGAGCGAATGTCACCTTCCCGGGGATTATTTGTTTTCCATTTGACAAATAAGTTATATAGTTTATTTATAGTATATAAAAGCTCAAAACACAGCTTTTGAGCACAAAAAGTTTTGCCAAAGTGCCAATGTAGGTTGTTGAATAATCTATACTAATATTATAAAGCTGAGGAGTTTGTTTGTTTGGTTGAACGCGCTAATCTCAGGAACTACTGGTTCGAATTGAAAAATTATTTTAGTGTTGGATAGCCCATTTATCGAGGAAAGCTATAGGCTATATAACATCACGCTGCGACCAATAAGAACGGAGCACCAATCAAAAATGTTACGCAGACGAAGTTTCGCGGTTCAGCTAGTTCTAGATAAAAATATTGACTGCGACGAAGATTTGGATATCCAATGTAAAAAAAATAACACTTATCGCGTGGCTTCCATACAAATTACAGAAGTGCGTATTCAGTCGTTCATTCCTACTACATCACGATCGACTGTGATGCTTCTGATCAAACTATGTCCTCTCTGCTGGAGTATCCCAAATGTCCCTTCACCTGCCAATCTGACATCAACGGCTCACAACGACGCCGTTATAAACGTGGCCAACTACTATATTAAGTCGATATGAAAAGAAGAAGACCTTGCTACATGGAGACATTATTCACCCTTATATGCCCACGGTGTACATAAGAAACCCATCTCCCATGAAGTCTAATGTCAAAATAATTGTACCTAAGTATAGAACACTCGTGCAGTAAAGTTCAAGTGAAGTATCGCCGAGGGGCGTCGAAGCGTCGTGTGGAACCGTTTCGGATCAGCGCGCCGAAAAATGACGTGTTCCGCTTTCAGATGGCTTGTAAAGTTCGTTTAAGTTATGTTTTCTTAAAGTTCGGGAGGTTATAAAGATGTCAGTGTAATATTTAGCCCAAACGGGCACTGTGTGGTCAACATTAACAAGCCAACTACCAGATAATTGTGTGACCAAAACCCAAGGTCGGAAACCTATGCCTGTGCGTAGCATACTGCGTATGGGGTGATAGTGTTTATCGCACACTGTTACCTCGATGTATGTTTATTTTGATGTTGAATGTTTGTCTTACGACTGACTTAAGCCAGTTTTACCTTCAAAAGTTATATTTGTGTGTGTTTTTACAACTTAGAAAAAGTTCTGAATTCACACTGTTTCTTACTATTTCAACTCCTGGCTTTACTTCTTATCAATAAGAAAGATTGCAGCTGAAGTGATGGTGGTGTTAGCTTACTTACATCTTTGCCAAAAATGTAACCTACCAGGGGTGTGTGTGGGATCAAGTGTAAGATCCAATGTAAGAAATCATACAAGAGCAAAAAAAAGAAGTGTGTGTGTGTTCTCCTATTAAAAATAAAAAAAGATGTATGTTTATAAGCTTTACAAGTATCACAAGCTAGAATATATTTTTGTTGTTAACATTTTCTCTCTCTCTTCTCTTCTGCAACCCGTATCTATCCAAGTGTAGGCTGTAAGGATCGGCTACATTGACCAAAAAAAAAGTTTCTTATCTACAACCAAAGTCAATAATATTATCAACCGTATAATTATCTCCCTAACCAAAATAAAAGCATACTACGATCGGTGGAGCTTCCGTCTACATTAAATGAGCTCATTAAGTTGTTTAATCAGCTGTAAAGAGTTTATTATTTTAATGCAGGGACATCCGGTTCCGTGTGGATGCGTTTTATTATATCTCTATTGTAATTATGGTGTATCATTCCTAACTTATTTAAGGGGCGATATTTTAATGGCCATAGAACCGACCGGACCTTTTGTATTTTTTAAGAAATGTAAGAGATAAACATCACTAGGTATCACAAACTCCTAACGTGAAGTTGGAAAACCATGTATTCCCCTGATCACAATCCACCAAAAATAGTATGATCACCATGATGAGGTTTTTTTTAACTAACGTGCACCTATGACGAGTATCCTACAAAAAATGAAGCTATCTATCAAAACAAAACACTGACCTGGCTTGCAGCGCTGCGCTGGTGTGAATTATCCTTTGGCAGAATAGGCACGATTTTGGACCCCAAGGCAGACTGCTTGCCCTAGGGTTAGCAAACTGTTCGGAAACCCTGACATCGTGATGAGTTGGTTTTAAGGGCAAGCCAAGCTTTGAGTCTTGTAAGAAAGTACCGCACCTATCTTCCCGTACGTCGTTAGTCAATTTCCAAAATGCAGACGTTCAAAATCATGCGCACGAAAAGCAACTTTGCTAGAAAAAATCTCACTACATTGTAAATAGGAGATCTTTATCATTTTCTTCTTAGTCCCGGCAAGACAAATAAATATCAAAAAACCATTAAAAACAAAACAATTTAAATGCAAATTTTAAACAAGTGAACGTTCTAAAATACCATACAAAACTGAACGGTACAGCTAATTTCAAATTGTTGAGAACTTGTAAAATCGGGCGCTTGCTATTTTATAGACAAAAGAAAGCACTAAAAAGCGAATGTAGCGTTCGCAGCACACATCTAATTTAGATAAAGAGTTTGAGATAAACGGTACAAATCACTGTACACAAAAACTACTTTGCATAGGTCTTTTCAGATGCAAATAGCTGTATTAAATTTGCAATTTAGACCCAGACAACGCACTGGGGTGTGGTCTAAGGTGCAAGAGTTGTGGAAAATTATGGTAAAGATATCATTCCTCTCAAAGATTTTGGAACAGGTTTTTGTTACCCTCTTAGTCAATTATAAAATACTTCAGGAAAGAACTTTCCTGTGTTGGGCAGCTTCTGTATAACGCAATTTTGATTAATTATTCATATCTTCAACGTTTATAGGAGATACAGTAAAAAAAACATATAGGTAGTAACAACATAGGTAAGTGACAAGTCTATTTGACTAAGTATATTTTAAGGAACCTCTACCAAGCCTTTATATATTGTGAGGAACTTTCGTTACCTTCTCTAACTTACACCAGCACGTCTGCTGGCAACGCGTCGAGCCGCCAGTACCTTCAGACAATGAAGACATCCCATTGTGATGCTATACGTTTTATGCCTCCCTCTGGTGCTCGCCGACAGGACTGACCGTAAAATTGATCGTGCCTTATCAAGACATAGTGTTGATTTCTAGACGGACAGGTCTTTTAAAATGTGAATGGGTAGGCATTGATTGAGCTGGAAGAAACCTGTTTATAATCTTAATGTTTCATGCTTTCTTAGTACCGCTGAACGTTTGCCATTCCTTCATCATTCTTTGTGGATTCAAGGTTAAATCTTAAACAAATTCACTTTAGAGAATCTAAAACGTGTCGACGCCAATCTAAATTATCCTGCAATGTTGTAAATATGTGAGTGTAATTTATGTGTATAATAAAGAATGATTTATACAGAAAATATAATATGACTCAAGCTTTGTTTAAGATTAGAAATAGTTTGTGAATTGGAAGCTTGCAGCTCCTTAAAATGAAATTCTTATCGCTACGAAACAAAACCAAGTCTCACCAAAAATCTCCAAGAGATCATCTAAATTATATTCCCCTCACATGGAAAACACTTAACAATAAAACCGCTCTTTTCTCCCAAAACTTCGCATTACAGAAGAAAAATAACAATCTAGTTAGGCATCGGAAATGAAGGAGAAATGTCACCATAAGGATAATCTACGCAAGATAATTTCCACTCAAGTGGTTCGATGTCTTCGACCGGAGGTCAGTGAGTAACGCCACGGGGCGCGCAAACTGATGGGGACTTAGCAGGAATCTCTTAATTTATAGCCTCGTTGAGATTTGTGGGGCAAATTAGGGGTTGAAGCGGAGAGTTGAAAGTATGTGTATCGTGACCTTTGACCTTGAAGAATTTGTATGCGAGAAGAATTTTCTTTGAATCCTTTGAGATATTGTATTTCGAATATAATCAACTACAACAGTCTTTGAATTTGGACAGGTCTATTTCTGCGATATGTCTACTCTGGCTGCCGTATTTTTTATTAAAATCGTATTCTATCTACGGATTCTAATTACTATCGCATATACTAATTTGGCTTCAACATTAATTTTCCAGTTAGACTTATTTTTAACTGGCTGTGTCCCACAAAAGTCTTTAAACTCATTCGGTCGTCATCAATGTCACGTTATTGTAACTTATCTACAGTACAGTATTTTTTTTTAAGTTTTATGTTTTTTTAGATTAACTATATACATTATAACAATTAAAATAACTAAACTAACTACAAACTCTAAAAAGGCATTAAAAAAAACTCCTCCTCAACGCTGTCAGCCAGTAATGTGCCCAAGAGACTGGCGGCGTTTCTATTTTGTATGGCAACACGGGACGGGCGTTAATTCAGCATCAAATTTTCTCCATTTTCCTTTGACTTGCGCCACAACACTCTGTTATCTACACTCATAGTGGGTGAAATAATCTGATTTGTCCATTTGCCGGTCGCGGGCTCCTCCTAACAAACGGCCCTATGTTCGATTAACACGATTGCTTTTTGTACTCATTGCGTTTATACCGACTTAATTGACGGTAAATTTATAATCTCGCGATTTAGGGGCACTTAGATTTTGTGCTGGTGGTGTTTCTTTGCTGTTTTTGTTGAGGGTTATGGATGTTAAGATGCTCGTAAATAAAGGTGGGAATTGAGTTAAGATATTATGATGTGTAAGGCACATTTTTTTCTTTAACAAAGATGTATTTCGCAATATTGAAAGCAGCGTTTCTAGTCAGTTTGAAATATTTATAAGTAAAATCTTTCTTCAACATCTGAGGCAAGATGTACAATCAACACACGTTTAAAAGTAACAGAAGATTAACAGTCTAATACAATAATAATACAACATCCTCATCTCAAAACACATTGAATCAAACTTGCCTCTGAGAGCGCCTAACAAACACATCACAAAGATTCTTTGACATCTAATTTCTTTGTCTTGTCCTTTAGCATGATAATTTAAGGCACGCGCACACTATACGACTATAAATCTATAGCACGTTATCGCGTCATCCCCCTGTGTGTCGCAAATCCGGGAGCATTTGTAACAGACCCGCGGATTATCGGTTCGCCCCGGGCAAAAACAAGAACCCCGGACGAGGCACCCGTGGACATAAATTCGCGACAATGATTCATGATCGCCGTGTTCGAAAGTTTTTGCACGAACGATTAATCGCAGCGACTTTTAGGGAAATCGCTGCAACGCTTAATGTGGGTGCGTATTATTTTAATGACAGCGCTCGGAGCATAAAAGGTGTTTGGAGATGAAAACCGTTTACCGATTTATCCTTTTAACATGCGGTATTATGTTCTTTCGTAACAAAATATCGGGCTTCTATTTTGGGAGAGTTCATCGTTATCTTTTGCGAAATTAAATGGAAAAAGATATGGAAAGGGCTTTTATAAATTACCAGCAATACTACATGTATTGCTGGCAATCTGTAAAATACTCCTCAAAATACTTTCTTCATTAGTCACCAGACAAGAAAATATCCACCATGTCTCTATGGAAGGTGCAAAACCGCACTATGCTGCACTCTGTACTGGTATGCTTTCATATAAAAACATCTGCCAGAGGCTATCCGTTAATTAATAATGTAGACATAAGTCTGACCGCAGTCTGTAGTACTTCGCGTGAAAAAACCTGCAAACAGAAAGCGAATACATCGTGTTTATATCAGGAAATAATGCATAAAAGGAGGTGCTTTAGTTTCTCGTACCTATTGTTGTTTGTTTAAGATGAGATGTGACTTTCAGCTGATATTAATGTCTCAATTCAATTTAAGGTCGGCACAGCACGTCTTCTTCTTCCTTATCTAAAGCAATATAGAAGAGGAATACATGATTTACCGAGAATGAGCCAAAATCTCTTTCTAGTCAAATTATCCTTCAAACAGTCCATCCATTGTTTTTTTTTGTTTTTTTTTTACTCTTATGGCACGAGCTATTCAAATCACAAAATAGCTCCCGATGGCAAAAAAAGAACTCCAATTCCTAACCAAACAGAATTGTTACTCAACAGAGTTCTTCAAATGTTTCGCATTTTATCACCAACACTATAAACATTAATGTCACCACTAACTGAGCAACTTCATCTAACCGACTGATCGAGCCAGCATCAATCTTCCCGCTCAATCATAAAAAAGGTTATAAAAATAAGGCGCGCTACACGCTTCAACACTTGTTTGTGTCGCTGTATGCATTCGTACTCGCGACCGCATGCCGCACTCGCAAAGACTCAAGCCCATCCATTTGCGACGACAGATCAATCACGACTCAGCATCAAGCCCGGAATAATGATCCTTTCAACACTTTATGTACACCAACACTAACATTTTCTACTTTGAGATGTAAGCTTTAAGGTTGGAAGTCAATTGTAGTGTTTGCAAGTAAAGTATAGAGGCAATGTGCGTTGTTCCTTTGAGCTATTTAAGTTCGCGCTAAATGATCGACGCGTCATGCTTCTCTTGGACTGAGAGAAAATATACAAGTCCAAATAAGATCTGTCGTTAGTGAATAATGGGGGAAATATGTCTGTTGTGTTGCTTACGGGTCGTTTACATAACGTGGAAGCTTTGTACCGAAGTAGTATACAATGTATCTATGATAAATATAGCATTTGGGAGAAATGGCTGTTGGAATGATTCGATAGTTACCTACCAACGGTTAAATGAAATTTCATAGGTCATATGATATTCAAGGAAGCTTCCGATGTAATATTCTGGGATAAAAATTATCCTAGCCAAAGCCTTCGTCTATCTGTGTGCCAAGTCGGCTCAGCTGTCTTAACATACAGACAGTTACTTTCGCATTTAAAAAATAAATTTTTAAACCAATACCTAACTTTCCTTCCAAACAATCTTCAAACAATCGCTCCAACGATCAGCAGAAACAGGAGCTCCACAGAAAAACGAACAAAATGTAAGAGGAAACTATAATTCGTTCCCAGTTAAAGTTAACGCAATAAGGATTGTGGAGGTCAATTGGATCTGAACTGCGGGAGAAAGGATATCTTTGCGTTTCCTCTCCGTTAATATCCTGACTTGGCTTGAGTAAGTATCGTAGTTAGTGGTTTTATACAGTTTGTCATAGTTAATTTTTTTTCGTTTTAATTATTGGTTGGAATCTTTTCAATTGATGCATGGTGTGAAGTTTTGAAATGGGACGATATGATGAAATCTATACTAAAATTATAAAGCTGAAGAAATAAATTGTTTTTTTGTTTGGTTGAACGCGCTTATCTCTGGAACTACTGGTTCTATTTGAAGAAATATTTTAGTGTTGGATAGCCCATTTATCGAGGAAGGCTATACGCTGCGAACAATAGGAGCGGAGCATCAATTAAAATTTAACGCAGACGAAGTAGCGCGAGTCAGCTAGTATGTAAATATTTTTTAAATCTAGTGCTTCGACATCATCATTTTAGCTGAAGTACGTCCACTGCTAGTTTCATTGAACATCGCCGCTCGCCATGCTTATTTAACAAAAAAAAATATTTTTATATTCTTCTTTCTTCTTTTTACATTCTAAAAACTAATTAAGGTGGACAGTTACCCTCTTAATGTCCACCATAAGGTAGTCCGTAAAATTCAAATTTGCTGGTCAATGTCAGACTGTATGTTGATCACAACATATAATTCTATTAAATGCCTATTTGATGAAAAGTCATTCAATGGGATCGAATGAACTTAGTGGGTTTTATTGATATTTTTCTCAACTAACAGCCTGACACTGACCGGCAAATTGCAAAATACATAAGAAAATTTTAATTTCGCCGGCTTCTTTAGCGCTTCCACCTTAACGTCTTATCTAAACATACTATAGTTGACTGATATCAGTCAAGTGTTGTTACAATTGCAAAAATCTAGTCAAGTAGCTGACATCAAGACAAAAGCATGGTAGTTATGGCAATTCGTTTTTGACCTCCTCATTAGTAAAGTAGTTATTATTATCGTCTCCCAACGCCTCCGCAGAAACCAACTAACCTGACCCGAATTGGACTTTTTTCCACGAAATATCAACTTTAAAAAAATAACCCTTTCACGCGCCTCGCGGTCGTATTTATCCAGCAGTTTGCATAGCATTTATCAGCGCATGGCTGAATAGTCGCCCGAGGCACCTCAACAAGGCACGCACGCGCCTCGGCCGGCTTTTGTCCTCGCCTCAAGTGCAAATAGCCTGGCGTTCTAATTTCAAAATGCCCGCCCTTGAATAGAGTGAGCTTATTTTAGATTTCAGTTGAGATTGTCGTTTTTTTTATAATTTTTCCGTCATTTTTCTTGATGTCTGTTATCGATAAAATTCGAAGACTGCGCGTAAACTTAAATGAGACTGTCTAAGGCTGCGATCTATAAACTTTACTTAGCTCGTGATTTGACTTGGACATGCCTTTATCTTACGCTTCTAGCTTGTCAGTTGTGCGATAGTGACAGGCATAATGCAAAGTCGAAGTATGTTTTAGGAACGTATATAGATCTCAGTCTAAGTTCTGATTTTTACTCTCTATGAAAACAATGACGTTATGTACGAAACTATAGAGCATAAACAAAACTGTTTTGACATAGTCTACGCACGGCCAATTCATAATCTAGTTTGAGTTCACATCGAGTTTGGACCCTTATTAAAAATATGGTTTCATGAATTTACCCAATCAATATACGAGTATTATGTTATGCCTATAATGTAAATAAATGGTAATCGGGAAATAAATACTGCATTAATACAAACATATTTTATACAGTGTATAAAATCACGAATACCGTAACATCCTGTATTTATTTTTAATTTACGTTAATCAATCAAAACCTTGGTGTTTTATTAATCAAACATTTCGTTTTTAAATAATAATCAAACTTATGATGTTCCAAAGAGAACATTTACAATCGCCACGTTAAATAATTATTATTTACCTGCGTATCAAATAAATATTAAAATGGACGCCAATCATAAAATATTTATAATCTCTCACAGAGTTTGAGAGGTATTTGACTATTTCAAAAGTGATTTTTTTTCATTTCATACTACAGGGTAATTGATATAATTGGGTGCATTTCTTGAAATGGGTGATAGACTTAGACCTAATTTGTAATCATTTTGACCCAATAACTTGGGGTCTGAACTGGATTGTTTAAGAGAAATCTAACTTTTAAAGTATTTTGGATATTTTCTACCTCTCCACAAACCGGTGATCGTGAGAACCTACGCCGTTCAGGATATTAAAGTGATACTTTTCTGATCGCTCATGAATGAACGAATGAATGCTTCGGAAGCCAATTTGTAAAAAAATATATCTGCCTTTGGAAATTAAGCGTCATAAAGGTCATGTTCTGAAATGTTCTTGATACTTCCCTTGTTTTTTGAGGCAAGAGGCGTTCAAACAGAAGAAAGTTTAACTGGTAATATGGGTTAAAATACCCCAGATAGAGGCAGATCTTACCTGATCTGATCACACAGTCTGATCTTAGTAACAATTTCTGCATTTTCACACAATTTCTGTATTAACCTCAAACTGCCTACTGTTCTGACGTTTTCTGATAGAACTACAAAACCACAAGAAGAATATTCACTCTCTTACGCTAAATAAGCCATCTTATAAACATAAAAGCTACTCGTATGATGGATTTTATTGGCTCACATAAAACGCAAAATCTTCCATTATGAATCAAACGGTGTGCCAAAACTTGCAACCATTTGACGTTACCCATATGAGAGGTAATTTCACATTATATCCGCTTCGGTTTTCCCAACCCTCTGTCGCTATAAGAATGGTTGGTGATACGAGGTATTTTTGTACGCCACCGCAGTGGAGGGTTCATTTTAAAAGGGGCCTCGCGCACTACATGGCCACGACCAAAAATTTTGACCGCAGAAGCTTCGTCTAGGAAGAAAGTTTGGTCGCACAACCAGGCCTCTGACCAGTTTTGTTCAAGATAGCGACCCGACAGACATGTCATAGTTTGCGAGGTCCTAAAGTCATTGTTCAAATTAAAACATTTCATAAAAAGACATTATTGAACGTTCTATTTCTTCAAAGCTTTAATCGGTTCCAATCTTAAATTAAATCAAGCAAAAAGAAAAAAAAAACTTTATTCGTATTTTGAGGACCAGTTTCAATATTAAGACCTTGTTAGCTAAATGTGTTTTTGCAGGAACCAAATGCTTTCAAAGTTTTCTAATAACGGATTTTCTTGTTGCAGGTATGAACGAGTAACTTTTCACGTTCGTAAAGCAGCACAATTGTAAACTAAACTATGCTACAAGCTGACTGTTAGTTAACTCAACTATGAAACCTCTAAGCGCTCGTAGAGTGATAAGTGATACTACCAAGTTCTTAAATAATATGGGTTTCACGACAAGGTATTAAGAGATAAGGTAAGTGCTATGTAATATTTTAATGTCTAGTTGCACTGCAGCAGTTGAACTGTGACTTTCAATGCGACGTGAGTATTGGACGAAATTTTATTTCGTCTAAACCACAATAAGTACGGTAACGTTATCAAAATCACAATCAAAAGTAAATTATTCAAATTAGGCTGATAATCAGCACTTTTTGAACGTCAAAGTTTACACGAGATAGTCCCCAAAACGCCCGCCCTTCGCCACTTCCTAGTGTTTTAGCTGGGAAAAAAGAAGAAGTGGCGGAACAAAGTCCCCAGCAGCACATCTGTCTGTTTTGTTATAAGGACCAGATTTAATTTAATAGTGTGTAAGTTAAATGTAAACAAAGAATCCATTATTGTCACATGGCAAACCTTTAAGATTTTCACGCAAGTAAATACTTAACCTTTCTATGTTCAATGCAGCTTAGCAGTATCGTGATTCCAAGATAATTTATTTATGAAAAAACAACTTTCGACATGATATTCGTGCGATTAAAACCTCCTGTCGCGTATAAAGCGTTCAACTTTAATCTTTTCGTCTTTATTCATTACTTTAACCGTACATAAATCTTGCATTCCCACGAGTTAAACTGTATCAAATTACTGGGGAAGGGAGCATCCTAGTCAAAGTATGTTCACCCCTCATATTAAATACCACGTTTTCTCTGCTGTTAGTTTCGAACACTCCAAGGTAATTTGAACTTTATCATGAAATGAGAAGGTGGTAGGGGTTGTTCTAGGGGTGGAAAAAAATGTGGTGGTTATAAAAATCAGTTTCAAGAGTGTTTGGAATGACGTGCTGTTGCATTGCGGGGGAGGTCACGTTGCGCCCCCGAGGGTCAGAATTAAACGGGTCAGTGGTCAGGTAAATATAATGGAGTAAACAAATTCAACTCGCTTTGATGCACCATTGATATTTATATTATTTTTAGGGGAGTTTAGAAGGGGATTTACTTGCTTAAACATTTTTATTTGAATTGGGGGTGATTGACAATTTTGTGTTTAGTTGAGGGAATTTTCAGTGTTTTGGTGAGAAAAATATAGTTTTTTTTTTATACAGTCAGTGCGCATTGCTGGATTTCACATAATATCTTTGGTTTTTTCAGTTCAAGTACACGTCGATTTCCTCACAATGTTTTCCTACACCGTTTTAAAAGGAATGTAGATGATATTATTTATACTAAATAAAGTGCTATGATTGATTCAAACCTACGACGTTTCCACTGGGCGTCAGATCTCAACTTATAGTACTACAAAGGTGTACCTTGCTTTGTGGTAACACTCACACAAACTACAACTACTTGAATAAAATTGCAACTTGAAATTAAGTGTTGACATAGCTTACAACACTATCCTTGTAAGTCTGACAGTTTGTTCTATTGTTCGATATTAATTTGAATACTCCAAACAATCGCCTAAAACAATCTGACGTCGACCAAACAAATGACAGTTGCACATTAAAATCATTTGCTCCTAGCGACCATATTAGGAGCAAATCTTCGTTTCACATCACTATTTGACCACAAAAGACCGCTAGAACGTCACTATGAACACAAACACTCTGTACAGCATTTCACTAGTTATTGTTGAAGCCAATTAGGCTGGCGATACACGGGCTAGCAGCTTTGTGACGTCAGTTACCTGCCAACTTCTCAGGTCCACAAATGGAATACTAATACAAACTTTGTCGTAGGTACCGACTTGTGCGCTATCGTCAAATTAGTTTGGTTTGTCGGTTACGTCGAATAGTGATATTGCAATGGTAATATTTGCTGTTTTCGCATCTTTTTGTGTACTTGTCAAACAAATTTATACCTAGGTAGTAATAATTATGCATGCGATTCGTACAATAAACGCCTGCATCCATTTAGTGAAGTGAATGACCGCTATATCTACCATATAGCGGTCGATTGTTTGTAAAAAAGATCAATTTTAACTGAATGGATATGTGTTCATGTCTTATTCTTACTTTATAATAATGACCGCAAACTGTATTTTCTTCAAACGTTATAACATGACATCACGCCGGTTAGACAGAAATGTACCTATTTTATAAGAGGTATACCCACATTTAGCCAGTTATGTTTAAGTCTCATGTATTGGGGGCAAGCCTATTGCCATCAATCGAGCAAAACTCCAGGCTCCGAGGCTGCTACTGAGAAATTCCTGATGGAAAAACACACAACATGAAAATGTTAGATTAAACTTAGATTTCTAAATTAAATAAACGGTACCTTTGCACTCTTTTGCGTTTATGTATTTTTCCTGTAATGTGTTTTGTGTGTACATAAATAAATAAATAAATAACATTAAAATGACCCAATTATTCTTACCTCTTCTGACCCTCAAAGATAACCCCCAATATTTTCCTCGACACCCAGAAGCGTTGAAACATTAGAAATTCAAATCAATATTTAACCCTATTCAGTTAACTTAGGGCACATCTAAAGAACGTTTTTACATAGAAAAGGAGTATAAAGGATTGCAAATGAGGCTCTTCCCCCAAAGGCCTCTTTAATTATAAGGGAGATTGTTTGTCCGAATTCCAAGGGCTACCTCCGCGCTCTAATTACTCGGCGAAATCCCCGTTTAAACTGTGCAATTAGATTTTTTTCTTGAGACTGTTACAGTGAGTTGTTGAAGCTCGGATTTCGGGTTTTAGATTTCTTTCTGGTGGTCCGATTACATTGGATTTATTTTCGTTTGGATGTATTAGCAAGGTTTTTTGAGAGTTGTTTCCTTTTTGGGATATTTTCTAGTCTCAAAAATATTTACTCTGATATGCCTCCTTGGTTATAATTTCTGTAACCTGGATCACACTTTACGTTACTATAAATACAGTTTCCCCAATTTATCTGGAAATAAAATGCTGTAAATTTTAAAACTAAAAAGTAGAATTGGATGTCATATATTAAATAATCGACAAAGAGATATTGATCTATCATTCACAAACATCATCATTATTGTCCTGCTTATCCCAGTTTATTTGGAAGCGCACAGCATGTCTTCTTCGTCGTCTATTCATCTATCATTATGAGCCTGAAATACTGTTCCATTTTTTTACCTTCATTTTAAATTTCCCTGAGCTTTTTCCTAAAGAAGGCATTTGATTTACACAGTCCGACCCGACGGACCAAAACAGGTCAAAATAGTTCCTATCTAGTTCTCTTAATTAAGGCTTTATTATAAAAGGTAAGGTTCAGGCTTACCTGTATGAAGGTTCGTATCATTTGTTTAAAGTTAAAAATTATATATTTATATGTTTATTAAAATTGTATAATATATGAAAATCAACTTTGAAGTTCGGTCATCTGAGCCTAAAAAGTCTCTAATCAGTCTCTTAAAAAAGTAAGTTTACCAAACTACATTGATTACTTATTTATTGACTCAACGTTTAGCTTGAATGTGGTCATAATATCTAATCACGAAGTCGCTCAAATGTACTATTCACTGAAAAAGAACACAACGTCCATCAATGCGTAAAAAACATAACCGTAACAATATTAACAAAACCAAAAGTCAAAACAAAAATATATTCATAGCGTCTGTAACCCAAAAATTCTTCCGAAGCCTACGAAGTTTTCAAGCATCTCACAATAAAACTAAAACTTTCCCTTCCTAACTAAATATTCAATACAAAAAGAAACGTCAACTGGTTTTGTGAGTTTGGCAATTTCTAAATCCACGAGGACAGCTGCTAGGCAAACGTGGAGCACTTAAGAAACTTTGATTTTAGTACCAAAAGAAAAACATTCCAAGTTGAGCGTAATGGACGTCCGGAAACAAGGTCTCCGTGATAAAAGTTTCAGAATTGGCCGGGATAGTTCTTTATAAATAAGTGGTGGATAAATAAGTAATCGGTTTCGGAACTGTACTTTAATATTGACGGTATATTGGATTTAGAAGTTGTTATTTCTGTATTGGTTATAATTTTTTTGATTGAGAGGTCGATGTCAGTCTTATTTTGGTAATAAAGGTAGTCATAATAGCTTAGACGCATAATAACTTAGTTTCAAATAATTAAAGCTTGGTGATATTTCTATAGTTTGATTATACATAAAGAGAAATAAGAGGATTGGAAGGGATTTTGACCATGTTTATTATTAATATTAAGTTTCCAATATTTCGGTACTGTTGCAAGCGCCCATGGTCACGGATAAACTCGATAAGTGTAGGTACGTTTCTGAGGATGAAGGATGAAAAAGATCTATGGTTAATTGAATCACAACTAAAGCAATTGTTTAGATGTTAAACCCATATCAATAGACTTAATGTTATTATGTGTAGTAGTGCTACACATAATAACATTAAGTCTACACATATTAACATAGCAAATTCGAGAAAATATCATGCATAAAATAAAAAGCAAAGTTATTAATTGCTAAAACGACCAAAAACTTTTCATAAAATCTTTTAAAACAATCTAAATTACTTTCAAAAACCTATTTTCCCGGAAAAACGGGTTTTTAGATGAAAAACGCCCGCGTGGTACTAGGCGCCCATCCAAGCAAGGAGGTATCGTAGTGAGATGCAGTAGATAATACGGTATGAAACTGAACTTCAGTAGCGCGTCGACCGCCGTCGGTGACGCACGTCCTGCGTTGCGTTCGATCCGCTGTTCTCGTGTTTATTTCGTGTGTTGTGTAGTGTCAGGGATTATTTTAATTTGATAGTGAGTTTGTTAATGTTTTCTGAAAGGTTTGTAAATAATTCATGAAATTTTTAGATTAAAAAGAAGTCGTAAAAAATATTAACAACAATAATTATTTAAAACATTTTCACTGAAAAAAGATGAATATTCAAGCAAGTCATTCAGCTTCTAAGTTTAAATTAGAGTATTCTAGGAAGTGTATTGTTTGCGTCCCTAGAGGGGTGAGCAGTTTTATCAGTATCGGCACTAGGCTCTAGACCACACATAGTGATCGCTTTTCCATAATCATAAGTAGGTGTCAATTCAACCTACAAAGCTTCAAATAGCTCCATCCTTGAAACATCTATTTCCAATAAATTTATATGATTTATGGACATAGTAGTTACATGAACGATCTATCAACTGAATGGTCTCATTGATCCTTTTGAGTGCACTTTATCTAAGAGCGTGTGAATCGAGCCTAATCGTCCTTCTGCCTTGACAAGTTACTAGGCTCTCATAAAACTTATGAAGTGCATGGCTGTATTGCTCTAGGGAACATATTAATTATGAGAAGTGAGATTTATGACTTCCTGATTCCTGAAAATGTTGTGTAGGTCTGCATTAGAGTAAATGGTTTTCGTCATCTATATTTTAGTCCTTCTGTTTTTAATATATCGTGTACCTATGATGTATACGGTCAGTGTCTTGTTTTGGGCCTTTTTATGGCCATTCGAATAAAATTAGATTACACTTAGTTCACTCAATGGAAGAATTTCCTCTGATGGCTTTTGCTTCTGAATCGTTGCATACACGTGGTTTTCGAGTAGCAAAACATATTTGGCCAGTATTTGTTAATTTAAAGTGTTGGTAAGAACGTTTTTCATGTACACATGGGTTATTTTCTAGTGATAACAAACAAAAAGAAACTAAATTGATCGATGTGCCAGCTGCACTTAAGCCAGACCATGCAGCTAGGGTCGATTGTCTTTGATGTCTATAATATTATGAGCTATCAGAGCTAAAATGCTTATTTTTCAAACATCAGTGACTAACAGTCTTCGCTAGTGATAGGGAAATGTCCCGTCCCTAACGAGATGAGTTTGATCTTGTAACTATTTTTTTTTTTTTATAATGGCAATTAAACGAGTCAGATCTGAATTTCATACGTGTATTTATAACACCGCCTTTGAGAATTTATCTGTGTAAGGTTATATTAAAACAAATAAACTTCCTTGAACTTACGAATCCTAAATCAGGCAAAACGAAGCTCAACATAGCTATTAGCCTTTAATTAAACTAAAACGTTTTTCAACACTAAATAAAACAAACATGTAAAACGGAACGCGTATCAATCATTCGAATGAATTCCCTCATAACGTTTAAACATTGCGTTTCGTTTTACGCAGAGTAATCCCTTATTTTTATTTGAAGAGAACAATTATTGAAAGTGCTGTTGTAGTAGGAAACTGTGAGACCATAAAACGAGTATAATGTTGAATGAAATAGGGTAAGGGGGGTTCTCTTTGTTGGTACAACGTATGTTGGATGGATGGATCCTTGAATCACCTACAGTTTTGGGTAAAAGCCTTGGGTTTTTTCTTGTTTTCTTGTAACATTTTTTTACTTAATTGTAAGTGCGCTTACTATTACACAGTACGTATCTATGAATTTATTTTTGCGAGCACTTCAGCCGCGACTTCGTCCGCAAAAATTGTTATATCTCGGCTACTAAGCATGATATACATATAATTTATAGCATATAGCATCCACGAACAATTACCAAAGAAAACTTTTTTAGAATTAGATGATTAGTTCCGGAGATTACCCCCATATAAAAACAATTTTTACCTCTTTATAATATTAGCATAGATAATGTCCTTACAAAATAAATATAATTTCATCGGATGCAGCTGTAAAACCACCTGCTAGGTAACGTCCACTAAGAAATAAATTGTTGTACTGCAAGCTGCACTTCACCGATACGGAAAAGATTAATAAGACTTCGTAGTGTGTGTTGAACTAGAGTACACTATTAATACTGGTTTTATTTTTTTGTGATCATAATGTTTTTTTTATCGAAATACAGTAACGAGGCATGTTCGCTAGATGAAACGTGACGTTGCGATCGAAGGGCATATAATTCAGGTTTAAAGTGAATTAAGGCCCAACGTGCATTACAAATAACGAAATAAATTTAATGCACAAGTGTTTAAAACATGATTCCGTTTTTGTCAGTCGTTTGAAATTGACAAAGATAGATTGATGTTTTTAATGTGTTTAGCAAAAAATGTATTCAGTGATAAGAGGCGCAAGCCTTGCCTTTAAGTTACGTCACAAAAGTACGTCGCAATAAATACCCACAGCCTTACCTCAGAGGTTCTAAAGTAACTAAATGCAATATTTTCCATCTAGTATGACACACGACGAACGTACCATGAATCCTTTTACATAATGTATGGAAGGTCTGAAGACTAGAGAAATCTTAACACTACTCCACATTCACGCATCTTGTCGTACATGAGTATCAGTTGCGAGTACTACGGAAAGCACATCTATACTAATATTATAAAGCTGAAAAGTTTGTTTGTTTGGTTGAACTCGCTAATCTCAGGAATTCCTGGTTCGAATTGAAAAATTCTTTTAGTGTTGGATAGCCCATTTATCGAGGAAGGCTATAGGCTATAAACCTCACGCTGCGACCAAAAGGAGCGGAGCATTAATCAAAAACGCAGACGAAGTTGCGCGGGTCAGCTAGTTAAAGAATATAACTGAGGATAAAGCCCAGCGAAGTTGATGAAACGGATTTAAAAAAAAAAACATTCATACACCCCCATAGGTGTGTGTTTTATTTGCTTGTGAAGAGTCGTATAATAATGCTATACTAAAACACCTGCACTTTATTAAAGGTTCGACCTAACTGGTACTGACCAATTGCAGACACAGGACTCTGGCAGATAATACAATCATTATTTTAACAGTTATAGTCCGATGACCGTAGTCACATGAACCTTAAAGAGGAAGTATGGCAACCTACCTAAATAGGCACTCTACTGTAATATTTTTCTTCGAACTCCTTAATCCAAATCAAGCACGAAAATAAGTCACGAATTCGTTTGAAGCCGCCTTATCTTTTCGCGTACAAAACAAAAACAGATTTTTATACAATTTCACGCTTTTGATACCATTAGTATACGGTTATAATTTCTTTTTTTTTTCACACTTCCAACAACCGTTCGGTACAACTGGCCATATTTCACCGTGAGCTAATAAAAAAAGTAATTTCATGAAGGCATTAAAACGGTTTATAGTTCCAGATATTAGGGCTTACACGCGAACATACAGATGTAGGTATACTAATGTTGGCTAGATAGGAATGTAGTGAATGAAATATGTGTGGTAGCAACCCTGTGGTTAAGGGTAATAATAAAAGCAGAATTGAAAAGATTTCATTTTTTGCACTTGTTAAAAAGTTCCGGAATTTCCTTCCGTTTGTAATGAATGCAGTTTTTATTAATTCACGAAGCCGCGAAAACTGGGTCTTGAATTAATTAATTTTTCAAATTCATCCGAAAAAGAAACTCGGTGTACAGTCGCATACAAACGTCTAATGAAGACACCATTTTTATAGACCACTTTATAAAAAGAAAAACAATTACCGATAAAATAAATTTCTTTAAAATACGATATCGACTTAAAGTTAGTGTTACATTTATAGCATTTCCAATAAAACAAACGGACGTAAAGCCGTCTTTTTACGCATTCCCCATCATGATTTATTCGAACCAACAAAAACGTACCAATACAATCCAGTACGTTTTACGGCATAATTTGAAACAAAGAGAACATCTGAACTGATTAATTAATGTAGCAACTGGTTTACTATGTAAATAGTGGTCGTAAACCACCCAGTGTGCATTAGGAGCTTAGGGTCGTGACACACTACGGGATCGTTCGGTGAGCTTCGATGAAAAAAAGTGTGGCCAACAAAATCAGTCGTCAGCAACATCTGCCAAGCCTTCCTAACTATGCTGGGGTCGGCTGTTAGTCTTACCGGATACATCTGAACGCCAGTAATTTACATGGCGGGACTGCCTATCTGAAACCACAACTCAGTTACCAGGTAACACGATACCCTTAGAAAGACTGGCTGTCAGACTTTTAGGCCACTGACTACCTGTAAAGTTAAAAAAACATAAGCTGATATAAAACACCTTATGGCTGTAGATTCTTCTCAATAAATCTGTCTAGAAAAACACGTGAAACTTACAACAAATACTAAAAAGCCCTACTTGAAACCCATATTTCATTAATTCAATCAAAGTTTACACAAACAGAAACGCAAATCGCCAAAACATACAAACATTCACGCGAACATCGGTACAGTGTGTTACAAAAGTAATAAGCGCGATCGTCCGACAACATACGCTAATGAAATTTATAATCCATAAAAGCGGGGCCGTTGTTTTATAAGGTGTAATAATCATAAAGCCACGTCTCTATCGCGCCGGCTTATTTAATAATGTGCACGACTGTACGTACAGTCACGTGCATTAATATTTAGGATATTATGTAATAATGATTGTCAGAACTGTATGTCAGTCAATGCATCGTTTGACTGGTCACAAGAGTCACAACGGTTTTAGCAATTACTAACATTCACCATTTTAAAAACATTCTAGATTATTGTATCGAAGACGTTCCATAGAAAAACAGATTTTTTGACTGCAACTTAAAGCATAAGCGATTTTCTCGTGAACTATCAATTTTAAGAGGCCTATTTCATTTCTTTATTTTCAGTATGAGTACCAAAATTGAATTTTTAATAGTATAAAATTACAGTCAATACATAACATCACGCCTGTAATTCCCGAAGGGTTAGGCTGCAATATGGCGAGTCCTAATGCCATCGACCGGGCATAATGCCACTGTAAAATTTCTAATAGAAAAACCAAATAACACTTGGCTTGACCTGAGAGTTGTACCCTCATCATGGTCAACAACCAATACGGTAGAATAAAATGCACTTTTAATTTGGTAGGTAAGTGTAACAGAGTAGTGCTCTTGACGGTAGCTTCTAAGCGTGTTGCCGTTCGGAGAGTACCAAATCGTATGAACCGTACTGCGTTGTTTTTGGGGATAAGTAAATGTTGGATCCGGCTATTTTTGGGTTTTATTGTAGGGGATTATACTAAAACGTTTGTGCTGACGTATGTTTGTTACACATACAAAGGGATATAGATACGAATAATAAGCGTAGTTGAGTTTATCTATTTATAAAATATTTATTTTTATTTATTTATTTATGTACACACAAAACACATAACAGGCATCGCAATTACGACCACTATATCAACGAAGTAGTCCAAAAAAGACAACAAAAAAACGTATGTCAATCCTGATAGAAAAAAAAAAACAAAACGACTCCCTCCACCGACGGCCCTCAGGAAGACCCTAAACAATGTAACGATATTACACGTAGTATTAACACAGTGCTTACTTCTCCTCCCGAGGCGCTGTTCAACTAAGTTGACATAAGATATTACTAACGTTTGAAACTGCATGTAGCTTCTACGCTACTAATACACTGCCTCTACTAAGGGCCAAGTTTGTTATGAACTTCGCGTGAATTCAAACGATTTTTGTATTAGAAAAAAATCCTTTCATACATAATATGTCGCGGAGCTCGTGGCTAAATAATAACAGCCGCTCGGGTCGATCGTCAGGTTAAGCCGCGCTTGCCTGGGTTGGTCCGTGGATGGGTGACCACCCATTAAATATCGAGTTTCCTCCGTGTCTCGGAAAGCACGTTAAGCCGTTGGTCCCGGCTGTCTATGTAGATCTTTGACCGTCGTTACAGGTAGTCAGTGGCCCGAAAGTATGACAACCAGTCTTACCAAGGGGTATCGTATTACCCAGTACTAACTGGGTTGTGGAGTTCAGATGGGCAGTCGCTCCATGTAAAATACTGGTATCCAGCTGCATTCGGTTGGACTGGAAGCCGATCCCAAAATAGTTGGGTAAAGGCTAAGTAAATGATGATGATGTCGGGTATTTTTTTTAATCCATAATGTTTACTTATATTCGTAGGCCAATTTTTAAATATTACTCGTATATAAATAACTTAATAATTAGGTCGTATAGACAATGATTTAGGACAGGGATTAAAAACGGTGATATAGATCATAACATAATATAATATCAAGCTTGTTATCCCCGAAGGGTTCGGCAGAGGTGTACTTAAAATTATTATAAATCAATTCTCAAAAAAAACAGTCCCCAGGGAAGAAACATGTGTGTTAGTCGTATTTTACTGTACCTAAGTATTTACGATTTACTCGCAAGGTAACAGCTGCAATGATTTATGTCTTAATAGTAAATGACAACATTCTTACATCCGTATCTATAGTCAAGTTAAAATAATTACTTCAGCTTAAGTAATTACTTCTGCATTTTTTTTATGCAATATAATTAATTCAAATTTTAATTAAAATTAAAATTTGAATTTAAACGAAGTAAGAACCTTCAAAGAAAGCAAAGCTAAGAATTCTAACTTTTTACAGTTCTAACCTTAAGCAATTACTAAACTACATGATAAAAATAGTATCTTAAAAAATTACATTTACTCAAGTAAACACTTTGACTTGTTTTTAGATACGGGTGTTAGACTGAAGAAAGTATCTGTAAAACTTCCTTCAACTCTCCTATTTTTATGGTTCTCTTCTTAAATCGGTCCCTCATTACTGAGGATCATGGTCACTGGACTCCTTCAAACGGACCATCCATCTCCATTGACTCCGGTTCAAAGTTGCCATCACCACCTGCTGAAATTTACTTGAGGACGTAGCTTCTTTTACTTGGTCGGACCATCGTGTTGGCGACCGGCCTCGTGCTGTCTTGCTTTCGGTATTGCCAACAATGACCAGGGTTTCAAGGCTGCTATCTCCCCGTTGCATTATGTGGCCAAAATAGATCAAAATACCCTGTAGGCAGACTGTAGATAGTCGGGTCTTGATATTGAGTTGGGAAAGGACAGACACATTTGTGTGTTTGGCTGTCCATGGAATTCGGAGCATCCGCCTCCAGTACCACAATTTGAATGCGTCTATCCTCTGTCTTTCTTTAGCTCGTAACAATACCACCATGTCCACGTCTCAACTGCATAGAGCATAGGAAAACTAGTGCTCTGACCAATCGGGCTTTCGTTTTGTAGCTTATGCCACGATTTTTCCAGATGTTCTGGATACGTGTCATAGCATCTTTATGGTTACTTACGTTCAAAATTATTTTATCACATCTACATCAATTACCTACTTATAGATATTGCCTGAACTAGATTCACGTCAGTCACTAATAACTTCAACGTCGTAAATTAATATATTTACCGTAAAGTTAACTGAAGCGTTTGACGTTAATCATTATGTTAAAAAACTCTTACATCCAATTACCCTATTAACTTTCCGCACCAACGTAGTAAATTTCGAATTTACATAGACCAATTTAAAAAGAAGCATTTTTAGTTTAGTGGTAGCAAGCGCTATTTGACAAAGAAGTCCTGGTCCAGGTCGATTCCCAGGTCGGGCAAAGTGTTTTTGGGTTTTCCATAAGAGATTTCTCAGTAGCAGCCCATGGTGCGGCTACGTGCCCAGCTGTTGACAATAGGATCGCCACCTCGAAACAAACAAATCCCGAAACATGTCTCACACCTTGATTATAATAATCATATTAAATCTCCCCTAAAAGCTGAATAACTTTCCACACCAACGCACTTACTATCGATTTAACGTAGGTAAACTTTCAAAGAAAAAAAAACTTAAACCAACCAAACTACTACCAACTTAACCAAAACTAAACAAGACGCCCGCCGCGATAAATCCAAACCCACCTACGATGGAACTGAAAATTTGATAGGACCGGCTTTAATTCATAAATTAATTAAAGTTTTGCCCGGCTTCTGAAGACAGAGTTGACTGTCACTGCGAATGATAAGCAGGCTTCATTAGGATTCAGGGGGCAATCCGGGCATGGGGCAACCCGGGCTAACGAGTCGGTCACTACAGATTTGTCTCCTTAATACCCGGGACAGTATTTGCGTGTTTGTTTTGTTTTGCCAGTGTGAAGGCCGTGTTAAGTGGGCAAAGCTGGGCGTTTTGTCACGCTCGGCAGTGTAATTTAGCTTTGAAAAATCATGTAGTTCATGCTTGTTAGTTTTATTTTTACAATTCTGTTGGAAGTAACTGGACATTTACATTACCTATGCTTTTCAATTTGACAGTACAACCACATTCACAGAATTTTTCAACATAAAACAATGTCTAATTCCCTTCAGATTGTCATTGAAAGTGTTACTCTCACGCTTGGAATGTCAACATTTTGTATGTGTCTCATCTATCTATCTACACACATCAAAAGTATCTAGGGATCAACATATATTTTTGCAATAACTTTTCTCCTGATTGATATTAATTAAAATTTTCTTTAAGGATTCATCAAATAAAGTGTTTTCGTTTTGTCACAGTAACGATAAACCAAGTCACCTTTGCATTAATAAAGAAATTTGCCATTTTCCTAATAAAGGGATTTTTGACATTTGAACCACTAACATTAAAGTTCGAAAAAAAGACTGAAATAACAGTTTTCTTTAAAATTTTATTGGGTAACTTAAACAATTAATAATCCGTGTTTCTACCGCGAACACTAACAACACAAGAACATCGGTTTGGCATACTCAAAATGAGTTCATCCAAATCACGCTGTGGAATGGCCGCCCATGTTCGTTGCAACAACAAAAAAAGGTCTTCTTGCGACTGGATACCCTCCATATTCGGCAGAGCTCTTCTCTGTAGCATATCCCATGCATGCTCAATCGGGTTCAAGTCTGGCGACTGAGCAGGCCAGGGCAGGACATTGATGTTAGCTGCGGCGAGAGTCTGTCTTACAACTCTTGCGGTGTGCGGTCGTGCATTATCATGCATTAACTGAAATAAGGGACCGATTTGCACTTGTAGAGGAACGATGACGTCTGATACAATCGTCTCAGCATAAATTTGAGCGTTGAGGTTGCCTCTGATCCAAATCAACTCAGTTCTTCCGCCGATCCAAATACCCGCCCATACCATGATGGTTCCACCACTATAAGGATGGACTTCCTGGCAGGATTTTAATCGCTGTTGGCGTCCAGGGGTTCTCCAGTGTCGTATACGTCTTGTATCCGGTCTCATACCAAAACGAGACTCATCAGAAAAGCACACGAAACGCCATTGTTCTTCTGCCCAATTTCTGTGTTCAAGAGCCCATTGATATCGAATCCTACGATTGTGCATTGCTATAGGTGGTACCCGTAGCGGTCTTCGGGAATGAAGGTTCACTTCATGCAAGCGGTTTCTGACTGTTTGGTCGCTAATTAAGTTCCCTGAAGAGTGATGAAGCCTCACAGCTAACATCATGGCGGTTATTGTTGGAGCTCTTCGAGTTAAGATTTGAATGTATCGGTCTTGTCTCCGTGTGGTGCAGCGATACCGTCCTCCATGGCGCTCAGCCACGGTACCAGTGCTTCGGTAACGTGTCCAAAGTCGACTGATAACACTCTGACTTGTATTCAGAGCTAAAGCCACAGTACGTTGCCGGGAACCAGCTTCTATCATTCCCACGGCTCTGAGCATTTCTTCCCTGCTTAAATGACGTCGCCGCTCCATAATAACGTTGGTTTTAATCAGTAGTAGGGAAACAGTAGCACTAATAATGTCTTCAATGCGTTGTATGTTTTTATAGGGAAAATATTGAAGCTTATTTTCATCTTTTACTCGAATTTGATTGAGAGTTCCTGATTCAAATTATGAAATGCACCAAAAAGGATCCATATAAATTTATAAAATCATAAATTTATTACAAAGCCACATCTCAATCTCAAGAAATCCGCATAAAAATGCTTGATCCCTAGACACTTTTGATGTGTGTATATAAGGTCTATCTTTTAATACACGAAATATTTTAAGAGTAACTTCTGTCAGTTGTAAAGTCGCCATAGCAACGAAAAAATAAATTTTACCTAAGTGTTTCTGACTTTACGACATTATTATAATTCTAAATTTTCTTGAGACATTTTGCATAAAATCTATACTCCCGCCCACTTTAATGACACTAGGTATATTTTCCTACTGTCATTGAAGTAATCTATAGTAAGCGCCAGATAAACGTGGAATAACGGTCATTGACCCACATACATTTATTGGCATACTTAATTCCGAAAACAATAATAATGACATAAAGCTGTCCTGAATCGACATCTATCGTGATCCTTTCCTTTTTTTAGTAATGAAAAACGATTCATAATTTATTTTCCTCGTACCTACGCAGAGAAATTAAGGAAAGGGCAATGAACTTTATTCCACGTTTATCTGATGCTTACTATAGCGTAATGGATCTTGAAAAATAAGGACCCCGTATTTATTTTGTGGGTCATGTAATTTTAAATTATTATTTTTTATGATACTTTTTTTTCCATTGAAATGGCTTCGTTATAGCTGTTAGATGATTCTCTGAAAATATTTCGTGTATGAATAGTTAGACCTTAATAAGACACAAAAAAATCTACCAATGTCCGTTATAGACTTTGAAACCATCCAACCGATGTGCCCCAAACCGGTTTTATTAGTAAGGCAAAATTAATTAGAAAAACAATGCATTAGGCACTATAGTGTAGTAGTACACGTCGGGTATCCGCTAGTCACAACTAAAATTTAAATAAGATCTGATGGGCAAGCTTAAATTGAAAATTTCCACTACCTTGCAGTAGGTAGAGAAAAACACAACAACCAAAGTCTCTCTCAACATAATTCCTTCTCAATAATTTTTCGTCAGAACGAAATCCCCTCACAGTTTCTCGGCGCTTAGATCTCAAAGGAGTTTTTAATTCATTCAGTATTGCAAGACATACTTTAATTATTACGTCGAGCAACACAGTGACGCCCGACAATAAAAGCACAAAGCGAAGCGCGGCTATAAATTTTTAACGTCTTCAAAAAACAACGTTCATTTAGTCCCTTTGAGAGTATGTTGGGATTTCCTAGCAAAGCAAAGTGGGGATTGTGCATTGTCTATCAAAAATCTTGTTGAAGTTTTTCGAAATGTTGACAGTAGGTAAACTTTTGAAGTTGATGAAATTGAGGATAATATCAACAGGGATGTTGTGAAGGTGGGGCTGAAACGTCGCATAATACTGTTAAAAGAAGGAGAAAAGTTACGAACTTTTAATTTTCCCTAGTGTTATATTATAATAAGCTTACTTGTCTTGCTTTCATTCACGTTTTTGGAGTTTAGTCTAATTAATATCTTGTTACCCAGTAAGTAAAACAATTACACTTACAATTATTACTCTTCAGCCACTGATACAAAATAAACCTTCTCCTTAACGAAATTAACAACTTATTTCAATGAAGACAACGCTAAAACTCCTTTCAAACAACAAGTTAATCACAGTAAAACGTAAACCTTTAAAGGATTTACTGTTCCCGGAGTAAATTGTGAATAAAATCTTCGAATTTCATTGCTCAATTTCAAAGTCTATTCGCTATAACTTGTCAAATAAATTCGCAGTCGATAGGTCGTTTTAACGACTTCCTATGTTAGCGTTTTATTGCCCGTCAAATTGTTGGTAGCTAACTTCCGGGTGGAGACCCGTCTTTATTAATAATATCCATTTTATGACTTAATATGGAGTTTAATTGTAATGGAATATTAATGTCATTAAATTTTCAGTAGGTAGAGCCGTAAATTTTATGGCTTCGGTGTGATTTACTTTGATATGGTTTTATGGTACTATTTCTTTACCGACTGTTACCCAATATTGAGCTTCTTTTACTACGAGTATAATGCTGTTCCATATCATGCTCTTCACAAAACTTTGCCAAAGTTTTTAGTCCACCAATGGTCTTAAACATTATTGTAGCCTTTGAGCTATGAGAGAGTTTCAGTGAAAGTTATCAATGTAAGTCATTGTAAAGTTTCCTGGGACATGGTAAGCGCCATCGGGTCGTTAGTAACTAGTTAGAAAATGGCTTTCAAGAAACTCAGTGACTAGTTAAACAAGTTAGATAATAAGTTTGTAGAAGACAGGGACTTGCCATAGCAACTGGGCTGTTTCAATTTAAAATATGTTGATTTATGTTTGATTGTTCTTGAAGATGAAATTGTTTTGTATTAATCAAAGAATAGTTTTTGTTTTACCTACACTCGAGGGTCTAGGAAACTATTAATTTTTCGGAAAGTTTTATAACCGGCACTGTTGTGAACTTGTGATTGGCGGATAACCTATTACTAATTCGAAGTTTGATATTTGCATCTATATAGATTGTAGCTAGCATTACATCTCTCTTGCACAGTTCATCTATCTATATACATATGTATATAAAACATAAAAATTGTGTCTGACTTTGAAACCTTTGAGCAAAGGAGTGGAACTCTCTGCCTGCGTCTGTATTTCCGAACGCATTTAACCCTAATCTCTTCAAAGTAAGAGTAAACAGGCTTCTTCTGGGTAAGCTCGCTCCATCGTCGACTCTGTTTCTGTCACCTCTGACCTAGACTAGAGTCAAGAGCAAACCCATCTTAAATAAAAATTTAAAAAAAAACCTTCCAAACTATGTGCCCCAAATAAAGAAAGGCAATAATGCGAAGATGGTATTATAAAACACTAAAACAATGCATTAGGTACTATAGCGTAGTAGCACACGCCGGGTATCCGCGAGTGATTGATAAATTATATGAATATATTATGGAAGTTCTGCTTTGCTCGTATTTGTAAAGAGCTAAATGAGACAAGCTGATGGTGTGGTAAAACGTGGTATGTATTAGGTGTTATGAACGTACTCATTCGTTGAGACTTTAAAAATATAGTAACCCTAAAAACACCATTGTAAAAAAACGATTTTCAAAACTGATGTCCCTAGTATCAATGCCTGGTAATCTGCTCACCCGAAAACATAAGATCATGATGATAACCTAAACGTATCTTTCACAGATGTTCCTAATAACAATTCCTAAAGTGTCGGTGCAGTAACTGTGACAATTATAATTTGTTTATAAAAATAATATTGTTATAATGAGTGCTGAAACTGTAGAGTGAAGAAATGGCGTCTTATAATCATCAGGAGACTCAGTCCAGTCCAGCTAAGGAGGTTCCAAGGTAAGATAGTTGATAGTACAGACGGCGACACATCAAGCTATACGTTTCCAGTAACACATGGCCTTGCTTTGTATAGATTTCCCGTACAATGAGAGATCCGCATGAACTGGTTTTGTATAGCTTCGTTAGTCGTCGTGCGTACTTTTTGTAAGGACGTTTTGTATCGCTCAAATTTTATCGTCGTCAGAAATTGGTCTGTCATTTTAATTTTACTTTAATCACAACATTTTCTTTTATAGAAACGATATTACTGTGTTTTGTCACAAGCGTGACTATTTTCGTTATTATTTCTAAACTTATCGATAAATATTTTTTTAAGTCCACTTATACCACAAATAACTAAATACGTTTACCGCTGAATGTATTTAAAACATCTTTTTTGTTATCTTAAAACGATTAACTTAATAGAACGACGTCTTATATTCATTTAGGCCCTTAACTTTAAATAAATGAAAACGTATCTTTTCAAAGCTTTAGATTTTCACTTTATTACGCTTAATTTTTTAGTACGTACATCTTTAATTTAGGCACTGAGTACCTACCTAACTGTATACCTACTTTAAGTCCTGAAAAAAGGAATCAGAGGAAATTTTCGTCTGTATCCTTTCTACTGAAAAAATTGGACATAAAGGCACTGCCCAACTTACAGTGTGGTCTAGAAATTAGGTAACAAGTATATTTTTAGCCTTTGTTCAGCCCGCTGCTTCCACCGAGGACAATCGATCAGCGCTAAATATACCTCAACCCTCTTCCCTTTGAAACGTATTCCTCTTTTAGGAGGCTTTTTTTTTCATATTATTAATATCTCGTTATAGATCGAGTAGGTGTTTTGCAATTTTTAACCGACTTCAAACAAAGGAGGAGGTTCTCAATTCGGTTGTATTTTTTTTGTGTTTGTTACCTCATAATTATCTTCGTCATTTATGAACCGATTTGAAAAATTCTTCTTTTATCTGAATGGATCTACTTCCCGATTGGTCCCATAGAAATTTCATCGAAATCGGTTCAGCAGTTTGGTTTTGAAATCAAAATAGCTGGAAAAAATATGTCATCCAAGTAAAAGAAATTGCGAAATTGATACTTGACAAGGATTTATGTGTAAAGCGATAACTAAAAAGGGTAAAATAAAAACTTTTACTTCAAAGATAATGGTTAATCACAATAACAGATAAGTAAACTATTGTGGTATATGGTTGAAATTCCGCGGTCCCGTACAAAGCGCTATGCTTCCACATTTATTGTGCGAACCGCCAGTCTGTGGAATTCACTGCCGGCTTCTCTGTTCCCTAACCACTATAATCTGGATCTATTCAAGGTTCGAGTGAATATGTATATTCTAGGCGCGCGTGCTCTACCCTAGGCCGCATCATCGCTTCACATCAGGCGAGTTGCTGCCAAACGCTAGCTTGGAAAAAAATGTCTGTCTGTCTGTCTGTTCCGGCTAATCTCCAAAACGACTGGTCCGACTGTACTGGAAGATGGCTGATGTTGTAACGAGTAAATTGCTAAACAAAAGTATTTGTTTTTAGAAAAAGGATAAGGGTGCCGTCCAAAAAAATGAAAACCCTTGAAATTTTTAACAAATTTCGAATCAAACAGGGAAGTAATATTTTTCTTAATAATTTCGTGCAACAACTAGTTCAGCAATATAAACATACGAATTCCGACCCGTATTTACAAATAAACAACAAAAACGTTAACTGCATTTAAATGTCAATAGCCCACGGACAATCGTATCAAATGACTTTATCTCGTTCGGACAATGGCACTCGTATACACGTATCTCTGTTTCACTTCACTGATAAATTCGTTAAACTATCTCCTATTATAACAATTTGACATTTGATTGACAATTGTAATTAGTTATCGGTGTTTTTTTGTTTATAATAACATTGTTTTTGATCTAGTGAGGAATTATATCCGGGTATATGAATGTGGTTGATGGCTATAGGCTCGCCCCCCATTATAGGACTTAAAAATAACTGCAAGGGGAAGTGAGCATAGGTACGGTATAAAATTCTCAGGCTCTGTTAATGGTCACAGATGTTTGACCACCCTTTTTCGACCAATAGGAATAAAACAAAAAAGGACCAAGAAAGAAAAAGTTTTAAAGCGGCCGGGCGATGCAAACAAGAATAGTGCTTACGGTGGTCAGATTCATCTCTTGGTGTTAGTACAATAGATACACCTCTGCCTGATTCTTTGGAGATTAGAGGTATACTATTGCAATTTGAAATACCATTATTATTTCTTATGGAATTATGATAAATAGAATGAGATGACTGGGCCACTTACTGGCAAAAGTACACTTGAGATCACATCAAAGTCCAGATTTCAGTCCCGTTAATTAACGTCGACCAAGAAGCTGTTTTTTGTTTTTAAAAGTCATATCAAAAACACATAAAAATGCTAACCAGGCATACCTAACTACACGCTTATACAAGGTGCTGCTTTGCATCCTCGTCAAATTCAAGGAGGTAACTATGCTAATGATTCTCGACCCGAATCAATAATAAAATGGGTAGGTCGTTTTTTTTTCTTAATATCGGAAATCGATAAGTGTACACCACCCGTATTAAAACGCGGCCCGTTTAATACTATCCGTATAACCGCGCTTTCACACACACAAACAAACGCAGACGTTTATTCGATAAACGGGTGATTCTCCTCTTTTTGAAAAAGGCTTCATTCTTAAATAGTGTCAAATTAAAACACCTAAAAAAGCAGCGTTTATTATTATTGACCAGGTACTGTAATTTATATTCATTATTTAC
Organism: Standfussiana lucernea; assembly: GCA_964057025.1. Taxonomy (NCBI): domain Eukaryota; kingdom Metazoa; phylum Arthropoda; class Insecta; order Lepidoptera; family Noctuidae; genus Standfussiana; species Standfussiana lucernea. Next base: position 14,817,123 of record OZ059794.1, read on the forward strand.
GTCTTCTATGACAACCTCCTGAATTTTGCCGAAGTTGCAAAACTACACCTTGTATATCATAAGCATCATCAGCCTCACACTTCTTCAATCTCAACAATAACCCATCAAAAAGCCAATGCATGTACAAAAATTCACAGTGATTATCCATGAATACGGCACACCCATTCTGCGCCACTTCTTTCGACGAAAACCGCAGTAAAACAGTGCGACTCCGACAAAAAAACGCATGTGTTCTGTCGGCTGTCGGTGTAAATGTAGCAATTCGTCGCTACCTGCATGCTGCGCACAGGGCTACCGGACATTGAATGTTTGGTCAATTTAATGGCAGGTACTATTGAAATTTTACAACCGTTGGAGTTAAGTTGGGTACGTTACAAAGGAGGGTTGATATTGCTGGTGTATAACTTATTTTGGGACTATTTCTAGGGACAGAGGTTTTAAGAGTAAAAAGCTCAAATCGAATCAAAACTCTTTTTTTATTTATTTACAAATTAGGCTGAAAACTTTTTGAACGTGAATTACATAAGACAGTTCCCAAAACGTCCGCCGTTCACTGATTTTATATAAGAATTTGAACGCGATCAACACATCTAAACTGCGTTCAAGAGCTGTCAATATTCTATAGCAATGATAAAACATACCTTCTCACCCTTTTGATTTGGTTTGGCTGAATGTATACATTATTTTTTCGTCCAATGACGAACGTTCATATTTAACTCTGGATTTCATCTAATTCCAACAAAGCAACACATGTTCGATTAACAAATCTGTGTCAATGTTGATAGTGATTCCATCGTCATGCGAGTTACCATCGCAATCCCATCGAGTTACACAAGTGAGGGCCGCCCATTTTAGTTCGGAGCCGGATGTAAAATCGATACAACGAGCACACAGAAAGATCGCAGACATTTGGTGTACGGAACCGTTGAAAAAACGTTTATTATTGTTACGTTCCGTTCACACTGGACGTTTGCTTTTCACTATTCATTTATTTATTCAGTGCCTTTGTGTTCTCGCGAAAGATATGTAGGTATATTTTTCATTACAACTTTTTTGAAGTCAATGTTGCTGCTGCAGGAAGTAATATTAAAAACAAACAAGCAAACAAGTTGTTCACTTTATTGTAAGCTGCAAAAAATCTTGCTCTTATCGGAAAAGGAAACCATACACATAGCTAGTCGTAATTAAAATAGGCTAGTCATGTTCAACCAATCAATTAAAGAATTTAAAGTGGACAAAATTAAGTGTTGAATTTAAGATATGATAAAGATTTATTATAAGAAATACTATCTTTATTTCAAACTTATGAATAGAACCCTCTAGCTAGATGTGTCCTACATCGGTGACATCTGAAATCAGGTTGACAAAAACACATACATCATCAATTCATCAGCTTCTAGTGTTCGCACTGCTGGAAAAAACACCTTCTCTGACACAGGGTCGCTATCCAAGACGCGGTTCCAGATCAGGTGGTACTGCTCAAACTCTTGAAACTAATATTTTTAAACATGGAATGTACCAAAGAATGAGGTCCGTTGCTCCACATATAAGCAACAGATCCATCAAAACAGCTAATAATGAAGCAATGTATGATAATGTGCCAGACAAACATATAACGAATTATGTATTATGCCAGTCAGACAATAATGGCAGAGGAAAATTATGAAATTCCTCGCATTATGAAATTACAGTACAGTTAGTTTTTAATACGATTTTTAATTTAGTTCTCATCTATGATTTATGGGATCAATGATTTTTATTGTTGTAATAACTAAAATTATGACAGAGTAGGAATCTACAGTCACTGACCGATTTCATTCGTTTAAGTAGTTGATCTACAATACCATGAAAATCGATATCGTTTTAATTCCTTAAAGAAATAACTTATTGCAGTCACTTGGTTTGACACAAAGCTACCCAATTATCACCCTTTAATATTATTTTGTTGCAGAAGTATGCCAAAGTTCTATTAGACTTATAAATATTAATATTAATATCAAACTTCAGTTTTGTCAATGCTTCAAACCTCAATAGATGGGATCGACATCTGTACATGGCGCTTCTACCCAGCTATCGCTAAACTAGGCAATGCATACAAGAACCATAAATTACAAAGACCTTACAATACACGTTTCCTTATCACTTTCCATGGAGACTTCGACGTACATAAAGTAAATCAAACAATAAAAAAAAAGAAAATATTCGTTCAGAAGTTCCTACAGACATCCTTAGGGACAGAGCCGTATAATACGTTTTGTTGTGCGATGTCGACGCGATCCCAAGGCGATGTCGTTCCGACGTCGTCTCGCCTTTAAAATCACCTAACTGTATGTAGAATAGTGCTTTTAAATTGATCAATTTTAGACTACAGTAACTCTTTGAGACTCTTGTTTATTCTCAAATAACTTGAGCAAAATTACAGCCGGGAAATAGCTAGTTGAAGAATGAAATAGTGATTGGAATTTTGTTAAAGGAAAAATAACAATAAGAACTGAATTCAGTAATGATATTGCTAGTGATGTAATAAAAGGTTTACTATGAGCATTCACTCATAAAAGTTGAATACTTCATCACGGATAATTTTATTACTGTAATAACATTTTAAATGATGAGCAAAGCATTGTTGATATTACGAGGATCGGCCAAACAATGACCTTTGTAAAATTCAGTGATGTAACTGTAATTTTCATCACAACAAAACATCGAGATTACTTTGGCATTTTAAGTAAAAAATATATTTTGTGCTAAAAGCTTATATCTTTCTTCATAACTTCTCTTAATCATTGTAAAAACAGCATCAATATCTTTGTGCATTTTAGAAAATCTCAGTCTTTACATACACAGACACGAAAAGCGTCTTTGTTTTATACTATGAATATAAACAGGCACAATCCTCTAGGTATCCATAGATTAAGCAAAAAAAAAACCATCTCATAAAAACATGAACTCCAAGTTCATAAATCGCATTTTTCCTTTCTATTTCCCCAAGGAACACGCCATTAACTCCAAATTGCCGCAGAACATCTCAATTACTTACCATAAAAAACTTTGAAAAACTAAAAATCCGCAAACAAAGGGTGGTTTTAAATCAAACACAATAAAGTTTCCAGTCTTACTACCGGCGTGCCATAACTCATTCACGTCGATAATCACACCATAACTTATATAGCGCCCCCTGTAGCCGCCCGCTAATATTAAAGTGCTGTAATGTCCCCGTGATCAGTTTTAAAATGTAAATTTATTGCACGACGAGACGTGTTACCAGGATTTATGTCCTCTTCAATATCGTTGAGGTTTTATGATGGAGTTTTATTACTTGTAAGTACTATTTTTGGGAGACTGGCTTCGTTATAACGCGTAATCGGGTTACCACGTTGATTGGAACGGAATTGGTGCTTAAATTTTGACAGTATAGAATTTAGGGCTTCATGAATAATCTCATACGTTATTGGGTTTGTGATATTCTTTGTGAGAAGAAATGTTAAGTGTACTGTCATTAGAATAATCTGAAGGATTCATTGTCTGTAACGCAATAAGAATTTTGTTACTAAAATCTACCAAAAGCTCCGAAATTCTAAAGAATATGACAGTGAAGCTATAAGGTAAAAAGTTAGAAATCCAAAATAGCTTACTCGAATCATAGCAACTAAACTACTAAACTACTGCACGGTATGCATATGGGTAAACTGAATATAACTAACGACAATAATTTCATAATAATATCGGATCTATTCTAAACTACAGAAGTCGACTACACAGTACATTTTGAAAATTCCACATAATATACGTCGTCTAACTATCTCGAACCAGGTTAAGTTTAAAATTGAACTGCCGAATCGTTTTCGAGCATCGATAGATTTTGGTCACGCAAAATGTAAATTTTGGAAAAGCGAATCGGATACGAACTGAAATGTAGCAAACGATAAAATATTTTACAAAACAGATTGACTTATAAATCTCGTGTTTTGCTGTTCTGGGTAATAAATGGTGCCGAAAGTTGGCAATATGAAATGTATAGTACTATTTTACTGGTGTTTACTTTTTTGCTTTACCTTCACCTGGTTCAAAATTTTCGCCGTATTAATGATATAAAATATTGTTTCATGTCTCTGTTATTATTGAATTAATTTTCTTTCGAGTTTTGAAGTAGAATTTCTGAGTTTATACATAATTATCTTGTTGATCTGCATACACACACACACATCACATCACACCACACACACACACATTTGAACACACACACACATTGCATCACATTTGTTAAAATTAGTTAAATAATATATTCCGTGTTATTTTAGAAACTAACATCAATTACTTGGGCTCACGAACTTAAAATATTTTTATCTAAATTGCTTGTTCATTTTGTACCCTTTAAGGTCATAACTAAGCTAAAATATATTTTGTAGGGAATCATTGCGGTCTTGTAAATTCCATGAATGTTCTAGAAGCATGCCAAGTGTGACAGTAGTATTAGGGTGATTAACAGTGTTTTTAACCTTGGCTAATTAATTATTTTCGGCTATTTAGACTTCTTAATTGGACAAAAATATTGGCCTCTGTATAATTTAGGTCCTAAATGGGGGCTATTTTCCCTTGTTAGCTATTTTTTGTTTATCAAATCACCATACATCAATTTCACCGTAGAAATTCAGTTGCCAAGTGGTTTCATTGACCTACGCCTTTGTGTTCGTCGATTTTTACTTTGCATGTGAATTGTAGCTATGATTTATTTGTCCTTATTCTTGTTCAATAGTTCGAAGAGCTCGTGATCGGTGACCGCCCATTTCATACCGAGTTCCCTCCGTGCCTTGGAAAGCACGTTACGCCGTTGGTCTCGGCTGTCATTTGAAGATCTTTGACAGTCGTTATAAGTAGTCAGTGGCCTGAAAGTCTGACAACCAGTCTTACCAGTCTTATAGTCTTAGTTCTTAGGGGTTTCGTATTACCCGGTACTAACTGGGTTGTGGAGGTCAGATAGGCAGTCGCTCCATGTAAAATACTGGTATTCAGCTGCATCCGGTTAGACTGGAAGTCTACCCCAACATAGTTGGGAAAAGGCTAGGCAGATGATGATTCTGGTTCAATAGTGGTTTTATGTAGATTTAATTCATTCTTATTATTATTCATTCTCAAGTTTTAAACAAGCCTGTCTTACTCACAATTTTCTGGATATGCTCAGTATATTCAACATCCATTCCATCGTCACGATCCTCAAAATCCCAACTTATCATAAGTAATATTCAGAGTTTAGCTTCATCCAAATCCTCAGTGTCAAACATACATAAGTCTTCACTGCATAAATCTTGCTTCTGATAAAACTTCAGCTCATTCCGATTCAGACCACGGTGTTCCTTCCGACGTGTCAAATGTGGCGGCAATTTTAGTTATTTTTAAGGGAAAATCCTGACGTTATGATTTGTATCACGTGTTGGATGACACATGTGTAATATTTCTTTTGTGTGATAAAATTTGTGGTAAGAAATGACGGGTAATTTGAATGAAGATACGAGTTCGTAAATTTTTGCTTGATTTCGGAATTTGGATGTGAAGGAGCAATTTTTTACGCCCGAAAAAATGATTCGGTATTCTGACCGAATATTGCATAAATTCGTCTTTCCACTTTGATAACGTGTCCAAAATATTTAATGTATATAAGATTATTCCATTATTTGTATACACTAAAATTGCAACACAGCAGCAAATAGCGCTATCCCCGTGCGCCAAATATTTGGTTTCTTCCTCGTTCTCAAAAGATATCCTACCAAGAAATAGTAAAGAACTAAACGACTCTTCCAGCAAAAGCATTTATTGACGTTGTACTCGAGGAATGAGCAAATATTGATAATTAGAACTCGCCGCAGTCACAGTGTATAAAAGCTAATTTTGGCTGTGGTTGTTAAATGTTTGCTTTTGAACTGGCTTACTAGATTTGTAGGTACTTACAAAGCTAGTATTCATATAATAGCTTGTGATATTCTTGTCCTATAGTTATATTATCATCATCACGTCTGTTTACATACTTTGTCTTTTATATCGTAATATCAGATTAGTCGTATAGGTAATTAAGTGTCCATGCCTATCGTGGCATTAGTGGTATATTTTAAATCTTCCTAAGTGCAATGTATGGACATTCCAACATACTTATGAGGAATGGTTGGTCTAGAAGCACCGCATTCGCGCTACGTGTCGTTGTGGTCTGTAATCCCCGATTTTGCTTTATTTTGTTTAAGTCAAAAGTCAACCGATTGATGATTCCTCTACTGATTTTAGTAACGTATAGAAGATAAACATTCATACGAGTTCGGTATGAACAAAAACACGTGGACCTTTCTTCAGAGAATCGACTGACGAAGGAGTAGATACTCAAAAAGTTTGCGTATTTTATTAGATCATATAAAAGTTTTAAGACTATTGCCAGGCAAGGCAAAGGCATACTCCTCATCTCTAGCTTTAAGTAATAAAAATATTTTAGCACATATTCAACTTGAGTGTGTCAGTTAAAGTAATTTGGCTATAAACGCGCAAGTAAATCCAGAGTAAAATTTTCAACTGTTTGTGTGCGCAATTCACTCTTGCCATATTCTATGGTTAACGCATAAAACGGGATATTTACCATGTTTACAATCCTTTTTGAGTTCTCGATATTTCGGCGCTGTTGCAAGCACCATGGTTTCGGATAAACTGAAGTTATTGCGGGAAAAAGGATTGTTAACAGTGTCAGTGACCATGTCTGTTTGAAAACTTATTACACTGATTCTACTTCATCATTTTGATTGCTCTCTAGATATATTTCAACAAATTTTGTATTAATATTTGGGCTAGCAGGCTCAATACCATTATTTTTCCAGTCTAGTTTTTCTTTCTAAATAAAATCTCTGCGACATTACACTCTTTAGTTTCCTGACAATTTATAACATGTGCATCTATTAAAGTTGCATGATCATCTATATCAATGTAAGTTCTTGACCATGTGTGTGTCCATTAATATCTATTTTGACATCATCATTGTATTTAGCCTTACAAATTACAAAATATTAATTATTACGCACATCTGTGTAATCCACCCTTTAGTTTTCGGTCCACTGTTGAACGAAAATAACTAATTGGTAGCATGTCACACTGCTTAATGATTTGGGGAGATATTTTCGGGTCCATAAAAATTGTAAACCCTTTCAGAGTAATTATGATAAACTGCAGTATTTGGTTAATTGGTCCATGAATATGATTTGTTTCGGTGTGAATACTAATTTAATGGTAATTGATTGACTGATAAAATAATGTTTATAATTAAATGTTCCCGTTTTTAAGCTTAGCTTAGTCATGAATGGGTTGTCTGTTAAAATGATTAATATTTTGAAAATCGTGTAATTTATATTACCAAGTAAATGGGTTGTATAGGCCAGATTGATGGTCGCTTCTAGTGAAATAATGCTATTCAGTTACATCTTGGTAATACGGGAAGCCGACCCCAACATGGTGGGAGAAGGCTTGGTGAATGATAATTGTGATGTGATTAATATTACAAATTCTTGCACTGCCGGCTATTATTGCCTTCATCTCCCACGCGAGTGAGAGAATGAGGGATCTCTCGAAAAGCAATAAACAAAATCAGATCCCAAAACGTCCGCACATCGGATAAACGGTCGAAATTACCGAATCACCGTTCGTATCTAATAGCCGTGGGTCCAAATAAGAAGGTACACGCTTCGCTGGCCGCCCGGCTCCCCCCGCAATATCCGCATTTCGTATTCCTGTTCCGAAACCTTCCCGCTTTTCCGGATCTTTGCGAAATTGCCGCGGATATTCGGATACCGACGTCCAACACTGTCCGGGCTTATTGTTGTTGGGTGATGTGTTGTCATGTGTCATGCAGTAATGAAGATCTTTTGTGGGTATTTTGAGATCTTCTAGGTCAGCACACAGAGCTCCAGTTCAGAATACTTACGTAGTTAGATACTCACAAAAGACGAAGAATAGAATCGCACTAATTCATGCAAAAAATAAAAGAAATAATATACCAACCCCGTACGGTAAATACAGTGATATTTGATTTGACTGCATTTCCTAGAGATTGCTCAAAGCAAGGAACAAATAGAGAAATACAAACTTTTGCTTATCCGTGAGACGGTAAAGAAAATAAATTGATTAACAAAGCTACCTTTCAAGGCAAACGTTTTAAGTTAAAGTAAGGGACGGTGCCTAGCCTAGTCAAACAGCCATAAACTCGCCCCATGGCATTGTTTACTCGTAAAATAAAACATCGGTTCATCTCATTGCACGTATTTAGGTCAGCTGGAGGATTCGCGTCACGTTCGTCCATTTGTTCCGATGTATTGCTCAGTTGATGCCCGAAACACCTGGCCAGTTTGGACAGCACCATTAGTTCGACGATTTTATCGGATTTGTTTTCGTATTGAATTTGAACGGTAATTTCGACGTGTGCGGAAAATATTTTTGTAGTTTCGACAGTTTTATTAGTTTTTGTAACTGTGAGGTTGATAAATGATTGCTTTGTTCTCTAAAGCGATCATTGGTGTTTTTATTTCATTTCAAGCGGGGTTTAACTCGATTTGTACGAAATGAAATACAGAAATATTTTAGTTGCACTCAAATTTAGAAATTCGTTCGGAATTTAGTAATTATTTGAAATAGCTGTATTGGCTTTTCCCACTTGACATTTTATTCTCTTTAGTAATCTGTAGTCTAAACTTAGACTCACGCAAAGACTATATTCAAAAACAATCTGACACAGATCCAAACAAACGAGAACATAATAACAACGCACCTAGGTACCAAAATTAATTGACTCAACACATCCTCAACACTTCAGCAACTTCAATCCTTCAAGCTATCTGAGATTCCACAATCTTTTCACGCTTATATTCACGAACCAATTTCCATACGAGGATTGAACTCCTGGTAGCGGGCAGACGTGATCCAATCTCGGCAGATGATTGATATGTCGGGAGCCGTCGGCCTTTCTGCAGATACTATTTTTTATCTCGAGTTTTTGACAGTCCGACTGTATTCTGTGCGAAATTATTTATGAGTTTTTCTCGAGGATCGTTGCTGTTTTGTATTTTTTTTTTGTTTTTACTGAAGTGAATAACTTTTTGGTAATTGGTAGATTGCATATTAGATCGTACCGATTTTTGTGAAGTAAGAGAAATCCTACAGACCGTTATACTGTTGGAGATTCCTTATTTATGCGGTTGTTGAGACATGTATTATGATTACCATCTTTTTGTCAACTGGCCTCATCGTAAATAATCTTTAGCATTGCATATTTTAATAAATAAAGTTTTCCAACAATGTCATCATAAGGTAGTGCCTATATATCTACTTGATCTAAATGAAAAAGGTTTTCGTAGAGATAATACTATTTTCCAAATCCTCGCTTTTTGTTAACAAGAATCCTCTCCGATCTCCTGCATTCAACACAAAGTCAAGACGAAGACGTAAATTGAGACACGAAATCCTCCGACTTTTGTCGCACCATTTCCATCACTATCTCGATCGCTTAACGACAAACCCTACATCGTCTGGGATTAAGTCGCGTTGCGTGGCTCCAGCGGAATTAACATTCATGAGTGGCAACCAATCCGCGCGCAAGACGTTGTGGGGTCCCCAGGACGTCTAGATGCAGTTCGAGTTGTTTTCCGAAGTAGATTCAAGGAGTTCCTCTAGATTTTCTACGTGATTTTAATGGAATTGCTTTGTGCTTTAGAAAGATTTCTAAACAGCATTGGATACCTACTTAACTGTATAATACGATCAAAGACTCTGCACAGACTACTACGATGTTGCCCTTACCTTTAACGCTTTAAACAGTTTACTACAAAAACCAGTCGTTTACCAGCCTTTTAGTATCTATCTACGCGTAATCCTGTTAATTGTTCCTGATAACATCTGTAAGGTAGCCTCGCAAAGCTGAAACCACTCATCTGAGAATGGCATAGGTAGGTAAAACCTTATCGATCCGGGACATTTCCAGCGGCTCCATGATTCTGGTAACCCTACCTCATCACGAGCACGGGTTCGTTAATATGCGCCCCGGGCAAGCCGCCTCGACTTATTTGCCTGTTCCCGGCACTTTTTTAACAAATTTCTCCAACTTGGGATGGAAAATGAATGTTGATTTCTTGAGACTTTTGGATTAGAATTTCGGGTTATGAGAATGGTTATATCTGTACTTTCGTTACACGAGTACCTATATTTTGTGAATGAATGTTAAATTAAGAAGCAGGATAAGCCTGATGGGAAAACGTCGGAACGAATAACTTTCTACATTTTTGTTCTTGCATTGTAGAAAGTGTTTCTCAAAATGAAAAGACAGGTAATGCTAAAGACGGTAATGAATGTCTTCTGGTTACGACTAACAAAACGATAAGAACAATATTACTTACTCGCAAAATCAACATGGCAACAGTTTATTCGGGCCAACCATGTCATTTAACACAAATGGGAAAAGACACAGCTGTGGAATGTGTGAATATGATTTGATTAACCTAAGGAATATATCACAAAAACGGTAAGAGAAAAACTAAATCTTTACAATATTAATTTAAAATCCACAGCGCATCTTACTTTCTAATAACAGTCTAGTGTGTGGACTTTGTAATCGTACGTTTAAAACTTCCATTTGGAAGCCTCCTTAAGACGCTGGCAATGCGCCAACTTTTACAACTTACACCCGCGTATTGTATACGATGTGTAATGCGGAAAATTAAATTAGACAACTGTATAAATTAATAAAGTTTAAACGGAACGTGACTATATAACCCCTGGCAATTTTAATTTCAAATAACGTATAGGTGGTGGTTTAGACCAAAGAGGTTTAAAACACCATCAGAAGAAACTAGACGGCCGAGCTATGGCTCATGCCAGAAGATTAGTCTAGTTTCTTTTTACTATAGAGTAAGAATATTTAGGGATAGTCCAACAAGCGAACCGATCACTTTTCCGAATTTTTTTTTGTTCGAATTTCGTTTTACCGAAAACTATCTACCGACGTCTTTTTTGCTATATGCATATTATATGATCTAAAAATTTGTCAAAATATTTTTAGATCATCGAAGTATCATGTGCCATAGATATTATTTTACCGAACTATATTTGGCCGATTTACAAAATAACTTTTTACTATTGGCCGAAGCGTCTTTAAAACTTTTTTTATTTTTATTTTTTTTATTTCTTTGCCATATTTTCACCACACCAAAACCACATTTTACGGAATTATTTGGTCACAAATAAATAGCCGGTTACTTGGTAGCATTTCCAATATTAAATTAAAATAGTGTCATAAAAATCAATATGTTGTGCTACTAAATTTTGTGACAGAAACGAATCGCTGCAAAACCGACTTCACGCAGTCTTGTCTGCCCTACCCCCAAAGTGTAATTTAAGCCTGCGTAGGCGCGGAGGGGTGGGACCGCCCAAACCCCACAGCGCCGGAGCCGTGACAGAAACAATGATTGCTGCATGTTGCATGCCTGTTTGCATGTTGCATGCTTGTTTGCGCGCTGCATGCCTGCTTGCATGCTGCATGCTTGAAGCAAGCATCTTCAAGCAGCAAGAAAAAATCGTAATTAAAACAGTGGTATAATGAATCTTCGGAAACATAATACTTCGAACAATGTTATTTCGGCTAAGTGTAACTTCGGTAAAAAGTTTTTCGACCAAATGAAAAGAAAATGAAATTCGGTTAAATATTTTTCGAACTTATGATATGTAACCTCCAACAAAAGTATGCTATTTTTCTGTTCACACAAAAATAAATTGACAGAGATTTATAATTTGTTAAAGATATTATGTGCATTTGCTTATTTTCTGAAAATCGACTTTTAGAAAAGTTTAAACAACGGCACAACAGACTTCATAATTACTTTCTAGTGCTTAGTTTATTCCCTAACTTTGCCTGAGTCATGAGACACACATTCTGAATTCTATTGTCTAGATCATTATCTCATACTATATCAATTTTAATACAACCGACACAAAATAACTCAACGTTTCAAAATCTAAAACTCTTCAATTCTTTCCTTCCATAAAATTATATTGCTTGAAACGGTATATCATAGCCAGACTGGGGAGACAGATATAAAACAAAATCGATACGTTAAGCGTAGCGAAGGTTATCGCCTGTCAACCTCAGCCGAGTACGATAGCATTTTAAAAGTAGGAATTTAAATAGAAACATACTTCTTTACGGTAATCTTGCAATGATCCGGTGCGGGGGCGTCGAAATGTCTTTACACAGATATCTGTTTGAGGAAACATTGGTGGTGATGTAATGGGAATGGAAGCGCCAAAAATAAATTCAGTTTTAAAGATTTGGTATTGGAATGCTAATCTAGAAAAATGTATTCTTCCACTTATAAAAGACAAGGTTTTTCTAGAACCGGCTGGACACTCTAGACCTGCGTCCAGCTGTTCTATGCTTTCAACAACAAGCTGATGACAATAAACTTATGAACGTGATTTATCATACCTGATACACGATGACTGGGTCCCCAAAAGGGTTGTGGCCATGAGATATCATAATAAATACCCACAATCCGTCACTGAATACCATTTATTTCCCAGTTAACACTACCATCTCTAAATCACCACATGGCCATATAAATTCTGTTGGCAACATCAGAAGCACATCCATCCTCCCAACATCTGTGTAGTATAAATGACAAGGAAGCGAGGGTAGGCAGCAATTTACATAACGTAATCAGCGAACGTTGGATTCGATGACTCGCTGCTCGAACGCGAAAATTTTAATTTATTTAAGCCCAACATCTTCGGGGACCGACCGATCTGTCCTTTGAGACCGTTGATTGATGCCAAATGCTTATTATTGGAAAATGGACGGAAAAAATCGTTCCTACTTAGATAAATGCGAATTTAGAAATGAGTCGCCAAATAGGCCGGGATTGTAGATCAATTTTGTTATGTGTACTCGGAAATGGTGTCATTTTGATGCCCGGGTGATGTAAGATTGGTGTCATCAAAATTTCAACATTGGTTTTGGAGTTGTTTTCGCACTTATAGAGGATGATTGAACTCTGTATACGCATTCTCACCCCCGTGTCTATAAACAAATCAAAGTGTTTACTTGAGTAAATGTCATTTTTTGCGATACGATTTTTATTATGTAGTTTAGTACTTGGTTGAAGTTAGAACTGTAAAAAGTTAAAATTCTTAGCTTTGCTTTCTTTGATGGTTCTTACTTCCTCTAAATTCTGGTCAATTGCATAAAAAAAAAAATTGCAACTAATTGCTCAAGCTAAAGTAATTACTTTAACTTGACCATAGATACGGGTGTAAGTATTTTTAAGTAAGACTCACATTCTAAACGTACTCAAAACGATAGTCTGGTAGCATTGTCTCTTAAAATACAGGTTATCCTAGTTTAAGAGGCAGGGTTATATAAATTTTACCGTACAGATTCTCCAACATTTGTAATGTATTGTATTGTGATGTGATGATAAATCTGTAACTTTTGTTGATCAATAAACAAATTATTTTTATTAAATTACTAGCGACCCGCCCCGGCTTCGCACGGGTGCAATGCTGATACTAAACATACACAAACCTTCCTCTTGAATAACTCTATCTATTAAAAAAAACCGCATCAAAATCCGTTGCGTAGTTTTAAAGATCTAAGTATACATAGGGACAGACAGACAACGGCAAGCGAATTTCTTTTATACTACGTAGTGATTATTGCTTATATGTATAAAGCAATAATAAATTAATACCTTGAAAGCTAATTTATTTATTTATTTTATGATAGGTAGCTTCACAGCTGACAGTACATAAACATAAAATGATTATACTAAACATTACGCCAATTACGAAGTACACAGAAAAATAATAAGATAATCAAAGAGTGACTCTAATTAATTGTCGTTAAAGTTTATACTGTGTATCTATGTGCGTGTGGGTATCTGTACGGTGTGGGTGAGTATCTGTACGGTGTGGGTGTCTGTCTGTAAATGTGTGTGATGTGTGTGTGTAATTATTACCGGTCTTAAACTATTTTCGGTACAAGCAAACCCCTCTGAACCTACATTTTCTCCAACAAAGTAAAACATAAGCTGAACAACAAAACACGCTTTTAACAGAACGTAACGGGGGAATTCGCTACGGACATCCGTATTCCGTATACCAATCGCGATAAGACATTGCATAAACTTAAAGATCTTTAACCAGATCCTCTTTGTATTCATGGGATGAAGAAAACTTTCCCAGGTGCGTTGTCCTCCCCCCTCCTCTGTCGTTAGGTGAGGGGGGAAAGCCCACTTCGTCCAGTCCTTTTGAAAAATTTCGAGCATTTTTAAATTACTGCCTTCCTTTAGTATGCGGCCATGAAGTTCTGTGAAGTGGCGTTTGTTTTTCTTGATTAAGCCATTCGTTCGTTTTGTTGATGTTTCTTTTTTACATTTATTCTACACTTATTTATTAAATATGGCTGAACGTTTTAACAAATTACGAACCCAAGAAAACGTAACCATGGCTGATAACATTATCTATACTTAGAAGTAGCTCAAAGTTTAGCTGATCAGTCAAGACTTGGGAGACAGCTTCAAAATTGTGTTTTTTAAACATTTTTTCCATGACCATGGGCAGAAACGTCAAGGTGACGTGAAATAACAAACCATTTCACAAATTACGACAATCAACGTTTCAGTAACCTCACACGCATTTCTCCTAGCCCACCGTTCTTATTCATTTTATCTTCAGTTGTACTTTTACTCCTGAAAGGTTGTAACGTCTCCATCTTTGTGTCCCTCGTAATTAATCTCCGAAAGAGTACCGGAATACAGAGGACAGTCCACAGTCGCATTTGAACGTTACGCCTCTACGGCTGATGGGTATTTTAATTAAGATTTTTTTAACGCACCATTGCGGCTGAATAATGTTGTCGTTGGACTTTTTATTGATTATTTGTAATGGCGTAATGGGTCTCGTTGTGTGAACAATTTAAATGAATGTTTTTATTTTAACCTTCGACCAAAAAAGAGTGGTGTTAAATATTTGAAGTGTGTATCTGTGTGTCTGTCTGTGGCACCATAGCTCCTAAACGGATGAACCGGTTTGATCAAAGTTTTTGCCAAGTATATTCCAAAAACCTTTTTTACTAAGGAGTTTCTACCTATTATCCAGTAACTGGTTTTTGGAGATCAGATAGGCAGCCACCCCACGGTACTAGACTAATAGCGGTCTCCAACCTACATAGTTGGGAAAAAGCTAGGCAGATGATGATGATTTTTCGGTATTAATAATATACCATGTTGGTCTGCTGGTTGCAAGCACTACTTCTGGTCAAGTCCTGGCTTCGTATACCCAGTTTGAGAGAAATTTTACAGGATTTTTTCATCAGGAATTTCTCAGAAGCAGCCCGCGGCCTGGATTTGTGGCAATAGATCCGCTTGTTACGTAGAATTTCAAGTTAACTTGGTGAAATGTGGGTGTACTATAGGTATACCTCTCTCTAAACCTTCGGGGTTTACAAGCGTGATATTTATGTTAATAATATCTTGGCCGATAAAATCCGACACAGTTTTTACGCCCTTAGTTACTTCTGTTTGCTTGGGTCTACGGTCGACCCGATCAAGTCCGAAGTTAATGTCTAAAGTTCGATTAGTTCCCTTTAACTTTCACAGTTTGTCTTTCGAGGAAGTTTACCTTTTAGCCTACCCAAAATTTTGTGAAATCAAATCTTTGCTTATTGCCTCCACATAATATCTCGCCTGAATTTTCCCGATGGGGAACACAGGTGTTCAATTTTATTCCTTATTGCTATCAACATCAACCCCAATAACAAAGCGCATTTGATACAACCTAATGAGTCATTTGAGCTTGTAACTCCAAAATTCAACATTAATTTCCTAACTAAGTAATCAATGGCATTACCGACAACACAAAATATAATACAAACCGCAAGGTAAATATTAATTACAATAATAACATGGAACCATTTCCGAACTAAATTGAGTACCCTCAAGCGTACTGTATCGGTCGTGATTTCGATAATAATGAACAAACTAACAAACAAGCATAAGTCACTAATTCCTACAATTTATGTCGCCTTTTATTGTATGTACCTTCATTTTGGTACTTCCACGTGGTACTTTGAAAGTAATGGCGATGACGAAAGTGGTATCTAGTATATAGTATTCAGGTTTGCCATGAAAATATTATTTTGACTACAAACGCAAAAATAAATACTTTTGCGAGGCCCGATTGATTGGGTTACGTACAAAAACAAGGGCTTTCGTATTATCGTCAATTCAACAGCATCAATAGCAATAATTTATGTTGTTATCAGTTATCATAGACTACGTAATACCTACTACCTACGCAATTGATAAAGATGTAAAAGTGTAACCGACACATAATTAAGTATGTAGATATATACTGCAACCTGCTTAATCCCTCGAAACCATAACAATGGAAGCAAGATTTAAAGATTACAATTGCAGATTGTTACCCCATCGCATAGCTAAGGCGAAAAACGTATGTGCCTCATTCAGCAAAATGGGTGAAACGACAAGGGGTGGTGTATACTGACACTTCCTAATATTAGTCTCCCTTAATGAAAGCAATAAGGAGATACTATCTCTTCCTTATTTGGGAACTGTATTCATGTTAAGTTTTTGAAACTCAAATAACATTAAAATTATTGTGTAGAACCTTTACATACTACTTTACACACTAATCACATTTTGTTCATACACACTATCCAGTTCACACACGCGCTCTAATATCTCCACAATTTGTTTTTTGTTTTTTTTTTGCTTTTACACACTGTTTTTTTTTTTTGTATTTTTACTTAGCTTCCTGCACTCTTCTTACTATGCAAAACCTGTGCAATAAAAGTAGATCATAGCAGGCTAAATGCTGCGGGAGGGCAGTGGTGACTTGTAATACAGGTCTTTATAGAGACCTACCTCAAGCACCAGTCTCTCACCAAGTTAATTCCATGCTCTTGTTCCACTGTAACCTAGCATTAAGAACTTGTGTAGAGAAAATAAATTGATATTTTATTATTTATTATCACTGATTACTCTAAATACTCCATTTGTCTCCTTACCACCTACCACCGTCCTTTTCGGTTTGAATGATGGGCCAAAAACTACGACTTTTATTTTGATTGCCACTTTTCCAACCGACTGTACCACGAACTTGGTTAAACTTGTAACTCAAAGAAAATATACGACTTGTAACTGTCGCATGTGTAATGATATAAAATAGTGTCTCCACGATATTAATTACAGTATAACACGACATTAATGTCCTCTCTGGAGGGGGATTAGGGGTAAGCAGACAAGGAACAGTAATACAAGTTTGAAAGTAATGCGACACGTATTATTTTGTGTTACAAGTTTTGACGTTAAATTAGGTGGAGATAAAAGGGGGAATTCTTAGACAGAGCTATACATAGCGACTGTACTTAGTGAAAACTTCATATCAATGAGTAGCTCAGCGGTCTGCGTTTGAGAGGTTGTGAACCAATACCGACTTTATGTTATGATACCTAACTGAATGCCTAAATAAAAGCGCAATGAATGCATTTTCAGTACTAACTGGGTTGTAGAGGTTAGATAGGCAGTCTCTTCATGGAAAATACTCGTATACAGCTGCTTCTGGTTAGAATGGAAGCCGACCCTAACATAGTTGGGAAAAGTCTACGCAGGTGATGATGAATGGATTTTCAAACGCTTGAGTTAGCGCCTTGAGTTGAAATTCAAAAATGTTTTTAATGTTTAGGTATTCGTTTAAATGGCGCTTAGTTTTAGTGAAAATGAGCACTAGTGCAAGATAATTTCCACTTATGGATTTGGCTAAAGTGCTTATCCTATAGACAATACCGAAGCAAAGTTTTCAGTACTACGCTCTGGCAATACACAACACTCTGGCTCTCTACAATACCATAGCAAAATATTGCACTACTGATCATTATAATCTGGATCTATTCAAGGTTCAAATGATTCGGTTTCTTCTAGGCAAGCGTGCTCCACCCTAGGCCGAATCATCGCTTCACATGAGGTGAGTTGCGGCCTAACGCAACCATCCAGGTCCATAAAATCTAACCTACCATCTCTTTTCTGTGTGATGCTGTAAATAAAACTAGGTCAACAAGTTCCCTGTAATAGGATGAAGAGATTAACTTTGTTTGCCGAAATGTATGGGTCGGAATTAACAAAATGAGCGCTGGTAACCGGATATAATCGTCACTTTGTCTTGACTACGCACAAATGATGGAGATTTTCTCTTAAATTTAGCTGGGACGGAAGAAAATTTTCCGAATTTTCGTGGACTAAAATATTAGTAAGCTTATTTTTTTTTTTGAGGAATCACTCGCTGCAGAAGTTTTTGATATTTCCATAAAACTTTTAAGTTAATCTTCTATCAAATATTCGAAGACTTAAGAGGCGTTTTCACTTACACTAAGAAACACCTAAATGAATGTTCAATTATAAACGTATTGTTTTCTTCAAATTCAATTGGAAATCCAACAACGTGATTTTATTCAAACAGTATTTAAGCCTATATAATAATAATGGTACCAAACACGGCGGTATATAGAGAGAACACAAATAACACATCATTCAATAATACAACTCAACTCATCATAAAAACAAAAGCATTCCTACTAAACATTCCTAATTTAAACATTCTCACGTTGACAAAGACTAAGCACCTTCACTAGAACCGACGCGACATACTCATTCCATCAAATCTGTCAGTTGGTTAACCACAGAGGTAATGTACCAAAGAAGACGAATTTAATGTATCTTGCGACAGATACGGCGGTTGTGCTAATGTTGCGTGCACGTATCACGGATGTAGAGAGATGGATACGGCTGGATGGGAAAGGAAGTTCAAGTTGACTGTTGAAAGATGAAAACAGATAGGATTAAAATAGCACCATTTTGTCGTATTTGTCTTACGTCAATGACTCGTTTTCAAATTTTTTTGGGAAAATTATAAATAAACAGAAATCGTGAGTTCGCCTTATTTAAGTATTTATATCGTCCTCAAGAAACTTGCCAAGAAGAGGACCTCTAAAGAGTTGCCGGTCCAAAATGTATCAGAACTGCAACAGACAGAGATAGGTGTAAGTCTTTCGAGGAGGCCTTTGTCGAAGGACAAACTGTTTTGGGAAAAACCGATCGACAGTAACAAATCAATGTATAATTGTAAACAGCAATATAGGCTTATTTTATATATTTATCGTCCTCAAGAAAAATAACTTCAATTTAGATGCATTGTCCCAAAAAAAGGTGGAAAGGGAACAGAATATTGGTCCTTTCTACAATTACAGTTGACCAATGAATACGTTACTATGAGCATTCCTTAGATTTATCACCTTATCACATTGCTTAAAAACTCTGAAGCATTTTCCCCGTTCAGAAAATTCACGGTGTCTTAATTGTGCCACATCTTGTTGCAATCACAGTCTACAAACTAGACGTTGAGCATAACGCTCTAATGACTGAAGTACAAGAAAGAAGGTTTTAATGCACGTCTCCCTCCCACAGACAAGTGTCTCTTCTGCTTCGACGAACATGGACAGAAAGGACACAGAAGGGAGAATTACTCCTTTTATTTTATTAATACTGACCAGTGCGAAAAGATACGGCGGAGACATACATATGCCTTGCAGAGAAAAGCAAAATCCTTTTCTGAGACCAGTTTAAAATGGACTCTCCAGACAGGTAAAGTTTTGACTATCTGAGTTTTATTTATTTGGTTGTTTCTCAAGCAAACTTATAAAGTTGGCTATATTTTTTTTTATTTTAGGTTGGAAGAAGGTTTTTTAAGGTTTTTAGAGTTTTCATAAGCTAATAATTCTGAGCTGTGATCTGTTACTTGTTTTTTAACCCTGTTTTATGTAGTCTCGGAATAGTTTTTTTTTTGTGATTCGAGAACAAAAATGTCATGTTTATAAGAAATACCTCGATAATGTGAGATACCTAGAAAACAAAGCCAACATTTTCAATGCCTTTATAATGCTGAAAACGGGGTTTTAAATTCCAGTCATTCGACATAATTGTTAAGATATGAATCAAGAAATGTAAATACTTTGCATTACACAATGTACTAAAATTATTTCCCACCCTGCGATATAAATATAAACATTAAAACAAACCTTTTTTAAAAACAAAACTAAAACAGTTGAAGCAGACATTTCGTATCCTCTCCGCCTCGATCATTATACGTGTGTAATGAAACACCCTGTATACGCCCCGGGCTATGTGCGTAATGCCGGCAGGCGGCCGCTTCGGATAATAACCGGGTAATGTTTGATATATTATTATGGCTTGATTATCTGACTACAGGAATCAGGATGTAATTTAATGTAATCTATGAAGATGAAGTTTTTAGTGGATTGTGTTTTTGGGTCAACTGATGTTCATTTATTTTTTTGTATCAACCTGTATTATCCCACTGCTGTAAAAAGGACTCAAATCATATCATTTATTCTTTGCAAACGTGGGTACTTGGTACATAATAAAGTTCTCCATATTCTACCGTGTCGCATGTGCATGCAAATAATATTCAATTCCAAAACCATCCCACCCCCACTCCCACACTGCCACACACTCCATTTTATCTACTGTTCCTTATGTGTGGTTTTCTTGGGCTAATCTTCCATAAACACCTCAGTCAATACGCTAGCGTTTCCTGATTTTCATAACGTATAAATAATAACCACCATTTATCGGTTCGATTGACATTTAAGCAATGTACAAACAAATCTTCGAGCTTATTTGACGAATCGGTAATAGCGAATTCATATTCTACAGATCACATTTTTTTTATCTTTTATTGTTTTAAAATATTTTTACATGCCATTTTGGTTAAAAAAAAAATCAAACACACATACCAACTATTCAACTCTTATCATCCAACTATTATCTTCATGCAAAGTCACAGCCACAGAGATGTAAGATGTGAACTCTATTTCCTACTGGAAACCATACGGATCAATCTATCTTATTCCTTCGAATAATTAGACCTAGTTTAACGTAAAGGATCCAAACTACACACAAATCTATATGGATTAGTTCGTTTCCATTCAATTACTTCAAATTTTGCCCTTCACAACTTGAACATTTTCAAATGATCAAAAATTTAGAAGGCTTAAATTATTGAAGACCACTTTGATGCAGACATTTTCAGTAATAAAATAAGCAAGAACAGCGTTTGTGAAGTAAGGCGCACTCAGACGCACTAGACGTTTAATAAGGCATTTGTAATAGCAGTCAACGTTTCGAGCCGATTGGGGACAAATTAAACTCTTCTTACAAGATTCAGTGAGCTACAAAGTAGGGAAAAATCTTCTTTTTTTTTCATGAAATTAAAACTCATGTAAAAGGCCAGATTCTTTCAAGCGTTCCATATTACACATAACATAACATCACGCCTTTAATCGCTGAAGGGTAAGGTAGAAGTGTAGTATCCATTATATATATATATATATATATTATTCTCAGGTAAATAACACCCATTGCCACATACAAAATAATCAATAAATCAAATAAAATAAGATAAAAGCCCAATAGGAGCAAATCAAATCAAGTAAATTAGAATGAAATTAAATAAATATCAATTAAATTAAAATGTAAACAAAACGAAATCAAATTAAATTAATTAAAAAAATATTTAATAGGGAGCGAACTTATTGCTATCAACCGGGCACAAAACTCCATGACTGCTACTGAAAAATTCCTGGTGGAAAAACCCAATAACACTTTCCATACTGCTGTGTGCATTCCACATCGTTTTTAGATAAATAAAGTAAATTTATAATGTACCCCTTCCCCTCACGCCCGCTTTCGTCTCCCACTCAACCCACAGGCCAAAACGTAACAAAGCAGGAGAGAAATGAGCTTCAAGGCACCGAGACTGTCTCGTAATACTTGTGTTTACAGCTGGGATTTTAATATGAACATCGCGACTCGAGCACTTACATCTCACTGTGCTGTAAACGTTAATGTTTCGACACGTTGTTTTAGCGACGTTTGTTAATATTCTTCTGGTTATTGTTTTTTAATGATGTGGTGTATTTTTTGAGGGTTACTTAAGTTTTTTGGATGTTGGCGTAGACCACCGTTGGTTATGGCTATCATTTGTAGATCTTTGACAGTCTTTAAGTGTAGTCACAAGCCTGAAACTCTGACAACTAGTCTTGCCAAAGAGACACCTGGTAACTGGGTTGTGGATGTCTGACATAAGCAGTCGCTCCATTTAAAATACTGGTATTCAGCTGCACCCGGTTAGACTTTTTTTTTTTATTAAAATCGTGTATTTATACGACATCTCGATTTGTGTCAATAAACCTCGGTTATATGTTAAGTTCAATAGACACAACCTTGTATGCAAACAATAATAAATTATGTATATATAAATATTTATATAATAAATAACATAAAATTTTATTTATTGGCATAAACAAGTAATTTACATGGTTGTGAATCTCTAGTGCCTGTGGTAGGTAGTGAAACACCTGTATTACAGGTCACAGGGTTCTACTCAGAAGTCATTTTACAATTATCATTGTTATGTACCAATATTAGAAGTTGGCTAACAAACTAAAAGATATAAAAATAAGAAGCAACACAAACCTACAACTAGAAGCCCACTAGAACATAATTGGGAAAAGGCTACACTGATGATGATGATGTCGTCAAAACGCTATGCTACGTTCGTAGCACTTTGCTACGAGTGCTACGCGCTACGACATGTGTTTTGGTATGTTGATCATTATTGCTACACTATAATGAAGGAAACGTTGTACACTATCTATATTACTTTAAATTCGTAGTAAAAAAGGGCCAAGCTATCTTTGCTACGTATCACTCATCAAGCTTACACAATCCACTCATCCTTAAACTTATCTCCTATCAAGCAACAATCAAAAATTTTACAAAAGCGTCCATCCCGGTCTACTGCCGCCGACGTACTGAGCTAAAGCCAATATTTCAAGCAGCAACAATACCTGTCAGGCGCACGCACAACTCAATTATGTTCGATCTACCGTCACTAATGCCAATAAAAAATGGTACTACCCGCTTTAAAACGTGCAATTCGACGGTGTTTTGTTTTCTTGTTGATTTTATTTTTGTATATTGTGTATTATTTTGAGTTGTGTGTGGCAGAGTTGGACTGTCCTTGGGGGATGACAGGCATGTTTAATAAGCGAACGTGTGACGTATTTCTGTGTGAACGGTTATGAATATCATGGGTACCTACTGATTTATATTTTCTGAGTTGATCTCCAGAGATGCTTTGCCTCTCTTTACTTCGACCCTAACTTTTCTAAATAACATGAACACTTAGTGGTCTCGCTTTCAGAGGATTTCGTACTTACATATTGAGATTCAATCAGATTGACAAATTTTTCGGTAGCTAATGTCAACCCAATATAGTTTTGACTTTTTTTTTGCTTAGGCAATAAGGTACCCATAATATAAGTAATAAGATGCTGGAACTTTACACAAAGATGTTACGGTTCTGCATATATTACGGTACGTACACCAGGTAGTTTTCTCTGTATCTGTGTGCCTTCTTCATTACATAATAGTTCGCTATCAATTTACCTTTGTTGACTATGCAACTTCTGTGTAACGAATACCTGGAGCGAATTTATAAATTATTCTGAACACCGTTCGATATTCTATTTATATAAGCTGCTTTGGTCCTTTTACCGACCGTTCTGTTTACTGACTTTGTAGACTGTCAACTCATTTACTTAGTAAAGTAAACCGCAAACTTTGCGAACCTAGTTCAATCTAAACTTGAGTTATATACCTATAACATCTTAACCTTATGAATGACTATGCCTGGTCAAGTCTAGTCAAGTTAAAGTAATTACTTGAGTTTAAGTAATTACTTATGCAAACATTTTTATAGAATAGACAAGAATTTGAACGAAGTAGGAGCTGTCAAAGAAAGCAAAGCTAAGAATTCTAACTTTTGACAGTTCTGACTCCAAGCAATTACTAAACTATATAAAAAAAAATCGTATCTTAAATTATTACTTTTACTCAAGTAATCACTTTGACTGGTTTATAGATATTAGCGTATGACTACGTACTTACTTAATCTTTATATTACCTAATGCGAAAATTTTTATTAAATCAACACACATTAGGTACATCACAGTGACTTTAAGTAACTCTCCTGGCAAATAGATTGAAGAACCTGCCGCAGTCTTGAACGTTACACAAGCTGATGATGCATCTATTTATCATTATACAAAATGTGAAGCGCCTTTGACGTTATCAGTACCTAGTCACAAGCACGAAAGTCTGACAACCGATTGTTCGATGTGTTATCTATAAATTCCGTTATGCAAGTCAGAAAGGCTGTCGCTCCACGTAAAATACTGGTATGCATCCGGTTAGACTAGAAGCTATCCTAAAAATAATCGAAAAAAAGTAAAAAATCGTTATATTTTCATTTGATAAAACCATCATAAAACATTCGCTAACCGCCACCAAATCCATTTTTGCGTACCGTTATCAGCGGAATAGATAACCGCGAACAACAAACCTAAAGCCGGTGGCACACTATCGGCTGTTTGCAAACAACACTGCGCAATAAACGTAGCATTTGCATTTCCCATTACGGCTGCAATGTTTGCGTACTAGCCGGTGAGAGCCGGTATTTGCGAAGCTCCCGATAACAGATTATGTATGGGTTTGTGGTAAAATCACTTTTTATTGTAGCTTGTTTTTGGCTTGTGGTGTGGAATGTGGTTTAGTGTGTTCATTGGATTAGTTTTAATTGAGGTGGTTAGGGGAAATTATATTTGGTGAAGCAACAGGAGTATGATTTTGGTGCACGTTTCCTGTCTCTTTTTCTTCATTCTGATATATTACGTTAGATGTTTCCCTTGTCTACTACTTAAGAACTACAGTATTTTCTGGCTGCAAGATGGCGGAATCCTGAAAAACTATTGAGCAACTTATCTCAACTTTATTTTATAACCAATCACACAAACTCGCGTTCATCACTGTTTAACGAAATCGTCTGAGATACTAAAATTACCATAGAGTAGACGTGGAGTTGCGGATACCAGCCCTAGATATGTATAAGATACAATATTACATACAGTAAGTAAACAGTAGTGCCGAAGTAGTTGACGCGTGTTTTATAGAAACAGTTAAGAATAAAATTCCTCTATGAGATTCTCAACATAGTTCTCTCGACACAGTGATCTGTTACACCGATTAAGCAGTTCCTTAACCAGCACAAGACTCATGACCTAAGGAAGTCTCACACATCACAGCCGATGGAGTGCATTCATTCAAGTGCGAGTGTTGCGCTGTCGCACGCACGATAAATAGACAACGCATTTGCATTCCCATTAGTGCGGCGATGTCGCCCGCAGCACGCGACTTTGTTGACAAACGCGGGTCGACACTCGATGCATCGGATTACCTAATATTTGGTTGTTAGAGGGTTGTCCGATGGTTAGTGTGTGAGGATCGTGCGGGGTTAGGAACATGCAAGTTTGTTGAAATTGGTTTGTCTCTGAATGTTGTCACAGATAAGGCGGAGCAGCCATAAATGTTAACCGTTCTACATCATCATCATCTGCCAAGCCTTCTTTAATATATTGGGTCAGCGTCTAGTCTAACCGGTTATAGCTGGATACCAGTATTTTACAAGGATCGATCTGACTTTCTGATCTCCAGAACCTCGGTACTGGGTAAGACGATACCCATAGGTGAGGCTGTTTTTATAAATTCTAGCTGCATTCTAATGACTTCCTGATACAACATTAAACTAAAGTTAAATTTATATGATTTGAAATGCTATCGTAGTACACTCCTCTGTCTAGTATTATTTTTGTGAACCGCTATCTACATTTCTGACGAGATAAATAGAAACTACATATCAAAGTTCGTTGAAATAAATATTCTATTTAGACAGTTTAACGGTTTAAAGTAACTTTGAAATCCTGTATTAAAGATGCAACATTTACTTTACGTCAACGTCAGCTCTCGCTAAACATCCGTTTGCATGCACTCCATTGGAGCTAAAGAAAGTTAAATTACATTGCAAGCGGAAAACTCGTAAAATATCGTGCAGTAAAATGTGGTCGTTTGTCAAAAAGTCCGTTTATCCCGAATGTTCGCAACATGTATGGGCCGCGCTGATGAAAGCTTCATACGGAGAAATAAAGAGATCACATTACACTTGAGATCAGAAATATGTACCTACGTGACTTATCTGTGAAACACTTTTTTATCGTTTTGCAGTTTTAAAGCCGCATTGGTGTTGTTGGAAGCTGTGGGCTGCAGTTGTTTATTGAAAACAATTAGTGCACTAGCGGCCCGCTGGGACGTAACCAAAATTCCGTGTTTAAAATAAAAAGTATTTACTTGAACTAAAGTAAAAAAGAGAGGTATTTTTTTTTTAAACAACATCAAATTGACTTGGTTTGACTTCTTCGATAATTGATTTATTTCCACTGCAAAAAAAACAATAATTTTGCAAAAATCACTAAAACACAAAATCTGAACAAAAAAACACATATAATTTCAGAAATAAACAAACCGCACAACAATTACAAGCCCGATTTGTTGCGATTATCTAGCTAGTTTATCAAGATTAACGCGAGCTACGCTCACAACTGACGTTCAAATAAATTAATATCATTACGCAGCGAATGAACCACTTTAGGCGGCCAATTTTGCTTTGAAAACCCCTAAAGGAGAATGTCCAGAATGGCCCTGGCCAATAAGAAGTATCGGAGTACACGATAATTAATTGACTATTTTATTATATTACTTGCAAATACTTTTGTAACACGGACTAGCTGTATGCCAAAATGAACATTAAAAGTATTTTACGCGACTATAACATTAATCGCCGCCATCTTCGCCAAACGTCATGTCGTGTCGCTAAAGATTAGGGATGCCCAATCGATTGCACTCGATCGATTGAATTTTTAATGAACTGTTGTATTTCTTAAGTATAATTTAAAAAAAAACCTACTAAATATACTTTATTAATGAGGTCATACTCGATTCGAAAAAGAAGTTAGAATAATGCTGAAGTGAACAAAAGCTATATATTTCATAATTTTTCAGGGTTTTTTAATAATCGTTTTTTTCGTGTGTGTGATTTACTCCTAACTAAACGATTATTTACGACAATTTAATAAAAATAACCCTTCTTTTGGGCTTCGCCCCAGTCGGGTAAAAAATACTTATTGTTACTGAATACATTGTAGGTAAATGTTTTCTCTAAAAAAACAATATTGCTGACTAGATATAGATGTTTTTATGTTACAAGTACAGAAGAGTGTTATTATTATATTAAGTAACTTTGTCATATTGGTATTATCTTCTATTATGGTTTGACAAAAGTTGACGTTATAGTTTGTAACGTATGGCGTAAATCATCGATAAATCGTTTCGTTTTTGTCATGCCTATTTTTGACGTCACTAAATGGTCACTTGTTGTCATTGTCCTGTCAGTCGCCTGTGCTTTGCCTGTGCTCTCATTGTAATTACATTAGCGTCGCTTGCTCTTTGTATTGTATCGGTGTGTTTTGATGACTTTCGGGACTATATTGGATTTTACGACTTGGCTATGAAAAACTATACCTACCTAATATTCGTTTTTAATTTGATACGGTTCGATTATAACCTCAAAATCTGATACTTTTTTTTAAATAAATCTATTCTGCAGCTAGTCCGCTATTAAAATAAGATCATATAGGAGTTTTCTAATGATCGACAATACAACACATAATTTTCCGATGCTCTTGGTTCCAGGGCGAACAATGTATGGGCGCAGAGCAATGTCCTTTGACATGCAATCGTTGAAATCTACCTGCTGAATAAATATTACTTTGTAAACAAACCTATTAGTTGAAACGGAACGTCACCGTCCATGTAAACATCAGCTCCGTAATTTTAAATCTTGTTTAAATAAACAAACAATAATTAAGTGATGAAACAAAGTGAATTAGTGAAAGGACACTCTTAAACATATGTGACAATGTTATGAACGAAAACCATTTACAACAAGTGAAGTTATAAACAATTATTTAAAAACTGTGAACTAACACATTTTTGACCACAAACTTCTTGTGACTTAAACTGTGCACCTGTGTAAACGATATAAACGATTACTAGTGATAAACTGCATGTTTTTTTTACTAAACTCAAGAAAAAACAGTGAAGAAAGTAAACAGAAATATTTAAACCTTAACCGTTCCAAACGTACGTTCCTCAAACAAAGGATTGAACTTTGGACCTGACCAGACCTGCCCGACGCCCGACTTTATCAGATGAAGAAGTACCTAGTCACCTAATTCAAACTCTATAAGTAGTGATCGTCTAACGCAGTGGTTAAAGCGTTTGACTATTCACCGCGTTGAATCTAAGAGACTCGAGTTCGAATCCCACTGAAGACAATTTAATTTTTTTCAATTACAATGAATTTCTTTGAGAATATTACACTTCGCAGTCGACGACGATCCGAATCTGCAATAGAAACTTTCGATGAATGTAGTTCTGACGATTCGACAATAGAGGGCGCCACTAATAATAGCGTACCAAATATTATCCATGACGAGAATGAAGAAATGGAGGAACTCAGACATCAAATTAGTGAACTTAATTCACAGTTACAAGCAGCTCACGAGGAAATAAATAATCTGTCTATTGAAAACACAGAACTTAAAAAAACAGTGGAGACTATGAATATTAAACATAAACTTGTAGAAAAGGCAACCAAAAAGTTAGCTAGCGAGATTGGAACGCCAAATAAAAGAACTAAGCCATCTACACCTCTTAGAGAAACTTTACATAAACAACACAGAGAGGAGTCCTCAAGATATGGGACTGCAGAAGTGAACACCCCCACACAAGTTACTCTTCAGGACCATTTGGTTCAATCTACTAAAAATAGGACTAACAAGACGACTCAAGAAGAGAACAGCAAACTATGTATTATAAGTAGCAATCGGATCAACAAAATATTACCTATAGCGGAAAACACTTTTCCATGTCACCAAATATGTCACTACCTTTTACCTAATCGTGGAATAAGCAATCTATTATGTAACATTCAAACTAAACTAACTAATTACACGAAAATGGACTATTGTGTCATATTTATCGGAGAAGATGACTTCCGACAGACTAATAATTACTTTGATATAATAATGACTATACGGGAAACACTATCTGCCATAAAACATACAAATTTAATACTATGCTTACCGACTTATAAATATGATTATTACTCGACCATGTATAATTTTAGGATTGAAATGTTTAATAACCTTCTCTACCAAGACATACAAAATTATAATTATGCCACACTAGTTGATTCAAATTTAAACTTATCGTGTGACTATACCATGTTTCAAAGACATGGGGGTCGAATCAGTAACTACGGAATCACCAGTATTTTCTATGATTTAAAGGGCTATGTCTATACTAATTATAACGCAAATACCGCAAAATCATCATTTAAAGATCCTTTAATTTGCGATTCACCTAATTCTTACCGTTCATGTACAACTGACATTGATCAGCATTTTTTTCGTCTATAACAGCTTGTGCATATTGCATCAGAACATAAACGGTCTACTAGCAAAGAGTGATATAATAACGGAACATTTGGATACCTTTGCAAACAGTGGGAAATGTGCTGATATTCTCTGTTTTACGGAACATAATATGAAGCAGAGTGACGTCGACTTTTTAAACATCCCCAATTATACTTTGGCTGCATGCTTCACAAGACAAAGGAGAAATGGTGGCTCATGTATACTAGTTAACAATCACATTAGTTACTCAGAAATAGATTTAGTTAAAAGTGTTAACATTCCTAACGTATTTGAATGCTGCGCAGTGGAATTGACTGACCATAAAATTATAATATTGTGTATATATAGAGTCCCGAATCAAAGTAACATGAATCTTTTCTTTAATAATTTAACCTACTTATTAAGAAAGTTCTGCCATAAAAATAATCAAAAAATAATAATCTGCGGTGATTTTAACATTGACATGCTTCAGAAAACTAAACATTCTACTCAATTTAAACATCTTCTAAAGGAATTTAATCTCTATTTAGAAATAAAAAAACCTACGCGTCCCAGTAGCGGTACTTGTTTAGACAATTTTCTTCACAATATACGAGGTCGCAAGGGTGAGATATTGGAACTAGGTGTGTCTGACCACACAGCACAATTGATGAAGTTTCCTGTACAGCGAACATGTATTTTAAAATACTACTATGTTAATAAACGCGATTACAGCAAGGAAAACATTAATCTTTTTAGGAAATATATCTCCAGCCTTAGTTTCTCCGAAGTTTACCAATCGAATAATGCAAATGAAAGCTTTGACTCATTTTATGATTTGTTTAAACTACTCTACGATCTCTGTTTCCCAATCATCAAACGTAAAATATCAACAGTTATGAGGCCCAAGTGGATCACGCGGGGAATAAAACGCTGCAGTAAGAAAAGACGAACCTTATTGTGGCATTATAGACTAACACGAAACAGAGATTCAAAAATAGCTTTTGAAACATTCTCAAAAAGATACCAAAAAATTATCAAATTAACACAACGAGCTCAAAATAGCTATTTTATTGGAACAAGTACCAATAAATCCAAGGCAACTTGGAAGGTCATAAACAGTATGAAACCCAACATTCCTAAAGCTAATATACGTGTAATTAATGTAAATGATAAATATATAACAGAACCTAAAATTATAGCGGAGCAATTTAATGATTATTTTGTGGATTCAATTCAACCTAATACCAATAATCTTCATACAAATAATTTTAAGCATTTTAATACAACAGGATCTCATAAATCTATTTTTATGGAGCCAACCATACCACAGGACATTATAGCTATAATTAATAACCTTAAAAACACCAATAGTACAGGATATGATGACATTGACACAAGAGTGGTTAAAGCAGTGGCTCCTCTGATAGCACCGATATTAAGCGACATAATAAATAATTGTATTCAAAATGGTATTTTTCCGCAAAAGCTAAAGGTGTCAATTGTCAAGCCATTACATAAAAAAGATGACAAAACAATTTTAAGTAATTATAGACCTGTAGCTCTTATACCGATATTCTCAAAGATCTTTGAGAAAGTTATTTATAATGGTATTTACAATTACTTTGAAAAACATAACATTTTTTGCACGGAACAAATGGGTTTTAGGAAAACAAAAACCATTAATATGGCCATATACAATTTTCTTGAAAAGGTACATCACAATATGGACAATAGGAAACCAGTAATGGCAATGTATATGGATATGACCAGAGCATTTGATTATGTGGACCATAAGGTACTGCTAGGTAAGCTACATAGATACGGCATCAGAGGTAACGTGCTTAATCTCGTACAATCTTACTTGGAGAACAGAAAACAAATTACGCAGATTAGTCAAGTTGATATTAAGTCCAAAACTGAAATAGTTCACTCGTCTAGATCTAGAGTTCTCCGTTATGGCGTTCCGCAGGGTTCTGTGATGGGACCCTTGCTGTTCATTTGTTATATTAACGACCTTCCTCAAATTATCACTCACCAAATGTCCTTATTTGCCGACGACAGCACGGTAATATATAACACTGGTAGTACCAAAGAAATAGAAGACGACATTAATAATAGTCTTGTTACGATTGTTGACTGGCTGACCGCTAATAACCTCAAAATTAACCTAACCAAAACTAAATTTATGACTTTTAAAATTCGACAAAACCAACTGACAGATCTTCAGGTAAACTACAAAGGTGACCAAATACATGAAACTACTGTAACAAAATTTCTTGGACTGCATATTGATAGCGATATGTCATGGAGGACGCAAATCGATAATGTATGTGGCAAGCTCAGTAAGTTTTCATATGCTCTAAATATGCTAGGGAAAATAGTGAATCAACCAGCGCTCCTAGCAGCTTATCATGGATATGTCGCCTCTGCTTTACGATATGGTCTTATTTTTTGGGGTAATGCTACTAAGGTAGAGGAGGTTTTGATAGCACAGAAAAAATGTATTCGAGCTATATGTAAATTGAAACGAACAGATTCATGCAGGCCTCATTTCCGAAACTTAAAAATATTGACTGTACCATCTCTCTACGTCTTTGAAGCTTGTATCTTTGTAAAAAACAACATGTCCCTATATAAATCTGTTGAAAGTCAACGGCGTTCAAAAAAGGTGCACCCCCTTTTCACTAAAACCAAATTCCTATACAATAGTATATATGCAATGGCTCCAAAACTTTATAACAAATTACCTAATCAAATTATATCAAGCAACAACCTGAAGGAGTTTAAACATAATCTTTTTGAATTATTGAATGATAAGGCGTATTATTCTGTTAATGAATTTCTTAATGACAAATTGAAATAGTATTTATGTAAAATGTTGTCCCATTTTTGCCAGTTTTTATTGACATTGTGTATTGTTTATTGCATCTATTATTTATAAGATTTGATTGACTTTGATTGTGACTTTGCATACTTGTTTTATATTTCGTTTTTAATTTATTGACATATTTTATTATTAGCGATTAGCGTTTGACATGAAATAGTGACATCTACTAATTAGTTTTTAACTTAATTCTTTTGTTATAGTTTTGATTTACTACAATATTTTGTATGCCTTCTGGCGGGACATAGTTTGGATCAACATTTATTTATTAAACATCTGTATATTTTTTTACCCTATGTTCACAAAATGATTAAATGAATTTGAATTTGAATTTGAATTTGAAGTGTTTAAAATTTGTGTATAATAAGCGGTCTAAAAACAAGCCAATTGAATTCGCTTTATGTTCGAAACGCTGTACTTTCTATATCAAAATGTCAATAGGACAGCAATTCACAATATTCTAATCAAATTTATCATTTATCAATTCAATGATAAATAATGTTTATTTAATGATGTTTGTTTTTTTATGAATACGTTTTCACTTCCTTTTTTTAACCTAGATGAGGCCTGTGTTTCGTACCTGACTAATCTGAGGAGAAACAGCCGAAACAAACTCAGAGGTTTCCAACAACGGTATCAAAATGTTCACATACTGCGCTAGTAATATTGCCCGGACGTGTATTTATCGCGTCATTGCACCATTCCCTTCCTTTTTAATCACTGCAGCGTAAAAAAACAGTTTTCACAGTTGGTTTCAACAATATTGCTTTATGTAGTCAGTGACATATGCATCTGTTGAAAGTAAATGTATATTTAAATGTAAATTTATCCGAATAGTAAATATTTAACTCGATGATTTATGAATGATATTAATTTTCCACTGAGTTTTTTATGAAATGCATGGGTGTAATATTTGTATTTTTATTACACCCATGCATTTCATAAATTTACTATTCGTAGTATATAATGTAGATTATCTGAACAAAAAAAAATTTATCACCAATTCAATTGTATTAATACAACGAATAAGTGTTTTTTTATTATGATAGCAGTGAGCAGATTATGCTTTCCGAGGGCTCTCTGATTTGTATAGCTATCAAACTCGTACTCTAAGCATTTATTTTAATTAGACCATTACAGGCACTTTTTGAATATCAAAATACAAAAAAAAGCGAAGTTACAGTCCTAGTCACAGGGCATAATAACTTGTGAATGCACTGTAGTTGCCCATTCCAAAGCGTAGATCTCTATGGAGAAGAATGGGCAAGAAACTCCATGGACACTCATCAAACTCATACATATCAAAAACATACACAAATTCCAGCAACCGGGAGTCAAAATCAGTGTTGACACTTAAATAAAAAACTTGTCAAATTATACAAGCGCCTAAATGCCAAACTAAACTCTATTATTTCAATAAAACATAGTGCCGATAGGTCAATATTTACCCTCACCATGAATTATGCAACTCATTAAACGAGCTATTAATACTGTGCAAAATTGCGTAGCTGCCCGCGAAATGTTTTGGCAGTAATGAAATAATATTTTTGATGCCCAAATTGCTTATTATAGGCTACCAATCGCGTGGAATTCGCGTTGGATCCCCGAATGGCCGAGTAATTTGATATTCAGTTTTGACGGATTTTTATTATATTTTGAAAGATGTTTCCACTTATTTTAATTGGTTGTGCAGTAAGTGGCACTGACCAATTTACACATAAAAAAATGAACTGTAGTTAAAACGTGTTTTATAATTGTATATGTAGATACCAAGGTACTGATTTAAATTTTTAAATCGTTTTAGTTTCCTGTTTCGATATCTCAACTGTTTTATAGTATAAACTGCTCAAACTGAACTACTTTCCCCTATTTCTCTAAAAATATATAAATGTGTAGATACCGCAAAGAATAAAACCCTGCATAAAGAAAACTAGAAAAGCACCATCAGCAATTCCCACCAACTTAGGGTACCAACAGATGTGATTTATATCCAATACTTATTCAATACACCATTCGTAGTCGGCGCGTTTTCTGCGTTCCCCCGCGAGACTTGACGCGATAAATCTCAGCCGCGAAGTCGCGCGACAAAAATATCATTATGTAAATTTACATAGAAATAACAAGGCATGTGCGTTGCAGCGTATGCGGTGTTACAAGCGCGTTTTATCGGTCGCATTTTGGGCAGGGCTGTCAAAATATTTTGGTGAAGTCGCAACCTGGTTCGATCATGTAATGTGAACTTTCTAAGGGCAATTCCCACTTATGAACTTAATACAACCAAAACTTCTAAAACGGTACATCTAAAGTGTGTTCAAGAGCCTGTAATTGCTATCGAATATTCACGCTTAGTCCTCAACGTCTTTTAAATGTGCTCATCGCGTTTAGTTTTATTGGTGACTTAATCAGCTCTAAAATTTAAAATATTTAAACAAATCTTAGTTTCAGATTTGCAATTTACATTCCTCCATTGCATCCAAAGATCACAAACCTCTTTACATTCAATGCTCAACAAAACAAAATTAAATCTTACAGGAAACACCCGTGGCTTAATCCCATGAAAATCAACGAATCTAGACAATATAAGCTTAACAAACAACACAGAATTAAATGCACTCTACGTCCGACCAACCAAACTCCAACATCTTCAATCCTTTGTCCCAACTTGCTAGATATGACAGACAGACAGGCTAGGAACACGTAATAAGCTCAAATGCTATTGTTTAAATCGCGGTTACTACACAGCGTTGTAGAGAAACGTCCCGATTACGAATCACAATGGGAATCGTGTTGCTATTGTTTTGCTTGAAGTTTGTAGGGCGTGTCGTAGCATGAACTTTGTAAGGAGTTGTAATACGTCTTGTTAATGTGGAAATATGACTGACGTACACATATTAACAGTGTTTTGGATAATGTGGTATTTGCAACAGCTATTGCAAACAGCTTTAGGCTACTTACGGCTTTCATACTATCTATACTAATATTTTAAAGCTGAAGAGTTGTTTATTTGTTTGTTTGGTTGAACGCGCTAATCTCAGGAACTTTTTAAAAATTATTTTTAGTGTTGTATAGCCCATTAATAGAGGAAAGCTAAAAGCTATATAACCAATAGGAGCGGAGCATCAATCAAAAATGTTACGCAGACGAAGTTGCGCCGGTAAGCTAGTTTGATATACATATGTAGTATACTCATGACTTAACGTCACTGCCTGGTTGTCTATTACCTTATCCGCGAGGATAATTATTCTTCCTAATAGTCGACAGTAGTACTCCTTCAGTGTGTTGGCTGAGGGTAAGATTTAGGCACTAGCCTTCTGCTTTAGATGGATGTAAACATCACCATGATCTTCACTGCAAAATTAATGAAAATTCAACAATTCCAAACATGGTGTTAATGCAGTCCAGCAAGACAAAGGTCATTGCCAATATTTACAAAACAAACGAAAATCAACCAGAAACTCCCTCGCCCATCTGTTTCTTGTTCCCTTCCTTACAAACGACACGTAGTAACACTATACAGCGTCGCGACCGCTCTAGTTAATCTCGGCATAGTCGACGCCACAATCTGACAGGCGGCCACACCACCACAGTCACTGCCTACATCGCTTAGGGTCTTGGCTTGAGGGTTTATGGGTAGGTAGGAAGAGTTGTGTTGTTTTGGTGGAAGAGAATGGAATTGTTAGACAAGATAGGAGTAGATTTTGTGAAGGTGAGAGTCGTTTAAGGAAAGATGTTATTATAGTAATTTTCGATTCTGGAGTTCAGGTGAAATGAATTTGAAATGTAAGCAGAAAAAGTCTTATTTTAGTACGTAACAAAATATAGGCAAACATCCCTGAAACATACTGGGTTGTACTACACAAGGTGTAAACGGAAAGTGCTGATGGATGCATTGAATAGTACGGGGGTCGCGTAGGTATACAAAGTAAAGTTATAACGTTAAAAACTTGCTTTGAAAAAATTTATAAAAAGTTGGATCTTTGACCCCCAATACTTCCGTAACTAGAAGGTTCCTACATATGGTCTAGGCTCTAGGACAAAAAAGTTATCGCAATGACAGGGAAAACATTTCGGCTTCATTGAATGCACTAGGAAAGTTAAAAAGGACTACCGTGTATATAAAATATTGATACCGACATAAATACCTATGATATTGTTAAAATATTACCCTCGTGTACCTTACAGCATAAAAGCTGTTTAAAATGTAAGGCTTGCCGTATATTTGGCAGCAGATGTATGCACGTTGAGCCGATAAATATTCACGGGCCACATACCACGAGTCTATTGAGGAATATTTAGTGACATGAAAATGTGCAGTCAATACGAAGGTTATTTCTGCACTGTTAGGTAATATTTTGGGACTATAAAATGATGATGGCGGTTGATGGCAATAGGCTCGCCCCCTGTTACATAACTGGCGAAATGTGGGTGCACTTATGGGTACACCTCTGCCTAACATCACACCTATAGTCCCCATAGGTGTGATGTTTTGCTATGTCATGCTCATGCTATAAAATGAGATGCTTGTAATTTGACCGAATTATCAGGCCGCTGTTGGTTTCGACCAATCCAAATGTGGCTGCTACAGCCCCTTATGGGAACTGTAAAACCTTTCTTTTAATTTTTTAGTTTATAGTAATGTGCAAGAGATGAGATATTGAATCCATTACTCATCATCTGCCTGGCGTTAACTCATACAGCTGAATACCAGAATTTAACGAATTCAACTTTATTGTAAGAGCTTAGGTGTCAAAATATATTGACCGATTACCTACGTTAAGTCAAATTCATTTTAACATCGCGCCACCAAACACAACACTGCACAACACACATACATACATACCATCATTACATAATTCAATACTCGATTTTCATTACTCTGGTAACACTGCAACAAAGTTCAACCCTACCGCCGCGAATTGGGGTTCAACTGGAATATGGTATTTCTCATTTCCGCACACTCCCGGAATTCCTCTTGTATATTTATTTTTATTCGTATTTGTATTCGTTTCCTGTAACGCAGTATATTTTTCGCGACGTTTCTATTCGCCATATCCGTCAGGGGGTTGCGTTCATTTTGTATGTGACGCAACGCGTTCTGGGTTTAATATCATTATTTTATTGGTTTGTTTGTTTTAATTGAGGTGTTTTTATAATTGTTGTTGGTTATTGAAAGGTTTGCTTTGAACGTTTTGAGTTTTGTAGTAATTTTATTTTTTATGAAGTTTCTTTTGAAGTGAGTAAAGTAAGCGTCGATATCATGGGTTGCGTAGGTATTTATCTCAGGCACTTTAATTTTATTATTGAAAACATGATTTGTGTTTTCTTTTCAACTTGTACGTTTACTTTCACCTGAACGCTTAAAATGAAAATGTCACAACTATGTTGCGAATTTAATAAAAATAAACGTAAATTTCGCACGCACTTAAAATTCGCATACGCTAGCACTTCCAAAAACACCTTCTTTATAAATCAAAGTTTTATTTAATATAAAACACCGATATATTATACTTATAAAAAGCACGTGTAAATCACACGCACGTGTCGACTACTAAATCTGTCGTGAATAAAAAAAGGCGCGCGGGAGCTGCGACTTGTCGTAAAGCATGAGGAAACTCCACTTTATGGTGTCATAAGGCCAAAGGGGGCAACGTTTCTGTACGCATTTTATAAACGTCAAATGTAAGGAAGAAATGTTGCCATCAGCAGTGGAAGGGTTAACGGATTTAGTTGTATTAGCTCTCGGTTTCATGTGAGCCGTACTTGAAAAGAAAGATACACACAATACAAAAATCCAGTCGGCAAGAATGAAAAAATAATCACCATGAGGACTGGCACTAGAGTCAATTTATTTTGATAATTGTCTTGAACAAACAGAAACAGCAAAGAAAACGAACTAATAGCGGCCATTTCTCTCAATTCTCCAAAAAAACACGGAAGTTATACCACAATACTATCTTTATTATTCAGTTCCACATCCTCTTCCCGATAATAGACACGATAAGTTTCTCAAACATGCAAGCCATTAAGCCTAAACGAACAAATCACCAATGAAAAGCACTTTTGTCTTATCCTATATGTAATACGAAAATGCGAACCCCTTGCCCAAACTTTTCCATCAGCCAGACAATACAAACATCATACGTAGACGTGTTTAGGGCGAGCCATCTCGACCGTGAATAGTGCGTAAGTCATAAGCTTCTTTCTTCTATCAAAAATAACAACTATGACAAATATATCGCAAATACATAATATGACAAGTTACATGTCAAGTTTTCCAATTCATTTGACCTAATTAAAATAAAAAAGGGGCCAAAAACATTGCCTTGAGGGACCCCAGAACTGTTGGTTGCCACTGTACTGCTAAGATGTAATGTACTTTCAGGGGCTGATTCCTTGTTGAAGAATTGATTCTAAGCTAAATGAAGGTTTCTCCCGTTTACAAAGATACCTAAGTTACGATAACATCGAGAACGTGAGAACCTGAGTCGAAAGCTTTTGTTCAACCGAAAATTTGAGTCATTATGCTTGAATTTATTCATGAGCAAAATCTAAAAAGCACTCAAAAAGCACTTTTTCAATATTTAAAGCCTAAAAAAGAACAAAATACCAGAAAACTTTTTTAAAATATCAACAAAACCCTTCAACTTAAACCAAGCCCTGAAAGTTGGAAAAAAAGGTCCGATTCGTCATACAAAAGGAGCATCTACCGCACGCAACAATGCTGTGATCTCTCTAATGAAGAGTTTTGTACACAAAGGGACGGCCCAACTCTTTTATTAATACCTCATGTTATGAGCCGGCAGTTCGCCTTATGTGGATGATCGTTATATCTAGTGGGCTAAGGTATATTGTTGTGTTCACCTTCCCTGTTGGGTTCAGCTAAGAATAGAACATTATTGCTTAGGGTTGCATGTCTTTTGGAACAGCAGTTATTGGAAAGTCCTGTATCTAGTGATCCTAAATAAACTGGGAGAACTCTTTTGACCTCGCTCTTGTAAAACGATTGTCCTACATGCTACTACCTAATGTTTTCCATGAAAACAACATCAGTTGTTTGGTAAACATCATTCAATTCAACCGAAATAGACCTGTTTGTTTCTTACTGTTCAACTTTTCTATCATAAACATGTACATATCCAACTGGTCAGCTTCTGTATGTTTTTATTTATTTATCTTCCGGACCTCCACTCAAAACAAGGACAAACATACATTCCTTTGACGTACATATGTTCAAAGCATTACAGGCGTCGTTTGCAATTTTTCACATAAAATATTCACACAGCGGATGTTGCGTGAGTGAATGCATCACGATTCCACTGTGTAGGGCCGAGCTGTAGTTCACGCACACTGTTTTATGGGGTAAGTAGGACTTCAGCCGATAGGGTTACAAAGGCTACTGATATGGAACAAAGTAGTATTACGGCCGTACCCGTGATCTTGGTGAGGTAATGATGTCTTCTTTTCATTCACTATGATTACACACTAAAACATAGTGTTAAAAAAAGTTCATTCAATTAGGGTGGTATTATGTCCCAACAAAATGCCGGTTTTCTTCATGCTATCGTAAAATTAATCTTTGAAAAGTCATACGCAATATTCCAAAGGAACCTTTAACATCACATCTTAAGCTCAATACACCAGTTTTACCTATTGAAAATTCTTGACAAATCATGCCATCACAATAACGCAGGACCTCAAAACGTTATTAAAAGATCCAAGCAAAGGCATTTGAATCACAGTTCCTGTGCAGCCAAAGGTAAAAAAAATCAGCCGGATCCCTCCCATCATACTCAGTTAAAAAGCTCGCTTGAACGCTATTTGATAGTTCTAAATGCTTTCCTTTATATTTATTGCTATCATTTTACCAAACAATACTAGCTTCGCGAACTTAATTTTGAAATCTACCAATTCAATTTTCACTTTAGTACAACTCAATAGAGCCCATAATTGTATAGGTTTCGGCAGGGTGTTCATGTTTGGCTGGTTGCCACGGGTTGGCTAGCTAAAAATCGCCAACAAATAAAAGATGTAAGAGTTGAAATGTTTTGAATTTGGTTACTTTTGTTCTAGCGTGAAGTTATGGACTTTATTTTGATGAGAACTGCAAATATTTTAACGACTATGTTATGTATGCAGGTGAAAGCAGTCATGTACTCAGTCAGTGTGTTATGGTAAATAAACTTGAAGGAAAAACACTTAAGAAAGATAGAAACTATAATTAATCAACAGGAAAACCGGTGAAAACATGATTGTATGAGAAAGCATTAAAGTCAAATTGCACTTAAACTTCGCGAAATTGCGAATAAAAAAATTCTTTGTATACCGCTAGACGCAAGACCTGTTGGTTTTTAACCAGAAACGGCCCATGACAATAAGGAAAAGACGACGAAAGATATTCCACTTGTTAGACTGGCATACAATACTATTCTTACCGCAGACGCAAACTGTTATATAGAAACGGACTTTCTAGATACCATAAATGTTTATTTTATTTCAAGTGCACTTTAGCTTAGCGTTTTCCAACACCTTTAATTTTTGCTTTTTGCCGTCGTAACCATTACCAACGTTCTTTTTTTAAAGCCTCTCTTTTTAAACTTAGCGTCATTACTTTTTTTTGTCTTAATTGCCAGGCTTAAGTTACAACAAAAGTATAGAACCGTTATTCCTTCAGCAAATTTTTATCTCGTTAGAGATATATAGTAGACACGTCTTTTGGTAATGTTACTATCATTTTGTATGTGAAACATATTTCAGGTACTAGCTTAGTTACTGTCGAGCCCCTCAAAACTGTAACTAACCCTATAATAGATGTGGTGTGGTGAGGCCAGTAGCTAAACATTTTATGGCTAGAAAATCATGACACAATAGCTCTTTATGATGCACTCTGATACTAACGTTTTATTTAAACGTCGTGGCGAGCGTAAGATATGACGCTTTTGCACCTTAGCACTTAGAAAAAGAATGAGGACCATAAGCTAGAACTAATGGTTCATATACCTCAGTGCCCGAAGCGTAAAAAGTATCATATTTTATACCCTTTTCATATTTATATCGAGATTCTTTTATACTACCAGGGCCACATAAGGATAGGGAGGTATTATTAACCCGGAACCAACCATCACTCTAATTTTAACTTATCCGAAACATAATCTTATCTCTCCTAAAATATACTGTCCTTACACCGAATATATGACCCGGGGACGACCCGGGGCAGGCAACCCCATGCAATACCGCGTAAGACCGATTCAAATCACGAACGTAAACAAAACCGTTTTTACCG
Source organism: Standfussiana lucernea (assembly GCA_964057025.1). Classification (NCBI taxonomy): domain Eukaryota; kingdom Metazoa; phylum Arthropoda; class Insecta; order Lepidoptera; family Noctuidae; genus Standfussiana; species Standfussiana lucernea. The sequence goes on from OZ059794.1 coordinate 14,858,856, forward strand.
CCATTCAACGGCGGTTATGACGTAATGAATTAAAAAGGTAACAATGCTGAATGTTTTACGAGTATTAATTGTGAGTGATTCCGAGTGACCGGATCACGCGATCCGTGTTCACTATACTGTTGACTGAAGGTGAAAAAGTGCGTTTTCTACGCATTTATGCCGGCAATTTTTGCCATAACAGTGTAATTAAGTCTCGGAATGGAGAATTTTATTGCTGATTGAGATAGTACGGTTTTTTATTAGGGATGAAAATTGCGATGTTAGCAAAAATAGGTGTCACACCCCACTAGGTACTCACATATACGGAATGATGATGATGTAACTGGGACATACATTACAATAACAAACTACTTGAAAGACGCCGCCAACGTAAAACGTGAAGTGAACTACACAATATAATAGCTTCACAACAAAATCTTTTCAATATTTCCTTACAAATACTACAAGACGACGCTATCAATTCTTCAATCCAAACAGTATGGAAACAGTTTCGACAAACTCGAACATAAAATACAAAATAAAATTCGAACAACAATAGAAAATTGAAAAGAATCAAGAAAATGCTTTCATGAAATTCGAAAGGAAAATAATAAAGCGACATGACAGGCTAAGTCTAAACCCATAGGCTTATTCATGCTCCGAAGGGCATTCTATCAAATGTCAAGCGGCGACCTTTTTGGAATTGTTTCCACTGTGGCTATCGTCCCGTGAAATCAACGGTATCTTTACAACATATACATCCGTTGCAATAGCAAGATCTGTCTCCGGAGTAACGCATTTGGTTGACTTTGTTTCGAAGTGAACAGCGAGGTTTTGTGGACGTCGAAAAATGTGGTATGAAATGGCATGTTTTTAAGATCTTTAGTATTCAGATCTGGAGATAGATTCACAAGATATTGAAATAGAAACTAAAGGTTTGTATTTGGCGGTCATAATACATTAGAATTTTTTGCGAATATTCTTGTTATTTTACTAAGAAAAGATTGGTTGTGTGAGGAATGATATGAAAGCGAAAGGAGTAAATGATGCAGTGACGGTTGACAGGAGAGAATGGAAGAAGAAAACGTGTTGCGCCGACCCCAAGTAGAATGGGACAAGGGCAGGAAAATGATGATTCTTGTTATTTTACTTTGACTTTTCACCCATTTTCAGTACCTACTTCAACTTCGATACTATAAATCTGAAATTTACTCTATCATTGTCACTATGCACTGACTTAACCACTGGATCTAGACAGTTTCATAAATAACGAAGGTGAGCCATGAGGAAATATTTTCGGTTAGTCTTCTAACGTGGTCCAATGGGAGATGAAAGTTTGTATGAGTGTTTAGATTCACGGCTTGTTTCAGACAACTTCCCAAGAATGCTGGAAATTGTTTAGTTCGTAAAATTAAACTTCACTTGTTTTGTTGGGTCTAATGAAAGTCGAGAGTGGTCAATTACAATTCTATTGAGGCAAAGTATCAATTAGAATAAGTTTCGTCCCTCTATTCCGTGGGCTCTCTTGGGAAACGGAAATCGTTTGGAAAACTTGGCGAGTTTGACGATCATTTCGTGAAATAGACACGTAAGAGACCGCGTTTGGAGGTTTTCATGAAAATGGTCCAAAGTTTTCTCCATTGAAATCCTCTGAAATTGTGACAAAACCTTCGAAATTTTGGGGATCCAATTACGAACGCCTCACGAATTTATTCACGTTTGAAACTGGATTGTCTTGTTAATCAAATATATAAGCAGTAGGTATTATAATTATAACATTAACGTTTATTTTCCTTTGCACATTCCAGCCTTGAAACAGACAAACAACAGAAACTTTCAAACACCGGTCTAAAAGCACACACGTCGTCAATCAATCAATTTATCTGACATGCTCTTTCAATACAAAGCAACAGTACCACCAATATGGGGTTCATATACACCAAATACATCTCAGTGGAAAACAAACACGAATTCATACTCATAACAATCATTTAGAAAATAAAGTTAACAGGAGTTAAAGTTAGAATCAATTTTTGTCTTGATGTCCAACTTATTCTTGAACACATAAAACGGATTATTTACCATGTTTGCTATCCTTTTCATTGCATTTTAAACATGTTTTATGTGTTAATGAGAGTTCCTCATGTCAGTTCAAAAACTTTTATTCTTGATTGTTGATAGAACTATACTCGGAGCTCAGTTATAATTGGTATTGTACAAATATTGTTAGAGAAGGAAAAAAAATCTTCGGCAATTTACACACTCAGTCCAAAATAACAATTCGGTGCCCTTAGAGGACTGGTAAACCATCAATCCACCAATTTACTTGACGTGCACTCTATCAAGCCAAAGTACTAGGCGGCCATAAGTCGGCAGGAGGCAAACGCAAGAGTTATCTAAACAATCCGGCAGAAGAATGTTAATAGTTGGGAACAATAAAGTATTGGCCGTCACGCGACCGCATCACGCTAGGGAGAAGTATGCCGGGTGTTTGTACAGTGCTACAGTTTTTCTGGAAGCCTGGTAATAACATGATTGGACTGAATGCATTGGTTTTATGTGTTTTCAACCTTTCTGGGAAAACATGAAAATAACGTTAATGAAAATAGCGCTACCTATTGTTGGCTTATTTCTTTTCAGTCAAAGATTATAACATACACTGTTGATTTTTTCCATATTTTTTGCATCGTATGTAATTTTTGAAGTGAATATTCTCGAAATAAAATAGTTTATGAGTAGATAGCTTCATGACCACAAATACCCGACCTACATATTTTATCACCCATATTGAAGAAAATATATTCATTTTTCCGATACCTAAACATGGAGAATTTTCAATTTTAAGCCTCTCTGAGACGGGTGTTACGCCGATGGCATTAAAATAAAATACGAGCGGTGTCGTCCGTCGACACGTAAGCGCCATCCATCACTAGACCGTGTGCAACCCCCTTTACAGGCCGTTGTAGACGTGCGACAAAACTCAAGGAATTTTACTTGCGTTTTTTTTTTGTAAATTAGGGTAACATCGATCAAAAAATGACAGCGAATCAGGTTTTCAAAAGTTGAGTTTCGAATTTCGTAATGGAATGTTTTTGAATTTTTAAAAGCAACCCCAGTATTATTCAACTTATTCATTACTTTTTAAATTTTGTTTTATCAAAGTTTAAAGATATGTTGTGTTATTTTTTGTTACATTCAAGAAATCTCAAAAACGGCTCTCGCAAATCTTTGTGAAACAGTTCTAGAACTACATCTTTTCCCGCAGCACAGCTGCAGCAATCTTACTTTTCATTACATTTCCGTCACAAAAAACCTTGTCCTTTTCCTCCTCTATTTGTCTATTTTCAAATATTCACAAAGTCGTCTGTCTACCTCGGCTATGCATCACAGTCGCTCCGCGCCGCTCCATTGACGGCAGAGCGAATTTTTGAAAAATATAAAAAGGTCATTTCGGTCGTCACGTACACAACATTTATTACAACTTCGACTTCCTTCAGCTTTAACACGAAACGGACGTTATAAATTGTTTTTGCTTATTTTTCAATTATTCGATCGGAATGTATGAAATATGATCGGAGGTAGGATCTGCGGACCGGAAGTTGGTTCTTTCAACATTAATTTTTCTGTCGGAAATGGTAACGGAAGTGAGTGTGATTGAATAATGTACTGCATTGTTGTTGTGTTTTTTTGGATGGCTACTTTTGTAGGTATATTGACATTTTTGGATATATTTGTTCTATGTGCAAATATGCTATATATCTACCAGGGAGCGAACGTAGTTTCATCTCCACTTTACCAAGCTCTTTTTCATAAAGCATAATAAGTTTTCGTTGGTCCAGAATCCATACCAGATTACCACCAAAAGCGTAGCTCTGTTCGGGTTATGTGTTCATTTGATCTAATTAAACCTATTGATCAACAACACATTTTTTTACACGACAGCCCAAAGAAGGGAGTGTTATATTTTGACCAAATAAGCTCATAATAAGACCAGAAATTCCAATCATTTATCAAATTAACTAAAGCAATAACTTTCTTTGTTAACAGGACATCAACAACAAAATGCAGTGGAGGTTCCCCACACCGGGAGAGGCGGCGACGCGACGAAGACTCCTCGAGTCTGCAGGGCTTCAGTGCGGCCTTGCACAGGGCTCCGCCGCCGCCGCCGCCGGCGTTGCTGCGGCGACTAGGCGTCAAGGAACCCACAGGAGTTGGAAAGGTAAGTGGTTGTTGCACACGAAGAAATACGACGTTCTTCTTTTTTAGTATCGGTACAATCTGTAGGAGGATAGGTAATATTTTTGCCAATTAATGAAGCTCGATTTCTAAAACAACGGAGACGAGCAGATTGGAAAAAAGTTCAAAATTCGGCCAATTAGAGTAATGATGTTGATTTCAAACAATATTATAGATCGGTTTACAGACAAACGTACCGTTACGTACAACGTCTTGAACTTAATTGCAAAAAGATTAAATTATGAAGTGTATAATAGACTAGTTCAATATGGGTACTGTGAGTGCCTCAACCAGCATTGCGAAAGAATTTGATCAACTATTTCAACATCATCTAAAAAAACGATTGATCGAATAAAACTTGTACTACACTTAACCAAACATCCATCAATCAATTTCAGACTAATCTCAGACCATAAATTACAGATTTAAAAACGTGTTTGCTCGTTTTTTAAATTGACAGACCATTTAAAAAACGAGCAAACACAGTTTCATACCCGCTAAACTTAACAGCAACTCATCAACCAGCCACTTAATACAAATTCGCGATAAAGAAACGAAACGGTACTCTTAGTCACGGCGCCATGATTTAAGAGGGGTTCAGGAAACACTCTAATTGGTCGGAGCTAATGAGACAGCTGATGATCTCGCTAATGAGTCGCTTAACGATGTCGCGGCTAAGGAATAGCGCTTTGTTCTGATCAAGAAGCATGAATTGTAGTTGTGTGCGGAAGATTTATTTCTTACAAGTATAAAGGAAAGATACGGATAAAGGAACGTACGTGCTCCGTATGGACACGACTGAATGGTTTTGGAACGGCTTTCCAGTTAAACTTAAACTTGTTAGTGCACAGGTTTTAGTTGGATACGAGATTTGATGGTATTTACTGTCAGTTAAAGGCTTACAGTAAATACCAGAAAATGATTCAAGGCAGCGGTCTACAGTAAATCAAGATCTTCTATCGTGCCATATATCACGAGGTCTCTTTGCTATCGTCTTCAAGTTTTAGTTAACAATAAAAATCTTGTCTTTTCAGAAAGATTTTCAAGCAAGATTTTATTTTCAGAAATTTTAGATCAATCTTCTTGTTATAAAGTTGAGACTTAAGAATCACAAAGTTTTCTATCTGCAGTTCTTCAAACCGAACATTTCTCGTAAACAAAGCTACTCCTGATACAACCAAAACCTCTCGCTAAAATCCTTTTACACAAAATCGGAACAAGGCAAGGCGTATAGCCATCACCGATAAAAGAGGTCGTTACCCAGGCCCTTAGGAGATAACGCGAAACTCGATTTATGTCACATTAATGCGTGTCTTAAATAGTCTATACAGCCATCGTATCAGAACCGGGAATTAACCTCCACAAAGGCCATAATGGTCTCTACGACCGGGTGCTAAATGCACATAAAATCTTTAGGACGTCTGACGCGTTAATTAGTTTGAAAAAGTGCCTTAACTATCTTGGTGTTAAAACTTTTTTTCTACCCTTCTAAGAAAAAACTGTGGTTTCAAACAAGTTTGTTGTTAAAGGTCAATTTGCACAGTGATATTTTAGTTGAATAAGTACACCCTCATTAGAATCAAAATTAAAATTGCGAAGTTTTACCCTTATTCAAGTCTGTTAAACATAAAATTGTTAGTAAATATAAGGTGTTGCTTTGCATCCTCGTCAAATTCAAGGAGGTTACTATGCTAATGATTCTCGACCCGAATCAATAACAAAATGGGTAGGTATTTTTTTCTTAATATCGGAAATCGATAAGTGTAAACAACCCGTATTAAAACGTGGCCCGTCTAATACTAGCCCTATAACCGCGCTTTCATACACACAAATAAACTCAGACGTTTATTATTCGATAAACGAGTGATTTTCATTCTGAAATAGTGTCAAATTAAAACAATTAAAAAAAACAGCCATTATTATTATTGACCAGGTACCGTAATTTATATTGATTATTTACGTCTTCTATGGCAACCTCCTGAATTTTGACGGGATTGCAAAACTACACCTTGTATTTTTCTCTGACCTTAGAGTTAAACGAAACCAACCTAACATTACTTATTTGAAATCCAAATTATGTTATCCGTCAGTATTCCGAGCACGTTAGATTCAGAAACTACCAACGCAAAGTTCATATTTCAAATCACCAATAAACACCGATTCTAGCACTTTAACAAAATACTAGACAAACAACGCGTGTTCATCGCTTATTTAGTTAACCCGTTCAATGCACCCGCTGGGTTTAACAGACCACTGGTCGATTGGAACGCGAAACGTGCTCGACGGACAGACCGCTAATGTCATAAGACAGCGGCTAACGAGGCGCACTGCGGGAATCGCAACTGGAATCCTAGGCGTATTCCAGACTACACGTAGGAACCTCGGAAGCTAAGAACGTAGGGACGTTGGAACCTAGGGACGTAGCGGTGTAGGTATTCCACAGGATCATCTAACAGAGGAACTTTGAATGTTGCATGCGAGTTCGTATCTAAGTCTGTATTTGACTTGCTGTTTACGGGATTACGTTATGAAGATTGATTTTGTGAAGACGGGCTTGGTTACACTTTGTACTCAAGTAAGTTAACTGAAAAAGTGTTAATATACCTAAGTCATTTGACATTAAAACAAACAAAAGGTTAGCAAAAAGAAAGACAGTGTGTCACACTGTCTAAAAAAAAATCTTTTCTGATTCTTAAAGTTCACTGCCACAACAAGTTCAGTTACATCTGCTTGAAAAAAAATACTATTCTCCTTTACACAACACAAATATATATTAGATATATATAAATAATATATACATATATACATTATTTATATTAGATTTGCATATTAGTTTTTTGTCGTATGGTTAGTGCCTAATCTGGTGTCAGAGTTTTTATGCCGCCCATGGGCCTCGGACTTACAGCTAACCCTGTGTAAATCCACACCGCTAATATTGCCAAGTAGCAGCAATACTTTTACGTCTGCAAGGGCGCGTCGCAACGTCGAGCAGTTTATTTAGTTATTTACACCCGCCGCCAATTACCGCGGCGGCAGCAGGGTTAATGTGATAAGTGACGCGCTAACAAGATGCAGGTGCAAGGATATCGCGTCAAAGGGTTAATGGCGAAGAAAGACACGGTTGAAAATAATTTAATCTTAAATATTGGTGCGGGCTATTGAGATAAAATAAATTAAGAGGAATATTCTCGAATTATAAAGGAAGATAGTGTATTTATTGGTTATTTTAAATAAAATATCTATTTGAGTTCAAATCAAAATGGTGCTCTAGTCATATAAATAAGATTTATATTTTTTCTGCTTTGAAATCAAAACATATTATTCTAAAGCACTGAAAATACCACAGTTTTCCGCAAGTATAACATTACACTGGAATACTTCACATAAACTCGGACAACACCACAATAGCGCAATAATAATTTCATCCTGTTATTCCTTTATCGGGCTTAAGATGCCAATAAACATCCAATAACTTTGCCAAACATAGCGATACAAGAGAGAAATAATACAGTCCTATTCAAAGCCAAATAATTTTACAACATTCCAAAACCTAAAATAACAATACTGCGCACCGCTATTGGTCCATAAATTAGCAAATGACTAACATTTGTGTAAAATATAATTAAGCTTTAGTATCCAAATTAATGCATACAACTTATGCAGTTATTAGTTCGAGCATAAACATTTAAATACCGGGCGTAATAACCGTTTCATAATGCACAATGCACCATAAATAGTCTAATCTTTTTATAGATAACTTATAATCAAATTTATTTGTTTTTATAACCTGGTAAACCCGGAAGAACGTACTTATCCGTTGTGATTGAAATATTGATCCGTATGGTAATATTTACCTATGGTTAATCATATAATTTGGTCGTAATAATTTTGAATACGGTGGTTATTAATTGATTGATGCTGTGGTATTTACATTCAAAATCAGCTGTGGCTTTTTCATGCGTTTTCGGCACAGAGATAGACTATTATCTATCTCTGTGCCGAGTTTCATCCAGGTCTATTTAGCCGTTCTGACGTGATAGAGTAACAAACATTCACCCATCCATGGATTAGTGTCGAAGTTCCTTCAATTTACTTCCTATAATTGGATTTATCTATTTCTCGTTGTCTGGCTTGGCTTGATTATATAACAATAGTAGAAACATTAGCCAGTCAGCAATGTTATTAGCTGGCTTGACATTTCAGGGCGCGCCAGACTTACGAGACCTGACTAATGTGGTACGTAGAAGTTCTTTTAATACTCCTAAAAGTATGCCTTTGCTAGCTGTAAGGCAACTTTGAAAGATAGTTTAATAGATCCTAGCTACTTCTTCTTTTTTCGAAAAATGTTCGTAATTCTAATTTCCCCTATATCGTGGGTGCGTTTAGCGCTAGACCCGAAACAACCACATGTAGGCCATACAAACATTTGTTCCGTGCGGGAATCGAACCAGCTACATATAACGCAGCAGCCAATCACTCAGCCACTACGCCAACCGTACCATCCAACCTGACCGCAGACTGAGTGCCGACCTTACCCTGATTATCTGTGTTTGTCTTAGTTTAATATTAGACGTACTTTAAAAAGTGGTAATAGCAATAAGTGTTTCGTATTACTACAACAGTTTTCTCCAGGATTGACATGTATTTTTCAGTTTTCCGTCATCGTTACTGCTGATACAATTTCATTCACTCTATCTAAGTCCGCTGGATAACTAATGCCAGCGATGAATGTCTGACTATTGCCACGTCACTAGATAGGAAATCGAAGGCTTACAAGCTGATACTTTATTCATGTGACTGCGTCAGTACGTGATGGTATGTATGTATGTATGTAGATCATCAGTTTGGAATAAGCGACATATCTAACGGATACTAGCTTTACGTGAAAAGGCAAACATTACACACGCGATTTCTGAAAAGTAGACGATTTTTTTTAACGAATGCTTAAAACGCGTTGCACACGGTTTTATGGTTCCATAAGGTAACATAACATCACGCCAGTAGTCCCCGACGGGTTAGGCAGGGCTTTACGTAATAGTACACCCACATTTCGCCAGTAATGTTTAACGCCTATTTAATAGGGGGCTAGCCTATCGCCATCAACCGGGCACAAATCCAGACTCCGTGGCTGCTACTGAGAAATTCTTGATGGAAAAACCCAATAACAATTTGCCCGACCCAGGAATGGAACCCAGGGCCTCATGCTCAGCAGTCGCGCCAAAAAAAGGATTTATCCCCGCTTTAAACATCACTGGTGAAATGTGGGTGTACTAAGCTATTAGTTACACCTCTGCCTACCCTTCGGGAATTACAGGCGTGATGTTATGTTAAGTTATCTTTTTTAAGATGGGAGTGCAGGTTGACTGAAATTGTTTTCCTCCTAAGTTATAAAGTGACTAACATGACAGCAAACTTTCAAGTTCTAACAAACATTTCTTAAAGCCATGCCGACAAACATACTGCCATCCCTAATGATACTATAAATACGTCGTTTCACCATTCCACTACAAAACTCTAAAAACGTACGTACAAAAAGGTACTTTTCCCCGAATTGTACGTACGACATAAAAAACAGTTCGTGTTAGTAGAAGTCGAGTGAAATTTGCAATTCAAGGAGCCACGTAAGCTGGATGGAGTGGAATGCGGAGGGGGGCACAAAAAGTGTCCTCGGCGCATCGCACGGGTTAGTTGTCTATTGACATAGAATAAGAAAATAGTGTAGAAATGCAATCCATTCAAGTATGTAAGTATACGTTGTGCGTTGTATTTTTTTTTATTCTTCTTTAATTAAAGAGGGTTTAATCACAAACTGATTATGCCACCGCCTTGTAATTGTTTTCCAAAAAGGATTACAAACATGGAATCTAATCTCGACACCTAATAATTAATTTAATTAATTACCGGCTCGGATCAATCATTGTGATCACTTACATGGAATGTGATCGTAGTGAGACGGATCTATACAATCTTATTCTTTGCTACGCGATAAGACGCGCCACTTTTGACATTTAGTGAGGCGGGTAACGCCATTGTTTTTGTAAGGGGGCGAAATAGTTTTGTTTCTATTTTTATTCTGTAGATCTGGTTTCACTTTTTCTTGGAAATGTAGGAAATTGGACCTGATTTTTTTGGTGATGCATGCAACTTTTCCGCTATTTGTAGTTCTCTTCTTTCGATGGACTAAAACGCTCTACAGGGTGGTAGGGACAGCAGTACATCATTCCGACCCAGTACATAATTTCTATATAGGTGCACATAAATGATTCATTGATAACTGAAAAAAAAACTGCTATTTAAACTTTCACTATCACTTACGAGATGTCTTCCGCGATTAATGTTTAAATTGAGCTCCCAATATTTCGACGCTGTTGCAAGCGCCATGATTACGAGATGACTGGAGAATGCGGGTGGATGGTAAAAACTTGTTAGGCGCAGACAACAAAGAAAGTAAGAGGGTAGACAGATTTGTCTGCGCCTAACAAGTTTTCAGCGTCGAAATATCGGGAGCTCAATACAAACATTATTCGCGGAAGATATCTCGTAAGTGATAGTGAAAGTTTAGTTATAAACCGTGAAAGCTTAAAACAATGTTTGAAACTGCTATTTTCTACAAAAGTGCAATACCTATACGGTCAAAATGTATGTGTGTTATTTTTTATGTATAGGACTGACCACTGACGGGCAATTTCCGTATTTCGAAAAACGTTCGTATTCTAATCTCAGTATCAGAAAAAAAACTTCTAATTTATCCACCTATGTTTTTGTCAGTAAGCTTACCTTAGCCGTGAGGCCAGATTTGTAATAAAAAAAAAACAACGGGATTTGGCCTTCTATTACGTAATCTAATTATTAACTATATAGAGTTCACGTCAAACAATTGCACGCTTTCAACTATTTCAACACCGTTTACCGACCCATCCAAACAAACAATACAAATAATCAAATGAAATTTTCTGAACGCACCATCTAACCGTCTACCTCAATCCATCAATTTTTATTAAACTTTCCAAACCAGGTTACCGTTTATAAACTAAACATAGACAAGGGAAACAAACGTGTCCGTATATCCGGCATCGTGCGTCAAAACAATCTTGCGCATTACTGGCCAGTAATAATATTGCTGGGCTCCTGGGACCTGGCTGGTGGAAACAAAGGTAGTGAGCTACTGGATGAGGTATTGTTGATATAATATCGGGTGAATAAACGTTTTGGTGATGAAAGGTGGGAAAAGGGATATTTGGGATGGATAAACAAACACTAAGTCGTCAATTTTGAAAACACCATTAACAGCACGATTACGATGAACGATGCAAAAGCATATAATGCTGACCAATTTGTACATTCTAGAAACATTTATTTTATTTATTATAGACGCATTGGAAACTCACTCCAAAAATTATTAATGCCTAAATAATGGCAAAACTCTCTTAACTGGTGTGAAACTAGCTAAACGTGACATTCTAACGCGTATTGTCTGCCGATAAAAGTTATCTGCTTAATTCAGTTGACTGTAGTCATTCCGTGAAAGCACCAGGAGTTGTTGCCTAAATACAAGATGCAATATTTAACCAAATAGGTAACTACAAGTGCAGCGAAATAGTACTACAGATGTCACACATATAATTGTAATGAATTCTTATCTTAATAAAACATAGTTTTCGAAGCCGTATCCAGCACAAAACAGTTTCATCGTGCAGTACCTTTCCCCCACCACTTGTCCGTCTGTCAATTTGCTCGACCAATGAGATCGACGGCCGCTGCCCGCGGGATTAAACTCCTTATTGATTATTGGACCCTTTTTTATACGTATACTCAAGTTATAGGAAGATATGGATGTTTGATAGCATGATAAGTTATGTTTTACCTATGATAAAGCACGATTTAGTGATAGTAGTCAAATTAAAACATACAACCGAATTGAGAACCTCCTCCTTTTTTAGAAGTCGGTTAAAAAAGAGAATGTGGTGATAATACGGGTATTGTCCTTGTAGGTATTCATTGTCATATTAAATTATGTTGAAAATTAATCGTTTTCCTATACTAACAGTGTAAAGAAAAAAGTAGTGAATGACTTACCATAGCTGAACCAAAATTACTGTATTAAATGCTGCAGTAATTGACTAAATGACAAGTTAATGTGACGACACAGTATTCAAGTACTTTACTCATCTAAGAAATAAAATGTACATTATAGATGATATATTCTACTTCGATTCCTGCTTGTATCAATAGAAAGAAAGCCTATAATGTACAATTTACAATACGTTTCTTGGATCACACTTTTTTCTCAACCAAAAATCGCTACCTGTTATCGCTCCGCTCGCACTTCACACCACAGCGTCCCATCCACAAACTATAGCTGATTTATACACCGAAGGGTCCACATTATTGGTACGTACTATAGACCCACTTCCACAGCCTTTGATGTGACCGTGATGAGACCCAAACATATCAATTCGGGATTTGTTGCTACCAAAATAGGGATTCGAAATGAAAATGTAGGACAAATAGTTTTGTGGGTTCGAATGTGATTACCTGGGGTTTCGTATTGTGTTTCGTATAATTTAAAGTTTGTAGCGATATTAGTTTTGTATCGTATTCTGTAAGGATCTGTTGGATTTCAAAACTATAGAGGCCTGGGAGTGGCATAGGCGTCTACTTGTTTTTTTTTTTGTTTATTAACCTTGTGTGTCCCACTGCTGAGCAAATGCCTCCCCAATATCCTTCCAGGTACTCTTCTCCTGCGCCACCTCCAACCAGCCTCCGTGATGCGCGTCAAGATCATCTCGCCATCTCTTTCTAGGCATCGGCGGCGCCGTCTACTTAATTAAAAATCTTAATTTGACTGAAAGTGTAGTGGTGCGACCGTAGACTGCCTAGTCATAGGTCTCAAGTTCAAACCCAAGACACGCACCTCTGATTTTTCAGAATCATGTACGTATGGCATAATTATCACTTTCATCTGTGTAGGAAAACATGGTGAGGAAACAAGCATGCCTGACAGATATTTTTTGACGGCACGGCACGTACATAAAAGCCAAGTCAGAGGCCCATGGGCGACATAAAAACTCTAACACCAGGTAAGGCACTAACCACACGATAAAGAAGAAGAAGACTGACATGGACAGACGCACAGCTTAAATCGCTTGTTCCAGATGCATATAAGATTCCTTATATAGCGCAACCAAAATAAGAATTAAAAATGATGAAAATTCAACCCGAAAACGGATTAAATAGAGGACAAAAGTATGTACATAAATGGAAGTGCGCCATTGATCCTGTTAACAAAAACACACAAATGTTAATTGTGTCTGAATTTATCTGCCCGAAACGTTACCATGTACTTATAAAAAGGCAAAAACCGGCCATGATATTCTAAAGCCTTCCAAGTTTCTGATGTTTCTGCCTTATCATTGTGAAACAAAGTTGAAACCTTTTACCCATCTAGTTAAAAGAGCTTCTTCGCAACTAAACTCTTCCGTTTGTTCTGTAAGTAAGTCAAAGAAGTTATCGGGGAAAATGGAAATAAAAGAAAAATGGAAGACAAAGTTATCATAAAGTTATAATATAAGTATAACCGCTTCGACGGAAAATTAATGGCTGTCTCTGGTTTAATTAAATGATAAAATACAGAGAGAAATGTTATAAGTCGTAATTGCAATAGCAATTAACAGAAGACTACCTCGTTAGTTACAAGTGATACTGCTGAGCATGAAGTCTTGGATTCGATTCCCGGGTCAAGCAAAGTGTTATTGATTTTTCCATTAGGAAAATCTCAGTAGCAGCCACGGAGTCTGTACATATTTGTGCCCGGTTGATGGCAATAGGCTCGCCACCTATTACATGGGACTTAAACATAACTGGCGAAATGTGGGTGTACTATTAGGTATACCTCTGCCTACCCCTTCGGAGATAACATGCGTGATGTTATGTTGTGTTTATCATAGCTTACGATTTATAAGTGAATTTTAGTGTACTTAGAAACTAGGTACTTACACCTTTGCTATATACCATCGAGGAATACAGGTGTTATATCTAGTCTACATACATATATGGTCCGTCTTACAACACTATCATTACAACGATTCCACCAATATTAATCAAAACATATACTAGTTACACTCCTCATAACACAACTCCTCACCGCGCAAACATTTTGAATGGGTCCAATAAAATCTCATACATCTTCATACATACATATACATCAGAGCAATAAAAACAATATGGGTCGCGTCTCGTCTAATATAAAGGGAAGATATTCGACTGTCCTGTGGACGTACGGATGAAAATTCCGCTTTTGGGCCAAAAGGGATGGCGATGAAGTAAACATAAGTGTAAAGGAATTTTCTCATCTTTTACACTTACACAGAAGATAAATTTCGTTTATATCGTTAGACATTTTAGGAAGTGTTATAACAAGTAACATAACATCACGCGTGTAATCCCCGAGGGGTTGGGCGGAGATGTACCTTATAAGTTATAGTTCACCCACATTACGCCAGAGTTTGTATTGATTATTTATTTATGGTTTGAGTATCATTTTAATAGACATAACAAATAGTTCAATGATCCTAATTAATATCCCAAACGTGAATGTATCAGCGTAATTATTGCAGCCTCTTTTAGCGCTACGGCTAAAAGCTGCATAAATAGAAAATTATGATTTGCATGACAGCATTTTTAAAATTCAAATACGTCTAGGTCGGGTAGTCCGAATGAAGCACTACGAATATGCAAAATAGAGGTCCAAATTGGACCCTGTTAAGCAGAAAAGATCCAAACAACATTTTTTGTAAAATCGAGTTATCTACGTATCCCTTCGAGTTATCTATTTATTCCTGATCACATTAATATGTTATGGCCTATTACACTACTAACTTTCAAATAGTTTCATACAATTTTTTTATTCTCTGCCTAACGTTAAACTGCATTTACTCAAAAGTAATAAAACGTTGGTTGGATATTTTCTGCTTAACAGGGTCCAATTGTCAAAACAAAATTTCATCCGCATACAAAATAAAATCGAATATTCACACGATCCGCAATTAGCACACTTCACAAGACCGACTATTCTACAGCTTCCATATTCATTCGTAATCTGGTTAAAACTCGAAATGCGAGAGTTTAGGTAAGCCACGTATTTATCGAATTAGTGGCGAATACGTGTCGAACGTTCGGACGGGCCCGTCAATGATGGCGGCCGGCCATTCGAGTTAGCAGTCTCGATTATTTAGAATACTGCGGTAGTGATTGAAGCGTGTCTGAAATTAATTTAGTTCGATACGATATTTGTGTATGTTATTAATTAGAAATTTGAGGGTTAACGTTTGATAAATAGTTTGTGTAGACGAAGTTTTGTATTCTATATTCGTATGTTTTGAAGCCGTAAATCAAAATGGATGACAAAACAAGATAGAGGCATATTAATACGGAAAGATTTGGAGAATTGAAGACGAAAACGTGTTGCACCGACCACGAGTAACATGAGACAATGGCACTAAGGTGAAGATTAATAAAGATTTGAGATACTCAATAAAAGTTCGATTTTATTATGTTTTCATAATCACTATCAATATATAATAATTGATGAAATATATAATATTCCAGTCTCTAATCAACACCTACCAATCTCCTCACGCAGCGTGCACGGGGACTAAACCTACTCCCATATGTTTTCACCACACACGAACCGAGTTAACTAACTTGCATTTTTATCCAATTACACACGCCTTTGTGAGGCTATGTTCTGGCAAAATAAACTGCGATATAGTAATTAGAGGAAACGCGTATAATTTCATAAGCGCGCTTCTGTTTGCCGCTGCTGAGAGTAATAATAAAAATATAGACTTGTTTTAATCATCCTAGTTCGATAGCAGTTTGCTTGGAGTACAGAAATAAGTGTTTGAAGTTCTCTAGAAATAATGCGGGTGGTAAACAAGACTGTTTACCACCACTGCCTTGTAATTCAGTAGAGAAAAATATTGTTTTAATGTGTCTAGTTGTTAATCTAGACTCGACAGTGACTGGAATCAGAGCTTTTTATCCCTAAATGTGCCCACACCTTAAACCGCGCGAAAAAGTGTTCTTCTCAATTAGAATACTTTTTCGCACGGTAATATCCCACATCAAATGATTGATACGATTTTCGAAATATGTAAGTGAGACATACTATTCAAATATCATTAACAACAAAGCAAAGCATGAAATGGTGTTGACGCCAAGATTAATCTTACGACGACTGGAAAACTACGCTCGTCCAATGATCTATGTTTAATGAGACTCCCAAAAGTATACACGCTGCACTGCCTCAGCAGATAAATCTGATCAGAATCATGAATTTTCATCATAAATTCTCCAAAGATTACTCTATTCTTGTAGACCACACAACACAATTTCAGCACCAAAATAACACTCAACCTCATCATACAAAATATAAAGCGGCTAACAGACTATTCCGGGCACAGAGCGTTTTTATCAAATTATCCTGTTGCTTGGCAGCTGGCCAACTGTGCGTACTATCGGCAGTGTTAAATACACGTTGCTCGTTTTATGTGAATATTAACGGTATTAATACGTTTCTATTATGTTGTTCTGAATAGAATAGAAGTGTATTGTTGCGGGTGTTTTATGGGTTGTTTTTGAAATTTGGATTACTTGATTTTGCTTTGGTTTGTAGGTTCGCCCATGTCGAGTTGGAAACTGCCGGACAGGATACAACTGTGATAAAAAAATGTCTTTAAGTCCTACTCAGGTCATCGTCTACGAAGTGTGGAATTTCATCAATATCAACTCAGCCGTTGAGATGTGAAAAACTAGCAGACAGACAGACAGAGTTACTTTCGCATTTACGGACCATAACCATGTCTCATAAGAGTCATAATACAGTTTATGAAATGATATTGGAGGTTCATCATGCAGCAACATAGTTACAGAACATCTAACTGAAACTATTCACAACAAAGACCTAAAGAAAAATCAGTAGTGTTCTGTACTTGTTAGGTTCTTGCAAAAACCCTATTTTAATCCAACATTTTAACTGCAGATTTGTAGCGGCATTACAAAATGCACTACAGTACAAAAATTACTACAGCGCCATCTATGCCACAAATGAAGAACTAACATCAATATTTTAAGACTATATTATACGGTGGAAGTAACACCGACGCACAAACGCTTACCACGTTTTCAGAACATTATTCTGAGCCTAGACATTTTTCATCGGTAATTTTAAAAAAATCCGCCATTTTACACGTAACACCAGTCTGGTCTGAGGATCCTCATTTTTTTATTCTATAGAGGATAAAAAGCTTTTCTCCCTGTCTTCATAACCCCTAACCAAAAGCCTTTTAGTAGATTGATGGGCACTTTTCTTCATGTACTACATAAATTCCTATCAACGACCAATGGAATAAATCCTCTAACAAAATCTATATTCAAAATCACTAACAAAAACATAACATCAAAGCTTCTAACTCACGTAAAGCACAACGTAATCAAAGTTTCAACGCGATAATTATTTAGTTAGCGACTGCAGTCCAGCTAAACTAATGCACGCCATTACATCGCTCGTATGCCCGTTTGCACTGGGTGTAAACGTTAGGTTACGGTGGTAGATGAGCGAGGAATGAGCGAGGAACGTGGTTGGCTGGTGGAGCTACAAGTTGTTTGATTTTCTTGTTTTCTTTAGACGGACGTGTCATTTGATTTCCTGATGTTAGGGTAGGTTTTTAGGTAACTTTGTTAGACTAATTATTTCTTTTCCCAACTTTGCTAAACTGTCCCATAAATTGTCTCTTAAAAACTTATAGAAACGGCGGCAATAAATTTAAACAAGGCGTATCATCGACACGAAGGAATAAGAACCTTTAAATGATCAGTTTGATTGTCATTCTAGTTCACGAAAATACTTTTTATTTTGTAATTTCCAGATAGTATGCGGGATTAGTGATCTTAATATCCAGAAATAAAAAATAAAAAAAATTCTCTGCCTATTTCAATGTTAGATAACAATTAAGGAATGAGTTTACTTAGATAGTGTATCTAAAATCTGAATAAAAAGTGCAATGACATACAAAACTTGTACAGGAACTATTGTTTTCCACATAAATCATCCATTTTTTTTTGCTTTTCTAAACTAAGCTAGCTCCACCTCGCTCACGGTGCCACCTAGTCCACAAACAAACGTAGTCCCGCGACCCCGCCCGGGGTAGTTTGTCACTCGTATTTCAACATCGTTGTTTTACGTCTGCGTCCGTTTTGTTACGCTTTTTAACCTTCAATATTGTTCTATGCTAAACTTTTGTTACTGTTAGCTGTCTACGAGCTAAGATTTATGTGGACTGCACCTAAATTCTTCGTGTTTATGGTGTTATGAGGTTTTTCTTTGCAAAAGTAATGGTCGTTTTTTAATGGGTGCTTCTTTAGTTGGTCGCGACTGTTTTAAGGGTGTGTTTTTCCAAGCCTAAGCCTGCCTCGTTGGTTGAGTTGTTGCAATTGTGACTGCTAAACATGAGGTCCTGGGTTCAATTCCCAGGTCGGGAAAAGTGTTATTGAATTTCAGTAGCAGCCACGGAGTCTGAATTCGTGCCCAGTTGTTGTCAATAGGCTCGCTCCCTATTACATGGGACTTAAACATAACGCGCAAAATGTGGGTGGTCTATCAAGTGCACGTTTGCCTGACCCTTCGGGGATTACAGGCGTCATGTTATGTAATGTTTTTTGTTATTGACGTTCCAAATGTAACCTTTATATCAACACGTTTCATACGACTGGTTTACGAAACCATATGGCTATAAACACTATGTACATTGAACAACTAATTGTGTCCGGTATCAAGAATCCATTTAACATTAACGAACACATACTTTGCGGTAAGGGTTGACGCGTCATAAATCAGAACCGTTGGACAGGACATGGCTGTTATTTACCGGGTATTTTGGACTAAAGCTTAATGTAGCGTGTAAACATATTATAATTATTATTCAATCTTTATTAATTAGATTGGGAGTTCAAAATGAGTAAGTAGAAAATAGTTGGTTCGTCTTCTTTCAATAGTGATTTCGATAGTATTGTCTTTGCAGTTGTAAGAATGCAGAACCTGTATTTAGAGCCACAACACATAGCTATATAAACTGCTGCTCTTTATATTGCATTTCAGCATAGAAAACACTACTCATTCAGACATCCTTTTACTTTGTAGCTTTTATTCATTTTAAAAGCCATCGTACACAACAACGTTTAAATACTGTTATATTGTAACCGCACACTATTAATATATGCGCAAAATTAAAACATACTCCATTCTAGAAATAACCATCCCTACCGTAATGTGAATATCTGTACATTTCGCTTTGTAAAACACAATATGTGGAATTAATTACGCGGAGCTTACCTGCGGCACTGCGGGTCAGAAGCGCAGCGCAGCGTAACATAGCGAAACGTAACGAAGCGTAGCGCAGCTAAACGTCAAATGCCGTCATCGTTCTAATGCGTAATTACTGTTTTGTACATCTATTTAACGGTGAATGTTCATTTACGTTCGGCTTCTGTTTGTGAGAAAAGAATGGAAATTGGAATCAAATGAGTAGACGGGTGATGTGAATGAAATATTTTAGTATAGTTTCAAATTACTTTTTTTTTACAAGAATAGATTCCTGCAGGATTCGTTTTATGGTGTCTCTAATTACTCCTAATAATTCCATTCATTCGTCCATTGTCTTCGTACCTTCAGTCTATACGCAAATATTTCTCAACCAAGACTTTTTATTATGCGTTTCAAAGCAGAGATTTGGCTACAAAATTGTTAAAGCGTGTTATAAGGTATCCTTTTAACATCAAGGATCTTACATAAAGCCATTATCTAGTCTCCAAGTACTAATTTAGGCTCATTCTAGGGCTCAAATCTACTAAAAAGACAATTTCTTAAGTACCCACTTCACTTAACAAAAGAGACATTTCAACAAAATTAGCTCAAAGGGGATTACTTCATAACATAAGCTAGATATACGCCCTAACGACTCCGTTGACATAATGGAAGCGCCTAATGTGCTCCTGAGACGCATTTAACTTAATGATATCTTCTACTTTAATAATATCTTAGCATTAGTGCCGTTTTATGTGGATTAGCAGATGTAGGGATTTTGTGAAAGATTTGATAGGTAGTGTCTGAGGAAAGATGTTTGAGGCGTAAAAACTACATAAAATTAAAATAGAATTTAAGTTATTTTAGTTTAAACTTCCATTACACCTGAATCTTAAAAGATCTGTCTCATAGTTCCTCTAGTATGTCTGTCAGAGGTTGTTTTTACTAAGCCTGGCTTGGGTGAATGGTTATATGGTAGCAGCTGATGTAAAAATGTAAGTAGATGCCCAAGCACCTGTTACCCGTAATATAAATACCTGTAACAATCTTCAGTATTGCTTTTAAAATACATATTTTTTTTTATTGTAAGAAGCATTGAATCATTTCTTCAAAGCCCTTAAAGTAAATAAAGTAAGTAAGTAAATTCATAAACTATCAGTAGCTACAACGTATGATAGATAAACCTCTTAACCAACATCTTCCCCAAAGTACATCGTGCAATCTGTGTGTACATGATGCTCCATTAACCTACTCACACAGTCCATTAAGCACTTTAAACAATCAAATATGAACGCATTTCACTAGTAGGTAGCTACATCTGTCTGCGAGACGCTTACGACCAATCATCGCTTGACAGCGCTTTGAAGCGGCTGACCTGCATCAGTCATACGTATTTGGAGCATTCCCTTGGACATCCCTACGTTCGAAACACGTTTGATCTTCTGTACAAAAGGCATATGGTATTGAGGGTTGAAGGTGGAGTTAAGCTTCGAATACGAGCTGGGGTGGATATCCATAAATACTACATTTAGGACAACCATTTTATAATAATCGCTCCAGGTAACTTGGAGCAAATATACGATACCGGCCTTTTATTATTTTCACACAAGAGAAATACTTAATTGTTGGCAGCGATGTGGACGAATTTTTTGACGCCCCGTAATTGTACTTTTTTTCTGATTTTAGATCTAATATTAGTTTATAATTAAGGTAAATATTTTGATTATTTAATAAATACTATTGTACACAAAGTAGGGAAATTCTTTAAAATCACCAAGCTATTGGACTAGGAAAAGCGATTTCAGCTAATTCAAGCAGGTTCTTAGATGTCACATGTCTTATTTTTTTTGGTTCAAAGAAGTGCCGATTTCTTACACCGTTGAGAGCTGTGGTAATGAAATAAATTACACAAAGTAATGTACCATGTAATGTACTTACGATGCATAAGTTTGGAACCTAACTAATGGACCACTACTGCCTAAAAACCATAATAATAATAGAGAACAATTCTGAAAACATACTTAAGTTGCAACATAACTCATAAAATAAATCCCAAAACCAATACATAAATCAACATTGACAAACAACGACACAGCGGAACCTCAAAACCAGTCGAACAGTAATTCGATTCAAAAGAGGCGATTGTGTGAGAATTAATAAGAGCGAGCAAAGCCGCGGCTCCGGCGACTGTGACTGGCTCGTTAATCAATTTGCCGGTTGTTTCCACTCAAATTAACGCTCTCCTTCCTTCTAACAAAGCCTTTAGAACAGCGATCTGTGATTTATTCATTTACATTGTTGAGTACGTATTGTTTCAGAGGAAAACTTTAATTTTCCTGACTGTGCTCCGTTTCATACAATTGTATTTTTTTTTTAATTGTTTCTCTCATATTGGGGTCACTTGATGGTTGGTGCTTTCAAAGGATAATGATGTGCACCGATGCTCCAACTCGCATCACGCCCGCGTGGTTAATTACGGGTCCTCGGTTGATAAAGTTAACTGAAAGATTTCACCACAGTTTAAAATAAATTTACACCACAATTATAAATGACCAATGTTACGATTTCCTATCAGTCAATAATATGATCCTAAAATATATGTAAACAGTGGATTTCCCGCGATTTTCATTGCCCGACAGGTACCAATGTTCCGGATCACAACCCTTCGGCTGGTCAACCCTTCTATTTTCGTTTCTCTTTTATTTTATCAACTGTTGATTGATTCGTCCTTTGAATTCTTAATTCTATTTCAAAATCAACCAATCACTTTGCAAATTATTGGTTGGCTTTTGAAGTTCGATTTCTTTGACAATTCGAAGTCGGCGGATTAAATTCAGTTATTTGTCCTTTTTGTTTTAACATTTTTAAAGTTGAAATAACGTCTTCTAATTCTTGTTCCAGAAATAGAAGTGGTTTATTACCCTGGTAATACTGCAGTAGGTAGTAGCCTAAAATATTACCTAAAATATTTAGAACCAAAATGATTCCTGTTTAAATTGTATGAGATTGAACCACAATGTTAAACTCAAACCCATATTTTCCCAACACAATGATCACCAATTACTCACACAATTCCATTAACTTAAACAACAAATAAGATAACCACAAACAAACCGCAGTTTAGCAAACAAACTCAAAATCAATTGCCCAATAAGAATAGTCCTCAACTTTTAATAAAGCATTTAGTCGACAAAGAACCTCTACAAACCATTACGTACAAATTAAAGGACTTTATTCATTCGAAAATTGCTTTCATACTTGCGCTCATTAAATCGAACGGAGTCCATTGTCCGAATCAACGTTTGATAAGCTTATTACCACCGCAAATGTCGACGAAATTAATTAGTCCTGGGTCACGGTGACCCGCAGCGGCCCATTGACGGTTAATGTCGCGGAACAAGTCGGGAGCGGACGCGATTTATCACGTGGCGAAGATGGGTTGGGTGTGTGGCGCTTGTCATGTGTAGGGTTTGATTTTGGTAGGTGATTTATTTTGGTGTAAAGGCACGAATGACACATGTTTTATTTTTATGTATCAATGTAATATTATCATTCTATATTGGATATACTTATGAAATCAATGAGATGGTATGATTAGCACTATCAAATAAAGAGAATCTATAATGTTAAAAAAGAATGACTGGACTGTGTGAAAAACTGATATGGCTAAAAAGGAGGTGACTTGTGAGATGACGACTAATAGGGAAGTATGGAAAAAGAAGACATGCTGCCGCCGATGATGAATATTTGGGTCATAAGTAGTTTTGGATACGACGAGATCGAACGATAACAAAATAATTTGTAATATTATGTACAGTCGACCAAAGCTGCGTTTGCTCGTTTTTGAAACCAAACCACGTGCACACATAGTTCTTACGGTGGTCAGACGCAAGTTTCGATGACTGTGCCTGTAATAAAAAGAAACGCTCGCTAGCCCTTACCACTTGCCACTCACCGATCAGATATAAGCCCACAACAACTGCCGGTACGTGAAATTTGTGTGGCGCAGTTATTTAGCTTTTAAATCAATGTGTTGTTGATAAAAAGCCGGTAGGTCCCTGCTAACGACCCATCGACACGACATAACCGTAAGGGTAGTTCTAGGGAGTCATACTAACGATTATGAAAGAAATATTCACGTTAATGTTACCGTTTTTTCTCGTGGTTATGTACGGTAACTGGAAAAGTGGCGGTTTTTTATTAATTATTAACGTCCAAGCTTGTGTCGAAGGAAACTATTAGCTGATTTTATAACGTTTAGTGTAAAGTAGTTTAAAGTTAAGTGCTATGAGTTATTTTTATGAGGTCGTTAGTTTGTTGGAAAATTGTGGAAATGTCGCGAAAAACGATTTGAAAAACATGATAAAATATGCTTTCATTTACCTCGAAGCTAGGCTTTTAAAAACACCTTCTCATGGAAAATAGTTCAGCTAATCTCGGTACTATGTATTTTTTTAAATATTTATGTTTATTTATACACGCTGCTAAAAATGTCGTATAGTTTAAACGTCACAAATTGTATGGTTAATCAGACGTTAAAATTAACTACATACTTTAAGCAACTTTAATTAATGAACCCCTAAAGTGTTTGCAGTGTAGATTAACTTGAGATGCTTGCTATGCTTTGGAATGTGTAGATATATATGAAAAAACCGGTCAAGTGCGAGTTGGACTCGCGCACCGAGGGTTCCGTACAAACCTGTGGGTATATAACTTTTTTTTATATGACGAAACTAAAAATTTACGGTTTTCGTAATTTTTCCTATATCTGTACTATAAGACGTGACTTCGTACAAAATTTCAAGATTCTAAGTTCACGGGAAGTAGGTAGAACCCTGTAGGTTTTGATTCCCGTGCGAGTTTCGAAAATTTGCGGAAATTTGCGGCCTAAGTGGCTGTATCTTTTGATTGCGTTGACTTAGAAGGTTGATTTTTCTACAGCTTCCAGGGACAGTAGAACTAAGTATCATATAGAAATTTCAGTTTGATACCTCCACGCGTTCCTGAGAAAAACGGTCTTGACAGACGGACGGACGGACGGACAACAAAGTGATCTTATAAGGGTTCCGTTTTTTCCTTTTGAGGTACGGAACCCTAAAAACTAGCTTATGCCAGCGGCTTCGCCCGCGTGGAGTTCGATGATTGACCCACGGAATCGTCCTACCGAGATGAAAAGTAACCTATGTGCTATTTCAAACTATAATTTGTCTCTGTGCTAAATTTCATCCAGATTCGTTCATCCGTTCTGGCGTGATTGAGTAACAAACATCCATCCATCCAAACTTTCGCATTTATAACATTAGTAAGTATAGATTACGTACGATTTATATGAAATACGAGATGGAAGGGACACTGACGCGAAAACGGTTACCACGTAATCACTACATCATTCTGAACCCTACATAGAAGTTTTTCATCGGTACTTTAAAAAAATAACGGTAGTTCCATACATTTTGACCGTGTTGGTATTGCAATTTGTATTGGTGTTGGTGTTGTAATTTAGTATTTTAATTTAATAATTTGATAATAATGTATCCTTAATTTTAATACATTTCTACGTTTATTTGATATTTTGTGCCGTTAAATTTTTGAATGTATGATTGATAGTTTCTGTTTAATTTAAAGTATTACTGATTTTAATGTATTTTTTAAGTAATTTTAATGTATTTAATTTTTATAATTTTAATGAATGTGTTATGGATCTTTTAGATATCTGAAATAAATGATTTTATTTTTATTTTATTTTATTGCAGTTTTGTAGGGAACACCGGTTTCTTTTTCATAAACGACGAAATATGATAGGTTCAGAATGATGTACTTAATACGTGGTAACCATTTCAGCGTCGGTGTCCCTTCCATACTGCAATATTTTCTAATCTTGC
This sequence comes from Standfussiana lucernea, assembly GCA_964057025.1. Lineage (NCBI taxonomy): Eukaryota > Metazoa > Arthropoda > Insecta > Lepidoptera > Noctuidae > Standfussiana > Standfussiana lucernea. Next base: position 14,884,314 of record OZ059794.1, read on the forward strand.
CATATTGTATACAGGGTGGCGCCGACAATACGACAATAAATTAAACTGTATTTACCTCATGACGTTCCCAGTCTGCATACAAAAATTCAATCAATTCCCAGTAGTTACAGTAGTTTAGTCACAGGACATTATTTTTCATATTCAGAATTTTCTACATGATGTAGATTAGTAGGCTAACACTGACAGGTTGACGACCCCCGCATCGGTATAAACACTAAAAAAATGTTATCAACTCGCTATTCCAAAAACTATTGCCAAATACGTTCATTCAATGTTATTTCCAGACGCGAAATAGTGCATATTATACCTAAGGTTAGTCAACCAATATTTATAAATGGTGTTGTATTTCGTTGACAGGTTTATGCCAATTAGTTTGATTGAAAATTATTATTTTTTTATTTCGATGTCAGAATTTATATTATAGTTTAAAAATATTCCTATGAACTATTATTACCAGTGTTTTCATTTATTGTCGTATTGTCGGCGCCACGTTGTATATCGAGCTCGCCATGCTAACACCTATAAGACTCGCCAAAGAGTATCCGCATGATATTTTCTCGCATAATCAAGTTAACAATCCCTGTCCCTAGATCATCTACTATCCCATTGTATCCGCAGTACTTAACATGTCACCGACCACATTGTATGGCCCACTTTACATCCAGTATTAACCCAGCAATAATTTGGCCTGCCAACAATAATTGCGCTGGCAACACTTTATTATTCAACACTTTTTCATTAACCCCTGTTTGCGATGCGGCCGCTGTATTTATTATTACGCATAATCTCGGTGTATTTCGTTTTAATTTTTGTTGTTAATAAAAATGTTGGTGGAGAGTTATTGTCATGGTGTATTTGGGGCAATTCCAAAAAGGAGTTTATCCTGTTTCGCTTGAGGAAGATAAATTAGAGTTTATGTCAAACAGTTCGATACCACGATGACCAAACTGTTAGCAATGAAAGCGTGGGCATAATAAAATCATAATATTTCTTAAAATCCTATTAGATATAGTTTCGATTTTACTTAAACGATTTTGTCCACCGTACTCACTTAAGTACTTATGCCTAAATATATAACTATAAAATTATGTCTATCTACCATCGTCATTCTTTGTATTTAAAGAAATTGTTGCTATAAAAAGTCTCTTTGGACCGCAAATATATTAAAAAATAGTTACTATCCGTTTCAACTCTAACCCAATAAATTAAAACTATGAATCGCGTTAGGTGGTATAATTAAAAATAAAATTCCACTTACTCCATTATCTAAATATGCCTAACGATCATTAAATAGGCTGTGACGACAAAACAGCTATATAATACCACCATACGGACTTAGCCTAGACACCGTATTTACACCCCATTGGTTGATATTGGCTATATAGACAGCGGGTTGGGAAAGAAGCGGTTGTGGAGCGGATTGCTTAACTGTCATGATGACATTGACTGGACTGGCCTCAATAATATCAGAATATCACAATCACACTATATTAGTATAGAGTCATCGCTCTGCCTGCTGTCGTAAAATCATATATATAAATCATATAGAAAAATATGTGAGTTCTTTGTACAGACTTCTAAGGATATTTGTTCTGTTGGTAAGCATTAGTTATTATTACTGAAGCGTATTGAAGAAAAATCAATCTGGCGATGTTATTTCCAATTTTGACCACGCTGCGCCAAAAGATTCTTGTAGCTATACATATTTTGCTACCGTTGCTTCATTACCATAGATTAGATACAGATACTGAACTTTAAATACACTTCTAAAAACTTTGATCGTAATTCTTCATTCTTCAAATATGCAACAGTAGGTACTATTTTTGCTTGACGGTAAAAAAAGGGGAAACTGAGACGTAAGCGGTATGTCGGCATCGTTTGACGTTAACGCGCCTTTTACACAAGCGCGTAAACGTCAAAAGTTATGCCGACGAACGTAAGATGATGCAACTGACTTATTTATGGCCAGTTGCATTGCAGGCGGTACTAGCTGTTTTTATAATATACTGTCTCGTTCTTTCTAGTTCACGTTAATATTATGATCACATACGCCATGACACTCTTCCATTTCCCGCTATCAACATAGCGTATCCTAGAGGGCAAGCTTCCGTGACTCCCCACTATTAATTCAATTAGTACAATAAATACTTTGAAGTCACCCACTCCGTAAGAAGCATTATAATAATCGTATATTATGTGATATACAATATTTTTAAACGCGAAACAGTCGTAGCTCAGCGCTGCAACGCAGCTAAAGTGTGGGACGACACGCTTCTGAAATTTTTATAGTGTTTATGTACGCGGGGCGAGCTTGTTAAAATATGGTTGTATTGATACAATCTATAGGAGTATGAAAGCAGGCTCTGAGCGTAATTTTACAGTAAGCGACTTATTTATAACTTATTATATTATTTCCAGTAGTCGCATATGTTGCACTTGATACAAAATCTTTTTTTTAGGGTTAACTGGGTAAAACAGCATTAGAATAAAATATAATGACCCCGAGCAATCCACAATGACCACACCCACTTTATTTTTATATCGTACAAAACTCACCAACGAATACGCTGTAATACAAAGAAATCTCCAAGAAACGATAGAACTAATATAACTAGCATGATAAAAAAAAACATTATAGCGGTATTCTCATTACTTACATAGCGTTTTCGCCTTTATGTTGCTACGCGGCTACGAGTCTACGAGGCTACGAGCTACGAGACGCTACGAAGCTACGACGCCTGACCTGCTTTTGTGAAAAACTAAATAAAAAGTCTGTGGACTGTGGACGTACAATGGAAGTTAAACCGTTTAAGTTTTGAATGAGCTGTTTGTTTTCTGCATTTTGGTTAAGTAGGTTTTTTGTTGGTTTTAATAATGGATTCAGTGGGTACACTTTTTTCGTAGCCGTGTTACTGAACCATGTAATAATTGCAAAAAATAAGGTTAATTTGAGGAGTCTCTTGAAATGGTGTTACTTACGGCTGCATGTATGATTCTGTCACACAATGGTGAAGTAAAATATTGTTAAGAAACCGACAAATCGTAAAGCTCGAAGACATGTGACTTCCTGTACCCACGGGGCTTGATTAGATTAGAGCTCCCTCTCATGGAGATGCGGCTTATGTTCTAATAGTGGAAACGTTATAGACAGAATACGAATATGAGTCAGACTACAATCTTAGCAGAAACCATTTAAATTGACAAACTTTCCAAAACCCAATGTTAAAAACTTTTTACCGTTTCTGAATCACAGATCCCTGACTTAACCTCCTAAGGAAACCACTAACTAAAACTATCAGCAGAAAACTTGGTTCAAATACGTTGGTTACAGGCATTTTCAGTGATATGCGCATTGTATATTATATTCTGAACATAATGCTCAGCGTAAAACTGCGCTTACCCTTGTGTTGGTTTTCAGGGACTTGAGAACAGCGGTGTTTGTAATATTGTTGGATTATGTTAAGGATATTAAGGTTCATATTCGTGGTATACACAGTGGTACATTATAAGTGGAACTTCTTTTCATTATGCTGTTGGAAAAAGGAGAAACAATATACAATGCTCTACGAATTTAAAAAAATAGTAATTTTTAAGGTATTTCGTCGTAATTTCAAAATCAAAAATAATTTATTCAAATTAGGCTGAAAATTACACAACTCAGGCCCCCAAAATGTCCGCCACAATTCAAACTGCGTATATAGCGACTATATAAAATTAGGGTGCACTCGTAAAGAAAAATTATAGTATTAAAACCTGTTTCTTAGATAAAACTCCTTACCAACAAGACACGAGCATTTTTTTTTTAACCAATAATTGTTTTAAAGTCATGACCATTTCTTTCACTATTATAACTTAATAACGAAATAAGACAATTTCAATATCCACCCGAACTACACACACAAAACCGTCCCACCACAAACTCCAAGCCTACAAGAGTATAAACCTATCCCGCGGTTTTCCTTGCCCCTCTCGGCGACACAGACGTAGCTCGGAGGCTGCTATCGATTGCCCAGACCCCACGTAATTGCCTGCCCTTTCTTCTTATTGACAGCCAGCCTTCCAGAATCATCCAGTGCACGGGTTTTAAAATGAACGTCGGTTTTTTGTTTGTTAGCCTTTTAAGTAGGCTGTGGAAAGGCTGTTTAGTTTTGAATAATGGTAATGCTTTGATAGGAAGATGGAAGTTTGAGCTGACTGAAGTGTATGATGGCTAACTTGTCATTTGATGTACTGAAATCAGTAGGTTCAGGACAGGATAGGTTCGGTACGCTCAAATTATGAACTGGCTGCCGACACCGGACACTCACTGGTACTTAAGTGTAAGCGGTGTCCGGAATTAGTCCGTACCAGTTAGCCCGAACTTTACCTCGTCATTTCCATTGAAATGTTGTTGAAGTTAAGCCTACATGTAGCCATGTAGCTACATCGCGGTCATGCCCATGTTGGTAGTTTTTTTTAAGCTACACTGAATACAGGTAGCAACATACCTGCGTGTGCATACACATATACGTTATCTGCACACCGAACTACCATCCATTAGCAAATTCCGAAGCAAAAAAGCTAAAAACACATTTCAACACGAAAAAAGCCGCACGGAAACAAACGAATAGTTCCGCAAAATTCCAATATTTCGCCACTCTATCATAAATAAACGGGGAACAATGACAGTACGAGAAAACAACAACAAAACCGTTTACAACACGTGCCTCGAAAAGTGCACACAGAAGAAAACAAAATCACCCGTACGAGTTGCGAGTTGCACATTATTAGTTTCGCAGAAGTGTGAACTCCGACCGCACGCCAGTACACTCCAGGGAACGGAATAACCGGGGTTTATTAAAGTGTGGAACAATAAATTTAAATAAAGGATAGTTATGCGGTTCCCGTGTCCGCCACTGTAATGTAACTAATAGCCTCGTGACATCGTACGTAATGCTATTTTAAAGTTGGCTAGCCAAGGTTTTAAGAAGATTAAAAAGTCGCTGTTAATAAATTTCGCGTTTATGAGGGAAATTACTTTGACGTCGTCTTGTACTTTGTCGTTTAATGTTATCATAATTAAGAAAAGAAACATTGGGACATTTAATTTGCCTCGGAAAGTAGAACTTTTAGCGCTGTTGACTCTCCTTTCAACATTTTTTGCTCTCTTATTTTCAATATTTCGGTATGTGAAATAGTAGCATTCATATAATGATGTGATTTTGTTTCAACGCGTTCAAATATGTTTCTTTATCCGCTTTTATTAAGTCGTTGTTACATTTTACACTATGTAGTATCTAATGCGATTCTTACGCAGTCTGCCAGTTTCACCCAATGCACAGTCTCTTCTTAATAATGTCATTAGACAATCCCTTTCACTTCCCGGAATTTTCTCATACAAATTATCCTAGATGAAGGTCCGCTGATGAACATAGTTGAGGCATTGTAAAAACTTATCACGTTAGTAAGAAGTTGTGCAGTATCTTGTGCCATAACTCGTGGTGGCCAGCGCCGGTTGGTCAAGCCAACGTTAATATCATGAAACGGTGGTAAACGGTCGTCCCTTCGCATAAACCACTGCGCTACTGTAATTCCGTGGGTAGGTACAGTTGATGGCAAACTGCATTGTAGGATTTTGGTTGGATTCGATGTGTGCAAATGTTTCTGTTTGCTAAACTGTTTTATGCGGGTACAGAGTTTGTGTGCTATCAGTGAAACATACTGGCATATTTTCGCTCACTTTATCCTTTAGTCCAGTCACTGAGGTAAAAGCTTTCAATCCATGTTACTAATTTTTCCGTCTTCCCTAGTCCAGTCAAGTCAAGTCCAGTACATTCTACTTCTAATGCTTTTGTGAACTAGTTTTCTGAATAAATAAATAAAAGTTTGGAACTAATTGTTGAGAAACAATTACTTTCAGCATTTTCCTTTTGAACGCTATTGATTTTATTGTTTTAGCTATTCATGAAAGCAGTGAAGCCAGTTTCCTATAAAAACAAGTACTGTCAGAAATTTTCCAACAACACAATGTTTATACACCATCTGCCCCACACAGACCTCGTAACACCACTGTGCCCGTCAGTCCTCATGTGCCATCACAAGTTACGCGTCTCGTTACGACGCGGTGTCAACGCAGAATAGTTGTGGCGACATATTGTCGAACTCAACTACTTTTTAGTGACGCTGTAAATCTAGGACATGTGTCGAGTTTGGGACCGCAAGTGTTCGTTGCATTTGCGTGTTTTGTTTGTTATTGTTCCATAATATAGCATAGTGAATTGTTCTCTTTCGTCAATTTAGTAACAAAAAGGGCGCGATCTTGCATTAAAAAGCAGTCTGGTTGGTTTGGTTACGTCCTTAGTCTAGAGGTCTTGGGTTTGATTCCCAGGTCGGGTAAAGTATTATAGGGTTTTCCCATCGAGAATTTCTTAAGAGCAACACGGAGTCTGGATTTCTACACAGTTGATGGCAATAGGCTCGCCCACTATTACATAGACTTAAACATGACTAGCGAAATGTAGATGTAGGCAATATATGAACCTATACCAACTTGGAAGGATGTAATAAAATGAGCTATGTAACGATTTTAATGTATCTACTTATCTATCATACAGCTCGCCTATTACCTCTCTGGTTACAAATCTCGATCGCATACCTCAGTGAAGTACCTTATACTGCACGTGTTATTTATACGACAATATCTAGCACCCATGCCATATGTTAGAACATAAATGATCCCCTGCTTGAAGCTCCCTCCCCTCTGAACAATCTTTATGTTATAACTCGCTCCCATCATGCTAGTCCATAAAACACTCCTTAACATGAGCTTTTCCGGCAGATCTGTTAAATGAATTATCCTTAGAAAGTAGGACTAAACAAAATTCTCATTCCTCCAATAACAACCAAAGATAATTAAGTCATTTTATTATAATGCAGTAACTTGCAAAATTGTGTTACAGTTAAATTTTAACGATTTTAAAATTTCCATAGAAACAGAAATTTCTAATTATCTTTGTTTAACTAAGACATTTCGAAAATGTTTTTCACTAACTTTTTAGACCTATGTGGATACATAGGTCTAAAAAGACTGCTGCTTATGGGTATGAAGTTTCATTAAAATCGGTTCAGTCATTTTGAAAAATAAGGACTTGAAAATTTGTATGAAATGCCGTACGGCGTACACGCTCTTAATTCCAATTCAAATGTTTTAAAAGTGTGCTATCACAATACGTATACAGACGTTTTACCACAAAGCAATAAATATGAAGCCATATTTTCTCACATTGACCTTGGAAGTTGTAAAACAAGCTGGACTTATAAATCAATACACCAAGTCTGAAAGTGCCAGTCCGCCATGAGCAAGCGTGGTGATCAATGTTCATGCCGTCTCTGTATGAGAAGAGGCCTTTGCCCGGCTGTGGGACAGTTACAGGCTCGGAAAGGTCCTTGGCTAAATAATAAATAAATAAAATAAATATTAAAAAAAAATATAAAAGCCGCTTGGGTCAATCTTTACCTAGGTTGGTCCGTGAATGGGTGACCACCCATTTCATACCGAGAGAAAGCACGTGAAGCCGTTGGTCCCGGATGTTATTTGTAGATCTTCTACAGTCGTTACAGGTAGTCAGTGGCCCGAAAGTCTGACAACCAGTCTTACCCAGGGGTATCGTATTACCTAGTGTTCACTGGGTTGTGGAGGTCAGATAAGCAGGCGGTCCAGGTAAAATACTAGTACTCAGCTACATCCGTTTAGACTGGAAGATCGACCTCAACATAATTGGGAAAAAGCTAAGCAGTTGATGATGTGTTCCGTATTAATTATGTACTTTCTCAAATTGTTGACCCACAACCGCTGTAATCTACAGAGGCCTTCGCGAAACCACAACAATGACTACTCCAAAAACTGCAAACAAAACACAATCACTTGACAAATCAAGCGCCAACAACCAGTCGAGTCCACTAGAACAAACAGTCAACTAATAATTAACTTTGAACCGTGAGTTCAAATTGTGAACTTGTTTAATTTGTGGCGCTGAAGAAGTGTCCCCCGCTGTCGCTTAGTCACGTAGTCGTCCTCCGAACTCCGGTGAGGGGAGCGGTATGAGAATTCTTTAGTTACCTTTCAGTTTTGTGTATGTGTGTTTTAACGTGATTTACAAGTTTGGTAAATAATTTAGATATACATCTTCAGAATTTTTTCTTTAGAGCTCTCGTTTCATTCATAGTTAAATACCAAAAACAGACACAAGAATCAGCGTATAGGAGAAGTACGATGGTAGATTTTGGCGCCATAATGACTATCGGAAAATCGAGGAAGAAAGCTCTTAAGTCTAGGAAATATTATTTTCAAGATAATGAACAGTCGCTTTATAGAGGAGCTCGTGACTAAATAATTACAGCCCCTCGGGCGATCGTCAGGTTAAGCCGCGCTTGCCTGGGTTGGGCCGTGGATGGGTTACCCACCACATACCGAGTTTCCTCCATACCTCGGAAAGCACGTTAAACCGTTGATCCCGGCTGTTATTTGTAGATCTTTGACAGTCGTTACAGGTATTCAGTGGCCCAAAAGTCTGACTATCAGTCTTACCAAGGGGTATCGTATTACCCAGTACGAACTGGGTTGTGGAGATAAGATAGCCAGTCGCTCCATGTAAAATACATGTATTCAGTTGCATCCGGTTAGACTGGAAGCCGACCCCAACATACTTGGGAAAAGGCTAGGCAGATGATTTTTGAACAGTAGCTTTTTAATTGCGCGCTAATGGCAATCATACTTCTTCGACGGCCAATCCATTGCCAAGTAATTGTCAATTGACGATCATGACTGAATAATATCTGAGTACGGATGTTTGCTAGTTGACGCTGAAGGATGGAACGAACAGATGGAGCCTCAAATATCTAGAAATAGCAATAGGACGCAGTAAACACTAAAACTTTCTGTGATTAGTTTAAGTTTCTACCTACCCCCACCCCCGTACCTAGGGAGAAGTCGCAAGTTTATGTAACCTTACAGCAGTAGCCTTCATATGCTTCAAAGCAATGAACTTCTGTGATTACACATCAATATGTTTTTAAATAATTAATGTAGACACAACAATCCTACAACCCTTTCATTCCAAAACCCCTACGGACGTTAAAAACATGGGCGAATCTGTAAAAAGTAGCGATGTACACGCAACACGACAGTCCCAGGTGGGTGTAACGTTCTGTTAAGTACGAACATTTCTTTAACGAGCCTTCGTCGTCCGTCGAGCAACGTGCAACGATTGTCTACCCACCTGTTCGTGATTCTCAAACTTTTGCCGAACGCCCCTCAAGCACTTTTGACGCGTAATGAGCACTTTTCGCCCCTTCTCCTTTAAAATGTTTGCACTTTTCCAAATTTTTAATTCCGTTTTTAATGTGTTCGGCTGTTTTTTTGTTTGTTTGGAGTGCAAGTCTGCGTCTGCAGAGTACTTACTTATTTGCTTTGACTGGTTCCTAACATGCAGACATTTTATTTTAACGTGAGATTTCTTAGATTTACATTCGAGTCGCTTGATGACAAAGGGTTACGAATACAAGTATAGTAAAGTACATTTATTAACAGATTAGCTGCCAGTACCTCTTCGGGCCATGTCAGTCACCGTTGACTATCGGCGAGACAGCATTTAAATAAGTTATAGTCTGGTAGTTAACAGTCATATTTAAACGACACCTATGACATCCTTAAGAATCTATTAAATTAACACATTACTTATCTACTAATATTCCATAGCTATGTCATTATGATTGGTTAACGTTTATCTTTAACTATTTCTGTATTAAAACACACAGTACTGAACTTTGAAAACACTATTTCGCAACTTAAAACGAGTTTCCCTCCATATCAACAGTAGACGACGTGTGAAAACATTTTCTTGAATCTCTTCCTATTTGCAGTAGAAGCAAAATTCTCACAAACTTGAGTTTTGAAACTTTCGCAGTTTGATAAACTGGATTGGATGGGAAAGATGCATCTCTCGCCAAGTCATAACTTTACCCTATCGAGTGACCTAGATAAAGTAGAAATTTAAGTAAACTACGAGAACATGACATAACAAAAAGCCTTTTATCCCGAGGGTTGGGCAAAGGTGTACTTAAAACATTTCTCCAGTTACTTTTAAAATCCATGTAATAGGGGCGAGCCATCAACCGGACACAAATTCAACCTCCGTGGCACCTATTGCAAAATTCCTGACGGAAAATCCCCTTAACACTTTTCCCGACCTGAGAATCAAACCCAGGACCTCATGTTCAGCAGTAGCGCTTGCTACAGTAAACCTAATAAAAAAATAACTTAGAAATTGCTTCTGAACCACATGTCATACTACACAAAGTGCAACTATTTCCCTAAGTTACAGTGCAGCAAATCCAACGCGTCAAACTAGCCAATACGGCCACAGTATACAACCCTGCAGTAATCCAATTTGCAGTAAGTTTCAGTAAAGTTGGCCCAACTTGGTAGACTTAGTGATTTAAATTTACAACTTTGTCCATCCTAGCACACTTGCAATTTTAACGATCAGCAGACTAAGTTTAAATCAGATTTTGCTTTTAAGATGTAGGTAATAGTGTGTAGTTTGGCTTACTTCACGTCTTTAGAAGTGGGTAAGTCTAGAATAGGACTGGCTTTCAATGTTATAGAGCTGGTCGGGCTGGAACAGTTACTGTAATGTTGGGTAATCTTGCTTGTGTAGTGTTATTGGTGAACTTTTAGGATGATTATTGTACTTACTTAATGTTTTGCCGTTATGTAAGAGACAGAAAAGGGTTTTGTTGTGTCTAAAAGTTAGATTCTTCCGCATTTTGTGCAATAAACTGATAAATTCTATCTTGACTAAATTGCATGACTCTGTTTCCAGCCATCTAAGTTCAAAAACTTTAAATCTTTTAGACTGAAGCTCTCCTCAAACATTTAAAAACTTTTCAAATGTAATTTTCAAAATGGACGCCACTTAACAGAGCAATCTTAAAAATAAAAAAGCTTTTTCGGAGTACTATTAAAGAATGCTCACACTTTAACCATAAAACACGCTATTACATCAGAAACTCCAAGTAAAAATTACAAGTTTATTGGCCGTAAAAACTGTGAGAATTAACGAACGGCGAAAGGCCGTTTTTAAAAGAACATCTCCATGTTCAAGTGTCCCCATATAATTTAGCGAAGCGACGGTTTTTATTTGAACTCAGTTTATGCGGTCGTTTGCGGCCAAACCTCCCTTTGAATTTAGTAGCATCGTGCAACTCACCCGGCGTTCGACGACGTATTTCACTTTGATTCACAACAATTACTCTTAAGACTATTTAAAGTTAGAATTCTTGGGAAAATGTTAATTAAGTTCGCGAGTTCAATGGGGAAAATCCGGGAAATATTTTTTGGTTTGTATTTTATTGTGGCGGAAAGCAAGGTATCCTTCCGCAATTCCAATTCCGGAATTAGCATGCCATTCCAATAAAAATATTTTTGGGTTACGGAACTGTGTTTTTTTTCGTGAAATTACTGTGGCATTAGATTGTAACGAACAGCATTTTCAAAATGTGCCTTAATGTACTTGATCGATGCTCAACCACACTTCACCTATGGCACGAAAAGGAAACAAGTTACCGAAGGAATTTAAACATGTTAGTAACTAGTCCAAGTTAAAATCTACATACACATCTAAATATTTATACAATATGGACTCTACACATACATAAGTCCCCACTTATCTCTAAAAAAGCCAAAACAGAATATAAATTCAAGCCGCCACACGAAAACAGTTCTCTCCCAAAAATATTACCATCGAGTGTAATAAGAAAACACCAATTCCGCATGTACAATCGCGAACATAAAACCATTGTGAACATTGTGCTTAGAACATTGTGCAGATGGGGTAACCGATGTTTGGTTTAAATCTGGGCCCCTCTTCTGATAATTTTCACCTGTAGTCGTACGGCGGGCGTCCTGGGGCGTCGCGGCGCCCTTTCACAATTTATGTGCGAGATATCATCCCTGTAAGAACGGCGAACTGTTTAAAATAAGGAGTTAAGTTTAATGGAAGGTGCTACCTGGCCTTTTTTCTTCTGTTAGGAAGTTATCTAGTTAACGTTTAAAAAAAATTACTAAGAGCTAAGAAGAAATACTTATCTTTGTACGTTGTCCTAAGTAGTTTAAACATAGTGTTAAAGTAAAGGATGATGACATTTTGCTGTGTCTAAATACATAGAAGTTGCTATAATGTTACTTAAATAACCTTTTAGATAATATTTAGGTATAAGCACTTGGGTGAGTTACCTGAGACACAGGTTTATTCCTAGTTCCAATTATAACTAGCTAGCATAGCATAGCTATAGTTTTTAAGGCCATACTGTAAATATTTTTGTAATTCAATTATTTCAATTTAAAAAAAAATGCTGTTGCTACAGTTATGGCAATACCGAATGAAGATTCTTCACAGCACTAACTCGACTTCTGAGCTTTTAGCAGATTTTGCGTCTGAACTTTCGAGAGCGTCACAATTTTGTAACCTCATTTTAATAAAAAAAAATAATTCAAGTAATTTATTAACTTCACTTACATACTTAACGTAGCCTAAAATAATAATAATAAAATGTACATAGGTGTTCGGGCGCAACGTCGAAATTATAATTGTACCTTTTTGGATTACATTATTTAAATTACAGTCTATTGCATTTAAATACAGTCCTTAATTAAGTCCCTTGCATTGGTCAATGAATCAGCATTGCCAAGTTGTATGGCAATGCTGATTCTTTGACCAAATAATTATTTTAATTAAGTATATTCATATGCCACATCCAGCAACCTACGTCCTCTCGAGGGGGTGAAGAGTGTCGCTTACAATATTACGATGTTAACCACAGCGGGCGATTTTCATAATTCATTCAGCCCTGATCTGCGACCCCGAAGACGCCTTCCATAGGTAGGTAAGGAAAGATGGAAGGATGTTAATTGCCCTTGTAAGCTTAAGGGTGTTATGAATATGGATAGGTGTACTGTTCTAATGATTGAAATGATCGGAATTGAAACAAAAGAAGCACGTAAGGATTGTAAGATGTGGAGTTTTTGTTTAAAAAATCGTGGGTTTATGTATGATCGCGTTTAGACGTGACGGCCGCTTTCTAAAAAAGGCCATACACTATTGCGTAGGTTGTCCCAGAATGCTTCTGCAAAGAATGGAACTAAACTTGTTTTGATTGATACACAAACAATGACGGGGACTAGTACTGACCGCATTGACACATGTGACTGTCATGACAATGAAATTATATAAGCGACTGATTACTTCTTAAATTATTCAACAATACTGCCATTTTCACTGACTTAAACACCCACAAAATAGAAGCCTGTATTTCAGTAGTGGGAAGTACCAATCCGGCTCGAAGGACCAACATTAAACAAAAACAATACAAGATCTAACTTGACATAATAGGTTAAATATACTCATCTGGCTCGAAAGACCAATTTTAAACCAAAACACCTAACTTAATATAAAACTAACTTCTCAAAACACACTTCCCACAGCTTCTTATACACCTTAACACTTCGCAAACAAGCCTAACTATCTTCACTCAAAACACACTTAGGGACTGCTTGACACATACGAGTATACATTATTCATGCTTCGCTCAGTTCTTAATCTTCAGCGGCTTCCTATGGTGCTGTCATGGCGCACATAAAAATGGGACGAGGTATAACAAGCTTGCGTATACCGGTGGGAATGTAGATAGGTAAGTATGGGGTTTTTGGGAGTGATGATTTGTCTTTTTTGATTATGTGAGAGACAGTGATTAATTAGGTTATGTTTGTTTTGATCCAAGCTAGAAATCGTTACTTTCATATTCCAAATATAAAATTCTTCAACATACAGTATTCATAAAAATTTTATAGGATTTCAACTGAAGTATAGATAACAATCAATCTCCTTTTTGATATCGTCCCGTAGGGAGTATCAACATTGAGCATAGGAAGCATCTTTTATTGCCGCAAACTTCAAAGAAAGTTACAACACACATATAAAACAAGATAATCCCAAAAGAAAACATCGTAATACAAAATTTACGGGGGTACACAATAATATTAGCGCAGGTGACAAAGCTGACATTTTTCAAAAACATAAAACGGTTTTATGTTAGCCTAAGGATATTTCATCGCGGATTTACGAGCCAGCATCGGTGCAAGCTGTCGATCGCTGCGTTGTGTCGATAAAGTGTCATTTTGCCGACAAATTCCTCAGTGTTGTGCTGACGAGTCCCGTGTTTTCCGGGATGTTTCCGTGCTGTGTTGGTGTTGGGATTTCGTTAACTTAAAACGTGTGTTTGCGTTGTAAAGTGTGTGAGTGATTTTTCAGTTCAGGAGTTGGTATAACGAATCAACTAAATCGTTGTTGAATAACTTTAACGATAAATGGTGTACATATTTTGAACGTTTATCGTGTTCATTTGACATGTTTTGAACATAAAAATTGTGTTACAACATTGTTGCTGTATTAATTGAGTTGACAATAACATCACAATCATCCAATGAATTAAGTTTCTAGTAAACAGACATCCGCATTTCTACTAACAATATGAACATAGCTAATCACTACCGACACGAGATATTCTCGTATTGTGTAAAACCACTATCGGCAATTATTGGATTTTAAACTCAATAATTGCACCGCACTAGCGCGTAACTCCTAAGTAATGACAGTTTGCATTCATTTTCGCGCTCGTCACAGATTTAACTAACAACATTTGAGCGCTGGAACGCTTGTATGAGAGATTGTGAGTAACGTATCAACAAGACAACTCGCTTTTCTGATAAAAAAAAACTAAGTTTACTCAAGTTATATTAAAAGTAAGAATGAATCACCGAACATACATATAATAGAATAGAACAGCATAAAAATTAACAGACATAAATGCAAAAGCTTCCGAAAGATAGCTCCTATAATTAGGATTCATCTAAAACACTACAGTTTGATAATACTTTCAGCGTATCTTGGACTGAAAAGAGTCGACACAGAGTAACAAGGGGAAAATGAAAATCAAAACCCTGAAGTTCAGAACCATCCATTCCGAGTACAGGCCAATATATTTACCACAACATGCGTTGTCATCACATCACTCAACTCAAAAAATAAAAGAACAATCCCATAATTCCTTACTTCCGGGATCACGTGCCAATTTACTCGCGAGCCCATCACTAGTGATATTTGCGGCATATTTTACGGCGATGTCGCGACGCTGGCTGATTGATTGGACGCGTCGTAAACGTGCCTGTCCGTGATTTATCTGCCGCTGCCCACGACCTCGTTACACGTTATGATTTGACTAAAAATTTTAGGTGTTCAATTTGGTAGAATCGTGTGGGAAGTATCTTTATGAGTAAGTTACTTTCTTACTAACTTGAATCGGCCTAGAATTTGAGGACTAGTTTTTGTTTGCTAGTAGTTATATAAAACTGGTGAATGCTATTGTTTCCGTTCTATGTTCCTTGCTATATATACCTTTTTATAAAGTGCCTTATGAAGACCTTTTAAAATAGGTGAGACAAAATGCTGTTTTCCAAGTCCCTCTATCGAATCTGTACGTTCATTAATCTCTCTAAAATTTCCACTTATGTAGATCTTTCGTCGACTCCGATTGAAAACTTGAAATTAAGAAACGCTCGACTCAATTCTTATCGAGACCGCACAATTCCTCGACTTAACTTGAACCTACAGGGCTGTAAGACTAACATCCCTATTTTTTCAAGTCGTCCCCGAATGCGAAAGTTATGGCGCGAATTTCTCAGCTTAACACATCGAAGGCGCGGAAACGCTCAACGGCTCATTATCCAAGTTTAATTTTATGCATGAACGCCCGCGATCGTCACGATCGACGCCCTCGCCTTCGAGCCCATTCGAAATTTAAATTCTCCACGAATATTGCCGAAAATATACGACCGGTGTTGCGAGATTCGCGGTGTCTTAGATTTACGCGGGTTAGATAGTAGAGTTGGGATAACTCCGAAAATCCTACAATATTTACTAAGGTGATGATAACGGGCTTGAAAACTGATGGTGGATGCGTTTTCAAAGGTCGGGATAGAGATTATAAAATAATTAATAATCACAATTCTTTTCTATTTTTCTTGAATACTGTGCTTCAATTATTCAAGTAGTATTTCAAATTAGCTAAATCAATTATTACTCTTAACCATTGATTTAGCTGAGGTTGTTTTAACCTCAGATAAACGAAACGAAAATTCTAAAACATGCTCACCCTTAACTTTTCGCACGGGTCGCGTCCTCCGAGAGAAATGTTTTCTTATAGTGTTTGTGAACAACAGTTATGAAGTTGCAAGCTCATTTGCAACTTAACACTATTATGTAGGTACGAGTAAGCCTGCCATAAACACTGCAATGTTGCAAAACTCTGCAACAAGTTACAAAGTTACGTTGAAAAAACAGTCGGTTTGAATAGACTCCTCTTTCTTTACGAAATCAGTAAAAATACTTACGCGCATGGAATAACAATTAAATCTGTTTTCGGGCCTGTTTGCAAAATTCAAAGTATTATACGAACTAAGTAGGTAGGTTAGGTTAGTTTGGTTATAAATTTCACAAAAAAAAAAAATACTTACTCGTATAATTGTTATCAGAATTAAACAACCCAAAACAAACTAACTTAGACTAAACTATTTTAACTACCAGCCTACCAATTTGCGGTAGCAATTTCTTACGATATACTGGCAACACCACATAGGGCGAACCGAAGTCACATCGCTTGAGGCTAAACCGCAAATATATGGAACGAGGGAAAACTTTATTTCCCCTATCTCAGGGAATCTTGGGACGCAATATTGTGGAAGATATGAAGTTATATTGTCAAGTAGCATATATTATATAAATTTTACATAAATTACCTGGAATAGGCGCAGGTAGGGAAGTTTTGGGACGTTAGGATACGGTGTGGCTGTTATTGCTTATACATAGCAATTAGAACTTTTTGTAAGTCTTCGTTAGTCTAGTGTTGCAAGCAGACTGCTGATCATGAGTTCTTCACTTCGATTCCAAGGGTCAAAGTGTTATTGAGTTTTCCATCAGAAATTTCTCAGTAGCAGCCACGGAGTCTGGATTTGTGCCAGGTTGATGGCAAAAGGCATGCCCCCCTTTTCGTGGGACTTAAACATAACTGACAAAATGTGGGTGTACCATGGGTACACCTCTGCCTATAACTTACTACTAACTCTTCTGGGATTCCATGCGTGATGTTATGGTTACTAAGTCCTGCCTGACCTGCCTAAATTATAAATATTGAAAACCTTTTGAGTCTTTGGGCAGACTTCACCAATGAAACAAAATGCGATGAACAAGTCATTTAAACGGCGCTCAAAAGCTGTCAGTTTTAATATTCCATATCAATTATGAGACTAATAGGTCTTGAACGCTATTTAATTATAATCGTAGAACAGTGACGTATCTGACATTTATGGTTTAATACGAAAAAAGAGACACATTCCTTTGTCAAATACATAATTTGTTCCTTATTTCACACAACACAACATCAAAGAAAGACAAAAAAAGAAAAATCCTAATTACAAACGTATACAAACAAAGAATTTGCATAAATTATCCCGACGTAATTGAAATCCTTATCATAAGCAAATGAGTTTCTCGTTTACACCGGGTGTTACAAGACGAAAAAAAAACAAATGACAGCGACTGCCAACGCCTATTTGCCGCCAAGATTTGTTTTTGTCTCAGTCCGTGGCAGTTTGTCATTTCGTCCCGCTGAATAATATCACATCTACATATTATTATTCTGAGGGATTTGGTCTGCTTTGTAGGAAATCATGAATATTTTCTTAGTTTTTCTTATGCATGATCTGAGATGGATGTTTTGATGGAACCAGTGTGGTTTCGTTTAAGTTAAAGGGGTAGATTATCATAAACTGAATAACGTTTGGGCTCTTATGAAAACAGAATTGGGTGTTTTCTGAGGAAAAGCCCATTCTCGTACTGTGTCGTCAAAACAACAAATGATGTACTTACATTAATTACTACGGGAGATTCCTTTGGGACATTCAAGAGTTACTATATTCATTCAAGAATTTATCCTTCTATTCATCAGCAAAGAAATCCAAATCCAGGATTTAGATTAACATACAATTAATGTCTCGACCATAGTTCTACAAACTGCGTCAATAGAGAATCTTATAAAGTCAGTTGCACACAACACAATATCATAAAGCTAAGTGCAGCGACGCGCGGCGTGCACCCGCGCGATATCTCCCGCACAGGGACGCGCGTCACTCAGGATTTGAGGATTTACCCGTCAGCGATGCCGCCCGCGCCCGTCCGATCCAATGCGATTAGCTCCAACAGATGCTATATGTCTAAACATACAACTGTAAACAATATTCCTTTGCTTTAAGTCAGCATGGAATTTGCAATGACAATTTTTTTATTATTGTTGTGCTAAACTTAAAAAAAAATCGTGATCGTGAACGCTATTTATTCGTCGTGTATTTGGTAATGAATGGCTTAAAATATGTATGTTCCGTCTAATCATCATTTAAACCGAAAATCTTGTATCCTACCCTGCCAAATTTTGCTAATGCTAAACAAATTTTGTTAAACACGCTTTGTAATAACGAAGCACTGATCCAAAATTTATAATAAATCATACCTAATTAAAATCGGAAACGAAACGGCGAAATAGTCACAAATAACAATTAATATTTAATAACTACTATTTACATTACAGTTCCTTGAACATCAATATTATATTTGCATCAGTCTGTAAGGGTGTGTACACACTTGCGACAACGTGGTATCGCCCGCGTCCGTCAGGCAGCCAGCTTAGAGGGATTTAGCCGGTCTGCTGCAGGCTCGAATCTAACGCTCCATTGACTCCAAATCCTTACTCTAATTGAAATTTAAAAGCGTTTTTGACAGTTCTCTGTGTCGCCATTTGCAAATAATAAAGGGGATGTAGCGATTGCGTGTGTGGATTTAGGAGCGCAAACTTTTAAAAAAGGAATGCCGTTCCTTTTTATTTAATTTAATTTTCGTTTGCAGCGGTAGATTTATTTAGCAGTCTGGTTCAAAGTTTGTGAGTAAAATGTCAACCAATAATTTTCATTCATGCCAAAATTTTACGTATAAGTACAAAAATAAACTCTTCATTGAATTTTGCTTTAAGTAAATACCAATGAACTAAACAGAAATCCAATACCTACATATTTTGCTCTTTGGCTTACAACGAAGAAAATTCTGAGAAAAAGTCGTAAAAAAGCTTTCTTTTATATTAAGCCACTAAGGTTTCTCCCAGTACTTGTCCTTTATAAATAAAACCATATTAAAAGAACATCGTACTCTAGCTTTTCGACCCCTTCCTGAGCAAACAGAATTTCAAATCAATATAAAGTTACCATTGATATATTAACTGTTTGCAGTGATATTATTAATTCAGTAATTCTGAATTAATTATTGTATCACTTTTAGTTGAACGTAACAGGTAGTCAAAATCCCGAGAGTCTTGACTACTAGTCATACCAAAGAGTTTCGTGTTACCCAGAAACTGGGTTGTGGAGGTCAGGTTTTATAGACAGTTGCTCCAAATAAAATTACTAGTATTAAGCTGCATCCAGTTAGACTGGAAGTCGACTCCAACATAGGTGGGAAAAGGATAGGCAGATAATTTTTCGAATGGTTAAATATTTATTTATAATTATTAAATATAATAATTGAAGATGAATAATAATAAGAGAAAAGAAATATTTAAAAATGATCGAATCGGACCATAAATTTTTTTAGTAATTTTTACTACTGCAATTAATGAAAAATATTAATCAGGATGCCTCACTTTTTAAGGCCTCTCATTATTACATTGTATTAATATTTTCGTGGAGTTGCAAGATTTGCGCCCTTGTTATTCCATTAATTTTATGTCAAACTGCAAGTCCCAAGGACCTAGTTTACTAACCAATTATTATAGTTAGGTTCTTAATATAATCTAACTAATGAGCTATTGAAGCCTGGCACGCTGTAAACTACAATCAGCGAGCTAATTCAGAGCAAGTTGCCGTTAATAATTCAGGCAATGGACCACGCCGCGAATTAGTGGGACATTTCGCAAGAATTAGTGGCCAGGGTTGCGTAATAAGGGATTAGTGATCAAAGAGCACGGAAGGACAGGCTTTGGTGGTCTGAAATTATTAACAATAAGAAAAAAAGGTAAAACCTACTAAACTAACCATAATTACCTCTCTTGGTAAACAGATCGGTTAATTAAAGAAAGAAAAGAAAGAAAGAAAAACGTTTACACACACGCCACAAGTCCACAATACAAAATATAAAAAAGCAAATATAAAATAAAATTTGAAACTAACCAAGAAATATTGTGTGACTCACGGCTGCGCCAAATACAGCTTTCATGGCTCTCACTAGTAGAAATTCTGAGGTCAATCTTATTCAGGAACCAAATCACGAGTGCACCATGGTTCGTGCTAATTCTACATCGTTTGGAGGTTACATTCAAAGTTTCTCCTGCAAACACAACTCTAGTAAGATATGCGTGTTCTGGGCAGTCGTTATAACTATTGATGTCTTTGACTTACTAATATTTTAAATACAACATAACCAATCTTCAGCTCAGTCGCTCCATGTAAAATACTGGTACTCAGCTGCATCCGGTTAGCCTGGAAGCCGACCCCAACATAGTTGGGAAAAGGCTAGGCAGATGATGATGAACCAATCTTGTACAGCTCAAGAGACAAGAACAACTTCTACCTACGAACTATGCATAATCACCAAAATCCAGTCAGAATTATTAATATTCCGCGCCTACCTGTAGCCTGTAACCAGCAACCCTGTCACATACGCACTCAACTAATTACGTAATGGAATCCTCGGCTCGTTAATTAAGGACACCTCGCACGTATTCGTTGTGACTATGAGTAGCGTAGTGTTAAGTGTAAGCGATCGAGTAATGGCTGTACATATCTGTTTTGGGCTGTTGAGGAGTAGGCTGGTCTTTGTTGGAGAGCGAAGTATGTTCTTATTTACTGATTTTGAAACAGTTTGGATACAGTAATTAGCAGATTCTAAGAGAAAAAAAATCTTCATCATCAGTAATGGTAGATGTGTTCCACCCATAACTCACCATAGGACTCCTTCTTTTCGTGCATGGCCTGTGCGAGCATCATTTAGGTCTTTCTCACGATCTTCTGCATTTTTTAACAGTTTGTATGTCTTTACGAGGAGCTCATGGCTAAATAATAACAGCCACTCGGGTCGATCTTTATGTTAAACCGCGCTTGCCTTGGTTGTTCCGTGGATGGGTGACCACCCATTACATACCGAGATTCCTCCATGCCTCGGAAAGCATGTTAAGCCGTTGGTCCCGGCTGTCATTTGTAGATCTTTGACAGACGTTAAAGGGAGTCAAACTTTCGGTCTGACATCCAGTCTTACCAAGGGGTATCGTATTATCCCGTGCTAACTAGGTTGTAGAGGTCAGATAGGCAGTCAGTTCATGTAAAATACTGGTATTTAGCTGCATCCGGTTAGACTGGAAGCCGATAGACTGGCTAGGCAGATTACGAAAATTAAAAATATTCTTTACTATTCATCTCAAAATTGATCCAATTGGCCATCCCTTCATCGCATACAATAAATATTAAACTGCTGAAAACACGACTCAAAAAATAACTTTACAAGCTTTTCGAAATTCCTGAATTACTCCACATCTTCCCACAACTTCGCCTTAAAATAAATCACCGAAATTACCATATAAGTTAAAATAAACAAGAAACAAGGATCGTTTACACCATCCCCCAAATCAGCGAATCAGTGACGTTAGACAACGCAGGTGTAATTAATTCCTAACTAATTACATCTCATGATACGCGAGACGAACTCCGAGTTACGTAACTAATCGTAACTATAACTATCCGTAACTAGTTTGCGTTGTACAGGAACGTGGAGGATGAAGAAATGGAGTTATCACTGGCGAATTTGGCCCAATAATAGAATTGACTCATCTTGTAAGGCGTTAACGGAAGTGACTGTATCTCTGTTATTGGACAAACGTTGTTTGTTCTTAGAGATATTAGTACTACAGGAACGATTCAGTACTAGTTATGAAACCTGTCTGCAAATTGGCTAAAAATGAGAGCAGGACATGTTTGTTTAGCTCCAGTTTAGGGCCATCAAAATTTGTGTTTGTTTAATCATGATTTAAAGTAAGAAGTCTAAGCACAAAACAAAATCTACCTTAAACTTTATCGCACATAACAACTCCATTGTTTAATACTCCATGTGTAACACACACTATAAAACGCAAGCGGTGTTCTTCAAGTCGGGATTAGTTAAAGTTTCATATTGTCATTAAAATGGAGTTTGCTTATTGAATTAGCTGTGTTAGAAGATATTGCGTTATCTGCGGTTTAATCAGTTCACAAGAATCCTACACTTTTAGCATTGCTGTTATGAATAACATGTAATAATTAATATTGAGTCCGTATTCAAATGGGCACACAAGACTCACGATATAGGAAACTAGCGTTACCGGTTGGGTATAGTTAATGTTAGGTTGTTTCTAATTTCGCAGTCAACTAAAATACCCAAAAAAAAAACAAATCCATGACATCTATTATCACATACACCACAACATATCTTACAGTACCATTTAGTGTTGACGACTATCCCACGATGTTCGTCATACATTGCGCACTCGCTCGGCTTTGACTCAAAGCCGTTGTCTGGCCACGGTTCGTTAGGCCCAGATTTACTGGATGCTCACGCCCCATACGAGCCGCGGTTAGTTTGTGCAAAAGTTTACATCTAAAAGAATCGAGTTTTGATGGAATATTCGGATGTTTCCAAAAAGAGGAGCTTAGACAAAGGGTATCAGATTTGTTTGAAAACCGTTTTTTTTTTTCGTTATTGTTATTTGTTTTTATTAGTTTGACTGGTAGGACTCTATTTGAGAAATACTCTGCGGTGAACCGATTGACGTTTTAAATCCAATTGAGTTGAAAAATATTTAGCCCAAAAAAAATTAGAGTAACCGCGTACCATAAATTCCGGGACACAGGCCTCCTCTCTGAGAGGGAGTTGGCTATAACCCACCACGTGGGCCCAGTGGGGGTTTGCGTTGAATTACAGCGCGCTGACTCCCAAAGGTGGCCTAATAATTCATCAATGGTCTCATACATAGTTTGGGCCGATACGCGAGCAGAAAATCAACAGAAATTAGGTGATCTTTCCACTTCTAACTGACATCTTTTTTCCAGGTGAAAGTGATGCTTCGAGTGGGTGCATCAGGCGAGGGTCCCTTCTCCAGCGGCACCCAGACTTTCTCGATGGACAAGCGCAAGAAGCAGGTCAGCCTGTGCGAGACCGCGCCGGCAGCCACCGCGCCTGAAGATCGGAAGGTTGGCGTAGCAGCTCCCAAGATGTTCGCCTTCGATGCTATATTCTCACAGGATGATGCACAGGTTGGTAAAGATAAATCTGTTCTTAGTTTTATGTCATCCTACGTAAAAAAACACTACGACGAAGATGCAGTAAGATGCAAGAACATAAATATCCAAAATTGTCCGATTAGATTACAACTTTACTATTACCCGATTCTTGAAGTCTTAGCTTTCCATTATATCCAAAATAAAACAAGATATTAAACGCCCAAATCTCCAAAAGATACTAACAGATCTATAAAACAAGTCTCAAAAAGTAAAATCGCGTGTAGATGCCAGGATAATTAGCAAAAACGTCTGATAGCGTCCCACTGAACAAAATGATCGCCATCATTAGAACGGTACCTTCCTACTAACACAGACATCGCGGGAAAGGCCATTGAGATTATAAGACAAAAGAGGTGATTACAGTAATTAGCTCGCCCAAATTACTGGAACAAAAGAGAATGAAACGGGCGGGAAAATCGAAGTAGATCTGTATATTTGGAAGGATACTTGAATATGATTAATGTTAAGATATTTATCAATATATTACCAATACCGGTTTTCCATCTTCTATTGCGTACAAAGCTTAGAATTTTGTCAAAAACAGTCAAATAAGATTAATGAATTTATATTAGCTCAAACATGTGTTACGTGAATAAAAACGTGGGTATTTCGACTATAGAAAAGTTCAGCCGCACGGGTCGATCTACAAGGTTAAGCTGCGCTTGCCAAGGTCTGGATGGGTGACCATTATTACATACCGAGTTTCCTCCGTACCCCGGAAAGCAAGATAAGCCGTTGGTTCCGGCTGTCATTTGTAGATCTTTAACAGTCGTTACAAGTAGTCAGTGGCCCGAAAGTCTGTCAACCAGTCTTAACAAGGGGTATCGTATTACCTAATCCTAAATGGGTTGTGAAGATCTGATTTGCAGTCGCTCCATGTAAAATACTGGTATTCAGCTGCATCCGGTAAGACTGGAAGCTGACCCTTATTAAGTGGGGATACGGCTAAGCTGATGATGACCATGTTGAGCTTTTTGTGCATCAAAGTCAAAAATATTCAAATTAGCATAGGGTTTAGCACTTTTAGAAATATCCGCCGTTCACCACTTCCTAGTGTTTTAAGAATCTGTGAACAAGAATTGGCGGAACAAACTCCCCAGCAACACATCTGTCCGTTACTTGTAAGTTAGAAGAACTGCAAGAACTCTTTAAGAACTTTTCCTTCATAGTTTAAGTTAGACTAAAGAAAGTAACTAATCTTACTATGAGTATAAGGTTCAATAACGTAAAAAATTAAGCACGGTAGAAATCACAGACAAAATCGCTACTTATTCTATTCAAAAACAATTCGAAATCCGAGCAAGAACTAAAGTTCTTAAAAACCTGCAGGCAAAATAGCCATCGTTGAAGTTCCCCTGGAATATTTAAAGCTATTATGCAACATATCAACATTATAAGGCAGCATATTCCTAGTACTAACGTCTCGTGTCGCATAATGCCGTCCTGAGGCGGTCCCGAAGTAAAAATAAGAGAATGCTTACGTACTATTACATAAAACTTTCCTCCCAAACGAACGGCGTCGAGTTGTAAGCGGTTAGCGGGTGTTTGAATGCCCTGCACTATTATTTGATACTTGAAAGATGTGTAACACAATAATGCGGGCTATTATTTACTGAAGATTAACTTACTCATGATAGTATAAAATCGTTCTTGACTGATTGGCCAAAACACCGAAATAATTGGAAAGGCATGGGGTTGCCTTTTGTGGGAAAGAATAGGCTAAAAAAGTGCATGCAACATTAATTCTCTTCCAATTGCATGATACCACTTTTGGTCATTTCTCTCGGTCTTTAATAACACGTTGTTAGGTACTCATCAAAAAATAAAACTCTTCACTGAACTTTTCTTAACATTTCTTAAAAGATTTTCTTTAAAGAAAGTATTTTTCCACCACAAACTTTAAACCAACAATGCGCTTCTTCAAGAAAATTCTTTCGCTAAGAATGCATTGCATTAAAAAACGCCGCGTCATCACATCCGCTCGCTCCCCTCCCTTGCACGGGATGGCCACACGGCGTTCTGGCGTAGTTCTATACCCCTCTGAATTTCATGCACCAAAAATGTCGCCGACGGAGCGTCCCGCGACTTCTCCTGTTTAAATTGTTAAACGGCGTGCACTGCGCGACTAACGCTAACTTTCGCGTTCACGTTCCCCTTTACCGAAAATTTTCACATTTTTGCTGCTCGTGGTAGAAAATTTTTAGCGGTTTTAACGAGATTTTAGAGCTTATGAGAAGTCGCTTTAGTGTTATGTGCCCCTGGTATTCTGTAAAAGGGTTAGTGGCTGTAGTTATTTTCTCCCGAGGGTTCTTGTTCACCTAGTTGTTCGCGATCTAATCTGATGCTAGGAAAACGTGTGTATAAGAATATGCAAATCGCTACTTTTAGTTACATTAAGGAACAGGCAATTTGCTGCTGGATACGATGTTATCAATTCCCTAGTCACGTTTTTATAAGGTAGGATTTTATCGTATGGTATGAAAGTTTTCGATTGAAGATAAAGTTGCAAAACTATACTGGAATAAATGGGAACATGAAAGAACTTACAGAATATCGAAGACGAGTGATTACAGGATGCTATCAACTGTCTCAATCGTTTCTAGCAGTTCAACAAACCATAGGCATAAATTCTTGCTATACAGGGTGGAAACTTTCAGCGGAAGTAAGAGGAACTTCTTCTTCTTCTTTGCGTGTCCATGAATTCAAATAGTACCCGAGCAGTATTTAGTAAGGGGAACTCCTTACCCACCCACCAACCTTAACCAATGCGTTTACACGAAATTTCGGACTTTTTTAGTACTCCAACCTTGGTTGGTCCTATGCAAGTTTTTGATCAGTATTAGAAACAGGATCGATTGGTACATTTTTTTTTGTGTAAAATGGCCAATTTTTGCTAACTATATTTTTTTTTCAAGAATCTGTGAATGGGGATCAAAATTTCACGAAAAATTATGGATAGCCTCTTAAAACCATTTTCGTGTAGCTGCATCGGTAAAGGCAGTTCGCCTTACTGCCCCGTTGAATGTTTCCACCCTGTCTTTCATAGACACATTTCGCAGTTTATTATTGAAAATCACCAAACAATCTGGTAAATTCCAATCAGCAGGTTAATTGCGCGCTCACAATCCCAGTGGCGTTTCAACAATTCAATAATACCATTATTTTATAAATTGCGTTATTTCCGTTGTTGAGCAGACGCATTTTTCGATCATGTGAATGAAGAGAATTTTTCATTCAAACATTTTCGCATTGCGAAAGTGTGTCACGAAGTTCTGACCCAATAACTGAAATCCCAGTAAATTCAGATAAATTGCAACTGAAGTAACCGTGTTTTCAGTTACGACGGCACATTTGGAATCAACAGAAGTACCCAATGTTATCACACCGCAGTAACACAACCCCTAAAACTCAGAAAACCGGGAACACACGAGCAAACGTGAACAATTCACACAACCAGTCCGGCGGTGCATACGAATCCCATTAGCAAGGTGTAATCGCCATGTCCGTGGATGTCCGGCTTAAATTATTGGTACACAAGTTAGAATATGTGCCATAGGAGGATAGGATTTAGAAGACTGAAGGCTTAGTTACAAGAACACAGCGAGTGTAGGGACAAAATATCAGGACAAATTAAGTACAAATTAATTGGTGATCTTACATTAATAAGGGACTTTACAGTGCAGAAAATGAGCTCACAAGCAATTAAATCACATCAACGCAAGGTGCACTTCAGACCATGAAATCAGTAAGAACCGACCGACCAACTTACCGAGAGGATTCAAAAATATCTTCATATTCAAGCAGAATATTAAATCCAAAATAAAATGCTCAATCCTAGATTGCTTCGTGAAAATAAAACAGTTCAACGATGGTTGCAATGATTAATAAGAAAAAACATACAACCGAATTGAGAACCTCCTCCTTTTTTAGAAGTCGGTTAAAAATAAAATAAGTTACGACGCAAATTTAACCATAAAATTAACACCCATAAAATCCCACCGTAAACTCAACCGTATCATCATTCTAACTTAAACCAAATCCGTCTTCGTTCCCACAACTAAAGCCACACACCACACAGCACACCCTAATACCCCACACATCATACCACTTAAGACCAGAAATCCCGATCAGGAATCACAGCTCCATAAACGTGGCAATAAATCACTTAACCGCGTAATGCGTTCTGATGTAATTACTGAACGCTCAAGTAAGCCTGCAGTCTCTAATGCACCACTGTGTACTGGAGATTAGGAGATGAGGAACTGTGTGGGCTTTAAATACTCTGAATAGTGTGACAATGTCTTAAGAAAGCTTCTTTATAATTATATCTAATTATATAAAACACAAAAATTGATTCTACCTATCGTCGTTGAAGTTCTAACACCGCGTAAGTCAAAAATAACAACTTTACAGGAGAGTGAAATAACTGCATAATTATAGTCAGGTAGTGGTACAATACCATTTTATAATTTGTGTCCACTCAAATTAAATAGAGACGTTGCTTTTTCTGATTCGCCAAAACAACGCGTCTTCTGATTCTCTAGGAAACGGCATCAAAATCAAAATGTCAA
The DNA here is from genome assembly GCA_964057025.1 of Standfussiana lucernea. Classification (NCBI taxonomy): domain Eukaryota; kingdom Metazoa; phylum Arthropoda; class Insecta; order Lepidoptera; family Noctuidae; genus Standfussiana; species Standfussiana lucernea. The sequence goes on from OZ059794.1 coordinate 14,912,385, forward strand.
AACCGCCAAAAATTGACTTACGTGATGTTAGAAGTTCAACGACGCTATGTATGTCCGTTATAGCCTTTGAAACCAACCAACCGATGTGCCCCAAACCGGTTTCATTAGAAAGGTAATATTGCGAAAATGGTTTAAGACTACTAAAACAATATAGGTAGGTCGTAGGTAGGTACATGGGTCGAGTAGTAAAAATACAAGGAAATCAATTCCCGCTGTCCCCACTAGTGAGGACACGGGCGGTGGGGACAGCGGGAATACACCGGAAAAAGTGCATTGCAACGCATACACCGGGTACAGCTCTATCTCAATTTTCTGTGAAAAAATGAGTAACAAATAGTGTACTACGTTGTGCTGTGCTAGTAAAGAGTAATCCACTGCTAAGCATGAGGATTTGGGTTCGATTCCCAAGTCGGGCAAAGTGTTCTTAGGTCTTTCCATCATGATTTTTATGTAGCAGCTTGAAGACAGGATTGGTGTTGATAACAATAAGCTCGCCCCTATTTAGTACGGGACTTAGTTAAAAATATCTCTTTATTTCGTTTTCGTTCTTGTAATCAATCAATCAAATAAGCCAAAGTTAAACGTAATATTATTTTAGTAAATGATTGTGTTTAGGAGCCTAATGGACTCTCAAAAACTTTATAGTTTTGGAGACCTACTCCTCTCGATCATTCGAAAATCCAAATGCATGGAACGTAAATGATAAATGCAAAATTCAGTTAAAAGAAATTACGAAAGTCAATAAATCCCCCAGTATCCTGTCTGCGCGATCAAAATAATTAAGAGAGCTATTACGCTACAATATGAGCCTTACACGTATGTAGTTATACAAGCGTTGATGTAACTTATCCGTGCAATAACTCACCGGACGGCAACCGGACGGCTGCCGGACGGCGGCTTACGCAGGCTTAGCGTCCGACCGACGCCGGGATCCACCGTAATTATGTTAGTTATCTACCTTTATGACTTGTTTGCAGTACTATCAAAACGAATATTAATATTCTTGCTATTAAATCGAAAAAAGAGATTTATCACTAAATTATGGCAGACAAACGGCGGACTTAGGTTATAGAAGCTTAGTGTAATACTTTAGCGTACCCTTGAAATTAAAGTGACTTCTTGTTAGGTGTCTATGTGGCCGCGTTATTCATCTAAATTAGGCTCGCGAGCAATTTAAAACATTGTAAGACATCAATAAATATTGTGCAAACATTGTTTAAAAAATGTTCCTAAGTCAGTTATTCCCGCGCCATATTTATCTACCAGCCCCGCCACACCTAACCGCGAATGAAGACCGCATCATCGCAGTCTAGTTCGGCGAAGCTTGTCAACGACGCTAGTATTTTGGTTTTACTCTTGTTCGATTGCGATCCTATTTCACATATTCCGTAAATAAATCAATAGTGGATTTAAAAAACATCATCATTTGTAAGGTACAAAGACGGCACTAGGGCGGTGCGAGCGGTGCGACCGCACCGGGCGTTCATTGGGGGGCGCCGGAAATGCCCCAAATCTTGTTCATAATTAATATATTCATGTTGAGGCTAGGTGCTAAAAAATTTCGAGCTCGCTTCGCTCGCTCATGTAACATATGATCTGTTGGTTGATCGATCTGAAATTGTCGTCTATCAATCTATCATCTTCGAGGCGAGGTTCACAAAATTTTCGAGCTCGCTTCGCTCGCTCTCATTGCATTCTGAAGTGTCTTGTTTATTGTAAATGTACGAGCTAGCTTCGTTCGCGCTTGAAAAAAAATTCGGGGCGGTAAATCTTAAAATACCACCAATGCCACTTCACGGTTGAGTTACAGATTATGATAACTTGCAATTGTTTTCTATTTTGTTTTTGGGGATAGGCGCCAATATAAGATTTTGTACAGGTGTTAAGAATAAAAATTATGTGAGGTAATTTGTACAACTGGAGCTTTCTTTTTAATAAATACCTACTTATTGGAACATGAAAATTGCCGTTATTAGGTACATATCGTTAGGTAGCTTCCCGTTTGTACAACTAAACAAAATACCATCTCAAAAGTGCCGTTTCGTAACTATTTTGATCTCCATACATTGAGTCTCGTTTCGTAAACTTTTGAGTATGCGTGTATTCATTCCCGTTTGGTAAACTTTTTGTTCGGCAAGTACAATTATAACCTAGGAGAACTACTAAGAAATACCACAATTAATATTCTTCTTCTTTTGGCCCGCTACGGTTACAAAAATACTAAACTTGGCCCTCCATAAAGTTATGTTGGAAACCCCTGATATAAAGTATACGTACAATGAATTTTAATGCGGTTTTCAACATTACTTAACGAATTTATTAAAAAAAAAAAAATACTTTAACCTTAAACTTACATAGATTTTGAAAATCTAGGTTTTGTTTAAAAACCCTCGTTAGTTCAGAATAAATAAAACAGACGATTTATGTTCATTATATTGATTACAATCTATCGCACTACTAAATCAGTGGAAGCCAGTGGCCGGTAGTTCAAAATGCCGGCTTCGGTTAACATACATCATCCACCGACAGTAGACTCCGACCAAAATCCAGTGTAATTATGAAATATAATCCCGCTGTTATTGGCTCCTGCTTTATTGTTGTTATTTTCATATATAAAATAGGGTTTCATACAAAACTAGCTTCTGTGCCCGGCTTTGCCCGCGTGATACCCGGATAAAAGTAGCCTATGTCCATCTGGAATAATGTACCTTTCAAATGGTGAAAGATTTTTTCTAATGGGTGTCGTAGTTCCGGACATTACCCCCCACATACACACAAACTTACAAAATTCACTATCTCTCTTTATGATACTATTAAAGGTACTGACTATTGTTAGTGTAGTAGTCGCAAATGTGACTTAATGCTGAGCTTAAAGTCTAGTTCCCGGATTGAGCGAAGTTGTATTTGATTCCCAGGTCAGCCAAATTGTCATCGGGATTTTCCTTCAGGAATTTCTCAGTAGTAGTACTAGAAATAGGTAGTGTTCTGTAGTTTGTGCATACCCATCCCCATGGGAAAAGTCGTGAGTGTATGTACATATGATGGCAATGGGTCCGACACCTATAAGGTACATGATACTGAAAAGATAACGGGCGTAAATGACTTACACCGCCAGTGGCGTACCTAGGGGCCAACAATACGGAAAGCCCATAAGGCAAGCAGACTGTTCAGAAACCCTAACGTCATGAAGAGTAGTAGGGTATAAGGGCAAGTCAAGCTTTTAGGCTTGTATGAAAGTACCGCCACTAGGCGTGACGTTCCTTATGCAAAATGAAATATTAATAAAAACCATACTTGGGAACCTTCTAGTTAAGGAGATAATGGGTGAAAGGTTCAACTTTTTCAAAAGTTTTTTTTTTAATTCAAATTTTGTTATAACTACTTTAAATGCCTCCACGACTCCGGACTATTCAATGCATCCATCAGCAAAAATTTTTATGCGTTACATTGGGTTCTACTTTAAAACGATATTTTTCCCTGAGAAAACATTTCGGCTTTTGTACGAACAGACTATGGTATAATGAATGAAGGGTTGTAAGTGTAGGATTTGTAACTAATTGGAAACTGCTTTCAGCAAAATTAATTTCAAACTTACGCGACTGGATCAAACTGTAACTATTCGATATTAATATCCCACGAAAGTTTTAAACCTCAATCAATCGGACTATCGAAAATATCAAAGAGCTTTATTTAATTAATGTAGAGTTTGTGAGATTTTAAACAATGTTTTTGGCCATTTATATAATTTTGGGAACTACTACGGATCCAATTTCGAAATTTCGACAAGAAGCAAAGAAACCATATTAACATACCTTTTCCCAACTGTTGTGGTTAGCTTCCAGTTTTACTGGATGCAGTTGAATACCAATACCTATTTTACATGGAGCAAATGCCATACTAATTACAATTAAGTTTTAACAACAGTTTTACTACTTATTTTTCCAACAGAAAAACGCAATCAATGTCGGTGCTTAATTAATTGCTTAAAAGCTAAAGTTAATAACAAAAATTGATTAACAGGCGTCCCTCCATCGCGAACTAAGCGCTCTCAATTAGTGAACGGAGTCGTGGTCATTAAAATTTTCATTCAAAACAATTTCAGTATTTCCGTGTTGAGTGTGCAGGGGATACTTGCGATGGTGGCGCCATCACGTTGAGTTGTGTTCGGGAAAGTCTTAACTTTATAATTTAAGTGATGGCTATCTTTATTTTCCTCTTTTGTCTAGCCTATTATTTAGAATGAGCCTATAAACCAAGTGGTTTCCATTTTGAGTATAGAATTGAGTAAAATATGTACATAACAAGCTGTACATGTGTGCTATGTTAAAACAAACACTTTGTAGTTTATTGTTCTGAATCTAAATTACCTATGTATTGTTAAGTCAAAAAAAAAACAGCTGTTTCCTACAAAAGTGCAATACTTACATGGTCAAAAGGTCAACAGCTGTTTTTTTTTTTAATTATCGACGTAAAATTTCTATGTGAGGAGGGGAGGAACTAAATTCGTGGTAATCGTTCACCCTTCTACCCTGTACAAACCTTAACCTTTTTGTTGTTGAAATCATGCTCCTATACTTACAAAGTAATCCTCCATAAAACATAAAAGTAGGCCGCCCCACAGCCCGCTAATCTCAGTGCTCCACCTTAAGTCCTCTTAATTATCTGCGAAGCGGCTGAGAACAAACACACAGGGGCAAAGAGAGCACTAACTTATGTTTCATACAAAAGATAATGTTAATATAGAAAGTAGGTACATCTCTAGTTGTTCATCCATTGTGTTTGACTCGGCTGTATTTCTGTACAAAGTCGTTTTAAAGATGGTATTGTGATTTATTAGGAAATGTGGTTCTGCTACTGATATCACTAGAGTCTAAGGTTATAGTTTGAGTTTAATATTTGTGTGGGAATGATTGAATTTGAATGATAATGGTACTGAATATGTAATAACCGTTTTAGCGTTGTTTTATTTATATAACCAGTATCAAGACAAATCAACAAACACATTGTAAACCGCGTAAGTATTAAAATTTAATAAAAAATATACCGTGGGGACGTTTGTCCAGGACATCTTTCAAAACACTTTGCAGGGATGATTGTAAACAACTAAACAATTAAGATTTATTAATTACCATTCATTATGAACCCTTCGATTTTAATTATACCTCCACTACTAAAAGCCACAAAAGCAGTAAGCGTCATCATAATAACTCCCATATTCTCTAAGCCTCTCGTCTCAGCTCCCTAATCTGCATGCTACCGTAAGTCCACGTAATTACCTGAGATCCGGGGAGAAAGAAACACCCTGGTTCGTTCGAAGGTTCAGAAACACCCTAAGTGCCAGATTTTAGTAAATTATTCACGGCATTTTGGACACTTTTGTTTCTAAGGGTGAAGAGGTAATGAATAGAGATTTAATCGGGTTTAATGAGAGGGATAGTGTGTTAACTTAAGATGTTAAGAATCGAGAGGCATAATTTATTTTAAATTTTAATAATAAACAAAACCAAACATAATGAACTTCACCTACATGAATTCGCAACTGTTTCACTTTATTAATAGTTGCTCCATTCGAGTCTAACACTTGCACTTGGGTCGTTAGTAAAACCGTTCACACAAAGTCCTACAACTAACTTAGTGGTACATGTCGGTTATATGCAACTTTGAAAGATACGAGATAATTGTTTATTTGGTGGAAATGATCATTGTATATCGCAGAACTCTACGATACTGTTTCTAAAACTTCTCCGATGCATTTCTTATTCTACACTCATCATCTGCCTAGCCTTTTCCCACCTATGTTGGGGTCGACTTCCAGTCTAAACGGATGCAGCTGAATACCTGTATTTTACATAAAGCGACTGCCTATTTGACCTCCACAATCCAATTAGTACTGGACTCATGATCATCTGCCTAGCCTTTTCCCAACTATGTTGGGGTCGGCTTCCATTCTAACCGGATGCAGCTGAATACCAGTATTTTACATGGAGCAACTGCCTATCTGACCTCCACAACCAGGTAGTACTGGGTAATACGATACCCCTTGGTAAGACTGGTTGTGCTGTAACGACTGTCAAAGATGTGAAGACAGAAAGGACCAACGGCTTCACGCTTACCCATACCCACACTACCGCACCTAATATACGTGTACATTAACAATGAAGATCTTAAGCTACATAGAGTTATGTTTCCTTGTCATAGACGGAGATCTGTTCGAGCGCGCTGACGGACGTCATACACGCTGTCATCAACGGGACTGACGGCTGTCTCTTCTGCTTCGGACACGCAGGACTTGGTAAGATATACCATTAAACATACATACATATACTTAGTTTCTAACGGATACTTATTGGGGCCGAAGAGGGGTTAAGGAGTTTAGATCTGAATTTATCATCCTAATTAAAAACCGAAATATCTTGTGAGTGTGCATTAAATTGAAGTGTTTAATCAAAACAGCACAAAACCAATATGTTTGTGTTTTGAAAAGTTAACATGGATGCTTGATAGTAAACATTTTATCTTCAGTCTGCAATAAATAGTTCAGACCTCCAATAAACAGTCGATTAACTTACTTTATAATCGCACAAGTCTAGTCAGCTTATGTAAGTTTTTGAGATAATATTCAAGATCTCAAGTTGAAAAAACGGTGATTAAAAAGTGCGAAACTGTACCGTGTAGGGTTGGCATGTACTTATCTATGTTAAGATGGTATTATTATTATTTCAAGAAACTTTAACAAAAAGTTTTGGCACCAAATAAAACTACACACTGTTGTTATAAGTTCATTAATTACTTTTAAAATGCCTTGTAAGACATCTTTTCTTACCTATGTTACATCTTATTAAAGACTTTATTTTACCCTTCTGTAAAACATGAAAAATAAACAAGGCATTCCTGAGAAAATGAAGTAAAGTTTTACAAAAACTTCTTAGACGGAAACTCCAACTGTAACAGTTTCACGCTACGTTTGCAGTACGGAACCACAACTCATTCAAAGGTGGTAGCCCTAATTATGCACTATAAAGTATGAAACTTCTCACTCGGCCGGGGCGGTGGGATTTGCATCTAAATGGCAAAGAGTCGAGAGCTCTTAATTGAAAGTTTGATAAATACGACCTATCTCTGTCCCGCTCGCACGCAAACTTTGATATTAAAATTGGGATTTCAAGTTAACACTATGAATGTTAGGTTTAAGTTAGTTTGAAGTCCGGTGTAAATAAATTATAGAAAGCATTTTTTGTTCTAGGAAATCGTTTCTCTTGATCTTTTCCTAGATATTTAAGAACGACTTAAATGAAAGTTTATGGTTTGGATGACCTTTAAAAATTCCTTAAAAGTCTAGGTTCTCTTGAAAACCTTTCAGGCTGTCAGTCAGTGTCACTTTTTATCATTTAAATCAGAATATAACACGGCAGCCGTGCCTAAATAAACAAAAACAGAATATTATGTACTTATCAGAAAGAAGAGAATTAATACTTGTCCAATTAAAACGTAATCATTCAACTTCAAATAATCCTCACAAACAATACAACACGACATTATAACTTGGTACAAGACAAAAGCCAACAACGCTAACGGTATTACCAACCTATTAATAAGTTCCAAGACACGAAATCAATTTAGCAAGTTGCGCGGGATTATCCCAACGATGCGATCAAGATAATACCACAAACAAACAATTGCGAAATGGGCTTATACTTTCATTAACACAAAACAACGAACGACTAAAAAGGAAAGAGGTAATTTACCCGAACCTCCCCTCATAGATTAAGGTTTCTGATGCAAATTGAATGCCTCGCGAGATGAAAGTTTTGGGGAAACGCGGCGATGTTGGCACTAAACCCGAGCTTACTCCCACATCCCGGTTATACGGGATCGTAGATCCAACTGAGTGAATTATTTGAACCTCGTTTTAATTATTGAAGGATTTTGAAAGCCACGTGTAGCTAAGTGAACTTACCTGGCGTTAAAAGTGATTTCTTGTGTTCATTACGGTGCTGTCGTGAATTTATTTCGCGGTTTCTGGTGTTTGAGTTGAGCTACTCGTATCAACATATCATTTATTTATGCAGAAACATTTATTCGAACGTAACTTTTCTCGGGGACTTGAATCAATTTGAGTTTAAACGAAAATAGGATCTAAGTGGTATTTTTTTTTTCGCACAACTTTATTTGTGTTACCCAGGAACAAGAAAGGCTTTTTGTGTATTGTACCGTTCTGAATGTCTTTAAAAGTCCTGCAAATATTTATTTCTCGAAAGGGAGTTTTAAATATTCCGTAAAAACTTGGGTTTTTGAACTGCATCAAATCACTCCTTTTCTGGAATTGATTACAGTATTAATGAATTTTATATCACGTCTATTTATCCGTGAGTTCAATTCCCAAGTTGGACAAAGTGTTATTGGGTTTTTCATTACAGATAACCTTTGTATCAGTCTGAAGTCTGGATTGGTTCTCAGTTCATGTCAGTAGTCCCCTGTTTCATAGGACTTAAGCATAAGTATCGAAATGTAGGTGTATTCTGTATGCCATATACACTGCCGACAAAACCTTCGGGGATAACAGACAGATTTATGTTACCAGGTAAATCCTACACTATGTTGGGGCGGCCGGACTCCCCAGCAGCCCTGGGCGCGATCCCCTGTGCCATCACGTGGCTGTTCCGGGGCATAGCTGAGCAGAGGCACAAGTGCGGCACCCGCTTCTCCGTCAGGGTGTCAGCTGTGGAGCTCTGTACGAACACCAACCAAATCCGGGATTTGTTGGCGCCTTATCAAAATGGTAAGATCTATCTATCTATATAAAACACAAAAAAAAATGTTTCTACCTATGTCCGTCATAGACAATAATACGGAGATGGTTTTAGACTTCTAAAACAATTCATTAAGCTTTAGCGTAGTAGCACACGCCGTGTATCCGCTAGTTTAGGATAAACCATCAACTTCTCTCTTAGTTAGTGTATGTGTAACTCACAAACAACTTAGATTTGGTTACAGTTTACATGACTACGTGAGAAGTGACAGGGGTACATCTAGTCTAGAACAAGAGATCTGGTAAATTTTCCGTAAATCTATGTAAATATCTTACTACTCTTTGAGGGGGCTTACAGACAACTTCTTGGTAGAAACCTGAGACGTAAATATCTTTATATCACCCCATTTTCTCCCCACACAGACACAGAGCAATCACCAGGCGTCTACCTCCGCGACGACCCTCTCTTCGGCACCCACTTACAGAACCAATCAGAACTCCGAGTGCACAGCGCGGAGAAGGCAGCCTTCTACCTGGATGCAGCACTGGCCACCAGAGGGGCCAGAGAAGAGGGGAAGGACAGTCATCTGCTGTACACGCTACATGTGTACCAGTATAGTGTCGGAGGAAAAGGAGCTGGTAAGGAATATTATAGCTCTGTTCAAAAATCATATTTTTAATGATTACCAAAATCGTCACGTAAAAATAAGTGTAACCTCGCTTGTTTAGTAGGTAAACAAATATTACTCGACTTACAAAGCTAATATTAAGTCTGAGTGGGCATGGCAACAGTATTCCTTCCTTTTTAAGATAAAAAAATATATTAATTAGTATTTTTTTATTAAAATATCTCTATTGGAACAAAGGAGCGCCTTGGTATAATTAGCTCTTCCAAGAAACAAAGAATTAATTTAATTACGAGAAATTATACACAAAGCACATTCGTTTCTGGAATGTTCATTGAAGATTTTCTTATATTAAATAGAAGCTTTAAATAAAAGTTTCACTATCCGCCTCCATACTAAACGGTTCACAAAACAACAAAGTTCCTGAATTAAAAACATTTCTCTCTTTGTTCACAGTTGCCGGAGGACGCAGCCGCCTGCATTTAATCGACCTAGGAAACTCAGAGAGAGGAAAAACAAACGGCGGAATACCACTATCTGGTTTAGGAAATATATTACTTGCAATATTCAACGGACAAAGGCATCTGCCGTATAGAGACCATAATCTAACACATGTATTAAAAGAGTGTCTCGGATCTCTTACTTGTCACACAGCTATGATCGTCCACGTTTCGCCAAATGCCCAAAACTTTTCAGACACATTAACCACATTACAGTTAGCCTCCCGAATACATAGGCTTCGAAGAAGGAAGGTCAAATATTCGGCAAATAATAATGCAGGGTCTGGTGGGAGCTCCGGTGAAGACGCCTCAAAACCTAGCAGTAGTGAACCTGATCCATCAAGTAGCGATCTCTCTGCTGACACGGTCATATACGTGGGTCCTATGGACGACGCAACTGACGGGGAACATCCTCCGGTTTACATTCCCCATATAAATTCAGGTGACAACCGATGTGTGCTAAGTAAAGCGTTACGAGGTTCAGCTGCAGAACAAAAACATAAATCATCGCTATCTAGAGTTGTTGAAGAAAAGAGTCCGGTGCATAGGTTACATGGATCACCTAAAGCTTCACCGTTAAAAACCTTACAGCCAAATCATACTCCAAAAGCGTCTCCAGTGCATTCAGTAACATCAAAATCAACTCCACTTAAAAAAGCGGGCCAAAAACATGCAGAGGAAGGAAAAAGCAACAGTGATGAACAGTGGATTGATGGACCTAGAATATCCAAATCAAAGTTAGTAGAAGCAAGGCATATAATCAAGGAAACCCAAGGCAACAAACGCGAAACTTGGATCGACGGTCCAATGCAAGAACCAAAAGTACCAATACAATTTGAATCTGTGCCAATGCAACCGGGCAATAATCCTCCTTTACCACTTCAGCTCGGTATTCTTGGTGCCCTCGGTAGTGAAAACCTGGGATACGGATATATGGACAATCACAAGAAAAATATGATAAGGAAATGGGTTGAAAATCAAACTTCACAAATTCATAAATCCAGACATAGCTCACCAAGTCACAAAGCGCAGGTTGCACACAAAGAGCCTGGTGTAAAAGTTTCTAATGAACCTGAAAATGCTCATAAAATGGAACCGGTGACGAAGGACTCAGTAAGGCGAATACATGTCGAAGAATCTGTAATAAGGACAGGATTAAAAGCTGGTTCTAAGGGAATGGCAATAGAAGAAGAAAATGTTGGACCTGGTGATCAGAATTCATTACAAAGTAAAAAATGTTCGAAACCAAGTAAGCATGACATAGATGATGATGATGACAGTGAAGAATTAGCTGAAATACCGCCAGCATTACCAATAATGCAGCCCAGCAGTCTTAGTAGTAGAGAAGTTTCAATGGAAAGTTTAGATAGTAAATATAAAGAACGGTTGAGAATGGAAGATGAGTTAGCTTCGAATCATAGTAGAGACATTGATCCTCATGGCATGAGCAGAGGTATGAATGACGATGAAGATGAAATTTTAGAAATAATTGAAGTAGAGGAGCCCTTAGAACCTGTCCCAATGATGGACTCTTGTCTTCAAGTAACTGAAGAGGATATAGCATTCTGTATGGGTTACGGTGAAAATCCTTTACCAGAAGTAGATCAAGAAGATTTAGACGACCATCCACTCAGGATTCTTAGTCAAGAAAATTTAACAGTAGCATCAACTTTCACAGATACTCTCTCCTTGTATAGTGAAGTCGAACGCCAAATTAGAAATGAAGCCTACCTTAGACAAACAATAGGATTTTACGCTGACAAATACAGCGGTGATCGTGGACTTGACTTAAATCCACATGAAAGCCTACCTTCATCACGATCAAGAATTGACGACATAATGAGTCTAACAGAACTGTACGGCTCTCGGCGTAATATGTTAGATATTAATGACATGGCAATTACGAGGATAGCTCCCCAATTTCAGTCTCTTTCACTGTCAAACGTTCGTGATACAGAAGAGTTTGGAGGCGACGGTTCTGTCTACAGTGAACCAGCTTATAGACCAAGTGACAAAATATGTAATAGTTGCAAACGAACCATGTCTAGACCAGGAAGTGCAGTAGGAGAGTGTGATGCATATCAAGATTTAGAAGCACACAACGATTGCTACGGCCCTTTCGAAAGGTATCGAGGCAATGATATAACAGACGCGCGTATTGCGTCCCTAAGACATCCTGATGGGGCATCAGATCCTAATCTACGCGAAGAAAGGCGAATACCAGGGAGTGGTGCTCCTTCATTTAAAGAACTAAAGTCAAACCTACATCTGGAAGTGACACCTCCGGTGGTCACAAATGAACCACGAACGGAGAAAAGTGACAAAGGTATAGCGAGGGTAGTTGCTAGTTCTAAACCTGACGGTTATGATAGCGGCCATGAGTCTACACCACGGACTGGTAAACACAGTCCCGCAACAACCTCTAGACGAGCTGAATCAGGCTACGATTCAGTTCCCAGGGACTCAGATGCATCGTCGCTAGATTCGTACCCAACACGGCGCGCAGCTGTGGCCCGAGCGCACGCGAAAAAGCACACCACAGCGAAATATAAACAGCATAGCGACCGATCCTTCTGTTCCTGGCTAAGAAACCCCTTCACTTGCAAATACGCCGATACAGATCCAGAAATCAGTGACTTCTAGAGCAAACATCAGAATGTATTAAATTGTAAAATTCTAAATAGATATCGTTAAGCTACGTTACCGAATTTAATCTGGAGACTGCTTTTGTACTCTAGTACTCATATTTATAAAATAAATGCTTCGACACTGTCAGGTTACCACTGTATTTTTCTAGATTTACGAAAGCTTCTAGCTCCGCGCTCTAAATATGATAATTTAGATAATATTATAACACTATTGTAAATACAGATGTTATGCGAGGATTGCTATGACTTGTTAGCATTTATCTTCTGCTCATTTTTGTACTTTTATACTGTCATCATGAGAAAACTTCTATTCCCAATATATTGTGAAATAATTTTCAACGGTTGGAGTAGCTTTTATACTGAACCCACTTGTAAATTGTTCAAAGCAAGATGTCTTCCTCTGTCTTCCCCTGTCTGTGACAATTTCATATCGAGGAAATTATTTTCTATATATCTGCACTGGCACTGACCTCATTGTCGTAATGTTATCTCTCGCGTTTATTCCAATCACTTCTGGACAACTAATTTCCTAATCCCCCATTTTGTATATTAAATTCAAAGAAAAAGTTTGTTGGACTGTTATAACTTTTATAAATCTGCTAGTATAAACACTTGTATATGAATAATCAGAACTAGAGTGATTGGAATAGACTGCGTATAATTTATATCAATGTAACTAAAAATCTCGTTTCTAGGATTTAAGACTGTTGTCATTTCATTGGCCATGTTTTATATAGCTTTAACATTTTGATATATTGTAATAATGTAAACGAGAGGTTGACGGCTCCGTGTGTAGAACGAGACTCACCGCACTCGTCGACTTTATCGAATGTTGGTGAACTAAGTTAACGCTTTATGTCAATGTTTTGTTATTGTACTATTAATATTACAAATATATATCCTAAATTCTACTATGCGTTCGTATTAGTTTACAATAAATTGTTCGATTTCGATTAATCTTGGTTTTATTTCGTACTCATAGTCATAGTATACACATACTATAGAAATACACTTCATCATCTTCTTCATTCACATAGTCTTTAGTTATTCGAGAGATCTGCTGTAATCAACCTTGATTACAGCAGATCTCTCGAATAACTAAAGAAAAGCGAACCTTCGCTTACTTAACCTAAACGCGAAAACGACGTTCCGGATAAACACGACCGTTTTAATCAAAATAAGTACACCCGATTTGAAGATTACTCGCTTCCTTAATCGCTTATGCTGTAGTAAAGAGATCATCCAAATAGAAGCCACTATGCTCGAGCACTTAAACAAAAAAAAACCATGAATAAATAATGTGAAACCGAGTACTCCCGCGCCCTAGGGATGGGAATTTCAAAATCTTTTGGGGATATAAACTTTTTCCCTCTGCAAAAGTGGAGCAACTTTCCCCTGTTAAGATGCAGCCCTATTATCTTTCATTTCGCCAGTAATTTAACATTCTCGGTGCGCCCCGCGAAAATCAAGCTATCAAATAAGACGTCGCGTACCCTTCGTGGGGTGACAACTTTTTTCTTGGAAATCTCCCAATAATTTGTTAAAGTGGCAGCTGGTTAGCCTATAACGCTTATCGGATTCTAAAAAGATTTTAGCGTTTTTACATTGGATGGGGAAAGTTATATTTTCATCGGTAAAGGCAATAAATTCTACTTTTTTATCGTAGATTTTGTGAATTCATTCGAAATTGCCAGGAGTGGAAGCCATACTTTTGAACGCCAGGAAGTGTGATCGACTGAAATTGGGGAAGATGAAACTATTGAGTTGGAAGCGAACAAAGAGGGTGACAACCACTCTAAAGTAAATTGCATTTTGTTCACAGTGTAATCTGGGAAAATCCGAGATATAGGCATAGTATTATATCTGGAGAGGTTACAGGGTTACGATTTAGTCACCGGCAATCGTCAAGAGGGGGATTCAACCAGTCATGCTAAATAAGTTTCAGTATGAAACTCATAATCAAGTCGTGAAATCAAAACCTACACAATAGTAGACAGCCTATTTCAAAGTCATCAAAAGCCTTCCTAATAGCTACCGACTTATCAAGAGCCCATTCTCAGCTGATTTTCAGTATACTCGTATTCGCATACCAATACATGAATACACAGTGGTTTGGCAGCTGTACAGCTGTCCTCAGCGACAGATGTTATAGTTTCGATCTGATTCAGGCTTTTAGTGCTCCATCCTTCTTTATTCTAGGGCTCTTAACTAAAGCACTTGTGTGTGTTACGACCTTCTGGCGCAATACTTATGTCGATACTTAGAAAGCTTTGCTCTTTCACTGAACGAAATCTTTCTTAGTGTAGTAGATTAGCCTACATATTTGTTCAGTCCCGAACATAAATACGATGTGCAAATAAGTACATTTTGTGGTGAGACGTACTCGTTGTGGTCGTATGGTTAATATACCATTATGCACTAGGGCTTTTAGGTTAGATTAGATTAGATTAGATTTATTTATTTTGTAAAACATGAGTATGGTATAAACGTCTTATAATTAATGAGGTAGCTACATGTTTTGCCATTTAAGGCGTAAAAAATACGACATTTTCTCAATATCGCAATCCTTACATCACGGCAAAATACTCGTAGCTTTAGAATTTTCCGCAAATGTAACGCGTTTATGCTCTCAGCTGTACATAGCTATGTAGGATCCTTGCTCCCTCTCCCGCCAACATCCTTAACTAAACGAACAGCCGATTATTTAATAACGCGCACGCTGTCACATAATACGGCACCAATAAGTACAAAATGCGGATAAAAATAATAGCTCCGACCGTAGAAGGCACGCGTCGACCGGCGAGTCGAATCGCACGTGACAAGAACACAAATCGCGTTAACATGCACGTTCCTTCACACAATTATACACAGTATAGATCAAGAAATAGAGCCTATTATTCTACGATCGTGTGGGTTCTGAAACATTGGAACGTGATACATACTGAAATAATAACAAAACGGATAGGTATCAGGGGTAGGTATAATGGAGTATCAATCCTGAGTCGTGGAGGAAACACCGAAGGTATCACATTTGTCATGGAACGTCTGTTGTCTACGGACTTGTGGCCAGCATACAAAGTAGAGACGTAAATACTAAGGCCCAGGTAGGGAGAAAGCAAAAACGTGCTTGAAAATATTTTTCCTAGAATCATTTGAAAAGATCCAGAAGCTGAAAAATACTGCTACTTTAAAAAAAATTATTACGATTTGGTGCTGCAAAATTGTAGGTATTTGAAAGTCTTAAGAAATTGTAAAAAACTTATTTGCAGTAATAAGCCATTTTCAAGCTGACCTTTTTGTTTATACTTTATTTAGTTTACATTACGGGATCATGCCATTAGGCGCATGGCCAGTTTATATACATTCCAATTTCTAGTTACATATAAATCAATTGCGGTCTGACCTACGGAACCACCCGAGAATATTGAATGTTTGCTATATTTCACATGATAGGTAAACCTAATCCCGCATAAGTAGCCTCTGGTTCCGACCAAAGAAAACATCACATATATTTTCTTAGTACAAAAGCAAACGAGAAAAGCCGGATACCATACGGATTAAACAGTCCCACATACAATACAAAAATAAATTGAATTCTAAACAAGACGACTTCCGACTTTTCCATCGGTGACGAACAAAAAAAACCGACTTCTGCCGGATGTAAATGGGCATTTTGACCAGCTGTGTTGGAATGGTACAAGCGTTGGGTACAATGTGGAACAACTTGTAGGTATTGTATTCTATTGTATGGCAAGTTTTGTTTCTTCAAAAAGCCCATCCGAGGAACATTTCGGCGACGGCATACGTGTCCTGAATTCGAAGCTCCCGTTACTGAACAACACACTGAACGCCTTTCGCAAGGCAAGTATAAATTCTGCGCGACCCTTTGAATAGATATTCTTTGTTTATCTACCATAATTTAGAGCTTAGGTCTTGAAGGAATGATGTTAGGGACCGTTTTTGGGACTAGAGTCTGTAAAGTACGATGGTACGTGAAGTGTTTCGCAAGTTTTTCGTAACACTTCCAAAAGGTTTTGTTAATAAACATAAAGTGAGGTTCATGGCTCTGCATACTATTTTCACGGATCTATTTTTCAGAAATTTTTCATAGAATAGAACAGTATAGAATTTTAATTTGCAAATATGGGTTTATACACAACAGTTGTTATAAATGTCAGAGTTCAGCCATATTTTAACATTCGGCATGCAAACATTTACATTATTTGTGACCATGTAAGTACTTACATTTTAGAGACCAGATTCAATTAATAAATTATCATTTTCATTACAATTAACATTCAATTTATCAATTACTAAAGAATCATTATCATTACAATTATTAAATTACCAATTATCAATTCATGTTTGCCGTTACTTGAAAAATAAAAAATGAAATTTGTATTAACCTGTTTTCTATCTTTTATACCTGGAAAGTAATGTTAGGCAAGTAGAAATTAAAGATAAAAGCCAATCATGCAAGCCAGACAAAATTAATAATAATTCTCATTTATTTCAATAATGTGCTTACGCAAACCTGCAAATAATTCAGAAATGCTGAATCAACAAAGCACATACACAATGCAAGCAAAGCATTTCTTGGAACGAATCGACCGACAGTTTCTCCTCAGTGCAGAGGTTCCAACAATCTGAACGAGGCTGCCAATAAGAGCCCAACAGAGTAGAAAAATAGCAGCGACCCAGGCAGCTGCAATCTCTACGAGAATCTGGTATATTTTTCAAGGCGTCAAATCTGTGCGTTACACCGCACTGTCGCAAATCGAATTTGTCTCCTCCGAGTTGAGCCGAATCAATCTGCATTATCCCTCTGACATTCCGCTGCAAGGGACGGGAATAAGCGATATTAGATGTATGGTATTATAGTGAGCCAATTGCTTATTTATTAGTAGGGATAAATATTTTTTGGCCGCATTACTCGTATGTCCCTTTGAAATCCGATTAAGTTATCTGTTAGTTAATTACAAACACACATCTCCATTCCATTTTCAAATAGATCTAACATTAGTGCCTATATGCACACTGTGAAACAAAACTTTAGTTTTAAAAAAAAAGGACAAGATACCAAAAAACTCGTAACTCCAATTTAAGTAATAATAAAGTAATTTAAGTATTCTGTTTATCCTAAATCGGTTAACGTCTAACTAAAGATTACGACTGCAAAAACAGAATATGACCGCAATAAAAAATAACGTATAAAAGTAGGCTATGCGCTAATTGATAAGTATTTGGTAAAGGTTAGATAACGAATTGCTGCTAACTTGAATTTATCAGGCGCTCCCGTTATCATCTGCCTAGCCATTTCCCAACTATTTTAGGGTCTGCTTACAGTCTAACTTATGCAGCTGAGTACCAGTATTTTACATGGATCTATTGGACCTCCACAGCCCAGTTAGTACTGGGTGATACGATACCCCGTAGTAATACTGGTTGTCAGACTTTTAGGCCACTGACTCCCTGTAACGACTGTCAAAGATCTACAAATGACAGCCGATTCATCAGGCGCTAACAAAAACTAAAATTTAACACCACAACACCCGCCATCTCTCACAACTTATACCAACTTCGAAGACGTGTCGAGAGACGGCCGAAGCCGCAGCGATTTCTCAGGATTTGAGAGCGCACTCCAACTTAAAGCGCACGCACTTTAACCATGTTTACACTTCGCCCGCAGCCATCATGGAGGAGATGGGAAATAACTAAAGCATATGGTGTAGGCAGGGATGTTACAGAAAATGGAAGTCCAATAATATTGCAAAATTCGAAAACAGGAGTAGATTTTGATTAGTTTGGGCCAACATGAATGCGGTCAAAAGTAACTGGACTTATGGACATCGTTGAAAGAGGGCTTAGAGCTGGAACAAATTGTGTTCTTAGCATCACAGATAAAGAAGCACAGCTTCGAAAAAGTCTCCTCGAGTTTATTTCGGGCAACTTTGGCCCATAAAAAATATAATTAAACCTTACAGACTGACATACATATGATAAAATAGAATTTGTGTTAGTAAATAGAACCTTAAAACTATGTTAGTAACATTTGTGCCCTATGTATGTTTTCTTTAATCTACGCCATGGCAATAAGAGCTTTATGATCCGCTCCTCTTCTAGCTGTAAAGTACATCTATACGTAGGCAGCTATTGCAGCCTGTGTTCCGTTATTCATTTTCAATCACACAAGTCACCCAACATTGTATGGGTACTGATTAGATTCTATAGTCGTATGCAATCCCTCTAATCACAGTAAATAACGCCATCGACGTACAATATTGCCAGCTTACAACATTATTCTGTTTATCCTTGAAATAATGCGTGTCTAAACGTTTCAGTGTTGTGATTATTGCAATAAAATATTAGTAATCCTGATAAAGTAGAGATTATAATAAAAAGCAGAAATTCTAACGAAGTGTTTTGCGCTGGTACTTATGAAATTCATGTTATTGTCACTTTTATTTACTTATAGATAAAGGTTGTAAAAACTCACTTGACGAAGCCGTAAGGTACTTGTTCTTCCCGTCTTTGCGATTTTTTTTCTAGACCTTACCCAGTACACCTTCTAGTTACGGAGATATTTAAGGTCACCCTGTATAGACTCTTAATAATGGAGGAATAAGGAAAAATTATTTAAGTAATGGTAAAATAGCAGTTATGTATTATATTTTAATCCATATCCGATAATGTGTCCAACTGTTCAATTTGTCACTTTAACATTCCTGAAAGTGATAATTCTGTGAGAATCAATACAGTTCAATGGTAATTCTTAAAAGAAGAAACATGACACAGAATCTCAGGTAATTCTTATCGACGAGCACACGTTCCCGACTAATTTACCACAAGACTCTTGATCCGAACAAATTGGTTCCTGAGCACAAACTCCTACTGTGACGCGCTCATGCGACTTTGCTATAATTATTTGTGTAGGCGTTTCAATTATTCACGCACCAAGCTTGTGATTGTGGGCGCTTTTATACATTTTTTAATCTCTCTGAAGTATTTTATAAAGGAAGCCAACCTTTAAAGAACTTGATTCATGTTTTGTTCGAAAAAAAAACCCACTTTTTGAATTGAAATAAATTACCATAAATATAGCGACTGTGCAGTATTAATATTGTTTAACAACGAGTATCCTAAGATGCCGTTTTTCTAAATTCTTTGAAGTTAAACCCTTTACTTATTTTTTTTATTTTGAGACAAAATTTACGCAAGTTCCCAAGGGAAAATCGCTTTAGCTAATTACGAAATCTCACGTAAGTAAATCTACAAACAGTATCTCAGAACGTCAAGGGTTGAATCCATAGCCTTTGAGCTAGAACCGAACCCAGCCGGGACGTAGCACAGGAACATTTCGGGCCATTAACCGTGTCTGAACGAGGACATATCGATTGGCGGCGCATAAAATATGTCCCAGCGACCACGTAAATAAGCCGATGCAGCCGATATAAAGTACGGTGCTGTTGGAGATTGTTCCGTTGCTGGGTTATGTGAGCGTTTTGAATTTTCGTATAGTTTATGCTATGGTATGTCTATATTCTTATAACTGGCGAAATGTGGGTGTACTATTAGGTACACCTCTGCCTAACCATTCGGGGATTACAGGCAAGATGTTATGATATATTAAGTGACTAGAATCATATCCTACTTTAGAGAGTCGTGCTTTTAAGATAAAGCAGAGTAAAGATACTCATAACATTTAATAAACTAACGTCAAAAAACAATAAAACGCACCAATAATGCTGAATTCTCAAGCCGTGAGGAGTGGTTAATAAGATTAATCATGTCAATCATACTTATTTAGAGTTGAATATAACGACCGCCTTCCTCTACGAAAGTTTACAGACTTTCATGCAATAGTTTTGTATATGCAAAAGCATACATATACGAACATGACGGTCGCCGAGTAAGATGATCCTGCAAAGTTCGAATCTTTCATTTTCCCAAATGATGGGGAGGCTCATATTCACAAGACATTTACGATCTAACATAACTGCATTATAAAATAGCTGTAAAGAAGCTCTTATTACACAGATGCTACCCTCATCAATCTCATTTTATTAAGCCCTTATTGTCTCCAATAAAAAATCTAGAAGATATCCTATAAAATGAGGTATAAGTCAGCGAGAAAATGATAAAGCCTCTAAATCAGGAGGCAGCACGGTTGGAGGAAGTGTTTATAAGAATTTATGCGTATTTAAACGACTCCTTTCATCGTCTGCTTGTATTAAGTACGCCATTATGCGTTGTATTTTACGTAAAAGACGTGATTTTGTATGACGCCTCTTTTTTTAGATGAGAAAAAGTCAATCGTCGATCAGAAGCAAGGAGGCACTGTATGTGAAAACGCTTTGATAAATCTATACAAATAAATAAAATTGATGTATATTTTTTTTATTTCAAAATAACAGCTTTAATCAACTGCTACCTAAGCTGTTTCCCAAGCTGTGCCCTATATAGGGTACTTATCACAAAAAACCCTTCTTTTTAAATTTTTTGTCTGTCTTTGTTCCGACTAATCTCCGAAACGGCTGGACCAATTTCAGCCGACCGACAGCTAGTCTCTAAAATACAATCGTCAAAACGAGCCAGGCAAAAGGACGTGACTGAACGAAAATTTGACAATTCTCAAACAATATGCTTATTTATCAAAATCCAATAACAATAACAAGATCAGAAACATGTTACATGTAGGTACAGCAAACAAATTTTAAATTACAAAGACACTCATAAAGTCATAAACAAAAAAAGAGACATACAAAATCCTATTTTGATGCAAATAACAACCGCAGGTGTAATAAGATCGCTCCGTCGTGCATACAACATAAACTATACGACACTTTCATTCTCACGATGCGTGTGTGTCTATATAAAAAGTGACAGTTTGCAATTTAAATAATATATACCGTTCCGTTTATGTTTCAAATCCGAGCTTACGGTTTTGTAGTGCTGAGAATACGCACAGAGCGGCGATAAAATTTATTGTCACCCGTACGACATCTGGTGCCCTCCCCCTGGTTGTGGCGCAAGAAGAAAACGACAAGCGTTTCAAAGAACTTCGACTTTAGAATCAGCAATATGATATGCAAAACCTCGTTCCCTGGTAAATATATCAACAGTCAGTGAAGCGCTAGCGGTGCCACAAGGGGTCAGACAAATGGCACTCACTTTAAAAGCGTTTCACAATCTACAGCGACTTTTCACAGAATTCATATAAATTTTTCATTAAATAATGTCGATTCCATCGTTCGATTCGATCGTTTATGATCGTTTTCCATAACCGTTAGCGCTGATAGAACGGCTCTTGTTCCTCAGCATACGACTTCATCGTCTAACGAGGTGCACTTTTGAAATAAATGACAAATAAAAACACGATATCCCGTAAGTGACAATGAAAGTTTAAATGACAAATAAGTTAACCATTAATCATGTTTCTGTAAAAAAATACTGAGTATCTAGTCTTACCTACTGTTTCATTACAAGCAACACTGGCACATAGGCTGTTTCTAACTCGCTACCGCTTATACTTTTTACCGTATGAGGGGAAGACGAACGCAAACTGTTTCCTGAACGTACTCAACATTCAGAAGAATAAAAGCTTCACAATCTCGCCGTGTACACGTAAATTCAGTTAAAAAGTTACCCTCAACGATACATAGGAATAGGCTCCATTTTGCGGTTCTAAGTTGGCTTTTTAGTAGAACTTCGTAAGCTGGATCGTTTTACTTTCAAAGCGGATAGTTAAAGTATCAGCATTTTTATCAGTAACTAGCTGTGACCGCGGCTTCGCTCACGTTACCGCGTATTCTTTTGGCATTGTCAGGGTACATTACACATTGGTTTTGTAATTTTCACGTAATACTAAAAACAAACAAACATATCCGTCGACTCACAAACTGCAGACATACAGACAAACAGACAAAAATTCTAACAATAGTAGAAGTGTTTTTTTTTTCTGTTTCTTCCTTCCTTTAACACCCCTACTATTTTTTTTTCTGAATATTTTCAATGTACAGAAACGCCACGTCTACAGATTTATTAAATGTATAGATGGAAAACGCTCGATATTTTGTTTGTTTGTCATGCTTGATTATCACTTTTACATTAATTCTATTCCAATGGTATTGTTACCTAGGAAACCCACGGTTCACATAGCTCAGTTCCACGTTGAAAGTTTGCCAAGATATCTATGTCATATATCCCGATTAAGATAACTGTCTCATTTAAACTTAATCAATGAGCGCTTAAGAATTTCAGCTGTTGCTTTTTTGAGCGAAACAGAGAAATGAGGAACAGGATAGCTCAATAAATATTGAAAAGCGTTCATCTGTTTGAAAATGTAATATATTTATTCCCTGAGAACTTCTCAAATGGTCACATCAAATAAGCTTGAAAAACGTCGGTGCGTCTTAAGAAGTTAAGAAAACAAAGCTTCCATTTAAGATGTTGGAATTTAAATTTTTATGTTTGAATACCGTAAGCCCTGCTGAAGAAGATAAGGAAAAATATAATTTATTTCAATACGCTTTGCATATTAATTGAATTTCTTTCTTAGTGACGTAAAAAGGGGCAAATATTCAAACGTTGAAATGGAAAATATGGATAAATAAATGTTGAATAATCAAAGAAATGTTTTTTTTTAATGATAGTCATTTTGCTATCGTTGGCTAAATATTGTTGTTTTAATTAAGTGAAAGGGGGGCAATCAAAATTAATTGCATTTTTTATTATTTTGTCTTCGCTCAAAGATAAAGGGTTGATGCTTCCATCGCCGTTTCTTAGAAAATTATATATAAAACGAAACATAATTTATCTCTACTAACATTATAAAGAGGTTTTTTTTGTAAGTTTGTAGGTATTCGTTAATTTTCAGAACTACGGATCCGATTCCAGAAATTCTTTCACTAACGGGAAGCTACATTATCTCCGAGTTTTATAGACTACATTTAAAACGTTCCCGTGGGATAATTTCTGTACATAACGGGGGCGAAGCCGCGAGCAAAACCTAGCACACAATATTATTATAATGAAATTCATTCAAACAGTCCAAACTACGATTAAACCAAATTGTCGCAGCCTCTGCATTGAACCCCACTAACCCCTGCATTCATATCTCGCACTCAAAATTCATTTGCCCCAAAAATGCAACTGGCGCCCCCACAGTTAAAATTAAAGCTAATTAACTTTTTAAACTCTGCCTACCCCGTGGCCGCTGGCGTATAATTAAAACGAAACAAAAGTCAACTTTATACCCCCCTAAGGAGTTGCCTACTGCCGCCTGGTATGTAGGTATGGGTTTTTTTACGCGAGAAACTTTACGAGGACTGGGTCGCGTAATTAATTAGAGAAATTAACGTTTAGATAATTTTATAATGGAAGAAACAATGGTAGAGAAACTTTAAATGACTGTAGAAATCAAGTGCATACATACATGCATTGACTTTGGTTTTTTGCCCATATGGGTAGACTCGTTTACTCATTTCTCTGCGATAAACAAAAACTACAGAACGTCATCTGCTGCGACCCTGTTCCTACTAAATCTTGTGCACTGTTTGTACCTAATCTACTCTATATGAACCATCCCTTTCTCAGCAATATCATTGTTGTCATAGAGTTCATACTAAGGTTGACTAAAGTCCAGTAACTTACAAACAATGAGTGGCGTCTAACTCTGCAACCCTTAAGATAAATACTAACAGCTGTCATCGTTAAACCCCTTGTCAAACTCACACACTTCCCGCAAAGCCTATCAATGGTTCCTAATTGTATAGAATTGGAGCGTAGTCTCCGAAGCATAGATCAATCTTCACATACATAATAATCACCAATTGACCACAAATTCAAGGCAAACAAGCAGCTTGCAGACAAATCTCAATAGATTTGCCTGGAAGCTGCCTGTGCAGATCAATATCTGCTCTATACAACACTCGTAAGGCAAAAAGCGGTATCTCACAAAAAAATCAAAGTATCCATACCTTTATTAGTACATTTTAAAAGAATGCGAAAAAAGTCCCAATTATCTCCCGTTTGTATTGAATAAGAGGGATACATTTTCACACAAACCCTATTTTTTCAAATTAAAGATAGGTTGACTATCCGTTCATTTGGCTTATGGGCCCAGCATACCCCATTAGCCACGAGCCCTCTTATGCATTGTTTTAACCCTACAGTCACATGATCGTAAGCCATTAAAATTAAAACTCACTCGCCAAAAGGGTTATTGCAGTAGTGATACAGTTAGGGTGGATCCTATCACTACATAATACTACTTTATTATGCACAGCAAGTTTATTATTTTAGCTCCATCCGGATTGGATCTGAGTGCTTTTATGTCGGGCGCTATAAAATTCTACTATTATTTTTAAATTTCTAGTATCGATTGTAAATATTTAATGATATTAGGTATGAACTAAATTAGTTTCAGAAATCGTAGTAACATAATATTAAAATAATATACTTTTAAGTTTTTATAAACTTATCAGAAGATAGAGCATCATCAAGATTTTCATGAATAAGGAATTCTCTCTCAAAAACTCTTGATTTCCTTTTTGCTCTCAGATTTTTTCCTCAACAGCCTTGCTACAGTACTATTTCCACGATATAATCGATTTCATTCTAAAATATAATTATTTAATCAAACCATCCCACAGTCTCTAATCTCCTCAAACGACCTCACAAACAAAAACAAAACAAAATCAGAACAGAAAAACAAAAACTAAACGCACAATAATCCTTAAATAAAGTGAAGTAGCATCTGTTACCGAACTGAAATCCATAACGACGCTTATATCCAAGGGCTACCTTCAGATTCCCTTTAAAATTGGCCCCGAAACGTGACGGGAAAGCGAATCCCTGTGTCCATTATTTTAATAGTTTCCCTTGCTTTTGTCTTACCCCCGCTATAAAATTAAGGAGCGGAAAAGTTAAGAAGAATCGGGTATAAGGTCGTAATTCTCGATTCGATTTACGTGCCTCCAAAAATCTTCTCCCGTAAGCCCGTAGAGAACTGCCCGCGGTTTTCCGTGCGTGACGTAATAGGTGATTCTGGGGTGGAGACGGCGCATCCTTAAACATGTTTTGATCATGCTGCCGTGATCAGATCAGCTCGATCCAGTGGCACTGATAAACCTATTTGGATTCGATCCCACATGCGTATTTGCTGAATCATATTTAAAATGATCTACTTTTTTTCGTTTTGAATGTATGTGGAGTAATATTAAAGTTAAAGTCAAGTTTTCTTGCAGCAGATGGATGCAAAAAAAAACTGTATTCGTAGGTAGTAAAAAGTTTAATAAGATTTTGCGAGAAAAAATTACTTCATAATCATAAATTCAGTCGTGAAAAATAAACGTGCGCGTTGTATTTACGTAAAAATTATAAATCCGTGGGTTGTATCTACTGATATACATAACTTTTCCCGGGAATTTTATATCCAGGCTTAAAAAATCTTAAAATTTTAGTTTATTTTTAATATTCCTGATAAAAATCCACAATTTAAAAATAACGTTGTAAAAGATCTCTTGCAAACAAACTAGTAGAAAAAAAACCTGAAGGGTTTATGACATAACCATTTCACCAGTAATTCCCGTCAGTTCTTGATTCTTGATTCTATTCGCAAGAACACCTCTAGCTCTACGAACGACCCTTCAAAAAACACAGCAAGTAACTTCAGAACCTAATAGGTATCAAAAAATCAAAATGGCCGCCATCTTTCCACCACAAACGTCACATTACCAGCCCAGTATTTACACGAAACCAGTACAAAACTGCCTGTACACTTGTACAGTCGCTACCAGCAATAATCGAACGCTCGCAGTTTAGATAAGAGCGCGACTGAAGCACTTGAGCACTTCATTGTACATACTGCATTAGCTTTGAGCGTACAAGATAAGCTCTCTTAGATTGATCTCAAGGGTTGTAGACGGTTGGCTTTGGTGGTAGGTTATGTCAATGGTGTACTTGCTGGGTATTAAATCTATAATGAACTGGTTGATATCTGTTAGGGCTGAGGCCGTAGTTAATAAAAGCCGTTCTAAGGCATCAGCTATTGGGCTGGTAGTACTTAACGTTACGTTTACGCAGAGGTGCGATTAACCGAACCATTAAAAGATTAAAGATTTTTCGATTAGCACTTTGCATCAATAG
This sequence comes from Standfussiana lucernea, assembly GCA_964057025.1. Lineage (NCBI taxonomy): Eukaryota > Metazoa > Arthropoda > Insecta > Lepidoptera > Noctuidae > Standfussiana > Standfussiana lucernea. The sequence goes on from OZ059794.1 coordinate 14,939,056, forward strand.
CTTAAAGTATATCTTAAAAGTTATTGTGAAGTAAATAAATCGAACCCTTCATTATAACATTTCACGGACCAGGTGCCTTATCCCGGAAAGCATTTATTTTCCTTATTACGAAAACCAATTTATCAGCGCATTACCGTTTCAAATGACTCGTTTAATATTTTTTCTCCAAATAATCCTTTCAGCTTCGGGGAGAAAAGAAAAAAAAAAGATAAATCCACGTCGCAGGGAAACGGGGCAAAATCGATATACGCAAATCAGTGATAACAGGGCCCTCTAAACTTTTACCGTTTATTTCCCGAGCCGGATCTCCCCCAGCGTCTTATCGCCTCCGATCTACAAATCCAATTTCCTAAAATAGGGATCGATCCGACAAATCATCTGGCCAACTCTATTATCCCCTATTCAGAAGGATATCGCGATGACTTGCTTAGTCGATACTGTTAGTGGACACTAACGCGGAAAAAATATCGAGTTACAATCCGATTTGCTATCGTAACGTAATCTAAGTATCTGAGCGACCGTTTCTTGGAAACTTTTCATGTAATTAGTTTGTCATAAACAGGCTATTGCATTTCACCATTACTTTCTATAGCTCACTAGATCTTGTCTGCGGCTTCACTCGCGTTATGATCGGAAATTATTCCACGGGAACTCTTTAAATCTAGCCTATGATACTCGGGGATAATGTCACTTCCTATTAATGAAAGAATTTTCGGAAACGGATCAGAAGTTCCGAAGATTTTCCTCTACATTCAAACTTACAAATTATACCTCTTCATACTATCAAATAGTGCTGTTGATGACACATAAGCAATCCTTCGTCTTTTCTTTTACATCTCCAACACAACATACAGTAAGTAGACAGTAAATGGTAACATGTAGTTAAATAAACCCATTATTTCACAGTATAAAGTCACAGTTGACAAACAACCACACATAACTTATAAATTTTTATTAATACTTTCTCATATAGACACCATCAGGCTACGGTGCTAACAATTTATATTCATAAGAGTGTCTCTGCAATCCTTAGTAATTATAAACATCATTACAGTTAGAACATCGAGTGACGAGTGGAAGCGGCAGAGGTCATAAAGTGCCTCCGAGAGCGTCCCACCGCTGGGAATCTGGGGGGGTGGAACAAGGTATAAGAGAAAAGCGGGAAGTTATCTGTTATGGGGAGTATCTTTTCAAAAAGTATTAATGCTAGCGGATATGAAATAGTTTGGAACTCTTTCCAAGTTATTATGTAATAGAGCACATTTTGAAACAGGAAAGGAGTGTCCATGGAGTTTCTTGCCCATTCTTCTCCATAGGATCTACGCTTTCGAATGGGCGACTACACTACTTTCACAAGTTATTATGCCCTGTGACTGGGACTGTGGCTTAGTTTATTTTTTGAGTTTTTTCATTCAAAAGTGCATGTTTGAAATAAATGCTTTGAGTTTTTTGAGTTGGGTTATTTTTTAAAATCTTTCAGTCATGACCAGCTTAATAGGTAAAGATATAAAGAAACTGAATTAGAAAAACTAGTAAAACATTCGTTTTTGCAACAAAACGATACAAGACTGGACATAAAACCTAAAGCATTCTATAGCAGACACGGAGGAAAGTCCCATCCACGGACCGACCTTGGCAAGCGCAGCTTACCCTTGAAGATCGACCCGTGTGGCTGCTATTATTTAGCCACGAGGCGAATGAAAAGCCAAATTAAACCCACCTAAGTCAAATCTTGATATTTTTTTAACTACAATGTGCTCTTAGTTACATAATAGTGCCACAATAATAAGGTAAATCGCCTCAACATCCAACTTACACCCCACCTAAATATTTGCATGTCGTACCTACAATACTACCCAACCCTTCTGAACCGGTTGAACCTTAGCCAAATGGCACCGTACCTGGATTTGCTACACAACCAGTATACCTAGACCTCTACCCACACTTCCCTTCAAACTACAACGTATGAAACTAGTGAAGTTGTGTGTATAGTGAGGGGTGAAGTTAGGATGGTTAGTTGGACGTAAATCATAATCTCCACATTCGGGGTCGAAATGCTGATGTTGGGGTCGTATAAGAAAGTGTAAGCGATTTTTGGTGTCGTTTAGTTACAATTTTAATGGTGTAGTGTCCTTTTGGGATGTGGAGCTATGTGACAGTCTGCGGATACGGATTGCACACATTACAGCACTCCTGTTTTTCAAAAAGGTTTTGGTCAGAGGTGTTAATAATGTAGAGTTATAGACACAAATTTGGGCAATTTTTGTAATAGGGAGCAAACTATGTGAATGACGGATTGTTAGACTCGCTTCTATGGAAAAATAGAGGGTTTTACATGCATTCCAAAGCACGGATAGGTAAAGAAAGGCCAAAAACTACAGGCCGATCAATCCACACAGATGTCCGAAAAAAACTACAGTGAAATTGCAAATACCAGACACAGTTCAACAAACAACATAAAATAAACTAATAGTATCTAAACGTACTGCAGAAAATCTCATCTCGAACTACGGAAAAATGTTACGATACCAGTGTACAAAACTAAAAATAACGGAACATATCGCTTCTATTTGTAACTGCTGAACCAAATGATAAATATAGAACAGGAGCAGCACTATTGATCCGGAGGATTCCCGTAGTAATAATAGAGAACATTATGACCCATCCTTATTCCGATGGGCCACAAATATATTGAATTTTGTTGTCCAACTTTAGCAACCTTAAAGAACACACGTTACTAAAACTTTTTTGCAAAAAAAATCCGACTTCCAAAAAAACACTAAAAAACTTTTTTGCAAAAAAAACCGACTTCCAAAAAAACACTAAAAAAGTGGAAAATAACTTTACTTTCGGAAGTCGGTGACTATTGTTTGTTTCATTGACTTTTTTGCCACCGACTTCCGAAAGTAAAGTTATTCTCTTCTAATTTTATAGGCACACTTGAAGCGTTTTGGGTAGTTTTTGGAAGAGTACTTTCTCGGAGTGGTCCCATTTCAATTTGGTGAAGATCTGATGAAGAACTTCGGAGATAGGCAACGGAACTCCTCAATAAATGATAGCAAATGGACTGGGATTGCTGAAATCTCATGTCTGTCTATTGTTTACACCAGTCCATAACATAACATCGCGCCTGTATGCTCTGAGGGGGTACGCAGATGTGTACAGTACACCCAAATTTCGGGTATGATGCTAAGTTACATTGTAATGGGGATAAGCCTTGCCAATTACCTACCATGACATGTATTGTTCTCAATGTAAAATAAATGCATGGCAAATATTTGTACAGGATATTACGACTAAAAATGGAAAAATAAAATACTTCAAAAACACAAAAAAGTGAAAAATAACTTTAGCTCCAGAATTCGGTGGCAAAAACCGTATCAATAAAACAAAAATCACCGACTTCTGAAGCTAAAGTTATTTTTCACTTTTTTGTGTTTTTGAAGTCTGTTTTATTTTTAACACATAGTAAGGGTTGTCAACGTAGAACAATTACAAGTGATTGATGTTGTGTGTGAATGTATGTGTGTGTGTGTGTATGCCTACATTTCTTGTATATGCAATAATATATTATACTATTAAATTTTAAATAAATACCCTGTTACTTTACTATCTCAAGGGTTAGCCTAGGTACAGCGCCTACCCACTATTCTACAGTTATCTTAAAGTTCCATATAAAAATGGGCGAGCCTATGACAATCAACCGGACACGAAAACAGTCTTCACGCTGCTACTGAGAAATTCCTAATAGAAAAACCAAACAAAACTTAGCCTCACTGAGAAAACGAAACCAGGACTTTACGCTCACCAACAGTGCTTTTTTGCACAACATGCCAATCATACTATATCCAACTACAGCTACTCAAGTCAGAATTAGAATCAAAGCGACATTCCAATTCAGTAGCGTTTGCGACCACTACATAACCGAGGCCATTAGCTAGTCACACAACAATAAAAACAACAAAAAACCTGAAACTATTAATCCTCCGTTTACACCACCATCATCGTTAACCAGAATACGCCTCCACCAAACACCGCGACAGTTATCCGAATGTCAATTAACAACACTTAGCGCAGCTTCCGTGTTAATGCACCTTTATATAGGTAACACGGATTTTGTGTTATTTGTACCTATAGCTCTGATTGCGTTATGATCCTGTTATTTGGGTGGTATTGGCCTGTAATAGTGGACACTATTACATGAGCCTCGTGGCTTAATAATAACAGTCGAAACCCGTGCGGCTATTATAATTTTCAAGGTACCTAGGATCTTCATAGTTAAGCTACACTTGTCGAGGTCGGAGCATGGATGGATGAGCAACCATTGACAAGACTGCCACTAATATATTGGTGCTGTGATATTCTGACTACTCATTGGTGATTTGGGTTTGTAATACTAGTTATTTTTTATGCATTCTCATAATAATTATGGATATCAAATGAAAGTGTTTGCTGAAAATAATACGAGAAAGCATGTATTTACCTCATTCAGCAGCAACTGTACTGTAGCAAAAACACATCATTGTGATTTTTACATAAAAATAACCTTAATGTTTAGACAAAAAAAACATACGACTCCACTAAAAACACTCATTCATTCACTCGCAACATGAAAAAGCACGCAACTTGTGACATCGTACCCTTTGTCCGCTCCAGTCCGTACGAATAGTGCGCGTATCGATTGAATGCGAGTGAATAATGCACGCGCCGCCGTCCGTCCGCGTTCGTAGCCGCCCGCAGTCGACCGTCGGCGTCCGTCCGACGGTCAATTAGTCGTGCGAACTGCACTCACTGTTGCCGTATTGTTTTTGATGCAAGCTTTATCTGGCGGAGAAGTGGGTTGTTTTTTGTGGTATGAATAATTATTGTTTTTTTTGAGGATTCGGGCACTTTAGTCTGGTCTGAACTCCTGAACAAGGATAGGATTGAACGGCTTTACGTATACAAGGATTCTAAAAAATATCTGCTGTTCCATACATATTGACCGTGTAGGTATTGCAGTTTTGTCAATGGAAATAGCAGATTTTTTTTTAATAACCGACGAAAATTTCTATTTGGGGGGGTGTTCAGAGTGTCTCTTAATCTGTATAGGTTGCACCGAGTAAAATACCCCCTACAAACCATGGTGAAGATTTATGTTTGTCAACGAACTTGATAGCAACAGGTAGGCAACAGGCTCAGAAATCCTGCATCTAAGTACAAGTGACTTTCAGAACCTTTTACAAGACAGTCTAGCGGGTAGAACTCCACAGATTGTATACGACTCGTCGACGCGCCCGACACCACGTGTCTAGTGCGTTGATTACAGCATAACATCAGTTAATAGAGCTTTTCATACATGCTTGCCTACCGTTAACGCAACTGCATCCGTGGTCCAGTAGTCACAAGCATGACTGGCTGAGGTCCTGGTTTCGATTTTCAGGTCGGGCAAAGTGTTATTGGGTTCTTCCATCAAGAATTTCTCAGTAACAGCCATGGAGTCTGGATTTGGGCCCGGTTAATGCCAATACGGTTCGACCCCTATTACATGGGACTTAAATATAACTAACAAAATGTGGGTGTACTATTAAGTACCCCTCTGCCTAACCCTTCAGGGATTACAGGCGTAATCCCTGAAGAAGGATGTATGTTAACATAACCGCACTCGCTGAACTCAGGCTGCGATTTTCGACTTCTCTACGGTGCCTACTTGTAAAAGCAACACCTTTCCTTTCCCATCCTACAAACCGTAGTAAAAAAAACTTATCATTAAATTGTTTGGAAGAAGTAGTCTAATAGTAGAACAACAATATATAAATAAGATCACAAACTTCATAAGTTCATCGCGCTTCACTTACTCACAAAACTTCCACCCAAGCACGCAAATACAGGGTGCTCTCGCAATGCATCGCACACGTCATTGGCTACGACGTGACGTCACGGCACACGAGGTGTCGCGTGCGTTGAATGCGAACAGGCAGTGTGACACGATATTAACGCGCAGTCACTATGCAAACGCCATTTTGATTAGAGTTTTCTAGTCGTGACAGAATTGACTTGATATGGTATAGGACCATCATGTCAGTAATTATGCGATGATCATTGGTGTTTTTCCATCAGGAATTTTCCCAGTTGCAGCCACGGAGTCTGGATTTACGCCCGGTCGATGGCAATAGGCTCGCCCCCTATTACATGGGACTTAAATATAACTGGTCAATATGGGTGTAATATACCTAATTGGCCACACCTCTGCCTAACCGTTTGGGGATTACAGGCGTTATGTTATGTTATGAGTAGCAAAATTATCAGTACCTAGGTATTATGATTTGCTCTAAGCGAATTTAGCAATAATCACAACCCTCGCCATTTATACTTAACAGCTAAACCATGTTTCACCAGAGAACCTTCTCAGGTTGACATGAATATTCCATCGTAAGTCATCACCAATTTATGTCAGCCCTTCTAATGATATCTCTGTTACATATCTGCTTGTGAATTTATAAACAGGTTACAACCATACAGGAATATTGAATAAACGCGCCATGCATGAAAGCTGAGGCCGGATGGATAAGGCGAAGTAATTAATTTTTCATGTCGACTGTGTGGTATTGTCCCTAAGCCGCTAGTTAGCAATTCTGTGTGTGCAAAATTGTGTGCGGCAGTTGGCGGGTTGACGAAACTCGGTCGGACCGTCTCGTGTAAATAATAAGGGTTTGGAAAACTCATATTTTGTGGTTCTTGTATCACAATGTAAGTACACATTCTCGTGTGTAAAACAAATTGTTCAACGAGTTTTTTAATTGTATTTTTAAACAAAACGTGATATAAAATAAAGCTATTTTGTATAAAAAATATAGAAATACTAAATTGCTATTTTCAATAGATATCGATGCTAAATGTGATTCTGGCCATAACAACAGAGCAGCCAAACAAATCGTAAAATTCATCAATAAACACTGTGCTGCGTACAATGCAAGCCATCAGAAAACAGACAACACAAAAAACGAGCTCAAATAACAAAATAACGAACCGTATTATTGTTAAAAATAATTGATAAACGCTACGAAATACGAACTACAAGCTTCAATGATAAAAAAGTACGAAAAACCTCGTAAAAGAGTTCGCAGAATTCTCTATGGTCGGTCATCAAGCAAGAGTACATGAAAAGCGCGAAGTTACAGTCGAACGAAAGGTCGGACTGTGGGGAGGTACTTCGAAAATCCTCTGTCAAAAAGTTGAACGTGTCAATGGACGTGCAAATTAGATTTGTTAGTGGACGCTCCGACTGCTACGTGTCACGTCAGTGGCGAAAAATCGTGAGGGTTAGCTAAACGCGATTAAGCCTTTATAGGCACAGGTATGGACGCGCGCTGGTGAAGGGTTGTTACGTAGGCTGTATAGCATGTGAGGGTTGAGCGCTACAACTGTATACAGGGTGGAAAAGACATGTAAAAACGCACGCATTTTGACCGTGTAGGTATTGCACTTTTGTAGAAACCAGCTGTTTTTTTTTTATAACCGATGAAAAAATTCTATGTGGTGTGTCTGTGTGGTGTGTGTGGTGGTATTCTATTATTATGTGATGTAAAAATTGTGTGTGTGTGTGTGTGTTCAGAATGCCGTACTAAATAAGTGTAACGGTTTCTGCGTCTGCGAAAGGATATACTTCCCGATTGGTCCCATAAAAATTTCATTAAAATTGTTTCAGTAGTTTGGTTTTTAAATCAAAATAGCTGGAAAAAATATGTCATCCAAGTAAAACTAATTGGGAAATTGATACTTGACAAGAATTTGTGTGTGATACGATAACTAAAAAGGGTAAAATAAAAACTTTTTTGCAAAAAAATAACCGACTTCCAAAAGATACACTAAAAAATGTGGAAAATAACTTTACTTTCGGAAGTCGGTGGCAAAAACGTCAATGAAACAAACAATAGTCACCGACTTCCGAAAGTAAAGTTATTTTCCATACTTTTTAGTGTTTTTTTGGAAGTCGGTTATTTTTTTTTTATTTAGTTAACTCTTTTCAGACAGGTAGGTGTTTGTTTTCTTTGAGCTGCCATTTGGCAATCCAATTACAAAATTAAATGCATGCAGTACAGACTCATTGATTCAATAGTGAAAAACTTGTAATTTGGCACCTTGCCTAATTACTAGGCTTATCGCTAACTACCTCGCCCCCGTCCACTCAATGCAATATACAGAATACTATGACCATAGTTCCTATACGCTTTTGTTTAGAATACAGATAGGTTACAATTATGTAGATAGTAAAATTCAGCCGCTATTGCTCTGATATCACGCTTGTATTTATCCACAATTCGCCAGCTATGTTTAAGTCCAAAGTCATTACTTTACAGCCATCGACAGGGTACAAATCCAGACTCTACTAGGAACTTCTTCATGGAGAAGCTCAACAAAGCGTTGTCCGACCTGGAAATCGAACTCAGGTCGTATCGCTCAGCAATAGTTATTGCCACCACTAGACAAACGAGATAGACTAGTGTTTTTTTTAAGCAGTGGACAATGTACCTAATTTATAAAAATAACCGACTTCCAAGAAAAACACTAAAAAAGTGGAAAATAACATTACTTTCGGAAGTCGGTGACTATGGTTTGTTTCATTGACTTTTTTGGCACCGACTTCCGAAAGTAATGTTATTTTCCACTTTTTTTAGTGTTTTTCTTGGAAGTCGGTTATTTTTTTTTGCAAAAACGTTTTTATTTTACCCTTTTTAGTTATCGCATCACACACAAATCCTTGTCATGTATCAATTTCGCAATTTCTTTTACTTGGATGACATATTTTTTCCAGCTATTTTGATTTAAAAACCAAGCTGCTGAACCGATTTTGATGAAATTTCTATGGGACCAATTGGGAAGCAGATCCATTCAGATAGAATTTTTCAAATCGGTACATAAATGACGAAGATATGAGGTAACAAACACAAAAAAAATACAACCGAATTGAGAACCTCCTCCTTTTTTTGAAGTCGGTTAAAAACGAAACTAATCGTGCGTTGAAATGGAATAATTTCATAACAACATTTTCCTTAATCAAATATGCTTTTAATCATCCCTTGCTGAACGTGTTTGTGTACACATGTCTTTTGATCTCGTTTGATTAAGCAGCTCTTCCACCGTCCTCTGAAGTTTTCATCAGCAAAACTTTAAATTAAAAAAAAGTATTAAATCAACCCTGAACGGAACGGAGCTAGTCTTTACAACTTAGCTTGATTAAATCTAGTCCTTCCGTAGACTGCATCGTAAAATTTGTAATAACTTTTTAATAAATAATATTAAGGGAAGCACCGGCTGAATATTTAATAAGATTCTCAGTCAAACTTTACAGTCTTATGTTTAATGTTAGTAGAAAATGTTGCAAAAGGTTCCGGTTTCCTATAAAATGCTTTACGTACATAGCTATAGCTTTATCGTGATACGCTTAGAATATCATAATATATATAAATAAATAATATATATATAATATAAATATATATATTTAAAATGGTATTCTAAGTAAAATAAATAGTACCTACGTAAATTTGTATTGCCTAAGTGAATTTGAGTGCACAAAAGCCTTGCTCGGAATGACTAAGACGGAGATCTACAAACTTTACTAAGCTCGTACTTTCGCATAGTAATTACTGTCCAAAAATTGACAAACTACAAGTGCAAGATATAAACTGCAATACATACAGTTAAGTAAGGGATAGGCAGAGGTGTACCTAATAGTACACCCACATTTCCCCAGTTATGTTTTAAGTCCCATGTAATAGGGGGCGAGCCTATTGCCATAAACCGGACACAAATCCAGGACTCTGTGGCTGCTACTAAAAATAATCCAATAACACTTGGCCCGACCTGGGAAACGAACCCAGGACCTCATGTTCAGCAGTTGCGCTTGGGACCACTAGTCCAATGAGGCAGTCAAACTACAAGGGCAACATATGTATTTATACATAAACTGCAATACCTATGTCGAAATCCATTGATTTAAGCACAATAACATCTGTAGATCTCGGCCTAATACTTGGTCTAGAAGCCTGCTTTGCAGTTTCATATAGAAAACTTTACGGCTATCGGTCTTATCGATGATTAAAATTTATCGAAAAACTGCAGGTTTTTCATGTTCTTTGAAAGAGTGCTTCAGTGAAACTTTGAATAAATTTCCTACCTGGATAATTAAGCACTTCTACTATAAGTTTTACCTTTATTATCAGTTACTAATTAAAGTGGCGTCTAGTTTATTTTTTTATAATATTTTCTCTAGTTCGTGGCAACGTGAAATTGCTTCAAAATATGAATGCAGAGGAATGATATGACCAAAGAAAAGCGGTAGATGGATTGTTTAAAAGATTTTATGGCTAGAAAGGCGTTGAATCATCATCAGCTGCCTAGCCATTTCCCAGCTACGTTGGGGTCGGCTTCCAGTCTTACCGGATGCAGCGGAATACCAGTATTTTACATGGAAAAGCGGTGAATACTGAGATATAAATTGATAGACGTGTGAAAAAACAGAAGACATGCGCTACTGACCTCAATTACTTATAATAGTTGGGATACGGGCAAGACGATTGGTGAGAATACCATAGCTAAGGTAGGATTGGTTTTCTCGCGTAAGTTTTACATGTCACATTCTTTTTCAATGAGATTACCGTGTTACATGTTTACCTAAACCTTCGTCCGTTATATTTAGGGAAACTTTCGGTACCTATAGCTAAGGAAAATGTCTTGAACTTTAAAATACAACCTCAAGGCAGCACCTACACATGTGTGCGTCAACAAAGCGGGTCCACAAGAGAGCCACTCAGTCTGACTGACGTTTTAATGGAGCCCCATGTATTTATTCAGAAGCCCGTCGCTTCGGACCGCGCCGCCGACGAATGACGGAATTCGCGCCGACCACTGTATATAATACTGAGTGACGTTTCTCCCTTTTTTGAATTCGACCTTTTTGTTAAGATGGGAAGAAAATAAAGGTTATTTTGTGAATATTTTTATGTGAAGTGGAGCTCACTCACATTATTTATTTTGATAGAGAAATACTCACTAAATCGTTGCATGCATTGAATATGAAGTAGTCCAGCTAGAGCATCCATCCTATGGTTGTATGATGCACTTGTCTTCTTGTCTGCATTGACAAACAAATGACCGTCTATGAAACATTTCACTTTTTTAATAAAAAATGTTGAGCTTTAATTACTCACGTTATCATTAGCACAGGAAACAGCCAATAAATATCCTGAAACTATCTTAAATTTGTAAAAAAAAAACAATGGTCGTCTCCATAGTTTCCTTAACCTAACACATAGAGATAGATTCTGATCCACATAAAGTTTGCAGAGCAGGGTCCACCGATTGACCGGCTGTTAGCATTGTATCGTAAACAAGGCCTTAATCATATATCTGTGCAGGTTGTTATGCTACACTCAACTTGCTCAACTTTGTACAAGAACGGATAGGAATGTTAGGTGATATTGCGTTCAAGGCCTTGTGGTATAACAATAGAGTACATTTTGTTTTGGAGAAACCAGATGTAGCGGATGTAAAAAAGTTCGGAGTTACGTAAAAGCTGATAAGTAATTGAACTTGCAAGTTCGAAAGACCAAATAAGTTTAGTTTTAATTTGTTGCGTCTAAGCAATTATAAAGGCTGTAGTGTTTAGAAGATTTATAATATTTTATACTTCGCCGCATTTAAGAGCCTAAAGAAAATCTTAAAGCTGTTTTATTTCGATATCCTGGGTCTAAAACATCAAGTTTGGTTTCCAATACAAAAGCATTTCGTTAATCTTATTATTGTTTAGCCACAAAGGTTAAAGATTTGATCTCCACATTGACCGTATTCAAATGAAGCTCTTTTAAAACATTTCAATCCAATACAGTATCGTGCAGTCTGCATGTTCCTTCAGAGGGCTCGATCTTTGTATTGAGAGGGCCTTAGAGGGCCCGTTATCTAAATCAAATGCCCTCTCCGGCGCGACACAGCTTGTTCGAGAGAGATTTTTAAAAGGATTTGTGTTAAATGGGTAAAAAAGGATGGACCAAGTTGTAGCTCTATAGATATACATATAGAGAAACCTAGCCATTCTGTATCGATGTTTCCTTATTGTTTTTTTTTTGTAAAGTTATTGGAGATATTGTATTTTTAAAAGTCTATTGGAATTGATATTGAAACCTTGATTTCCTTTATTTATTTCTCTTACTTACTAATTACATTTTTAAATATTCCTATAAAAAAAAAAAACATTAAAAAATATAAAAAATAGTAGCCCACCGGTATCGGGAACAGGGTCCAAGCTACCGGCGGTCAGGGCTCCAGAGAGAGGAACCTCCTAACAATACGAGCCGTGTCCAGGAGTACCGCTTTCTGAATCAAGCCCTTGATCCAGCCGCCTAACGAGAGCCTCCTCAGGTATTGGTCGAGGCTCTTGGCAATTAAGCCATGGGCTGAAACGACTATCGGCACTATGATCGCCGTGTCCACTTCCCACATGTCGACAACAAAAGTCAAGATACTTGTTTTGTTTATCTTTCTCGGCTTTCACGAAAACCTTGATTTTATTATTATGGTGTATACAATTTTTGTTGCTCTTCGTTAACGGTTACGTTTTTATTTCTAAACTTTATTAATTCCACATAATCAAACCACTCTTACAATTATAAATAACCTTAATTATAAAAATCAACAAATAAATCAACATATTTGTATTATTAATTTAATATTGTGTTGTGTTAAATTACAAATACAAATAAATTACATTAAATTAAAAACATTCATTATTATTCCGATTTAAAATTACATAAGGTTATTGAATTTCGTATAAAATAATTTTAAATTGTAATATTTGAAATTATTTATTAGTGTTTCGATATTATGATTAGCAAGTATAAAATACCATTAGTGTGTCCCTTCTGGTAAAATCCTTCTCCATAGAATTCCACTTTTCACCAACCGAAGCGGTGGCTAACGGTTACGTTACAAGAAAAATTTATATGTTCATACTGTACCTAGGTACCTATGTCTTCTAAGAGCCTGTTCTTCACTCCTATTCGTAAATAGTTCGTAAAATCTAAGTTAGAGAATTGGGTCTAAGAAGATAATGAGACCCACAAAATGCAATATTTTCAAAACCTTTACACACAAATACACTAAAGTGTAAAAAAGCAAAAAAAAACTCCAAATAATACCCAGGTTCCCAGGTACTCAGAATAAAAGGATTCCACAGGCTCTAAAGCGAAACTTTTCAAGGCTTACCCCAAATCTCGTATTGAATTGTCAGGATCTTAAGCAGCATTCAATAGTTGCAGCTAAGTTTCTGTTCGCGGGAGTTTTTCTACTCCCTTCCTGCCTTGTTTTATTATGTAAATAGAACCGCATTGAGTGTGTGCTACGAATCGATCTTGAGGACCTATTATGGAACCTATTGATGCAGGATTGAAGAGTAGTTTAAATAATTGGACTACTTGAAATGCGAAACCACAATAGAAATAAAATTTGCAATAAATATTTGGTATTTTAAATTGGTACAGAGCGTGGTTGTACCATAAATATAAAGGTATGTATGTATGTGATTATAGTGCGGGATCAAAGAATGTGACAAACTGTCAACATCAAAACAGACCTCCATCATTAAGAGTTGCAAAATCATCATCATCATCATTATTGTAAGTCCCTTATACCAAATTGGGGTTGGTCTTCTTCCATACTTCAAAATTCCGATGGTGAGTTTTACCATGTGTGATGTATTTCGGTTACCCACATTTAGTAAATTGTCATCCGTACTATATATAAGGTGCCACAGGTACTCACGTCAGTTTGCATTATACGCTTGCTATAGAACCACGTCTTTCATTACCAACCTAAGTACAAACTTCTCACTCTGCAAGTAAATCCCTTAGAAAGTATAGTACTTATTACATTAATATCCGCTCTGACGAACAGACACAAGACATTACCACGTCCTTTTCTTCAACTAGACAAAATCCACCGCCAACTGAACACGATCCAAATAAATCTACGAATACAATCGCAACAGAATCGGCATTTAGAATCAGAATCAACCCGCCGGCTCCATAGACAAGTGCTTCGCAGGAGATTTCCTCAACCACATAATGCACTTAGGTCAGGATAAACGTGGTAATGTGAACGGAGCCGGGGCGCAGCGCTCGTATCTCGCGACTGTCGCCGATACGCTAACAAATACGACTAAATGTGGAATGGAGAATAGTGTAAAGGTTTGTCTGGGAATGATAAGTGTCTGTTTAGGAAATTTTGACTAACTGACGTGAATTAACTGGAGCTTGTAGGTTAGCAAATAAGGCTAACGATGTTTTTCGTAATTGCTGTTGTAAGCGCCATGATCGCGGGGTGTCATTCCGCGATCATGGCGCTTGCAACAGCGTCGAAATATCGAGAGCTCACAACAAATAATATCTAATCACGGAACATATCCCGTAAGTGACAGTGTATGTTTAGTTATAAACCGTGAAAGCTTTTTTATTATGTGGAAAACCCTATTAAAAAAATAAGTCAAAATATTGCTGCCGTTTAACTTGTTCTCTCAGGGAACATATTTCATCTGGCATTTAATATGTTTTACGACCAATACTAAAGCTGGATTTCGTTAAGAAATGTGGCCTTTGCTCCAAATATTTTCCCATTTCCACCAGAGAAAAGCCTAAAAATAACTTACCAAACAGTAAATCGATCGGAAACAAAAGAACTGTATCATCACCAATAAAGACGAAGCATTTTAGCAATAACTGCGATACGGAATATTTTGTTCAAGAACTGGGACAAGAATAGAACGCGTTTTTAGCATATCACTCGTCTCCTCCCATCGTCCCAAAGTCCCAAATAGGGAACAGTGAAACAAGCTCTAAATCTTGAACGCGTGCGCTCAAGCGAGTTAGGTCGTTTACGTAATAAATGGATTTCTATAAATGACTGCGACATGCTGGGGCGTAGGGCTGTCGTTTTTATCTGAGGAATTGAGTTGTGTCGCGTTTAGTAGTGTTGTAGATTGTAACTAATGTTTAAGTTTGAATGTGTGTGTGTAATTGGTAAATAATTCGAACTGTGATCTAGACTAATTTTAAGTAGCTTTTTGACTTTTTAATACAAACAATATTAAAATTCTTTAGGCAGAGGTGTACCTATACGGCACCCACATGTCGCCAGTTAAGTCCCATGTAATAGGGAGCAAGTTTATTGCTGTTAACACATAGTGAAACTCAAATTAAATGACTTTTATGTTTTCACCAGCTGGACACACTCAGTATGTTTGTAAAAAAGGGTAAAGTCAGGTTAATAATCGCCTCGTTCATTGAATTAATGAACGAAGCGATTTCATGAACAAGCTGCCTCACTTTTTTACTTGACAAACCTTATTAGCCTATTTAAGAAAAAAATTGAAATAAAACAAATACTTATCCCACGAAAATATATACAAATAAATAAAACTGAAGTTTACAAAATATTAACGTTTTACTGAATGCATGTGAATATACACATACTTACAACAATTTTTTTATTAATTTTTGTCTTTCGGTCGGTTTGTCTGTCTGTCTGTTTGTTCCGGCTAATCTCCGAAACGGTTGGACCGATTTTTGACGAGACTGTTACTGGCAGATAGCTGATATTATAAGGAGTAACTTACTTTTATTTTAGAAAAGGCTTATGGGTTCCATGCAAAAACATTAAAACCCTTGAAATTATTAACAAAATCCGATTCAAATAAGGAAGTCATATTTTTTTCATAATAATTCCACACGGACGAAGGTTACGGGGAACAGCTAGTACAATACAAGCTACGAAACCTCAGTCCATTAATCACGCGCACCCAATAACTTCGGAGTACGGGACATCAATTACCGAATACCCACTGCCTCCCGACTACCGTCACAAACTTTGACAGTTCTGATATTAGAACATCGGCCATATGTTACGTAGGGAGCAATGGTGGCTCTGAGTTACAAGTTTAGGTCATAGCTTCGAACCCAGGCATCTGAATGAGATGTTTTGCTAACCTGGAAGTCTCTTAACAGGCTTTGGACACAGATTGGTCGAAGCAAGTGGGAACATCTGTTCCTGTGGTATAGGCCATACTTTCTACTAAGTTCGCCAACCCTAGCATGTATCGTATCTCGGTGGTAGTTCGCGCCAATGTCACGTGTGTTACAATCGCCCCCCGACGGGATCGGATTTCGGCTGCCATTACGTGCCCAAAGTGGCTATACGCGAGATAGTTGAAATCGTTTAGGTATTATACATGTCTGCTTAAGTTAAACCGTCATACGATGCGTTTTGAGGAACGTGACGTGCTTGGCAAATTGTTTTTGTTTTTATTTTTGTAATATAAATGCATATGTTGCAGCGACATTGTAGGGTAGGGGGTTGCTACGCTTAGTGGGTTGTTATTTCTTGAAATTGCTGCTGTTTTGTATTCTGCAACAAGCCCGATTTATAACAGTTACAAGTAGTTTTGCAAAGCTACACCATTTACACCATTAACTTACAACAATGAGAATGTTCTCTATTTATGTATGTTGGTTCGCCCTATGAGATTCACCATCTGTAAGCCCTCAAGCCCTGTCCCGTTCGATACTCCTTGCCTTTGCTGTCAGGCATCGTTTTATTTTTAGTGCTGCCGGCTAAAATAGCCCGCCACGGTTCACGGTTCAAGGAGCACTTGGATTTGTAAATGATATATTTTCAGAAGAACCGGAACTCTTTTGTTTTTGCTAGTCTTATTTAAGGGTTTTGGGAAGTGAAAGAGTGCGGGGAGACTTCTGAAAACCTAAACTTCTTGAAATCTATAATTTTCGAACCAGTGTTAGTACCATGATACGATCACATGTAACCGTCGATATGGATCATGAGCATGCTAGCTACACTGAGGTGAATTAAACTACTTTATAACCTTTTTTACTGGTACATTATGGGGGAAATCCGAATCCATAAGAGAAAGGGAGAAACTGTCCCAGGGACCGTCCGACCGGGAATGTTTTTTCATAGAAACAATTTTGGCTTCTAATTGTTCATCAAGTATGAGTTGTCCATTGTCCAAAAAATAGACTCACAAACTATTTAAGTAAAGAAAGCTTATGGTTCTAAAGAAAGCTTTCATGTTTTATGGATTCTCGTTTTCCTATAATGTCCTAGTGAAAACAAACATTTTGTATACCATGTTAGGCCCACAGACATAAAACTGCCTTCTTCCCGCCAAGCCCTCATTGCTTTGCTGATTCTATGCGCAAAAATCACCATAAAACCCTCACAAACCAAGTAAATTAAAACGTTAACAATAAGCATAAATACTCGAAGAATACATAAAGAAAAGTCGGCTTATTATTTCTTCGCATTAGGAGCGAAGAATATTGCCCTGGGCAATTTACGAGCGACATTCCGGGGCGCCTTATCTCCGATATTAAAGATTTCATTAAATCATGGCGGGCAATAAAACAGTTTGATACCGCATTCATGCGGCTCCCGCTTCGGGTGACCAACTTAATGACGTGTACAGTTTGACCCTTAGCGGGCAGAGTAAGGGACGAGATGATGGTATGAGCGAAGCGGATACTTCTTCTTCATTTCGTTGGCATGACAGTATTTTATATTTTGTTGGCCCAGAACTTCACCATTTCAACTGAGTCGCAGCGCGTCGGTGGTAGTTAATACAAACTATGTTTCTCCTCATATCGTGCCCTCCAAGAACCAAAACATACAATATGGTTACCGATGCCACCGAAGTCTTACAGTAACAAAGTTTTGGGCCGAAAAAAATGTTGTTAGTTGGTAAGGTGACACGAAGAAGAAGAAGGTAAGGCTTGTCTCTATGACTCGGTCCTTTCTGAAAACTGATAAGAGCTATCATAAAATGACAATGGTACCCTTAATTGATATTGTAAAAACCGACTAGAGAATGAGTTGAGAATGGTCAGCAACGTGGGGAGAACGCACTGTAATTTTGGACTCCAGAAGAAAGACAAGTGAATTGAGAAACCTACGCATGAACCACGAAGCGTGTTCCTTTCTAGACAGTAAACGCTTCAAAAACTGCTCAAAGCTTATGAAATGTACTAGCCAATAAAATAGTTACAACTTGAGATATTCAAGTAGGATTTGCGATTTGCGCGTGTCTCCCTACGACCTTGAACATAAGGCTCAAAATACATTATAATTTAGTTTTCGGAGGATCATATTTAATTTATTGCAGAAATAGTTGGCTAGTTCTAAAATCATGATCACATTTCAAGTGGCTGTAACTTAGATGGGCATGTAGATACGTGGTTTCGGTTGGACTATAAATTCTAGTATGTGTGGGGAATGGGACACTTTAGAGCTAGAAATGGACTTCTAGAATGGAATTTGACTTCTAATGAGTCTCAATTAAGTAGCAAACCCTTTGGCTGGAATATTTGTACTGTCTGGCTGGAAATGTATAACGTCAGCTGGCTTGGGTAGGTAACACCAGGTTTAGTTTTTTTTTGGCTAGCTGGAATTATCGATGATCGGGAAATACCATAATTAGCAGTCTTGACAGACGGTTTAATTATAACACTTTATTTACAAGTTATTGAAATTAATTTCAACACTAACAATAAAAAAAAAACTTATTGG
Organism: Standfussiana lucernea; assembly: GCA_964057025.1. NCBI lineage: Eukaryota > Metazoa > Arthropoda > Insecta > Lepidoptera > Noctuidae > Standfussiana > Standfussiana lucernea. The sequence continues at coordinate 14,957,662 of OZ059794.1, forward strand.
TTTCTCATTATTTATTTTCTCATCGTTTATTTATTAAAGCATTCCCAAAACCAGTTAAGTAATATACTTTGGCGTAAATTAGGGAAATTCTTGCTATAGGAAAGTGGCAGGCAAGTAATATTATGACGAGGGAAGACATGTTTATTTTGAAAAAGATAAAATTTGGGTCACCATGCTTACCCGCTCTTAAAATGGATAAGTAATGAAATTTCACCTCGGCGCGGGGCGGCCGCAAAATTGTTATTTATTTATTTCCCTTTAAATATTATGATGTTTTGGAAAATTGTTGTTATGTGTTATTTCGAAGATATCGCTGGCAGTTTTCTTTCTTAAGAATAAGTATTTTTATTTACCCACAATTTTCCCTTTCATAGTGAGGATATTTTTTGCTCGGAATAGACTACGCCTCTTCTATTTTGGTAGTCTCTATTTCCCGTGAATTATGTGAAGAGTATATTGAAATAATAAGATCGCCAGCCCTTTTGTTATCTATCATACCTACTGATCTGAGAAAAGTATTGTAGAGATGTAAACCTCCACGGTCTGAAGTTACTGGCACACTATATCATCATAAACACATAACGGATAATCACGAACCTCATCACAAACTATAGTATGACCACTTTAAGTGTGCAGTTCAAGGTGGCGTTACTCGTCAAGAAAATTTGCATCGATATGTCAAACTTGGTAAGTACATTTTATTTTAGTTATATAAGTTGGATGAAGTGTAGAAAGATAGAAAAAGTTAGTTAGTACCTAGACCAAAGAGTGAAAATACTAATACCAAAAGGGCCTAGACGACTGTCAGCGCGTGTCAGTGTGATTTTAAAGAAGGGGTTATTTATTTTAGGTTCAAAACGCCTTGTACCTACTCCCATCCTTAGAAATTACAAACATAACCTCACGCCTCTTTTCCGATGGGAGTGGGTAGAAACTGCAGAACGCCACCTGCTGCGATCCTTACATACTCCACTTGCTTCGTCCATGTTTATACATCTGGTGATACACGCAGGCCGGTTGCGAGAAGGTACTACGCATCCGACCTTTCATAAGAACTTCGGCAAAAAGGTTCGTATATAATCTTCTAAGGTGTCATCGCCCGACGTTTCCACTTACATGGACACTGAAGACACTTTTTGCTAATCGTCTTTTTTTAATTCTGAGAAGTTAAGAACAACTTAAGACTAAAGACACCAGAAAAAAAGTTCAAAAAGTTGTCGTTAACACCACAACGACCGCTAAAGCCTTACCTAATGTACAATACTAATTGCAGTTACAATAACAGACCCCACAAACACGTGATAATGCGCAGAGTACCCGGTGTAATGTGCAAAATGCCCAATGAAATGGCCCACCTTTATTCGCACCAAATTAAATCGCAAACTCTATGGAGTCCGGCTAAGTTGTAAAATGCAAATAGAATACCTTTTTAGTACCAACGCGTGCAGGGAAGGGTTAGCGAAAGGATTATGGACGTGGGAATGTATGGTCCATTATTTTGCATTTTTTTTACAAGATCTAATATAAAATTTAAATTCGTGTATTTTTGGCTTTTGAAACATAGTTTTTAATTTACCATAACATAACATCACGCCTATAATCCCCGAAAGGTTAGGCAGAGGTGTACCTTCCTAAGAGTACACCTAAATTTCGCCAGTAGGGCCATTTGGGTTCCATATAATAGGGGGTGTTTTTTGACCATAAACACACATAAACAGCTTAAATTCTGCACTATAACGCTCTGAAGTTTGCCTGAAGTGTGTTTATAACTGTGATTGAGGTGTGCTACCATAGGTCCAAGCCTACTATCATTGATAAGTAGACTCGTAATACCAAGCACTGTCGTCGAAATGACATAGAAAGAATATGGCTTTAGTCAACTTAGAAACTTACAAAAACTTACAGAATAGCTAGTGAAGTTTCATCAACTGCATTGAAAATTGTTGCCAAAAGAGATAAAGTAATTATGAGATATTTCCTAGCACAACAGTTGCTAAAATAACAGGAAAACCCCTTCCACATCAATGAGTTAGTCTTCTATCTCCAAAAAGGACACAACCCGACTGCCCAACGTTCATACTTACCCTCCGAAGGGTAGGCAGAGGGCAGTACCCCGAGGGTACATTGATAATTATGACACGGTAGCTGTTGAACCTGCTTCTCTAACGGTCCCGCGGGGAGGCGGGGATTATGACCGTATTAATTAACGAACAAGGAGATCGTGACGCTCTTGCTTATTTGTTTTGATGTGGGCGACATATGGAAGGATGTTTCGTTTTTGTGCAGGATATTTTCTTTGTAGGGAATTGTTCGGCTAGCTTTCTCTGAAATCTGAAGTCTTGTAGGTATGTTTGGCGACTATAGCCATCAACCGGGCACCAATCTTGGTTTCGGTGTGATGAGTACTGAGAAAATTCTCAAGGAAACTCTAAAAATATTCTGGCTGGACCTGGAAATTGAACAAAAGACCTCATTCACAGCAGTATGGCGTTCACGACCGGCTCCGAAAAACTTAAAGTCAACAAACCTCACAAACAAAAAGGAATTTTAACATCAAACAGAAGAAGATCGATTCTCTCTAGTCAAGGGCGCTAAATAATTTGATAACATATTTTGTTTTTTGGTTCATGAAAACTCAGTAAAAGTCGACCCAAAAACCATTTCTCTTTTATGTACTCGTATGTACATATTATATCAGAGATGTAATTAATTTAGTCCCCAAATTGACTTATTAAATGACTAAAGACGCAACTGGGGTACCTACGACTTGTTACAACCCTCTTTCACATAACAAAACAGAAATGTTCACCTAACACTCTGAGGGAAAAAGCAGTGAATAATAAATATGTAAAGTAAAACTAACTCATACATACATACATACATAGTTACCTACACAGCTCCAACATACTTTACTTGTTCAAGTCACCACAATCTTTCTGAGCCTTTTCCATCCCTTACGTTTTTACGAAGTGAATATTTCACGAGGCAAGATTTCTTTTTTGTAGGAAACTGTATTTCAAACTTGTATGTAAGTAATATACGGGGTGTGGGTACATTTGACCCTTGTTTCGTTGTCTATACCTAAAATAATAGAGATGGATACCTACCTAACTGATCAGGCCCTGAATAGATAAATCTATTTTGAGAAAATGTTGCTGTTTCATAAATTCGCAGTTGCAATTAGCAATGTTAAATCGAATGTTTATGCATTCATGCTGTGGTTTTTCAGGGATACATTACATACATAGCAGTACGTGAATACATAAACGCTGCAATATAAGTAGAGAGTTTTAAATAATAATAAAAAAGCTATAGGTATTAATATTCATAAGTTTTTTTTTTGCTGAAACGACTAATGGAATTCGTCATCTACCTTCCATTTTCACAAATAAATTAGGGTCGACTGCCAGTCTAATTAACCAGATGTGGCGACTGCCTATCTGAGACAGGCTATCTGACCTCCACAACCAAGGTACTAGGTAATACTAAGCCCCTTAATAAGACTGGTTGTCATGTCAGACTTGGTTCCACTCATACGGCTGTCAGAGATCCACAAATAAAAACTGGGACCAATAGCTTAATGTGCTTATTTGTCCGTGGCACCGAGGAGTCTCGATATGTAAAGGAGATGGTCAGTCATCCGCGGACCGACCTTCGAAAGCGTTGCTTTGCATTCGATAGACATTACATCGTTATTATTTATCCTTCTCCTGAAAAAGTACTTGAAAGAAACCAAAGAAACGCACATCCTGTAGGGCCTTAGTAAGTCGTATGTATTGCGGAGGCTTAGCGGGTTAGTGGTCCCAAAGGTGTGAGCACAATATAGGTTAGTACTGATTGTACTACTTACATAGATACCAGGTGTTAAGGAAGACCTTGTTACAATGTTTTTATTCCTGTTCTTTTTTATCTTGACTCGTAAAAGTAGCCACCTTTTTCTGTGAAAATTTACAAGGATTGAGTACTTATCACTGGATTTTTTTTAAAATAATAAATCACTGCAGGCGGTGTGCCTTCATTGTAGAATTGTAACTGTATGCCAAAGAAATTCAATGCGAAACAAACTTCCTCCCTCCGACTTCCCGAGAATATTTAACTTATGAATTGCCATCACATTGTAAAACCCCAATAATTTGTATTATAACCAAACTTGAAATTTTTCAATACAAATTCCAATTAACCGTACAATACAAGAGCTGAGGGAATCTGATTAAATTCATACAAAAGGCAAGTTAAATACACACAGCGATCTGTATCGTGGAACCTCGGGCGCGCCACTCAATGCGAAGGTATTTCCAATTACTCTCGAATCCTTCCATTTTCCAGTCGCTAGGAATTTTATTAACGCTGTCCCTTTCTATTTTCCCTTTTATAATGAGGTGGGAGAGGGATGGGAGACTGAGGATTTGAGCCTTCTCATGAGGCTGGGTTAATTTCCATTCGCCCGGAGCGACGTCTCGCGTTCACCTTTCATACGTAAATTGAAAAGATAAGCTCAACTATTTGCTTACTATTTGGCTGAAGTTGACTGTGTACGCGTAATTGTAGTTTCCGGTTGCGTGTGGCTGCAGCGGCTGCTCCTGAAATAAATACCTTGGCAAATTGCTGAAGAATACTGCTGCCATAACTAGGTACTTTTAACAGGCGGAGTGCTTGCTAGAAATCATTAGAGATTGTGAGACATACTTACACAAGTAACAACTAAAAACACTTCAAGTGCACGGTTCTCAGCCATGATTTCATGTTTGGTAATCGTAATGGTTATTCAATTGGTTATACCCTAAACTTTCAAATCGAAAGAAAAGAGAATATATTTCGTCATAATCCATGTTGTAACATCGCACACAAGTATCCACGTAAACACACATTTTCAATTAACACAACCCAATCCCGAAATAATCTCCCAGAGCTAGCTGTAAATTAGTGACGCGCAAGTTACCGAAAATGTAAAATAAGATAAGGTTAGCTAATAAGTGGACAGCACTAATGCCGACCCACGTCAAGCCTTCGTCAGTTGTCGGTAATGCTCGGCTCATGCTCGTAAGATCAGCTGTTAATTACCCCGAGGGAGGTTGATTGGGCATACATTAGCTTGTGAGTTAATACAGTACGAGTATAGTAAAGGTTTGAGTAAAGATATTGTCTGGTAGAATCTGTTATAAAAAAAAATAGCAGATCATTTCTAATGGGTTTAAAAAAACCTTAACGAAGCCGATTTTGTCTCCCCGTCATTGCGATCATATTTTTGTACCGGACCATACCTGGAAACCTTCTAGTTACGGAGATATTGGAGGTCAAAGTTCCAACTTACTCACAAAATAATGTCATTACTTTACTTTAAAAACCTCTATCATGACCCCTGTACTATTCAAAGCATACATCAACACAATGTTTTGAGTGCGTTCAATGGGGCTATCGCTCATGAATTCGCCGCTGGAGGCGTTCGTGTAGAGTAAGGTCTTCAGAAATGTCAGATGTCATAGAATGTTCCCGCGTTGCGCGCTTTTTATCACGAAGTTTTATTGATATTCACGAGTGTGGTCAAGATTGAGCCATTCCTGATTAATTATGACTTGAAAATTGTAGGTAGCAAGTTGGGAGTTTTAGTTTGTTAGTACTTGAAGGAAGAATGATTTTTAAATGTTTCATGCTTGCTAATTTTAGGGACAATATTGTAAATATGTACCTTAAGTTTACACTATGTTGTTAAACGTAATTAAATAAACGTATGAAGTTAGTGGTATTTTAAAGCATAAAATAGAATTCATGACAGGACCTTACTCGACAGTAGTGCCATCTGGTGAGCTCAAAAACGATAGCCCTCATTGAGTCCTATCATAAACCGTGATTTGTCACCCCAAAAAAAATGTCGTGTCCCAGCAATATTTTTTGCGTCGACTAGTAAGTCGACGTAGTTTGATGTACAGAATGCTTGCATGACGGCTTCGTGAAAGGTCCGTTTACACCATGTATACTCGTAACTCTATGAAAACGACACGACGCGACGCGGCAATATCGTTATCTATGGAAGCGTTTTCATAAAAAAAAAAACAATCTAGCAATTTTCAGGTAACAAAGACCCATAGATAAATACCGAAAAAAGAAAAGCTACATCGAAATCAGTCATGTCGCCTGTGGTCTGTCAAATCGATCGCGATGGCCAGGGTTCTACCTTTTTGTATGTAGGTTTTATCCTGGACATCAGAAGTCAGAACTAAGAAGTGTACAAGAAATCATATACGACTAGGTACATTTGGTGCAGCAGTGAGGCTCATGTGTTTTTTTAGATCTAAGTTTTGTTTTTTTATTACTGTTTTTACTTGTGGCATATAAACGTATTTTCTTCGCGGTATTGAAATACCGCATGAAGGGAAGTTTGTAACGAAACCAATACCACTAATTACAGCTGTTAATTATCTTGAAAGAGTTATTAATTAATTAGAACCTGCGCAAATATTGTGCCAGGCGCCATCTCATATGAAATATTTATAGCAAAACATCAAAGAGCAAATTGTGGCGTCGTGTATGTAGGTATATTGTGAAATTCAAGAGAAAATACTGGTTTTCCTTTGGATACATCGTAAGTACTTAACCAATGTGTTGTAGGTATTTCCCATAATTATAAAGAACGAAGTATCGCCTTCTCATGCACGAGGTTGTGGGCTCTAATCCGGGCAAGTACCAATATGACTTTTCAATCTGTCTATTTTTATCTCGGCAATTACAGACATCGGTGAAGGAAAACATCGTGAGGAAACCTGGCTCATCCCTCACTCCATCACTGATGTGAAGAGGCTTTTGCCCAGGAGTGGATAGCAGTAGGCTTATAGGCTAGTATTTTTTTTTATTATAATTTTTGTAATGCAAGTACATTACAAAAATTATAATTAAAAAAAAATATATAATTTATTATAATAAAATATTTATAATAGTTATAATTTTAAACTTGTGTTTACGATGATATCACAAAGATGTGTTAAAAGTATTTTAAACTACTTTGCATTACTCTGAAGGCCTAGACAATGTGATTTTATAGCAATAACGATGGGAGGGAATGTTAAGAGTCATTGTAAAACTACGAAACTCGGAACGAAAAAGGGTTGGAAGTCATGGGTGGAGGCCCAGAGAGGAATAAGGCAGACTGACAATAACATCTAGTAACTTGGTTAGGTTAGCAGTAACTTGGCTAACATAAACGTCAAAAAAATGACGTGTTAAAGTGTTTGCAAAATAAACATCATGTATCGTCATTTATCACGTCACCTGCTTAGCCTTTTCTAAATACATATTTTGGGACCAACTTCCCGTCTACCCGATGCAGCTAAATACTATTATTTTGCTTTGAGCGACTGCTTATTTTATCTGGCCTGCAGAACCCAGTTACTGTGTAACATGATACTATCAGTAACTTGTCTAACATTTAACATGAATAAATTATCATCTAATTAGGCCACCATCTATTCTCTCCTTCCATCTGTAACATAATAACTTCAACCTAATGAACTAAGTAAGTCAAGAACCAAGAAATTCTCCTTAGTTACAAGTAACACACGACATAGACGAGAGCACTTCCTGGCTATAATAGGAGTGCCAAGTGCCTCTCGACGTCGCACGCACTTCATCGTATGTCTTCAACGTTAACAGTCAAGGACCTCTAGATTGGCGGGAGTCATGTTATGGTAACTCGTGATGAAGATGGTGTTACGTTTTGACGAATGTGGATAAGTGTATTATTCTTCGTGAAGCAACATAAAGGGTGACAAAGAGTGAGGTGAGAAAAACCAAGTGAACACCTTTGCAAAACAAAATAGGGCAGTTATAAGGCTGGAGCCAAGATTATTGATTTCGCAGATGCGGAAGAAAACCTTTGAGGCTCGTTTTCAGCTAAAATACGTTGTCAGGCAGATGTGTTGTTTAAAATCTTGAATCGCACTAGGTAAGAATGTACGTTGACATTCTTCAAATAAAATTCAAATTCCAGTTCCAATTCTACAAACAACTGTCAATTGGTAGACACTAGAATTAAAAGAAACTATTCCGTAACATATTCTTTCAAGATGAAACCTTTGACATTTGTAATTCGAATGCCAAACCTTATAGATAGATATTAATACAACGCATGCTACTCCCAAACACAAATTCAGTAAGAAACACAGAACACTGAAAACCGCATTGAATACCCCTTACCTCTAATTACCCTAGCTAGCCGCAGCCAAACGAGAAAAGAAATTCAAAAGCTGAACAGTGAACAATGTAAAACAAAACAAACCGTTCAAGCAGTCAGTAGCAGAGGTCATCGACATTATCATTACGCTGTAGGCGTAAGTAAGTCCCTCGGCAGATGTAAAGACTGACCGCCAATAAAACTTAATGTTAGTACTGCAACAGACGAACCTTTTCAATTAAACCGTCTTACGATTTTAATCCGCGTCTGAATTGAACGTCTTCGGGATGGAAATGAGGGTCGTAAGTATACTTTAAGACCTGGTACTCATTAGTGCTTCTTCTGGCTGGTAATCCTGGGCTTAGCAGGGTCCGTACTCCGTACTTACTTTGCCTGTAGAGTCAGTGCAGGCGATTGGGTTTTATTAGGCTCCTATTTCGTCACTTAACAGTCTTGCAAGAGATATGTTTATGTGAACTTTAGAACGAATTATTTGAGAACTTCGATATCGTAGAAATTTTGCTCATACGCCTTTTGAAACGTATCTTTTTAGTTCTGCTAGTTCTTCTTTTGGTGTGTCTCCAATAACTGTAGGTTGCCCATAAACCTCGAACATTTTTCCTTGGCTTTTGCGAGGTGGAACAGCTCCGCAACACTCGTGACTCCGATCCATTCATGAATGCTTTTCAGCCGCGATTTTTCTTTTGTCAACAACACCGATACTTACACGAGACCAATTTCTCCTACGATTTAAGGTCTACCTTTCTTAAGCAAATTATTTAGACAGGTATCAATCTTCCTATACCATATACCCGATCATAACACAGCAACTACTAATCCCTTACACCGTGAGACTCAAACCAGCTGATACTATTAAATATGTACACGACAAGCCCCATCCTAAGATGAGCGCACGTTGTCAATTTCATTCACAACCACTTCGGTTCACTATATATTATATCGCCATATTTACCCGGAGAACGCCCAGCGCCCTGATGAACTTTAGTCCTAAACAAATATAAACAAAAAACCTGCCAAGTGTCGGTGATGGAGAAAGCTGGGTTCCGTTTTACGATATTGTTGAAATTACAGCAAAAAAAAAAACATTCGGAAAATCTAGCGCCAAAAAAAAACAAAATAATATCCTTATCCAATTTTCAGGAAACTTGTGTAGTTACTTAACCGAACAACCACTTAAAATCGCATTGGCACTCATAACACCTTGACTAACCGCAAGGAAGACAAAATAACATACATAACATAACATCACGCCTGTAAACCTGAAGGTTTAGGCAGACGCGTACCCAATAGTACGTAACCCACATTTAACCAGTTATGTTGGAGTCCCATGTAATAGTGGGCGAACCTATTACCATCAACAGGGCAACAATTCCAGACTTCGTGACTGCTACTAAGAAATGCCTGATGGAAATACCCAATAATACTTTGCCCGACCTGGGAATCGAACCCCGGACGTCATTCTCAGCAGTCGCACTTGCGAGAACTAGACCAACAAGACAGTCCACCTACGAGAAAGACAAAATATAAAAAAGAAATAAATTAATTATGATCACGGAACAGCAAAAGTTAATATTAATTTTCTGTAGATAGGTACTTAATAAACTTTTTACCATACGGTTACCAGTACCGAGGTACACAACTACACACATTTCCAACAGTCGAATACGAAAACAATAACAGAGTTCCGTGTACTTTTACCACAGATCCCTAAAAAATCTCCCGGCGATTCGTAGCTGAGAACAAAAGTTTACCTGACCCAATATTAAGCCTTCGGGCGTGTATTTGCCAACATAAAGTATTTCTCGTCTGTTTTCGTTTCGAACGAGTACAAAATCAAATTCTTCGTTTGTATATCATTCACTAATTAACAGTCGAAATCATGAAACGATTTTAATTATTGGCATAATTGAAATATCGCTGCGAGCGCTTTGGCGTACGCAAATTAAAATACTGACCGAAATTATTTTGCTGCCTCATTGATGTAGTATAGTGGGAGCAAGCGGGACTGAGCATATGAGGTCCTAGGTTCAATTTCCAGGCCGAAGTGTTATTGGGTTTTTCAATCAGGAATCTCTCAGCAGCAGTCACGGAGTCTGGATTTGTGCCCGGGTGATGGCAGTAGGCTCGCCATGCAAAATATAAGTGTATGACCAGATTTAGTATGCGATACTGCTGTCACTTGCTTGATGAGGCTTATGTGTAACGGAATTAGTGTACTGAAGACAATGTATGCTATGTTTTAGACAAGAAAATTATGCTACTGCCTTGTTGTTCGATTCTCAGGTCGGGCTTATTGTTGTTGGGTTTTCCCAGCAGGAATTTCTCGGTAGCGGCCTACTAGGTAGTCCGGAGTTGTTCCCGTTAGATGAAAATAGGCTCGTCCCTCTTTTCTAAACATAACTGGCGAGTTGTACCTATAGAATCCCTTACACCATCTCATATACACCTCTGCCTAACTCTTCGAGGATTACCGGCGTGATGTTATGTATGTACTATTTGACACAGGCGACATCTGTTCATGTAGTACGTTTTAATGCTGGAATATAATGATAGATGGAGCTACGTTTACCAATGCCTAAAACATCGATAACGAGCGTATACAGAACGTGGTACACTATGAGACCTTGTACTAACAAGTTCACCGACGGTCGACCACTTTTCAACCTTATTACTTAGCACATATGGGTTACAAGTGGCAGGCCGTCAATGAACTCAGAAGTACTTGTTCTAAAGACTAAAGCTATGGCGAGGTAGTGCATCCTTACCCGACCTATTCGTTCCACCTGCTGAAAATCTCCCACCTGGACATGAGTTGCCATGGCTGACCTGGAAGTCTTTAAATAGACTCCGGACCCAGGTTGGTCGCAGCAAGGAAAACCTGCTCAGGTGGAGATTCATTAATGACTCTGCCCTGGACTGTAAATGTGGTGCTGTTCCACCAACGATGGGGCACTTAATATCGTGCCCTGCGTGTAGTGATGGTTGTTCACTACAGGAACTGATGGACGCTACTGAAGGCGCCAAACTAGTGGCTCAATTCTGGGCTGACACAATTTAGATTACCATCGACACGCTAAGAAGAAGAAGAAGTACTTTTTCTGAGAAGTATCCCATGTATGTACAGGCTGTTACTGACTGAAATGAGGTGGTTGATATTCCGCTACCTAAATGAAATATCAAGGTAACGCAAAGACTTCTAAGATTTCTTTCGCGTCTCGGTCATTTCCCACAAAAGCCCACATCATTTAGACATTCCTTGAAAGTAATCATAGACTTCAAACAGTTTTCTTTTTGAACTGAAAAGAACTTTTTATGCTTAAGTAAGAAATGAATCTTTCGTGGTTAGCTTTAAGTTTGGTTTACCTGACGACTAAATATTTTATTCTAGAACGGCTCTCGCTGTTGCTATCTAAAGAAACTTGCCTTACAACATTTGTATAATTTAACATATCATAACATTACGCCTGTAATTCCCGACGGGTTAAGCAGAGGTGTATATGAGATGATGTGAGGGATACTATAGGTGCAGTTCGCCGGTTATATTTAGGTCTCGTGTAAGAGGGGCGAGCCTATTTTCATCCAACGGATAAATCCCGACTACCTAGTAGGCCGCTACCGAGAAATACCTGCTGGAAAAACCCAACAACAATAAGCCCGACCTGAGAATCGACCAACAAGGCAGTAGCATAATTTTCTTGTCTAAAACATAGCATACATTGTCTTCAGTACACAAATTACGTTAAACATAAGCCTCATCAAGCAAGTGACAGCAGTATCGCATACTAAATCTGGTCATCACACTAACCCTCCAGAAAGCAGCCATAACATTTGATCGTGCCAAAAATCTCGTCCGACATACCATACCGTGCCGTGCCGTAACCGTACTGTCGTGCCGGAGAGCCGACTATAAACCGGTTTACGAGCCCGTAGGCACGCCGACACTGCACAGATTACGGGGCCCATCAAACGTCCCCCTAAATTATTATCTCACCGCATTTTCGACCACATTCACTAAGTTTATGTGTGATTTAAGAAACTATTCTGACATGTTGTTGTTGTAAATCTGTTGGGGCGAGTGTTTTAGTGTGTTCATCATCATAAATACTGTGTTATCGATGAGAATCATGACCTCTCTTGTATGGCGATATTGAGACGTTTCGCACTGTTTGCTGTTTCTATGAAATCCAATTGGTAGTAACCTGGTGATCATTAGAATGTTGCTGGCGAGCTGTCTACGGAAAGACTAAAGCTGTGGCGAGGTAGTGCATCCTTACCCGACCCATTCGTTCATCCTGCTGAAAATCTCCCACCTGGACATGAGTTGCCATGGCTGACCTGGAAGTCTTTAAATAGACTTCGGACCCAGGTTGGTCGCAGCCAGGAAAACCTGCTCATGTGGAGATTCATTAATGACTCTGCCCTGGACTGTAAATGTGGTGCTGTTCCACAAACGATGGGGCACTTAATATCGTGCCTTGCGTGTCCTGATGGTTGTTCACTACAGGAACTGATGGACGCTACTGAAGGCGCCAAACTAGTGGCTCAATTCTGGGCTGACACAAATTAGATTGCCATCGACACGCTAAGAAGATTAGAATGTTATTTCTTACAGCATAGACGCTCCTTGGTCTTATTAGATAGAGATGGATTCATAGGAACTGCCTTGTTGGTATGGTGAGCGCAAGCGCCATTTCACCAGTTATGGTTATACCCATGAAATATGGAGGCGAGCCTTATTGCCTTATTGTCCAAATTCCATTCTCTTACTTAGAAATTCCCACTCACTGCTGAGCGTACGCCTCCTCTTGTGGCGATCCTTCCCCGGTCTGTTCCAGCCTTATCCAGGTCTTACCCACAATCCTCTGTATGTCATCCACCCACCCAATCATTTCCTATGTGGTACAAATAAAACTGTGGAGCAAACTAAGGGCGGAAGCGGGCAATCATGATCGTTTTACTGGACAACTCGACCAGGTACCGTAATTTATATTGATTATTTAGGTCTTCTATAACAACGTCCTGAATTTTTACGAGGATGCAACACTACACCTTGTATAATATATAAAACACAAAAATTATTCCTGGTAGAAAGACCCTCATGTTGAGCAGTCATACTTTAGACCACCAGACCAACAAGGCAGTGAATAATGGGTTAGAAATCCCGCCTTCAATCCAATTCTTATAGCACCAAAACATAACTTTACGCCTGTAATCCCCGACGGGATAGGCAAAAGTGTACCACAGGGCACTCACATCACGCCAGTTATATTTGTAAATTTTCGTAGAAACATTCCCAAATCAGAAACATGACAAACTCCACCAACGTCATACATCTTATAAGACAGATAATACACCAGCAAGCTCGCGCTATCTCAAGTAACTCTGACCTTGTGTATTATTGTATTGGTATCGCTACAATTTCGCGGGTTCGACACCCGACCTTACACTTATCGCGTATTTGTTCGCTCATGAACCCAAATATTAGATATTTTTCGTTCGGTTCTAGACTCAGATTAGGTAAGGCGTGGAATAAAGTTAAGTACTCGCTACCGACGCTTATGGTATCAATATTGGTCGTAAAGAACCAAATATCTGCTTATTCGGTTCGGCATCAGGTGCAAAAGAATTCGGAAAAATGTAATACCAAGTAATGCGAAGAAGTAAGCTGAGTTTAGATTCGCTATTTTATATTATTCGCAACTTTTATGCTTTACTTAGTTACTCGTATAAATCCCATAAGGGACAGTAAATAAAAAAATACGGAGCTAAAGCTAAAATCGCGAAATCGTTAAGATAGAACTACCTGCTAGAACTCCCTTAGTTCTACATTTAGCACGAATTCATTAATTGCAGACTTTGTTATGCATAGTTGAAGGAAAACAAATTATTTATTTCACTACATTACAATAAATTAGTAGTAGGTGACTAAATTCCAATCATACCTTGTAGTATTCTTACATGAAATTAGTATGAACTAAGTAGTGTTAACAAATTCATAGCGAACTTTGTAAACAACAATTGGTTAGCATTGAATATTCAAATCAAACACCTGCAAAAGGACCTGCCACTGTAAAAACATCAAACCACACAAACTCAAATGAGCCTCCTAATGACAAAAAGTACTTAAAACATTTATCTTTTAATAGGAACGAGCACAGGGACGTAAAAATGCCATAGTGGCGAGATTGTTCCAAATTTTTTAGAGCTAGCTTTGTATACAGAGGCTGGGCGTTGTGGAATAATGACAAATAAAATAAATGCATGATTTTAATCTCTACCGCTGGCACACTGTCGTAAACAGTTTACGAGCGACCACTTAGGCTCAGGCGCAAGGGATCGGAGGAAGCGGGAAAGAAAATGTTGAAATGGAAAGTAACTGCTTAGTACTGAAAGATTTCAGAAATTACAAAGGGTTTTCGGTGACTAAAACAGTCAACGATTGGAGGTCCACAGTAATCCTTGAATGATCATTAGATACTTAGGTGCCGCTCCATGTAATTTCAATTAATTATTTTAGTTGCTACAGAAATGCAAATGCCAGAATGATTGATCTTTTAATTTGAAGGCTCAATGGTAGTGACCACTACGAACCAAACCTAAGTGGGTCGTAGCATCATATAAATTGTTTGTTTGCTGTGTATCTTTCTGTTTTAAAAGTTTGAATTTTAGTTTTGTTCCTATGATAAATGTAGTTTTATTTTTCGATGCAACCAGATCTATCGTGTTTATTTCTTATCTACCTGCAATGCCGTCTTGTGTCCTCCAAGATGGACATTAAAATCCCATAATTATAATGAAACTCCTGGTCCGTAGTAAAATTCCGCCGCCCCGCTATTTTCTCGTCCGTCATCCTCCACACCGCGATACCGCAACAACGCTCGCGTCAAACGGCCCGCCTCGTCCAACCCTTTGCTAATGCGATTCCTGTTTTATGACTTACGTAACGCCACGGGCTCGTCGCTGAATGTGGCCCGTTGATTAGAGCGTCTTGTGAAACTGGCACAAAACTTCACTATTCCAAGCATTTTGATAGACTGGTGTTATGTTTTGTTCGGCCGAAGTCTGTTGGGATTTGGTATGACGAAGAGCGAAGGGTGCAGTTTACTGCGCAACTTTGCTGCATCGAAAGATGTGGAAGTGTCAATTTAAATAAATATAACCTTCTTTTAGTGCAGACCATCCATATTTTTCATAGGCATGTATTTAACGCAGTGACAAATTAATCTGAATTTGGGATTAAAAAATAATTAAAGCCGGTAGCAAAAATAGTAGGATCTGCCATCCTACTATTTTTGCTACCGGCTTTAATTATTTTTCTACAGCGAAGGATAATTTTAAGAAAGTAGCAGCTTAATAATCAGTTGTTAGCTTTGTTTTAATTTAAACTGCCATCGAGTTTTTGTTTCTGTAACTGAATTTATTGGCCTCGACGACTGCCTATTTCTGTCTGCAGGGTTTAAAGTAACCTAAAATGAATGGCAAGACTCCCGTCTTAAGCTAAGTTCGCTCGCATCGCTCGCTCACTCTAGCTCCCGTGATACCATTTGAACCTAACCTATCCGTGTCGGGGTGCCCTAAGCTCCCTGTACCCTATGTTCTCCTACTTGGCTAGGCAAGAAAATTTATGCAACTCCAAATTGTGCCAAGCAATTTTTTCTCGCTGCCAAGCTATTTTTTTAGAAGCAAATAGTTAGTCGCCCCTTAAGTTGTTAATCGCCTGGAATATAATTAGCCTTTGCCATAAGGTTGCTTATGAAAAATAAGGTTAGTCTCTTTTAATGTACCCGAATGCAAATTTTAGTCAGTATTTTCATGCAAACTTGCTAAACTGATGATGGTGAACGAATTTTTGGTAGCCGTGGCTTTACCGTAGATAACTGATAACATCACACAAAAAACACCGTCACGAAGATGCAGCCAGACAAAACAGTCAGCGGTTCGTTCTATCTTCGTGCCGTCATTCACAAGAGCAGCATTTCTGAGTATATTACAAAACGTGCTTCCAGTTGTTTAATGACAGGATGATTCGTTCCCGGAACGACCAACAGTTTCATTAGGATCTCTAATGAATAAATAAGAATATTTAGCTAGAACATTGATGCTGAAGTCCTACAGAACACAAAAACAGCTGCACTGACCGATCTTCAAGGTTATGCAACGTTTGCTAAGATCGATCCATGGATGACTGTCCACGGACGTGCACGTTAAGCTGTTGGTCCTAGGACTAATCAGAAGACAAAAGTGTAACCCAGATAATGGTGTGTGAAAATCAAATAGGCAGTCGAGAAATGTTAAAAAATATTGGTATTCAACTGCATCGAATAAGACTGGAAGCTGACACCAACAGTTGGAATAAGGCTAGGCACATAATGATGTTAGTAGTTCTACTGCAACAGTACTTACTAGATACTTAATAGTGCACCTACAAAGTATGTTCACGTGGGTCGGGAATCAGGATATTGATATCTAACACAGGATGAAGATAATGTTTAGTATTGCTTAATACCTTATCATCATTAAAAGTTTATTCAACAGAATAAACAGAAGTTAGAGGGCCAAAGTTTTTCATTGCATCGCTTGAAATCGTTTAACGGACTGACAAATTCAATTTTAAAGTATCATTTCTTTTCAGACACTATTGTCAAGGAGTCGGTCAATTAGTCTAAGAGTTGAAGATAATTTTGTTACCCGTTCTAAAACCTGCATCTCTAGACTAGATCAACGGACCAGAAATTCCAATGGAAACTAAAGACATTGTTATGTCAACTAGTACACATATCCATTAAGAATATTAAGAGCAAAACCAACGAAGAGTCAACTGAGCACTTTTCCAAACGGGCTCAAAGTACCAAATAAAAGAAATAGCTCATCATGCCCAAAATATTAGGTTAGCAACTTCAAAACTGACACATTTTCATACATACATATGTATAAATGAAGGGGCAACTCATACCTACCTCGATACATATGTATGAACAAGTACATAATGTAAAACCACCGGACATCTGATGACCGCATGCCAAAAACCGGGAATTCAATTATGCTATCAACGAATAAAATGTGCTGTATTTTTTATTTATCCTTTGTTTAACATGTTTTATGCACATCATTATCATGCATTTGTCTCTTTGATAAAACAAATATTTGGTTTCATACAATAATTCAAAAGCAAGGATGTCCAGGACCATGTGCGGTGGTGTGCCTTAGTTAAAGCTGAATGTAATTACACAAATGGGTTTAAAGTTTAAATTGTATAATCATTATGATTATCCACATCCTGAAATTACCCACTGCTTGGTATAGACCTCTCTTTTCTTGTGCCAATCGCCACCTTCCTGTGCCAAACTCATCCAGATTTTTCTCCCGATGATAAATTTTATAATACTCACATTTAAAGATCCCGCACAAATACTTCGTCTTCTAAAATTACATGCCTAAAAAAAATTTCAAAGTCAGCACTTTTCGGAGCATCGCAAAAAATTCCGCAAGCGTGACTATCACGCAATCCAACAGAATATCACGCCTATAACCTCGAAAGGGTTGGGTAGAAATTTACCTACAGGCACTCTCTCTTCACCAGTTATGTTTAAGTCCTATGCCATAGAGGGGAGACCATTAACCGGGCACAAATCCTGCCTCCATTCTACTGAGAAATTTCTCGCAATCTGTTCTGCGCACTATATCTTGAAGAACAACGCCACATGTAACAGTAAAGCAGTGACACACGTGTACCTATGTACTACGTAATAATTTACGGGTATCGCAGGGCTGTCCCGAGAGTTTATATTAATTAAGTGACACCGAGACGGTCACGTGCGCCACAAAGTAGATTATTTGCGGACACCCCTGGCAACTCTTCATTATCGTCGACTTTTCCTTATTGTTTCGTACATTTTGGAAAGGAACGAGCGTGGCGTGCTTATGACCTTAGCAGGGGGTTTGTCACGAGTTCATGACGAAGTGAGTCGAAGGTACACGAATGAGCAGTAGCTATATCAATTGCGAATTGTGTTTTGTCGTATATGACGAAAACGTGGCCGGGTCAGACTAGATGCGGAGGGCGGAGTACCGAGGAGAGTGGTGGATACGGAAATTGGGACTCCTATGAGCAGCCGTGGACTGCGATAGGATGATTAGTTTGAGTGAAACAGTGGAGAAGCTAACAAATGACATTAATTATCATCTTAAGTCCTCTGTCCGTATTCCTTTAGGGGCCTGAATTGGTTAGTCAACCTTAGCCGGTCACAATCGTTCGCTTTTGTTTGTGAAGAAAATTATCATGTTATTCTTGCCTACTACGGCTGAAAGTAACACATCTGATATTTGCATATTATGATCAGTAAATATAGCTGCAGTTGGCACACTTTATAGTGTACTACGTGAAGCCAACTTTAGACCTACTTAAAATGACATAATCAACCCTTAGAAATATCTATTATAGTTGCTAGTACTTTAGTTTCACGTACTGTGACAGCCCTGTGCTAGGCATTTGGTCACTCAGGGCTATTTATTACTCCGTCTGCATTTCCCAGCGTCTAGACTTTCTTAAAATGTTACCTTACAGCCGACACTTACGCAGTTAAACTCATCAACGAGGCAACGACTCTTAAACGAAAAATAAGGCACTCTACTTAACATGTTAATATACATAGCAAGAGTCTAGAGTCTACGTATGAAAAGCCAAATCTTCACAAACAAAACAGCTCTAAACTAAATATTGGTTTCTGAACGTTGTCTCAAAAAATAAACAGGAAAACAACCAAAACAATCTTAAATACTTTCCACCAACACACACAGAAGGAAAATTGCCATTAAAGAAAAAAGGCAACGTTCAGTAACTTCATCATTTTCTTATAGACACCATAAATAAGGGTGTGACCACAAAGGTGGGTAGCACAAAGCGTATCGTTAGCAAGACCACGTCTACGGCCATGGGACGGAAACGGCCCGGAAGCGGGAAATCATTCGCCGACCGGATCCGCCGAGACGCCAAGCCGAAACTACCCGCAACCCCCCACCATTCAATTAATCCCGACAAAAAGCGATAAATAAATTTTCGAGCGGTCTTTGTTTTTAAGAAAAATTGCAGTCTTTGAAAATTGAGATAATTTTCGGGAGTTGCCCCGGGCGGTTAAGTCATTACCTTTAGTCTGAGGAAAATGATAGGAATATACTTTGAAGATAATAGTGGTTCTAAGGGACCGGCGCCGCCTTTTAACTAGCAGACGAAACTGTTTAAACTTTTAAAAGAGATTTATGACAATCATCTGAAATGGTTTTACGAATTACTTTCATAACAAAGTTTATATCGATTATCTATTCATAGATTTTATTTATCTACAAAACCTCTAATATTAGGCAAAGATGCATATTTCCAGGTTGATATTGCAGAATTCTGTTCTGCTATGTAGCACACATGAAGCGCACATGTGTGCGCTTCTCAGTATTTTAAGTCCAGTGGAAAACCAGGGTTTTTTGCTATTTGGCGCAGCCGTGAGGTATCTTATCTTTTGTTGTTTTGATATGTCTTTTTAGTTTTGTTTTATTTTGTGTGCACTTGTGGCATGTGCCAAATAAACATATTTTCTTTCTTTACTTTTCTTTCTTCTTCTTGAATTTACTTTGCCTTCGAATAAGAAATAAGCGAAGTGAATACAGTCAAATATACTTGTAATAAATCTGCAATCTCAAAAATGTCTGCCCAGACGGTCGGTACAGAACAAAGCTATAAACACGCTAATGTGTCTTCCGAATGACTTTTAAAAAGTCTCTCTAGTGCAGGGCTATGTCCGTTGTCCGGCGTTGTCCGGAGTGGTTCGTCCGCTCGAGCTCCCGTCAGATTTAGATCTCGTCCGGTCGGACGCTGAGCCGAGTCATGGAAGCATTAATTTCTTCGCAAACACCACTACCATTTGCGCAATCATATGTTTCACTCGGGAGTTTCCAGCTGGAAATAGAATAAGCAAGCTGCTCAAAATGTTATTTAAATGTATTTTAGTGATAATACTGAATAAAAGGACGAAGCGTTACCCACACTTTGCTTCCACAGCTCACTCTTAAACAACTATAATTTAACTGCTTGTGTTTTTTAAAAATCTTTTAGGATTCACCAGCATTGTCTATTCCATGCCGATATAATTATACCGTACTCGATGTTTGACTATAACAAGAATAAAACTGTCCAGCACCCGAACAGGGTTTTCTATCACAATCTGAAGGATTTTGAAGTAAAACCGTAATCCATCGCTACATACGTTTTAAACAGTCGCTTTCTCCACAGAGTAAATCAAGCAATGGATGTCGAATTGTCAAAACAAGTAGCATTGGGACTGCGAGAGTGCTAGGTACACAAATCGTATGACTGTAACTAGAATCACTACGGATACCCCTAGTAGTGGTCCCCGGCTCGGAAGTGAACATTTTTCATCATTTACTTGGCAATAAGCGGTTTAGTTTTTACCTCGTCTGCGAACAATATATTTCTGTTAATAGTTTATTACACGACTTACGTAATAGATTTTTTGATGAAATTAAACTTTGTTATGGTCTGATATGAACGTGAGTTTCATTTAGCTTTCAGGAAATTGCCTGATTTTAGGTCAGCGTAGCTCTAATATGTTTTCCAGCACAATATAATACAATATGTATTGTCAATAGTTATTAACCAACTTCAAAAAAAGAAGGAGGTTCTCAATTCGGTTGTATTTTTGTTGTGTTTGTTACCTCATATCTTCGTCATTTATGAACCGATTTGAAAAATTCTTCTTTTGTCTGAAAGGATATACTTTCCGATTGGTCCCATAGAAATTTTATCAAACTCGGTTTAGTAGTTTAGTTTTTAAATCAAAATATCTGGTAAAAATATGTTATCCAAGTAAAAGAAATTGCGAAATTGATAGCTGACAAGGCTTTGTGTGTGATACGATAACTCAAAAGGGTAAAATAAAAACTGTTTTGCAAAAAAGTTTTCATTTCTTATATTGTTAAGTAGCCCTTCATATCAATTTTCATAAACACTTCAGCTGCATCCGGATCAATGTCCAACCTACGGGCGTCAGTGAGAATGACGGGAAAACACTTACTTAATTTTTTGTTTCTAATAGATACATGATATACAAAAGAGGGAGAGTAACTAGGAGCCTTGACTACCTTTCCAAAGTAAGATAACAGAAGATCGGTGATACACAACTCATTTATTTACAGATATAATCTATCTAAATGTCGCGACATACTCGCACACCAATGATAGAGCTCCGAAGAGTTCCCTGCACTTAACAAAACGAAAATAACTCTCCAAATGCAATCTCAAAATAATACGACACATAAATGTTATTTACGACAATCTTACACATCGGACGAGAAAAAATAACAACACACGACATCGTCCCGTCCTACATCGTGTATTCAATTGGCCGCAAAGTACGTAAAGTGTTTCTATATTTTAACAAGCAACTTAATTATAACCCAGTTTATCTGAGCTTCAGAGGCAACTTGCCAGAGTTTCATGCATTCTACTGCGGGTCGGTGACCTGGGAATTGTGAATTAAATTCTCGCCAGATATTTTGTTTGCGAATTATCTAAAGTTGGGTCAATGCTCACAGATAATCGCGGGTACTGTGTGCTTTGTGTGAAGAACTATACTCTGTGACTAAGTGAGCATGTGATTCAATAGGATGTAGACTTGGCATCTAATCGGTATTGCGAAACTAGCTGTGCAAGTTGAAACCCAGATGAAAAGATTACGTAACATTACCTGGTTATCTGCCCAGGTATCTACCGAAACAATATTGGGAGACTCCAGTTATTTTTCACTGAACTAGGTCAGTTTACTCAAACGATTAGACTGACCCATTTCGACGGAAAACAACTCCACTAAGAATGAACGCATTAATAAAATAATTGCGTTTGAAATTCCCGGTCCACCAGTGCCAATAGAAATATGTTTCAAGAAAATGAAGTCATGACACCTGTAGGAACATTAGGTTGCTGAGAGCATGTCACATTCATTTGTTTGTTCATTCATATGTTTTTTTTTTGTGCACTCGTTTGCACTATTAATAGTTTGTATATTTACAATGTTTTGGTCGATGACAAAAAACAATAAGGAGTCTGTTTTGCTAAAAGAGATGAAAATTGCAATGACTAATGCTGTCCCGACTAATATTAAGTCTGGAGACACGTTTTAAGATAGTTCTTACAAAACGAGAAACGGGACATTTTTGCTAGAGCTTAATTACAGCTTCAAAATCATTAACTCAAAAGCTCGACTAGAGTTGATGGTTTAGTGCTGTCCTACCGGTTATACATAGACATCAGCAACGCACAAGCCCAGACTTACAAGTTTAAACGTTTCCTGTGTCTGTCTGTTATTAATTTCATCTGCACCTTATTTTGCCTGGCACAAGAATAGCTATTAATATGGCGGGTGGGTTAGAATAGTACTACATCCTGTCTGCAGATAACGTTAAACAGAATGTTTTGTCATGCAAATAAATCGGCATCCGATAAAACACATCGTAGTCCCCAAATCCTAATATCACGCCTGTAATCTACAAAGGGTAAGGCAGAGGTACCTAATAGTAAGTACAATAATATTTCGGCAGTTATGTTAAAGTCCCATGTAATATGGGGCGAGAGCCCAAAAGTAACTATATTATGGTCAAATCGTATCATCCTGTTTTAAAAAAATCTCAAAACATCGTTAGTTAATATTAGCAGCACCTAAATGAATGGAGTAGTAATCGTATGGTTTACAAGATAATGCTCATTAATGAGGGCAAATAAGCAAACAAACGTTTCTAACTTTGTGGAAGATAACGACATTCCCGGCACTGTGTACCTGCTTAGCTTAATTATTGTTTAATTCATTGGGCATTTATTTGTCGTTGTTTTGGAATTCATTGTGAAACCCTAATAAATACCAGAAATGTCCATTTCTCGAAGACTTCGTAGAAACGAATTAAGTATAGTGAGTGGCCTGAAGTAACCTGTAAAATTGGGAAGGAAGTTAAAGAATCGGGAAACTAATATCTGCAGGATCATTGTGATGACAATTTTATATATTATGTTTGCAAAATATGCTTCACCTCCTATCTTGTCCGCTGACCCCCAAAACATGCGGCCAAAGCGAACACTGAAGTGCCACTGACACCGACGAAGCCGTAGAAGTCGCGAAGTTTTAGACTCAAAGAAGACACTATGTTTCCAGGTGAAAACCATGATGACGGGACTAAAAGGTATGTTACTACTAGGTATAAGTTTAAAGTGAGGATGCATTGCATATGATTTTCTGCCGCATTAATGCATTTCCCTGAAGGACACTGCGATTATTTCAGCAAGATGAGGAAATGATTATCAGCACCTAGAAATCCAATCAATACCATTCAATTTGGAGAAACAAACTAGATAGACCCACCAAAATTGAAAAACACACATATATGTAAAAATTAACAAAAAGGGTAATTACTAAATGACAAAAACAAACGCATCTGCACCAATTAACTCCGGCAATTAACAAAACTATTCTCATCGACCCAAAAATCCATTGAACGCCAGATCCCCTGCACCTTACGAAACAAAGCTTAGGTTTATTTCCGTATACTCGTATATATGCGACAAAATGTGCGTCCCATTAACGGGCATTCCAGCGATTCCAGTGTTGTGTCAAGCGTGGAGAGATGTGGACGTGCGCGGCAGTACTCGCGCTTTTGGCGTGCGCGAGCGCAGTGACTCGCGACCAGTTCTACCCGCATGGGAGAGGGTATGACCAGAACCTGCCCCGCGGGAGCGAAGTACCTTCCCCTGAAATCTCGCTGAAAGTACCCATCAAGTTCTACGGGGAGACTTACGATACTATATTTGTGAGTAGTTTTTATGATCTATCTTTTGGCGTAGCGTGGTCTACTGAAGTTATGGTGGATATTTCTATGAACTTGGAAAAGTGTTAAAGGTTCGGTTAATTTGGTTAACAGAATATTTAACATTTATAAGCGCAAGAGTAACTGCAATTTTTGGAAAAGTGAATCTAGACTGTTACTTTTTTTTGAACATCCGGGACATGACCCAGAGATGGGTGATGGCCCAGAGGTTAAGACCTCGCCTCTCATGCAGGAGGTTGTGGGCTCAAATCCGGGCAAGTACCAATGTGACTTTTTCAATTCCTATGAACTTTTCTAAGTTTATCTTGGACATCACAGACATCGGTGAAGGAAAATATCGTGAGGAAACCTGGACTTATAATTAATATAAGTCTGAAATCGCCAACCCGTCTTGAGCAAGCGTGGTGATCAATGCTCGTGCTTTCTGTGTATGAGAAGAGGCCTTTGCCCAGCAGTGGGACAGTTACAGGCTGGTATTATTATTATTATTTATGCGGGACATTTCGCAGATGATGAGATGAGTTTCCTATAGCCTATGTTACCGGATTTTTTTTTAATCAGGTATGTAATTAATTTATTTGTGCTGCATGTATTCTCTAAAAGCTGCGAACGTTTGACCGGTTTCTTCATTCATTAAATAGAAATCATTTAAGGGATTAACTGCGTGTCTGCTTATGGCTTCTTTCCGCTTCGTCTAGTACTCACTGCATTTCAGTGCCTATTGAAGGATAGTTAGTTATCAGACAGGTTATATGACCACTAAGTATTTGACTGCATTTTTAACCGACTTCAAAAAAAGGAGGAGGTTCTCAATTCGGTTGTGTTTTTTTTTTTTACTATAAGTATTTATTCACCATGTGCGATGTTCGAGCGCTCCTATACTTATATATTCTTGCACTCGCTCTGCCTCGGAGTGTCTCGGATAATGAACAGCCTCCAGAAAACACAACGCCGCTACGGTTTGCGGTCTGCCGTCGCCTTCGTCTTGGACCTATAAGATGACTAGTAACACATCTCAATTGTTAGGGGCGTCTAAAAACTCAAATAATATCAAAAATATTCCAAATTCAGGACATACAAGAATACGAAGAGATTCATTTCACGTTGTTAACTATCCACCATCTTGTCTGGCTCCTAATTAGAAGCTCTAGTCACAATTGACATTGCTCACGCGATGTTAAGAAATAAGTGGCGATCATACTATTCTACACTCTGATCGTGTAGAGGACAAATGCATTAACATTTTTGATGGTAATTTTGATGCAGGAGTGATAATTTGGAGAACTGAGTTCGGTTTGGGAAGAACAGGCCTTGGTCGTTCACTTGACTTAAGTGTAATGCAAGTACCTACTTACTAGTTAGTGATATGTACAATGAAAACTAGGTAGGTATAAAAATATACCTACGGCAAAAAGGGTGAAATTAATATATGCAGGTCTTTTAAATACTTTTGCAGGTCACACTACATTTCCCTAATCTGTTAACGTGAGTAACGGGTGTTACTTTGAGAGGCGGAGAACTTAAAATTAAAATAAAACAAATAAAAAACTATTTAATATCCATGAGGCCATCAGCATGGCTTTATTTTTGTATATACATATAAGATTTTATGCCTTTTTTATATTTCTGTTTTATTTCTATTTAAAGCTCTCCGCCTCGAAAAAATAGACTCTTTACGTATTATTTTTTTATCAAAAGTCCGTTTCCACACTGCGTGACTCATGAAGTTACGCGTTGTTAACTAAACTACAACTAGTTCGTCACATTGTGGCTACTCTTCCTAAGTAAAGTTTGTATTGTGATACATACATTTTCAGAGTCGTGGACGATAGGCCAATTCACATAGGTATTTACCTGAAATATTATACAATAGATACAAACTTCATTGACTACTGCTGATGGCCGGTAGCACAAGCATCACGCAACGAGGCGCTTAAACCATTCAAGTAATTTAAACTGGCACAACGACCTATAGCAATCAAACTTATAACAATGACAATTAATGCCTACAAAATAATATTGAGTCACAATTTACTTTTATTGTTAACTTACCTATTGAATTAATAGCAACAGTTCAATATGTCACATTTGATTATGCACATATTTGATTTTATTTGCGTAATTTCTTAGGGGCCACGGAAATTGGTAGGGAAATTCTAAATTAATCAAATAGCTAAGTACTGCTAACGATTGAAAATACTTACATCTGAACCTCACTTACATCTGAACTTCCACCTAGAAAATGGGCGTACCTGCTCTAAAATTGTACCTATAACACAGTGGTCGTTGGGTTTGCCCAGGGCGTCTTATCATCTTCTACGAGGTCTGCCACCACGCCTTCTGACGACGCCAGGGCTCCACATAGTAGCAGCTACTTTAACCTACAGCCCATTGTTCATACGGCAGACGTGGCCAGCTCAGTTCGACTTTCACTTTGGCTTGTATTGTATAACGGGCTGGTGTCCGCAACTCCACGTTCAAAGCGCGTATTTTGCGTACGATTCATATATTCACTTTGGCTTAGGGGCATTACGAGAACCATGAGTAACTTGTGTTTTGGATCACAGTGTGGTGTTTCGAATATGAATCAGCTAACTCAAAGTTACGTGCCATTTCACGTTGGTAAAACTTGAGTTGGGACTTCTGAATGTTTATCAATGTACCACAAAATGTTTGCGAAAAAAAACCAGCAATCGATAGTGCACTGCGTTTGCGCATTTGTGCAGGGAGTCAGTGTGGACGCGCCGAACGGACGGAAGCGAACGTGGGCGGCAATCGATAGCGGCGGTCACTGAACGCAGCTTTTGTTTTTTTAATCCCTGAACCTATATCTAATCTGTGAGCAAAGTTTAGGAGTCCTGAGTTTTGTTTATTCGGATGCTAAACTTAGTTTTTCGACAAAAGCTCTGCAATTAGACTTATATTCTCCTTTTGTCATATCTTATTTTTCCCCACCACCCGTATATTTTAGCTGTGATTAGAACTTAATCTTTTAATAATGGATTGCATTACCGTGGTGGTAATACTGTACTATTGTTTAATTTTATTCGGAACATACTTTTTTTTATAGGCCGTATTTTCTCACTCCTGGGCAAAGGCCTCCCACCATTCCTTCCACTTCTCTCGATGGTGTGCTTCTTCACATCAATTCACGAGGAAGCCATCCGAGGCGTCCCGCCATCTTCGCGTCGGTCTGCCGCGCTCCCATCTAGCAGTCTCAGGGCTCCAGTCTTGCGATAATACGGCAACGCTGCAAAGCTGTGCCGTAAATACAGCACTTGCTCAACTCGCTGCGATAAGTCTTGATTCTTAAATTGGTACTGGGCTACAATTTAAAAATTATGAAATGTATTTAAACTTAACTTTTCGTTTCGTCGAAATTCAAGAAACAACACTTATCGGGGCGAGTTAAGCAAGTGTCGAGACCTTTTCGTAGAATTTACCTAAATATACGTGATACCACATTATCGCCCACCGGGTCACAGCCGTATTTATATTATATGCCTAATCGTATTAGATAAACACTTACTATGTATGACAATGATGAAAAGATGTACGGTTATAGAAAATGGAGTTGTATAAAAGAGTTCAAAAACGTAACCTTTTTGTTCGCAGGTAAATAACTATGGAGTGCTGACCTTCAGAGCGGACATCCCATCGTTCCTGAACATTGAGTTTCCGCTGCCGTACCCGTCCATCGCGGCGTTTTACACGAACATCGACACGACGAACGCGGGCGCAGTCTATTACAGAGAAACCAACGAACCACACATACTCTCCAAAGCAGAGGAGAGCGTGCAGAACAACTTTCATGACTATTATGACTTCAAACCGACCAGTGTGTTCATCGCCACGTGGGACGACGTCACCTACACATCTAACGGACGACCAGACGAGCGAAGAAACCGTTTCCAAATAGCCGTCATCAACAACGGCACGGAGAGTTTCGTCGAGTTCCTATACCCCGAGAGAGATATCCAATGGGTGCAGAAAGACACGCAAGTGTTGAGCTTACCCGATGCAAAGGCACAAGCTGGTTTCGTATCCGAAGACGGACGTGTATACACCCTCCGCGGATCTGGCAGTCATCAAATCAGGAATATCGTTGCGTAAGTATTTAACGGCAAAAAAATAATTACTGCTGCTTCGAAATTATATTTGGGTAATTGATGTTTGTATTTAATTCCAGATGGTCAAATGTTCATGAGCCTGGACGATACGTGTTCCGCATCGGAGATATACCTCTTGACAGTAACGTAGCTGTCCCCGACCAGTACAACCAAAACGAAGTGGAAATCGAAGAAGAGTCCAAAACATGCGCGCAGAGCGGACCCAGTGTTTGCCACATACAAGCGAGGTGCGTCGACTACCAAGCTGGAATTTGTTGTCAGTGCCAAGACGGTTTCTACGGAAATGGGAAAACGTGTATCAAAGATGATGTTCCACTCAGAGTTCACGGAAAAATCAACGGTGTTATAAACAACGTAAATCTGAATGATGTAGACATACAGGCATATGTGGTCGTGGCAGACGGACGCGCCTACACAGCGCTATCCCTCGTGCCGGGTGGGCTCGGAAGCAGCTTGCAGTTACTACATGTGCTCGGGGGTGTTGTCGGTTGGCTCTTTGCCAAACCATCAGGAGCCGCCAAAAACGGTTACCAACTCACAGGTTCGCAGTTTAACCACACCGCAGATATATGGTTCCCAGCTACTGGCGATAGAGTTACAGTCAATCAAGAGTATCTCGGACATGATGTTTTTGATCAAATCACTTTAGAGACAGATGTCAGGGGCTCCGTGCCAGTAATACTTACCGGAACAAAACTGGAGATTACTGACTACGATGAACAATACACTCTTGTAGAACCAGGTCACATTCGTTCCGAATCTAGCAGAACCTTCACAAACAAGGTAACTGGTGAAAAATATGAGCAAAAAGTTTCACAATCGTTCACATTCAACACTTGTCGTTATGCTCCTCCGGCAGCCGAAGCCGTAACGCCATCAACATTGAAAGTAAGCAAAAATTACTTAGGATATGAAGTCAGGGAAAACATAGTAAGGTATGGAATGAGCAACAAGATATTCCCTCTGGGTGAAGAGGATCCCTGTATTCTTGGACGAAACTCGTGCGCCCTTCACAGCTCATGTGTGGTTCAAGGAAATT
The DNA here is from genome assembly GCA_964057025.1 of Standfussiana lucernea. NCBI lineage: Eukaryota > Metazoa > Arthropoda > Insecta > Lepidoptera > Noctuidae > Standfussiana > Standfussiana lucernea. Next base: position 14,986,895 of record OZ059794.1, read on the forward strand.
CCTTTGCCTGTGTCTGTGAGACTGGTTTCACAAACATTTACCAAGACAATGCCCTCGCCTGTGTGGATATAGACGAGTGTGTATCAGGAACACATAACTGCGATAGCAACGCGGACTGTAACAACCACGATGGCGGCTTCCAATGTCGATGTCGTCAAGGATTTATTGGAAATGGCATACATTGCAAACCTCTATCTACATGTCAAGACAAAAAATGTGATGCCAATGCTAGATGTATAGACAACCCCGATGGAGAACCAATCTGCACATGCAACCCGGGGTACAACGGCGACGGACAGTATTGTTTCGCAAATTACGAGACCGCATGTTCTAGCTGCTCGCCCTATGCTGCGTGTGTTTTCAATGGCAATAATTACGAATGTAAATGCAATGTCGGTTACTACGGTGACGGACGTTATTGCTTTGAAACCGCTCGTGGGGACGAAACAACACGCGCACCACCAGCTGCTGATAACAATAACAATGAGGCTGATTACAACGATACTTTCGTCTTACCTAACTGCGATTCGTATAGCTGCTCGTGCCCGCCAGGATACTCCGACTACAGGGATGAACTGAACAACCAGCTGTGCCGTCTCGGATACGACGCACCACCAGCTGAACCATCAGACAACAACTACCAGCAACCTACTGACAACAACTACCAGCAACCTACTGACAACAACTATCAGCAACCTACTGACAACAACTATCAGCAACCTACTGACAACAACTATCAGCAACCTACTGGCAACAACTATCAGCAACCTACTGACAACAACTATCAGCGACCTACTGGCAACAACTACCAGCGACCTACTGGCAACAACTACCAGCAACCTACCGACACTTATTATCAGCAACCTACGGAGCCGTACTACCAACAACCTACTGATCCTCGTTATCCAACGTCAACAGAGCCAGCGTATCCACCTCGTACAGACTCCGGCGATCGCTCCCCGAACCCTTGGAACCCCAGCTACCAAAGACCTACAGAAGGAGAATACAAACCACCGTCTGAAAATAGTTACCCACCGCCTTCAGACAACTACCCAGATCCCTCGGAGAACAAATACCCGGCGTCTACTGACAACAGTCATTTCCAACAACCGGACCACAACTACCAACAAACTTTAGACAACAACTATCCATCACCTCTGCCGAATCAACCTACGGATAACAGCTTTTCAGTGCCTTCACAAAACAATTACGACTCGACTTCTCAAACCAATTACCAGCAGTCGCCAGATCCTAGCTACTCGCAACCAGACTACCCACCTACGGACAACAACGACCCTCTAAGTAAGATGACTTCTTATTTATCTCTACAAAATATCTTTCTTCGAAGTCAAGTTACATAAAATAACACGAATTATTATATTTTCAGTTAAATGTGAGGAGGACGCCGACTGTCCACCGAACGCCGTCTGCTCCTACTTATCCGCTGACGCTTCCGGTGATTGGGAAGGAAATCACTGCGTCTGCCCGGAGGGCTACGAAGGCGATGCGTTTGAATGCATCGAGAAAACCGGACCCAACTGCGCATGCGGTCATAACGCACACTGCATTAACACCCGCACAGACGAATTCATCTGCGTGTGTGACCTCGGATACCACGGCGACGGCTACTCCTGTCGACCAAACTTCAGTTGCAAGAACAACTCGGACTGTGAATACAACGCCGAATGTCGCCCAGACGCAAAGAGCAACGAGTACATCTGCCAGTGCGTCAAAGGTTACACCAAAGACCAGAACGACGCATGCATACCTGACGTACAACTCTGCAATGGAGCCTGGTGTGCTGAGCACTCCTCTTGTCTCTACGACCCTGATTTAGACCTGAACTATTGCCACTGTGACGATGGATACACTGGCGATGCTATTTCGCAATGCGTGCCCGAGGGGCGCACGTGTGACGTTGCCAACGACTGCAATGAGAATGCGGTGTGCTCGCCCGTCGACAACACGTATCAGTGTGTCTGTAGAGACGGGTACAACGGTGACGGGTACACCTGCATCCCTGAAGAAACGTGCAGGAACGACCCCAACATGTGCGACTTGCACGCGTCTTGTTTAAAGAGACATGATGTGTACATCTGCGAATGTAATGCTGGCTACAACGGCAACGGAAGCCACTGCAACTTGAACCCCAGGAAGGCTGGAAACTTCTTGGTAGCGAGTGACGGTGCATCCGTGTACAAAGTACCTTTCCAAGTTACATCAAGAGATTTCGCGACGCCGTTCAACAGTGGAATATCGCAGATCGCCGTTGGTGTGGCCGTCGATTGCGAAGTTGGCAAGATATACTGGGGCGATGTTGTTAGTTACGCCATCAAAACTGCTGCGTATGACGGTAGCGAACCTAGCCTGTTCTTATCAGAAGGTGAGTCATCAATCCCTAGATTGATATCTAGAATTAATGGAGACTTACTTAGTTATAAGTACCTTAATTTCATTCCATTTCGCTCACGATCAAGTAAATAACAAAATATTGACATAAAACCAACAATTTATTATTGCTTATTTCAGGCGTAAAGTCACCCGAAGGTATAGCAGTGGACTGGTCATCTAGAAACATTTTCTGGACTGACTCGAGGAAGTTGACTATTGAAGTAGCAAACTTGGACACGAAAGCGCGAAAAGTATTGTTCGCAGTAGACAGAATTTCCAACCCCAGAGGCATCGCCGTGCATCCACGAAGAGGGTAAATATATATAAAGCCAACTACAGTCTATACAAAGAAAGTCACACAAATACTTTTACCATACTTCAATAAGTATGTTGGATAATGTCACATCATCTTTTACAACCTTACACCTTCTTCACAGAAAAATCTTCTGGTCCGATTGGAAACGAACAAACCCAAAAATCGAATGGGCGAGCATGGACGGGTCTCAACGAGGCATCTTCCTTGACAAGACTGATGTGGTTCTACCCAACTCTTTGGCCATCGACTGGGAGCGAGACCGCTTGTGCTACGCCGACGCTGGCCTGCAGAGCATCAAGTGTGTCACCATTGACACCCAGGAGAGGGAAACCATTGCAACCAACTGCTCATATCCTTTCGGGCTTGCGATCCACGGAAATAAGTTCTACTGGACCGATTGGAAAACGTAAGTGAATGAGGCATCTAAAACATGGAAATCACATAAATTAACAACTTTGTCACCACTTCAATAAGACGTGTACTGGGAAGCCAGTTTAGATAAACGTAGACGGGTTAGGTACCGAGTAACATAACAGTAGACATGCAACCATTATGTAATGCTAGTATCAATACGACTTTCTCTTGCAACCGTCTGCTAGCCATCATTTCAAAGATTTTTATGTTTTAGACCTTTCACCCAGAGCTTCCCTTATAACCAATCACATTTATACTTAAACCTCTTCTATTTCTAACGATCAGTGATAACTTTCAGATTAAAAATCGAGTCCATCGACGTGGTAACACAAGCCCGCGGCCAGGTCCCGATCGCTACAGCATCCAGAAGATTGTATGGCGTAGCAGTTGCCTCGGACACATGTCCACCGGCACAGAGCGTGTGTGGGTACAGGAACGGAGGCTGCGGCGCGGATCAGCTGTGTCTGCCGGACGGCAACAACGGCAGGACTTGCGCAGATGCCGACCAGTCTCTTAGCAGGCGTTAGGTTAGGGGTTCACAATGTTAGGTCTAAGACATCAATACGACGCCACTTCCAACAAAAAGGCTCTACTCGCCTTGCTCCGTTTAAACTGCCAGTGCACTAAACTTGAATTCAGAATTTTAGCTAAGTATCTGATTTTGGAACAACAAACTCGTACGTAATAGGAAACAAAGTTCAAATTCCAAAGCAACCAAAATATATTTACAAGCTTTTTATCAAACTATAGTAGTAAATATCTAAGATTCTCAATTCAAGTGTAGTGGATATTTTGCTTCACATATAAGTAGTTGATTAAAACAGTGTCTATGTTAAGTAGCGCGTCCAGATATTAATGTCGTTGCGTTAGGTTTAAGGTTTTGATTGTGGCCATAAGGTTGAGGGTTGGAAGTAATTTAGCCATCGAGTACGTTTGAATGTGGCCTCAGTGCAATATTTTGTTTTAAAATATTAATATAAAAAAAGCTAGGACCATAGAGAAAGGCAAATGGCCCGATAAATTATTTAAAAAAAAGTTAAACGAAAATGATTGTATTTTATCGGCCAGAATACTTTCAAAACCTAGTTCACTATAAAATTATGAAACACGGAATATATAATATTCTGAATACTAGACGAGCGCACCTTAATCGTATTATTACAAAATGTGTCAAAGAATTGATGAAACGTGTTTGATAACTTCAAAGTGAACTGTTTTTTTAAAGGCACTAGTTTAATGTTACCAAGTATACTAACCATTTCTAACCAAATTATCTAACAACTAAACATACCTCCCGCCTAATTTTAACCTTGAGTTATTCATAGTAAAAGTCAGTTTTGCAGTATTTTGTAGTTTTTTCTAGCTTGCAATATTGCAATACTATTTTTACCACAGATAACAAATAGTTATTGAAATAATTTGTGCCCAAAGATTTTAAATATGTTGTTCCTGCTAATACCAAAATGTTAGAATAAAATAATAAATACTCTTAATAAGATCTTTAATGTACTTCAATCAATGTAATTTATTAATGCCAAATCAATAAAGTTATTTATTTATACAGACATTTTTTACTGATTTATCCCCACGCGTTAGCATAACATAATATTAAATTTAATAATTGGAATCTACATTCATTCTTAACAGATAATAATAAGTAACTATGTAAAATATACTTTAAAGTTTACCTATAATTTATCCTAGATTAAATACATCCTTTGATTTTCATGGCTAGTTATAGTTTTGTGACAAATGGAAGAACAATTAACTGAATTACAAGCAATTTACATTTCGGAAAATATAATAAACAAATAGGCCTAAAAATAACAGGTCTTTTGTCATCAGTAAATCTCCATCACTGATAGATACTTCAGTAGATTTTACAAATATTTTTACCAATCACATTAAGAAAACCTAGTGAAAGTGGCCTTTTAATGAGATAACCTACAATACTTTTAATTCAACTGTGAATAATAAAAACACTAAGTAAACAGTGCTGCAAAAATCTATTGGCCTTATTGGTAACACTTGAGAAACTAGTTCTACTACTGAAATGATTCGAAATAAAAAGATGGCGGCGCTAGTTCCGATTTTCCCCACGCACCAAATGATCCATGTACAGTTACATACACAGTCATAACTAGTCATGACAATCTTGGAAGAGGTACGAGACTACTGCTTTACCCCCACAGTTCCTCAGTGCGACCAAACTTAAACACTAGGGAGGCCGCGAAGATGAATGCATTCTGCATGAACAGGCTAACTCCGGGCCAGGAAGACTTGTTGGGGCCTGCAAAGAAAAATAAAGGGGCCATTTTAGGACAATTTTTATTTTATTTTCTTTAAACATTTAGTGTGCTATGTAAGTAAAGCAAAGCAAATTAATGTATTTATTTATTTTTTTAATCTATATTATTTAATCTATACAAATATACAAAATTGAAGTGTCTATTTGCAATTTAAAAATAGCAGCTTTATACTGAATGCATACGAAAGCATGTCCGGTGCGTTTAATAAATAATCTCCGAAAGGGCTGGACCGATTTTGACGGGACTTTTACTGGCAGAGTAAACAAGTCTAATTTTAATTTAGCAAAAACGATTAGGGTTCTTTGCAAAAAATAAAACCCATGTGATTGTTAACAAAATCCGATTGCATAAAGATGGTTCAGGGACAGGTTCCCAGCCCAGTACATACAAGTTGGACATGATTAGCATACACCCATAAAAATAAAATTTACATACCAGCATTAACATAGTTGGCAAAAAGGATCCAGCAGGCAGCAATGAGTGAAGCGAACCCAACGACAAATCCTAGGAACAGCCAGAGACGGGAACCACGGGGACCCATGCAACCTCCTGTGTATGTCTCACCTCGCACCTGCAATTAAAAAAAATGTGCATTACTATGTATTCCAGTCTACTTCTAAAATGTATAATAAATTTGATACCCGCAGGGTAATCTCAGTACTAACAGGGTTTTGGATGTCAGATTAGTAGTCGCTCCAAGTAAAATACTGCTCCACTGGACACCAACCCCAACATAATATTATATTGGGAAAACGAATATGTAATTGAGCTGCTACCAGCCACCCTGTGAAGATTGCCCCTGCCCAAAGCCTGACCAAGCAGTAGTTGAGTTTCACCCATTTACTATTAAAATCAGTGAATAAGATAGCTCGTCATGTAGTCCAAGCTTTAGAAAATATTCATCAATGTTTTTTCTTTAGATACTAGTTATAATGGTTATGTTAAATGGTTCCTTGACATCAACATCAACCTTTTAGATTGAACTGATAAGAATCAGAATCTTTAGATATTGAGTCTTCTTCAAAGACAGAAGACATTTGTATTGTATAATGAGCAACTTGATCAATGGCGCGTATCGTAATGTACTATCATGCAATATAAAGGACAATATATAGAAAAACTCAATCTACTTGCAAACACAGACTAGTTGTTGCTGATAAAGGTGTAACATGTCAAACATAGAAAATGTCTTATTGTGCTTATACTGCCGTGCTAAACGCAAAAGCCGTATCTCAGAGAAAGCCAGTTTCAAGAAAATTGAAGTTTTGTAGATATATTTTGGTTAAAACTTTATAGATTAGTTTTTTGCTTATTAGGTTTTTTTTTTGTTTTAAAATTGATACTGCTTTTTATGAAAGTTAGTTAGATGCGTATTTATTTAAGCTATCCAATGCCATCAAAATCTACTTTACGATTTTTTTTTGTGCTTAGTAAGGCAGTATAGCCATCACTGAAACATGAAATCACAGATATTTCCTACTAGTGGATACCTGGCATGTTCTACTATTCTATAGTGCCTAATGCATTGTTTTAGTGGTCTAAAACCTCCCTTTCTAATGAAACTGGTTTGGGGCAGAAGTACAGAAATTATAATATTGTTAAGTCTTTGTCATTTGTCAATCAATTTTGGCCTACATAACCAGATATTCTCAGATTAAAAAACAACAAAGCAAATTGTTATCTATGTATAAAGTGTCACTGACCTGTGCATTGGACACAGAGTTGACCATGATGAGTGACAGCGTGGCCATCACGCCGCAGACATGGGAGGCGTTGGGCAGGTTCCCAGGGTACACCGACGCAGCATCGATGATGAACCACCATCCCGTGAAGAACTGATGGAAAACATATTGGTCAACATAGTGGCTAAGTTGGTCAAGGAAGTCTGTTCATACTGGAATTTACGCATTAATCGAAAGCAAACTTTTGAGGTGAAAATTTTAATAAGAATAGACACTTTCTATTGAGCCTAAGTACGTCGAAAAAATTTATATATCGACTATTATGTCTGCAATACTACTATTTCCATTTCACAAAGTAATTCAAAGATCGTATAAGTATTTGGTAATAACCTAATAGAAACAGAGACTTAAACAGGAATTAGGGATATATTTCATCGGATAGATCATAAAACTTGGATCTGTAATAAATAGAAATACTGCATGATTCATCAAATACAAACCAAGAGTCCCGATGATATAGCTGCTAGGATGTTGCGTTTCTCTCCACTTTCGAACCACACACAGCTGGGCATGGTCATATTTTCGAAACAACTCATGTTTGAAATTGTTATAAACAAAAATTAAAGATGAAAATTGCGAATTTGTCGAGTGAAAAACAAATCTTTGAGATGGTAAATAAAAAGTGACAGCCCAGTAATCTTCGCCCTTGTGACGTTTAGTTTATTGCGTTCCATTTCTTGTACAATAATAATTTCGAGCGTCGCTTCTAAATTATTATGACATCTGGCAATATTTTTAGGCTTGCGAAATCGCATACGTTTTGAGATAAGATAAAATAAAATCGGGATTTAGTAATAGAAAAACAATAATTAAAGATATAAATAGTTTCTAATGCACTTCTTATCAGCCTGCAGCCTTTTATAAGAAAGCGGTTTCGTTGATAAAAATAAGTTACACTGTAGGAGATTATAGTAGGATAGTATTGAATAATTCTATGATTCTCATACTGGCAAAACCTCAACCTCGGGAATTTCCCAGTTGTCGCTATAAAGATGGCTAATCACACCACCCCGCACCGCAACAATCTGTGTGAGGATTACTTCGTTTGAACGACCACCCTTAAATGTCATGGTACAATGTTGATAGCTAATATTAAAGAGATCTACAGCATTGCAGCATCTAGAAATTGTAGGGTTTTTCCTCCTTCCTGGAAATGAAGGCCTAAGAGTTCACCTTCAAGCATTGTTCATACAGAGGTGGCATGCGGTGGCAGATCTATGTTATGTACAGAATCTAATATCTGTTAGGGTCATGAAGCTATCCAAAAACACACAGTATGCCGCCGACCTGCCACTATATCACCCTCACCGTTTGAACGACGCGCAGATAAGGTATTATCGCTTCAAAAGGCAATAGTAGGTTTGTAGGTTTTGCAATTTATGAGTATGCAATTGATTAAATTATTGTTTGTAACTTATTATAATAATTATGCAATTGATGTAATAACTCACACTCACTGATAAGCGCGCTTGCTATATAATACAAAGACTCCTTTTTTATTAAACATTATTATTTTTATTAGTAGTTCGTTATAAAAGTGGAAAATGTTGCTGAAGGGTATATTATGTTTGTGCATTCAGGTTGTGCTTTTTAAGGTAAGAGTTTTGTTCAACAAATTAATAATTTATCTTGTGAGAGTATGTCATAATATATGGTCTTAATTTCTGTTTCCAGTCGGTCTTCACTCAGTGTGTTCCGTCATTCCCATATAGAGAGCCACCATGCCCCACCAATTGCAACTCACCAGTGGTAGAAAGATACAACTTTCCTGGTGTCGTCCCCTTTGCGCCGATTTACGGCCGTGTCATTGGAGGAAATCTAATAGTGGATACTTCAGCCCCGCACGCGTACATCGGACCAGCCGGGGTTACAATATTCTCCGACAATCTAATCATAGAGGGCCCTGTTTTCGTCTCAGGGAACCTACCGTTCCTTGGAACAGTTGGTTTGGAAGGAATTGTCCCAGCTGCTGGGAATAGTGCAATTTCCTATGGATGTGGTACCCGTGACATCGGTATAGTCGAGATTCCGGGAACTGTCACTGAAGTTCTGATAGCAGCCAGTGGTGTAGCTAGCCCAGGATGCGATGGGTACAACACGCTAGGTCTGTAAGTTATTTATTCATTTATTAATACTTGTAAATATACGATTTTTCATCATGATCTTTTTTTGTTATTTGTAATTTCCTTTGCGAGTCCTTAAATAGATGAATTTTCTTTATTTTCAAATACATTCGTTTTCTTGTCTTTCTTCGTTTTAAAAAAGTAGGTAATTATAAAATAAACGCTTTATATTGAAACAACATTATGTTATTGTTGTTTTATTTAAACAAAAAACCTACTGTCCACCTACGTAATCGCCGATTTGCAAAATTTTGGCGTAAATTAATTGTGCAATCGTGATACCAAGTAGTAGTATCGATATTAGTTAGTATTATTTTATTATTTTAAATAGAAAAGTGGCCTAAAAAACCTCACGAGATTAAAATACGGCCCCTTACTATCTGTTGTCTTAAGACCGCACATTCACCCTGAAGAGAGCGTATGGATCACCTCTACGGTATGTTGAAGAGCCTGATTGTTTACTTTTTTTTTTAAACAAACTATTTATTATTGAAATATAAATTATAAAATTGAAATAAAAAAAAAACAATCGTGTGCAATTGTTTTAAACGGCGCAGAAAAAAACACCCGAACATTTTGAGTATTTATTAAAAAAAGAATGCAGTTACAATAATACATTACTTAATTTAAATCATAGACAATTATAATTAGCACATCCGCATACAAAACATTACGAGACGTGTTACAATATAAAACCTACGTGTATATGAGTCGATCACAGTGGTTGTCTTATGACTGAGATAAGCCACGTTTCATTATACGATTTCATGTTTGGCCATGTGGTCACGAAATTTTAGTCAACAGGGTCTCCTGTTATAATAAAGTTTAACCGTATAAATGTATTGCGGTAAATGTAGGGCAATATATTATATAATCATCAAGTAATCAATTAAAACTAATGTAGTGTCTGAATCGCATTATATGCGAGCATAAACTTAAAATTTCTTCGTTGTAAAGGTTAACTTAACTTCGCGAAGTATTCTTGGCACTCCATTTACTATAGCTACTCTGTATCAAGTGCTGCCAACATTAAGCTATCGCTTCTTGAAAACGGTGACACGTCGATATGACCAGTGCTATTAGGTACTATGTACTAGATAGTAATGTGGCAGAATCTCGGTAGCAGTAGCCTTCGTTCTGGTAGCACCACTCCGGCTCTATGGAGTCGGCTTGAGTACCCATGCGGACCAACCGCTCCCTATGGGAAAATAAAAATCGAATATAAGTAATACAACATTTAGAAATATAGTACAGAATTTTTCCAAAAGAGGTTGGTTGGAGTTGGCAATCATCATCTGCCTAGCCTTTTCCTAACCATGTTGGGGTCGGCTTCCAGTCTAACCGGATGCAGCTGAATACCAGTATTTTACATGGAGCGACTGCCTATCAGACCTCCACAACCCAGATAGTACTGGGTAATACGATACCCCTTGGTAAGACTGGTTGTCAGACCTTCGGGCCACTGACTACCTGTAACGACTGTCGAAGATCAACAAATGACAGCCGGGACCAACGGCTCAACGTGCTTTCCGAGGCACGGAGGAAACTCGGAACCAATATAATCCGAAATAAAAGAAACGCTGCAGCGGTCGTACAATGCTGTGCACGTAGATACTGACCTGATGTGCAGCATCCGTTGCTCGGCCTCGCCCCAGCGGGAGTCGGGCTCGGCCCACAGCCGCTCGGCGAGCGCGGCTGCGCGCGGCCACAACCTGTTGTCCAGTGTGGACGTGTCCGACTGCTCCGACCATAGGGCTGCTTCACCTCCTACAAACGTACGAACAAACAGATGTGTTAAATTGTTGATTAATATAAAACCGAAAGGGTGAAGCAGAGCAGTATGTTAGGCATCTACACCCGCAATTTATAAGTTTTCAGGCACAAATCTGGACTAGAATGTGTGCGCAACACAGATGTAGTATCTCCTCCCTCACTCTCACAGTGCCCGGCAGCGCACACGCGCTCTCGCCGGCGCCGGCGCAGGACGGCGTGACTCCGCGAGAGTAGCGCGGCGCGGGAGACGCACCGGCAACTTCCAAACTACGGGCTACTACTGAGAAAACCCGGGAATCTAACTCTGATCATGACGTGATTGATGGCCAGTAGGTACCATTATTACGAAGACAATTTTTGACGTCCTAGGTATACGTATCTCCTTAATAACGGGCCTTTTACATAACTTTCTTCAAAGCACTTAATACTAAAAGAGAAACAGTTAAAAACTTTTAGCACTTACCTAAAATCAAGTGTTTATGTTCCTTGGCGATGGCTGCGGGACTGTTGTCGTACACTTTCTGCCAGCCAATGTACGGGGAACACCAGTTATTACCTAAAAATAACAGTTTATTTATCTACCAACCAGTAATTTTATTTAAAATCAACTTAATTTACTTTTAAGTACAGTTGATATTTATCTAAGTAGAAATCAGCACTTATTACCTTCGCCGACCCAGGCCCCATATCCACAGTCTAAATACAAGGCATCGTAGTTTGACATGATTAGTCGGTAGCCCTTCTCTAGGAGACCTTTGACCTGAGGACTGGAACCGGTGGTCCAAACCTGAAACACGAAAAAAGGTGTTGAAAACATGTATAGTATAAGTTATAGTTCTACAGTGAAAAGCCGCATAAATAATTACATATGAAAATCAGTGAAATTTCGAAGAAGGTATTTAAAGGTATAATCGTAAACGCAAACCGCAGGGACGAAGTTGCTTAGTCGCTGTGACAGATCGCAGACGACACGACACACGTAACAGGTTTCTGTGTACCTATCTGAATGAAAAAGGCATCAAGCAGCGATGTCACCGACTACGAAGTCTTCCTTTTGCAATCAGTTTATTTTGGGGTATTACTAAATAGGCAAAAAATCTTTACAAACCTGGATAATGTAATCATCTTTGTCTAAGAAGTTTTCGACGTGCGTGAACTCTGTCAGTGTGCTGGTCCATAGAATCAGAGGCAGCCGCTTTCCAAATGCCTGCAAAAAAATATAATTATATTATATAGTTTTAATAAGCTGCGGGGCCTAAATAGCCACAATGTGGAACTCTCACACATTCAGAAGATGTCGCAGCAGATCTCGTAGAAGATGGCAGGACGAGCTGGACAAAAGCAACAACCAGTGGTCCACATTGGCCCTGGTTCGGAAGAACTGGTAGTCACAGGCCTTTGCCCAACAGTGGGATGCAGGCTAACAGTATCAGTATTAGTGGTCCAATTTAACAACTTCCTAGGTACTCTGCGGGCATCTTCAACAGCGCCTACATTCAACAAAATAAATGATCGTGAGACTTAAATGTAAGTGCAAACCGGCAAGTACCTTGTAAGCCCTATCCTGTGCCTTCATCTGGAAGTAGTTCCAGAGCTTCAAGAAGCTAGCCTGGTCCAGGTCCCACCTGTTCTGGACCATGAAGTGCTGGATCTCCTCTGAGGAGTTCCAGCAGCGTTCGGAGACCTCGTCACCGCCCATGTGGAACATGTCTGGTTGGAAAACGTCTGGAAAGACACACAAGAACATACAAATACATCATCATCAGGTAGGGACATCCTGTAACTTCTGTAGATTCATTATTTTCTTTCTTTCTTCAAAAGAACACAAACATTGAGCTTTTAAGTCAGCTTCAAGAATGCGGACTGTAGCAATTTTAGTCATTGAAGTAAACCAATAGCTCACCAGCCATATCCCTGTAGATGTCCTCCAAGTAGTCATACAGCTCCTCCCTGGTTGGGTTCAGTTGTCCGCAAGGAGGCTCCACGCAGTAGGACGCCCATGGTTCAGCCTAGACAACAATTTTCCCCAAATTTTAACATCTGTAGAGACTTAATGGGCTTATGTGACTAAAAGAGTGATGAATATAAACGTTGATGGATGGAGAGGGAAAGGAGGACCAAGGAAACGATGGATGGATTGTGTGAGGAATGATATGAAAGAAAAGGGAGTAAATGATAGCGTAACGGTTGACAGGGGAGAATGGAAGAAAAAAAAGTTTGGCCGACCCCAAGTAACATGGGACAAGGGCACACAATATGATGAAGTGAGTTTGTTTGTCACACCTTCAAGCGTAACGACTGAACCATTTTCGATGAAATTTGGTACACCGGGAAACCACAAAACATGAATATAGGACATATAAATCTTTTAACCCCGGCAGTATGTTCCAGTGGGATAATTTCTGACATCCACGCGAGAGGAGCCGCGGGCAAAAGCTAGTCAGTGAATAGTTGGTATTCGGTTACGATATCGAATAGTCAATTATTGCAAATAAATATTTAATATATTCTTGTAGCCATACAAGACACCTATTTTTTTTTATTACGGAATTGAAAACCTTCGCTTGATTTACTATTTATGCAAAAATACCAACAAACGTTTAGATTTATGTTTGGTACACTTTGTTGGATCCTTCTTCAACTCTTCATGAATATTTAGATCACCAAGATGCAAGAAGCCATAATAAATTCGCATACTAAAAACAAGTCACACACATAACTCGTTTGAGCACAGTAACGGTATTATTATAACTGTACCGTCTTGTGGATTTGGTATTTAAAATTAAAATAACAGGACTTACCTAAATTGTGAACAATATTCGCTCATTTGTGGCAAGACGCCTATGACCACCTATTTATCTATTATTTTGCGAACCGTCCCAGCGAGTCTACGAAAAGGGCCACCCTGAGGTATGTAACTGTCACGGATTTTAATGGTCATTAAAATAGATGTTGTTAAACAACTCTGAATACCGAAGCGGATTACTTTGAAGCCAGCTAGATGGACCAACGACCTTAAAAAGGTGGCTGGGACAGACTGCGTCAGGAAGGCGGAAGGCGTTGTGGCATAGCTTGATAGAGGCTCATATCTAGCAGACCAATCTGTATTATTTCTGTTTGTTTCCTTGGCGACTCACGATATTATTTCTTTAGTTGATTGATTACCTTGAAGCAGACTGTGAGGCCGGTATCCTGCCAGCCCTCGCCCACGTGCGCGGGCGCGTCGAACTCAGGCAGCACGCGCACGCCACGCACCTTGCCGTAACCCACCACCTCCTCAATTGCTTGCCTTGTGTACACCTGCAAGTAAAAATATAGTTTTACTTATGAGAAATCGTATACAAGTATCCGGCTCGAAGGACCAAATTAAATTAACGGTATACTAGCTAGAATGAACCTAATAGCATGAAGAACCACAGTATATATTTATACACACACCACAGTATATCTGCCTTGAAATACCTGATCAGGCCATCTGAGGCTGTTGCTCCCGTTGTAACTAAACTAGCCAAATAAACATTGATCAAAGTCTCATTAATATTATAGTCTTGGCAGTGCCAGAGCAAGTAAAGATGTTGATTTTCCTCTTTGGTCACAGACACAGAAAATAAAGATCAACCTTGGAGATCTGACATGTTTGCTAAAAAAATAGTATTTATAAACGTATATAGACTAAAAGCACGAAATGTGTTACCTTAGCTGGAGAGTAAGCGCCTAGCTTGGCTAGCTGAGGTCTCCTGCTAGCCTCGAACGGGAAGCTCTGACTGTCAGTGATGTGCCAATGGAAAGTATTCAACTTGACAGCTGCCATCGCATCTAGTAAGTAAAAATGAAAATATTTTCTCAAGGTGTCATAAACTTTAAAACACAACACCGACGTTTCTATGTTAAAATCCCATGTTATAGGGTGCGAGCCTATTGCCATCCACTGAACACAAATCTAGACTCTGGGCTGCTACTGTGAAATTCTTGATGAAAAAACCAAAAATGCTTTTGCCCTATCTGATCGAACCCAGGACCTCTCGTTCAGCAGTCTCGTTTGAGACCGTTTCTTAACAATATTTTGTCATAAATTCTAAAATATAAAAGAGGTCTCGAGAACAGCCATTGAGCCGTGAGACCCTTTTTGCTTACCTAATCAAGTCAAGAAGGGCTTACTTAAAATAATATATATATATATATAAGCAAGTTAAGAGTCTGCGATCTCACCTTTCATAAGTTATTTACCGCACACTACTATTTTGTGTGCCTGAGATCTAAATAAGCATTCAATTTGGATCACGCTTACCTATATGCGTAATCCAAGAATAATTCCATGAATAATTTGCATACATAATCCGGATCCTATTGTTAGGATGCCAACTGTACGTCAATTGAGTTAAATTTATCCGTTTACTGGTGCTGGTTATTTAAAACTCCTGAGACATCTAGATTTCCTGTTGAATTTGTAACTAATCTCTTAAATACTTCTTCCTGAAGCGACATCCCACAGACATTAAGTATGTTTATTGATGACTGATTCACCCAAAATAAGGCAAAAAAGCCTTCCCAGTTGTATTTCATTGCTTCTTTTTTGTTAGGTTGGACACAAAATACTTGTTTTTCTTTTTTTACACATATTATTACTTACTTCGTTGCGTTTAGCAAACGTTGCCTTTGACAGTCGTTACTGATAGTCAGAAGGCCGAAATTCTGACAATTATTCTTACCACGGGATATCATATTTACCCAATATCTAGATGGTGGAGGTCGGACAGGCAGTCGCCCCATATAACATATCGGTATTCAGCTGCATCTGGTTAGACTGGAAGCCGACCCCAACATAGTCGGGAAAAGGCTAGGCATATAATGAGATGATGACTTTTTGCGTGGGATATGGTCTTAACAGGAAAGTATAAGATGTACACACATCAAAAGTGTCTAGGGATCAAGCATTTTTATGCGGATTTCTTGAGATTGAGATGTGGCTTTGTAATAAATTTATGATTTTATAAATTTATATGGATCCTTTTTGGTGCATTTCATAATTTGAATCAGGAACTCTCAATCAAATTCGAGTAAAAGATGAAAATAAGCTGTCAATATTTTCCCTATAAAAACATACAACGCATTGAAGACATTATTAGTGCTACTGTTTCCCTACTACTGATTAAAACCAACGTTATTATGGAGCGGCGACGTCATTTAAGCAGGGAAGAAATGCTCAGAGCCGTGGGAATGATAGAAGCTGGTTCCCGGCAACGTACTGTGGCTTTAGCTCTGAATACAAGTCAGAGTGTTATCAGTCGACTTTGGACACGTTACCGAAGCACTGGTACCGTGGCTGAGCGCCATGGAGGACGGTATCGCTGCACCACACGGAGACAAGACCGATACATTCAAATCTTAACTCGAAGAGCTCCAACAATAACCGCCATGATGTTAGCCGTGAGGCTTCATCACTCTTCAGGGAACTTAATTAGCGACCAAACAGTCAGAAACCGCTTGCATGAAGTGAACCTTCATTCCCGAAGACCGCTACGGGTACCACCTATAGCAATGCACAATCGTAGGATTCGATATCAATGGGCTCTTGAACACAGAAATTGGGCAGAAGAACAATGGCGTTTCGTGTGCTTTTCTGATGAGTCTCGTTTTGGTATGAGACCGGATACAAGACGTATACGACACTGGAGAACCCCTGGACGCCAACAGCGATTAAAATCCTGCCAGGAAGTCCATCCTTATAGTGGTGGAACCATCATGGTATGGGCGGGTATTTGGATCGGCGGAAGAACTGAGTTGATTTGGATCAGAGGCAACCTCAACGCTCAAATTTATGCTGAGACGATTGTATCAGACGTCATCGTTCCTCTACAAGTGCAAATCGGTCCCTTATTTCAGTTAATGCATGATAATGCACGACCGCACACCGCAAGAGTTGTAAGACAGACTCTCGCCGCAGCTAACATCAATGTCCTGCCCTGGCCTGCTCAGTCGCCAGACTTGAACCCGATTGAGCATGCATGGGATATGCTACAGAGAAGAGCTCTGCCGAATATGGAGGGTATCCAGTCGCAAGAAGACCTTTTTTTGATGTTGCAACGAACATGGGCGGCCATTCCACAGCGTGATTTGGATGAACTCATTTTGAGTATGCCAAACCGATGTTCTTGTGTTGTTAGTGTTCGCGGTAGAAACACGGATTATTAATTGTTTAAGTTACCCAATAAAATTTTAAAGAAAACTGTTATTTCAGTCTTTTTTTCGAACTTTAATGTTAGTGGTTCAAATGTCAAAAATCCCTTTATTAGGAAAATGGCAAATTTCTTTATTAATGCAAAGGTGACTTGGTTTATCGTTACTGTGACAAACGAAAACACTTTATTTGATGAATCCTTAAAGAAAATTTTAATTAATATCAATCAGGAGAAAAGTTATTGCAAAAATATATGTTGATCCCTAGATACTTTTGATGTGTGTATATTTACCGATGGTAGCCTTGATGGAGTCAATGCTGTAGTAGTTACGCGCTGTGTCAAGGAGAATACCTCGGTACGGGTACACTGGCTTGTCGCTGATGGAAACATCTCGC
This sequence comes from Standfussiana lucernea, assembly GCA_964057025.1. Classification (NCBI taxonomy): domain Eukaryota; kingdom Metazoa; phylum Arthropoda; class Insecta; order Lepidoptera; family Noctuidae; genus Standfussiana; species Standfussiana lucernea. The sequence continues at coordinate 15,004,537 of OZ059794.1, forward strand.
ACGATCTACAAGGAAAACATACTTCTTCATAGTTTCGGAGATATTTTAGTAAGTAGTACAAACTATCGAAAGATTTTATGAGTTTTGTAGAAAAGTACGTCGTCTTTTTTACAAAATCCTTAACACCAACATTATGTTGTATGTAGGTACTTATGCTTTATGTACAACTTATAAGTAGTTCGACAGTACCAGAGAAAACATTTGTGAAAGTCTGAAGTAAGGTAGAATCAGTATCTATTTCCACTACATAATCAAATCATAGAGAAAATACAATTATTTATCCAGTAATTTGCATAGCAAACAATATTAACGTTGGCGCGATGCAAAACACTGTTAATAACATATAATTATCTCGGAGTAAGTATTTTACATAACTTGTTACTTAATTGTATATATTTGCATAACATGCGTGACAACGCTAATTGCTCTGTCCAGTTCATTAAGCGATGGAAAGTGCGATACTATATACCTTGGTATATTGATACCGCGATCACTACATTCATATTCTTTTTACATGCACATGAATCGAGTGCCAAACTTTCTCCAGGTCGATTGAATGGAAATAAATACGATTTGAATATAATGTGTCATGTGTTGGTATTGTTCTTTATTTATGTTACTGACAAATACGTGCTCAGACTGGACAGGTCCACTCAAATCTTTGTGGTTCTTCCCTCACAGGACCATCTCAGATTCGTGGTCCTCATCTCATATGATATAATTTTACTAAGAAAATGTTTGAATTGTAAATCTGCCTAGCCTTTAACAGCCTTTTCACAACTATGTTGGGGTCGGCTTCCAGTCTAACCGGATGCAGCTGAATACCAGTATTTTATATGGAGCGACTGCCTATCTGACCTCTACAACCCAGTTAGTACTGGGGTAATTCGGTACCCTTTGGTAAGACTGAACGACTGTCAAAGATCTACAATTGACAACCGGGACCAAGGGCTTAACGTACTATTTGAAACCGACTGAGCTGTAATTTGTTGCAATGTTTCTTATCAGAAAATATGGATCGGAAGCACAGACTCATCTTTTATTTTTGTTTTAAAACATGATCTATACTTTAAAAATGTTTTTAAAGTCACACGTTTCACACGTAAATACACATTTACGTTTCAAATAAGTATCATTTATCATTACCCAGCGCTCACTTGACCTAAATACTTAGTGCATTTGTAAGGATTCCGCATTCCCACTAAGAATAGATTACTGCATTATAACAATTAATGTCTACCTATTTACTAAGCCGAAGCCATAGTACCTAATAAAATCTGCTATTTTATGTCCAGCCAATGAAAATCAGCTAAACAACCAACAAAAGAAACTCAGAATGGAAAACCATTAAGTTCAGGTGGGTAAAAAAAAATGTCTATGATCACACTTAAAACGGGAATTTCATTCTTATTGACAATGAACAACAACATTCGTTGCGTAGTTACATTTTCAAATTGACAATGGAATAGGAATTCCTTTCAAAACCCTTCGGATAGCCTAATTAAAAGTTCCTACACAAATTCGTGAGCTGACTTGTAAATTTCATACCTAATAGAAAATCCAACCAACCAAAAACCAAACTAAAAAAATCCAACGAATAAAAAAAATCAATGAATCTAATATCCAACTCCTAAAACGTATGAAATAAATATAGTTTTATAGGTGTGATATTTTGACATCCTTTTTAGAATCGATTTGTAAAACACACGAAAACATAATAATATATGAAAATAAATGAAAAAAACATCGTCAAAACCCATACTTCGGATCAGTGTGACTGACCTGGAGAAGCCATTAAATAAATAAAAGCAAATATTGCCTTGATTCTTAATCCTGAATTAATTATGCTAATGTTGAGAAGTGACAACTAATATTGAATCAGCGATTCCGAACCGGTTGGTTTAAATATAAACTTGTTTGCCCGCTGGGGCTAAATTGTTGCCTGCTGATGCCCTTAGGAGGCGGAGGGACTTGTATAAAGATGTGTGGTATGAAGATACTACTCGTACATCTAAGTAGGAATCCTTTTTCAAGGAATAAGTCGAGAAACTCCAAGACCTGCTGTCTTGTGTGGATAAGTTTTTTTTTAAGACATATAGTTTTTAAAGCTGATTTCTTTTTACTTAGTTATTGGTAAAGGTCTTCGAGCTCTATACTATGGCAGCTCATATTTGATATTCAAATAAAAAAAATATAAACAACAAAAAAAAACTACACTATCGATGAACGCTTACTCTCTTTACCTATAATAAAATATAAAACCGAATTAGTCTTTATCTCGTCATTATGCCAGTTACCTACTAATTAAAACATTCAATTAGGTCAGGACAAAACCTCAGTATGGGTACACACGGCGACACATCAGGCTATAATTTCTAATATAACATGGCCTCGCTTTGTATAGATTTGCCGTACAATGAGATATCCGCATAAACCGGTTTTGTATAGCTTGATTTATTGGTCGTCGTACATACTACCTATACCTATTATTCTTTTCAATAAAAGTCAAAGGCACAATCAACCTTATCAACAATTAATTATTTACTATCATTTTCCGTGTTCCACACAATAAAACACAAAAAAAAGTGCTTATAACCGACTAGAAAACAATTATAAACTAGACAGCCGTATCGCATATTGTAAAAAACATGGCAACAGCCGGCAGCGACATATTGTGAACCTAGTATGACTCAGCATCGCCCACGCTGCATTTTTCATTGGAATCTTCTTTATGTACAGTTATACATCCTTGTTTCGAGACAACAATAACACTGAATAAATATGGAGTTACACAAGGTACTTGGATTTAGTTTTAGGTATACTCCAGATAGTTACGTTCAAATCCGAGTTACTATGAATGACAAAACTAGTATAAAATTATTGGAAAAAAAAACTATAACAGTGTGGCAGGTAGTAGGCGGGACATAGGTTTCTACTATATTATAGGAGTGTGAAAGAAAATGAATAACTTTACTATGCGACTTAGTCTGAAGTATGAAACAAAATAATCGGCTCTGCCACGGCTAACCGAAGAACCAAAATCCAACAAACGTTAATTTTGACCGAAAATACATCTTCAGTACTATAAGGTATCGATCAGACCAAATTGCTTCCTAGCTAAGTCATGAGTGCACTTGTGTCGATCGATGCGATAAGTACACATTACTTTTTTCATAGAATATCAATCTGATGTGCAGAGAGCCTAGAAGTGTGACCTACGGACTGCCTAGTCCTAGGTCTCGAGTTCGAACCCAAGACACGCAACTCTGATTTTTCAAATTTTCATAACTAGCTGACCGGCGCAAATTCGTCTGCGCAACATTTTTTTATTAATGCTCCGCTCCTATTGGTCACAGTGTGATGTTTTATAGCCTATAGCGTTCCTCGATAAATGGGCTATCCAACACTAAGAGAATTTTTCAATTCGAACCAGAAGTTCATGAGATTAGCGCGTTCAACCAAACAAACAAACTCTTTAGCTTTATAATATTAGTATAGAATATGCGTTTTGTGGTATCACTTGCTTCGCTGAAGGAAAACATCGTGAGGAAGCCAAACCAGCATCGCTGAGAGATAAATCTCGACGGCATATAAAGCCAAGTCAGAGGCCCATGGGCCGATGGGCGGCATAAAAACTCTGGTACCAAGTTAGGCCCTAACCACAATAAAAATAAATAAATATCAATGATCATAAATAATCCTATGGATCCTTTAAGTCTTACCAGCATATGGTTCCTGATATCATCATACACGATGAGCTGTGAGAGGGTCTCGAGACCGTGCCTCAGACCGAAGAACGAGCCTCCTTTGATCGTGGCGTTGATTCTGTCGCCCGACACTGCCTGTACACGGATGCTGTAGCTCTCGTCCACGTCTAGCGAGAAATCTGTGAAATGTGTAAAAATTTGGAATACTGCATTTTTAAGGAATATAGAGGTAAGTACCCGAGCCTGACTTAACAACAATAATAAGTAAGTATGTTTGTAATTTAAGATCCCTACACTCGATGACTTGGAAACTTTGTCCTTCGAGTTGCAGGCATGAATACAAGGGTTTCTTTTTGGTTTAATTGTATTGAAATATTTACAGGTAATAAAACAGGTAATGTATACTATAGATATTGAAACCCGTTGTCACATATCTCGCATCTACAGAATTTCTCTGTCTAGCCTAGTTAAAATTTGAACTTGTATGAGGAAATCTAGTGCAAAATTTCATGCTTCCTGCCCAAACGTTTAGGCTGTTTAGTATGAGCGTTATCACTAATTATCAGTCATTGATGAAGTTAAGATATTTATCATGTAGGTACATTATGACGACTTAGAGGCGTTTGTAAGAGATTGACCGGAGAAAACCGCACGGAGAGAAGAGTTAAGTAGGTTATGGGGGAGGGCTTTACCCAGCTGTGGGACAAGACAATATAGGCTAAAGAAAAAACAAGATAAATTCTGGCGCCACAAGAATCCATCAATATGTCAGCAGTAAATGTGCTACCGGGGAGCATTGTCTCCGTTACCAATTGTTACGCTAATCACAATCCCACGCTGGCTTTTTTCCCCAAACTGTTTTCATACACCATCAGTCGCGGAGTTTGTTCGGAATAACGGTTTTGCTATAAGACTTCATACGAGGAGTACATTTATAAACATTATGTCACCGTCAAGGATATTGACCTCTAATTGAGCGTATATTGGCTTAATGTGACCACTGTGAGTATAATAAGGTATATTATGTACCGACGTCTAGGAGTTTACGAGAAACGCGTAGTAATAATGAGGTGTACCTACACACACAGGGAAATTGCAGTACCTAACGAGTACCTAATAATAATGAGGTACCTTTATCAGGGCATGCACATGCAGAGGTACATTGCCAATGCTAATAAATACCATTCAAAATTGAATTCCGTAGAAACTTCATAGTCGAGAACAAATGCTGAAGTTCGTTATCCAAGCACAGGCCTTCACCGAAGAGCGCGTGATTCCGGGCTGATATGATGATGACAGTTTCTACTCACAACTTACAGTTTTTATATCGAAAACGAATAGCTTCGTATAGATACCTATCGCTTATTTTGCGAATGCCTAGCTGTTCGTTTGTAAAGACTCTGAAGACAATTAGTAAAGGCATTATTAGCTAGGACTCGTCACCAGTTCCTGTTTGCATACCAATTCTGGCATGAGTCCAAGCAATGCAGATATGTGATGTTTGTTTTTTTTTTCAATGTATGAGTAAACTAGCTTAAACCCGCAGCTCCTCTCCCGTGGTCTATTATAAGCATTTTCCAAGGATATAAAGTACCTCATGACCCGGTTTCTAAATTTAGAACTTGCCAAACACTACTGTAGGACGACATTTTGAAGGAATCTCCTTGTGTACTATCGTGATTCGTGATTAATTATAAATTCTTGTAATGTTATAATTGTTATTTTTAATCAGTAGGTAGCTGTTTTGATTTTAAATTTTAACGGTTTTTTTTATTTTTTTTATTAGCCTTGTATGTCCCACTGCTGGGCAAAGGCTCCCCCATATCCTTCCAGGTACTCTTATCCTGTGCCACCTCCAACCAGCCTCCGTGATGATTAACGGTTACAAAATAATAGTTTATAAATCTTTGATTATTTTTGATTATTTCGGTACCTAATTCATACTGTGCATTTTAAATACATATATTATTCATTATTAGTAAGCATTACACTGGTCAACAGTGGTTTTGTTGCCCTTGATGTAAGAGTGGTTTCGAGTACCTGTATGCCAACAATTCACAAACCTATGGATGAATTTGGAAGATTGGCTCTGGTTTTTTTTTTAATCTTTATTTTAATTTTTTTTTAATGCGTAAAAATGAGAAATACATAGCAAGTATATTCATAGCTATTAACTTTTTATTTAAAATTATTATTAAATGTTGTTTTAATATTAAATTAACATACATAAAAGTTGAAAAGAAGAACAAGATCATAAAATTTATTTTAAACTTCAGAGAAACGCCTTTCGTTTTTCTGTTATATTTTTTTGGGGACAATCTCTTTTTAAAGACCAGCAGTAATCCGCCATCGTGTGATGGGCCCAGGAAATCTCAGGAAATCTATCCAGGTAGCTGAGGAGAAAGTGCAACTTTATGCTCATACTAGCTTATGCCAGCGGCTTCGCCCGCGTGGAGTTCGATAATTGACCCACGGGGTCGTCCTACCGGAATGAAAAGTAGCCTATGTGCTATTCCAAACTATAATCTATCTCTGTGCCAAATTTCATCCAGATCTGTTCAGCTGTTCTGGCGTGAATTGAGTAACAAACATCCATCCATCCAAACTTTCGCATTTATAATATTAGTATAGATTTGCTCCTAAAATTTTAAAGCTTCCCAACATCTGCACAATTTCGGCGAGGAGGGAGGTCACGTGATATGTCAATGAGCCAAATCAATGCGCACAAACCGAATTGTTACAAAATACCAAACAATTCATAATAATTCGTGTTCTAAAAAGCCAAATTAAAGTGTGAATTATTAAAAAATTCAAATAAGCCAAAATAAAAAAAACCAGAGCCAATTCAGTACTTTCATGAATATTTACGAAAACTGTGGACTTGAAATTATAGAAATCCGCTGAAACAACCAGGGCAACAAAAAAAATTTTTTTTTTGTAGAGCTGTGTAATGAATTATGATTGTCATATATTCCTTTATTATTTTTTTCTTCTTATCGTTTACATTTTTAAATTTCTTACAAAAAACATAAAAAAATATAAATAAATAGTAATTATTATAAAGATCATGAAAACAATCACATTTTCGCAATACATTCTTTTTATTAGCATTCTTTATTCATAAGCAGCTATGTTCAATATCAATAAATTCTAGTAAGTATACAAGCTGTCCACGAAGGTACAGGATCTACTAAATCGTTGTATGACAAATTAAACGTTTCGTAAAGTCACTCTTCAAGTTTACGAGGCGAGGTTTCCTTTAGAAAGTCAACAAAACTTGGCTGAAGAGAAGATTGCCAAGGATAAACATTTTAACTTTGTTGTCTCGAGTTAACATTCAAGGGAGTTACGGTGGAATTATTGATAAGAAGATTTTAAGCCGATTCGGTTTACATTTTAAGGGCTTGAAAGGGTTTAGCCATTTTGATAGTCCTGCTTGCTACATTATTTTTTGTCTCAAATCTAGTCACTACTACTACTTCTTGTTTAACAAGATATGCAACTTACAGATTATTTAAATGTCTGTAATTTGTTAATGAATCTGTAAATTTAAAGAAACTTACCTCTAACATCAGGGAGCTCATTGAAAAGAGAAACAGTCAAAGCCTTTCCAGACGACTTGGGCGAAACGCCGTGAGGTATCGCCAATGACACCATCTTCTTGAATCTCTGTTGGCAAAAATATTACTATCATCACCATGAAATCGCTCCAAAAGATCAGCATAACTTTATTATCAGCCTATAACGTTGGCAAAGCTAGGACATAGGCCTCCTCTCTAGGAAAGAGAGAGAGCCAAAAACCATCTCGTGTGCGCTGTGTGAGTCGGATCTACCACTGAAAGCGCCCGCTAGATGGTTTTCCCAGTAAGCATCTTTAAAACGTCTGCAAATAACTCTGGTCGATCTAATCTATAACTAGCATTCATAATTGTTACAAACACAGAGAAGCGGAAGTTGTTATCGATTTGTCGCTTGTCCTCTCCGTGATCCTGCACTTGCTTAATAAATCCAGTACTAACACTGTACACATTATCAATTTAATTATAGCATCATAATATTGTAATTGCTATTGAATTATTTGTGTTACTTATCTGTGTGTTTTGTAATTTTTCAGATATCCATGTTTACAAACACAGTACGTATTTTTGTAAAACTTTAATTCTAGTATCAGCGTCATCACATCATCTTGTCTTAAAATTTAAGACATTTAATGTCAACAACAACCATCATCATCTTCTTGCCCTTGTCCCTTCTACTTGGGGTCGGCGCAACACGTTTTCTTCTTCCATTCTCCCCTGTCAGACGTCACGGCATCATTTACTCCTTTCTCTTTCATCTCATTCCTCAAACAAACCATCCATCTTTTCTTTGGCCTTCCTCTCCATCCATCAACATTTATATCCATCACTCTTATAGTAACATGCGCTTCATCCCTCCTCATTACATGTCCATACCAAGACAGACGACTTCCTTTCAATTTTTCTGTAACAGGCGCCACTTTCAAACTTCCTCTAATATACTCTTCTTTACTTAATCCATTCTTGTTACTCCATAAGTCCATACATATGTACATCTCAACATTCTCATCTCAGCTACATGCAATCGTTTTTCATCCATCTTCTTCACAGCCCAGCATTCTGATCCATACAGTACTACAGGCCTAATCACGGACTTGTATATTTTCCCTTTTAAATTAATGTCAACAACAATATGTACCTAATTTAATATGAACAGACCAAAACAATGCTGAAAACATTGGCGCATCTCTGATATCTCTTGAACTACATAGATAAGCAAATAGGTATATAAGTGGTCATGGAACCCCCAAAAAATATCAAGTATTTTTTTAATTATCTTCTTTAGATATCAACACCCATCACGTCTATCGAGATTTAATGTATGCCTATATAAGTGTTTATCATTTTAGTTGTTTGAATAAGCCACGGAGTAAATACAAAGAGGAGATGGTCTATTTAGATTTCCTTAGGAAACAACGCGTGACACTTTGCGGGGTGAGGGGGAAAGAAGTGGGCGGGATCTAGCAAGATCCCGCCCACTTCCCTATTTTCCATCTACCGGTCAATAGCAAAACTATTCGCTCGTTCTGTCGATTTTGTTTTGTAGTTACGTAAATATCTCACACTAGATGTCACTAAGTGCAGGATGCAACAGGGTCGTACTCAGAATTTTCGTACGGGGGAGTACTGTTTTATTTTAAATTAATTTTGCGAACCATCTTGATGCGTATTTTTTTAATTTAAATTGTGATTTTATTGTGAAAAAAAAAAGGTTTCTGATGAATGACGAATGAAGATTATTAGATTTTCTCTTATACAACATTATTTTTTGTTCACACTAAAGCCGAAAAGGGGTCATTGTAGTCATCATTTTGAACAACTTTTTCTATGGGACCAACCTTGAAATCGCGAAAAAAAAATCAGCTGTTCCCTACATTTTGACGAGTTATGCGAACATAAATGTAGGGAACAGCTGATTTTTTTTCGAGAAAAAGATGAGTACAATGACCCCTTTTCAGGTTTAGTGTAAATCAAGAATAATGTTGTATATTTAAATGACTTATTTTGTTAAAAAGACTTATCAAGATGGTTTACAAAGCCAGTATGTTTGTAATCCATTGCTGTCTTAGATTATCTTCGGATGGAAATCTAAAACCTATATCATTTAAAATTTCACTAACTTAATTTTAATTTCAGTAAAATAATTGATTTCTAATTACGGCCCTGTCTTTTTGTTGTTCATAGTTGACGATAGATGGCGGCCTGTTTACAAAATGATATGAAAACTACAAAAATAACATTTTGGCCATTAAAGGGTCTTTAGGAATGAATGTTAAAAAATTCAACATTAATGTTATTAAAATATGTTAGTTCTGAGGTCTACATACCTAAATATTTTTAGTTTCCATGACACCAAGTGTCGCCATCTAGTGTCGGGTAGAATTATGTTTGTAAACGCCGACGCTAGGAGATTTTTCTAGAACTATTTTAATAAATTGCGCATAAAATTACTTACAAATGAAATGGGATGCCATCCATAGCATCAGAACGTCTATCTGAGTAATTTTTACAAGACAAAACACAACACTTCATTCTTTTTTTCGTCTAGCGCGAACTATGCTGTAAAATGGGAACGTTCACAAAGTTGTGCACAGGACGAACGCCAACAATACACTGACTAAGGCCACGCCCACATGATAACGTCAGGACCTAGTTGAGAATCACAGTGCACAGTTGCTTAGGCCATCTCCTCTTTGTATTTACTCCGTGGAATAAGCCTTCCACCTACAAACTCGAATACTCTAACAGTTTCATGTATGTTGTTGCCTGTTGTTCCTTCTTTCAGTGTATAAAGTACCTATACAATATTTCCAATACGGAATCGATCGATGTTATCAATAATTTATGCATTTTATCTTGTCTTTTCTATAATGGGATGTCAGACATCACGGATAAAACAAAGCTTTCTTTTTTAATGTTATCCCTGTCACATTTGATAAAATTATACAATTTACAAATTAAGTAAGACTTACGTCTCCAGCCTCCTTCACAAGATCAGAGGACCTTCCCTCTTGCGCCTGCTTAAATTCGATATTGTTGATGTTGATCTTCGACAAGAAGTTGCCGAGGTCTGTATTTCCAGTTGGCTTCGGCCACAGTAAACCTGCAGGAGAAAACTTGCATTATAAAATGGCTATGTTCTACGTTCTTGATCAGTTGGAGCAAAAGTTGTGAATTACCAAGACAAACTTTCAAACTAGTTCTTGGTATTCTAGCAAAACGATATTCATGGAGTTATTAATATTATCCATATTAAAGAGCTCCCGATCAATAATGTTATCTTTATTATTAAAACTTAAAGCAGTATTGGCAAGGATCATTAAAGAGCACCCGAAAAACATCTTTAATTGGTTTTGGGACCCAAAACGCGAGACATCGCCATAAACTATGCATGCTTAAGTAGTGTGTTTGTTGTTCCGTTTTGTACATTTGCATAATCGAGAAATTCCAAATTCTGGTTTCAAGAGGTCAAGAACCACGATATTTCAGAATATCACATATAGAATTCGCCAAATCTTCCAAAAACATTAATTTTGAACTTTTTCAAGTGCCCTAACACCAGTTGATGTAATTTAGCATTTAAATCAAGGACTTTGTGTGCAACAATATAATAAATAATAAAAACTGTAATAATTATTATTACAATAAATATGTAAGTACATCAGCTGCTTATCTTTCACAATCAAATAGGGGAAGCGGGTCATCATGGCGTTCATGATAGGCAATCGTTTGGTGCACTATGCAATATTGCGTAGGTCCAGTAGTTTTGCCTGCATGTAACAAATCAGTACCGTACACGTTCAAGTCGTTTACTATCTAGAAAGCGTGAACTATTATCGACTATCGTAGTTAAATTATCATTGACGTCTAAACACTATGGATACACTTCAGTGCAAATATCAGTTTGAATTTGAATTTTAAAGGAGTATGACTGATAAAGACCAGATATTGTGATAAAGATAGTCACGATGTAGAGGAATGAGGAACACTTCGTGATAAAAGTTTCGAGTCTTAAGTAGAAGACCAAAGAAATCGTTAAAGATAATTGTACAGTTGTTTACTTGGCCCCATACCGTGACAATGCTACAATGACCCACGTTTCTCGTTGGTGACGCATACCCTGACATATACGAAAACCTGTTCCGATTTTGTCACGACTCGAATACTTATATCATAATTGTCGTTGCGTGTTGGAAAATCGATTAGCTTTACGACCGCACCGTTTGTGAACAACAAAGTAGAGTGTTGAACTCAGCCAGAAAAATGGTGTATAAAAAATGTCTAACAAGTAAATTAAATTAGGATCATAAATCACCAGCGACATACCAGCTGTAGCTGTATCAGCACCAGTAAATATTTCTAATCCTACAATTTCATTTTTGTAACAGAATAAGTGTTACTTGATTTTTATAAAGCATCTTTGATCACATCACACTGTTGTAGTCTGTCCTTCATTGCATCGAAAACTAAGACAAACTTTAGATAAGATAAGATTGGCAGATACCGAAGTAGATAGGTACTAAGATGAACCTAATCTAGTTCAGACAGATGCATCACTTCTGACTCAAACAATTTCGCAACATTAATTACATTCTACCACAAGGTTTTATAAACATAACAAACAAGGAATGCTAAACACGGTCATTATTATGTCATGAAATTAAACTACGCTGTAAGGTTTTTTAAGGATTTGCACTATGTATCGGAATTTACAAAGAAATGGTTTTAGAAAAAGATGAACACCACAGAAATGGAGGGACGATGACATCAGACAAGTCGCCGGAACAAGATGAGATAGAGTGGCCGGAGAGACAGAGGAAGGGAGAAGGTTGGAGGAGCCTTTTGCCGACGAGCAACCGGGCATACAATAAAATAAACAATGGCAATTTTATTACGAGACTAAACACATTTATGTTAGTCCGATTTAAAGGCTGTAAATAGGTAATGGAGCAGCGAATAAAAAAACGAAACCGTTGTTTTATTTTATTTTATTTATTTATTCAGGGACAATAATTGGGTAACTTGTAACTGCCAATTGTTGGGTAACTTTATAAATCTGATAAGGTATAATTTGCCATATAAATTATAGCTTCGTATTTCACATGATTTCTGTTCAGGTACAATTACGTAAACCTTTCGAAAGACGCATATAGGTAAACGTAGACCTTGACGAAAACTAGGACTAGGACGCTCAAAAGAAAACCCATCGACATGTGCCCGTCGTAACCTACCGTGCGCAAAGTTGGTCACTTACTTGAACAAAAGAAGTCCAAACTCAAGATATGCCAGCGGACAATGGAGCGCAGCATAATAGGTGTTAAGTGTGCAAATCGCGTAAGAAACACTACCCTACGCTATATTAGATGGGCAGAATGGGCTGGCCACGTTGCCACGTGGCGAATGCGCCCGGAGAGACGGGCAACAATCGTCACTCACTAGACGCCTGTCGGAGAAATTCCGTCGAGGTAGACGATCTGATCTTGTCTGTGGGCCGAACATAGCCAGAGATAGCGCAGGATAGAGAGTTTTGGAAGGAGAAAGGGGAGACGTTTGTCAAGCAGTGGGACAATCTATAGGTTAACAAAAGAAGGCTTACCATACTCGGTGCAAAACATCTTGCAGGCCTCCAAACTGAGGACTGGGTCCTTATTCTTAGGGTCGTTTCGGGTTTTCACGCACACTCTGTCTTCGCATGACCACCTCCATGGTGACACATCGTCGGCAGTTGCGCTAAAACAAAGATTTGATTATTTGCGATAACATAGGTAGATGAAGATTTTTCTACAAAAAGAGTGACCTAAAATTTACTCCAGACTATACAATATTGGCAAGCCGATTCTACAGTGACAATAATATAAATAATATAATAAATAAATCATTTATTTCAGATTCATCCTAAGATTACATCCATATATTGCGAGCTTACAAACTAGTGTTAGTAATAAACAATGGGTTTTTTACAATAATAAGTCGAATATTTTTAGCTTCGAATACCTAGACGAGCGTTTTTTAAATGTTAAGTACGATTTTTTTTTTATAAACATACATAACGCCTGTACTGGAATCCTCGAAAGGTTAGGCAAAGGTGTACTTAATACTACACCCACATTTCGCCAGTAAAGTTTAAGTCCCATGAAATAGGGGGCAACCCTACTTTCATCAATCGGGTACAAATCCAGACTCCGTGACTGCTACTGAGAAAATCGTGATGGAAAAACTCAATAACACTTTGCCCGACCTGGGAAACGAACCCAGGACTTCATGCTCGGCAGTCGTGCTTGAGACCAACGAGGCGCGAATTTTGATTTGTCTAGAAATAACAATATTAAAAATAGCACAGATCTAGAAGAATTCGAAAAATATTGCAAAATACAATACGAATTTGCAATGTCTGTTTCCGTTCATCGATTTTCAAGCAAAAATAACTAGCATGATGACAGATGTTCTTCACCGTTAATTAAAGAGGCCACCTGCCTTGTAGATACACGCTATCGACGAATCGATTAACGACGATTTATGTTCAATTTACGACCTAAATGGTAATGCTATTAGAGCATTTTTTAATGCTTAGCCTACTTAACTAGTTCGTTAAATCCTCCCACGTATATAGTATGACATTGAAATTGCTGCACATCTATTATTTGAATAAGCAGTGGGAAGATCATTTTAACCAGACTTTAATCGAGTAGGCCGGTTCTATCCCACCATCGTAAGTGCCATAAATAATCTCGCAGAGCTCAGGATATCCCGGGAACACTTAACTGTTTGGGGCCCGACCCAGCTACGGAAGTGATAGGATACTTTCAAAAGAGTGCTCTTCTATCCAGTTCACTTTGAACCTCGATGACCTGATCGCATTATGGCTCAAAAACGCACTTGATCTTCATCATGGTTTCACAATTGGATATTTTTCTATTTTAAAAGTGAAGTTACCCAGGTTTACCCAGGAGTCTTTCTTTCTGGTGGCGGAGTGGCGGGACAGGCTTTTACGCCCTACCGCCTCGCTACCATCGAGGCGATCCGACCGGTGCTCAAAGAGTGGCTCGGCAGAAGGCACGGCTCCTTGTCGTTTCGGGCGACGCAGGTTTTATCGGGGCATGGTTGCTTCGGTAAGTACCTGTGTCGCATAAACAGCGAGCCGGACGCTCGGTGCCATCACTGCGCCCACTGTCGGGAGGACACGGCGCGGCAGACGCTCGGGCAGAATGTGCCGTATGGGAGGAGCCGCGCCGTGCCCTCGTAACAGAAGTCGGAGCCGACCTGTCGCTGCCGGTCGTCACTCGTTCGATGACCGGGAGCGCAGAGTCGTGGAATGCGGTGATCTCCTTCTGTGAAACCATCATTTCACAGAAGGAGGCTGCGGAAGGATGGAGGGAGGTCAAGACCACTCTCCTGACTCGCAGCAGACGTACCGAGCATCGGCGGAGGGCGGACAACGCCCTCTTCCAGCTTCCCTAAACGGGTCCACAGGGACGGCGGATCTGGGGACGTCCGCTGCCTCCCCATATAACTGCACCCGAGGCGGTGGCGCGTAGTGTTCCGCGCGCGCCCCTATTAGACGTCGCGGGGCAAGTTCTACACCTCACTCTCCCCGTGAACTTGAGGACGCCCCCGGACGCGGGCCGGCACTAGCCGGGGATCGTGGAAGGCGCACTAGTTCCTATGATCCCCTGTGCAAGTGTGGGAAGGGAACACCGGGTTGGTTTTTAGTCAGTTCGAGTCTGACAAACCCCTCCGCCCACCCCAAGGCGGAGTACATCAGTGGGGGTTTTCCATCCCGAAAAAAAAAGAAGTCTTTCTTTAACCTGCCTCTAACCTCTGAGTTAACTTTCTGAGCTTATATGCTTCCCTGTCTTAAATACACAACCAACTTCGTTTGGAAGTTCAAAAAGTGCAGTATGATGCGTAACAAAAACAAAGTAGAGTTCACGCGGCTGAAATAAGGCATAATTTCCAAATACTTATTTGCGAAATTACTAGTGTTATTCCACTTTCAAACGACTAATAAATCTCAATAGCTCGAATAGTGATAAAATCATAAATAAATCTCGTGACGGAGGTTAAAACAAAACAGTGTCGAAATTAGACTGCGATATTGTGTCTTAATAGTGTTATTAATTTTATGCGTAGAGAGGTATGATCAACTTATTTTCTTCCCTAAATAAATTAAAATAAATATTAAAGATGCGGTTAGTAAGCGGTTGTAACAGTTAATTACAAATTACCAGCACTCAAGTAGAGCGGACGTGTATTAGCTTTATTAATGACGTTTAAATAGTATTCGAGTGATCTGTGCATTTAGAATAGAATAGAATTTTATTTTGCAAATATGGGTAATACACAACGGTTGTTAGATAAATATAAAAGCTCAGCCATATTTTACCTTTGGAAGCTGCTTACATTTGGAAGACCAGATTCCGTTATTAGAGTATCATTTCCATAACAATTATCATTCAATTTCAAATTATCATTGAAATTATCATTCAATTTATCAATTAGTAAAGTAGATTTCATTACAACTATTTACCAGGTACCTATTTGTTTAAGGGATCTTAGATAATATTTATGTAAGCTTAGTTACAATTTCAATGATTACGAATAGGCTCGCCCCATATTACATGGGACTTAAACATAATTAACTGGCGAATTGTGCGTTTACTATTAGGTAGGTACCCACTACACCTTTGACTAACCTTATGTATGTATATTGCGGTACAGTAATTGTTATTAATTACGCGTGTGTCAATTAGGACAGGCTGGTCTGTATAGAGTTTAGAAATCGTCGTCAAACTAAGTATGTACAAACTGGAGTGTTACATGATATCCCTATGTACCCGATACAGGAAGCGAACTAACTAGGCACCTGCTGTTAGAAACTAGTCTAGAAAATTCATTCATTGAGACTGCTCTAAACTGACTACTCCTAAAAGACGAACGATTGCAAATCGAAATGAGCTAGATGAAGTTACTAATTTCAAGTGGATACGTAACTAGGATAGGGAATTTTCTTAGAAAAAAAAAGTGTTAGTGTGTGGAAGTGTCAAAGTTCAAAACGAACGCGGACAAAGTGCTGGTTTTTACTTTCATCA
Organism: Standfussiana lucernea; assembly: GCA_964057025.1. Taxonomy (NCBI): domain Eukaryota; kingdom Metazoa; phylum Arthropoda; class Insecta; order Lepidoptera; family Noctuidae; genus Standfussiana; species Standfussiana lucernea. Next base: position 15,020,911 of record OZ059794.1, read on the forward strand.
TTGATTTATTAGCGCTGATTTTCACATTTCCATCATGATGGCCATGGCCAATACTGTGATAGGTACTTACATAATAACTCATAATTCTGGTATTAAGGATATATTATTCTGATTCTGCCTCTATTTTAGGGGAGTTATGGGAATTCGTACGTTAAAAAGCACTAAGAACATTTGTTCTTAGTGTTTTTTTCTGCTATCTAGCAGACAACAACAAAATTGATTGATAACAAATAAATACTCAGCGCGTAACTTGTTGATGCATACTACAACACTGCAAGAAACAAACAAAAAACTAAATTCATACCTCACCTGAGATGTAGATATTTAGAAATTTTGCTAGGTACTGTTAAAAAAACATCAATAAAAGCCCTAAATAGATTTAAAACGAGGAAGACAGAAATATCTAGATAGATAGGTCTGTGTTATCACAGTCTCATAGAGCAATTAATTCAAGAAACGTGAAATATCTGTAGAAAAATATTTCCCAACAGTCTGTTAAAAAAATGTAGGACTTACTTAGCGGCCCTACCGCCTCTTAACATACATTTTCACTAAAATAGATGATCATCACTCCACTCTAGATAAGATCTATCTACTCCTTAAGGTATTCAAAATTTAAACTTACCATATTACTGAGAACAGCGCTATGTAAACAGTGCACAAGCTATATCTTTGAAGCCACATCTTAATCTGAAAAGAAGGAACAACGATATTAAGTCCAGTATTTTTGGTTCAAGCACAATAATCTAAAGTTCAAAACAACAGTCTGTCTGTAACAGATGTATGTACTTAATGTAAAAAGGATGTATGGCGACTTGGTTATTTGATAACAGGATCCTAGGTCCTTGGTCCTTGCAGTAGTCACCATGCTAAACATCAACATTTTGGACCGGCAGGGAACACAGTGAAAAGGTTTTCTGCTTTCTTTAATCCTTTATTTTTTTAGTTTGAATCTGGATGGCTATAAGAGTAGGGGAAGATACCAAAAAAACGATAGATGGACTGTGTGAAAGATAATATGACCAGAAAGTGGGTTGCCACTGAGGTGACGACTAAATCTACGTTGGCTCCCCAAATAGGTAAATTGGTATAAGAACAGTAAAATGCTGATGAAGAACGATGATTTTTAAGTTTATGTTCAAACTTGCCTTGAACCTGCTTACACATGTTTCAATGATGACAGGCCAACACAGGCCGGACCGAAAATAATCAGTATTTCTTATGCTGATAAGATTAATAGGAAACTTCTATTAACGACATTTGCTTGAAAACAGTAATTAAAATCCCTAAGTACCTTAACCGATTAAAAATTCTTGATTAATTAATCTATATTTAAAGCGTCTGCTTGGATACGATGAAACGATTTGATCACTAGCTATTGAAGTGCTGATACAAATATACTAAGAAGATTTATCACCAGCGTTAATAATTACTTATAGCATTTGTCCAACTATGATAGCGTCGCGTTGGCACTCAGATGCCGTTGCATTTGTACCAGTATTTTACACGGAGCTGCTGCCTATCTAATCTCGACAAGGCACATCAACTGAGTTTCTGAGTAACACGACAGAAACCCCTAGCTAAGACTGGTTGCGAGACGTTTAGGCTTCTGGGTGCATAAAGATACGGGTTCCTAGTGCGGACAAGTTTAAACGGATTGGTACCGATCAGTGGAGTACAAATAAACAGGCGTATTATAATCCTGTACCACATATTTTGTTTGCCTCGCGGATATTCTTCTTTTTCGTGTGGTTACTGCCTCACCTGGTGTCAGAGTTTTTATGCCGCCCATGGGCCCCTGACTTAGCTTTACATGCCGTCAAGAAAAATCTCTCAGGCATACTGGTTTTGGTTTCCTAACAATGTTTTTCACGCGGACGGTGAAAGTGTTGAAAAAATAAAAATATACAGGTTTACTGGTGCCGACTTATCAGGTCCCTTTGACTACCCGGAAAGTAGGCTGTCAAAAGTTTACAAATGACAGCCAGGACCGAAGATTTAAGAGCACTCTACTAATAAACTAAAAGTAATAGATGAGAAGACTATTTTCGAGATGCTCAGTGCTTTCTAGGGCAACTAGTCTCACTGCTTAGACACTACAAGTCCTCGGCCTCCAATTGCCTTAGAGGAATAAGCAATTGAGATGGAGAAGATAACAAGATAATATCAACACTATTGCATGGGTATATTGTTGGTCCGTGTGAAAAATAAGGTTTTTTTTTATTTTTAAGAATCCATTTATCCATGCTGAAAGTATGAACAGAAAGGGCAGACACTTGAAATATGTTGCCTTTTTTCTGACTGCCATAGATTTGACCTATTATTCAAACTAATAATAAACATTGTTGAACAAGGGGGTTTCGTAACACAGCCTCTGCAGTCCTAAGTGGATTCAAGTGCCTCTCCGGCCTTGCTCGAATTAATTACTGTGTACTTAGTTTTAGCACAAAGTTTTCAACACGATGTCTTTAAAAACAAATGACTGATGAAATGAAATCTTCAACAAAATACAGGCAATTGCAGCATTTGCAATTGGCCGTGGCTCTGGTGGTCTTCGGTGACTTGGATAGTTGTCACAGTAGTATGACTAGGGGAATTTATCGTGGGCTATGATTTGTATGACTTACGCCCATTTTGACCAAGACCCTTTGGCACTCTGATAGTTCATGACCCGGGTAAGAACTTGGATACTTCACCTCGGTAAGACGTCCCGGAAAATCTCAGACCTTCACTCGAGTGAAACCATGGGCCAAGATTAGTCTTTAAATAAATTATTTTCCAGAAAATCGCTACTAAATAGAAGTGTGATACCGTCACTCTAGCCAACATATCCTGTTTTTTTTCCTTCACTTATAGGTACTGTGAGAGCTTGCTTCTTGTTACTGGGTAATCTGGAAGTACCTTATAGAGTGAAGCCGCTGCACCATAGACGAAACAAGAATATTACATATTTTACAATAGCAAAACCACGCGAATATAAATTGTAACGGTATTGTATACCTAAGCTTGGTTATTTAACGATAAATGCAAAACAATCGAGTTACACTACATAATATATCCATAAACACTAAAATGTAAACCTAAACACGAACATGCAGTAATAACATCAACAGCTAGATAGCTAATAGCTTGTGTTTTTAACCGACTTCAAAAAAAGGAGGAGGTTCTCAATTCGGTTGTATGTTTATTTTTTTTTTGTGTTTGTTACCTCATATCTCCGTCATTTATGAACCGATTTGAAAAATTCTTCTTTTATCTGAATGGATTTACTTCCCGATTGGTCCCATAGATATTTCATCAAAATCGGTTCAGCAGTTTGGTTTTGAAATCAAAATAACTAGAAAAAATGTCATCCAAGTAAAAGAAATTGCGAAATTGATACTTGACAAGGATTTGTGTGTGATGCGATAACTAAAAAGGGTAAAATAAAAACTTTTTTGCAAAAAAAAAACCGACTTCCAAAAAAAACACTAAAAAAGTGGAAAATAAGTTTACTTTCGGAAGTCGGTGGCAAAAAAGTCAATGAAACAAACAATAGTCACCGACTTCCGAAAGTAAACTTATTTTCCACTTTTTTAGTGTTTTTTTTGGAAGTCGGTTTTAGCTAATGTTATCGAGATGAATTTTTGTTTCCAAAATAAAAACTCTGAAATTCGATAATTTCGTCAAGTTGTGATAAGTATTATTTCTTTTAATAGACCCTGACAGAGGCCTTTGAATAGAAAAAACAAAAGAGGCGCTAAAATTTCAGAATGCCTAATTCTTTCTTTCTTTCTTCATCGTGTGGTTAGTGACTAACCTGGTGTCAGACTTTTATGCCGCCCATGGGCCTCTGACTTGGCTTTAACATGCCGTCAAGAAATATCTCTCAGGCATGCTGGTTTCCTCACGATGTGTTCCTTCACCGAAGAAATTGATAATTCTACAACATACACATGACTCCGAAAAATCAACGGTCGTGTCTTAGGTTCGACGAAGTAACAGCTAAAAACCTACTTATAAATGCTACACTAGAGCTATCTTCTACTTTATCCACAAGTGTTTATATATTTTTGCGGTAAATGTGCTGCTTAATTACGGTCGATGCTACCATCTTCTTTTCATATCTACGGTACATCTACCTCGACTCAAGTGTTTGCGCTCAATATTTGGCCACATTTATTGTTTTATCTCAGAGGCGTTGTTCAGATTGTCAAGGGAGCGGAAAAATTGACATTTGGAACACTAGCAGATGGAACATGGTTTTATCTGAAGCTGAGTTTGATACAAACTTGTGTATTACCTTGACCTCTGTCTTCAAAAGGTCAGAATTGCTTTATTGGCCCAGAACGGATCTTGATCTTGATCTAAATCAATTTATAAGTACATGAAGATTGAATACAAATCGTGAATACCTAAACAATACCGTACGTTAAAAATACAAATCAAAGATAAGAATTCGACCTTATGTTGTCGTGAGCAAAAGTAAAAGTAACAGGAATCTAGGGCGACTAATACCTCCTTAAGAAGTCGCAAAAAATTGACAGCTCAAATAAATTCATCGGTTCAAAATAAAACAGGCGTTCAGCGAAATATTTGCACCAGCTTAGTTGAAATAGCTATTATTGAGACTAATTAAAGCAATTGAAAGGTTTTATTTTGTGCCTTTAAAATACTTGCACAAGTGGTTTATAACTATACCATTTCAACGAAAAAAATGCCTATTCGTTGTAACTACGTTTCTTACTATAGTTAGGTAGGTACTAGTTCTTAGGTTATTTTTTATCTTTAAATAGAGAAAATACTTAAATATCGTAATAATAGGTAGACACCACAAACCCCGTTCTATCCATTAACTGGGTGCTGGCGTTATTATTAATTCCCTACTGAAATCGAACACACTATCCAAGGAAAAGCTGCGCGCCACGGCGGCGCCAACCGAGCATAAGGCCCGGCTATATTATGAACACAGCCTCAAAAAAACAGCATGTCAAGTTACACCGAAAATTTTTGACAAATTAATATCTACCTATCAAGAGAAACAAGTGTTTTACCTAATTTCTAAAATATCGAATTGAATCATAGGAATCAATCACTACAAATTAATTAGGTGTATTGCCAAAACCGGTACTTGGCATTAAATATAATAATTTTAATAAGTAATACAATTCAACAAAATATATACGGAGAAAATCGAAAATGAAAATAATATAGGAGCATGATTTAAAAAAAAAACACTAATTTATTAAGTACCCGCAAAGTTTTTGTCCAATTTATAAATACAAGAAAAGTTCGTAAGCACGAGAAAAGTTTCGAATACGCACCTATTGAGTGACTACGTCCACACTGCTCCGCGATGGCTGGGACAGTGGCAAACAGTGGCTTATGTTGGAGGACAAATATGTTCCCGCCCAGCAAAGCGTGCGACGAAACTTGTTTGTATCGTAACCCGCTGCAGAGCTGCAGCCTTTGGGTTATTCGTTATTCCTGCGGTAAGTCCGTGTAACTACCATTCATGTATATGATTTCGCCAAGGAAAGTTGAATTATTCTTACGCTGCTTCGATAAGGTTTCGAGTTTTAAAACGGCCGAAAAGAGACATTTTTAATTTAAAATTAAATCAAATACAAAAAAATACCTATGGTGAAATAGTTTGCTAATTTACACCATTACTATATTTTTATTTAAAACATCACTCCTGTAAACTCCGAAGGGTTAGGCAGAGGTATACTTGTAATGCACCCACATTTTACCAACAACGGGATGTTTAATAAATAATTTGTATTGAAATTGTTAACAAACACCTGAGATGATTTATCACAGAAGATATGAAAGAGTATGTAGGCTATTATCCTACCTACAGTTTGGTCGCTCGGCCGACTTACGAGTCGCGCGGCTAGCGGCTCGACACGCCGCCGCCTCCACCCCGCGCGCGAGACGCGTCCCGCGGTCGCCCTGGCAGTCCGCGCAAACCAGCCATAGTGCTAACTAGTGTTTTTCTGTTTTGATTTTTTATATTGTGTTATATTATTTTATTAAACTTTCATAAATAGTTAGAGCTGTGTTTATTGTGAAGAGTTCCAATTCCAAACCACCAATAGACACACACACTCTACAGTGGTGACCCCGAGAAGTTAACACGTGCAAGTGGTACCTACCTAATATAGTGTAAAATACGCGGACTCATAAACTGTTATAATAAAGGATAACTTTAGTGACAAACAAAATGAATAATACCGTGCAGGTGAACGTGGATGATGCAGAAAAGTCTCAAGATGTTTTTCGAGTAGGTGTGCGCGTCCCGCCATTTTGGCCGGAGAAGCCCGCGATTTGGTTCGCACAAATAGAAGGACAGTTCGCGATATCCAATATTACGGCGGACACAACCAAATTTTATTACGTCGTCAGTCATCTCGATCCACGGTACGCAACAGAGGTCGAAGATATCATCGTGAATCCGCCAGCGACCGATAAATACGTAATATTGAAGGCGGAGCTCATAAAGCGACTCTCAGAATCCCGCGAGAAAAAAGTGCACCAACTGCTGACACACGAAGAGCTTGGCGACAGGAAGCCGTCGCAGTTCCTCCGACACCTGCAGCACCTCGCTGGTCCAAAAGTTCCTGAAGAGTTTTTAAGAACGATATGGTCGAGCCGCCTGCCGAGCAACATACAATCTATAATCGCATCTCAGGCATCCGCGCGTCTCGATGTGCTAGCTGATCTTGCTGACAGAGTACATGATGTCGTGCCGAGAGGTCATCAAGTTGCGGCGACATCAACACAAGGGGTGAGTGAAATGGATACTATGTGTAAACAAATTACCGAATTAACGAAGCAAGTCCAGTCATTAATGCAAAAGGTCAATGACCTTTCCCGCCCAAGCCGATCAAATAGACGCGAAGACCGCTCGAAATCCCGCCAAAACCGATCTCAGTCACGTAGTAAACATCCAACTTGTTGGTATCATTACAAGTTTGGTGCTAAGGCCACCAAATGTGTTCAGCCGTGTGATTTTCAGCCGGAAAACTGCACAAGCAGTCAGTAATGGCGGCTGACGACTGCTCTGCATGTAAAGGCCGCCTATTTATCACAGATAAACGTACCGGCATACAGTTTCTCGTAGATACAGGTTCAGACGTGTGTGCCTACCCTAAATCGTACTTACGTAATCAGCTGCAACATAGTAACAAATGTAACTACGAACTTGTCGCTGCAAATGGCACTCCGATACCTACATACGGTACTTATCAGCTAAATCTTAACCTCGGATTACGTCGTGAGTTTACTTGGAAGTTTATTATTGCTGATGTTTCAAGGCCAATCATAGGTGTTGATTTTTTAAGTTTTTATAACTTATTAGTCGACTGCAGGCAACAGAAATTGATCGACTCAATAACAAACATGACCGTCGGCGCGCCTTCATCTCACGGAATAACACACGAACTGCTGTCGTTGAAAATGTTTACAGGTCATTCAACTTATCTCGACTTATTACGATGTTATCCGGAAATAACAAGACCAGCTGGATCACAAAATGTGCCAATTCACAATACAAAACACCACATTAGAACGACGTCTGGCCCACCGGTAACATCACGACCGCGTCGTTTGGCACCGGACAGACTGAAGATCGCGAAAAAAGAATTTGAGGAAATGTTACAAAATGGAACAGCTCGTCGCTCTGAAAGTCCTTGGTCGTCCCCATTACATCTCGTACCGAAAAAAGACGACGGCTGGAGGCCATGTGGCGATTATAGGCAATTAAATTCACGAACAATACCTGATCGGTATCCAGTGAGGCACATCCACGACTTCGCATACCAGCTATCAGGATCCACCATATTTTCTAAAATTGATCTCGTGAAAGCATTTAACCAAATACCGGTTTTTGAAGACGACATTAAGAAAACAGCAATCACAACACCATTCGGACTTTTTGAGTTTACTGCCATGACTTTCGGTTTGAGGAACGCTGCGCAGACGTTCCAAAGATTTTTAGACGAAATCCTTCAGGGATTAGACTTCACGTTCGGATATCTAGACGATATCCTCGTGTTTTCAAAAGGGGAGACAGAGCACGTTGGGCACTTGACACAAATATTCAACCAGTTAAAAAAATATGGAGTAGTAATTAACACCAACAAATGTGTCTTAGGTGCTAGTGAAGTTACTTTCTTGGGTTATCACGTATCTGCAGCTGGTATACGTCCCCTCCCAGAAAAAGTAAAGGCGATCCAGGAATACCCCCTCCCTAAAAATGCTAAAGAGTTGCGAAGATTTCTAGGGATGATTAATTTTTACAGAAAATTTCTCCCTGGTGCCGCTCAAATCCAAGGCCCTCTCAATCAAGCTTTAAGTGGCCCAAAAATCAAAGGAACAACGCTCATCACTATAACACCTGAAATACAAAAAGCGTTCGACGCATGCAAAAATAACTTATTAGAAGCCACTCTCATCTCACATCCCGATCCACAAGCTGAGTTAGCACTTTTTACCGACGCTTCGGATGTGGCCATCGGAGCGGTCTTACAACAACAAATAAATGACAGCTGGCAACCACTGGGATTCTTTTCTCGCAAGTTATCTCCTGCTCAGACGAAACATAGCACTTACGATCGTGAATTGCTCGCAATACATGAAGGAATAAAATACTTTAGGTATATGGTCGAAGCGAGAACATTTAAAGTGTTCACCGATCATAAACCCATTACGTTCGCCTTCACGACAAGAAGAGACAACTGTTCACCTCGTCAACACCGCTATCTCGATTATATCTCTCAATTCACAACTGACATCAACCACATATCAGGAAATTACAACGTAGTCGCCGACGCATTTTCACGACTGGAAAGCATCGACACTACCATCAACTACAAAGAACTGGAAAACGAACAAGAAAACGACCAAGAATTACAGAGTTTGCTACAAAACAACACGGCGTTACAGTTAGAGAGAGTGAAAACTATGGATGCCTACATTTACTGTGACAAGTCTACTTCACGTCCTAGGCCATTCATCACACCAACTTTTCGAAAAGCAATCTTCAACAACCTACACAATCTCAGTCATCCAGGCCCCAACGCTACTGCCAAACTAGTGTCAGAAAGATTTGTGTGGCCTCAGATTCGTCGTGACTGCAAAACATGGGCTCAACAATGCACTGATTGCCAACGCAACAAAGTTACCCGCCATACCCACTCTCCTCTCTCCTTATTCCCTGTTCCTTCTAACCGTTTTTCCCACGTCCACCTTGACATAATAGGCCCTATGCCACTTTCTGCTGGTTTCAGGTACTGCCTTACAGCTGTAGACAGGTATACTCGATGGCCAGAAGCCTACCCTCTAGCAGACATCACAGCGGAGACCTGCGCTAGCGCTTTCATTTCTGGCTGGGTCGCTCGTTTCGGATGTCCAGAGAAAATTACCACTGACCGAGGAAAACAATTTGACTCGCAGCTGTTCCAGTGCATGTCGTCGATCATAGGCGCCTATCATTGTCCCACAACAGCTTATCACCCGCAATGCAACGGCCTAGTGGAGAGAATGCACAGACAGCTGAAAGCCGCCATAATGTGCCACAACAACGCGCAATGGTCGGAGGTGCTTCCTCTTGTTCTCCTGGGTATGAGGAGCGCCTGGAAGGATGATCTTCAAACCTCTTCAGCGGAATTGGTGTACGGTGAACCACTCCGATTACCTGGTGAGTTCATTAAACCAGTAACACACAACATCGTAGATGAAGCAGACTTCGCAGCACGGTTAAGAAGACACATTTCGAGACTGTCACCTGCATCAACATCCGGCCATGGTGAGAAAACGTTTTACGTGCCTAAAGACCTAAATACTGCCAGTCACGTCTTCCTGCGGAAAGGACCTCTGAAGAAGTCTTTAGAATCACCTTATTCCGGTCCACACAAAGTCATCGAAAGAGGATCAAAAACCTTCACAATAGACGTCCAAGGGAAATCCACAACTGTTACCATTGATAGGCTAAAACCAGCCTACATGGCTAACAACAATGATAGCCCGAAAATACCACCGTTACCGCAACCACCATCACCACCGCCGTCAGCTTCGTCGCCAGCATCGCCACTATCGCAGCCGGAAACTACCACAAGAAGCGGGAGAACTGTCAGATTCCCGCGACACCTAGTTCACTATCGACCGTGAACCGGTCTCAGCGGGGGAGTGATGTAGGCTATTATCCTACCTACAGTTTGGTCGCTCGGCCGACTTACGAGTCGCGCGGCTAGCGGCTCGACACGCCGCCGCCTCCACCCCGCGCGCGAGACGCGTCCCGCGGTCGCCCTGGCAGTCCGCGCAAACCAGCCATAGTGCTAACTAGTGTTTTTCTGTTTTGATTTTTTATATTGTGTTATATTATTTTATTAAACTTTCATAAATAGTTAGAGCTGTGTTTATTGTGAAGAGTTCCAATTCCAAACCACCAATAGACACACACACTCTACAAGTAGAATACTTATACATAGGATGACAAACGCAAGACATTACTTTTCAAAAATGACCATCCAAGATTCAATGTCATCCAATTGTCAAATTACCATCATTAACTCACGCCATATAATTTATTACCATAATGTGGCTGCCACATCTTGATGTTAGAAATATGTCTAACATCCTCCAGTATTATTATTTTAAGATTATAATATTATACCCAACGTTTTAACAAATCAAAGTTTTTAAGTCTGTGTGCCAAAAGCTTTGATTTCAACAAGTACAATAAATATTTAAAAACTTTCAATTTGACAGGAGCTAGGTCAAATCACTGACAGATAAATCAATTTGACTTTGACAATTATCAATACATTGAATAATCGAAGCAAAGTGAAATATAAACTTGTGATTGGATAAACATGACAACTGAGGTACTTACGTTTTAAAATAAACAAGAAAACTGCAGGAATAATGGATCCAGCTCTACTCCGGGAGCGCGAAGCGTTTAAGAAAAAGGCACTTGCGACGCCGAGGTACGTTACATGCTTGTGGTGGTCACTGTTAGCTCGCGGGCACTGCTCGAGTCGCGCAAACACGACTCGCGCGTACTTTCTCTCGCTCCCACACGCTGGCACCAACAATCTTAATTAGCAATTTACATCATGATAACTTTAGAAAAACTATTGAGAATGATTGCTAACTTTTTATTTGGCCTTACAATGTCTAATTGTCTAGTATATTGACTCATTTTCGTCACGAACGTTTTAACTTTATTATCTAAATTCAGTTTCAATGTTTTTGTTTTTTCCTTGTATGATAACAACATTTCTCAACTATCTTTAATTTATTTATTAAATCACTAATCATTCTTTTTTAGTATCGAAAAGAAAAAGAGAGATGACTCCCAATTCAAAGATGACAGCAAGAAGAAATCTAAATCATCAAGCTCGGTCAGCACTGGACCGAAGCTCGATGCTAACAAGTGAGTTTCTACATTTTATTACATTTAAACACCTTGGAAAAAAAAATTATAAGGCCTTCGTCATCAACTGCCAAGTCATTTTCTAACTATGTTGGGGTCCACATCCAGTTTAACTGGATGCAGCTGAAAATCAGTATTTTACATGAAGAGGCTGTCTATCTGACCTCCACTATACAGTTACCATGTAATACTATATGCCTTGGTGAGACTGGTAATCAGATTATTGAATTACACCTAATGGCTATTGAAATACCATACTCCAACTGGGCACAGGTCTTTCTCCTTTCAAACCTCCCTTTCTTGTGCAACCCCCGGCCATATTTAATTAAACTTTCACATTTCCAGCTACAAAACAATGTCGGGGAGCTCATCATATAGGTTTGGTGTGCTTGCTCGCATTGTCAGACACATGAGGGCACGTCATCAAGAGGGAGACGACCATCCATTGACTCTTGATGAAGTCTTGGATGAAACTAATCAGTTGGATGTAGGAAATAAAGTCAAACAGGTTAGAGTTTCTTAAAAATGCAAATAATTATATTTTGATGTGAAATAAAAAAAAAATGCCATTAAAAGAAATGTGAAAAGTATTGTTTTGTATAGATCTTTGAAGAAATAGCAACAAGTAAAATTATTAGTTATACCAATACTGAATCCTCGAATTGTCGAAATTGCAAGTAACACTGTTTGTCTCTGGAGAACCTAAAAGTTGACTGGTAAAAAAGCTACATCTGTAAATTTGTGCTTAACATTATTTTCAGTGGCTACAAACAGAAGCTCTCCAAAACAATCCTAAGATAGAATGCACTATTGATGGAAAATATATTTTTAAGCCAGTATATAAAATTAAGGATAAGAAGTCTTTACTAAGGTAAGGTATAATATAAGGTATACTATCACTTCTATATTAACTAATACTTTACTATACATGGTGAGTTCTTTTCATGATTTAATCAAAGCAAATGTTAGAACAGTGCAGGTGTCTACATACTGGTCTAACAATTAGAGTTTCATCGACACATCAAGAAGACTGAGATAACCAGTCTATACCAACCATTTGAGATAGGAATAGCATTATTATTGTCTAAATCCTTTTGGAGTTCACAAATCTCTGTTAAAAACATCAGCCTATATATTTTTAATGGGTAGTTGCACCATTTATCAAAAATTCCTAGACACAACTTTTATAAAAATAATATTTTGTTTCAGTTTACAGTAAAATTCGATTTTTACTTGCTTTGAAATCAATAAAATAGTCGAATCATTGAGTTGGTAAATTTTGTGACGTCACGTCACGGGTTGCTATTTCCATACAAAATCTATGGGGAACCACATATTAACAGCTCAAAAAAAGTATGTAGCCTATGTGTTATTCCAGACTAAAATCCATCTCTGCCAAATTTCATCCAGATCCATTCAGCGGTTCTGGCATGAGTGAGTAACTAACATTCATCCATCCATCCAAACTTTCGCATTTATAATATTAGTATAGATAGATTATTAACAATCTCTTTCAATCTTCCTGCCCTTGTTGCCTTGTTGTCCCATGTTACCTAGAATGAGCAGCTCAGCACAACACGTTTTTTCCTTACATTCTGCCCAGTCAGCCGTCACTATATCAATTACACATTTTTCTTTCACATCTTTCTAACACTCTTTCCAGATTATTAAAGCAACAAGACCTCAAAGGACTTGGAGGCATATTATTGGAAGATGTCCAAGAGTCCCTGCCTCACTGTGAGAGGGCCCTGAAGAGTTTAGCGCAAGAAATTCTGTACATTGCGCGCCCCACGGATAAGAAGAAAATATTGTTCTATAATGACAAAACTGCAACTCTGGACGTAAGTAATATTTTACTAGAAGCCTCTACCAATTATAAGCAAGTCTTGTCTAGGAATTATCCTTTGATGTTCTACCCTAAATATCAATAATCCACTGCAAAATTGCCCTATGGCCCACCTGCCCCCGTATTCACAACGCTTCGATTCGATTTCGTAAAGTCGTATGTGTGTCCTTTTTTGGCATTACGAAAACTAGCGAGATAGACATACGACTTTCCGAAATCGAATCGAAGCGCTGTGAATACGAGGTCTAGTGTGGTAAGTTGTAAGCATTCATAAAACAAAATTTGTTCACAATTTTTTGTTCAAATTGTTCAAAAAGTTGGTTAAAAAGTCAATATTCGTAATAATCAACCAATAGTGTCCCATTGATGGGTCACAGGCCTCTATCAGAGGAAGTGGGTCATAAAACCCCCCCAGGCGGCCCAGTGCGAGTTAGTAATTGTAATGAACTGCGCCATTTTTATTCTTAAGACCACCTGCACTAATCTGATGACCCTTTTTTTTTTTTCCGGATGGGAAATCATCAAATGACTTCTCCCGCTCTGGGCTGAGCGGGAGGGTGTGTCAGACTTTTACTGACTAAAACCCACCCATGTTCCTTCATCGCCCTTTGTGTTCCGGGGCCGCGGTATCTCTTTCGAACAACCCGCAGCAAATCTGATGACCCTAACATTATGCTTTCTGTCTTCAGGTCGATGATGAATTCGTAAAACTATGGCGCGCAACCGCAGTTGATGCAATGGATGACGCGAAAATAGAAGAGTATTTAGAGAAACAAGGCATCAAATCGATGCAAGATCATGGCCCCAAAAAACCGGTCATGCCAAAACGAAAGAAAGCTGCACAAAAAAGGAGGCAATTCAAGAAACCAAGAGACAACGAACATTTGGCTGATGTGCTCGAAACTTACGAAGACAATACTTTGACTCAAAAAGGCGTTGCTATAAATAAATGATTACACTAACTTTGTTTTTTTTTTTCATTCCATTTCCAGCAACCCAAAACATTGTAAAATGTCCTATTATCTTTATAAGATAAATAAATATGTAATAGCTCGGTAGTCTGGAACCACAATATTTCTGATTACCAGACTGCTTTGATTTATCAATCCATGGGAAATCCAAATGGGAGTTTCTGCTTACCCCCATGGAAAAAAGGCGTGAGTTTATGTATTTATGTCTACTAACTTTTCACACCTCAACAGCTGAACAGATTTATAAATATTAGGCACACGGATAGACCATGACCTGGGTTAGTACATAAATACTTTTTATGCCGGTAGTAGGTACTATTACGTTCCCGAAAGATAGTTGACGATCTCTTCGCAGGAAAAAACTAGTGTTTTAACCTACTCTTTATACGTCTGACTTATACCAAGAGGAAGTTTATAATATTTCTTCTTTTGCCTGTGACTGTGACACATCTTAGAAATCCAAGATGAAAACAAGGATTTCAGTCGCTCGCTGCGTTCCATACCCCAATAGCTTAGCGAAGAGCATTATAACAATTATTTTTGCGTCAAGGCAACACTTTATATGTCATCGAATTGTCAATGTCAAACTGTCAAACAGCTAACAAAACAAATTTGCTTTGCCCGCTTGGGTTTGCTTGATGATTGTTTTTATCCTAAATATTAAAAACTCATGGTCTAGAATACACAAATCAGTAAGACATGGAGCAAACAGAACAACTGTCGCTGTCGTGGGATGCTCACCAGAAGAGCATTTGTAATGGGTTGAGCCTTCTGCAGCAGGTGCGCTTTTTGGTTAAATTTTCACAAAAAAAGTAAAAATCCTAACATAGTAGCTTTGTTCCTACAATGCAAAGAAACAAAAATAAAAAGAGAATAGATTGATGAAAGAAAAAACTTCCTACGCATCAATTAGCTTTGCTTTTCAAAGCAAAACATAAAACTTCATTCTTTAGTGACTAACTTTTGCCCGCGGCTTCGCTCGCGTTATGGCCGAAAATTATCGCACGGGAACTTTTTAAATATAGCCTATGACAATCGGGGATAAGTTAGCTTCCCATTAGTAAAAAAATTCAGAATCGGATCAATAGTTCCGAAGATTACCCCAGATAAATACTGTGTAAAGAGAACACTTTTTGGGTTAAATCAACTTTTCCATCTTTTCTGCATCACATTTATATAATTATGATCTATGTTGTTATATGTTTCAGCGGGGAGAGTTTGTTGACATGACATTAGCTGCAGATGGACACCATGTCAAAGTACATCAGATGGTCCTGTCTCTAGTTAGCCCGTACATCAAGGACCTAATATCAACAGCACAGTGTTCAAATCCAATCATATTCCTCAATGTTAGTAGCATATACCAAAAACTTGCTGTACATAGATTATCATCTGCCTAGCCTTATTCTAACTATGTTGGGGTCGGCTTCCAGTCCAACCGGATGCAGCTGAATACCAGTATTTCACATGGAGCAACTGTCCATCTGACCACAGCCCAGTTAGTACTGTGTAGTACAATAAATACCCCTTGGTAATACTGGTTGTCAGATGTTTTATTACTGCTTTCAGAAGCATGTAGGAACCTTTGTATGTAATGGGTGGTCACCCATCCACAAACCAATATAGGCAAGAAAGGGATAAACTGAAGATCAACCCAAGCATTACTTAGCCACAAGTTCCTCATTGTGCAAAGCTAATGATGACAATCATCTGAAATATTAAAGTAACGGAAAATGTTCATGAAAGTTTAGAGTATGTATGACAAAAAACCTGTTGCCCTATCCGCAAGCAACACGGGGACAGGAAGAAGATGGTTGTCATCAATCCTTAAATTATTCTTCATGATCCTTTATTTTAGTTATAAATTCATTTTATCCCAGACACAATGTATGAAGGTTTATAAAAATCAGTCATCTCAGCCTATTGCAGTCCACTGCGAGGTGTAGGCCTGTCCCAACTTTTATAAAAATGGGGACATGCTATTTAAAGTTCGATTGAATATTCCAGAACATATCCTACACTACACTATGTGCCATTTTGGAGTATGTATACACAGGGGAAGTCCATGTGCCTAAACACAGACTGCCAGACCTAATAGCTGCTGGGAAAGCTCTGCATATCAGAGGACTAAGAGAAATGGTAAGTTATTTTATAAGATAATAATAATATGTCATTTTCATGTAGACCTTTAAAGTTTTTTCTAACAAATCAAAGGAACTGCGAATTGTAAAAACACAAACTGATAAACACTTCCTTCTTCACTTTTAAACCATAGGTTCCCAACGGGGGCGGTACCGCCCCCTAGTGGACGTTGGAGCTTTTCTGGTAGCGGGTCCAAAGGCAAATTGAGAATTAAGGGGGGCATTATGAATACCTCTATTTTCATGAAGAAACATTTTATCCAGCCGTCTAAAATGTTTATCTTATAACTATTTTGTAAAATAGGGCGTTTGTAGGGTCGCCCATAAAATGTTTGGAACCTATGATTTAAACCAATGACTAATTAATGCTAATATATGTACTTTTTATATCAAAAGAACTAGGAATCATGGGGAAACTCCTTAGCCTTTAAATAAAAATTGCATTCCATTAACAAAAAAAAATGTAACCTCCTTTGTTCTCCTTTCAAGGACGATACGCAAACTGCAGATTCTGAATCAATTACAACAACCAATGCCAGTCCACCAAAACAAAAAAGTATTTCTGAAAAGCTAAGAGCTCTCCGGGATAAGAAGAAAGCTGCACAACCCAAAGAGAAGAATATAGCACCACCACAAGTACCCATGTGCCAGTAAGAGCATATTCCGACGTGTAAACATCCTATTTTACTTTTGCTAAATTATGTAAGATCTTGGCCGCTAATAGGAGAAATTCCTGTAGAGAAAGCCTGGATATCTGATACCGAAAACTTGTTGTTTCGATAAAAGTTATAACATACGAGTATGTCATAAATTATGGCGCAAACACACTTGGTCGTTTGTCTTAATTCGATTGTTCTAACGACTTTATTGGTATTCGGGCTCCGGATGTATTTATTACACTGTTCAACGCAATGGAATACGAGCCAACAATTGCGGAAAAACAAAGGATGAAGCCAGACGAGATTGTCCGAAGACGGGCTCCATCCATAGGCAGTCGAATTCGGGTGAACGGCCATGTGTAATTGCGCCATTATCAATCAAAGGTTGGTTTCGTAGCAGCCCTTGTCTAGGCCTACAAGAATAAGAATAATTTATTTAAAAAAAAAGTGTACATTTAGGCGCAGTACCTACCTTCTATTATTTCTAATACAATTTAATGTTTGTTAGTAAAATATGTATATTTCACAGTTGCAAGTAATTCAAATGTTTGGTAGTGACCTGCCCGATCTAGGCTTATTTAAACTTAGATATGGAAGAATCTATTCCTTGCTTGCACTTCTGGCTGCATTGGGCGGATTACTCATCCAAAAAAACATTTTAACCACCAGTCCCGACAAGCTTTAAATGGAAACTACTTTTCTACAGAATATATCTTGATGAAACGGAACAGGAAGATTTAACCATGCAAATAGAAGATTCAAGTATAGACATACAAGATGATTACACTGCAGTTTCTGAAAATACATTTAACACTATTGCAACACTCAACAACTCGGATAATGGGCTCGGACAATCTAATAAGATCCTGACCCCTGAGGATACAAGGAAATGTGAGTATAGCTCTAAATATATCGAGTTTTAGAAAGTGACTGTTACATTCACATCTATATGAGTAGGGTAATAGTCACTACTAAGCCGAACTATTTAACCGACTTCAAAAAAGGAGAAGGTTATGTATTCGGCCAGGCTCGTATCTGGTTTTTTCGTGTGTACACCGATTTATCAGTGATTAGGCACGAAGTTTGCCGTAGTATATAATTACTTCCCAGAAACTGATCCTTAAGTGCGACCCTATCGAATACTGTAATAAAACAGTGTGGTTTTTTTTTCAAAATCAACGTTTTCGATACCTGGCTAAGAATATTGATTTTTCAAAAATCCAATGATGCAGTTTTAGTTTTCATTAAAATCGGGCTCGAGACTCCTTTGAGGATTTCACTATTCCTCATTTCGGATTTGGCCATCTACGCCTACTTGAAAAATTCACTCTGTATAGTGTGAAACAATTGTAAAAAAAAGAACATCGAAAAATCATCGTTCGTTTAGCTGCGCGGAACCCAAAAATGATGTTGTATCAGCCGTGCGCAGAGAGGCGAGACGGCAGGGCATATCCCCGCGCTCCCTTTCACCTGCACCTCAGTGAATGCAGTGTGTGTGTTACGTAAATACACTATACTTATGGCATGTTAAAAGCTATCGTATTTTTACATATAGGTATACCTACAGACAGTAACGACGTGTTAAATAAAAAAATAAGATAACAAATATGTTTATTTATTTATGTTAGACTAGCTTCCGCCTACGGCTTCGCCCATGTAATTTTTTTTTTTTCGCCTTTGGCCAATGACTGGCAGAAACTATATTTTTTGGCTGAAACCGAAACCTCGGTCGGTCGCATTTCTGTAACTTTTATCTAAAGAGTACAGACAAGTGATGTACTTCTTCATGCTCACTGTTGAGTGTACAGTGTAAACCCTGATGTGTCCATTTCGATTTTCTATTGGACCATCTACAAAATTTAGAGGCAAGCCAGCTAAAACTGTAGATTGGCCTGATTACAAAATTTGCTAATTTGGCAACCCTGGCTGGCAAGCAGGGAAGCCGGCACACTCAAAATTATCCCGAAAGGCCGAAATGAAATTATGAACAGGAATCTTAAACAGCTATTTCGGGTATTTTCGGGATTAAGATTCTGATTGAAATTAATATTATTTCGGGCGTAAGCTAGTCGTAGGCCACGCGGCTCAAGTTAATGAACAAGGCAGCATTATTTTTCATTGTTGTGTTCTTGAAAAATGTGCAGTGAGTCTGTTTATAGGTGAGTGTTTATATAGTCTAAATAAATACATTTTTAATTATTATACAATTTGTTTTTATTAAGCACGTTAACCGCTTCTTAATCCACTCATTACTCTTTGTCTAGTCTGTTTTAAGATGGAATGTACTGAGGCAAAACAGATCTCAACAAACACAACTTTTATTTAAGAATTCGTCTCACTTAGACATCGAAAAGTCAATGTAGTGGCGGGGGTATCTCTCCAAATGTGTCTGTATATTTATAAAACATTTTTTTTTTATTGTTACAGTGAGATCAAAAATGCTGTACACAGTTTCCAACCAGGGAGGCCTACAGGCAATCTACAACAGATACTTATACCAACTGAGATATGTCAGTAAAGATCGTAATCGAAGATCCTGGCGTTGCATTGACTACAATAGATCCCGGTGCTCGGCCTCTATTTTAACGAATGAAAACGACGTAGTTGCAAACCGGTAAGTTTTTGTTTTTTCTTTTACATAACAATAATTACAGGCAGGCATATCGCTTAACTGAGATGGTGCCTGAGGTAGCTGCGCGCTGACGGGAGTTAACGCCCCTCCTGCACCCCGCAGCTACCCCACGCACCGTCAATCGAACGCTAGTCCTACATCTAAAGGGTGTAAAAAAACCCTTGACGAAGCCGCAGGGCACTTGTACTCCCCGTCATTGCGATATTTTTTTTGTTCTAGGTTATTATATACCTGGGAAATTTCTAGCTAGTGTTTTTTTTTTTTAATACAAGTTTTCAATGTTAAAACTTTGCTTTAAATACCTCCATGATCCCTGTACTATTCAATGCATACATCAGCACAATGTTTTGAGGTACATTGAGTTCTACAGTAAAACGCGTTGCTCCACCCAAAAAAAAAGATCGTGTCCCAGCAATAATTTTTACGTAGAGTTATTTAATTTGATGTACAGAATGCTTGGTTGACGGTCTTGAAGAGTCTGTTTACACCTTGTTTACTATGTGCCGTATAGACAGGTCAGGCAGACATACCTGACAAACAGATCCTAAAGGCCTGAACAAGTGGAAATCGCTTCCAAATGGCTTCGTACTTCTATAAAGATTTTCAACAGTATTGACATAAGTTTTTTACCTTGTTTTGACATAATTATATACATTTTTTTTTTTTTTCAGAAAGTTGGAGCACAATCATCCGTTTCACGATAAGAACATTCTAAGGAAACTTCGTAACGGGATAATATACTCGAAATATCAAGAAGCATCGAAAACAACAGTTTTTAATAATAAGAGTAATCGACCCGATGAAAATTAGGAGTAGAAACTCTTAACGTGTTATTTCAACATGACGGCGTCTTACACCGAACAGGGCGCGATACAATTAATTTACTCAAAGAACCCAGCCGCGCTGGCCACATGTCCGAAATCATATTCCACCATGAATGGCATAAAATTATGAGTCAAATAAACCAATTTTATGAATAATAAAACAATTTTTCTGTTTTATTTCAATTTAAAGTTCTTCACTTCTAAAAAAATACCCTTTAGGTAACAAAGAAATACAGAAATTAATGAAAAAATTAATGAAAAGTGTTTTATTTATAAGTCCGATAATATGCTATGCTAATGCCACGCCACGCCTTAATGGGTGAACGGATTTCGATTAATTTTGGCTCACAAGTAGACCATGGCCTGGATTAGAACATACGTTACTTTTCGACTTCAAAACAGGTGAAGTCGCGGAAAACCCTAGTTTAACACTTTCGGTGGTAAGCACCCAGCATATGGGTCGAACAATAATTCGTTCGTGTGCGCACAACCCGCCTCTCGAGTCGTCGCTGTACGTAGCTAATTATAGTGATCTTTATTATGTTGACAATAAGGTCACTGTTAGACTGCAGCTGTCAGTGTGCAGATGACGCGCATACTAGTGAAAATGGATTATTTGAACTTCACAGCGAAAGTGTTAATAAATAAATATCAAATCTTGCCAAGATTTTTTTTTTGTCAAAAGCCACTAAGACGAATCTAACGATGTATATCGAAATCGATGCATCCGTTTAAGAGTTACGAGGGACCAAAGAAACGGGCATACATTCAGGTCAAACACTTAACCCTCCTTTAGGGCTTCGCCACAGTCGGGTAAGATTACACCCACTTTCCATTCTTGTGTTACCTATAGTAGAAACTTATATCGTTACAGTGAGTCAAAGGGTGCAATTTTCAATGACGAATCAAGGAGGCCTGCAAGTAATTCACAACAGATTCATATACCATCTGAGGTATTTCGCTAAAAAGAACCGTAAGAGGCTATGGCGCTGCATCGACTACTCAAGTAATCTTAAGTGCCCCGCCAACATATTTACGGATGAAAACAACAAAGTTACAGAAAGGTGAGATGTTCTTTAGACTTACCTTTTGTGTCATTTGTGCTGGTAAAAGAAAATCGTTTTTATTATTGGGCAACTAGAATCAATTCCATTTCTTTGTAAATTTTGACAGTCAAAAGTCACCATCTAATCTAGCCTAGCCTTTCCTACTATGTTGGGGTCGGCTTCCAGTCTCTCCGGATGCAGCTGAATACCAGTATTTTACATGGAGCGACTGCCTATCTGATCTCCACAACTCAGTTAGCACTGGGTAATACGATACCCCTTGGTAAGACCGGTTGTCAGACTTTCAGGCCACTGACAACCTTTTAACGAGTGTCAAAGGTCTACAAATGCTAATCGGGACCAACGGCTTCACGTGCTTTCTGAGGCACGGAGGAAACTCAGTATGTAATGGGTGGTCACCCATCCACGGAACAACCTAGGCAAACGCGGCTTAACCTGAAGATGACCCGAACAGCTGTTATCATTTGGCCACGAGCTGCTCGAAACGACCTCGACTTTTCAATCAAAAGTGCCTAATTAAAATAAATGGACGTTTAACATTTGACTATTTCTATATTTTTCTTCCAGATCATTTACCCACAATCATGGGTTCCACGACAATAAAATCCTAAAAAAAGTTCAAAAAGGCATCGTTTATTCAATATTCCAAGAAGCTGAAAATAAAGCTGACGGGAAGAAGAAAGAACGGCGCGTCCCGTTTTCTACGAACGCAACATCTGCAGATGATACAGAATAATAGATCAATCAGAGCAGTTCTAATTTAATCATGCTATACTATACAAGTTTTGAGTATGTACATGGCTTTAAGAGTAGATAAAGATCAAGGAAACAATTGATAGTCTGTGAGAAGGATGATATTGTGGCAAGAAAGGAGGTGGCTGATGAGATGAGAATTATGGAAGAAGAAGACATGCTGCTACCCTAAATAAGTTGGGACAAGGGCAGGAGAATGGTGATGAATATGCAAGTATACATTATACCTCAAACGTGCCCATCAAATATGAATAAGTATGAAAATGAATAGGTATTCCAATAAAACACAATGTTATAAAAATAAATACCTTTATTTTCTATTCTTGGTCAAATATTATTATTTCAAATTCCTATAG
Organism: Standfussiana lucernea; assembly: GCA_964057025.1. NCBI lineage: Eukaryota > Metazoa > Arthropoda > Insecta > Lepidoptera > Noctuidae > Standfussiana > Standfussiana lucernea. The sequence continues at coordinate 15,043,579 of OZ059794.1, forward strand.
AGCTAAGTATAATGTGTCTTAGAGGTCGCAACACATTGGTCGTGTGTTCGATGGTTTGCCATTACAAAAAAAAAATAAACGCGCTCGGCACGTTCAATGCGAAAGGATGCATCGGCGTCATTTACTTTGTGCACTTTTTGTAACCGTCGAACGCCGTCGATCAATGCGTCGTAACTCTTTTGCGAGGTAAATCTTATTCTATACGTTGGTCTGTGTTTGTCACAAGAGAAAAATATAGTGCAAATATCAATAATAAATGCACTGCTTGTTAAAATAAATTATTTGTACTAGACAATCTTACACTTAATTTCTAATTCAAACATAAAATACTAATCATATATTGAAAATTTCTTAAAAAAATAAATATTTTACTTATTACATATTATACAAAAAGTCGGCCATATAGCAATAGGACCTAATCTACCGGTGGTTAGGGTTCTAGAGACAGGAACATTCTCACAATGTGTTATTCAGTGACTGTACACCATGTGTAAGATAGGTGTGCTCATATCTAAGGGTCTGGTACAAACCATCAAACTGAACAACATTCTCCATGAGACCAACATAGTAATCGGTGAAGAATAATGACCTGTCCCATATATTTGGGTCGAGTAGGTAGGTATTCCTTATTTGACATTTTAACTCACAAACAGCCAGACCCGGAACAACTACATGTAGGCCTTTGTTCCGTGCGGGAATCGAACTCGCAGCACAGCAGCCAAGCGCTCAGCCACCGCCAACCATGCCGACATATCAATCGTTTCGTATTTTTTTTTTATGGGACAACTGATACCATACCCTTAAATATGACAGTACAAACTGCCAACATAACATATCTTTCGAGAACTAGGACTTACTCAGACACATCACAAACTTGTTGTAATGTACCTCAGAATCCACTTTCAAAAGAAGTGGATAATCTGGCCACCTGGCTATTCTGTGCAAATGAAGGATTAAAATACTATTACGTAAAAAAAGTCAAGAATATATCTAAAATAAATAGAAAATTATTTATACAGGTTAAATGCACTCTCAACACTTTCTTTATCTCACGAATATGTCACAAATTCGTTTCATATCACATTTCACAGAATCCGTACGTATAATACCGGGTTCAGATTGGTGAAACTTAACACACGTTGAAACAAGTTCGTCTAGTTTTTGTGTTACATTTCATGTTACTGCACCAATATGTACCCGGTATAAGTTAAAACATCAGGCGTATTAACTTATTCATGCATACCGAGTTTAATTAATTTCTAAACCTATATTGACTGATAATAACTTAGGTAACCTCTGACACTGCAACGAGCAACACAAGCTCAGTTTTTGCCTATCCAAGATCTCTTCAGAGACTTTAGGGTTCATTGTACTCAAATATAGACAGCCGTTTCTATGGGGCGAACCCTGGAATCGGGAAAATGATCTGTTCCATAAAGTTGTGTTCACGTTAGCAAGATATGGCCAGACAAATCCAAACAAAATCTCCAATAGCACCTAGAAGGGACTCGCTAAAACTGATATTCACGATATTTTCTATTCGGTTGAGAATCCTGTTCAATCCGCACAGTGGATCGGAAAGAGATTCAAGACTTTTGAGGTTGTTGTTGAATCAATAAGAAGAAACACGAACTGGTACTCTTTGCAACTTCAGAGTATGTCTTTGGCGCAAGCGTAAACGCTTGAGCCAAAGCTCCAAACTGTCTAGTTATTTATAAATAAATCTTACATTTAATTACCCATCATGCTTTATACAACAATTGTATTGCATTCGTTTTCTTGACGATTCTACTTATATGGTTTTACAATAGAGCTGTCTAACCTAGTAAACTACACCCTGTATTTATCACATACGTTTCTCAAATGCACCTATCTTGTTCTAACTTATTGTTTACGTATTTTGTTGTCTTTTTCATACGCTAGGAATACTTCATTTAAAAAATATAACATGTCTTTAAGTATTCACTATAATACGCTAGCACTTTTTCTCACAAATGTAAAAAATCTAACGTGGCGATTCAATGTCAGAGTGCAAATTTGTAAATTAAACACCACTCGGGCATCCACGAGAGACCCCATTACCACTTTAACGACACTAAAAATAAAGTTTATTGTTCAATGTCTTCAGAAAACTGTCAGCACATTATCCGTACATGTAGTTCTCTTCATCATCATAGCCTGGTGGTGAACAGATCCTGTCCCGAGGGTCGCGCCTGCACGTTCCGTCTGCCCAGGCGCTCGGACAGGATCCTCACCACAAAGTCTGGCAGCAGACAGGCTACCACCACCGCTATGTTGAGGAACCAGAACGATGGTGCCATTACCAGACGAATGTACGTCCCGAGGACGTCTCCGTCAATTGGGCTAGAATTAAAAATAATAGTTAAAGAACAATTAAAATACAAAACTTTTTTGCAAAAAAACAACAGACTTCCAAAAAAAAAAGTAGAAAATAACTTTACTTTCGGAAGTCGGTGGCTACTGTTTGTTTCATTGATTTTTTGCCACCGACTTCCGAAAGTAAAGTTATTTTCTACTTTTTTTAGTTTACCCTTTTTAGTTATGGTATCTCACACAAATTCTTGTCAAAGATCAATTTCACAATTTATTTAACTTTGATGACGTCTATTTTGATTACAAAGCCAAACTGGTGAACCGATTTTGATGAAATTTCTATGGGACCAATCGGGAAGAACTTACATCCTTTCACATAAAAGAATAATTTTTAAATCGGTTCATAAATTACCAAGTTATGAGGTAACAAACATAAAACTTACAACCGAATTGAGAACCTCCTCCTTTTTTTGAAGTCGGTTAAAAATACGAACGCCTTTTTACATAAGGTAAGTGGTGTCATGTAGTACATCCACATTCCGTATCGAAAAGTGAGATCTCTCTCTGTTCACCAATATGTTTCTGAATTTGTTAAGCTTATAATACTTACAAGTAGAATATTGAGTAGATGATATTGAAGGCGATGTATATCAATATGGACCCTATGACGGAGGCCACAAAGATGAGCGTGTGGTAGCGAGCCTGCAGCCACAGCTTGAGGTTCACCACCACCGTCAGCAAGTGGAAAGTTGCTGCACCGAAACACCTGAGGGGAAAGATATTTTTGTTTATTTAATACTATAAGCCTGCAATAATCACTATGTAACTCCGAATTTGTTTATATTATCTTGATAAAATGTTTATTTAAAGAGAGAGCCCTGACTCCCATATCATCTGCCTAGCGTTTTCCCAACTATGTTGGGATCGGCTTCCAGTCTCTCCGGATGTAGCTGAATACCAGTATTTTACATGGAGCGACTGCCTATCTGATCTCCACAACCCAGTTAGTACCGGGTAATACGATACCCCTTGGTAAGACTGGTTGTCAGAGTTTTGGGCCACTGACTATCTGTAACGACTGTCAAAGATCTACAAATGACAGCAGGGACGAACAGCTTAGCGTGCTTTCCGAAGCACGGAGGAAACTCGTTATGTAATGGGTGGTCACCCATCCACAGACCAACCTAGGCAAGCCCGGCTTAACCTAAAGATTGATTCGAGCGGCTGTTATTATTGAGCCCTCATGATTAAACTTGTGTTTAATCTTAGCTTGGGTGCAAGAGGTTTAAACTTGCTGGTGTTTTTACAATTGTTAGGTTTATATAGTCTGTTATACAAATGCAATTCTGATAAATTGTAAATAAAGCATTACATTATATAATGAATCACAATTCATCCAGCCGACGGCGACGTATAACGGTACTTCCTCACCAGAGCAGTGGCCTGTTTAACAATCCAAGATTCGATTCGGAGCAGTGGCCTGTTTAACAATCCAAGATTCGATTTGTATAGAATCATGTGATTGTTACAAATTGGACTGTTAAATTACAGGCGAATAGGTACTCCCAGTGAGGGAGTGCCATATCAACGAAAACAGAACATCTGTGTGTTTTTGTTAGTGCTGTAGGAATAACTTTTCGATATGACTTACATTAAAAACAAATGACTGTACTCAAATCTTCGACAAAATACTGGAAATAACAAGTTTTCTAATTGGCCGTAGCTCTGACCTCCGGCGACATTGTTACTTATCGCAATATTATGAATTGGAGATATTTCAATTTTGTTTGACTTACGCCCATTTTGACCAGGACGCTTTGTGCACTTACCACAGATCTATAGGTCGGCCATCGAGGCTGATGATAGAGTACTTGACAGCGAAGTACGCGAACCAGTACACGACCAGCGAGTGGTAGGTCGCAGACAAACACCACACCAGAAAGTACGGCCACGCCATCAGCTTGTTCTTCTTTATGGTTTTGTATAGCGGTGGGTTACTGAAAACAATAACATAACATGACGCCGGATTTCTTGAAGGTATAGGCAGAGGTGTACCTAAGGTACTGCAGCGATATAGCCAAATTGACAAACAGAATTTGTAGTGACATCTATGTCGCAAGTTAAGAACTAAAAATCTTGCATCGCGCAATCAAAGTCGGGCTATAAACCCACCAGACACATCACCCGTCTGGTCTGATATCCTCCCTTTTCAATGGGGTTGAGGAATTTTACACACTGATTTTACCCCTACAACACTACGGCCGCATTTCGTCTGTTCTAATCTAAGTTAAATATTAAAAAAAAATTACACATGAAATTTATAAATTACGGCCTATATCGCGAGATAGATAGTAAACTAACGGTGTCGACAATCGTAAGGTGACATATAGATATGCAAAACAGTATACATAACATAACTTCACACCTGCAATCACCGAAGGGTTAAGAAGAGGTGTACCGACACCCACATTTCGCCAGTTACACAGTGTACTTACTTGGCCAAAGTATCAGCCGACCAGTTCTGCTCCGTGACCGACAGGAACAGCACCGGTAGTGACGTGAACAGCAAGTTGTAGAACGTCAGGTACATCGAGTCGAAGATCGACTGCGTTGAGAACACCGTGTGGATTTGGAACAGGAACTATGGATAACATGGAAATTATATTATATAGTTTAAGTATAGCAAATCATCATCTGCCTAGCCTTTTCCCAACTATGTTGGGGTCGGCTTCCAGTCTAACCAGATGCAGCTGAATACCAGTATTTTACATGGAGCTACTGCCTATCTGACCTCCACAACCCAGGTAGTACTGGGTAAAACGATACCCCTTGGTAAGACTGATTGTCAGACTTTCGGGCCACTGACTACCTGTAACGACTGTCAAAGATCTACAAATGACAGCCGGGACCAACGGCTTAGCGTGCTTTCCGCGGCACGGAGGAAACTCGTTATGTAATGGGTGGTCACCCATCCACAGACCAACCTAGGAACGCGCAGCTTAACCTAAAGATTGATCCGAGCGGCTGTTATCATTTAGCCACGAGCTCCTCCACTCTTCCTCTACTTTTTAAGGATAGCAAATTAGCTTACCATAACATTCCCAAGGACTAGATTCTTATAGAAAAAGTATTGTATTAGCGTGGCTAGTCTCTGGTTGTACCAGTGTCCCATCACTAGCAATATTTTCTTGATCATCGAGAACTTTGTGAAAGCAAAGTCAGCAGATCTGTTGAAAAACATAGTAATAAGTTTAATATATAATATATACAAAACTAAAAACAAACTATTATAACAGGACATCAAAAAAACTCCTCCTCAACGCTGTCAGCCGGTACTGTGCCCAAGAGACTGGCGGCGTTGCCACGTTGTATGGCAACACTTAGCCTCTGGCCAAGGTAAAAGTCAGCTCTTGGGTCACGCGAAGCGTCCTTCAATTAGTTTACTTCTGATTGGGTATCACTGATAAAATGGCAGTGATCTTTGGTTGGTTGCGACCACTGACAAGTCTGCCAAACAACAGTAATCTTTATTTTCATTATAAGGTTGTTGTTTGGTTGCCGCTGCCAGACGTAAACTAATTGTGAAAGGACCATAATCCGGAAGCGCGACTGTTCATCATAACGGACCTGCCGGCCTGGTGCCCCTCCCGGCCGATGATGCCGAAGCCGACGTGCGCCTCCTGAATCATGGATATGTCGTTGGCTCCGTCGCCGATGGCTGCCGTGATCGGCCGGCCCGGACTGTTCTTTATTAATTTTACTATCTGCAATTGAAATTAATAGCGTTATAATGGCATTTTCCATGATATCGTCTGCCTAGCCTTTCCCATATATATTGAGAACTGCTTCTAACCGGATGCAGCTAAATACCAGTGGAGCATATTTGGAACGACTGCCTATCTGAACTCCATAACACAGTTACAGGGTAACACGATACCCTTTAGTAAGATTGGTTGCCGGACTTTCAGGCTTCGACGTCACGACTATCCAAGATCTACAGATGAAAGCCAGGAGTCCGAGGCACGAAGGGATCGATAAACTCCGTTCGGCATCTACCTTTGCTCAATCATGTTCGAGTCCGTTCGGCACAATACGTGCAAAGGAGAGCGGCTTTTTCCCGAATATACTATCGAGTTCACTGACGGTCTACCATTTTTCCTCTATTCCCACTAGTTCAGTTGACCAGTTCAGTTAACTGAACTAGTGAGATTTCTTTTCTCGTTTGTTCAGTTGATTGAACTAGTGAGATTTCTTTTCTCGTTTGTTCAGTTCAGAAATCAGAGATTATCCCAATAAACAAAACCACAATTTTAATAATTTATATGTAGGAACAAGGCAGCGAAACTGCATCACAATACATAATTATGTAAACTCTTTACTTTATCTAACTCTGATACTGGCCATTTAAAATCGAATCTCTATATCCAAATCGGCTTTCTAATTAACAATTGACTCGTGATGACAATGTCAGTATTTTTTATTTAGTGGTGGGGATATATTTGCTAAAGGCTGAATATTGTTATAATTTCATAACTATGAATAATTGAAACAAGAGGTCGTTATGATTGTGGAATGACACACAAGGTGGATAAAGGAATTTAATAATTACGGATATTTTACTAATTCACATTTTTCCAAGTCAAATATCAACCGTCAACAAGACAACAAGACATCTTTCTTTTTTATTTATTTTAGGTCTCACTTTGTTGACCATAGAGTTTTCACTCTAACACTTTCTCTCAATGTGAAGACCTAGAAGCTTTTCCAGCTTCATTTGCCTTGGCCTAGCCATTGGCTTAGTGAGCAGATCTGTCAGCTGTAGCTCACTGCAGATTCTGTTTACCTGTAGTTCTCCATTTGTGACAAGTTCTCTTACAAAGAAGTGCCTTGTCCTAATGTGCTTAGTTCTGCGATGGAACTCGGGGTTTTCCGCCAGTCTTACAGCTGCTTCGTTGTCTACGTTCAGCACGGGCAAATCGTCCAAATTTGTTATACCCCGTAGAAGGCGAGCAAGCCATATAATGAAACTGAAAATGTTTTGTATAATAAAATCCCAGATTGCTGATTGGGAACCAACCACATTTATCACTGATTTTGAGGAAACAGCGATTCAGGCGTTTCAAAAGGAATTCCCCAACGCAGAACACTGTAATACACTGTGGAGAAAAGCCAAGAGACTTAAATTGACAGGTAAACGTAAAAACAGAATAGTGGACCTGTGTTGTGTTCTACCCTTGATGCCGAAGGATTACGTTACGGAAGGATTTAAGTACATTGTATCGCAAATTGATGATTTTGATGATAAATTAAATTTAAACAAGTTCATTCAGTACCTACATGGGTTTTTGGTTGAAACGCCAAGATTCTTGGAATATTTTCGGCAAACGACATAGAACTACGAACTTTGCTGAAGGTTGGCATCGTGCTATCAACGGCATGTATAAATCGAGACCAGCAACAGTAGCTCTATTTCTTGAAAATTTAACAATAGATGCAGCGTTTTTTGCCGTTCGTTCAATGTAGGGGAAAAGGTTACATCTGCAAAGACGAGGACCAAAAAACAAATTGAAAATGACGCATATATTCGTCATGTTCAATTGCAACTAATTAACTGTGAAATTAATGTCCCTCTATTTTTGGAAAAACTTCGAGTAATAATTAATTTCAAAAACGAAATAAAAATAGGTGAAACCAGATGTAAAAGTAGTTTCATTTACAACTGAACAAACGAGAAAAGAAATCTCACTAGTTCAGTTAACTGAACTGGTCAACTGAACTAGTGGGAATAGAGGCCATTTTTCACCCTTATACCCTACGTAATAAGGTTGAATAGTGGTCGACCGTCAGGGAACTCGGTAGTACCTAAAAACCAATTTAAAAACCATATGGTCATACATACGTACATTAGCTTTCTGTATAGGCGACAGTCTACAACACAGCACCGCGTGACAGCTCATCGCGATATCCGCAAACGTGGACGCATAGTCCGTGTCCAGTACTTGCGACATGCTGGTCCCATCGACAACCAACGTTAAGTCCTTATAGCTTGGCTCGCCGATGATTCGTCGGCATTCGCTGAAGTGAGCTTGTAACGTCGTGTCGTCTTCGATGCCGATTAGGAACATCCTTTTGTCGTGCTCTGAGATATGTGCGCAGGATTGGGCCACGTTTATCGCTGTTTCTATCTGAAATTTGAGATTGTTAGAGGTGACGATACATTTGAACAAGTCGCGTCTTTCGTCCTGTACTTTTACAGGTAATTGAAAAGGTTCAGTATTTAAACTGTATCTGTCCAGCCTTTAATAAAGGTGGGTGTATAAAAATAGGGTTTGTCTCCACCGATCACGGTATCAGATTGAATTAGACACGGATCACGGCGAGTTGTATCCACTGATAACGTGATACGTTTCCTTCCAAAAATGAATATTTTTTTTTACCCACTGATCATGGTATCTGTGGCTACAAGAAAAAAAAATATTTTTCGAAAATGATCACGGTATACAGGCACAGACAAGAAACAAAGTATTCTATTTAAGCATGCATAATCTAATGACACGGAATGGGTCACTTATAAATTTGTATGTCATAATTATGAAAAAACATAGCGCACCCCCTATTTATGTAAACACATATGTTAACACCTATGTTTCACAAATAAACTGATTGATTGATAATCTGATACCGTGATCGGTGGAGACAAACCTTAAAAATACGGTTAGCAAAAAAATAAATGGAAACCAAACCAGCATGCCTGAGAGATATTTTTCTACGGCAGGTAAAGCCAAGTCAGAAGCCCATGGGCTCTGACCAAACAAAAACAAAATGTGAATAACTATTGTTTTGACTAAACGCTTGATGGATTCGATTTAATCAATATTTATGTCGAGTTCTGGAGGTTTTCTTCGTAACGTGTCTTTTCTTCAAGCGGGCTATGGTCTATGGGGAGACGCCGCATATACTCATTTATTGAGAGATTTTCTGACCTACATATAAATTCAAGGTTGGTTAAAGCTGTCCAAGTCAGCCACAGCAATGCAAACACAGGTGGAACTCTGTGAGATGCTATTTTATATACATAAACTTACGCCTTTTTCCATGAGGGTAGGTAGAGACTACAGAACGCCAGCTACATACTCCTTTTACTTTGTCCACGTCATACATCTGGTCAATAATAGATACTATTTCACTGTCAGAAATATTGTTATCACCGGATTATAATTACTATTTATATATATTTACGGATTATAATTAATAATTAGTGTTATAATCGCATTTAGCTATCGATACCGCGTGTTTTTAGTAACGCGTAGAAAATTATAATTTTGAAGAATATCTATTTTGAATTCTGCAATCTTTCATCAATAATTACCATAATCTTACACGTTTTTTTAAGTGTCTGTAACATTCGATTTTGATGATATTGGCTACAGTATTTTGATTAGATATTCATATAATATGTTTTCCAAGTAAATAGCAGATTGTAATACCAAGATTAAACTCTAATTGTAGCACTACCTTTAAATATTTTTTTGTGAAAACGCATCTTAGAACTGGCAACACCGCCCACGACTCCAAGACGCGCCAAGCCAACCGCTAGTGGACTCAAAATCGTGAGTGCTGAAGTCACGCTCGCGAAACGCTCTCAGCTAAAGTTATTATTCTTTCAATTGTTTACCTGTTTCTACCATACACTGTGTTTTACCGTTTACATTATATACTGTTTACCGTTAAACGTTGTGAACTTTATTGAAAAAAGCCCAAATACAACCCCTGAGCAAACACTTCTTACAGTGACGCCCAACTCGTGGCCAACGTTAACTCAGTGAAAATTCGTAAAAACTATAACAGTGACTAAAAGTGCTTATTACTATCGTGCTAACACAAACTGTGAACCCTTTCCGATAGTGATAAATCTCCAAACAGTGCAAAAACAAACTGCAAAACTTTGGGCGAGTCCATTCTTCCCGCCAACATTGTAACCGACGCGCGACGCGCGGGAAAGTACCTACGCCGCGCACAGTGTTTTGGCGCGAATAATACCCAAGCTCAACGGTTCGAGTTGTGCAACGAGAATTAACGAATAGGTACGTATTTCGTTACTCTCGTACCGTCCATATAACCATCACCCGTGTTGATCTGGTTGTTCGAGCGAGAAACAGACGAGCTAGTGCCCTGTTACTATGCCGCCGAAGCAACCCAGAAAACCAACAGGAAGAGATGCTGGATCGGAATCTGACACGGACGCGGAAGTGAACAGGTCGGTGGTACGTGTACCATCATCACCGAATATCATCATGTCTGAAGAGATGCTTCAGACCCTTGTGTGCAACATCACGAGAAGCCAAGCGGAAGCAAATCGCATTTTAATAGAAAGCGTATTGACGAACAGAGATCATGAACCATGCACTTCACCTCCACGGGTACCTGACGCGCGTGATAATACCACGCGGCGCGCGGGCAATTTCGCAAAGTGCACGGCGCGCTTTGACGGATCTTCAAAGAACGCGGAGGAGCTCGAAGCATTCATCGACGCTATTGAAGTGTACCGCGACTGCACCAACATCAGCGACGAGCACGCGCTGCGGGGACTGCCTATGCTGTTAGTCGACGAGGCCGCCATCTGGTGGCAGGGAGTGAAGTCGTCGATAACGTCGTGGTCCGGCGCGCTGCAACGTCTTCGAGGCATGTACGGCGTGCCGCGACCGGGTTACAAATTGTTTCGCGACATTTTTCGTACAGAACAAGATAGTGAACGGGCCGACGTATTCATTTGTAAAGTGCGCGCTTTAATCTCTAAATTGCCATATGTCGTGCCGGAAGTGATGGTAATAGACATTGTTTACGGATTGTTACACCGTAGGATAAGGAAGCGAGTGTCTCGCGACGAGGTGAACGATTTGGAACAGCTATTAGCGAAGGCCAGGTTTGTCGAGGAGTCGTTGGCGGAGGTAAGTGCTTCTATCCCTATCCCTGATAACAACGTAAACATCGTTAAGTCCGAATCCGTTAAAAAAAATAACGATAGCGATGGGAAAAAGCGCGCTAGACCGAAATGTACTTATTGCCGGTTTTTCGGTCATTCCGTTGAAAATTGCCGTAACAAAGCGAAGGAGGGCAAGGTCATCGACCCTCCTGATAAATCGAGCAAAAGTTCCGAGTTGCGTTGTTACGGATGTGGTCAGCTGGGAGTGGTACGTTCGAAATGCAGTAACTGCAAAGATGCGACGTCTTCAAAAAAGTCGGATTTTTGTAGCGCTCGGGTAGCCGACGGTGACGATCCGCGGCCACTGGTGGAAATTCAGGTCGTGAATCGCAAGGGAGTTGCTATCTTGGACACTGGGGCTACTCATTCTATTGCGGGACCCATGCTTTACAATTTACTTTTGAAAGCCGGCGTTATTTTTAAGGAAAATTCACGCACCATAGGGCTTGCTGACGGATCGCAGCAAGTAGGTACTGTGCTCGAGTGCACCACTGACGTAATATTACAGGGACGCGTCGTATCTACTATGTTCATTGTATTACCAGACGCGCAAACCCGTACATTATTAGGCAGGGACTTTATTCTGAAAGCGGGGATCATGTTAGATTTACCTCAGAGCAGCTGGTGTTTTAACAACAACCCGGGATGCTGGCATCCTTTCATTACTAGTTTCGACTTATCTACCGGCGGCCAAATGGAGCTGATGAAGGTGGAAGCTTCGAACCTTGTGCTGCGGGATGATGAAGGCACCAAGTTGACAGCCGATCAAAGGATACAACTGAATGCGTTTCTGTTGAAGAGGTCCGACCGCTTTGAAAGGGGTGGGCCACCAACAGAATACGCCACGCACCGGTTGAAGATTGACCCACATCAGGAACCCATCGCCTCACCACCTTACCGGATGTCTCCTGGTAAGAAAGCTCTGCTGGAACAGGAGTTGCAGAAGTTGCTGGATACTGATGTCATAGAAGAATGCGAGTCTCCTTGGGCCGCCAACGTGGTCCTCGTGACGAAGAAAGATGGAGGGGTTCGGCTTTGTGTAGATTACAGGAAGCTGAATGCTGTAACTGAGCCTGATCGCTACCCACTTCCGCGCATCGAAGACGTTCTCCACGCAGCTAAGAACACCAGTTTTATGACAACCTGCGACCTGCGATCAGGTTACTTTCAAATCGCTGTGGAACCGGACGACCGCGATAAGACTGCGTTCGTAAGCCCGCTCGGTTGTTTTAGGTTCAAAAGGATGCCAATGGGTTTGAGGAATTCAGGAGCGACTTTCCAGCGGCTTATGGACCGATTTAGATCTGGCAAGGAATTGGCCGATGTTTGTATGCTGACGTATTTAGATGACGTCATTGTCCTTTCCGAGTCGTTTCCCAAGCACCTGGAAGACCTGAATGCTATCTTCAACCGGCTAGAGATGTACAACCTACGAGTGAACCGTGAAAAAAGTTGCTTTGCTCGCGAATCTGTTAAGTTTTTGGGCCACGTTATCGTGCCAGGCGGGGTGAAGGCAGACCCTGATAAGACAGCAGCTATCGCTAACATGTCCCCTCCTGAGAACGCGAAACACGTGAAGACATTTTTGCAGACGTCAAGTTGGTTCCGGCGCTTTATTCCCAATTACGCCGATGTTGCTAAACCTCTGACGGATCTCCTCAAAAAGGATAGCAAATGGACCTGGACCTCGAAGCAACAAGATGCCTTCGATTGCATCAAGAGAAAGTTAATCTCCGCTCCAATTCTGCGTCAGGCCGACGACTCGATGCCGTTTTCGTTGAGGACCGACAGCAGCGGATATGGCCTCGGAGCTGTACTGATGCAGGGGGAGGGGCCCGAGGAAAGACCAGTAGAATACGCCAGCCGTTTGTTGAATAGTGCTGAAAAGAACTATAACACAACGGAAAGAGAGGCGCTAGCAGTTGTGTGGGCGGTTACAAAGTTCCGCGCATACATCGAAGGATCAGAGGTTGTGATAAAGAGTGACCACCAACCTTTGCGATGGCTCATGACTGTCAAATCACCAAGTGGTCGTTTGGCAAGGTGGGCCCTTACCCTCCAGGAGTACAACCTCCGTATAGAGTATACACCCGGCAAGTCAAACGTCGTCGCTGATACTCTCTCGCGACCACCTTGTGCTGAGGAAACGGATAGCGATATTCGCTACGCCGAGGTGGATTTCCCATCGAGAAGCCCAAAAGACGTTCGTGAGAATCAGCTAAAGGACCCTGACGTGCGAAAGATCATCGAAGACCTTGAATCAGCCGACGATCCGTTTAGGGGGAGAAGTTGGTCTGACCGCGGCTTTACCATGTCAGACGGTGTTCTATATAGATACGGACCTGACGAATGTGAAGAAGAGACGGGATGTCTTGTTATACCGGAGCACGAACGCGATAAAGTCATGGCAGAATATCACGACGCACCGACGGCTGGACATTGCGGAGTAGAGCGCACACTGGATCGAATGAAGTCGAAGTATTACTGGCCTGGTATGCGGCAATACATCGTTGGATACTTGAAAAAGTGTGTAGACTGTCAGAGATACAAAGCCGATAATAGGAAACCGGCCGGACTACTGCAGACTCCCGCAACTAATCGCCGTTTCGAAGTGATTGCCGTGGACCTTTTCGGTCCGTTACCGGAGACCGCTGATAAGAACAAGTGGATTCTTATCGTAGAAGACACCTGCTCACGATGGGTAGAGCTGTTTGCCCTACAGGATGCTACAAGCTTGAACTGTTCCAAGATCCTGATCTCAGAGGTTTTCCTGAGATATGGTGTACCTAGACGGGTCTTGAGTGACAATGGTGTACAGTTCATAAGCGAGGTAATGCAGCAAGCTTGCCATACGTTTGGCATTACTCAGTCGCTGACACCAGTATACCATCCTCAAGCGAACCCGGTGGAAAGAAAGAACCGCGATCTCAAACCGCAACTTGCTATTCTGGTAGGGAAGGATCACAACACCTGGGACACCCACTTATCCGCGATACGCTTCGCGATGAACTCTGCAGTGACCAGCAGCACTGGATTCTCACCGGCTTACCTGACGTTCGGACGAGAGATGCATGCACCGGCCGACGTCATCGCTGATATGCGCACCATTGTAGAGAGCGACAACGTCGTGACGAGCCTTACCCCTTACCTTCAGAGGATGTCAACCGTTCTATTTAAAGCTAGAGATGTGCATGAAAAGGTACAAGCGAATCAGAAGCGCTACGCCGACGAGGGGCGTAGCCCTGCGCCTGATTACTCGATCGGTGATCTGGTGCTTTTGAAGACCCAAGGGAGTAACGACACGACGCACGGGCAAACGCCAAAGTTCATACCGAGGAGAGATGGCCCATACCGTGTTAAGGAGCCCTTAAGCGCAACTACTTATTTGTTGGAAAGGGTTAGTAGTGGTGAAACGTTAGGAAAGTACCACGTCTCTCAGTTGACCCCATTCGTAGGCGACGTAGCGCCAGTCCCAGTCAACGAAAAGCGCCGGCGCGGTAGACCCAAACGTTATCTTGACTGACTCAGACGCGTGGGCGCATGTCTGGGTCAGAGGGGGAGGATGTAGCACTACCTTTAAATATTTTTTTGTGAAAACGCATCTTAGAACTGGCAACACCGCCCACGACTCCAAGACGCGCCAAGCCAACCGCTAGTGGACTCAAAATCGTGAGTGCTGAAGTCACGCTCGCGAAACGCTCTCAGCTAAAGTTATTATTCTTTCAATTGTTTACCTGTTTCTACCATACACTGTGTTTTACCGTTTACATTATATACTGTTTACCGTTAAACGTTGTGAACTTTATTGAAAAAAGCCCAAATACAACCCCTGAGCAAACACTTCTTACATAATTATATATCGTAATATTTATAAACTAGCTGTTTCCCGCAACTTCGTTCGCGAGGACAAAGTTTCATTCAACCCCTATTTTAGGGGATGAATTTACAAAAATCCCTTCTTAGTTCACACTTACATCATTTAAGATTTCATGCTTTTAGACCCAGTGGTTTCAACTTCGCGTTGATCGATCAGTAGGTAAATGAATCAGTCAGCCAGTCAGTTTCTTACTAGGTATATATATAGAAGAAGAAGAAGATAGATTTGCCATAGTCACATATAATGAATCACCTTATCTCCTGTCAACACCCAGGTCTTGATTCCAGCTCTCCGCAGCGAGGCGAGGGTATCGGCCACATCGTCCTGCAGGCAGTCCTCGACGCCGGTGGCGCCAACTAGTGTCAGGTTTCTCTCCAATACTCTGTATTGTTGTGTAACTTGTTGTAACGCGTCTGCGCTTCTACCGTCGAGGCGTTTTATCGCTAAAGTAATATTTAAAGAAAATGTATTAAACACGTTAAATTGTTTTCATATTTTATTAGTTATTGCTAATTAACTAAAATGATGTGTCTTGTAAGGCAGGTAAAACAGGACGCAAAGTTTTGATATTAAGGGTTTATTACCCGCATCACCACAGTTGATATATTATACAAGGTGGATACACCCACGCTTAAACGATGACCACGTGTTCAGTACCTACATCATTCTGAACCCCTCCACATAGAAGAAAAAGAGAAAGTCCCTTCCACCTTGTATATTACAGTTTATTTATTTTCTCCACTAAATAACTCGGACAGCTTACTTCAGATAGGTGATTTATGGAACCAGTAGTAATTTAACTTACCTTCCGCAACTCTTTCATACTCTTCTTCAGGTATTTCTCGGTAAGCAATGGCGAGAGTCCTCAGACCTTTGTTAGCGAACAAATTGATGTCTCGGTCAGTCTCCTCAATCAGAATACTGTTTGTGCACAGAGGGAACACAGAACTTTCTGCTCCTTTGCAGAACAACCAGATCTGGGAATGGGTTACAAACACATTAAAAATTTACTTTAAAAAAAATATGGCGGGACGAACTGGACAGGTTCCGTCCGAACTGGAAGGAGGACGTACGCTCCCAGCCTTTGCCCAGGAGTGGGACAGAGCAGGCTGGTAAAAAAAAAAACGTATGAGTGCAATAATACTCAAATCTAAAAGATAGGTAATCAAATAATCATGTATGTTTGATGAAGTGCGAAATTAAATGACGAGTAAAGATTTTATTTAAGTCTCAATTTGAAAGTTCTCTTTTAAATATCACCCGATTAGTTTAAGATTCTCGAAGTGACTTGGGTGTTATTTTAATGAGATGCTAGTAAATTGAGTACAGTATAAAATTATTGGCTGTGCAGACGATACATAATTTGACGTCTAGGTCTGTGATAATAACTGAAAGAATTTGCAGTTAAGAAAAAAAAAAACATGTATCTCAATATGAATTACAAAAACAATTTAATAGCTTACCTTCCCATCCTTATCCCTTATTATGACAGACATCCTCTTTCTATCCGAAGTGAACTCAATAACCTGCAACCGCTCATACATCTCCGTATGCTCCCCCACTTTCAACACCAGATCATTTCCCTCCTCACCAAGAAACGTCACACCAAACCTCTCAGAAACTTCTACGAGAGCCTTCTCATCAGGACTACTGGCTTGGTAATCCATTGCATTCCCATTCTCGTTAATAATAGTGTTCCAAGTAACATTATCTATTACTTCATTAGTGCCGTTGGACGCTGAACTAGTCTTGACTTTTTTTCTTTTAAAAAAGTTCAATAGTTGAAGGTTGCTAGTAACAGAGAGTCGAGCGCTTAGCTTCTTCATGTCTTCGCTTGATACCTGCACTGTATGGCAGAGAGCGAGGATTTTGAAGAAGAATTTAATGTCTGTCTGAAATAGAATGGGAGTGTTATTTACATACACAATGGCAAGGTTTTTATCATTAGGGGAGGACGGCCTCGTCGGTCGAGTGTCCTGTGAGTCCTGGGTTCGATTTCCGGTTCTGGCAGCGTTTTTGGGTTGTCCCATTAGGAATTTCTCAGTAGCAGCCACAGAGTCTGGACTTGTGCCTGTTGATGGCAATAGGCTCGCCCCCTATTACATGGGACTTAAAACATAACTGGCGAAATATGCCACTCTGCCTAAACCTTCGGGGATTACAGGCGTGATGTTTATGGTGGGTAGAAACTAAAGAAATGCACGTGCTACGATTCTAGTTCGGGTTATTTATAGCGGCAGCACTCCAGCAGTGTCTGTCTCCTCTAAGAGACTGCAATACTAATATCTACATAAGTACAATGTGTGTCGCCAAAAATGCTTCTGTCGCACAACTTCCGTTATGTTCGCCATTCAAAGGCGTATATTTTCTTTACCTCATTTGAGTTGCAATGTGAGTAAACGTTGACACCATTAGTTTGTATAAATGTGTGAACAGTGCCAGCTCTAGCTACGGCTGCCGAGGCAACACTGCTCTGTGGGTTTTTAGATACTCTTTTTGCTTTAGGTGGATGCGCTAACACAGCTAGCGAAATTCAAATTTTCTTACGTTTTTTGCAATTTGCGGGTCAGTGTCAGGTTGTATGTTGATATAAATGTGATTCGCGACTTTTTCATGAAATAGTCATTCAATGGGATTAAAGGAACTTAGAGGGTTGTATTGATGATTTTAATTATTATAATTCTGTAAATACGTGTTTCGGCCGAATTATATATTTTTTTATACAGACTGACACTGACCTGCAAATTGCAAAAAAGGTAAGGTAATTTGAATTTCGCGGGGTTACCTGGCGCTTCCACCTTAATCTACCATCACTCATGATAAATGATAGTAAATACTAATTGTCGGGTACTTAAAGTGCGCAATCAGCATATCTAAACGGCGTTCAAGCAATATTCTATAGCAACACATTAATAAAGCAAGCAATATTCATTATGACACTGACATTTCTTGAACTCAGGTTCTTTTGTGAAATTCACCCTTGGTCGCACATGTTCTTCGTGCAACCGGTTCAATGCCGCAATGTATTAAAGACAATAAAACTAATAATTATATTGCCTACTGCTGAACAAGGTTGAACTATCAAAGCAAATTAATTTAAATGTCAATCAGCAGGTATTTATTGATGATGCCTTCTTGGTATCCACGTATTATTGATAGTACACGAATATTATTTTTGGATTCTTAAAATATATTAACCTGGATTGCACGACCGCAACGAAATAGCGAGCTAAGTTAGTTAACTGTTACTCATTTTACTATCCGACGACGGCGAAGCAAAAGGAGGGTTATGATTTTGATCGGTATGTATGTAGGTATGTATGTGCATCTGTTCCCTCATAACTTCTGAACTACTTATCATAATTTGACAAATGAGGTATCGTTGGAAGCGTCTTGATCGTCCGCTGGTTATGTGACGTCACATTAAGGATTTATTTGGATATGGCGCCCTTAAGAGAATTTAAAGTCATGAACGAAAAAATAAAATAAAGTGTTGGGTATCAAATGAGGGCCTAAGAAGCACATTTCAAAAATGTATTGCTTTTTGGAGGTTTTGCTTGCATGCACCCGATAATTGGGAATACTTTTAAAAATCACGCCGCGCTCCAAATCTTTCCTTAATACATATACAATTGCAATTGCAAGTGCAATTGTATAAGAAATACATATTTTATTATGGACTATTGGTACACAATCATGTTAAAATAGTATGTACCATTTATAAACGTACAAATACGTCCTAAAGCGGTGAAGTTTACATTCTAAAGAGGTCCACTATAATAATTATTTGTATAGATATTCGATTTCACCGCCCGGATGTGTCAATGAATACCGACCCGAACAAGTTAAGTAGCACGCATCACGATAATGTTTGAGGTATTATTTCAATATGGGGGGAAGTATGCAATAAACTTTATTGCACAGGGCACAAAAACCGATTAGGCTGAAAATAGTTGGAACGCAACGATAAGAGTTACCTAATTTGATATGTCTCAAAGAGATAAAGACATGCTTTCCAGATTATCCCGTACTATTTCAAGTACGTATATCACTGAAACTCGTACAAAAAGATAAGAAGATCAGTTGCGAAAAATCTTATTTAGTTATCTAATCTTATTACGTCAGATAATCGTATTGCACTAACAACCATGAACGACCTCATCTCATGGCCGGCCGCCATCTATCAGAAAAAGTTATTAAAACGCCAAAAATATTTGAATGCTGGTTAGAGCGGTTTCAGACTAACGCATTTTGTAGCGCGTCTAAGCTGGTATTGCTTACGCCACTTGCTTATACGGCGAGTTCGCGCGGAGCGGGCGCGCGCGGAGACGTCTCAAACTCAAGGCATTTATTTCAATTAGACCATTACAGGCACTTTTGAATGTCAAAACACAAAAAAAACTAAGCTACAGTCCCAGTCATAGGGCATAATAACTTGTAAAAGTACTTTACTTAGTTGCCCATTCGAAAGCGTAGATCTCTATGGAGAAGAATGGGCAAGAAAATCCATGGACACTTTTTTAAATCAATATGTTATTACAAAATCTTGGTTACACCATCGCAGTTCACACTTATACGCGCTTATAAGCGCTTGAACGCTCGTATGAGTGCCGCATGTAGCTAAAGACGTGCTTATAAGCGTCTACACGCGTTTCGAAAAACGACCTTATACGCGCCGAAAATACGTTAAACAATTTTGAAATATTCACTGTGTCAGATTTTTTTTTTTTAATAATAGCTGCCTAAGGCCAACGCACTCTTATAAGTACTGGACCAGCATCACTTCCGCAAATCGGCCCGTCGCACGTCGTCAACCAGGCGTCCACCCAAAGTAAACACGTAAGTATATCGGCTCAGTATCACTGGGTAGACGCCGCGCTTACGGCGGACCGACCATCCGCATAGGGCTGGGTGAATGTGTTGTACGACCCTACGTTAGAGACGCGACGACTAGCTGCAAGCTAACACCTTATTTTATGTAGGTATAGTATCATAGCTTAGTCAAAAAACTGACCTGAAACACATCCACAGGCTCATCGAACCTCTCCACATCATACAACTTAGATTCCTTCTCCTCATACATCAGTCCCTTGATGGTGCATGCTTTGAACACCATGATGTTTTTGGTCAGAGTACCAGTTTTGTCCGAGAACAGCACTTCCACTTGCCCCAACTCTTCGTTCAAATCTGATGTGTTTGCTGCGGCGGGTTTACCTGTTTCTTGGCAACGGAGGTCTTCGTCCCAGGCTATGAATAGGGATCCTGTTTAAGGGGAATATGTGTATAATGTTTGAGATGAGGTTTGAGAGCATATTTTTGATCATGTGATATTTTATATAGATTTTTTTTTGAAGTGCAGTCAATGAAAGAGATAGGTGTGCAGGCAGAAAATTGCAACTGTTGTACGTTAACTGCAGAATCAAATCTTTGAAATCGCTCGTCTAAGTGTATCTAATTCGTATATTTGAGTTATTAATAAGTAAAATAATACCAAGACATGCGTAAGTAACGCAAATATTATTATTTATGGGCCACATACCAAATTCTTTCACAATTCAACTATACAATTCTCTTAAAACCCAAAAGCACTTACCGATAAACTTATAAAGCTCTATGGTGACGTACAACGACATAGGTATAATATAATAGTATAGTAACAGAAACGAGAACAGATCTTGAAGCACATGGCTCAACGGTACCGGGTATGGGGACCCGGGACCAAGGTATATATCCCTTTCTTGATTATGTAGCTCGATCTGGACCTTGGCGACCAAAGAGACCAGTATTTCGACGATTAAAAGACCTATGAAGTACAGAAGGGACTGGTTAATCGCCAGTTCGCTTGACGAGAATTTGTTCCCTGAGTATTTTGAGTTGAGAGCCAGTTTTGTTTCTTCGCCTGCAACAAAAGTATTTCGTTTAATATTTAAGATATTGAAACTCACCTGTATCCGGAAATAGGCACTGGAAACTGATGCCAATATACATAGTTGGGAAAAGACAAGGCTAATGATGATAAAGGTAGTTGAGAATAAACTAAATTTAAAAAAAAAGTTTTAATAAAAATGACAAGAAGAAAACTAGTTTTATTATCTATTAACATTGAACGCGGATACAGTGTTTTGTGGCCGTGCGATTAACCGTTGAGGAGTACTTCAAACGTGTGCGCAAAATTTCAGCTCAAACGGTTGGGGGAAGTGGTTTGAAATTCACTTTGACCAATACCTACTAAAAATAGTTTATGAAAACATGTAATCGCCCGATGGAAGTTTTAAAATTATTTTTATTTTTCGTAGGCTTATTTAATGCATTCACAATCGGTAAAAGCTTTATGCTTATACATGACTAGCTGACCCCCGCAGCTTCGTCTACGTAACATTTTTTATTGATGCTCCGCTCCTATTGGTCGCAGCGTGATGTTATATAGCCTAAAGCCTTCCTCGATAAATGGGCTATCCATAGTATCCAACACTACAAGATTTTTTCAATTGGAAACAGTAGTTCCTGACATTAGCGCGTTCAATCTAACAAACAAACTCTTCAGGTTTATAATATTAGTATAGATGTAAAAATTATGTAAGTATGTACTATGTTTAAACTCACCCGTATAAATAGCGCATCCTATAGCCCACTCAGTGTTCTTAACCCGGGAGCCCCTGAGCATCAGATGGTCAGTAGTGAGCACCAAGCTGTCCTGATAGGGGATCTCCAACCTTCCGTAGAACGTGTACAGATCTGCTACAGGGTTGGGCACCTCTATCCGCATACCTTGCGGGAGAATATCTAAGGGCAAAACGAGCGTAAAGCTAGAGTTACAATTGTTTCTTCGGAGTTCTTACTTTCGGTTCTTTCTTGCTATGCATAAGGATATATAATGTCCCTACTACAGTGAAGCAGACCTTTTTTTTTGTAATGACGTCTCGCAGGTCAACCTATGAGGCTGGCTTCTACTTAACCGGACAATCTTGTAGGTGCCATGAGTGTAAGGCCTCCAGCCAGGGCAAAAACTTATGAACTAAGCGACAACTCGCTAAGGGCACCCCCTGTGGAGTACGGGCCTTGGCTTAGGGCATCGCTGGGGCAGGGCAGCAAAGGACGGGCTGGATCTGAGTGATATCATTATTTAGGGACTGATTTAAAACTACTGGGTCAGCATCGCGGGTTGGCTCAAGGGGGGGTGAACAGGGACGTCGCGACGGGCTTCGACGGCGAGGCCGGAAAGACAGCGGTTTGTTCCTGTATTTCCGAATCGTACTAGTTTGCATACTACTTTCCTAGAGGATTCTATGAGAGTAGGCTATTTCGACCACACAGACCCAGTGCGGGTTGGTTGATGTCACATCTCTTCGATTTTTTTTGCTTTGCTTTAGTCATGCTGGCTCAGTGTTTTCCTGCACTGTTTGACTTGCTATGAGCTGCCATCAAATCTTTATTCGAGGCTGATACGATCAGATAGTTTGAATCTAAGTTAGTCGGCCTAAGAGAACCTTGTGATATTAGACGATGCATATAGCGACGTCAAATATGAATCATCATTGACGAATCATAAACAGATAGGTACTAACGAGTTCACTGAGGGTCTGCCACTTTTCACCCTTATGTCCTAAATAATTGGTTGAAAATTGGTCGACCGTCAGTGAACTCTGTAATACATTAAAAAGACGTTAAAAACGATCAAGTCATTGACAAAGTTATCTGTGTAAGTTCATAAATTCCTAATTTCCTGTTGTTTTGAATATTTAGATAACGTTTTAATGTATAGATTAATGTGTCTTTCGAAATCTTTGTTCAGAATATGTGTTTAGCGATTAATGTTTTGAGACAATTTTTTTCTTTATCTTATGCGCATGTCTCACCGCCGATGGTTAGCGGAAAGCGTTCGAGTTTTTGCCGGCAGTGTGAACAGTTAGCAATTAACTATCTAGGTGGTGATTCAAACCATCAAACTGGACCTCTTTCCAAAAGGAACACGGGCCAAAAAAGAAATTGGTCTCGTAATACTAATCCCGTCAGCCGATGCGAAAGGGGTTGGAAGCTTTTTGTATGAAGCGTGGCCTGCCTAACTTCCGCCATTTTATTTAATTTACAAATTAGCAGTCACGCGTAAATCTTGAAATTTCGTAATCGTGATGAGACATTCAGTATAACTTTGATTTTATTAGCCACACATAAAATTTGTATCAATCAATAGCTGGCATCAATACAAACGTGACGCTTTAGAAGATTTAGTCTCATACAAAACATGTTTGTATTGATGCCAGCAATTGATTAAAACATGTTTAATACGTGGCCGCTACTTTGAAAATTTAGTAAAATGGCGGAAGTTAAGCAGGCCAAATAATTCAAAGCCCTTTAGAACGGAAGTCCACTTTTTTTGTATATTTTATTTATTATTTTCCAGTTTGATGGTGCAATTCACCAACTAAGAGGTATTTCGCTTATTTTGTTAAACCTTGTATATTTATCGGTTCTACATCTATTGTACACTTATACAAGGTGTAACATAATAAATGCAAGACCTCTCGCTTGATTTCTCGGGCCATGAAACTGAACAACTACGGTTCTACGATATCTTGAAATTCGCAAAAGAAAAATTGGACTTTCTATAGAAATTGACGCGATCAGTTGATCAACAATGTATGAGAAAGCTAAAAAATAACTTTTGAATTTGAGTCATAAAAAAGTGGTTCAGTTTCATAGTCTGAGGCACCACACGAGAGGTCTTGCTCTTATTCTGTTAAACCCTGTATAGCAATAAAATTGTCGACCGCTACTCGCCCCATATCGTTCCTCGCCGGTAGTGGGACCTGTTCCTTATGCTATCAGAAGTGAGCGAGTAAGGATGACAATGAAGAGTGAGTTTGCGATGATCGCACAAATAAAAGCACGTATGAATTCCCAAATACCTTTATTACCACAATCACAAGGTGATGAAATGTACAAAACACACGTGTAACAACTATACTTATCTTAAGATATTTTAGTGTTTATCAAACATATTAAAGCTTAATGTGTTTATTATTGCTACTGTGTACAGAAGTTCTTCGAATTAAAAATAAAAGACGTATAAACAGTTGTAATAAAAAAAATATATAAGTATTTGAATTCGACAAACGATATAATATAAAATATTTTTGAGCGTTTTCTTTAGCCAGTCGGTAAGAGCATTAATTCAAATTAAAAGCATTATCAAAAGTGAAAAAGCAGTGATTAACGTTGAATCGGGCGACTTGAGAGCAAAGAAAAAACAAACATTTACTCGACACCTGGTCAGACTATTTGCTCTTTTACATGACCTTTACAACTAGCTCAAGCCGCGTCGATATGTGTAATCACTCCATACGGGGTAATTTTACAATTCAATTTTGCAATCTTAAAGAATTAATAAACTTACACAAATGTTATCAACACAACACATAACACACACACAGTTAAGAGCGTTTACGTCTATCGCGCGAAGTCAAGTTTAGGTAATTCAATGCATTTTTTACACACACAGAAGCGCGCGTGCCTGTGTGTATAGCGCTGGCGCGCTCTCGCGCGCTATAGTCAAACTAACCCACTATGATCCGTTCGAGTGCAATTGTTGTAGTAAAATTTAATTTTGAACGTACACGGATTACTAAAGTACGAGTGCATAAAATAAGTATTCAATAATATATTGCAAGTATAGCTATAATTATGATTAATATTAAAGTCGTTTTTTAGTTATTCAAACATGAATTTGTTGATCTAAACTTTAGAAAGAAACCGAACTTCGTTAATTATTATTGATTTGTGACTGATTAATAAATATTTCTTATTCTATTCAAATAAATCACTTTATACGGATTTATTTACGTTTATTTTATATTATATTTTAACCTGACGCGATGTTCCTCTTAGTGACACCTCTTATGAGGGAAATACAATAGGTTGGCGTTAACTTTAAAAACAATTTATGTTCTTATTTACAAAAAAATAAGTAAAAGTTTTAATAAATAAAATTCGTATGTAAAAAAATTGGGTAGATATTGGTTGTCACTAAAAATATTGTCAGTCATCAAAAATAATAATAAAAAAATTTAATCATCAAAGTACCAAGATTTTTTAATCACACTATAAACGTCCGCTATCCTTCCAAGTACGACTAAGGTCAACTCGGGTCAGGCAGAGCGCCGAGCGACATGTCCTCTCTCTAGAAAGCCTCGCGGCGGTCTGATTTGAAAGCCAGAGAATGTCGCAACGCTCCCGTATGGGAGCGCGGCTGGCGGGATGTGGACTGAGTCCTTGCCCCGCGGGGTCATTGGTGTGCCCGCAACGGCGGGCACCCTCGCTGAGGTGGCCTATTTAGGCCAAAGCCAAGTGGCAAGCGCGCGTACGCGACTTGCCTAAGTGTGGTTGTCGAAAGTGTCCGGTAGGAGGCGCTACGGCGCTATGTAAATAGCGCCGCTTTCTTCACGCCACCTCGGCGGTCTGTCACCGCCAGGTGAGACCACCGGTTACCCGGAGGAGGCCCAGCGGGTGACGACCAGCGGCAGAGGTGGCTCGGCGCTCCCTACCGCGGCTGGAGGCCCCCGCCTGTCGCGCTTTCAGATCTAGCCGATTACGCGCCAGGCAGAGGGGCCGTGTGTGTGTGTGTGAGCGGTAATGTGTTTGTGTAACACCGCTCATGTAGGCGATAGAATGGCGAGCCCGCGCCGCGCGTTCATCGCGTGAGTTTAAACGAGTGAGGAGTCATGTTTGTATGGTGCGGTGCGTGACGTGCCTATATTAACCTAGCACACGGCACGCACCGGATGAGTGTAGTGTGTGTGGAGTTTTAGTGTTTGAGTGGGTCGCGTGTAGATGGGTGCGGCCCACTCGGGTGCGTCAAGTCAGGGGGGGGGGTCGCCACGTCCGCAACTAGGTCGCGCGGTAGGCGCCTCGCGTCAGGTGGCCGCGCGTGCCATGGCGCTATGTGCTTGACGTGGGGCCAGGCAGAAGCGTCGGCACGCGCGAACATTGTGGACGCGAGGCGGCAGCAGAAGTCGTCCAGGCTCTCCACGTTGAGGTCCCGCTGGATGGTCGAGTTCCTCACGTAGCGAGGGGCGGCGACTATCCTCCGCAGCGACAGGTTCTGCTGTGCGCGGAGGAGCTTCTTGGTGCTCTCGCTAGTGAGGGCGAGCCAGGCTGGAGCGGCGTACGTGAGGAGCGGGCGAATGTACGACTTGTACACGCCCAGCTTGGCACGCAGCGGGAGGCGGGAAGAGAGCACTGGGCGGAGCAGGGCGCGGGCCGTCCTGCTCTTGGCGACTACGGTGCGGACGTGACTTACCATAGAGAGCCGACGGTCGATGGTGACCCCGAGGTATTTCACCTGGGGCGACCACGCGATGTCGACTCCCTGCAGCTTCAGGGGTGGCGGGAGTGTGGCGCCGCCGGCGACCAGCGCCTGCGTCTTACCCACGTTCACCGACAACCTCCATTTTGACAGCCAGTCAGGCAGCAGATCGAGCGCGCGCTGCATTTTGACGGCCGCGTGCCTCGCGTTGAGCGAGGTGGCAATGTACGCGGCGTCGTCGGCGTACAGCGCGAGCGTGGTGTCAGGAGTGGTGGGGATGTCGTCGGTGAAACATGAGTAACAGAGCGGCGAGACGCAGCTGCCTTGCGGCACGCCCGCTGCGATGGGGCGGGCGCTCGAGAGCGCGCCGTCGACCGCCACCCTGAAGGACCTGTTGGAGAGAAACGAGGAGACCACCTGTATCAAGCGACGAGGCGCGCCTGTCTGCGACAGCTTGTACAGCAGACCGGCATGCCAGACGCGGTCGAAGGCCTTTTCCATGTCCAGGAATACTGCAACTGCACGCTCCTTCTTGTTCAGCGTTGCCGCCAACAGGTGCAGTACCCTGGACAGCTGGAGCGTCGTCGAGTGTTCGGAGCGAAACCCGAACTGTTCCGGGCGAGGCGTAATGTGCTGGGAGAGGTGTCGCAGCAGGAGTTGTTCAAACACCTTGGAGATGGTCGACAGGAGAGTGATGGGCCGATAGCTCTCCGGCTTGGTGACGTCTTTGTGCGCCTTGGGCAGCATGACGACGCGCCCTTCCTTCCACGAGGCCGGGAAGGCCCCTGTGCGCAGTATGCCCGTGAACAGGCGCGCCAGTGCTGCTACCGTACGGTACGGCAGGTGGCGCAGCGCTGTGTTGGACACACCGTCCGCTCCGGGGGCTTTCCTCGGCTTGGTCTTCAGGATGACGCGTCTGACTGCGCAAGGCGAGAAGAAAATTGGATCCTCTTCGGGAGCTATCGGCGTCGCGAAGTACTCCCCAAGGTGCCTCTCGACTGCTGCGATGTGGTCGGTGTCAACAGTCGGGTTTGGCTCGAATTGACGCTCCAGGTGCTCGGCGAAGATCTCCGCACGGTCTGCTGCGTTGTACCTTGGCGCCCCGTCGCTGTGGCGTAGTGGACGTACCGGAGCCGGGGTGTTCGCAAGCTGCCTGCACAGCTTGTGTATCGACGTCCAGTCTCCCTCTGCGGCGTCGATACGTTCCTCCCAGCTCGCGGTGTTGAGCTCCTGTAGCATGGCCCGCACCTTCTCCGCGTGACGGTTGAGCTCACTCTTCATTCTAGGGCATCCCGTGGCTTGCCACCGCCTGCGAAGGCGCTTCCTCTGGGCGACCATTTGCTTGAGGTGGATGGGCAGAGGCTTGTAAACAAGCCCCTGCGACTGCGGTAGAGTTGTTGTCGCCCCTTCGAGGGCGCGCTGGATGCAGGCGGTGACCTCCCCTGCCAGCCCGTCAACGTCTGCGGCGGTCTCAACGGGCCAAGTAGGAGTGGTGGTCTCCATCGTTTCCTTGAAAATCGTCCAGTCCGTTTTCCGACGTGGCACTGGAGGAGAAAGTCGCGTCGGCATCTCTGATAGGACGACGAGTACAGGTTGGTGGTCGGACTGTAACTCGTCGTCAATCACTTCTTGGGTGAGCTGGCAAGTCAGGCCTCTGTGGACCACGATGTCCAGCACGTCCGGTGCGTAGGCGTGGCCGTCTGGGTAGTGGGTCGGGGTATCAGGGCCGGACACCGCGTATCCACAGGCCTCTGCGTCCGCGAAGAGCCGTCTCCCTTCGGTATTCATGGCCCGGCTATTCCACGCCGGGTGTTTGGCGTTCATGTCGCCTGCGAGGAGTGTCGCGTGCGGCGAGCTGTGCAGCAGCGCCCGCAGCTCGGCGAAGTTGAGCGACGCCCTGGGCGCGCAGTAGCAGGCGTAGATGTTCATGTCCTCGCCGGCGACGTGCAGTTGGACACCCAGCGCGTAGAAGGAAGCCGGTGACGTCATAGGGAGTGGCTGGTGGACGACTCTTCGGCTTACCAGCACCGCCAGACCGCGGTAGATGATGCCGAGCGGCGACTTCTCGTCCTTTCTGTACAGGTGGTATCCCGGGAACCTGGCTCTATCTGCAGGCCCCAGGAGAGTCTCGCTGATGAGCGCCACGTCGATCCTTTGTTCCTTGAGGAGGAGGCGGAGTGGGGCAACCTTTCTTCGCAGGCCGCGGGCATTCCAATGTAGGATCCTCAACGAACTAGCCATGATAGAGCGTGAGGAGTTCGGCCAGTCCGTCGAGGATAACCAGCTCCGCGTCTTGCCCCTGTCTGATGGCCTTGATTAGGTCCATCAGCAGTTTGATGGCGCAGGCAGTGAACTCCTTCTTTTTGTTCTCGTTGAGGGCGCCATTGTGTGCACGGCGCCGCTGCTGTTCGTGGGCGTCGGCTGTCGGATGCGACATTTTTGCAGTCGTCGCAGTTGTCGCGACTGCTGTTGTTGTCGCGACTGTCGCGACTGAGGCCGTCGCGACTGCAGTTTTGTTTGTGGGTGGGGCGGCTCTCTCCGCCCGCTTCCCCTTCCTCTTGCCGGCGCCAGCAACGACGTCGGTGGGTGCCTGCGCCGTAGGGGCAAGATCTTGCCCAGGTTGGGGCGTGGGTGGCTGGGGTGTAGTTCCCGCTCCCTTCTTTCTGCCACGCCCACGCGCCCTCTTCCTCCGCCTCGAGGCAGGAGCATCTTCTTTGGTGGGACCGTTCGCTGCCGCCATCAGAGTTGCGCTAGGGGCCTCGTAGTCATCGGTGGAGGGGAGTGTTGGTCCCTCTTTTGCGGGCCGGCGCTGCTGTTGTTGCGTGATGGCGACAGTGCCCGCTCGCTTGTTACGGGCTTCCTTTTTAAAAACGGGGCAGCCGCTGCTGCACGCCGGGTGATCGCCCGCGCAGTTGGCGCAGGTGGCTGGTTCCGTCTTGGGGCGCGGGCAGTCACGGGCGGCGTGTTCCTCTCCGCATCTCACACAAGCGAGCGGACGGTGGCACTGGTGCGAGCTGTGCCTAAATTTTTGGCACCGGTGACACTGAGCGGGCCCACGTTTGCTCCGCCACGCCTCTATACGTACACCACGCATGCATAGAAACACGGTGGTGTCGTAGATCTGGCGGATGTCAGGCTGCCTCTTGAGGACTGCATGAAATATGCAGCCGGGGCGTCCTCCTCGTGCGTTTATATTACGCACGTATTCCGGCTCATATCCCAGCGTCCTCAACTCCTCCTCGATGTCCGCTGGGTTGGTGTCGGCCGGCAGCCCCCTAATGGCCACCTTTAGGCTACGCTCCGCTGGCAGCGAGTAGGAGAACCAGCTCAGGCCGTCCGACCTCTCTAGGTCGGTGAGGTACCTCTGGACCACCCGATACTCATCCGCGGACTCCGGAAGGAAACGAATTCCTCCCTGGTACGGACGGGCGTTGGGTGGATGGCCCAGTTTGGCACTCACGGCCCTGAAGTGGGCGGCCCAGTTGGGTAACCTTTCCACTACCAACGGAGGGTAGCGTGGCCTCTTCTCCTTGCTTGATGTTGACGTTGTTGCGGTAGCTGCGGCTGCGCTCTTACCTTGTGCAGGGGCTGCGGCGGCGGGCGTCGAGATCTGGTTGGTGTCTTGTCCGGTGGGTGGGCGGCGAGCCGCCTCGGCGAAAGTCGGCGATCCGACTCCGGCTCGACCGCGCGGAGCGCGCTGCGGGAGCGGGGGATCGGTGCAGACGCGCTTCGCCTCTTCAGCGGCTTCGTCGTCCGAGCTGCGCGGGCGGCGCTGGGCTCTGGCGTCGAGTTGAAACTCATAGCCAAAGGCCAGCGCGTCGTCGTCGGTACATAGGATGCCACTCACCTCCATGTCATCCGTTGGGTCGGGTCGTGCGGGCGTGTCGTCCGAGACGCCTCTTCGACCAGCTGTGGAGCCCCCCGATGCTATCGAGAGATCGCTGCCCTCCCTCGAGGAACACGGGGACATCACGGCGGGCGAGTCTCTGGCTGCACTTCTGGGTGGAGGCGGTGACATTATGGAGTCACTGGGTGTTGCGGCGGCTGAGCCTGCCAGCAAGCGGCGAGCGGGCGATGCGGTGCGCACGGCTCGTGCCGCGGCAGCGGTGGAGCGTGCGGTTGCCGTTGAGCGCGCTGAGGTACTCACAGGTGCAGGGCGTGCGGCGGCAGGCGCGGGGTGCGCGGGGGGCGCAGGCGCTCGCACCGTCTGCGCAACAGGGCGCACGACGGGGGCAACAGCGCGCGCGGCGGGTGCACGGTTGACACTGCCGGCGGGCCCCGGAGCCTGGGTTGGCACGGGGCGGAACGCCGGCGGGCGAATGGGCACGGCAGGTTGGCGTCCCGATAGTGGCGTCGGCGAGGGCGAGGGAGTGCTCGCTGGCGGCGACGCTTGCGTCAGCGGTAGTGGCGGTGAAGATGGAGGGTGGAGAGGGCGCCTCTTCTCCTTGCTCTCAGCTGCAGTGGTGGCTGGCGGAGCGCCGGACGTCGTGCCCCCGATGATCGGGAGCGACGCCGCCCGGCCCCCCGACAGATGTTCCGTTGGTGGAGTTGTTGGCATCATGCGGGATGTGGCTGACCGCAACCTCGACGGTGCTCAGGCACCGGGCGGGGCGGGAGTCCCGCTGTGAACACACAGGCGCTAGGCACCCATGTATTCACAACGGAAAAATTCCTTTGTTCGCAGCCCGACGAGTCACACGGCGAACAAAGGAATAGAAATGTTGAGGTTCGGGCGGTACACTAATTTTTCCGTTTCAACCGCCTACCCTCAATCGAGTTGATATTTGGGTCGACGGTTGGACGGTCGCGACGATGCGCCGACGGTGGCGCCGCGGCTCACTGAATGGCCAGCGGAGGCCTAAGGAGCTAGTGGTTTCGGTGTTACGCGATGCGAGTGTGTGGAGCCACTAGCCGATCCTGATTTGAAATTGCTCGCGCGCAGTGATTTATAGTAGTTTTCAAATATTTATAGAAAAATAATCACTGTAAATTATTTGAAATTTTAAATTGGATGTTTTAAAACA
The DNA here is from genome assembly GCA_964057025.1 of Standfussiana lucernea. Lineage (NCBI taxonomy): Eukaryota > Metazoa > Arthropoda > Insecta > Lepidoptera > Noctuidae > Standfussiana > Standfussiana lucernea. Next base: position 15,075,099 of record OZ059794.1, read on the forward strand.
TATGTTCTTCTATTATATTATGCTATTATTATATTAAATCAAGTAAGATATATCGGTGAAAAAATCATTTTAATTCCTTAATATTTCACATTGTTTGAACTTTAATTTCTTATATAAAGAAACCTAAATCAAAAAATTTTCTTCTCCAACTATATTTCTTAGGATCTTAGCAATAGGTAAAAAAAAAATCTAATTAGGTTTGCCAGTGGTTTCCTATAATTAGAGCGTCGAAACTGACGCTAAAAGGGAAATTAAGAAAACCTCTGTTGAGTTATCTTGATACAATTTACCAATACTCTATTAATTGAAATATTTTTCTCTCCAACTATTGAGACAACGAAATTTCCTAAAGTTATTAGTAATTATCATTTTTGTAAAATAAAGGGTTGATGGTATTAAAGGGTTTGAAAAGTACTGTTTTGGAGTCAAACAGCGCATGGACGGCGTAAACGCTCTTAACAGATGAGTACACACAAGACTTTTGCAGACAATGAAAATCCAATCAAAGTTAATCAAGTCCTTAAATACCTGGTGTAAACCCGACCAGCGGTGGGGGTACCCTCAAAGTCTTCAGATTTGTCTCTCCATCTAAGTTGGCAGTCGTCACGTAACATTTTCCCTTCTCCCCAGCGGAGCAAAGCAGCACTAAGTCTGCTGGGACCTCCTTCCCCCGTCGCACTCGGACCAGGGTGCCTGGCGCGATCGAAGAGTTGCGGACCTCGTTGATCACGCCTTTGCGGACTATTTCCACTGTTGAATAAAACGAACGATAGAACGGTAATTTAAATATGATGAGAGATTGCCCGAACTTAGAGACGGCGATAGACTTGAGCCGGACAGAAATAACTAAAGTCCATGCGAAGCCAAAAGCGGAAACTCAAAAACTCCTTAAACCTACATTTCAGGTCACCGTATCGCACCATGACCGTGCTCGGAACGTGTCAGGCGAAAAATTCTATTTGTATTGAAAAGTATAAGACTATGCACACTAGACCATTCCGTCACCGACCAACACCATGGCGTACCATGCACGGAGCGTATCGGCATCAATATTTTTGAATATTTTCGCCGACATTTATTGACGCTCCCCGTTATGCACGGGTATAATACGCTGTTGTTACGTTCTAGTGGGCATAATAGTCCGTGCCATGATTTCCTCGTGCTTGATACGTTCATAGCACGGTCATAGTATGGTACGGTGTAGTGGGCAGACTACTTTATTGCAGAGTTATGGTTATTGTTAGATGAGCAAAAGTGCATCATGCACCTAACTGCCATCATGCACCTTATATCAAGGAATTCTTATCTCACCAAATAACGTCAAATCAATTTTGTAGGTGTGAACAGGAAAATACCTCGTTAAATTAGCTTTTGTTAGGAGATATCTACTTCGACAAACGGAGATTAGATAAATTATTTTAATACAAAAGCGATAAATGCTATCATGTCCATCTATACTCACATTACACAATGATATTAAAGTTTACTATATCTACGGTTCAACAACTAGAGGTTACTATCACATGCTCTTTCAAAATAACTTGATAATTATATTGAGATAAAGAAATGTCTACATCTCGTGTGATGCATCAGGCCAAGTTCGAATGGTATCGGTAGCGATGAACTTATACAGATATGTTGAGAAATCAATTCCTTTTCTTATTGATTTTATCTAGACAGGAGCCGTGTTCCTGGTGAGATTTCTCGTCGGGAAAAACGAGTAGATAAATTACATTAAAAAAAAACCTATTTAACGTTGAATATGTTCAATGTTCAACGGATGAATTTTCAAAAACCGTTCTTTAAACAAGAGATTCTTGTGAAAAATGGCGTTCTTCTAGACTCAGTGGTTTAGTCTGTGATTTATTTGTTATTGAATGAATTAATTTAAGATTTTTGTTAAGTAGATAGATTGAATTCACGGTTCCTAACAAGAATTAAGGGATTGTCAGTTTGTCAGCTATAACTTCTGTGCCTAATTTATGTGTCAAAATCTAACTTTGCTCAGTTCGAAAAACTACTGACCGTTGGAAATGTTTCTGAATACACAATAAACTCAATGAAAATTGGTAAGTTAACATGTCTCTTGACTATTTTTAATTAAAAAAAAGTTTTCCTGAAAAGATACCTAATCATTCTAATCTCTATTATTGATAAAGCGGACTAAATTGATTGATAAGTGCTTGTATAATAGACAGGCCGCATTAGCTATGGATGCTCGATTAAACGCTTCACTCATTAACTCATTACGCATTGATCGATATAACAACCGTCAAAGTCATTAGTTAGACTGCCTGGTGCCTAGTTGACGGCTATGTGATGTGTCTTCTTACACCATGTCTGTACCTAGATCAATAATATAATTAATCATGAGAATAATAAACAAAAGTAAACGAGACACCGTTGTTTCATTTCTCAGGAACTATCCCACTGATCAAGTGTGTGTTTCTTTTTACTTGAGGTACTTTTTAGGTAACTTTTTTTGATGTAATTATATTTTAAGAGTAATGGTTAAATAATAAAGTATTAAGGTACACCCGCCATATTGACATCAATATGGCGGGTGTAATTACCTTAATTTCGAAATAATTTCGTTCTGAAGGAGGTACAGATTTCTTAGAGCTAGGTACAAAATAGTACAATATAGGTAATTTTTTTTGGTAACTGGTATAATTTGATTTGCTATGGTACACCCGCCACTTTGACTCTCACGTCGACACGGCCTGTCGTCCTAAGACGGAGGGACGACGAGCTAGCCCATACCTCACCGTCCACAGGCCCGCGTCTACGGTGGCCGGGGGCCACCACGTGGCCCCCGACGCCCGATGCGTCTCGCGCGGCGGCTGGGACGTGAGGAGGAACGCTCTCTCTCACGTTCCGCCTCCTCCTTTGCTAACATGACTGCTTCGCAAAAGGAGGTGACGGCTTCCCATTCCGTCTCGCTCCGGACCATGGCTCGAACCAGGGCCGGACGCGAGAGGTCGCCGCCGCCGATCGCCGCTGTGAGGACACGGCGTTGCTCCGCCCAAGCGGGGCAGACCTCCACCGATTGCTCCACCGTGTCCTCCGGTCGATCCTCGCAGTGGAAACACCCGGGCGTCTCCTCCCGCCTGATTCGGTGCAGGAACCTCCCGAAACAACCGTGTCCGGTGAGGACCTGCGGCAGGCGAAAGGTGAGGACGCCGTGGCGCCTCTCAAGCCACTCCTCAAAGAGGGGACTTATCGCCACTATCGTGGCGTGCCCTGCACGGGGTTGCGACAGTCGCTCTCTCCATGTCACCATGAGATCGGCCCGGATGATCTATGCCCGCCCCTTACTACGTACTTGAGATTTAAGTATTTAATATTCGCGGTGAAATATACTCGAACCACGACTTCGGAGAATACCGAAAAAGCCTTTTCCCAAATATAAAGTGTTGTGAAATAATTGTAACCTTTTTGTTTTTTTTTCTTTTATCGTGTGGTTAGTGCCTAACTTGGTGTCAGAGTTTTTATGCCGCCCATGGGCCTCTGACTTGGCTTTGCATGCCATCGAGAAATATATCTCAGGCAAGCTGGTTTCCCCACGATGTTTTCCTTCATCGAAACAAGTGATAATTATACAATACGCACATGATTCCGAAAAATCTGCGGTAAGTGTCTTGGGTTCGAACTCGAGACCATGACTTGGCAGTCCAACGGTCACACCACTAGGCTATCACTGTTTTTTTTAACCGACTTCAAAAAAAGGAGGAGGTTCTCAATTCGGTTGTATGTTTTTTTTTTTTTAATTTTTTTTTTTGTGTTTGTTACCTCATATCTCCGTCATTTCTGAACCGATTTGAAAAATTCTTCTTTTATCTGAATGGATCTACTTCTCGATTGGTCCCATAGAAATTTCATCAAAATCGGTTCAGCAGTTTGGTTTTGAAATCAAAATAACTGGAAAAAATGTCATCCAAGTAAAAGAAATTGCGAAATTGATACTTGACAAGGATTTGTGTGTGATACGTTAACTAAAAAGGGTAAAATAAAAACTTTTTTGCAAAAAAAAAACCGACTTCCAAAAAAAACACTAAAAAAGTGGAAAATAACTTTACTTTCGGAAGTCGGTGGCAAAAAAGTCAATGAAATAAACAATAGTCACCGACTTCCGAAAGTAAAGTTATTTTCCACTTTTTTTGTGTTTTTTTTGGAAGTCTGTTTTTTTTTTGCAAAAAAGTTTTTTAGTATAACTGTTTTGTTTTACTATTACTGTGATATTACTATACTATTGTTTTACTATGAATGAGTATTTAATTTATTTAATCGGTTTTTAACATGGTTGGGTAAAAGACTAGGCTAGACTAGAATGATGGTTTTCAACAGTTTTAAATAAATAAATGCTGGGATCGGCATCCGGTCTATCCGAATGCAGCTGAATACTAGTATATTCTATGCAGCGACTGCGTATCGGATCTCCATAACCCAGCCATTGGTTAGCACGATATCCCTTGGTAAGACTACAGATTACTGGGGTGTGCGTCATTTGCTTGCAGGGAAATTCTAATTACAGATCATGAAAACCACGCAATTAATAATGATTGTTTTCCTATCTATTTACGTATTTTTTAAAGCTTTAATCCCGGAAGGGTTAGGCAGAGGTAAGAATATAAGAATAAGAATATTTTAATTGACATAAAAAAGCACACAGATAACAGGGTGTAACTTAATTTAAGCGTACAAATAACAAATAAATGATCAATGACCCCCATGCTAAGTAAAACCTGAGTTATAGGGGTCATCTATCCGTCCATTATGGATAATATAATAGTCGCATCCAAATGAATAATGTGCACTTTTGTAAAAATTAACTAGACTAGTATAATTTATTTTCAGAATAAGAAAACGTTGAGGAAAAAGTAAAGAGTAGCCACATTACACCAGTTATGTGTTAAGTCCATTTGTAATAGAGGCGAGCCTATTGCAATCATCCGGGGACTCCGTGGCTATTGCTGAGATATTTCCGATGGAAAAACCCAATAACTCTTTGCCCGACCTGGGAATCGAATCCAGGACTTCATGCTCAGCAGTTGCCCTTACGACGACAACACCAACGAGGCAGCTATAAATACTGGAAAAAAATGGACAATGATAAAAACGGTTAACCGGACTCAGATAACTATAGAGGCTTAAACATTATTGGATTGCACCCGTACCACTACCGACGAGCACAGGCCTTATACGGGGCTGACCATGAATCCAGAATGGTATTGTGTCGCTGGCTTATGGAACATCCAACCACCAACATTCTCTGGACCGATGAGTCCACATTCACCCGAGTTGGGATGTTCAATATCCACAACGAGCACTGGTGGTCAATAAACAACCCACATCTAATCCGAGAACATTCCCACCAAATCCGATTCAGTGTGAATGATTTAATCAGATAATGTACTGTTGATAAATGCCAAGTCAGAGGCTAAGCTATGCGGAACTTTAATGAAATAACTAAACCTAGATTAAAAATACGACATAACATAACGCCTTGTATTCCCCGAAAGGTTAGGCAGCGGTGTACCGAACTGTATGTTAAACTAATTTTCTAGAAAGTCACATAATAAATATCTATTTGAGTTATTTCATAATCTATCATTGGAGCGAAGTGATTCAGAACTGACTAAACCCTTACAAATAATGCCCTGCCTATTTACTTTGCGGAAATCCCTAACGTATGAAGTACCAACTGATTGGATAGTCGAATCGTGGAGTGATAACTGCAGATAACTGTTGGTCGCAACATTCAAGGCTTCCAGATTGGAATTGTGTATATTTCACTACTATCCGTTACATAAATCTATCTATTTTCAGATATTTTTGGCAACGGATAGCTATTAATAACAGTATTTTCCATTTTTCTGCAGCGATCTCACAGTAAAGGTAATCAATACCATTAACCAAGCATGAAACCAGTACTGGTATCTATACAAATAAATAAAATAGAAGTGTCTGTTTGTAATTTATATTTTTTTCTGAATGCATATGAAAGTATATGTAGTATGTTTGTATACGGTACTTCCTCGTATAACAAAAAAACGTTGAAATTTTTGTCTGTAGGCCTGTTTGTTCGGCTAATCTCCGAAACGGTTGGACCGATTTTGACGGGACTTTTACTGGCAGATAGCTAATATTATGAGAAGTAACTTAGGCTACTTTTATTTTAATTAGGGCTCCGTGCAAAAAAAAACCCTTGAAATTTGTAACAGAATCCGATTCAAATAGGGAAGCTTTTTTATATCTTAATAATTTCACGCGGACCACCATCAACAACAGCAACAGCTAGTATAGAATAAAAACAATTGAGACGCCCTCATTGCTTTCGTTGCCAATTACATGGCAACATCATATAAGTAACAAAACAAACCACAATTTCGACAATGGTGTTTGGTTTCCGTTATCAGCTGTTATCTCACCTATCTGGTTGTTGACCTTGTTATCAGCTTTGTGCCTCAGCCAATCTTCATAGCCTTGCTTTATGGCAGTAACCATCACCACGAAGCTGAGGGGCAGTATACTTGTGAATGGGGATACTGGACTGTCTGCAAAAAAAGATATTTTTACATAAACGGTGTGATGAAATAAGTCATTTCTATACGGCCATAGATGTAGAACCGATGGCCCTTAAGGTAGACCTCGAATCGGCAAGCGTAAGGTGGGGGATAAGTTGGACCCTCAATATCTCCGTAACTAGAAGGTTCGCGGGTATGGTCTAGAACATAGGTTCCCAACGGGGGCGGTACCGCACCCTAGTGAACTCTGGTGGTTTTCATGGGGTAGCGGGTCTAAAGGCAAATGGGGGGACCTTATGATGGGTGTGTAATGTATGATATAATAACAAATGCTCTAATTTCACTTGAAATAACGTTCATATAATATAATTTTCATATGCTATAAAATCATATAACCTAATTTCATATGACCTAATGTTTCATATGATATAATTTTCATTTAATATAAAACATTTAGTATAACGTTCATTTTATATAATTTTCAATATGTATAATATTCTTTTTATATAACATTCATTTGACCTAATGTTCTTTTGACCTAATTTTCATGTTTAATGGTCACAGTTCTAACCTAACTCAAATGGCACCTAACCAAATCTTAAAATATTCAATGCATGGTTGAGGGTGGCCTTGGTCGACGGAGCCCCGCTTCGCGGGGCTCCTACTTCTGGATGGTTTATAAAAAAAACCACGAAGGGGATGGCGGGGTCTATTCGCTCGCTTCGCTCGCTCACACGACCCCGCCATCCCCTTCTAACCTAACCTGTCCAAGTCGGGGTGCCCTAAAGTCCAGATTGCATCCAATTTCTGCTGGTTACAATAGTTGAGGGTGGTAGGTGTATAGGGTATAAAGCGAAGAAAAAAAAACAGTACAATGAATAATTTCGCTGTAACTGTATGACAGCAAGAAAAATAATAAATGCGTGTAAGTCTACCCACCTCACGCATAAAAGCAAACTTTTGTAGCAATTAATGCTTATGCGATGCATTTTTGCTAGCACCATACTAGCAGGCGTTTAAAATCGTATCAGATTTCCTAAATTATATTAAAAGTTATTAGAGATTATGAATATTATAGTAAATGAATAATATACTACATGAATATTATGTCAAATGTGCATTATAGGAAATGTTTATTATATCATAAGAAATTAGATAAAATGAAATTATATCAACAATTCATTATCTCAACTGATCGTTATATTAAACAAAAGTATATTAAGAGCGTTTACGCCGTCCATGCGCTGTTTGACTCCAAAACAGTACTTTTCAAACCCTTTAATACCATCAACCCTTTATTTTACAAAAATGATAATTACTAATAACTTTAGGAAATTTCGTTGTCTCAATAGTTGGAGAGAAAAATATTTAAATTAATAGAGTATTGGTAAATTCTATCAAGATAACTCAACAGAGGTTTTCTTAATTTCCCTTTTAGCGTCAGTTTCGACGCTCTAATTATAGGAAACCACTGGCAAACCTAATTAGATTTTTTTTTTTACCTATTGCTAAGATCCTAAGGAATATAGTTGGAGAAGAAAATTTTTTGATTTAGGTTTCTTTATATAAGAAATTAAAGTTCAAACAATGTGAAATATTAAGGAATTAAAATGATTTTTTCACCGATATATCTTACTTGATTTAATATAATAATAGCATAATATAATAGAAGAACATATGCTTTAAAACATCCAATTTAAAATTTCAAATAATTTACAGTGATTATTTTTCTATAAATATTTGAAAACTACTATAAATCACTGCGCGCGAGCAATTTCAAATCAGACCGCCGCGAGGCTTTCTAGAGAGAGGACATGTCGCTCGGCGCTCTGCCTGACCCGAGTTGACCTTAGTCGTACTTGGAAGGATAGCGGACGTTTATAGTGTGATTAAAAAATCTTGGTACTTTGATGATTAAATTTTTTTATTATTATTTTTGATGACTGACAATATTTTTAGTGACAACCAATATCTACCCTATTTTTTTAGCTACGAATTTTATTTATTAAAACTTTTACTTATTTTTTTGTAAATAAGAACATAAATTGTTTTTAAAGTTAACGCCAACCTATTGTATTTCCCTCATAAGAGGTGTCACTAAGAGGAACATCGCGTCAGGTTAAAATATAATATAAAATAAACGTAAGTAAATCCGTATAAAGTGATTTATTTGAATAGAATAAGAAATATTTATTAATCAGTCACAAATCAATAATAATTAACGAAGTTCGGTTTCTTTCTAAAGTTTAGATCAACAAATTCATGTTTGAATAACTAAAAAACGACTTTAATATTAATCATAATTATAGCTATACTTGCAATATATTATTGAATACTTATTTTATGCACTCGTACTTTAGTAATCCGTGTACGTTCAAATTCAAATTAAATTTTACTACAACAATTGCACTCGAACGGATCATAGTGGGTTAGTTTGACTATAGCGCAAGAGAACGCGCCAGCGCTATGCACACAGGCACGCGCGCTTTTGTGTGCGTAAAAAATGCATTGAATTACCTAAACTTGACTTCGCGCGATAGACGTAAACGCTCTTAACTGAAATTAGGTCAAGTGAACGTTAGATTTTTTGTTATTATATCAACCGTTACACACCCCCTTATGATATACCTCTATTTTCATGAGAAAACATTTTATCTACCCGTCTTAAATTTTTATCTTATTTTGTAAAAGGGGCGTATTTTTTTTTCTTGTGAAGGGGGCGGTAGTCCATAAAAGGTTGGGAACCTGTGGTCTAGAACAAATAAATGATCGCAATGACTGGCAAAACATGTGCCTTTCCGCTTCGTTAAGGGTCTTCTTACACCCTTTATTTTGTTGCAAGAATGAAGGCCCTGTACCATAATCTTCGTGTCTTTGTCCCCTATTATTTGGGATCGGTACGAAACGATTTATTTCCAATATCTGCTGTCAACCATCAGCCCTTCATTCTATCATTCACTCCTTCATTGGTAAATGACCCTGCATCTTAATAATTATGTGTGTATCCTCTTAGTATTCCAGTTGACACTTTCAACTAAACTAATCTTTGAGCTCGACAGAGTTTAAACCTACCAATGTTATTTATAACTTATTTCAACCAATCTGCCTTAGACGGAGTTAGTGGTAAAAACGTGATACCTTGACAAAGATAAACACGGCATTCCGTTGAATAAATTAATTCAGTAATTATATAGGTTCTCAAGAGCTATCGAAGAGTTGATAATGATAGTCTAAAATGAAAATTACAGGTCACTATTCAACATGTAATTATCACATAAGGCTATATAATCAGAACATAATAAAATGAAATTAAATAGCATTAATTATCATAGCGTACAATCAATTTTATAATTTGTAATTATTATGTAAATCATTATCTATTGCTAACAGAGACGCACTCAAAGTGGTCTGACTTTCAGTGGTTCGGGTTCGGCCTACCCCCAACGGGGAAAAGGAGTGAGCTTATGTATTGATTTATGAGGATTAATATAATGGGCGTAAATACTCCCTATAACGAAGACGAAAGGCACTTGTTCTAACCGTCATTGCGATTTTTTTTTGTTCTGGACCATACCGTTCGATCAACAAAATATAGTAAAAGCTGTTTAGCTATGGTTGTACGTATATATGACAAATTAACATGTAAACTTAAATTACTAAATGACAGACTGTTTAAAATACACTTATTTAAATGGCTAAATGATAATAATTTTTATAGCATTAAGAAAAACTTTGAATATAAGTTAATGTGTTAATCAATTTGCATGCTTTAGTCTTAAGCAAAACATGTATGATCTTATCCTTAACTCATGTAACACCTTTGTATACCATGTTTTACGCAAATAAATAAATATGAATACCTGGGAACCGTCTACTTACGGAGATATTGGAGGTCAAAGTTCTAACTTTTTCACATGTTTTTTAAAAGACAAGTCTTTATATTTATAACTTTACTTTAAATACCTCCATGACCCCTGTAGGTACTATTCAATGCTTTCATCAGCCCAAATCTATTAAGTGCGTTAAATTAAGTCTTACCGTAAACCTGGATATTTCTCCCCAAAAAAAATCGTGTCCTGCAATCATTATTTCGTAGATTGGCTTAGTTACGAAGCCGTCGACCAAGCATGCTGTACATCAGTACGGAATACTTGGTCGACGCTTCGTGAAGGGTCCATTTATGTTTGGGTTAATAATTTTGTAAATAAATGCTAAATAAACTATATAGATAGATTAAAGCACTCTGCCAAAATATCCTTAGAGTAAGAGCAAATCTATATCGGACACATTTACTTGATAAGATAACCCCTTATGTATATCGTAATACGTGGACAGCATATACATATATATGAACACATGGGTACTATTACTATATTATCTATTGATTAGTACCAAAATGTTTTATCTGCACAATATGCTATATTTTATAGGTAAGTTGTAAGTACTAATTCCCCGGAAATTCTTTTAGTCCTGATTTATATAAATATTTTAAGTATTATTAGCTTTTAGCCGAATTTGGGAGTGTGCCGACCTAAATGCAAAGTATTACTCGAACTTAGTGTATTAAAAATTAAGTACATTCGTTGCATAGTAATTGGAAAGGCTTTCGGTAAACCTAAAACTTCGGACCAAGACTTTTGCACACTGGGGTGGCACTTGACACACAAAAAGTTGACCAAGACAGTTGCACCTAGTTCCAAGTTGAAGTTGAGTGCTGTTTTCCTAATTAAAATCTTATTTGAGTATAGTTCAATATAAATCAGAATTCTATAATGCCTTCGCGGGCCTTTACCAGGATTTTCGTAACGGTAACGACAAAAATAAAAAACGAACTATCTCTTGATATCTATATATATCTATCTATTCACCTATATACTATGTAGAAATAAAATTGTAACAAGCCGATGTCTGTACATTGAAGATATTGAAAAAAAAAATTATATGGGGGGGTCTTTATAAGAGCACATTTTTAAGAGCAACAGAAGCCAAAACAACAGTTTTTAGAATTTTTTCTGTCTTTCTGTCTGTATATTTGTACGCGCATCACGCAAAAACTACTGCATGGATTTGAACGCAGTTTTCACCGCTCTACTACTAGATACCTAACTTAAAATAGAGGCTACATTTTACCACAGAAAAAATCTTTTTTTTTGTTTCTATGTACTACACGTACGAAGTCGCTGGCAAAGGCTAGTTCATAATAAGTTGGTAATCAATATGCTAATCAATTAATTTCCCTGATTTCGTATGAGCAGGCAGCAACAATACTGCCTACGCAAATACTTTGAAACGTATATTTAATTGATCTAGGAAACGTACCTTCCTATTAATTTAATATACAAATTACGATGTTCTTTGATAGCGACTCGTGAGTTACCAGGAATTCCAATCGATTTTCACACAATACAGCTTTTGTATAAATGCTTTGAAGTGCAAAAATTGATTAACGAGCCCGAGTTGATGAAGTTGCAGAGGTATGAGGAACAGGGGGTACATTTTCTCAACCCCATTGGCAAGGGAGATTTTTTCGCACGAAACGTACAAGCGAGCCTAAGGGTTGAACCTTATCTAACAGCACTTATCCTTTTCTGTCGTTCAGAACCGTCATTTGTCAGAGCTAGAAACAGAGTTACAGAGCGGGAATGCTTCCGCACGCGGCAATATCGATGATACGCTCGACAGCACGATCTGACGGTTCTAAGCGATATAAAAGAATGGGAGCATGGGAAACTGCGGTTCCATGCTGCAAGACGAGGCGCAACCCTAATTACCTATAGTTAGATTGGTGTTAAGTTTAAAAGTGTGACTTAAGTATCGTCAACCCGGATGAAACACATTATCAGTCAAACCCTGATTCTTATCAGCACATTATATTGACTTGGGCTTTTCCAAAATTTGAGTAGATTATAAATGATTCATTTCTCAATACCTAAGCCAATCATTGTAGCCATCATGATTGGCCTGCTCAAGAAGAAATTGTTCGTAGCTCTATGAGTGAAAATATTTGAGCAATCGGCTGTAACAGGCTGTTACAGTTGGAGTCACGAATTTGGAAACACCCTATAGTTACAAAATAATAACTTCAGTGTTTAATAAAATATTTATTAGTGGGAAACAAATTATCAAATACACTCGTTTATCCCTTTCAAACGTTATAATGAGTCTATTTAATAGCCACAATGAAATAAAGACAAAGGTGCAGGTATTCCCACGTTTTTTCCACGAACTAGTTTATAAATTATTCAGATACTGCTAACTATAATATTAGCCCTTCATTTTTCAAGCAAACATAAAAATTTTTGTTAAGACCATTTTATAATTGAATTTAAACATATTTTTGTAAACAAGACGTTTTGCTTTTAATAGAATGCTTTTTTTAAATCTTATACAAGGTTTAAAACGAAATTCACGATGCCGTCAACCAAGCATTTCGTGCTACATCAAACTAAGTAACTCTAACCACTTTTTTTAGGGTGAAAAACCACGGTTTGCGTTGGGTCTCAATGCAAGGCACTCATGCATTTGATACATTGAATAGGAAACAGGGGTTATGGATGTATTTAAAGTAAAGTTATAACATTAAAACCTTGTATTTCAGAACAGGGTCTGAAAAAGTTTAAACTTTGATCTGCAATATCTACATTATATATCAATAGTAACTAGAAGATTCCTAAGTGTATGCTAGAAAAAAAATAGTACCTTTCGGCTTCGATAAATAGGTACAAATATAGATCTACCTAACTTTGACAATTTTTAACCTGACAACCAATCTAAGTGTAAAAAATTGATAACAATGAAAAAGCGGTAATTATTCGTTTAATTGGAGTAGTTTACTTTATTGCGCAAAGGCTTATTTTAAGTTGATTCTAAGTAATTTAATTAGGCGTATTAAAGGGGTTTCTAATTGGACTTTCTAATTAATTGGTTGTAATTACCGCTAGTTGGAGGTTCGGGTTTTGTAGATAGTATCATGAATAAATCATAGAATGATCCTTTTGCACGAAATAATTAATTTCGGTAAACGTATCTCGACGTAGTATGATTTGGTATAACCCTAGCTTCCTAATTAATAAACGCCTAGTATTTTTAAAACTTAAACCTTATAAAATTTACGGTTAATGTGAAGCAAACACTGGTCGTAGCTTTACTTCATAATTATTATTTAGGGAGCGCTTACTTTTGGTATAAACCAAACCCAACCTGTCGGAGGTCTACGTAGGCTCGCGTAATGATTGACGGCCAAAAACCTCCCAAAGAGGGGGCCAAAGACCCGGTTTCTGATTTGAGTTGACAACTTGTCGATCTCTACTTTAGCATTAAATATTTTCTAAACTTTAACTTTAAATTCACAATTCAGGAACGGACAGTTATTTCATTATTCTTTCTTTATCGTGTGGTTAGTGACTAATCTGGTATCAGAGTTTTAATGCCGCCCATGGGCCTCTGACTTGATTTCATTATTCAATTCTCGACTTACCAATAACAATGGCGATAATAGTGACGATCAAGAAGTAGAAGTTGACGACTCTCCGGAACTGCTCCGTGAGGTTCTTGGGCAAGAACCAGAGGAGCGTATACTTGGAGGTCTTGATCTTGTTGTGTTTCTTCTGGTCGCCTTCGATGGTGGCCCCAACATCCACCTGCCGCGTCTCCGTCGTCGCTGATACTTTGTTGCCCTGTGCAGATGACAAAATTTAGTTAAGCATCTGCATTCGTTCGCATTGGAAGCACGTTAACTTGAGATTGGACCTCTCATTTTATTGAGTTGCAATTTTAAGTGACAGAAAAGGAAAAAGATACAAGAAAATGGTGATTTGTGCGTGTAAATGTGATTTCACCCTAAGAGCTTTGCTTTTGGGAGAAGCCCACCATACTATCTAAACACTGCAATTCCGGAAATTCAGATTCAATAGTACGGACCACCAGAAAAGCGCCGAGGCAAAGGCTCGACATGTCCCGGAGGAACAATTAAACTGTCTTGTTTCTCGCGACGAAATTAATCACAAAAGAACAGCGGACGAGATGGCTTTGTTACTGTTTGTTATATGTAAGTTGATTAATATGAAATCCACAAGCGATGGCGCTTTAATGTAGGTAGTTCTGACGCAGCAACTAGGCAGTCAGCCCTTGATACCACTCGGACTAGCTTATATTTTTACCTCTGCGTGAGCTTTTCATTTATTATGAATATCCAATATTTACGCGTGCTTGCGAGACACGCTTAGATGACGGACGCGCAGAACTGAGAAGTATAGCAGAAGAAAGAGGGAGACAGCAGTGGGCGATTCCGGGCTAAAGGAGAAAAAAAAGCATCGGTTTCTTCCCAATGACCTTGCGTTCGGAGTCGAAGTCGGTGCTGGTACAATTACACATAGTTATAACTTGATCAACCCGAAAGTTTGAAAAATCTAACAACAAATTGCGATCAAATATTAAATGGTATCGTATGATTAGTGGTTTAATGGCATGGTGATGTCATTGACATAATATCAGTTAAGTTCTTCGATTGGACGAATTAGTACTTATAAACCTTTTAATTCTATGTATGTACATTCAGTCAAAAAAGGTTCGGGAATGGATGATTTGTTTATGGTTCCAATTTCAATTTTTGTTTTTTTTTTTTGTTTAGCACAACTGTTTTCCATTTTGGCGCAGAGTTTAGTTAAATTAAATACAGTGCTGTTTTTAGTTAGATCATATCTAGTGTGTATTGCGAATTTCATAATGGACAAAAACATCGAACACAAAGAGTTTGTCTTAAATTTTGCACCGCCAACGGAATTTCGTGTTCGGAGCCCCTGAAAATGTTACAGAAGGCTAACGGTGAATCGACTTTATATACAAAAACACGTGCTTATGAGTGGTAAAAAGCGTTCAAAAGCGGTCGAGATGTGATGGAAGATTTGCCTTGCTCTGGTAGGCCATCAACGTCTTCAACTGAAGTTAACATCGCAAATGTGAAGGAAATAGTGACTGAAAATCCTCATTCGAGTTTGAGAGAGATAGCCGCTAAACTTTCTGTGTCTCACGAGTCGATCCGTAATATGTTAAATAATCACTTGGGTATGAAATATGTTGCCGCTCGGCTAGTCCCAAAAGACCTGAATTTTATCCAAAAACTCAATCGCATAAGAGTCGTTGAGGACATGCTAGAACGAGTAAATTCTAACCCAACATTCATGAAACGCATTGTTACTGGTGACGAGACGTGGGTTTACGAGTTTGACATGCAAACTAGTCAACAAACTTCGGAGTGGCGCCTTCCAACTTAACCGAAACCGAAAAAACCACGCCAAAGTCGATAAAAAGTCAAAGTCATGTTGACCGTTTTCTTGGACTATCGCGGTTTTGTGCACTCGGAATTTTTCTGGAAGGTCAAACAGTAAATAAAGAATATTATTTGAGCGTTATGCGACGTTTAACCCTTCGAGAGCAAATTCGACGAAAAAGGCCATATTTCTGGAAAGAAAATTCTTGGATTTTGCACCACGATAATGCGCCTTCGCACAAGGCCATCATAGTGAACGAATTTTTGACCAGAAACTCAACAAATACCATCGAGCAACCACCTTATTCACCAGATATGGCTCCAGCCAACTTCTTTCTTTTTCTTAAACTCAAATTACTATTTCGTGGCACCCGTTTTTATTGGGTAGAAGACATAAAGGAGAATTCGGGGCGAGAACTGAACTCCATTCCGGAAAAAGCGTTTAAATTATTGGATTATTCGTTGGCGTAAGTGTACCGTTTCTGAAGGAGCATACTTTGAAGGCGATACAATTTGGATGAATAACTAACATTTTGTGTATTAATGATCGTTTCCCGGTACTTTCTTGACAGAGTAGTATGTCAAAAATGGATATTATAATAGGCCAGTCCCATCATCATTATTTTAGGGTCACTGAGATATTTTGTTTCTAAATTATTTAAAAATCTGTCGGTTTATTCTCCAAAATAACTGATGATTTAGAGTAAAGACCAGAAGCAAATACAAGCATAAACTATACTGTAGTCATTAAGCGTACCAAGTGAGACATGTTCCTTAGCGAATTTCGTGATCTTTTTTTGGCACGAGCCACATATCTCAATTGTTTTATGTGGCATGCGAATCTTTGTGTCCAGCAACCATAAATTGGAAGAGTAAATTAGTTCATTAAATTTCCCATTAATACGAGGCAGTCTAGATGAAGACGATGAATACAAGCGTCTCAATTTTAACAGTCAGCCATCTCTCTCAAATGCGTGTTTTATTTAGAATAAATATTATTGTCACTTTTATCGATCTTATAGGAACTTAAACTAGCTATTATCTATCGTTGAAAAGGTTACTTAAGTTGTCAAAGAAAAAAATACAGTCGGAATGTGTTTAAATATGCATACTTAATGCCATCAAGCACCGTGGGACATTACGCGAAATGAAGAGTGTGAATCCAAGGTCTTACATTTTTCTATGGTACACTAATCGATACATATCCACTCTGGCTTTGATATTTTATGTTCTGTAGGTAGTTTTTTAAAGCACTGAATATATTACGTCACCTTACTCACAGTTATTTAATTTTATAAATAACGATCGAAATCTCGAACGGATTTGTTAGTGCAGTGAAAATAAGAATGCTTTGCGAAAATACGAAATGCTAAAAGAAACCCTAGACTCTCAGAAAGTATAGCGTTAGGCTATCCTTATCAACTTCGACAAAGAAATACATAGGTAGCTCAAAGGCGTCGACATGTTTGAAAGCTCTAACTATATCGCGTGGTCGGCTTGCTCAATTTGGCTTTTAGGAAACAGCAAGGCGGTTGACCGACCTGACACTTCCGTCCGTGACTTTTACAAAGAATAAACAGTGTCATTTAACGTGCAAAGCTGCCAGTCTTAATTCTCGGTAAATACATGTGATTGTGAAGCTTGGTAATTAAAAATGAAACCAATGATAGGCAAAATTCTCAAATCGAAATCGTATGATTTTAGGATGCTATCTACGTGCCTACATTATCTTTTTAATGACATCATACGATATCTATACAATACATGGCATTGTACGCGGAAATATTTGATGCAAAACACATTAGGTATGGACCTAATGTGTTTTGCTGAAAGATATTTCCGCGTAAACTCAAAAGCGGTGCGGGCATTTGAAATATCCTAAAGCTCAACGGAACCGATGAAAGACAGGACAGGATTTATAAAGAAGGCAGGACGGATCATCATGGGATTATTAAGACAGAAATACCTACAAAGAAAATACCAGAGTAAATAAACAATCAAACAAAAGTATAAAATCCGGCAAAGCCTTTATGAAATTAAATTGTGGGATGCGAGGATTTTATCACTAAATGGAATGAGTCCTATCCAGGTATGGACCAAGCACACTGTTGTGAGTTTGTGACCGATATCATAGTAGACGAGGATAACCGAATCGAGTCCGATAACAATTCTAATCGACCAAGTTCAAAATTGGGTATCCAAAAGATAGAAGACAATCTTATTCAGGAGATAAAAGTTATGTATAAGTTTAAGTTATATTTAAGTGCGAGTATTTCCTTATAAAATAGTTATCAATAACCTAGCAACGTATATAACAGGTAAGCATCACCTAATTAAAACTCTTATCTATTGGATAACCCATTAAACTGTGGTAAGCCATATGTCAATTAATAACCAATTATGACATCACTAACCACCCAAAATAACATTAAACGTTTTTAAAAACTAAAATACTACGAAAAAAAATATATATTAGGTACCTACCTTCATTTGTCCATCGGATTTTGAAGTTAAGAACGACGACTAAGAATGAAAGAAACTTTTTTAATGGATGGTGGTAGGTGGGCGCACCATATCGGCGGCCCCCTGCTGACGTGCCATCGGTCTGCCAGCCAATGTCAGGATCGGCCGACACCAACGCATTGCTGCAGGTAATCGTGAGAAGGCTAGCAACTGACTGCAAATTAACGCTTCCCTTGGCATTGAGTTAACTGGACACTACCAGGTCGATACTTTCAATATGTTATTGGTATTTATTTTTTTCAAATATTATTAGGTTCAAACATTTTTTTCTACTAGCTGCGTAAGAGCTTTGGTTTTTGTTATAACTTAATTCACGATTTTAACCAGTTGATCTTCAAGAAGAAGGAGAACCAGTTGATCTTCAGGTGATCCTCTAAAAAGCTCGCAATCTATACGGGGTGGAAGGGACACCGACGCGAAAACGGAAACCACATACTCAGTACATAATTCTGAACCTGAACTTTTTTTAATAACCGACGAAAATGTTCTATGTGGGGGGGATTCAGAATGTTTACTGCGTATGTGGTTACCGTTTTCGCGTTGGTGTCCCTTCCATCCCGTATTAAATTGATGGCTATAGACTAGACAACTAGCGTCAGCCACAACTTGGCTGTGACAGTCATGATTGGTCGCCATATTGCAAATTTAGGATTCGAATGTATGATTTGCGCGCACACGAGGCGTTTGAGTCTGTTTATCTATATTAGTGTATTATATAAAGTGTGGATATATCTATTTATCTTTTATAAATTAACAGCTACATAAATTCAATGACTTGACGTGAATTATATTAAACACTTCGCCCGAAAAAAGATATCCGGGAAACTACAAAATTAATGATTACCCCAGACACTTTTATTTTCATCAAATAAATTTGAATGCGATAAAATTGACAGAAAGTAACTGATTCTACAACTGTAAGTCGCTTCTAAACAAAATATATTACATAGTAAAAAGAATACAAAGTGAACAATCACAGAATCTATCAGTGCCATTAAAAAATACTTTGACTGCATGCTATTATGAGCTGTATAGGTAAATATTTGTCAACGTTGTTTGCAGCAGATCAATAGATAGGCGTTTAACTTTATAGCAATTCACTGAGCTTGACTTTTATTCTGAGCTTTTGTGTAAGCTTCAGTGAGACTCACTAGAAATCGAAGAGCTGAGTAGAATTTTTAACATCAAATTATCGAGCTGTGCGCAAATTATTTTGAGCACTTACTCTTATTGATTCCTCACTTATTGATAACTGGTTCCGACAACACGTGTAAATCTTTTAAACACGTCTTAAATCAATATAGCGCAGGTGAACATAAATTAAATATTAATAGTCTGAGTCACACACCCACGAAATGATTACATATTGTCATATTCAAACCCAAGGTCGTTGATAGATATTTCATAAATTGCGCGATGCTTTCGCGCTATTGGTTTGGTTGGGACCGATTCTAGGAAAGTGATAGTTGATAAGTACAGTTATACCAGAAGAAGCATGCACTTCGGTAATCTTCGTGTTTCCGAATTAGTACAAATGTTGCACCGCAGAGTAACCCCCAGAGGCGAAGCTTTGTCGTGGTACACCTGCCTTATCTGTCTTTTTTTGGGTGATATTTTTCTGGCCTCGTTTTGTATATGTCACTCAAAGGTTTTAAGAAGTTTTTCGGGGTTTCTCTAGTCAATCAGCGATATTCTATTCGGCGTAGCTGTAAGCAGCTAGATGATAGTAGCCGAAGATCAAGTTAAATGGCGTGCGATTGGACATACCTACGTCGCACTATTCTAATAATACGATGCCGGATTATTAGATAAGATTATTAGGTATTTTTATTAACTTATCTATACATAATTAGCATTATCAGCCTAAAAGCCCGTTCCCACTTCCCACGAGAGGGAGTGGGAAATAATCCCCCACGCAGGCCCAGGGGGGTTCAGTTACGGTTCCCAGATCTATAAATAAGTTTTCCGGATAAAATTCCAGACATTGCAGTAAATTCCAGACTTTTCTTTCCCTTAAAACTTTATACTGCATTTTTTTTTTACAAAAATGTAATAAAAAGTAGGTTAGTACAGAAAGTTCTTATGCAGAACATTTACTTTAAAAAAATATTATAACCGCTACTTACTTCCTATATCTACCAATGCAAGTGATTCCTACGTTCATTCTACTTCTAAAATATTCTATTTTATTAAGAACACATACCGACTGTGTTTTATTTTCTCATTTTTGGAAATTACGGACAATGAGCTAAAATTTCGGACGTATTGCGACCCTAGTTTGGTGAATGTTGCATTCACATTTGTTGGCTTTAGCCACGATGTTTGCCTTCATCATTTTGAGAGCTGTCACAACTATATAATCATTATTATAGTAATTATTAATTGTTTACTCAGAAATCAATGAATAAGTTTTAACAAGGGGATTTCCTAGTTCCAACTGGCTATATCACTCATTATCAATGATTTTATGAATGGCAGCACGTAGGTATACTTACAAATCGAACACGAGGCAGTGCATAAAACAGTTGAACATAGAATCGCTTGAAAAACAGCCAGTAAGTTGGGCCAGTGAAGACAAGTGAAGTCTCTACTTTCTTAATTGCTTTAGATGTCTTCCTACATTTGGTTACGCAGATAGACAATTTCATAGATAAACACATTCTTATTTTTGTTGGATTTCATAATTTAGATGATGTAAGTAGAGGAGCTATACAAATTCTTGGTAAGAAATATTTTTATTACCAAGTTTTGTATGTATAATGTTTTGATCATTAGGTACTGGCTATAGAAAATATAACTACCTATAGAATATGACGATTTATTTACTAGACTGTTTATCAATAGCGACATGAGCAACAATAAACATGGAAACATAATTACTTACTGCAATAATCGACGTGACTTCCACTAATCTGATAAGATACACATTTTTAGGTATTTTTCTCCAGTTTTATTTAGCAGTAACATATTTTAGGTACCTATTTATTATTTACTGGGAAAACTTGAGTACTAGCGCCCTTCCGTGTTCAAGTACAACACTACAATTCAGTGCGTAATGAACTCAATAAATCCCGTTACCTAATTTCATTACTTATGTTCAGTCTATTTAATTCATTAAATCCACAGGATTGGTTCTTTGACTCCAGCGAACATCACAATGAATAAAATCACAGGTAGGTATTTATTTTTACTTACATAGCAAAAGGAGAAGAAGAACGCCACCCACGAGAGAACGTACAAACACACGCTATGCGCAAAGTTGTAAATAGCTACACCACACTGTCTCATTTTAATCACACTAGCTTCACATTTTAGACACAAACATTCGCGTATGACCGTGTAAGTGAAACACAAATATAACAATGGGTGTTATACGGCTGAGCTGATAGCGAAAACTATCTTATCGGGTTCAATACGATATCAATAAAAGTTTGACGACATGACAACGCATGACGTAGGCCCTAGACCTTCCAAGTTCTTTTAGTTTGAGGCGGTCAGCTGTTATCGAGAATTTAAAAACAAAAATCGTGCCGCGAATGAACAGGTGGCATTAACATGAGACGGCATTGAGAACTAACTAGTTCGGTTCTAGGTTAATATTAATTAGAAAAGGCATTAATTTCCGACAGCTGTGATTAGTAATAATTATTCACGTGTCCCTTGATTTAACTGTGTAGGTATATTTTAATTTTTGAATTTTTTTTTTCAAGTTCGACAATGTTTAATAATTGCAGAGGGCTTTTATTATTCGCAAGGTAGGCTAAATAGGAGATGACAAGTAATTGTGTTGGGTAAGGTCGTTAGTCTAGTCAAAGTATGGCCGTGGCTAAATAATAATAGCCGCTTGGGTCAATATTTAGGTTAAGCCGCGTTTGCCTAGGACGGTCCGTGGATGGGTGACCACCCATTACATATCGAGTTTCCTCCGTGCCTCGGAAGGCACGTTAGGCCGTTGGTCCCGGCTGTCATTTGTAGATCTTTGACAGTCGTACCGCTAGTTAGTGGCCCGAAAGTCTGACAACCAAAGACTTTACCAAAAGGTATCGTATCACCCAGTACTAACTAGGCTGTGGAGGTCAGATAGGCAGCGCCTTAAACGCGCGTCATCTGCGCGTATAAAATAAATACACCGTATTGTATGTACGCGCAGATGCTACGATGCAGACGCGATGAGAACGCGCTACTCGCGCATGTTTGTATCGCTTCGACACGCATTTGAATCGAAACAAACGCAACGTTCTGCTTTTAACCGATTCGTTGCGATGCCTAATTTCACTAACTTCTAGCCGTTATTTCACTTCTTCTTATTTTAAAAATATTACAGTATCCAGAAACGAAGGCTACGAGCTTAATATACGTGAAAAATGAAGATAGTTTGGTTTCAGGTAAAACTTCCATAAAACTTAATTGAAGGAGTTATCATCGATTTCAAAATGACACATATCCGTGCCTGACGCCACACTTAAAAAGAAGTGATGGCACTGAAACGTGCCATCCGCAACGAATCGGTTAAGAGGCCGTGTACGGTCGTTCACGTGACGTACAAAATACGCCGTGTAGATACGCCCTAAGGCCCTATGCATACTGCAGCCTGATAATGATAGTCATCCGAATCCAGGAGCTAATTTCATGTAACTGACAATGCAACATAATTATTTGCCGAAATGTGACAAAATTATCACTTTTTCACGACACTTTTAACACTAAAACTATGAGGACACTTGTAAAATTGTCGCTTCTCAGTCCCGTTGCAAAGTCGTATGCTGCTATTTAGGACGCAATGTGTAATTTTAATAAAATTTTAAAAATACAATACCTGTCCATAAAACAGCCATGCTTAACTGGCAAAATAACGCCGGTACCGCGCCACCGTAGCAACCGCCTGCTGCGTTCAGGATTGTAGATTTGATTCCAGAGTCGCCGCCGGCGCACATTTTGGCGGGTACTGTGGACATTTGTGTAAGTCAGAATTTTTATGATTGTGATGTATGAGTCGAACCCACAAAATGCCAGTCTAAAGCCAGTTATAAAAGATTCTTGAAATAAATAATTTTAATGAAGTTACAACTTCAAATCAAATTAACCAGTCTTCACGCTAGTTTTGTAAAATCTATTTCTGATGAAAAATACATTTTACTAAACTAGCGTGAAGACTGTTTAGTTTGGAGACTACAACTTTAAGTCCTAAGGAGTGTTTAGTAAAACTACCCAATACAGACTTTAGGTAAAAAATAAAAATGTAATCCAATAACAATGGATTTTAGAAAGTCTCTGATTATTTCGATAAAGCAGATAGGGGAAGCTTTATTTACATCTCAATAGATGTTATTAAATAAAACAAATACTTACATAAATAAAATTGAGTATATATTTTGTAAATAACATACCAAAAACAAAAATATACCTTATTGTTACTGCTTAAGGTTAATTTTTGGATAACAATTTATTTTATAACTATTACTAAGAAAGAAAATTATGAAACTTACCTATTACTCTAATGTCTCTTTTCTATGAGTCTTTTTGACACTGGCATGGTGTGCGGTGACTTATCTCTGAATAATTTAAGACATGTTAAATGCACTATGCCCATTCCTCTACCAAAAGATCTACACTTTGGAATGAGCAACTACAGTACTTTCACCATTCTTATATGGTGTGACTGAGACTGTAGCTGCATTGTTGTCTTTGTTATGACAATTCAAAAGTGCCTTTAACTGGCCCACTTGAAACAAATGCTTTGATTTTGAGGTAGGTTGTCTTATTCGACTATACTGTCAAAATGTTCAAGCAACCTGGAATATCTTCTTCTTCTTGTATTGATGACTCAGATTTTGTAACTGGAGATTAATACTTTGATTTATTATACATTAACTGTGCGCACCAGAATTGAAATCGCTTTTCAAGATTTACTCTGGAGCATAATATTTCTTACAGAAGTTTCTTACGAGCTGCATGGAAAAAGCATGAGTAAGTCTTCTCTTTACCATCATAGGTATCATAACCCACACTCCAAAGGCAAGTTAAGCCTTATCAAAGGTGTGATAAGCCCTAGAAAAGTAACAATAATGTTCTTGGATTTATTTCTAAATGCTGCCAGTAAAGTTTCTGAGTGGCACGGGTGCACGATGAAGTATGGTCGCTGGAAAATCGGGTGTTCTTGCTGAGTTATCACTGAATAGAAGTCCTTCTGATTTATTCTGGAATTGAAAAGGTACATATTTGATTCAGACAGAAATGGAACAAGATAAATTGTTGCGGTGAGGGATCAAGAATTGTGGATGCTTTTAATAGTTGATAGACAGAACGCAAAAACAAAGGAAGCTCTTTTACTTTATTCATACTCCATACAAAAGACCCAGACTAAAAATGTATGAAATACTCATACTTCCAAAAGATAGGTTTCGAATAGAAAACTCTAGAGAAGTGGTACCTTGTCGAACAAATAAACAATAACTTACTCTATAAAGGACATTTTTCTGATATCTTCCAACGTTATTAACATCCCGGAAGAGTTCCAAACATTGAAACTGAATGAGGGTACTCCATAACTCAAACTGTAAAATATCACATATTCGACTTTATAAAGACACGTTGTATCTGTATCCTGGCACTCAATGAAAGTATCTTTTCGTATGTGTGTCTTGAGTAAATCTGCTTTATCTCGTTTTAACGTCCACCCATCATAAATTTTGTCAGATTTTTTAACAAATTCTTCAGCTGCTTCAAGGAACTCCTCGATTGTTATTGATGTGGTAGACATCGTAATAACTATAAATTAAATATACTGTGCTTAAAAATTTATACGCTCTATCTTTTTACCGTGTTTGTCACAGTCAACGGCTTTGTGTAAAGTTTTTGTTTATTTTTGTTTTTTGTAAATAGAGTTTTGACAAATGCCGTCAAAAATGGTACGGAGAATTCGGTAAACATTGGGGTTACCCGAGTAAAAAAATAATTCATCATCACCTTCCTGCCCTTGTCCCATTCTACTTGCAGTCGGCGCAACACGTTTTCTTCTTCCATTCTCCCCTGTCAACCGTCACTGCATCATTTAATCCTTTCTCTTTCATATCATTCCTGACACAATCCATCCATCTTTTCTTTGGCTTTCCTCTCCCTCAGTCACCATCCGTCAACATTTATATCCATCACTCTTTCAGTAACATGCGTTTCATCCCTCCTTATTACATGTCCATACCAAGACAGACGATTTCCTTTAAATTTTTCTGTAACAGGCGCCACTTTCAAACTTCCTCTAATATACTCATTCTTTACTTTATCCCTTCTTGTTATTCCACACATCCATCTCAACATTCTTATTATTTTCCGCTACATGCAATAGTTTTTCATCCATCTTCTTCACAGCTCAGCATTCTGATCCATACAGTACGACAGTCCTAATCAGGGACTTTTCCCCTTTCACTTGAGGGGGGCAACCGTGGGTCGCAAGTCGTTCCAGTAACCTGTCGCCATTTCATCCATCATATTCATAAGTTAAAAACTCCAAAAAAATACAGTAATGACTTTTTCATGAAGTAGTCATTCAATGGAATTAAATTAACCTAAGGGTTGTATTGATGATTTAAATGATTATAATTCTGTAAATACGGTGGTCACGAATCATATTTTGGTCAACACACAGTCTGACACTGACCTGTAAATAAAAAAATCGCGGGCTACTCTGGCGCTTACCCCTTGGCATCGGAGACCTTTGGAAATTTCACAATAAAACAAAGAAGCCAATAGCCAAATAGACCATTTTTCTTCATGTTTTTCTTCCAGTCATGCTCTCAATAAATTCTAATTGAAGAAACTAAAACAGTTTATCAAATGGAGGCTGTGCATCACTACCAACACATGTCTAGTTTCTGTCAATGTCAAGTCAAATCAAATTTATAGTTGACGTTTATCTCAGTCCAGCGTACAGTGATTTCGTTGTTTTCTTTTTACCAGCCTAAGAAAAGTCACCAAATTTTATCAGTATAGTGATAAAAATATATTAAACAAACTATTTGGTGCTGCTATCTACTGGACCACGACTTATTATATTCAGTCGCAGTCATAAAGTCAACGGCGCGCGACTTGTCCGGCCAGAAGAAATTAAGGATAATTAACTCTGTAAGTACAGGCCCTAAACGGAATATGACGAAGTTACAACGTGTTCACTACGTTAGCTTACTGCTGTCGATTAATTTAAGCGTGAACTACACAGTGTAATAATTCAGTTTCTTCAAAAGTTTTTTGTCCAATTACAACTTTGTGCGTAAATTATTAAGTTTTTTTCTACCGGAACTGTTATAAATACTTTATTTATATTACTGATAAATCAGCTGCAGCTTCTTCCATATTTTAGTCAGTTAGAAGAAAAACTTACAATGTATTTGTATAAATAAAAGTTCTTTAGACGATTAATGGTGCAATAAATACAAAAATAGATTGTTTTATTATTATGTTGATTCAAATAAATCTTTAGAGATTATAGATGTAACAAAAATACAACATTTAATCAAAGTGTTTTTAAAACAATTAAACTAAAATACTTAATAAAACTTTTATTTGCATGGAATAATTATATTCCTTCAAATTCCAGATTTTACCTCAGCATCATAATGGATACTTTCAAAAACAACTGGTTCACTGAAACATGTGAGATGTGGCCTGGTGGCACATTCTCCCTAGAAGTAAAGGAGGTCTTGCACTCCGAGAAGTCTGAATACCAAGATATATGTGTGTTTGACACCACTAGCTTCGGAAAAGTGCTGGTACTGGATGGTATCATACAGTGCACTGAGAAGGATGAGTTTTCATATCAGGTAAATAAAAATTGAAATGAATACATATATATTATACAACATTAGTTTTAGTATAAGCGAAACCTGAAACGCATGTCTAGTATTTTTATGTAAAGAAACTATGTACAAAATTTCAAAACTGTATCATGAAAAATTACAAAGTTATAAGCTTCTTATGTTACCTGGTTGTCCGTACAAAAACATACTCACCACGCGGCGCCTCTCCGCCCGCGCCTAATGCCTGTGTTGTGCGCGTATGATTGTGGATAGGTAATAAGTATCGCTCGGTGTCCAACTCGTAACCTTTTTGAATATTTTTGGGACACAATATAATATAATATAAAAATTATTGGAATTGATTCGGTTACTTATTCTGAACAAACTATATTCTGGTTTTGCATATACTAAAAATAATGTTGTTTATGTAAATACATATTTTATTTTTATTTTTGTTTTGTTAGCCTGTCATGAGCAGTGGGACTGCTGGGCAAAGGCCTCATATATTATTTTTATATATTTGGATGAATATTGTCTTTTAACCGACTTCAAAAAAAGGAGGAGGTTCTCAATTCGGTTGTATGTTTTTTTTGTGTTTGTTACCTCATATCTTTGTCAATTATAAACCGATTTGAAAAATTCTTCTTTTATCTGAATGGATCTACTTCCCGATTGGTCCCATAGAAATTTCATCGAAATCGGTTCAGCAGTTTGGTTTTGAAATCAAAATAGCTGGAAAAAATATGTCATCCAAGTAAAAGAAATTGCGAAATTGATACTTGACAAGGATTTGTGTGTCATGCGATAACTAAAAAGGGTAAAATAAAAACTTTTTTGCAAAAAAAGCAAAAGTTTTTTATTGTACATTTGAATTTTAAATATTGTATCTTAGTATCTAGTGCTAATCATAACTAAATAATATTATATTAGTTATGATAAATTGCATGCTAATAGCTAATAATATATTATGGTGTCTGAATAAAGGCTATTTTTTTATTTTATTTTATATCTAGTGCTAATTCATATCGGCATCATTCTCCTGCTTGTATCAAAATTTATTTGAAGTTGAGTCATATCTTCCATACGCCCATTCGAGTAGTCACCCCCTTTCTAGCCATATCATCTCTCACACAGACCATCCCTTGTTTCTTTGGCCTTCCCAATGTATACAAATGGAGTAAAAGTTATGTAACTAGCCATCTGCATACAAAATACATAACTATTTTAAGTCCTTTTAATTGATAAGGGTAAGCATGCCTGTTAAAAGCACTCTTCATGAAGATTCTCTTTTACCAATCCTGAACCCTAACCTTGGGATTAGCCTTCTGCTTCCAATCTGACCAGATGCAGCTGAATACCAGTATTTTTCATGGAGCGACTGCCTATCTGACTTCCTCAACCCAGTTAGTACTGGGTAATATGATACCCCTTGGTAAGACTGGTTGTCAGACTTTCAGGCCACTGACTAGCTGTACGACTGTCAAATATCTACAAATGAAAACCAGGACCAACAGCTTAACGTGCTTTTCGAGTTACGCTCTTCTGCAGTCTGATTTTATTTTACCAAATCATAACTTATATTATAATCGACGTTTCAGGAAATGATCTCGTTCCTACCTCTATGCTGTCACAAGAACCCTGAGAAAGTGCTGATTGTTGGCGGCGGTGACGGCGGCGTCGCTCGGGAAGTCGCCAAACATCCTCTAGTCAAGGAAATTGTACAGGTATGTGTTGTACAATCTACTCATCTGGGCCTGGGACTTTACTACGACAAGCTTGTTAAACTGATTACCTATCCTTTGACTATTATATACTGTGGACTAAACAATGTTGAATGACCTATACATATTTGAGAAAAGTTGATTATTATTCCTGTCATTAAAATGGAAGCATAACTGTTTTATGTAATGCCTGCATTTCATCCATACAATGCAATTTAACACAATGATAACAGTCTGAGCTAACAGTTATAATGTTTATAATAAACAAACAGAAGACAATAGATGACAAGTCATTATTTAGACTAATTTGAGCTATGCATCGAATTTCTTGCTTTAAACACACACACACACTGTGCTTGTACCATTATGGTTAAACCAAACTTAATGTATGAATATAGTTCAAAAACAAAAAAGGGATTGGCTAACTTCGGTCGGACTGTCCTGCGACTTCGTCTTTGTGCTGTTTTGTGTTGCCAACAAAACGGCACGGTTGGCGCAGTGGCTGAGCGATCGGCTGCTGCGCTGCGTGTCGCGGGTTTGAGATCCGCACGGAACAAATATTTGTACATATTTGACCTACAGGTAGTTGTTCCGGGTAAGGCTGTTTGTGTATGCGGGTTTAAATGTTCGTATACGCACCCACGATATGGGAAAAAATCCAACGTTTTTTTATACTTAGAAAAATAATATATAGGATTATAGTGTCGGGTAGATCCCCTCATGAGAAAGCCCAGAAGAAAATAAACGATCAGCCTGTTAAGCAAACAAGAGCTTTAAATCGTTTCTAAATAGTATTGGTTTAGTTCTAATCACAAAACAGAGATATGAGTCAAGTTGCCGAGACAATACGGTATTGATAACAGACACACTATAACCCCGTTATCAGTCTGTACGTAATTACTTAACGAATATGATAAGAATTTATTTATTATCAGACCCAACAGGAAGAGATCTAAGCAGTAGGTAATAATAATCTATTGGAAAATACATATTTTTTAGGAGATAGTAAAACTATTAGTTGTGCCAACGTGCGTTAGTTACAAAAATAAAAATATATAAACATGCAGTTACTATGACGATGAAACTGTAACTCGAGATCTGCTGTAACTGTTGCAGCAAGTTTGGGAAACCCAGAAAACGACTACTTTATAATTAGAATGGATTATTTGATAACAAACAAAAACAGTCCAGCATTGTAGGGTTCAAGAATAAACTCGGGCGACAACTGCTCTGACAAAGTCAATGACAATACGAACAGTTCATGTTATCGCGTGAACTAATGATAACTTTTAATGATCTAATGTTCTGTACGTGTCGAAATTGATACTCCTAACCATAATACATTTAAATTCCAGGTTGAAATCGACGCTAAAGTCATCGAAGTATCGAAAAAGTATCTTCCGTTCATGGCGGTGGGCTTCGACAGTCCGAAGCTGACGCTCCACGTGGGAGACGGCTTCGAGTTCATGAAGAACCACAGCCAGGAGTTCGACGTCATCATCACGGACAGCAGCGATCCCGTCGGGCCAGCCATCAACCTCTTCCAAGAAAACTACTTCGCGCTTATGAAGAGTGCGCTCAAACCGAACGGTATAGTATGCTCTCAAGCAGGCACAGTGTGGAACGATCTAGAATTAGTCTGTAATACTTTAAAGATCTGTAAGAACCAATTCCCCAGCTCATCGTACGCCTACGCATCAGTCCCTACTTACCCTTCCGGACAGATCGGCTTCGTCATCGGGTCCTTGGACAAAGATATCGTTTTCGATAAGCCCCAACTCGTTTTCTCAGCCGAAGACGAGAAAAATATGAACTTAAGATACTACAGCAGTGACATTCATAAAGCTGCGTTCGTACTCCCCACCTTCGTAAAACACCGCTTAGCTTGATATATTTTTGTGTAAGTTGTACTTAAATGTGCATTTATTTTTAGTTTGTAAGCGTGTTTATCATGAGGTAAGGCGGCATTTCGAATCTATTAGTACGTTTATTGAATTTTATTTTATTTAATCAGCAGGTATTATTGGTATCGGTTTATTGATATTAAATATACTTGTCATATTTATATTAAATCTAATTTTACAATCTACGATTTCTACGCGTATCGAATCAACTGTATTCCTATTAGTTGCTTCATGCATGATATTTAACAGTTACCTCCGTTAAATTCATTTAAAAAACCAATGTTTTGACACAATTTTGAAACAGTTTTAAAACCTACTTAACAATCAGTTAAATGTGAATTAATTCCAACTTTTCCGACCACAAATCAGTATAGAACCAGATAAAGACCCAGAATAATTGCATTTCCTCATATTTCGAAGTTTAAAGCATACCTAATGTAATAATTTGTAAACCAGCGGCCTTGAATAAAATTATTATATCTTCTACTCTTGTTACTACATTGAAAATTATATTAGTACATAAGTGTTATTGTCTACAAAACTTAGAATAGTTAGTATATTTACAGAGAATACTCGGTTCGAACTTTATGCGTCAATTATCATTCCACTACATTCCTTAGCAATAACACAATAAAATTTAATCAAGAATATTATTTTTATAGTTTTCTAGTCTTTATTACGTTATATAAACTTGGAGATAATAATCCAGTGTTGTTTTTTCTTAGAAATCTCAGTAGAAATAATCACAGTTTGAACATGAAACAAATCAAATTGAACACTTATTAGATTTTTTTTGACTCGCTATAGATTTACTTATGTGAGGTCAATAATGTATACAAATATCTTTTGGGCTCCATTAAGGGTACTAAGCTAGAAAGGGGAAAAGTGCATGTATTTATTAATTTATATAAAATAGAATATGTTTTAACCACATTCCATCTGAGTGTCAGCTCACTCTCAATTTATAATAAATAAAAAACTTGCTCATGTAATAATGTGATACTGATAAATAAAGAAATCGTCATAAATATTTTTGTACAATGTTTTTGTATATTTTTTATAAATGTTAATAAATCAGGGACAATAAATGTATTTTTATTAAAAAAAAAACGTTTCTTTTGTTTTATACAATTTCTACTTCAATGTTTGTCTAAGGTTTCCTTCAGTCGACATAAGCTTAAACAAATTTAAAAATGAAACTGCTCACGCCTTTTTACGCATGCGGGTAGGCAGAAACTATAGAACGCCACCTGCTGCGTTCCTCATACACTCCTTTTGATTACGCACCTAGTCAGTGTGTCCTCCTGAGGTGTCTTTTTCTCGACTTTTCCACTTACACCTCCCTTGCACATTTTGTTAGTCGCCTTTCAGGCTTTCAATCATCGTCTCAAGTGACCTAACCAGACTTAGCATACTCTTGAACTTTTGACACAAAATTTTTGAAACCGCAACATTTTATCACATCATTCCTTAATCTATCATTCGGAGTAATCACATCTCATACTACACATGCTTCGCAAGGAACGCGTTTCCACAGCATTTATTATAAGTACTTACTTCAATTCTGCTTAGCTTTGACCTTCGTTTTTCGTGAACAGCAACAGCATAGTAAACTAACTTTGGCCAATAGCAAAGCTGTCATAGCAAGATACTCAATTGAGCTAAAGAATAATAGTTGCGGCTTGGACAAGTGTCGCGTGTGTGAGGACATGTCTCGGTGTGGGTAGCGCGCCGTCTGCTCTATGTGGTGTATGGCCATGTTCATCGGTGATATTGGCCGCTCCCACCATTGTTTGCTGAAGGCTTTAGCGCGGGCTCGCATTCTGTAACACCGTAATGGTTTAGTTAATAAAATGGGATGCAAGCGATATCGACGCGCAAACTACATTAATATTTTTGTCTGTTATAAAAAAAACGAGGTCCATATATTTTGACCGTGTAAGTATTACACCGTTGTATAGCAGCTGATTTTGTTTTTGAATAACCTACGAACAATGTCTACGGTAGGGTAATGTATATCGTTGCTTTCGTTCGTCGGTCGTTAGATTTACAACACTTCCCTATTTTTAACCTTTTGAACGTCATTGTCGCATATACGTGACAAGCAAGCGCGTGCCCTGTACGCCAACGACACAAATATGTGACAAAAAATGCGATGCACTATAACACGAAATAAACAATTAAATCATTACTTTTGTGTGTCTTGATTTGTAAACCTTAAATATTTAAGCTCTTGTCTTGTCTCTTTAATATTATTGTTTATAGATAAAGTTTTAAAATCCCTATTCTTTTGTAGGTATTTTTCATGTGTGTGGTGAAATTGTGGCTTGGCGTGGAGGGCACGTGCGTGCGTTTATGCTCTGGCGTTCAAAAGATTAAAAAGCCGAAGCATACTGTCGGACAGAGTTAGTCCTACTACTACACTGCCTGCACAGCGATTCTGTGCTCTGGGGGGTTACCATGACGTCGTAAAGCGGTATTTTGTTAATGTCACTTCAGTGTGGAAAAGAGACTGAGCTATAGAGAACGTCTAGCGCCATCTCTTTCCCACTCTGGAATAAAATTAAAACAATACCGCTTTAAGACGTCATGGTAGGCCGCTTGGTTCACCTGGTTGTACTCATTTTTATACTTACTCAGGCGTCAAAACCTTCACGAGAGTCTCATACAGCCTCTCTTCATCAAGATCATAAATAGGTAACGCCTCAGCGATGCCGGCACGCTTGGCGTATGCGGCGTTTCCCATCTGGTCTCCCAGGACTGGGATCACCAGTGATGGTACTCCTGCCGCCACGGTCTCAGTAAGACTCAAAAGACCGCCGTGGGTTATGAATGCCACGCAGTTGGGGTGATCTGAAAATTACTTCACCTTGTATTAGGGGTTATTTGTTGGCCCGCAGGTCAAGCGGGCCGGGGCAGCGGAAGTCGCATTACATCCCACTACCCCCCGACACAAGTGTGCGAGGGAACACCGGTGTGGAGTCAGTACGAGTCTAACAGACCCCTTTGTTCTCCCCAGGGCGGAGGACATCCATTGAGAAATTCCACATCGAGATAAAAAAGGGTAGTTATTTGTTGCAGATGGAAATTATTTGAACTAACTAACTCCACTACCAATAATACGAGCCTTGGATTCCAAGATCAGCCATAGCACAAAGTCATTAGACTATTTTGTCCCAAACATTCTCTACCTACCCACAGAGTAGTAAATCAGTAAACGGATGGATCACTGTTCTACATTCTTAATAGGCAATAAGATATTAGAATAGATAGGCAAGGAATAGACAACATTAAAAACAACGTTACTAAGTAGGTACCTAGGTACTAATGAAAAAGCACTCATTTATTTCGTGCAACAATGTTATCTGATTCATGGTCATCTCACAATGAGAGTGCATTGTAAAATTACCGTGAATGCTATGGGTTCATGCACGGGAGACAGATTTTGTGATATGATTATGTGCGATCACAGTTCCATACTGGTGGTACAGTCACGAGCACTAATATGTACACTTTCCTAAATATAACTTGGGGATAGGACCTATTTCATAAAAATAGGAGTTCCAAAATGCTATGTTCGTAACAAAATAAAATTTTGAACAGAACAGTGGGCGATAATCACTTTTTAAAGTATCTAAGTGTTTGCATATTGGTGCTCGTGACTGTACTTGCACAGTTGCATTCCACATCCACAATGTAAAACCTAAAACTAGCTATCAATGTGGTCTGTCCGTCTGTATGGTACTTGCGTACATTTTCATACAGCTTATCTAATCTAATAGGCGGCGACCCTATTGCCATCAATTGGGCCCAAATCTATTCCGACACATCTTATTAAATCCGGGCTGCTGTTGAGAAATTCCTGGTGGAAAAACTCAATAACAATTTGCCCGACCCAGGAAATCGAGCCTTAGGACCTCTTGCTCAGCAGTACCGTTTCCGACCACCATCAGATTAAAACTCACTAGACCTTATCGTCGATGTAGAGCAATTTGTAATAGGGTATGGTACTTACGTAGTAAATCATACTGAGGCAACCATTTTTGCACGCGAACGTGTTCTGGCAACCCTGTAATGTGTTCAGTCTCCCATTTCCAAATGATTCGTTGTGGCAAACGCGCGAAAACTTTCAAGATGGCTTCCAAATGTTTTGGCGGCAACGATGAGCCTCGGATTAGAGATCCAAAGCTGAAGAGAATGACTCCATGCTTTGATTCTGATACCCAACGTTCGAGTTCCTGTGTGAGATAAAGGAGACATAAAATATCTGAAAGGGCAAACATAACATCACGCCTGTAATCCCCGACGGATGAAGCAGAGGTCTACCTGATAGTACACTCACATTTCGCCAGTTATATGTCCCATGTAGAAGGTGAGAGCCTATTGCCATCAACCGGGCACAAATCCAGGCTCCGTGGCTACTTCTGAGGAATTCCTGATGATAAACCCAATAACACATTGCCCGACCTGGGAATCGAACCAGGCGTTATAAGTCTAACGTTATGACTAATGTTAACGTTAAGAAAATATTATTTTGATGAAACCCAGTACCATATTCTTCATCAACTTTGGTCTACTCCAGCTAGACCAGTCCAAACCCATATGACGTGAATAACAAATACCAGGTTGCACATTTATAAGTCATGCCCACTTATTCCACAAATTTCCTCTAAACAGCTGCTTAAAAAAACTACTCAGAAAGTACCTATAATTATACCCAGGTGAATTAGATTGAAACGTAAATTTGACGACTTTGCATTGTTGCCTTAAACGATTCTTGTTTCAGAAATAATGTTGCAAAAATATGAAGGCAATAAAATAAACATTGTCAAACATACAATGATGATTTACCTCAGGTAGAGGCTGCACGGTTTTATTGTGAACATGAATACCTCCGACCTCGACCACTGATGGTGGCAACACCCTTACTCCGTTCAGAGTATAGTGAGTGTTCACGAGCATAACACTAGCATCCTTCGCCAGTTCTTTTAGCGGCGGCAGTTTCCGACCCAGCCTCTTCTCCACAACGTTCTGTTCATTCCTTGTCACGTGCCTATGCCAGTACTTATAAAAGTTTATATTAAAAGCATTTTCAAGTTTCTCCAGGAACGTCATCTCGTCATCAAAAGGCAGCAACATGGAGGGGAATGTCGCTGGGTTGTCGTCAGCGCCGACCCTCGCTGGCGTCCACGGCATCAAGGCACACGACATCAGCCCAACTGAAGGTGCTGCATAGTTGTGCACTATACCCATCATGCAATCAGTATGGAAATGCTCCACTAACACCACATCGTAATCACCCTTAGTTTCAACGAACTCTTTGAAAACATCCGCATAAAGCAGCGTTTCGCAAAGTTTGAGATTAAAGTCCATGAGATTGGACGCTAGAGAAAATTGAGTTGAGAACTTTCTGGCGTAAAAGGACGGGTCGTCAAAATCCCGTAGGTCTACCACTTCTACGTTCAGCGGAGCTAGTCCAATCAGACTGACGTCACGACGGTTCGCATGTGGGGTAGCTGACGGGAAGAAGGAAACCACAGTAACATCATGACCACGTCTCGCTAACTCGTCTAAAATCGGCTCAAACACCATAAAATGGCTCTTCCCGGGATACGGAAGGAGCGCCAGCACTTTGTACCCTTGACAAGCGCTCGCGAATGTCAAGATTACGATAGGAAGTAACATCTCGTTTATTTTCGCGCACGTCTGTACACAAAGATAGCCGGCGTCCAACTGCGAGTGCATAAGGTCGTATCGTATATGCAATTTATGCATCTCTACACATCTATTATTGGATAGCTAAGAGTGGAACGACAGAAGATAATACACTACACAACTACATAATCACAGTGATGGATGTATGTGCGTCATTCCGCAGTTATTGAATCAAGCATGACTGACATAAAAGAAGGAAAAGACACGTTCATTAACCTGTGGTTTCATTTCAATAGTTACACTCATAATAGGCCCCTCAATTATGTACATACTTAGGTCCCTATAAAGTATAATTATGCAGCTATCTGGACTATCTACAGATCCTTTCATGTGTGAAATAAAATTTGCTTGTGCGTGGATACCTTATCCATCATTCGTGCTTCTTAACAAGTTCCTAGCTAATTGTACAAGTGTGTAAAAGTAGGAATTTACCTGTACACGTGTCTAAAATATTTTATCCGTAGTTTTACTACTGCTTGAGTTAATGTATCGGACCAAAATACGAAACCCAGGGAAACTAGGGACCAAAACGCAAACTAATACTTGTACTATCGAAGTCAAGAAAGTAAAACCGAACAAATTAAAAGAATCCAATATTGACAAAGTAAGAAAATAAATTAGCATAACAGATTTTAAATTACTAAATCTTTTTAGTATTTTAAATATGTACTACTTACCTATCCATTTCGGGGACGCTTAGCTGCCCGTAGTTTTTAAGGCAATAATTAAACCCTCAGCTTTAACAGTGTGTCTATCAGGTCGTATGATCTTGGAGTTGGTTGGTTAGACTGACGTTATTCGCCTCTTTTCGCTTCGGAAGAAGCGACTGGACACCGCAATTCCGCGCCGATACAGTGGTAGTACTCTCGTCTTTACCATAAGGATAAAGATCAACAAGAATGAGTGCAAATAAATAAAAAGTCTAGGATATAAGTGAAATAATAAATCAAAATAATTATAACAAGACTTAATTTTATTTAAATTCATAATCTATATATTATTCAGTCGCTCAAAGTGCCGTCATTTTTCTTGAAC
Organism: Standfussiana lucernea; assembly: GCA_964057025.1. Lineage (NCBI taxonomy): Eukaryota > Metazoa > Arthropoda > Insecta > Lepidoptera > Noctuidae > Standfussiana > Standfussiana lucernea. Next base: position 15,112,581 of record OZ059794.1, read on the forward strand.
TTCCGCTGTTGTTCTGCCTCGTGGATCGCCGAGAACACCGCGCCCGCTTTCACCTTCTTCAATATCCTTTTATCGTGGAATGGGTGTATGTGAGCTGATATCCTGAAATAAATTTCTGATATTATTTATCAGTTTACCATCAACCAGTCTTACTAAGGGGTATCGTCCAGTAAATGGGTTGTGGAGGTCAGATAAGCAGTCGCTCCATGAAAAATACGTGCTCAGCTGCATTCGGCTAGACTGGAAGCCGATCTCAACATCTTTGGAAAAAGGCTAGGCAGATAATGAATTGTCAGCTCAAACTAATTCAAGAAAAGTTATGAGCATGTTTCAAGGCGTCCCTGAATTGAAACTTTTTTCATGACCTCTGGTAATGGTGGCGGTAAATATCGTGAGGAAACCGACTTCATCATAGAACTTATAATTCAACATCAATCAATAAACTCAGCCTACCGCAATTCACAGCTGGACATAGGCCTCTTTCTAACTGCGCCACAACACCCCGTCCTACACCTTCCGCACCTAGTCTGCTCCAGCCACTTTTTCAAGGACGTCAGTCCATCTAGATGGGAGGCATACCACACTTCACTCAAACGCAAAATACGCGCAAGTTCAATATACTTAGGGCGAATTTCACCAACCAAGGTCAAGAGTTGTAGTGTCAATATTTCACAACATCACAGTAACAGCTCTTGAACGCAGTGTAGATGTGAGAATCGTAATTAGTTCTATTGGTGAAATTCTCCTTTAATACGACATCCATCCAAGAGCTCCGTAGCCGGACCTGGCCACTCAGCGGTGGGAAAATCATAAGCTAAAGTTATATTGTCATCTCACCTCTGCACAACGACGTCGTCTTTAGTGAAGACATGCGCCGGACACTTGCAGTTGTTCAGATAGTCCACACACCGCCACTGGCGCGTGTTGTTCCTATTCGTATGCTTCAGGTAGTACACGTAGCGGTTCAGGATCATTTGTAGCGAGCCTTGGTTTGATACTGTGAACTGCATTACGCTTAGATCTGAAAATGTTCAAATTTGTTTGATCACTAATTTAGACCAAGGAAACGATGGATGGATTGAGTCAGGAATGATATGAAAGAAAAAGGAGTAAATGGTAGAGTGACGGTTGACAGGGGAGAATGGAAGAAAAAAACGTGTTGCGCCGACTCCAAGTAACATGGGACAAACGCACCAATCCTCTCCTGGCGCCTAAGGGAATTATCACACTTATCGACGGCTTGGGCCAATCAAAATCTTTCGTTCTATGTCCATGCATCATCTGCTAGAGCTAGCCTTTTCCCAACTATGTTGGGGTCGGCTTCCAGACTAACCGGAAGCAGCTGAATACCAGTATTTTACATGGAGCGACTGCCTATCTGACCTCCACAACCCAGTTAGTTCTAGGTAAATACGATTCCCCTTGGTAAGACTGGTTGTCAGACTTTCGGGCCACTGACTACTTGTAACGACTGTCAAAGATCTACAAATGACAGCTGGGATCAACGGCTTTCCGATCGTGCTTTCAGAGGCACGGAGGAAACTCGGTATGTAATGGGTGGAAGGTGGGTTCTATGTCCATGAAATAGATGCTATAAAGATGCCATTTACCGCGTTTAGTTCGGACGACGCAACTCGCACCGCGTTGGACTATTCGCTTTTATAGCTCTTCCTGTCCGGCTTGTGTCGAGCAAGACCTTATAGAGCGTTATGTCGCGGTTTTATGCCGATTCCGCATCAATGAATGTGGTCACTCTAAGCCAAAACAGAATAAAAAGGCAAAGGGACTTACTATGATTATCAACAGGTGTCCCGTCTTTACCAACGGCTTCCCTGATCTCGATTGCCGTCGCCTGCGAGTCCTCGTCCTCTTGATGCAACGTCTCCTCGTAAGTGTCGTCTAAAGACCTCGTGCTCAATATCCTGGGTCCATCGTCATCTTCTCTGAAATAGAAAATTACTGTACTGTAGTGAAAGTAAGTTATTGGAAAGATCCAATAACTTCACTCATTCTACAACTCGTATCGGGTCTGGGTGGTAGCCATAATCTATAATGGCCGCATTGCTCTGAGGCCTGTTTCCCAGGCGTGGGGACGTTATGGGCTCATTATGCTCCTCACCTTTGGTCTAAGAAATACCTATCTTCATAATTGAACAGAATTCATAATATTCCAAGGTAGGTTGCAGATTTATTGAGTTCTTAGTCTTACTGCTACATAGAAATTATTTGTTACATCAGTCCATTAGTTGGTTCTAGGGACTGAAAAGGTTACCCATATAGGGGTTTTAATCAGGTTATTTTTTAAGGTTAGGTGACTCTAGAGTAAAGGTTAACCCATATTATAGGCTTAATAACTGGTCCACACACAGACCTAATTTTTGTACACAAAAAATATGCAAGAAAGTGACAGGGTCAGCCCGCACTCAGTGCTTTGTCCCTTTCATTCTGGTTAATCAGAAATGTTTAAATAGTTAACCCATATACTATAAGGATTAACTCGTAAAACGGTTAATCAAACGTATGGGTTATTGGTTCTAAATACTCATTACAATAATAATAAAATGTAGAGGGCATTATCAAAAACTTACACAGTAACATTGGACATGTTATATTTATTTTCATCATCATGGTCTTTGGTTATTTCGAAGTAGCTGATCTCCTCGTCAAGACTCTCCATATTGCAGTCCGTTTCATGATCATTCTCAGGTACTTGCTGGTTGGAAGTTATTGAGCCTGTTATGTTCTGCAATCAAAAAAATTCTATATTAACTAAGGCTAACTATGGTAAAGTTGTGTTGAGTAATGGGCATTCGTCAAGTTCGACAAAATCAAAAATAGGGTGCTGGCTTAGTTAACACTAGCTGACCCGCGCACCTTCGTCTGCGTTACTTTTTTGATTAATGTGCTCCGCTCCTATTGGTCGCAGCGTGAACCCGTATATAGCCTTCCTCGATAAATGGGCTATCCAACACTAAAAGAATGTTCCAATAGGAACCAGTAGTTTCTGAGATTAGCGCGTTCAATCAACCAAACAAACTCTTCAGCTTTATAATATTAGTATAGATATGAAACCAATATATATATTATACCAATATAGACCGAATATGAAACCAAATACTTTTACAAAACTGATGATGATGCAGTTTACCCGGCGGGGGTCGTTCTTTCATGGAAAATCTTAACACCGCGATTCAAAAATTGGCATCAAATGAACAACGCCATCTATCGAGCACGAAGTTAAACTGCTAAAATTTAATACTTGGAAAGCGATCGAACAAACAATATAGGCTATGAAGATTTTCAAAGCAGCGCCTTCTAAAGTACTTTTGCTATCATAACTTTTTGAAAAACCCGATAAGTCGATTTAAAGTTATCTTGTGAGCACTTCATCTTTATTCATTAGTACCAGTTTGATTCAATAGATTTCGTTCCATGTATCATAAGTAATGATGATGATTGCTTCTTGAACACTTTAAATCCATATATCTTTTGATTAAGAGCACAGATTGCAATGAAACAAAAACTAATACCTTCTCTAAGTTACGCACAATACTTGTGCATTAAAACTAACCACATTGGTTTTGTAATTTTCATGTGATACTTAAACAAACAAACATAGCTGAAGACTCACAGACTGCAGACAAACAGACGAAAATTCTAAAAATAGTAGAAATGGGTTTTGTTCGTTATCCTTTAACAACCCTACTATTTTTTTTCTAAATATTTCCAATGTACAGAAACGCCACGTCTACAGATTTATTATATGTATAAATAGATAGATTAATAATAATAGTCCTTTACGGCACGGTTGACATATGTCGGGCATGCCACCGTCCGGGCGAATCAATTCGTCACATTATCTCCGGGTGTTCTCGTCTAGCTAACGGTGAGTACTTGCATAGACACAACCTTGTAGCCAGGATTATCCATCAGCAACTTGCTCTAAAATACAACCTTGTGGAATCGGAAGTGCCATACTATAGGTATGTGCCCGACCCAGTTCTCGAAAATGGCAATATCACACTGTACTGGGATCAATCCATCATCACTGACAGGACTATTGTGGCCAACAAGCCTGATATAGTGGTGGTGGATCGATCAGAGCGGCGCGCAATGATTGTTGACATAACGGTCCCGCATGACGGGAACCTCGTGAAAGCCGAGAAAGATAAACAAATCAAGTATCTTGACTTGGCTCGCGAGGTTGTCGACATGTGGGAAGTGGACACGGCGATCATTGTGCCGATAGTAGTTTCAGCCCATGGCTTAATTGCCAAGAGCCTCCACCAATACCTGAGGAGGCTCTCGTTAGGCGGCTGGATCAAGGGCTTGATTCAGAAAGCGGTACTCCTGGACACGGCTCGTATTGTTAAGAGGTTCCTCTCTCTGGAGCCCTGACCGCCGGTAGCTTGGACCCTGTTCCCGATACCGGTGGGCTACTATTTTTTATATTTTTAAATGTTTTTTTTTTATTTTGAATTTTATATAAGAATATTTAAAAATGTAAAAATATGTAAGAAAAATAAATAAAGTCTAATAATAATAATAGTCCTCTTGACCATATTCGGTCACGGCGGCCAATCTTAGCGAGACTTTGCCAACAGCGCGGAAGATATTATAGTGCACAAGTGAAAGCACAGACACAGGTGCACTCTCTCTCTCACCTTGTTGGAAAACAAAAACATACCATATCTTCAAGGCCTTTAACATGGAGTTCTTTTCCAGCTTCCAAAAGTTCGTTCAAATTCTCTATAGAGACTAAAACCTCGCCTGTGTATATGTACTCCAATAGGGAGCATAATGTGGTGTAAGATATTTTCTGAAATAAAGAAATATTATTAAATATTTTTTTAATACTTTGTCTAAATGTCAAAAGTAAATGTTTACACTGGAATAAACATAAAAAGAAACCATTTTTTTTTCGTTTAAACTTTGCCCCACACTAGGAATTTTGCCTGTATCGAGGGTGGGTTTACAAATATTTAAACCCACATACAGCCAAACCCAGTACCTATAGGCCATACAAATATTTGATCCGTGTTGGAATTGCTCAACCACGGCGCTAACCATGCTATCAATAATCAGTCTATTAAATTCCCACTGATACACACAGGCACAGGTCACCTCTTTGTGAGTGGGCCATAATCCACCTTGTGGGGTCATAATGGGTATGGACTATGGATACATGAGCTGAGATTGACGAACACATAGATTTTTTTTTCTATATATTGCTGTGTACTTTATATCATCTCATGGAGGGCAAAAATCTTCCAGAAAAGTTTTTCATTTGAGGTACCATATTGGAAATATAATAAATAGTTTTAAATAAAAAAATCAAATGAATACAAAAGACAAGATTAGCTCGATACTGCCATACTATAAACCAAATTTCCGAAAAAACGAAGTCCTCACTCCATAGCACCTGTAAGGCTACAACCAATGTTTTTTTAGCTACCGAGCTATATTTCATCAATGTATTGTCAGAAATTTATTAATGTACTGCCTTTCTTAACATCAGTTCTAGGTTACCCAGACCTACTATACATAATATTTATCAATAGTAGTACATATAAATATCAAGTAAATACCTACTTAGTGTATCTGACCGCCTACATCCTCCAATTGCTACATCAACTTAGGTTACTTTGACTTACAACTCTCCCAACAATACACATAGTAATAAGGACAAGAAACACTACAATTGCTATGTCAACCATTGAGGGTGAGGGTGATGTGGCATATGTTCAGCAGACGACGCTCTTTGGCAATGATTGATGAATGGATAAACAACTTACATTGAGAAAAATAACGGGATGTGGGCACTGCGCTGTTGATATCAACTCCTTGATGTATGGACTAGCAAGTGCGATGATCACTTGGTGGACCTTCACTAGGTGGCCGTCTGCAGCGAGAGTCATGTCCACAAACTCACCATTCTGCTCAAAAAATAGTTAACTTTATCGTTTGAAAAACTCAACAACAATCGTCTTCTGTTTCAAGATTATATTTCTTTTTACCTGCTGCAGACTGCTTAATCCATGACATATATTCTTCTTATGTGCATTCCATAATAAAGAAAACTGTGATTGAGCCATCTCAATAATTATAATTGTGCCTGCTATTTAAAATTCATTTATTTATTTACAATTTGCTGTTTTCGTTACGACGCCCGCTTACAGTGTTGCCAGTCGGTCATGTCAGAAATCACCTGAAATATAAAAAAATGTAACCTTTTTGTAGAAAAAATAACCTTTCATATTTTTTTACTGGATAAATTGATAGAATAGAAAATTAGTTGTATTGATTTACAGATACATCGATGAGTATTTGAGCACTTGCCCGCATTTTTTGATTTATTCATATTGATCCTTTATAATAAAATTGATGCATTAAGAATTGATATGAACTTAAGCGAGTATCGAAATATCGCAAAAATATGGTCCATCAGATGCACACTAATCTTTCGGTGACAACAAATTGAAGTGGCGGCGCGGCGGCAAACGAACAACAACGAATGAATCCGAAGATCCGATCCAATCCGACTGATCAAGCGAGTGAGCGAGATACAAGTGGTGTAAGTGAGAAAGAGGAAAGAGTACAACGTGTTGTTCCAATAGAGACAGCTATGATTGGGTATGAGCACTTTGCCATTAACTAGGGCTTCATAAAGGTTTTTGTTCTACTACTGCTAACGAAGCTTACCAACATGAACAATTCTAAAACGAGCGTTCCGTTTCACGTTGCTTTTATGTAAAAAATTAAAAGTTAATTCTACAAATCCCGAAAAATCACCTAAAAGTAACCTTTTCATTAGTGTAACCTAAAAGTAACCAATGCAGTTGAAAAATCACCTAAAAGGTTACAAAAGCAACCTTCTGGCAAGACTGCCCGCTTATGTATTGGTTTGACATGTAGAAATAGAAAGAGATAGACTGAATTTGAATCCATAGAAAGAAAAGAGGAAGAAGATTATTATGCTTAAAGTTGCAACCTTGACGAACCATTTCTGTAACGAGTTCTTGCACCTCCCTCAAAATCGACTAAAGAAGTTATTAGCAAATCAAATGGCTGAGCGATTTATGATTTTAGTAATTGGCAATACTAGAGACCAGCTGGTTTTGACAGTCAGTTACTCAGAAAAGTTGACTAAGTTGATTATTCTTTTAGGTTATAAGCGGCCAGAATAAAACAAGGAATTATTTATTTCGATTTTGATGTGTAGCCATCAAACAAAAAGTCAGTTATTTTGGAGTATCAACCGCATGTAATAGATCTTCAAAATGGCGTTGATGAAATCTAAAGATATACCCGAAGATGCTGTAGTTATCGATGAAATCGAAGCGACCGAATACGTCTGGAATATTGTTTCAGATTGGGATTCACTTTCTGACACGTACGTTATAAGTCATTACAGAAAAACCGTCGAGGATTTCATGTACAACCTGTGCGAGTTAACTAAACACCTGGTACTATGATGTATGGTGGTTATTCATTTGGACGGACTGTACAATGTATACTCGATTTTAGCTTTTGGTTGTAAGTCCTATCAGTCCCGAACTAGTTATTGTCACAACCTACTATCACAGGCCACTAACAAACCAACTCAGTTTACAATGTTCTCACTAACTGTACATTTACACTGAAGAAACTTTCGTTTAAGAACATGTTGTCTGATAGAGATAAAGATAAGAGAAGTATAAAAGAGATTACAATATGTTTTGCCACTGAAATGCACAGTTCATTTTGAACTCCGCAAAACTCATTTGAAACCAAAATAACTTAATAAACATACAATTTTAATTACAGCTGGGCTCTGAAGTATGCTCCGGTAGTCCTAGGAGGCATCAATGCCATGTGTGGGGTTCTGATCAACAGGCATTATAGGAATAGGCTCAAACTGGGTCCATATGGATACTTTGCATCAGTCATACCCATCTCTATTATGCCTGGAATGCTAACAGCTCTGTTTCATAGGCATGTAAGTATGAAGTGTTACAAATATAACCGTTCTTTCTTTCTTAGCCTTTCCTGGAGTCAGAGTTTTTATGCCGCCCATGGGTCTTGGCTTTAAATGCCCTCAAGAAATAGCTCTCAGGCATGCTGGTTTCCTCACTGCGTTTTCCTTCACCGAAGCAAGTGATAATTATAGAATAAAATCCTCCAGTTTCAAGATTATTTCATTGGCTGGCTTCAAGTACAAGTTTTTTTATTTTTTTATTGAGTGTTTTGTTGTTCTCTTCAGACTCTGGAACTCACCTCATGGTTCTTCCCCTCTCAATCATAAGAAGAATGTATCTTGGGCTAAAATTAATTATTATCAAGCTAGGAGAGGTACAACCAGACAAAAAGCAAACTAATGTACCAAAACCAAACAGGCATCTACAGTACTTTCCAAGTTATTATGCCCTGACTGGGACTGTAGCTTAGTTAATTTTTTTCACCCACATTCAAAGTTTTCTAACAATATTAGGTGTAATGTTAATAATTTCAGTGTATTTTAATTTCAGTTGATTTCAACAGACTTACTTCTGATGAAGAATCAGGGATGTCCATTGTGTTATGAGGTCAGATCGGCAGCCATACAGACCACCCTTGGGATTGCTTATCCTATGGTGCTGGCCCCTACATCAGCATTGATGGTAAGCAAATAACGTTTTTAGTTACATAACTCCATGCCTGTAATCCCGATAGAGTAAGCAGCAGTGTAAAGCAGTTGTTTTTTTTTTTTACAAAATGTTTTGTTTGAAATATGTAGTGTTTCTACATTATTCATCAAGGTTTAGAAATTCAAAGAAAAAATAGATCCTTTAAAATCTCACTTTTTTGTCATATCTGTCAAAGGTTTTCAATGTGTCTAAAATTAAAAAAAATCCTGCTGTACAAGTATAATGTTAAAATAATTTAAAATGACTAAATCAACTAAATGTGTTATCGCTTGTTTCAGTTTGCACACAGGTATTCAACCTACAGAGTGCCAGATCTAAAGGAAGGCCCCAAAGTTATATTCAATTTCTTAAGGAAAATAACAAGACCTTTCAACAACACATTAACTCTTATGCTCATATGCCAACTCGTGGCCTCATCCATCTTCACATATTTTGAAATGACAAACAATTTGACTATAAGAGGAAAGATAATGGCAATAGAAGCTGATCTTGAAAAAGAACGAAATTGAGTGCTTGTGTAGTTGACTAACTGTAGATGCGTTTTGTAAATAGATAATTTTTATAATTAAAATCTTATTCTTAAATCGTGTTGCTCTTTATGATTCAGAAAAACATCAATAGCTCCTAAATATGAGTTGCAGTGCAGATTTAAAGGTCGACATTATTCCCCTAGTGATATGGGGCTTTACGAATTGCTAAAATCAATATAACATCATGCTTGTAATCCCTTATACCCGAAGGTATAGTCAGAGGTGTACCTAATAGTACACCCACATTTCGCTTTATTAGTTATGTTGTGTGTGCTAATAAAAATAAAAATGAATCTTTGTATGTTTGTCCCCTATGGGTTCCTAAACGATTGATCCAATTGTGATGATACTGGTGGGTTCTTCTGTGAATGCCAGCGAAGGTTCCTGGCCCAAAAAAAACAATACATTTACGTGACATTGCAAAACATAAATAAAAAAAAACCATGTATATCTTCAAAGTAACCTATATTATTAGTTAATCATATTTAAGAAATACAAAAAACGGACAACAAAGTATGCACACAACTGTTACCAGATATAGTACAATTTCTAGGTATGAACACATGCAAGTCTGTTCTCTGCGACCGAACCATTCAGAACACAAATAAAATAAACGTGTGACTAACGCTGGCATGGCCACCATCAGAGATTTTAATTTTGATAACACAAAATAAAATGTTGGTAATTAGTCGTTTTTTTTTTTTTGATATCTTTTTAATTACACACCGACTACATCTGCGAATTGGCGACAAATTGCCAGCTAAATCTGGGAGAAAACAGACCTTCGCTAGGTGCCCTAGTTTTTGAGATATCAATGTGGCCAAGCTGCGGAGATTCTCTACAGATCGGCCACCTGTAAACCCTAATAACTTTTGAACCAGTGACCTACAGATTCTGATATTTGGCGACAAATTCCGATAAATTGCCGGCTAAATCTGGGAGAAAACAGACCTTCGCTAGGTGCCAAGACTTTATAACCACTTGACTGCGCATACAGTGCAAGTGCTCCGACGCTCGAAAACTATTAGCGTTTTGTCGCCTATGTATAGGCTACGGTACTAGTAACCATTTTAGTTGTGACCAAGTATTAGACCTGTGTGCACGCTAAATAAATCATTGCATTTTTTAAAACTTTTTATGCAATTATAACGCATCAAAATGCCTTCATGCGTGGTGAAGTGGTGTAGGAAACATTCCAAGACATCTAGTTACAAAAAGGATGGCATAACTTTTCACCGGTAAGTAAACAGTAAGAAAATATTTTTTTATTTAACCAGATTATGAGCGACCGCAGGGGTCTCGATAAATGGTGGCTGGGTGAAAGAGCACACGTTTAATTTCCGCGTTGATGTCTTTTGGAAAAGTCTCGTTCTTTCATTAGACAATTCTAATTCTTTTATCCCTTTCTTTCCCTTTGTATGTTTATCGTAAAAACCTGAACCTGTGCTGTTACCTTTAATATCCGAAATTGATATCGACAATAATAAGATTCAAAATTAATAAAAATGTTATTCGATTCAAATACTGCAATAAAATACCTATCTACTCTTAACCGACTTAAAAAAAATGGTTATACGTTCAGGACCCTAAAACTTGAATTCGAAAAACCTTTAGGTACCAAATTAATTCATTTTAAAAATCAATAATAACAGGATACGTATTTTTAGTAATCGATTGTTTTTGATTAAATATCACTATTTTATACGATTTTAATTGAGTATTTTTCATAATGTTAAAATTCATTTTATCGATATAGACTGTTTTCCCTTAATCAAGTAGATCAGCCCTAACTATAGGCATACCTATGCAAGTTGACCTTGAACTGACCAATTGCAGGCGCGCGTTCTTCCTCGTCCCCCGGCCCGCGGTAGTGAGTCGTGTACTTAGAAGAAATCTACCTATAAGCCCTCTAGTGGTTATATACTTTATGCTAGGTGCCCTAGTTTTTGAGATATAAATGTGGCCAAGCTGGGGACTTTCTCTACAGATCAGCCATCTATAAACCCTTATAACTTTTGAACCTATGACCGACAAATTCTGACATTTGACGACAAATTTCGACTAATTACGACATTTTTTTGTGTTCTCAAAATTAAAATCCCTGATGGTGGCCATGCCAGTGTCAGTCACACAAAATAAACTATGCCTATACTGCAAAAACCTTTAATAAAAATATCCCTAACCATAGAAACCTGACTATAGATAGATATGCTTTATACAAACATTTTAAAGACTACCTACCACTCTGTGACTGAGTGAGTGAGATAGTTATAATAGTTGTTCGTATCATTCACTCACTCATTCACTTTCAAAAGTTCATCTGTTCCGAATGGCGCAAGTTCCGTACAAAACCGTTCCTTAATACTAGATCATTTTCAAAACTACTAATGTCCGTTTCCACTAACACGAATAAGCGAAACCCCTTATTAAAAATGCGCTGTAGAAATTTCAACTCTCGGCACTAAGCCGAGCGTTGAAAATCCAACAGTGAGCTTTTGATTAGGCATTCACTTAGGGGTCGCGTCTCTCTCTGTCTTCATCAACCCGTCTCCACCCACCCAATACTAAGTTCGTGACTTAAGTGTAGGTCTCCTTCAAAGGAGGTCGGGGTCGCCTGATGCTAGTCAAAACGGCCATTATTGTGGGGTCTAATTTACAGATAGTTGCTGATAACATGACTTTTGGCTAACTTCAGAATATTACAACCAGTTTAATTTGACTTGGTAATTAAGTGCTACACTGACACCGACACTTCGAGCTATTATGTCAAATAAGGACAAATCTTCAAACAAGTTAATTTTCTCAATTTTCGAGCAGTATTCATAGGGCTGACGCAGACCAGGCGAAGCGCAGTTTTCATTCCCAAACAATTATTAACCTTGCACAGTTGAAATAAAGTTTAAACTTCTATTAGTCCGAGAGAGAACAGTTATGGTTATTTTATTTTCGAACTTATTTAAAGGTGCACAATGTTGATATTTTTTTGGCAGGTCTTTGGTCTGCATCCGCCCTTAGAACGTCACCCGATCAGTCAAACTTGAGTAAATGCAAGCAACACAAACATTAATACTAAACTGTAAAACAAAGCAAACGGAAGTATATTTCACTCAAAAACAACACAAGTAGCTAAATAAAAAGTATCTTTATTCCCAAATTCGTGCAAACGTTAGTGAATTAAATGGTGGAGCTGAAGGCAGCCAGAAGTCTTGGGGTGTGCACATTTAACGACATGGAATCGGCTCGACCAGAATGAGCTTAACTTCATTCGCCTCTTTTCGGTACGGGCCATGTCTTGACACCGGTTTTTTTTGTGTTTGTCTTCTCGCATATCAACCTAGGAGGTTGTCGGCTGCTTAACAGGGCTACCGTTTGGGTGCCATGAATGTAAGGCCTCCAGACAGGACACAAAAACCTAAAATTAAGCGACTACACACTAACGGTAGCCCCTGTGGGGTACGAGGCTCGCTGGGGAGGGCAGCAAGGGATAGACTGGATCGGACCAAATGCCCGACACCGCGTCATACAATTTTTTTCTGCATAGACTAAAATCTCTTTCCGATCGGCTTAAGCTAATTCCGCGTCGATAACTGCGCTCTTTTCCTTATAAAACAAAATTTAGTAAGTTTTGAAGATAGAAAACTATAATTCTAGCTATTAATCTGCTTAAAAATATACTGATACTAGCTGACCGGCGCAACTTCGTCTGCGTAACATTTTTGATTAATGCTCCGCTCCTATTGGTCGCAGCGTGATGTTTTATAGCTTAAAGCCTTCCTCGATAAATGGGCTATCCAACACTAAAAGAATTTTTCAATTCGAACCAGTAGTTAGTATAGATATGTTTATATATTTAAAATCACTATATTTCTGCAATACATGTATTAGTTTGTAATGTATATCTAAGCACACGAAATGATATACCTAGCTGCATTGCCGTTGGAAGATTTTTTTGAAAACTTGTAATTTTAAGCAAGACAATTTTTTTTTACCTGGTCTTTCTTAATCCGGAGAAAAATTACATCTAGGAAGGGAACAAACGTATATCATAGCTGCAAATATTTTTCGCTAGTATCAATTTATACCAATCCTGCACATGAAATTCAAATGCCTTTAAGGACATTGAACATGCTGTTGCCATTTCAACTGTCAGCGCTGAGTCAAACGTTAATAATACGAGGACCGTCGACAATACGTGTAAGTGTAAAAGGAAAAAGACTTACACAAAAGTCAACCAGCTACTCTGTATGTGCTTAGTTCGTCATTGTTAGTGCCGTTCCTAACCAACAATCGTACAATTTATTCTTCACGTCTCAGTGAACTACAGTATTAATATTAATTATTAATTCTAGCTGTTCACTATAAAGGATAACAATTTATTTATTTCTGCATGGATTCTATGAGATGCGCTAATTGAATAAAGAGTAATCAAACTATAGCCGGAAACCGCGCCCAGAAAAATATTTCTGAGTTCGGAGCCGCGTCCGTAATTCATTCGTACAGATTTGACCGAATCTTAACTTGGCTAAAATGTACAGTCGGCAGTAAAAATGGATTGAAACTAAATGTGAAGTTAGTGTGTAACATGTTTTCGTTGCAGATTGTACGACATTGAGCGTTTGATTGCATCTTAGTAAGTGGGCGCCGAAATAGTAGGACGGCGAGGCACCGCACTTCAAATAGATAGTCACAATCCTGAACCAGACTCAGAAAACGGTTAAAAACAAATGCAATGCAAGGACTACCAGTTTCAATCAGACGCAATATTATTTTTAAATCCTTGTACTTTTAAAAACACTGTTTTATTGGCAAATTGGAAGTTGCCATTATGCACAAGTGTAAAAGTATATTTTGACATGGCATGGCCAATATCAGCACTAACACCACCATCATTCCTACCTACACCTAAATATGTTTTATAGTTTGATCCTATCAATTACACACGTCCTCTCATAGAATCCATAACATACAATTATGAGTAAGCAGACAAGCGATACAACTCTCTCTTTCTCTCGTAGATCATACAACTGCCACAACATACCGCCATGTAGGTATTTCCAAATCAAACGATATAAACTTGAAGTATAAACAACTTATTTATATTTACATAATTCATGATATTATACAGGTCCAACAAACTGGATGGTATTTCGTTAGCTTGGTAATGTCGTTTTATAAAATATTATTACCATATCACTTCGACTTACACAACGGGACCGAAAGGTTACGTGGTAACCTAGGAGGATTTTAATCGGGTTATTATTTTTACGGTTAGGTAGAAAGCTCTAGAGTAAAGGTTAACCCGTATCAAAGGGTTAGTCAGCCTATAATAACCAGTTCATGCCCATAGTTAATTTTTGTACACAAAAATATGCAAAGAAAGTGACGGAGTAAGCCCGCGCTCGGTGCTTTATCTCTTTCATCATGGTTTGTCAGCAATATTTAAGTGACATACATTATAAGGGTTAACACGTATAATGGTTAACCAAAGATATGGGTTATAGGTTCTACCGGTTAACTTTTTTACCCGATTAATCGGTCCCTGATTTCTCTAGTGAAACTAATCGCGATCAGCAGCTTTCAAGAGTCAATATTCCAAAGAAATCTCGATACTGACGGATCTTGAACGCGAACTAGAACGCGTTTACTTTCATTAGTGAAATACGTCCTAAGAGGCACAAAGAATTACCAAGATAACGAAATAACCCATTACCCCATGCCCCATCAACAATCTTATCGCCAATTCAACAACTTTGAACCACATAACATTTTTTCAGGTTTAAAAATTAATATAAGTAAGACACTTACGTTCTACAACAAATGAATTCTTAAAGTAATAACTTCAGTAATTTTTTTGTTCACTTTAATTGTTTATGATTTTTTTTTTGAATTTTTCTTTGAAATATTTTGATATTTTTTTCGAGAACATTATACTGTTTCGATCTACGTTATATTACTTACATGATATATAAAGGGGAGTGCTCACCTAAGCGTAGCGCGATTTCACATGTAAGTACTTTTGTTTATTTAATTAAATAAAAATCTTATCGGTTTTAGTTGTAAAGATATCATTGAGATCTTAGTGACATTTCGAAAAATATGTGTTACAATTTCCCATTTTATTTCTCGTGGT
The DNA here is from genome assembly GCA_964057025.1 of Standfussiana lucernea. Lineage (NCBI taxonomy): Eukaryota > Metazoa > Arthropoda > Insecta > Lepidoptera > Noctuidae > Standfussiana > Standfussiana lucernea. The sequence goes on from OZ059794.1 coordinate 15,127,907, forward strand.
TTTGCATTTTCACAAGGAGCCTTGTAACCAACGATATTAAGATATATAAGGTCTATCTATTCATACACGAAATCTCTTAAGGGGACATTGTACTCATCATTATGACCAACTTTTACTGTGGGACCAACCTTAAATCGCGAAAATAAAAACAGCTGTTCCCTACAATTATGTTCGCATAACTCGTCAAAGTATATGGAACAGCAAATTTATTTTTTCGCGATTTTAGGGTTAGTCCCATAGTAAAATTAGTAGTTTATGGACTGATAGACCTTATATAGATAGAACGGTACACAATATATTATGTTACGTTCTTAGTTACCGACGTTTAAAATCTGGTCGCGCTGTTATATACTACCGAGACTGACGGTCGACCACTTTTCAACCTTATTACTTAGGACATAAGGGTGAAAAGTGGCAGACCGTCAGTGAATAGTACATACCTATAGTGAACACATGTTGACAAGTTCCAATAACGAATAGTACAAGACATAGGATAAGCACGTAAGTAAAAGAGATAGCTATCATTTGAATGACAGAGCTTCAAATGTTTTGTCGAGGCATAGATTATGATTTTCTTAATGTGGACTAAAGACAAGATGTCCCAAACTCCCAATTGGGACGTTTTCGAGTCTTCACAATGCGCGCTCTAGTAACACATCTGCCTCATTTTACATAATATAATATCATTTCTCGTAACCTAAAAAGTTCATGACGAGTGTAAAGGTTTTAATCAGTCGTAATACTTGGCCGTTAGCACTGCATTCAATGTATGCAACTCTATAGTAATCTTTACCATCAGTATGTGTATATACGGTCAGACGCGTAAATTATAAAATATTTATAATTATGCTGTTGAAGTACCTGAACACCTGTCCAGGGCTTGATAACCCTAGATAGGCTTCAAATCGTCCTTTTTGAATACATAATGATTTATTTGCAGTTTGATTCTAAGGGAAGGTTAATGAACACAAGTCATGCGACAACCTAGCCTTGTACTGACAATACGATTACAAGGTAAATTGTAACCAAGGTACAATGAAATTGTAACCATATCACGAAGTGTTAAGATTCAATTATAGTAATAGAAGATTCATAAAGGATGGAAGCATGGGCAATCCTTAACTAACCAACCATGAGTCAAATTACACATAATAAATTCACTAACCAATGTTGTTTTTTTTTTTCTTTTAGACCCACGGTAACATATTCATATAACAATGAATTAACAAAACACAAACTGTCCTTAGTCATAATTTTGATCAAAGTGTATTGCCGATTCGGAATCAAAAAGTACACTCTTAAGTATTAAGTTAGCTCAATTTTTGTTGTTGCAAATAATGAAGTATACATATGTATGTGTAACACTATTACTGGATAGTATACTGCGATATCGATTTATTAATATTAATCATAAGCTTTACTGTAATTAAAAGATGGCACTTTTGATGTTATCCTCAGAGGAATGTCGTTGGCAGTGATGTATCTTAACGTTAAATGATTTGAATCAAGCAGGATCGATCGCAGCGCTGGCTCGTCAATTCACTTTGAGCAATATTGTGACGGGTGACTGTACTTTCAACGTTCGGACAAGCGTCAGTTTCACATTGCCATCTCGTAAACTGATTCTGGACACTAGACGTACACTTATAATATACATTATTACTAGCACAATATTCGTAACCACTCTGCCCACTCCAACTCGGGTATATTAGATTATTATAATGCGTGTATGTTGTTTTGCGATACACAAGTCTTGGATTGTTATTAAGTTGGGCGTCGTGAGCGGGCGCGTATGCCATTTGCTAGCAGCGTTGGTTGATGTAATCGTTGTATGTGGCGGAGATTTCCTCGGACTGGTACCGGGTCAGCTTGATGCTGCGTCGGAGCTCGCCCGTGATAGCGGCCTTGTACCCGCCCTTTCTCAGCAGAGAGTCTATTGTTTGGATTTGGTCCCAACCTGAAATCACCCCATGTTTGTATATTATTATGAGCCTTTGGATTTTAACTGCTGATTCTAAGTACATTGTACTTATACACTATTTTGTTTCTTTTCTGTGTAGTCTCATGTTTGTATAACGATGCCATGTTTATTGGCAGTCAAAAAATGTAATTTAACACTTTCATAATTTATTTTCCTAATCCTTGCAAAGTGTACAAAAAATAGTGTATTGGTACATACGCCTACGACTAAATACATACCAACTGCGATTGCAATCTCACATCATTGTTAGACATGGGACATTTCGTTCAAGGTGCTGTAAACTGGAGTGCATCAGCAGTGATGCGGTTAGAAACAATTCAAACACTGGCTGCTGCGAGCAGCAGTGCAGCTTACTAGCTTTCAGGCTGCTTTTAACAGATAATGTACACTTCAGCTAAGCTATGTGAATATCATAGGATAAACTGCCCATTTTCATATTTGCCTTCACAAAGGGGTAAGTAAGGTATGTGGTACGATCTCGATTCTTGATTGCGCGTCATCATAATCCGCTTTATAATCTGGCATAATTATAAACTAGATGGAATATAATTCATACGCGTATTGAAATCGTTTGCGCCCGTAATTAGCCCTGTTGTAGTGAGCGACGTAAAATAAAATAAGGCGCCCGAAAAATCTTGCCCAAAAATTAACAGAACAAACAGACACATTTGGTTGTTCTATGAGTTAGACTATCCTCAAGGCGATTCGAGATCCTCGCACTGATGACAATAATATTTATTCGGCAAATGCGTGGGTGGAGTGTTTGTTCCGCCTTCTGTTCTCCCCAGTTAAATCACTAGGAACTGGTGAGGAGCAGGTGTTTTGGGGCACTGTCTTGGTTAAGCCTTATTGAATCAATGACTTTCGATTTCGAATATGCTGTTACCCTGCACTAGTTGATTACACACCTTGCTCGGTAGCAACTTGAGGTAAGTAAGTAGCGGTGCGCTTGTTGCCTCGTTCACTGATGAACTCGATGCGGATGCCATGCTTGCCCAGCTTCCAATCCAGGTAATGCTCGGCTTCTTCGAAGTGCTGCAGGATGGACACGGACACCGTCAGCCGGGGTACCTCTTCGCGAGTGATTGGCGCGAACCGGGAATCTTTTAACGCGCTGGTTATCGCGTACTCGCGAAGACCTGGAGGAGATGGGAATTCTTGTTTACTGCATGTATATTGTTTAATACATGTGCCCACACTGGGTGGCGATTTCTGAGGTGATGGTTAACAAAGGTACCCCAAATAAATTGGGATTAGTGCAGGAGCTTTATCAAAATCAACCTATGAAAGTATCTCTATAAAGGAAGCTGGGTTTAAGTGGTAATGTTTATGGTGCCTGCTTTCTGTATACCTGTTCCTGTATAGACAACAGCAATTGGCTGAATTGAAATACTTGCTTAAAGAGGAAATGACAATTAAGTAACAAAGATGTAGATTTTTTTGCTTGGTTTTGGCATGGAATAGGCCAGCCTTTCACATTCTTTGTAGGACTAAAGAGAATGTGTCCCCTTGAAAAATTTAGGTCTATGGTCATCAATGTGTATCCAGGCTAACGTAAAGAAAAACAAAGGTCTCAAGTTCCAAGTGAAATAAAATAAAAACAATAATGGCTGAAATATCAACTGCTCTGTGTGAAACTGAAATCCCACAAGCCATTTGACTGTGAGAAAAAGCTACAAAATTCATAACAACTGAACTGAGGTGTGTTATTCAAAAAACATTGTACACCTGCAACTTAGAGAAGTTTTTCAATATTTCACATCAAGACACTTCTTTCAATTTGCAGACAAAACAAAAAGATCAACACCCCCTTTGTCTGAAGTCATTGTTTACATATGATCAGGTAGTGTGTTTCCAATAAATCTCAGGTACCCACAGTTCATCAAATATGCAATGAGATGCAAAAGGGACATGGTTAATTAGCCAGGGATCAAGGGAGCTATGTCTGCAGTTGCAGTATTTGTTTATTTATTACATTTAGTGCTTTTTTTTTTCAGGATGAAAACTTTTATGAAATCATCAAAATATTTACCTTATTTACAAACTAATATTAGATCTAAAATAAGGATAAAAATAGGTACCATTACGGAGCGCCAAAAAATTCGTCCACATCGCTGTCAACAGGAAAAGTGCCCAGAAGGCTGGCAGCATTGCCACGTTGGATGGCAATGCTGATTCTTTGGCCAAAAAAATGCCAGCCCTCTGGTATTTATTATTTTATGTTTAGTACAGCATACAGAAAGTGATAAAAAGGCTTTAGAAAGGTTGGAGTGCGTGTTTGATTATTTGATGCTCTTTAAAATGTTATTTCTATATCTCTAGTCTCGTGGAAGATACCAGTTTGGATAAAATGTTAAATTCTTAATTACTTTATAATGATTTGAGTTTAGTACAATAGGTATTGAAATGGAAATGTTATCTCCTTTAAATATAACAGAGTATTGAGACATGATTATGAGACAGCTAAGTAATGTATTATTGTACACATGCTCAATAATAAGTGAGCAAGGTCAGACCACGTCGCAGCTATTCTTTGAGCACTTATATGACACAATATTTAATCAATGAAATACAAACATCCGCAGTATATAAACCATTGTTAGATCTCATACCTGAGTGTAAATGCATCGCATTGAACGTCCCGATGCATCCGCGGAGGCGGTGCTCCTTGCCAATCTTCCATGTCACAAATAAAGGACTGTGAAAATAAAAATAAATAACCTCATCTTGAGACAATCTGAATCACTCATTAAATATGTTGTTACATTAGGTAAAGTCTAACTTTATAGCACATTACACATTCTGTAATAGTGGTTAGCACAGCAACACAATAGCAGAACTGTGCACACCAATATAAACTTTATGAACTTTCACATAAAGAATGTATTAGCATGCACATTTTCGGATAGTGATGGGAGTGGAGGTGTATTGACCACGAATAAAAAACAAAATTACCTTTGTGTGGGTGTCATATATATGAGCAAACATAAATCATTTATGTTTGCATTCACACAATATGTAAATTGAGTGAAAGTGGAAATGTGCAAGTATTTGTGGATTACTGAAAGGTTTCACACGAAAAACATAAAAGGTTTAATTCATTAGACTGACCTCAATTGAAACAAAACATGTGGAGGTAGCTCAACAAAGCATTCCAACAGGAGAGACAAATATAATGGTAGGCTGTACTTGTACTTACGAGAGTGAACCACTTACTAGGCATCATTAGTAAAGTTTGGCGTCTGAGGAGGGTCGATACTGTGCAGCTGACAATACAAAACATCGAAACAAAAGTAACACATATCAGGAATAGCTACAGACTCTTGGTAACCATTCAAAGGTCGATCTATATTGTTACTGTACGAGTTGTTCAATTTCTGTTTTTTTGTTCCACAACATACTGAAGACATCTTGGCTGATATTACAAGTAAATTATCTTACGACTACGAAACAAAGCAATCACACAAATCTCAAAAGTAAACGAAACCAAACACTCGTTTCACTCAATGGGGTTTCTTAACCACAGGTTAAAAAACGTGAATGACTGTCAATGAGCCTGTAGAATCGTTTGACATAAATAGTGATGTAGACAAACTTTACAAATAATTGTCGTGTAATAATCGCCTCCATAGAAGAATGAGCTATGGAGTAAGGTAGTAGCAAATCGCCCTGTTACTCTGTATAGGAGGCGAGGTAAATGCGTAAAGTACACAACAGCAATTTAACAATCCCACAAAAAGACATGCATTTTACCAACAGTATCATATTGTTACGAGCTGGGTATAGGATAAATTAAAACACTACCAATACCAATTAAACACTAAATAACTTTATTTATCACAAAAACACTTATAACTCAAAAACAAATTCACAACTAATCACTTAACTATCGCACTTGTATGTTCACTACGATTCGCTTCGTTGTGTACACAGAGTACTTTTATTATATATGGGATGTGTAGCCAAAATCAGACTGACTGCCAGGGGGGAGACAGTTAGAACCTCATATATTATAATGTACTCTGTGGTTAGAACACACATAACTTCAGTGAAGAAGGAGTAGCCATCTACATTTTTTAACAGTGAAACTATTGATAAAGAAAAACAAATAATTTAGCTCTCTAATTTAATTTACAGTATTTTTCCAAAGAATAATTGTAACATTTTTCATCAAATTTACCACATTTTTATATTTCAGAGCTGAAATTCTTATTGTATACCTAATATATTCTGGCAACATCAAATAATGGTCGCCGCAACTTGCGCCTGCGCTTGTTTGTGTTTCGTGTGTCCATTTTGTGTTTAATTATTGGTATTTGGGTGTTTCATCTACTGCAGACGTGGAGTTGAGTTTCTGCTCCGTCCTGTTTGGATTACTACCCGGATATTAATATTTTCACATCGTACGAGTATATTGATCAAAATGCAATTCGCGATTATAATTATAGCTCGTTAACATAATGAATCACGATCCTTAAAATATCTATAATAGCTCCTGCAATTATTAAATTTTAATGATCGTGATTTATAAATGTGTCTTCATTATATTCACAACAGAACATACGACGTAAACACAGCTGCTATTTGCAAAAAAAAATCAGGAAAATTTGAATCACCACCTATAAATAAGTAAACAAATATTGACCTATATACGTAAGAAGGTATACATGCATACATTCCTATCTACCTATAGCTACCTATAGAGCCTTAGTTCCCGTTAAGAAATTCAGATGGCGCTTCGAATCAGTATGCTTCGAAATGGCACTCGAGGGCTCTCTTCTACCTTATTATTATTATTATACTCTTTGATGCCTGCTCCCGCGAACCCGGTATTTTTTTTATTTCGGCGACGGGTATTTATATTTGATTTAACCATCCTTCCAGAAAGTTCCATAGTGGGACATTGTAGGATTATTTTCGAATCGGGGTCGGCTTTAAGTCCTTACCTCTTCTTGTTGGTTTTGGATGCTCTGATGTCAGAGATACTCTGATGGCGGCAGGTCTCGGGAACCATATGCCACACCCGCATTCCTCTTAAACTCAACGGGAAGATTTATAAAACCAGAGTTAGACCTGCTGTTCTGTATGGATCAGAATGTTGGGTCACAAAGCATGTGGCTGAGATGAGAATGCTAAGTGAGATGTGTGGTGTAACGGTAATGAATAAAATTAAGAATGAGTATATAAGTGATGTGAAGATCTGAAAGTGGCCCCGGTGACTGAAAAGTTGTGTGGTAACCGATTATCGTGGTATGGACATGTTATGCGGAGGAATGAGTAAAATGTGGTGTGTGTGATGACATAGTTTAATTATATGTGGATTGTATAAAAGTCTTAATAACTTATTTTTGTTTTTGATGTTCTGTTAGATTTTTTGTTACTTTAAATTTATTACTATTCTTTAATTACTGAATTTATTGTATTTCTTCACGCACGCTTGATGCACGTCACATCATGTGGCAAACATGTCTGTACCTAATAAAGTTATTACCATCTTGCATGCATGTATTTTCTTGTATGTATGACACTTGTTTTAGCAAATAAATATTATCTTATCTTAAAATGTTGAGTATGAATGAATGTTGAGTATGGATGACCAAAGAAACGGTGGATGGACTGTGTGAAGGATGATATGGTTAGAAAGGAGGTGCTGAGATGACGAGTAGTAGAGAAGTATGGAAGAAGACATGCTGCGCCGACCCCAAATAAATTGGGATAAGGGCAGGAGAATGATGATCATATTACTCAGTACTAACTGGGTTGTGGAGGTTAGATAGGCAGTCACCCCATATAAAATGCAATACGTTATTGAGTTGTAAGGAACTAAGGAATAATTTATAGAGATTACTGATAATATAAATAGAGATTACTGATTTTATAGAGACTATCTGATCCAACGGTCAGAATATAGTTTATAAAACCACAAACATAATTATGGAGCATTTTTGATTTTCCTTACCAGTGCTCTGTTTTGTTTGCCTTCTGAACACTACTTCATATTATTGGTGTCCTTGGTTTTGTTCAGAAAATTTGTAAATATCGTCAATTTCAAAATTTCACGTCCACCAAGGCGTCTACTTACAGGGTTTAAGTTTTTCACGTAAAAAGACGTTTTTGACGTGTAAAGTAGCTGTGTGTGCACCCCCAGCAAACTCTTCATGAAGTCATTTCCGCGGGAAAACCCCATAGTGCATACCAACCTTATAATTCGATTTCTTTTTACAACTTATTGTCTTTGACACAAATATAGCATATATCTGTCACTATTACTATGTTTACTTAAAAAAATGATTTTGTAGTTTATGGAGCGATGGCTGTCATCGAGTTTTATTTTACTAAAGTAGAAAATAAGAAAAGAAGCTTCGAGTGCACATAAAATGAACATATTTTCGTGAATCATGTACATGTTTTACAACTTCCCTTTAGGTCTAAGTGAAATAACCATATATCTGTATTTAGAACCATTAGTGATGTTTAGTGTAAAAGCTTGCTAAGTTCCGACGATGGCGTCCGATGGTGAAATTTCGTGTGCGAATGATCCTAATTTCGCTGTTATTTACTCGTTTCTAAAAACATTCGGAAAATTGTACGGCTTGGATGTTCCTACGATATCTAAATTACAAGAATTTATAGAGAATACACAAGAAGGTGAGATATCTTTGTAGATTCGTCATTTCAAATCATAAACAAACATCTTATAAGTTTTTTGTTGTTAGTGTTGGATCCACTGAAGGAGTTACACTTGAGACTTCTACGCCGTGCTCATAAAACGGTGGCGAGCAACAGATGGGAGAGGTTTATGATAAAGTTCTGCCACCAACAAGGTCACCATCAGGAAGCCTGGGAGATCGAGAGGTTCTCTTACAAGAAAGCTAGCACTACGGTCAAATTGAAAGTATTGAAGGTAATTACGCCTACTCAGTTTTTTTCAAGATGATGTGCATCTAATCTCATTCATTGCAAACACTTTCACAAATGATTCATACTTTATGTATGTGTTGCTGTAAATAAGTGGTACTTGTAATAATGATCATGAGCTCAATCACTGTTTACTTATTAACTACGTAAAAATACATATTAGCATGTTTTTGTACCACATGTGCTAAGTATTCAAACCACTGTATTCTTTCTCTTTGTATTTGTAATTTTATTTATTTAAAAAAAAATGGCTAGTAGCCAAAATTTTTTGGATTCTTCATGTGTCTGTGTCAATTGTTTTGGTCTACAAACATTACTCTAATTTTTAAGAAATAGTTTATCTCACTCAATTATATATTTTTTTCTAACAGCTGTTATTAGAGTACCAATTTACTTGCCATCCTAAATTCAAGAACGCTGTCAATGCAATTACATGTAAGGAGTTAAGGTTAGATCCTGTGGGCAGAGACAAGAATGGTTGTGTGTACTGGTTGCAAGTAGACCATGAGGCCAACCTCTGTCTGTATAAAGAAGACCAGGATGAAGAGACTTGGCAGCTTGTAGCTAGGTGAGTTACAACAATTACATTTAAATTTATTTAGTATAATTAAAATAAGGCCAAACTCTATGGAATACTGAATTCCTAATGCCCAGTTTTACATACAATGTACTAAGTTGCCGTGTTAGAGATACATTACACTTATTTACATTTTGAATTCATGAATGAAATGTTGTGCACTTGAACTTAACGTTATAGAAAAAAAGTCATTTTTTTTCCAGACATATTTTGTGTCAGCTTAATTTTTTTGTTTTACTTCTAAAGTAGTCTTTTACATTGCCCCAAACACTAATAATTTCTAAGTAAGTCTAAGTTTATAATATTAACTTCTTATTATATATATATTGTCCTTTTTATATTCAGAACCCGTGATGAGCTGGTGAAAGTGATATCACAGTTAAAAAGTGGTGAGGATGTTTCTCCACTGTTTGCAACTAATACCAATGTCAATGAGGACTCGAGCAGTGCTGAGGTTCCACCGCAGTCGGAGGTAAATGATAAGGTGAATTTTCAAACACATTATGCATGCTATGCATAATTCACACCTTGTCGCATGGATGTAGAAACTACTGAATGCCACCTGTTACAAACCTTACATACTATTTTTGCTTCATACAACTGGTCATATTTCCATGCTGGTAGCAAGTACTTTGACATGACCTTTCTGTTGAAAATAATCGTGAACATGCTTTTTTTTGTTAAATTACCCTTGTTTTAACTAGTTGACTGTAGAAAGATGGAACAAACTTTATTATGAGAAAGTAGTTAGATTGTATGCTGATGGGTGAATTTATACATGCAAATTGTGAAAGACATATTGTAATGAAGCAACATATTGTGCCGGATAATAATTCTGCATTTTTTATCCATAAATTGAAATATGGCAATGAATTACATTTCTTTTTACTTCTTTCGTATCTAAATAATAACACAATCATATTTTTTATTTTTTGCTCAACTCACTTAAAAACACCTTATTATTTCACAGTCCAATAAATCAGATGGTGAAGAAGAAGAAAACGAAGAAGAGTTCCTAAGTCCCGAATCGGAATCAGAGCATGAAGCTGATGAACAAAAAGATGAAGAAGATCCATTATCTGACAAAGTGGAATCTAAATCAGAAGAGCCTACCACTGACAATACAGAAGAGAAAGAAGGGGAGGCAGAAGTAGCAAAACAGACAGAAGATGTTACTGAACATGATGAACCTGTCACAGAAACAGATAAACCAGTGGATAAACCAGCAGTAGTTGAAACAGAAGAAAAAATGGAAATAAGTGAACAAGTCAAAAGTCCCGAAAAGGAAGAATCGCCAGAACGAACAGTAGAAGAAAAAGAACCAGTAACAACCGAAGAACAACTAGTGTTAGAGGAAAAAGAAACGACGGAAGAAAAAATACTGTCAGAAGAAAAAGTAGCGCCAGAAGAAAAAGTAGCGCCAGAAGAAAAAGAAGCGCCAGTAGAAAAAGTAGCGCAAGCAGAAAAATTAGCGCCAGCAGAAAGATTAGTCCCAGAAAACAATGTATCATCAGAAGATAAAGTAACGACAGAAGAAAAAATAACACCAGAAGCGATAGTAACTCCAAACGTAAATGAAACAACAGAAGAAAAAGTAACACCACTAGAAAACAAAGAAGTTTCAAGTGAAAAACAAAATGGAGATGAAGAAGTGGGCGAAGCAATAGAAGAACCGGTAATGCATGTGACTGGCGAAGGAAATGGAGCGGATTGCGATAGTTCCTATTTCATTGGCGAAGAAATTTCTGAACCCGTCATGTTCTTTTATGGGGAAGGTTGGGGTTACGACAATGACACAGGTAACCCAGAAACCATAGAACAAGCACACAGCCCTGAAGAAAATTCTGCAGAAGAAAATGGTAATGAAGAGTGTCTAAATGGTGAACATAGTGAACTTTCTAATTCAAGCAATAAAAATAATTTAGTTAAGAATGTTAAGTTAATAAGTAGTTTACCTTCTGTGGCTAAGAGATCTTTGAAAAATCAATCAAATGATAGCACAGATGTTTTAAATACCGACTCAAAAAAACATTGCGTTCGCGATTTGGAACAATCAGATGGTTCGAATTCCACAAAGAACACTGAAAATGATTTGAAAAGAGAAGCTAGTAATGATAAGAGTACTACAGATAGTGAGAGTCCTAAAAAGAATAATGCTAAAAAGGGAAGAGGTAAAGTTAAAAAGAAAAGTAATATAGCCAGGAATTTAAAACTAAACAAAAGTACAGAAGTAGTGAACTCAGAGACTGATAATTGTCACGATAGTAAAACAAGTATTATAGAGAAGAGAAAGAGTAGTGTATCTTCTGTAGACCAAGATGATGCCAACACAGAGAATGAGAAGGAGAAGAGTCCTGATAAAGAACTAAAAGTAGAAGACCCCCTACCTCCTAAGAAGCTCCGGCTAGAAACCACTCCCGAAAGTGACGTAAACACACATTCCAATAAAACAGGAGATAGTGTAGAAAACAGTGAAACTAAGAAAGACACTTTGAATAACGTTGAAAGCAATCCTATAGCTCAACGGAAGAAAATAAAAGCACACAAAGGGAAATTTAAAAGAAAAAAGGTAGTGAAAAAGATTGACGACAGTGTAGATAAGAATAGTGAAAAAGACACTCCTAATGACAATGGAAAGAAAGAGTGTAAATCTTTGAAAAGGTCTCTATTAGATGCTACGATGAGCGATAAGAATAAATCTGAATCTCAAAGCGACAGTGAAGATGACGAACCCATCACAAGTGGCAAACGCTTCAAAATTAAGCCTAAGAAAATTATCACATCTACCAGGTAAATATGTTTATTTTTAAATCTCCACGTAGAAGTCTTATGTCTATGCTGTGGCGTGCCACAGACTTGCTCGGGACGGCATTATTCATTAAGTGGCATATCTGAGCAATAAAAAAGAAATAGAAAAACGACTTTCTCGACCGCATTCTGTGTATGATCTGGACAGCAAAAATCAACTGTAACATGTCAATTTAGTGAAGGTAGATGCTGAACGGAGTTCACCGGTCGGCATTAGCCGAATGAAGGCACGTCCTAAAAAAAGCGGTCGTAGCGCGAACACGCGAACGTCATCGCCGTATTCATTGTGTTCGACAAACCCGATCCACATACGAACGCGACGATTACGTTAGTACGCGGCCCGCGTAGTAATATCGTGCATGTATTCGCCGCTAGAGGCGTTTGTGTAGAGTAAGGTCTTCAGGAATGTCAGATGTCACAGAGAATTCGCGCGTTGCGCGCTTGTTTATCGCGTATTTTTCCTAAAATTCCCGATTGTGATCAAGATTGAAGATTTTAAGTAGCAAGTTAGGATCTAATTCGTTAATACTTGGAGGAAGAATGATTTTTAAATGTTTCGTGCTTGCTAATTTTAGGGACAATACTTTAAATATGTGTCTGTTTACACTAGGTTGTTACACGTCAAAAAAAAAACTTTTTATGAAGTTATTGTTACTTTAAAATATAAAATGGAATTAATGACAGGACCTTACTCGCCAGTGCCGCTGTCAGCTCAAAAACGATAGCCCTCATTGCTTCAGGTCGGGTTTGTTGACAAAGAATGTCGAATCAAATGAACTTTAACAAGTGAGCAGCTTCCCCTACAGAAGTCTTAGAGACGGTTATTTGTAATCGCCGCTCAAACATCGCTAAACCATTTTTTATTACAGGAAAAAAGTAGAAGCAAAACTTCTTGAGAAACAATCAAGTGACGAATCGGAGGAAGAGACTCTCTATAGTATAGGTAATATTTTATTGATTCTGTTATTACACACTATTGATTGGCTATAGATAGTAAAACTTGGTTGCACCTTTTCATGTCACACAACCATTTAGCATTTTCTTTAAAGATATTTTGCTTGTTAACCTTATAAAAACGTCATCTTTCATTGTAGAACCTTGGTCCTTCTGCAATCATAAGCAATGAGCTAGATTTACGTGAATATTAAAATAAAATTAAATGAGGTTTCTTTTATATCTATCCTCTCGCAGGTCCGCTGGAAGAGATTTCTAAATGAAATAAGTGGTACCTTTGTGCTCTTTTGTCTTTATGTATTTTTCCTGTAATGTGTTTTGTGTGTACATAAATAAATAAAAATAAATAAATAAAAACATTTCGTTGTTTCTATTTGCAATGGTTTTACACACAGTAAATCCTAGGTCACAGCATATTATAAGGCCGTAGATCAAAATATTTAATTTAATAGGAGCGGTTTCTTTCAGCTGGTAAAAAAACGACTAAGAAACTAGTGAAAAAGAAGACAAAAGATAAGGGTAAAACTAGTGCTGACAAGGGGAAGACGAGTAACGACAAGGGCAAATCAAGTAAAGACAAGGGTGGCAAAAAGGGTGGTTCTGATGATTCTGACGCAGCGCCCGTGCGGCAGTCACGACGGATTGCTCAGATGAAGATCAAGGAAGAGGCCGACAGGCGGCATTTGGAGGAAGTCGCGCTGAGGGAACTCAAAAAAATACATAAGAAAAAGGTAATATAACAAGTTTGACTTATTTTCTTCAAAATGGTCATATATGTAGTATGTTTTGGAACGCTGGAAGGGTATTTTGAAAGCTTGTTACGTTTGAAGACCCAATCTCAGATACAGCCGAAAAGAATGAAATAGAAATGGATGAGATTATAAGAGCACGAGAGGTATGACTGTTGGGAAAGCTGCGGGGTATGACAGTGTCTGTTGAAATGTTGAAGAGCGGTGATAGGGTGGTGCAGGCCTGTTGTGCCAGATTTAATCTGGAGAGAGAACTCGAACGTAGAAATCTGTATGTAACGTCAAGTTATTAAAACCGTGTGACGACCGTTTTCGGATCTAACAATGCGCCTTCAAACGCTCAATTTTATGTATATGACTGACAATCGAACATCCGTTTAGGACGAACAATTCTTGTCTTCGTGCGAATCTTGAATTGTATTAGGACAAAATCGTGAACACTAATCATTCAATCCTGCGAAAATGATGGAATTGATGGATCCAGCTTTTTCTATGTATCGTACCATGACACCATGTCGTGAATTTTAACGATGCACGTCGCAGATATCCATGTATTTTTGCCCTTACATTCTTTTCTTGTTTCCGGTACTTTAGAACAAGGAAGAAGAAGAAGATGAAAAGGAATGGCGCGCTAGTGGTGCCAGTAGTTCCGACGGAGACCGTCGGCGGAAGACGGAGTGGCGCTCGGATCACTCGACCGGACCCGAACCAGACTCTGACTCGGACGAGCCTCTGTTCGAGTTGCACGAACATGAGGAACCTGAACGTAAGCTATACAATTTCAATGATCAAGCGTAGTAAAACATATTAAAAGAAGTTACCTTATTGCAAGTATTTAGTGCACGATAACTAGCTCTAGCTTTTACTTATTCTGGGGGAGGAATGTTTTAGTCCTATTCCAGTGTGGGAAAGAGATGGCGCTAGACATCCTGTATAGCTCTGTCTCTTTCCCACTGGAATAGAACTAAAACATTCCTGCATTAAGACGTCATGATAAGAAAAAAAATCAAGAAAATCTCATATATAAGCTGCTGGCCTCCTTTGAAACAACAATAAACTAATCATAAATCGATGACCGGAGATTTGACTCCAGGTCAAATTGTCTTATGATAATACCAAATTAGTGTTTTTTTATGTTTATTTGACAGTAGTCTTCGACAAGTCGGATCACGAATTCTCACCGGAGTCTGACTTGGAGAGTGGTGAACCCGTCGAACCGGTCAAAAGAGCACGTACTTTACAAGAAGGTAAGTTTTGTGTGTTTTTTTTTTATATCTTAGCGTGTACATGAATTACGTGTCACTATGTTCGTACACGCTAAACTCCGAAACCACACAACCGATTTCACGTGAATTTGTGTGGTTGGTTTTCTGGTATTCAGCTGCATCCAGTTAGACTGGAAGCCGACCCAAACATTGTTGGGAAAATGCTAGGATGATGTGTGTGGTTATGTTCCAGCTTGAAAGATAGGATAGCGCTTTGGACCCGATGGGTCGCTAGTATATTGGTTAATGGTTTATATTTCCGATCACTGAACACATTACTTAGACAGAAAATGTAGAAAGTAGATATTGATAGGTGTCGTAAATCAAGATAAAACAAAAAAATATTGATGTTGTTTTTTGGAGTCACTTTTATGGCTGCTAAATCTAGCAGCCTCATTGATTTAGTGCTTGTTGGTGCAAAAGCTGAGCCAAAGGGAAACAAAGCGTTATGTAGTGCCTGCGGTAGTGCCCTCTTACTATGTCATACCTTTAATAAACTGCCGAAATATGGATATTACCCCGTCAGGGAACACAGACATAACTTTGTGTATGTATTTCCAGGCAAAGAAGACGCAAATGGATTCTGCAAGCGCTGCGGCAGCGGGGAGCAGGCGGAGTGGATCCTGCTGTGCGACAAGTGCGACGCCGGCTACCACGCCAGCTGTCTCAAGCCCCTTCTCTTCATCGTGCCCGAGGGCGACTGGTTCTGTCCACCGTGTAACCATGTGAGGAGCATATGAAACTTCTCTTGTTTTAGACAGCATTGTGTCTTTGGAAGCCCTTTTGACTCACCAAAAGTGTATTACATCAACTATTTCTATTATTTACAAAGGATAATAAAAAAAATATTTTTGATAGTTTTTGCCTTATTCGCTTTCCATCTCAGTCGATGAAGGAACGATGTCAATTACTTCGACGACATTTTAGTTCTCACAAATTTATTTGATATAAGCAATAGAATAAAGTAACCTACTACACTGTCGTGGAATTTTGGCCACTAGCAAAATATAATAGTTATAATATCGTTACGCAATAAATCAGTACTTGAAAATGACACAAACCTCGTCTGAAACTCTAAAATATATGATATATATTTCCAGGACATGTTAATAGCATCGCTAGAGGCTGAACTAGTGAAGTATGACGAGTTGGTGGTCACAGTGGAAGCAGAGAAAGAACGGAAGAAGCAGGAACAGCCTGAGCCCAAGAGCGAGAAGGAATCTGAAGATGAGAAGGAGGCAGAGCGAGATAGAGAAGATGATAAGTCAAGTGGTAAGATTTAAACGAAATTCTTTTTAAAAATGGTTCTCCACAATGGAGCAACAGATACAGATCAATATCGCGATCTTTTGTTCACCCGTCAGCGCTTAATTTAACACTTAATTTCAAAGTCTATGAAGTTGGGTGAGGAAGCGACTAACTATCGGTTATTTTCTCGCTCAAGAAACGTACAATAGACATACATACATTCCGTGTAAACAAAAGAGATGCAAATATTAATAGTTGATAGCTGACTGTTTACACTGCCGGCTAGGACTCGCTCAGCGATGCTCGCTTGAAAACTCATCACTAGTTAACTGAAATAATGAACACCCCTTTTTATTTTTTACACACAAAATATAGCTTCTCGCTAACTCGTTTCTAGTTTGTAGCGCTATTCGCTCATCGTTGGCGGTGGGACACGTGCCTAACATTGTAAGGCTTTTAAATGAGCCATGCGTATGTCATCGATTGTTTGACCCACAGATAACCCCCCTATAGATTCCCTATGATAAACATTTTGTTCGTACTCGAATTCACCAAATCTAGCGGTATGCATGCGGTGCGCGGGGAGTGACAACTGCAATCCGATTGGCTATTTCAAGGTGACGTCACCCACTTTAGTGATGGTACAATGACATTAAACATAGATTCTGACGTGTAGATATTTTGTGAAACAGAATGGCAAATGAATGTTCACTTTTTTGTTTTATAGCTCCTATACTTCATTATCAATGTACCAAAATGTGATTACCGAATATTCCGAATGAATAAAGTTTTAACTTTATAATTTTTACATGCCATTGGTTTAATTGACGGTTGAATTCACACAAAAACTGATCAATTATTTCAGAATAAACCGTAAATTTTATGTATTCATATTTTAATTGAATATTTTTATCCAAATAACAAAATATCGATAGCATCCATATTTTATTTATCGATAAGCACGAACGTATTGCTCATTACCCTATTACTTTTGTGAGACAAAAACAGCCACACAATAGTACCTAATGAGTGAAAGGGAAAGACATCAACGATAGTCGCTACCTCAGCCACTATAAGTTGAGCTCTTTCTAAAATGGATAATTTGTATAATTTTATTTAACAGTTGAATATTATGCCATCTTTTTTTTTAACTCGAGGTCCTGGATAATTTTCCTCCCCATTCAACAGCATAGGTAGTCTTTTTATAAAAATATAACGTTAAAATGTTTTTTTCGTAAATAATGAAACCTCTTAATTGTTAGCTCTAACGTCTGGTCGACAATGAACAGAATAAATACGAGCATCGAGTTATATTTGTGCTACCGCATTTATGTGCGATGCGCATAAGTTGCCTTCTTTGCGGAATCTAGTAAGTTATCTGAGGTTTGGCCCAACTTATTTATGCATTTTCTCTAAATACTGAAATATTATGTCCCTTTAAAATACAGGACGAGGAAGCAAAAACCCACAAAATATTAAACCCTGTTTTATAAAATGGTTGTCGTTTCCTACAGAAGCAAGCGGGAGTAGTGACTGGTCGTCAACATCAGAAGAAGGCGCGGTGTACCGGCTGCGCGCTCGCAAGCAGCTGCCCGTGAGCTACCGCAGCCAGGAGTATGACCGGCTCATCAGCTCTGCTATCAAGGTACTTTTACCTAGACGAAAATCATCGCGTATACCGTAATCATAAAAAATCTTTTAAGATTAAAATAAGTGCAGTGTCAGTTTTGTCTTGCAATAGAACGATTCTCAAGCATTGTCTCTCCATCTACCTTTAATCCATCCAAAGATGTCCTTTAGAATACCGCTTTTGACGACCACCCATTGTGTCACCTTATGTAAAATGTCTATATTTATCTATAACTAGCTGTTGCCCGTGACTTCGTTCGCGTGGACGAAGTTTCATACAAACTTTCCTACCCCCTATTTTAAACCCTAAGTGGTTGAATTTCCAAAACTCCCTTCTTAGTGCACGCTTACGTCATTTAAGGAACGTTTGTGCAAAATTTCATTCTTCCTAGACCCGACAGCGATTTCAGCTGTGCGTTGATCGATCAATCAGCCAGTCAGTTTCTTGCTTTATATATAACTAGCTTATGCCAGCGGCTTCACCCGCGTGGACTTCGATAATTGACCCACGGGATCGTCCTCCTGGGATGAAACCGGGCCTATGCGCTATTTCAAAGTATAATCTATCTCTGTGCCAAATCCGCACTGCCGTTCTGGCGTGATTGAGCAACAAAAATCCATCCATTGAAACTTTCGCATTTGTAATGTTAGTATAGATAAATAAAGAAAAAAAAAGATAAATAGAGTGTTCTATTCTATTCTCAAAATTTAAACTCGATTCAACTAATCCAATGGCCACCTTCACTTTGTTCAGTTTCTCATTTACCGCAATCTATCTGTTGTGTAAGTTATACTGACCTCTGTGTGATGTAGGAGGAATACGTAGAAGCAACAACGAGTGCCGGCAACCAAGGCCGCGGCAAGGACATATCAACCATCATCGAGGCAGCTGAGGAAGAGAAGATGAAGGCAGAACGTGAGGCTATGGAGCAGGTGAGGAAACAAAGTTAGATTTACATACTTGCGAGTACTTATACGGGGTGGAAGGGCCACCGACGCGACCCACCCGACCCTTGCCCAACGAGCCAGCCCGCGTTGCTGAGCAAGTAACGTTAAATTCCCCAAATAATAATAATACGACCCAGCCTGTCCCCACTTGCTGCCCTCCCCAAAATGACGCCCTAAGCCGAGGTCCGAGCTCCACAGGGGGTGCCCTTAGCGAGCGGTCATTAGTAGAATAAATTAGCTTGTAAGCCCTGGCTGGGGGCCTTAAATTTATTTGAGGTCACCACAGGATAGTCCGGTTAAGTAGTAAACCAGCCGTAGAGAGCTGGAAAACTGCGAGTGGCCATCATCAAAAAAAAAAAAAACCACCGACGCGAAAACGGAAACCGCATACTCAGTACATCATTCTGAACCGACGAAAAATTTCTATGTGGCGGGGCCACATAGAAATTTTTCGTCGGTTATAATAAAAAAAAATTGCTGTTTCCTACAAAAGTGCAATACCTACATGGTCAAAAATTCAAAATGTATGGAACAGCTGATTTAAAAAAAAATAACCGACGAAATATTTCTATGTGGCTATTTCTAAGTTCAGAATGATGTACTGAGTATGTGGTTTCCGTTTTCGCGTCGGTGTCCCTTCCACCCCGTATAAACTCGCATTTTACCCATGGGGGTAGACTGAAACAACAGAACGCCATCTGCTACTATCCTTATCCTCCTTTTGCTTTCTCCACGTTCTAGTCAAAATATAATTGTTTTTTTTTTTTTTTATATATTCTGGGTCAAAACCCGTAACCGTAACATGTTCGTCTGAAGGCATAATGAAAATCTGAAGGAGTGTTCGTCTGCTTATAATCAAAAGCAATGCCAATCACAGAATGAAAGTAGCAGCTTCGTGTATGACTCGTATTATTTCGTCTAATCCTCATACCTGAACGTATCGTATTTCAGTCTACTAACCATGAACTCCGACCACAGATTCGTTTTTCTAAAGATTTTTGGTAAATTCCTTCTGATTGTTTATTGCAAGGGCCGTAATTAATCTATGTTTTCCCACTATTGAGTAAAGTCTCCCTATATCCTTCTCTATGTTTCGCCGTCTCTCGCCAATCTGGGAAGAACGTGTTTAGATTATCATGCTAATATATCCTAAGCCTGCCTCAGTGACGACGGCAGTAGCAAAAGAAAGGAAAATATTACCACTAGTTTTACAACGAACCACACTTTTCTAGGGTAAACCTTTTGAGCGGAAGAAGAAGAAGCAGCGCCGAAAGCCGAGAAAGCTGAACTCGCTGGAAGTGCCTTCGGAGGACGACGACGAGACCGACGAGGACTTCAAGGATACTGGGTAAATATACCTACACCCTTAACACTATCTGTTTATAATATCCGAGGGTTAATATGGTACATCTGTCATTAAAACGGGACTATCGCACGAAATAATAATAGTCCTCGTGAGCATTTTTCCGGCACGGCGGCCAACCCCAGCCGAGAGCGTGCGCCGCGCGCCGCACGCGCTACTTCCAATCTCGGCGCTGCTACTAAGAAACTCCTTATGTAAAAATCCAAAAGCACTTTTTTCCCGACTAGGGAATCTAATCCAGGACCTGAGCTCAGCAGTTGCTCTTGCGACCGCCAAGACCAAGGCCAGTAATATATCGCACAAGCATAGAGTGCATCATGGTTCTTTTGGCGCTTAAATAACATTTTTAAGAGGGCACTGTTGGTAACCATTTGTGAAATTGTATTGAAAAACAAGATATCGGCGTTAGTTCCACTATGACTAAATGACAAAGACAAAGATCTACAAAGCCAAAATGCTTAAATTCTGTGCTGCATTCACAGTAACAACAAGAAGAATAAGAAACTTTATTTGTAAGGTTAGTTACACAGTGTGTGAGATGTTAAAATGTAATTAGCTTCTCTATGTTTTGCCGTGAAGATAAGATGTCATGTATAAAGAAAAAAAAAATAAACAAATGTCAGGAAAAAAAATGTCAAAGATTCAATCATATTTCGTCATAAATATAAACAAGTAAAAGCAAAGTACATAATTGGATGTCAAACAATAAATTGCAATAATAAAAAAATAACAAGAAAACAATTAAATAGACCTGTCAATCATTACACATTACATTAATATTTTTTCCTTCAGAAACTCATTGATATTATAATAGGATCTACTTACCAGAAAGTTCTTTAAATGTCTTTTGAATAAATGAATATTTAATATTTTAATTGATTCTGGTATATGGTCATAAATAGTTGGTGCCATACAAAAAACACTATTATGCATCAGAGCTGTTTTGGACTGTCTCGAGCACAACATATTGAGGTGTCGTCGACTCCGGTTAATTCTGTCAGATAGTTTGGGAAATAAATTCGGGTTGGTTTTAACAAATACTGCAACTTCAAATATGTACATACAGGGTAGTGTCAGTATTTTACATTTAATAAAAAAAGGTTTACATGTATCTGTACATTTTAACCCAAACATTGCCCTAATGCACTTTTTTTGGGCTTTAAATATAAGTTCCCTATTGGATGAGTTTCCCCAAAAAATTACTCCATATCTTAATATTGAACCAGCCATGCCATGGTATGCAGTAAAATAGCGTCCGTTCCTATGACTGGCGCAAGTTTATATAAAGCATAAGCGGATTTACAATGTTTATTTACTTTACAATAAATTCTCCAGTGCTCTAACAATGTCGTCATCGGAGGACATATCGTCGTCGAATGAACGAGGCAGCTCCGACGACTCCAGGTCTTCCGACTCGCTGCCTATTCGACGGACATGCAGATCTGATAAGAAAGGTAAGAAAAGTGGAACTATTGAACATTACCTAAGTAATTCTGTCTCTTGTAATATTTGTCTTAAACTGAACCATTACTCAATATCAAACAAACAATAACAAAAAAGTTCCCTAATCCACTTCTCTCGGTGCTGTGCTTCCTACCAATTCACGAGGAAGCCATCCAAACCGACCCGCCATTTTCTTCTTGTTCTGTTGCGACCTCGTCTAGCCGTATCAGAGCTTCTGTCTTCCCTGTTCCATTTAAGTTATAAGCAATTTACGTTCTAGTTTAAAAATAAAATACTCTTTGTTTTTGCTCGTAAAGGAGAACGCGCGAAAATGACTGAATCATCGCCAGAAGTGAAGAAAAAGAAGAAGGGCCACTTAGAGGATAGCTCAGAGGAGTCTGCGGGCGCCAAGGAGTGGTCTTCCAAATCTAAGTAAGTTCTTCAGAGTATTATTAAATAATGAATAGAATCCATTAGCTATATTATTTAAAAGATTTATAGTTTTTTTTTTCTCATGTAGAACTATCGCTTATTCCATCGGCGGTGAAAAAATTGCCTAATGTTATCACTGAGCCTATAGGTATTTAATAGTCACTCGAGGCGACATATAAAGTTAAAAATCTCCCTCACAGGTCATCAAAATCAAAATCATCATCATCGCGACCTCCAAAGATGAAACGTCGCGACAAGTCCAAAAAACGTCGCAAGCGCAGCGGCCTCACGCAGTACGACGCCGAAGGGAATGTGATCCGCGCGCGCGTCACGTACGGCGGCCTCAGCGCGGACGAAGGGGAGAACGACTGGTCGCCCAAGCATCGCACGCGCCAGAAGAAGATCAACTACACGGAGATGCCCAACACTGAGTCCGAGGATGTAAGTTTGGTAAACTATGACGAACGTTGCAGTTCTGGCTCTTATTACCTTTTGCATGGCGTGTTGTGTGTCTGCCGTCAATTTTTATTGCACAAGTCGATGTCCACAAACCCGGAATTATTATCACAATAAATTAATTTGCATTTTCTCAACTGATAACTGTCAAGTTGTGCAATAAAATTCGTAAATGTATATCGAGAAGTGGATATCTTTTTACAAAGAGTTGGTATTTTCGTTTTTCAAAGCATCTATTCAGATTCTTAGGTTCTAACAGTTGGTAGAGCTTAGATTATTTGGCCTGTGATGAGAAATGATACGAACTTTTAATTTCAAAGTTTTGTGGCTAACTTATTTCAAGACAAAAATAAATTCTCTACCTTCCTTACTAAAAATCTCACTGTACAGTCAATTAGATCTATCCATTGGTATTTATATGCCATTGCATATAAATACCAATGCATTATGCTATTGGGCTTTGGGGGATGGTGGGGATACCCATAGCTCATTGCCCATTCTCCTTTCTATAACAACACATCAACCTACAGGAAATGCATAAATCCAGCGGCAAACACATGCCGGACAGCTCCGATGAGTACAAGATAGACACGGACGCCACGACAGACTCGGACGAAGAACGCAAAAAACGTAAGAAGCCGGAAGATGAAGAAGCAGAACAGGCAAATGAGGAGAAGAGGAAGGCTCTCAGTGACCTCATCAAGAAGACTGCTGTCGTACCGCTTGAGAAGCTGCCTGAAGATGTCACGAAGGCTAAGACTGAGGAGTTGCAGGCGCATCTTAGTGAGTCAAAAGTTATTCAATTATTTAAGATAGTTCTCCAAAACCCACTTTTACCACCTCCTAGTGTTTAAGCTGGGGAAATGGAGTGGCATACCAAAATCTCCAGCAACAGGATTTGTTTATTTAAGTACACACAAAACACATACAGGAAATAAAATTTAGACAAAAGAGCACAAAGGTACCGCTTATTTATTTAATTTAGAAATATTTTCTAGCAGACCTGCGACAGGATAGATAGGATTCATATATGAGGTTACTGAATTATGTGAGATCCTCGATGAAAGAACCCGTCAAACTGATAAGAAAACTCGTTAACGATTTAGTTTTCCAGCCATTTCGATCATATTTTATTGACAAAATTATTGGGTTGCGGATCGGATTGTGGATTCTCTCTACAATTCGGTCCAAATTTTCAACGGCTTTCAACACATTGAATTTACTTTCTTCTAGATATGATTATACAAAAAATAAAATATTTAAAATATCTTTTTTTTACAGACGCGCAAGCGGCGGCCGCTATGATCGCGCGGCCGTCTCGCGGCAGGGGCAGCCGGGGCGGCCGTGGTAGCAGGTAACATACACTTCGATTTATCAATATATTTGTTACCGGCCTGACCCGTTTTCTTGCCAAACCGGTTTACTGGTTTTTATAAGACGTTGCCGAATCATGCCGCCCCCCTGACAAAGATGACGCCTTACATAGCAGGTCTATATCTAAAACCGAATGTGTTCTATTTAAAACCAATTTCACAAATGATTCTAAACGCGATCAGCACGTCTTAACTGCGTTTTAGATCTGTCAGTGTCATGCTATGGTGACTGTGATTCGATGACGATGACCCCTGACAAAGATGACGCTTTACATAGCAGGTCTATATCTAAAACCGAATGTGTTCTATTTAAAACCAATTTCACAAATGATTCTAAACGCGATCAGCACGTCTTAACTGCGTTTTAGATCTGTCAGTGTCATGCTATGGTGACTGTGACAGGTCTTAAACGTGGTTTAAATGTGCTGTTCACATTCAGTTCTATTTGGCGCAGCCGTGAGACACATTTTTTTTTTATTTCTGTTTTATGATGTGTACACTTGTGGCATGTGTCAAATAAATATATTTCATTTATTCCTTTCTTTTTTCAGTTTCACTTTATAGTTGAGTGTAGATAATAACATTGTACGTTGTGTACGAAAGTGTTGGTTGCAGGGGCCCGCGCGGCGGGGGGCGGGGCGCGCGGCCGGCCGGGCCCGAGCGCGGCGCGGGGCCCGCGGGGCCCGAGTGCGGCGCCGGCGACGACGCGCTCGCTAAACTTATCGGAGTTAAGATCAAAGGTACGTTGCTCTACTACTACTTTTAACCCGCGGCATAACGCCTGTGGTCGACACAACAGTTGTGTGTCCATAACAAAAGTTTTTCAGGGATAAAAAGTAGCCTATATCACACTCAAGCTCACAAACTATCTTAATGCAAAATCATGTCTATCTGGTTGCTAAGGGCAAGAAGGTTTTAGAGGAGTTTTACTTTTAAAAGAAAAAAGACAAACTATTACATCTAAAATTCAAGAAGGAGTGACTGGTTGAAAACAATGAGTCACTCATTATTTTATCAAATTGATATCCCTCAAAACAGATAACAGTTATTCTCTAGTTATAGCTGTAGCTTACCCTGAACATTAAATAAATAAATTAGAATAGGAAACCCACACAGCTTAGTCCCAAGCGCCATATCACCATCAGTAGTAACATATTAAATCTCTATGAAAAAGAATTTTAGCTCAACAAGTTTCAATTTATGTTCATACAGATCTCAGAACGGACGGCTCTCCAACGAAACCTAATCAAGTAAGTTTTGAAACAGACTACAAAACCTCCACACCCAGAGTACACCCTATTTTTGCACTAACTGCAAAAATACACTATACAACACTTATCTTATAGAGTAACGGTGGCCCTCTTTACAGGTGGAAAGAGAGAAGAAACGTCAAGAACGCGAGGCGAAACGAGCCGAGCGCGAAGCTAAAAAGGTTGAAAGATTACAAAAGAAAGAAGAAAAAGAAAAAATGAAAGAACAAAAAGCCAAGGAAAGGGAAGAGAAACGCCTCGCGCGACTCGCCATGCAAGAAACTAAGAGAATAAAGAAGGAGAAGATGGAGTTCCCCGTGGGGCCTCCCATGTCGTACGGCGGCCCGGGGGGGCCTGGGGGCCCGGGTGGGCCTGCGCCGCGGGGCCCGCATGGGTTCGGGCCCCCGCCGCACATGCCTAACGAATACCACGAACAACCGCGGTTCCCTACTACACCGAGGTTGCAGGTAAACTTTCGCTACATATTTGGGTTACTTCACAGGTCACACATTATTTTACACGATACATTTCAAATTCAAATTCATGTATTTTAGGTAGCACATAACCCATATTAGAAAACATCTTAAATTATTCAATAGTAAATACAAAATCACACACAAATAAATACAGAGGAATTAAGAAAATTTAAATACAACATCAACAATCAAATTAGATAAATCAAAATTAAAAATCAAATTAAAATCATTTCAATTATCACAATATTCATATCCAATCAAAATCAATCCATATTTATTACAGTAATCTCTTACGTGCGACGATATATGTAACTTGTCTGTCACAGCAGTGTCGCACGTAAGGACAGTCCAACCTATTTGCTATCATTCTCAGAACGGTATTGGAGCTGGCTCGCACTCTGCGCACAAGAGACGCGCAGCGCTTCCGCATGGTCGCATGGAAACAGTCTGTGCGCGCCCAAGCGAACATACCTGAAGCGCTGCAGTAGCGAGGCAGATCCAAAACCGCTCTGAAAGCGTTGTTAAACTGGATGCGGAGGGTGCTGTAGCTTTTCTGCGTGTAATTAGCCCACAAGGTGCAGGTTTACATGGACGTGCAATACGCCCGGAAAAGAGTTATTTTCACGCTATCAGAGCAACGCGCGAACCTACGGGCCTGCATATTAGCTCTTTTAGATAAAGCCCTCCGCTCCCGTTCCAAGTTAGCATGATCCCTGAGGTCAGCCGTGACTATGTGCCCTAGGTATTTAAACTGATTCACCCTGTCTAAGGGTACACTATTTAGACGTGTAGGTCGTACATAGTCCGGGCATTTAGCATAACCGGCCTCAAAGACCATGTACTGACTTTTCTTATTATTATAAATAAGTCCATGTTTAACAGCGTAATCCTCACATGTCGCCATCAACCTCCTTAGGCCACAAATCGACGCGCTCAGCAGAACCATGTCGTCTGCATAACTTAAATTGTTGACACACACTTCGTCAACATGACAGCCGACGTGCTGATTGCTCAGCGCGACGATCAGCGCGTCCATGTAAAGGTTGAATAATGTGGGTGAGGTCAGTCCGCCCTGTCTTACCCCGCATTGTAATCGATATGGCTACGACATTGCCCCCGACCATCTGACGCTGTTGACTTGGTGCGTATACCAATACTTGAAGATGGTAATAAGTTCTGGAGGTAGGTTGTTACTCTCAAGTTTTTCCCGCAACAGATCATACGCCACCAAATCAAAGGCCCTGGACAAGTCGAGAAAACACGCATATACCGGGGTTTGCGGTCATTATAGTATCTCAGAGTTTGCTAAGATACACTGATTATGATTCCGATTAATTGATTATGATGGAATGTTTATGAATTTTGTCACTAGGCGACACCTAGATAAATGCTCAAGTAAAAGCAGTTGAATTTTGAATGCTACGGCTACCGCATTTGAGCGTTCAAAGTTCAGCGCCGCGACTTAACAGTCGAATAGTGCAATTTATAATAGTTATGCATTCATTTACGTGTCTAGTGTCAGTGACATGAGTGTGAGTCCTAAAACTGGTATGAGCCGTGATACAAATAATCGCACAAGATTTATTGATACCTACTAATCCTGTCGTGTTACCTTCCAGGTGCGTGCCGAGTTGCGCGGCGTGTTGTCGGCTGAGGAGCGAGCGCAACATGGCCGACCTGACCATGTCTCTGCGCTCAGAGAAGGTACGGAACGAATTTATCTACACAAGGGGAAATTATAAGATGGGATTCAAAGATCAGTTGAAGATCATAGGGGAAGTACGAAATCAGCGCGGACGTTGCCTTTTATTCATAGTGAACAAAAGTTACGCAAAATTATTTTGTGTTGCTGGAAACATGTTTGCCAATCATGCTGTATACAATACCAGCAACATGTTTATTGCAACACATAAACATGTTCATGGAACAATGTGCAACTTTTATTTATTTATTAAAACTTTATGCACAAGTATAAAACTGTACAAAGGCGGACTTAATGCCTAGGGCATTTCCTACCATACGTATACCTTAGGGTGATGCAGAGACAATTCTCAGTAGGTGCAATTACAGAAAACAAACTAGAAAATATTTATAACAAGTACTAGCTGTCCCGGCGAACTTCGTACCGCCTAACAGTCAATGAATCCTACCCCGCCTACTCTACCTGCCCCACCTACCTTACCTACTCTACCCACCCTACCTACTCTGTCTACCTACTTCCTAGTCCTGCCTACCTATCCTACTCTCCTAGTACCTACCTACCTATCCTACTCTCGTAGTACCTACCTACCTATCTTACTCTCCTAGTACCTACCTACCTATCCTACCCTCCTAGTACCTATCTACATATCCTATTCTCCTAGTACGAGATAAGATAAGATAAATCCGTTCAGCCGTTCTCGAGTTTTAGCGAGACTAACGAACAGCAATTCATTTTTATATATCGTCGTTGAAGTTCTAACATCACGTAAGTCAATTTTTGGCGGTTTTGACATTTTGAATTTGATGCCGTTTCCTAGAGAATCGGAAGACGCGTTGTTTTGGCGAATCAGAAAAAGCAACGTCTCTATTTAATTTGAGTGGACACAAATTATAAAATGGTTTTGTACCACTACCTGAGTATAATTATGCAGTTATTTCACTCTCCTGTAAAATTGCTATTTTTGACTTACGCGGTGTTAGAACTTCAACGACGATATATAGATAAATACATAAACACACACAACCATACAAATTTACCATGACAATAGAACTTTATGTTGCAACATGAAATATTAAATACGAGAGTTGTTGGTTTTAAACTAAAATATGCAATAGAAAGATTGCAGAAGATTTGTCTTGACTTTGGGAGCCTATGGCGTTGCCATAGTGTCGTAGTTGTATCTCCGATTTCAAGAGAGTTGGTTGTACTTACAACTCATGTCATAATGTCCAGGTACGCTTTCAGTAGCCGGATCGCCGCAGCCGTTCAAACCGATCACAGAGGAACCCAGCATCATCACACGGATGCCGCACATGATCAATCAACAATACAGGTGAATATAATTATTATCCTTTGATTTTGTTAATCGTGCCTTTAAAAGCGGTACGATTTACGTGTTTATGTTTATTATTTCATCACCACTGCTCTCAAAATGGTGAAGTAAAACATCGTTAGGAATCCGGCATTTCCTAGAACCAAAAATTCGAAGTAATCCATCAACCTGCACTGCGCGGTGGATTGTCTCTCTCACAGAAGGCTTGTGTCCCACTCGTGGGAACTTTATGGGCTGATTAGTGATTATGCTTGTCTAGTATTCCCCAAAATTGTCTGTGTCTTTTATTTTGTGTTAATGATACATTCTTTCCAGGGGTCCGATGATGTACCCTGGCGGCGCTCAGTACGGGCCGCGACAGAACATGTCCATGTACCAGCTGCACCCCGCGCTGGGCCCCGCCGCGCGCCAGTTCCCGCAGTACTACCAGCACATGCGCGGCCTGCCGCCCGGACACCCCTCGCACCAGCCGCACCCCTCGCATCAGCAGCACCCCTCGCACCCCGGCGCCTACCCCCCGAGGGTACCCTACTCCACCGCCACCTCCCCCGCCCCGCCCGGCGCGCGCCCGCACGGTCCTCCGCACGGCATGCCGCCCGGGCAGCACGGACAGCACGGCCTGCCCGGGCCGCACGGCTCGCCCGGACAGCACGGCCCGCCCGGACAGCACGGTCCGCCCGGACAGCACGGCCCGCCCGGACAGCACGGTCCGCCCGGACAGCACGGTCCGCCCGGACAACACGGTCCGCCCGGACAGCACGGCCCGCCCGGACAGCACGGTCCGCCCGGGCAGCACGGTCCGCCCGGACAGCACGGCCCGCCCGGACAGCACGGTCCGCCCGGACAGCGCGGTCCGCCCGGACAGCACGGCCCGCCCGGACAGCACGGCCCGCCAGGACATGGCCCGACACCCGGACATGGCCCTATGCCCCCGGGACACGGCCCACCCACCAGCAATCACGGCCCGCCAGGACACGGCCCCTCTCCCCCCGGCCTCGGCCCCCCGGCGCGCGGCCCGCACCCCGCGCACGGGCCGCTCGCGCTGCACCGGCCGCACGCGCCCGGCGCCATGCCGCCCACCTCCAGCCCGCACGGCATGCCGAGCTCCGGCCTGCCCGGGCAGGGAGGGCCGCTCGCTATGCACCGCGGCATGCCGCCCGGCTTGGCCGGACCCCTCGCTGGAGCATTGCAAGGCAGAACAATGGAACCCCCCTCCACGTCTCCTTCGGCACCCCCGCGCGCCACGCCGCCCTCGGACCACGAACCGCCCGTGCGGATCAAGGCGGAAGTCAAGACAGAACCCGAGTACCAGTCACCTGCAGGCTCGCCGGCACGCGAGCCCTCGCCCACACCGCCGCGGGACGAGCCACCCAGACCGAAAATCAAACACACAGAGAACAAGGATCGACGGCCGCGCTTCCCGTTGGGGCCCTACGCGCCCCAGTACGGACCCTACGGCCCCTACGCGCCGCCCCCCGGCCCCGCCGAGCGCGGTGTGCCATCGGGTCCCCGGCCCCAGCAGAACTTACACCACCCCTACGCCCCCGAGGCACGGCCGCGTAGCCCCGCATCAGCGGAGCGGCCGCACTCGCTGGAGCCGCCCGGTCACGTACCGCCCGGTCACGTGCCACCCGGTCACTTGCCACCCGGTCACGGACCACCGTCGCATGGGCCGCCGTACTTGCCGCCGCACATGCGCCCCATGGCGCGGCCGGCGTACGGGCCGGTGCCGGGCGGGCGCGGCAGCCCGGCGGGCCCGGCGCCCTTCGCGCCGCCGCACTACCCGGAGGTGCCGCGCACGTCACCGGCGGGCCCGCTGCCGCTGAGCGTGCGTCCGGAGCGGCTGGCGTCGCCGGCGCGGCTAGAGCCGCTGGGTGTAGTGAAGCAAGAGGCGTTGGGCTTGGTGAAGTCGGAGTCGCCGTCGCCGAGCGGGCCGGGCGTGCAGGCGCTGCTGGCGCGCTCGCCGGCCGCGCTGCCGGGCCCGCGGCCGGACGCAGAGGGGCCGGTGGCCCGGCTGCCGGACGGCGGCGTGGCCGGGTCGGTGTTCGGCGGGCTGGTGAGCTACTTCTCGAGCCAGCACGAGGACGACGACATCGACGCGTGACTCCAGTACTCTGCACTCGCTGTACATACCGCGCGATAGATAATTATTATATTTATGCCCTGTACGATATTATGTGTTAGCGTAGGAGATTTAGTTTAGCCATAGGGAGTAAATATTATATATTATTATGAGTCTTTTTGGTCTCGAATAGGCGAATGTATTATTATTTTGGTTATGTTTAAGTGAGATTTATTTATATACGACCGATAGGTACTTACAGTATACTCTGAATACGAATTTTATTAAAAGATCGATGACATTTTTTTTGAAAAAATAAATGTTTTCTCCTACAAAATACATGTATTATTTCACTACTCTCTTTTTTGTTTTAATCTCCATTAAACCAGCTGAGGGATACTTCATTATCAAGTGGTTGAATAGCAAGACTGCGTTAAGTATGTATACTTATTCTGGTATAAAAAAAACAGCAATTTACTGCAAAACTATTTATTTGCGAGGTCTCCCGGCGACTTTTTTACTTCCTGCTGCTTGTTTGTTTTTGCCGCCAAATGATAGTGGTTGATCTGAAAAAAAAAAGTTAACGTTACACAAAAAAATTCAATACCTCATAAACTACATTCAGCATTTCATCTGTAATGTGTTGTTATTTCAATTAAACTTTCAATCGTTATTCGTATTCACAACGATGTCGATTATTTTTGTCTTGTCCATTGATTAAACTAAAACTAGTATTACTTCCTCTCTCTTTATGATTTACAAATAAATGATTCTGATTACTCACCAGGGGGTGCTATCTTGAGCGATATATCGTAGGTTTTACTCTTCGGCCTCTTGGCGGCTGGCTCCAGTTTCTCAGGCGTTTCTGTTGGTGTGACCGTCTCTTGCGTTGCGGCCCAACCATCCTGCAAAAGCAATAAGTATTTTTAAAATATTAAATGGGCCTACTCTTGATCTCAATCTTGTCCCCGAACACAATTTTGATTATAATTTGGAATTTCGAATCTAGGTATACTAGATACTCAAGTACTTACTGACAAAAAATATTTCAAATGTCTATTTTTGGCATAGTCGTAATAGAGTCATCATCTGCCTAGCCTTATCCCAACTATGTTGGGGTCAGCTTCCAGTCTAACCGGATACAGCTGAATACCGGTATTTTACATGGAGCGACTGCCTGTCTGACCTCCACAACCCAAGTCGTATACTGTACTTTTTTCATTAAGCGATACTTAATTGAATGCATAAATAGGAGTGAGAATTCTACATTCTGACCGCGCAAAATCATTAAGGTGTCGCGTACTCTTCGTTAAAACGGGCATTATTAGAGACGGAAATACTGATTACAAATTAACGATTCGAAATTTTAAAAAGTTTCATCCTTTGCCACATACCTCTGGGTCCTCAATTTCCGGTGCTATGGGCAGGAAGGACAGCATGTGCTCGTCCTCTCCTTCTTCATCAGAACTGCAGAAAGCTGCCACAGGTTCGCAAGTCGTCACATCCACCTGTTTCAAATGGAAGAGCTAAATCATTTAGTTTTTCTATGCGAAAAGTGGTTGAGTAAAACTGAAAATTGCGAAAACTAACATCACATTTTACACAGAGTGGAAGGGAGACCGACGCTAAACTGGTTACCACATACTCAGTACATCATTCTGAACCCACCACATAGAAATTTTGCGTCGGTTATTAAAAAAATAATCAGCTGTTCAGTACATTTGACCGTATAGGTATTACAGTGTCAGTGTTAGTAGGTATTGTTATGAAAATGCACATAACATGAAAAAAAAAACCTATTAGTGAGTCAGCAAGGTGCTACCAGAACATTACTGACAGCAGTGACAGCTCAAAGTGCATTGAACGTGTCACCACTCTGGAAGGCTTTTTGTGAGTACAATTCAGCCTATCGCACAAATGGGCTGAATGAAAAGCAATAGCATGTGGCTGAGATGAGGTTGCTAAGGGGTATGTGTGGTGTTGCGCGAATGGATAAAATAAAAAATGAGTACATAAGAGGAAGTCTGAAAATGCCCGGTGACTGTAAAGTTGTGTGGTAATTGGTTGTCGTGATATGGGCATGCGATGCGGTGGAATGAGGATACTGGCGTCAGGAAAGTTTTGAGTATGAATGTGGATGGCTATAAGAGTAGAGGAAGACTAAAGAAACGATGGATGGACTGTGTGAAGGATGATATGGCTAGAAAAGAGGTGACTGCTGAGATGACGAGTAAGAGAGAAGTATGGAAGAAGAAGATAAAAATGATGATAAATTCAGGCTATCGCAGTTTACTGCTGGACATAGGCCTCTCTCAAGCTATGTCACAACATCCTGTCCTCCACATGCAGTCTGCCCTGACAACTTTCTAAAGTCGTCAGTCATCGTTTTTGTATGACTAATAAATATCACAGCTTCAGAAGTGCACATACCTCCACCTCCTCATCATTATGAGCCTCGCCTGTTTGGTCCACTGATCGATCTTCGTCTTCTACATCAAACTCGCTCTCCCGTTCTTCATACTCCACGTTCTCATCAAGCTCCTTGAAGTCTGGTGCAAACGCTGACCAGTTCTCTACTTGATTCTGTGCCCATATTGAGACTACGCCTGTGAATTAGGATAAGCGGTAATGTATTAGTGCCTAATATCCAGAGACCAGTAATTTATTGGAATTTAAACCTTTTGTCAATGCCGTGAAACACAAATGAGGTAGTTTTGGGGGAGGAATGTATCAAAACTGTATTTTGTATCCCGTTAGATTGAACCGAAAAATAATTGGCCAAGGCTAGGTAGATGATGATGATTTTGTAGCCCGTTTTAACCCAGCCTAATCTATACATATAAAAAAATTGTAACAGGCCGATGTCTGTACATTGAAGATATTGAAAGAAATATATGGGGATCTTTTTTAGAGCAACAGAAGCCAAAACATTCGTTTTTAGAATTTTTGTCTGTCTGCATGGATTTGAACGCAGTTTTCACCGCTCTACTGCTAAATGCCTGACTTAAAATACCACACTACAATACATTTTATCGCAGGAAATGATATTTTTCCGTTATTACACACATCAAAAGTGTCTAGGGATCAAGCATTTTTATGCGGATTTCTTGAGATTGAGATGTGGCTTTGTAATAAATTTATGATTTTATAAATTTATATGGATCCTTTTTGGTGCATTTCATAATTTGAATCAGGAACTCTCAATCAAATTCGAGTAAAAGATGAAAATAAGCTGTCAATATTTTCCCTATAAAAACATACAACGCATTGAAGACATTATTAGTGCTACTGTTTCCCTACTACTGATTAAAACCAACGTTATTATGGAGCGGCGACGTCATTTAAGCAGGGAAGAAATGCTCAGAGCCGTGGGAATGATAGAAGCTGGTTCCCGGCAACGTACTGTGGCTTTAGCTCTGAATACAAGTCAGAGTGTTATCAGTCGACTTTGGACACGTTACCGAAGCACTGGTACCGTGGCTGAGCGCCATGGAGGACGGTATCGCTGCACCACACGGAGACAAGACCGATACATTCAAATCTTAACTCGAAGAGCTCCAACAATAACCGCCATGATGTTAGCCGTGAGGCTTCATCACTCTTCAGGGAACTTAATTAGCGACCAAACAGTCAGAAACCGCTTGCATGAAGTGAACCTTCATTCCCGAAGACCGCTACGGGTACCACCTATAGCAATGCACAATCGTAGGATTCGATATCAATGGGCTCTTGAACACAGAAATTGGGCAGAAGAACAATGGCGTTTCGTGTGCTTTTCTGATGAGTCTCGTTTTGGTATGAGACCGGATACAAGACGTATACGACACTGGAGAACCCCTGGACGCCAACAGCGATTAAAATCCTGCCAGGAAGTCCATCCTTATAGTGGTGGAACCATCATGGTATGGGCGGGTATTTGGATCGGCGGAAGAACTGAGTTGATTTGGATCAGAGGCAACCTCAACGCTCAAATTTATGCTGAGACGATTGTATCAGACGTCATCGTTCCTCTACAAGTGCAAATCGGTCCGTTATTTCAGTTAATGCATGATAATGCACGACCGCACACCGCAAGAGTTGTAAGACAGACTCTCGCCGCAGCTAACATCAATGTCCTGCCCTGGCCTGCTCAGTCGCCAGACTTGAACCCGATTGAGCATGCATGGGATATGCTACAGAGAAGAGCTCTGCCGAATATGGAGGGTATCCAGTCGCAAGAAGACCTTTTTTTGTTGTTGCAACGAACATGGGCGGCCATTCCACAGCGTGATTTGGATGAACTCATTTTGAGTATGCCAAACCGATGTTCTTGTGTTGTTAGTGTTCGCGGTAGAAACACGGATTATTAATTGTTTAAGTTACCCAATAAAATTTTAAAGAAAACTGTTATTTCAGTCTTTTTTTCGAACTTTAATGTTAGTGGTTCAAATGTCAAAAATCCCTTTATTAGGAAAATGGCAAATTTCTTTATTAATGCAAAGGTGACTTGGTTTATCGTTACTGTGACAAACGAAAACACTTTATTTGATGAATCCTTAAAGAAAATTTTAATTAATATCAATCAGGAGAAAAGTTATTGCAAAAATATATGTTGATCCCTAGATACTTTTGATGTGTGTAGATTCTAAGTACCACGCGTACGAAGTCGCGGGCAAAAGCTAGTTAAAAATATAAGGTAAAGTTAAATTACCTAGCGAAACTGCAGACGCTCCTTGTTTTCGTCTTTAGATATCGATACCTATCACGTCTGCGTACCTTCGTTAGCTTTTTAATTTGATCTTTTATAAGTGACTAGCTGCCCGGCGCAACTTCGTCTGCGTAACATTTTTGATTAATGCTCCGCTCCTATTGGTCGCAGCGTGATGTTTTATAGCCTATAGCCTTTCTCGATAAATGGGCTATCCAACACTAAAACATTTTTTCAATTCGAACCAGCAGTTCCTGAGATTAGCGCGTTCAACCAAACGAACTCATCAGCTTTATAATATTAATTTAGATTTACGCCTGACGCTTCTATTCCCAGTGAGAATAGTGACAGCGCATTGGTAGTTGGTACATACTTTCAGACAAGTTTAAGCATTTGAATTACCTGCACTAATACTAGCAATGATCGGTCTGATGGGGTGCCAAACGACGTCCAACAGCAGTTCTCCCTTCGTTCCGTGCAGGATCTTGACGAGGTTTCCAATGGACTTCTCCCAAACGTAAAGTGCGTGTTGCCGTGCTGATCCCGCGCAGATGTATTCACCGTCGCCCGAGAAACAGCATTTTTTCCATGTTGTTCTAGGAAGAAAATGCGTAAGTTTTTATTTTAACTTTGATTCTAATTTTTATTTCAATTTCGATTTTTAATTTTGATTTTGATAATAATTTTGATTGTAACTCTGATTTTGATTTAATTTTGTATCTGATATTAATTAAATTTTCTTAATTCGATCTAATTTTGATTTTGAATTTGCTTTTAAATTTGATTTTACTGATTTTAATTTTTGATTTTGTTTTGAATTTAATTTTGAAAATGGATTTTTATTGTATATTGTTTTTAATTTATTTTAATTTTAATTCTGATTTTAATTTTAATTCTGATTTTAATTGTCATAGTCTCTATTTTGTCTACGAATTCAGGGGAGGAGCGAGACAACCCCGACACAAGTGTTATTAACCACTTACTGGGGCTGTTTCATTCAAACTTGTTATGCAAATGTTAGAGATTTAATAAACATTTTATTTATTTTATTTATTTATTTATAAGTAGAATAAACGGCGTTGAGTTGCTTCTTGATAGTATGAAACAAGAATGATCACCACAACTTTTTCCAATGAGGTCTTAGTCCTCGAAATTCAGAATTTCTTAGGATATTTGGAATTTATCGACTGTCTTGTTGGGTTGGTGGTCGCAATCGCGAATGCTGAGCATGAAGTTCCGGGTGCGATTCCCGGCTCGGGCAAATTGTTATTGGTTTTTCCATCAGGAATTTCTTAGAGACGCAATTTCAATTAATCAATTCAATTTCTCATTTAGCAGACACGTAGTCTGGATTTGTGCATGGTTGATCGCAATAGCTCGCCCCCTATTACATGGGACTTAAACATAACTGGCGAAATGTGGGTGTACTATTAGGTACACCTCTGCCTAAAGCCCTTCGGGGAATATAGGCGTGATGTTATGTTTATGTTATTTGGAATGCAAGGTGTTTTTTACGTTATATGTTGATTAAAATTGATTTTGCACAGTTTCATCACATACATTATTTAAACTCTCGAAATTATATTTATGGAAATCGTCATATAGGTACTTATGAAATAGTCTTATTTACAATTTTTTTGAAAAACAATAGCAGATAGTAATGTAACTCACTTGTTGACGAGGTCCTGTAGTTTCTGTATAGGTTCAGGTTCGCCATTGATTCCATATTTGAGTACATCCTTTGATGCGTAAACTCGTATGACGCGGTCCGATGTGTTTACTAGAAAGCAGCTGAAATAACATTTGTAGAATAGAATAGAATAGAATATACTTTATTGTACACCAAAATTGTAATTCAATAAAAGACTATTATATTAAATATCTTCTCTATGGTCTTTTGCCTAGCAGTTGGACACAATATAGACGGCATGGTTGGCGCAGTGGCTGCGTGTCGCGGGTTCGATCCCAGCAAGGAACAAATATTTGCATGGCCTACAGATAGTTCCGGGTCTGGCTGTTTGTGTATGTGAGTTTAAATGTTTGTAACCCGCGATACAGGAGGAATTACTAGTGTGGGGCAAAGTTTAAAAAAAATAGGTTAACAAAGAATCAAAAAGGTTACATAGATACATTGAAACATTTTAAAGATTGAATGGTTATTTTAAACCTAAATCAATTGCAATTGTTATTTCAAAAGCTTAAAATAGAAAATGGTATCCACTTACTCTCCTCTTCTTGCAAATTCTATACTTTTGATACTAGTTGTACTTGATGTGCCAACCACTATTTTAAAGCTAGCTTTCACTGCTAAGGTCTGAGTGTCTAAAATTAATATCTTTCCTTTGGCATTGCCTGTGTAGACGTGGTCACCTCTTCTGTCAAACGATGCTATTACATTTACGTCACCCTGAAATTTTATGGACATAAATTATTAATTCCAGAAATTAATAATTTAAAGATTTTTTGCACTTCAGAAATTATTGCATAAATTAAGTCCAAAGAATCTGTTTGACATAACCACTGTAAAATAATAATAATTGTAAAGGTATATTACATCAACACTGAAGTCACTTTTTAAAGAACAACAATTTGTAACATCGTACTATGCTAACATTAAGTAACTTCCAATAAGAATTGAAGGCATTTTAATCATTGCTCCACAAAAAGTAATCCTAGTGTGGATGCACCTTTGCTTCACTTTTGTTGTTTATGCCAAACAGATGCACTGCAAGAAATATCTTTTGCTGCAACTTACGTCATCATCTATAGGTAATATTTTATGATCCCCATCAGTATCAACTAGCAGTGCCGCATGTCTCATCGGACACACCAGGAATCTCTTGTCATTTCTTGGATCAAACTGAACCCTCAGTATTGGTGTGGGGAACCTGTACCGCTGTTCACATTCTCCGGAAAGAACATCCCATATGCATACATTGTGGTCTGTTGATGCTGAAAGGAGCTGTAGACAAAATAGTAATTTTTTAATTTATGTTTTAAGGTCCAGAACTTCTTATTTGCTATTGCTGCAAGTATTTTGCAGCAATAGCAATTATTTGCTAGCAAACAAAATATTCATTAGACTTAAGTGATATAGAACACCAACATACCTTTTTACAATTCCTCGACCAGCTAAGACTGCACACAGGGTACACATGTGCCGATATTGACTTAGCTATACCCCGAGTAAGGAAATCCCATATAAATATCCTGCCATCATTGCAGCCCACTGCTAAGAGAGTCCCTCTTCTGTTGAAGGCACATGTTGCTGCCAGTGATATTGAGTCTAAGGTGCCATCGAACTCCTGAGGAAATATTGGTGATCAGCTGTTGTATGGTTTGTTTATAAGTTGGTAGTGACTTTAAAAAAATAAAAATAATAACACTAGAGTAACAAAGTTATATTTCATAGTTTTACATTGACATAAATTAAACAAACAATTGTGTATATCTTTGTAAGATGCAATTATAATTAATCAAACTAAAGTTTGTCCACCAAACATTATGTTCAATATAAGTGGATGCTTACCTCAGGATAGTTTTGACCAAATGATTCTGAAAAGGGCACGCAATATTGTTTAGTAAATATGGTAAACAAAAACAAATTACAGAAAGTGCTAGAAAGTCACTTACCAAGTAATTCCAAATTCATGATTTTATTAAATTAGGTTTGATTTGGGTAAATATTATTTCTAATGAATCTAGTTACTGAATAATCTATCTAAAACTTAACAAATTAACAAAAATCTAAGAAGCAAACACTTTTTCAGAGTAGCCGACTGACGCGCATTTGACATTGTCAATTTTTGACAATTCCATTCCAGGCTTTTTATCGTTCCAGGGAGCGGGAATGTGGATATGTGAAGCATTTCATGGAATTTTAGTTTTGTTAAATTATAAAAAAAGTTAAATGCCCTATTTATTAACAAAACAATACTAAAAAAATGGTTTTTCAATGGTTTTATGGCCTTCACACTAATTATTAATTTAACTAGTTATTTGTTTTGGAAACTAACATTACTATTATTAAGTCACACAAACATTACTATAATAATTAAATTAGTTGCAATCTCTCAATCGCAAACAATAGCTTTATTGTTTGCGATTTTTATAATAATGCCTCTGCCGGTGTTTGTTGATAAACACTTGATAAATTACCAATATTAGACAATCAAAACTAAGCTTCAGTGCCAAAAAGAAAAAGTCTGTGGTTTGAACTATGGTTAGAAGTAGGGATGGTCAATTTTGGAAAAACATCGACGTTGACATCGGTGTTAACATCGATTGAAAACAATAATTGTTTGAGAAAAGTCTTCCGCAGCTGTCGATGTTGCTGTGCAGTGCATGTGCACAAAGGGGTATGCAAACTATTGGCATGTTTTACTTTTTTTCTTTGGCCAGAAATGAAACCTAGGTTATATAATAAAGAACAATACGAGAAATCAATAGCAAAAAGAACCAGGTCCATAAACCCTAACCGAACGAAGATACATATTGAAGTATTGCTAGTATATTTTTGACAGGCGTTGATCTATTTTTCCAAGAAAATACAATCATACGTGATATTTTGATATTTCCATTGATAAAATAGATTCAAGTTGGTTGTTACTCCCATATTTTTTTCTCATTAGCAGTTTGAAATTACTAAAACGAAAAAAATGAAAATTCAATCGAATAGATCCGCGTTAGTGGGTACGCGTGTATTGCGATGATCGCTATTGAAACACTATTTAAAGCGTTTCCACTATAATAAAGGTCTGGGTTACTTTTGTAAATTGTACTATGGAATATTCTTACAAAAAATAAATGAAACAACCATAAAAACCGAAACTGTTTATTAAATAACTATTACTTCTGGTTTTACAAAAACCTTTGTTTATCTTATCAATCATCACAGAACAATAATAATATCACTTTCTTTCACT
Organism: Standfussiana lucernea; assembly: GCA_964057025.1. Lineage (NCBI taxonomy): Eukaryota > Metazoa > Arthropoda > Insecta > Lepidoptera > Noctuidae > Standfussiana > Standfussiana lucernea. Next base: position 15,168,486 of record OZ059794.1, read on the forward strand.
GCCCACAAAGTAGACACAATAATTATAGAGCCGAGTAGTATTTAACAATGGGAAACTTAAAATATTACACACGGTCACACGGAGTATTTTTAATTAAGAAAAGTAACGCCTGATAAAAAAACAATAGCAATCTACTAAACACTCTCTAACTTGGTACGAAGCGGGGGACGCGGAATGATTCAATAGAGTTGCCGAGTAGTATTTAACAATGGGAAACTTAAAATATTACACACGGAGTATTTTTAATTATGAAAAGTAAAGCCTGATAAAAAAACAATAGCAATCTACTAAACACTCTCTAACTTGGTACAGTTGTGGTTGGTAGACCTAGTTCTTTTTGCTATTGAATTCTCATACAATTCTCTAACATATGGCCTAGGTTTCACTTTTGGCTAAAAGAAAAAAAAAACATGCCAGCAATGTATGGGAAAAGTTGCATGGCCCTTTAACGGCCGGTTCCTTCAAGTGATGAGAGTTAAAAACATTAATATCATCTAAAACCCAATTCACACTAGATGGCTTATGGTATTCCAATGTTCTAATATATTAACAATTTTTACGAGGACTTAACATTGATGTTTTCCTGATAAACATCGATGTTTATCTACCACCGATCATCCCTAGTTTGAAGTAACACTGCGTGACAGTGAGTGTTGTGCTAACACATTTTTGGAGGAACCGTCAAACTTCATTTCGTACCCGGGCCGGGGAAAAAAAAAAGATAATATATCAGATAATCGATGTGAGCGGAGTATAAAATTGATGATCACAAAACCGTCAAACGTGTATATGAAGTTATTGTGTGCGTTTTCAAATCGATATAAACAAATAGCGGCCGTAAAAACACATTGTGAAGTTGTGTTTACAGCAAAGCGTAACCAAATTCGCGCGTACACAATGAATATGGACATGGATAGTAGTAACAGTTGGCGAGGCGTGCCTTTGAGTGAATTATACGGGTCGCAATCGCCTTGGGGAGCTCCAGAGTTCCCGCTTGTTTCTCCTTCGTACAACCATGCTGTGTTGTATCATGTGCCGAGTAGTGGATGTGTGGCGAACGATAGGCCTCCAAAGCCGCAGATCGGGCAAGACAAATGGGACTCCGAGCACGTGCGGATGCCCTGCTCTGACCAGAGTCTCTATCCCGTTGAAGATGTGAGTAACAGCTCTATTGAGTATGTTTAGTAACATTTATTTATGATAATAAATAAAATACACGAATAAAAAAAACAACGTTTTTTTACGACATTCTCTCTGTCAGGTATAATAATATTTTTTTATTACAAACTAAAACAGTCATCATGTATGCCAGTCATGAGATTAGAACAATACCTCTTTGCTCTAACACTCCTCCTTAATCTCATGCATGTGCATGCCAACATTTCATAACTAGGAACTATCACAAACAATTCCTATAAGAAACACACACAATCCTCTAATCATTCCATGTACTCATACATGCAACCCCATACTTTTCACACACCATTCAAACTTGCCTCTGGGGAGTGCTTTAGTCAGAGCATCTGCAACCATCCTCTCAGTTTCGCGATACTCTAAACATAAAGTCCCTGCCTCAACTGCATTCCGCACAAAATGGTACCTTACGTCCACATGTTTGGTGCGCTGGTGATGAATCGGGTTATATGCTATGGCAATTGCTGACTGACTGTCTGAAAACACTGTAAGAGCCTTTTGGTATTCTTTCCCAGTTAGTTCAGATAGAAACCGCCTTAGGAACACGGCCTCCTTAGCTGCCTCTGACAGTGAGACATACTCTGCCTCAGCAGTGCTAAGTGCCACTGTGCGCTGTTTGGTACTCTGCCATGAAACAGCTCCTCCTTGACTAAGGAACACCATACCCGAATATGAGCGTCGATCACTATCTCCTGCATAGTCAGCATCAGCGTAACCCACAATTATATAATTGTGTTTCTCGTTTGAATACATCAACCCAAGATTTTTTGTACCCTTAAGATATCTGAGTATTCTTTTCGCAGCAATCCAATGTTGCTCGTTGTAACACTCATTGAATTGGCTCAAATAATTTACAACATGAGCTATGTCAGGCCTTGTACATACTGCTAAGTACATAAGTGAACCTATTAATGATCGATAAGGGATCTTCTCATCTAATTTCTTATTTTTCTCTGGCTTCTCTAGCCTTTGGCCTGGTACAGCCGGTGTGGCGACTGGTTTGCAGTTCTCCATATTGTATGCTTTTAAAAGCTTCTCTATATAATTCTCTTGATGTAGCTTAATTCCTTTAGGGTCCTGGTCAATCTGAATGCCCAGCATTAGTTCAGCTCTGCCCAGGTCCTTCATCTCAAAGCTAAACTGCAAATCTCTCTTAAGCGAAAGCATCTCTTGCTCATTATTCCAAAAAATCAGCAGGTCATCTACGTACACAGCGATGATGATCACATTAGTATCCTGTGACCTAATGTAGATGCATGGCTCATTCTCTGATCTTTTGAAATTCAACTTCATGAGCACAGTATGAAGCTTTGTATTCCATGCTCGTGGAGCCTGCTTCAATCCATATAGTGCTTTGTGTAGTAGGCAGACGTAATCCTCCTTGCCTTCTACTTCGAACTCCTTCGGTTGTTTCATGTAGACAACTTCACTCAAATCTCCATTCAGGAATGCTGTCTTTACGTCCATTTGGTCTATTTTTAGACCCATGTAGGTTGCTAATGCTATCAGCAATCTTAATGAACTGTGCCTTACGACAGGTGCAAACGTTTCAAAATAATCAACGCCTCTGCGTTGACTGAAGCCTCTCGCAACGAGTCGTGCCTTATAGCGAGTTTTCCCCCCCGCTTCTTCTTTGATTCGAAATAACCATTTCGAATCAACCACGTTGCACGATCTTGGTGGCTTTACAAGCGTCCAAGTTTTATTTTTCTTGAGAGCCTTTAACTCCTCCTCAATTGCAACTTCCCACTTTGCTTTATCTTCTCTGGATAACGCATCCTGGACAGTCAAAGGGTCTTGAAGTACTGTCGCAGCCTTATAAGTTATATAATCTGGAAACTGTTTAGGTTTCCTAACTCGAAGTGGATATCTCCTGCTTGATAAGTCATTATCGTTAACTTGGGACGTCTCATCAGCATCTGATTCCTCTCTTTCATCAGATGTTACCCACTCTTCATCATCCTCAACAGCTTCAAGAACATCCTCTCTAGGTTCAGAATCACTTCGATCTCGTTCCTGCAGAACACTCATGTCCGGAACATCTTCCTGTTGAGTTGTATCTGTTACGTCCTCCATTTCAGTGACATTGTCTGTCAGTGGAATAACGCGCTCTACGGGGACGTCTATCTTGGCTTCATATTTCAGGTTTTCAAAGAACACAATGTCCCTGCCCTTATGCAGTTTACCCGTTGCTGGATTTACTAAACGGTAGCCTTTTGTGTCTTCGCAGTACCCAACATGAACCAGTTTTTCACTCTTTCTATCCCACTTTTTGCGTTTCTGGTCCGGAATATGAAGGTACGCTTTGCATCCAAATACTCTGAGGAAGCTCAAATCCACCTTTCTTCCAGTCCAGGCCTCTTCTGGCGTCTTATTTTTAACAGCTACAGTGGGTGATCGGTTTTTCAAATACACCGCTGTGTTCACTGCCTCAGCCCACATTTGTCTGCCTAAACCAGCTTCCTCCAGCATAGTCCTGGCTTTCTCCACGATAGTTCTGTTTGCTCGTTCAGCAACTCCATTTTGCTCGGGTGTGTACTCCACTGTCAGTTGATGACGTATCCCTCTTGCCTTGCAGAACTCATGCATTCTCTTGTTGACAAACTCTTTGCCATTATCCGATCTGATGATTTTTAATTTGTGTCCAGTTTGACGCTCCGTCAGTTTTACGAATTCGGCAAACTTTTCAAAAACCTCGCCTTTAGTTCTCAAAAAATAAACAAAAGTTTTTCTGGTAAGGTCATCTATGAATGTGAGAAAATACCTATACCCTCCGTATGATTTCTCACTCATAGGTCCACATACGTCTGAGTGAACTAACTCTAAGACCTCTTTTGCCCTGCTGGCACCAGTTCTCTTGAATGGCTGCTTCGTCTGTTTCCCCACGACACATGCTTCACACTCTAGTTTAGTAGTAACGTTGGGAAAACTTACCCCTTGCGCCATTTTATTCTTAAGTAATGTAAGGTTCCGTGTTCCTAAGTGTCCCATACGCCTATGCCACAACATAATTTGATCAGATGTTGAAGCCAAAGCTACTTCCTGTGAACAGTATTTAATTTTATAAACACCTTGCTCTACAGTGCCTGCATACGAAACTTCACCAGTCACCTTACATGCATCAGCTTTCATAATCTTAAAACCTGACTTCTCAAACACAACAACTAGGTTTCTACTTACAATTGTGCTCACACTTAGAAGGTTAGTTGCTAACCCTGGTACATACATAACATCTCTGATTGAAATACCCATCTCCTCATTAACCACATTACCAACTGCCTCACCATATACAGTTTCTCCATTCGCACACGCTACCTCTACATGTTTCTCTAACTTTTTAAAGTCCCTTAACCACACTTTTCTATTTGTCATATGGCTGGATGCGCCGGAGTCAAGAATCCACTCTCCAGGACCTTGTTTCCCTGCAGTTGCCATCGCCAACGACATCATAGCATCCTTCTTTGTTTTTGGGTTCTTTGGACAATCCATCGCTTTGTGAGGTCTGTCGCAGATAAAACATTTTATCGAACGAGTTTTGTTCATGTTTCTCTGCGGTCGCTTGCTTTTCTGACCTTTAGCTTGCAGTGCATTCGACACAGTACTAGGACCTGCTTGATACAAGTCTTCACTTTGAAACAGCTTAGCTTTAACATAGTCTGTGGTTAATTCTATGTTTGTGTTCTCTATAGCTAATCTCATCGGCTGGAATTTCTCCGTCAACCCCTGAAGCATCAAAGCCGCCAGCAACTCATCGTCTACTTCCTTTCCCAGGTCACATAGCTGCTGCGCTACCGTCATGATAGCCGTTACATATTCATTAACTGTAGCAAATTGTTGCAACTTGATGCTTACCAGTTTTGAGAGCAGTCTGCATCGATTGTTCAGGCCCTTGTCTTCAAAAGCAGCCTTCAGGGCATACCAGGCCTCCTTTGCAGACTTTGCCTGACGAACGTGTACCAAACAATGCGGCTTCACCATTAAGCAGATTTTGGCTCTAGCCTTTTGGTCTCTTCTGTAGCCTGACTCATCAGTTGCTACCGGTGTTGTCTTCGTGTATTCCCATAAATCTTCATGTATTAGATAGAGTTCCATCATGAACTTCCATACATTATAGTCGGCACTACCATCAAGCTTCTCCATTGCTGGTAGATTCGAATTACCTTGGGCCACATGCGATTTCTCATTCGCATGCCCACTCCCAGTGGATGCCATTATTAACAGTTGTTCTCAACGCCCTGGGCCCATAACCTATTGAATATGTTGAAGAACATTTATTTATGATAATAAATAAAATACACGAATAAAAAAACAACGTTTTTTTACGACATTCTCTCTGTCAGGTATAATAATATTTTTTTATTACAAACTAAAACAGTCATCATGTATGCCAGTCATGAGATTAGAACAATACCTCTTTGCTCTAACAAGCTCTCTGGTTGTAATAATAGAGACAGAACTTCGTTTTTGTGCCTTATTAGTGCTGTGCACCATAGTTCTTAGTGAATGATTTTTGTTTATCATTGATTAAGATATAAAGATACAAATATGTTGTGTAAGCTTAAGTGAAACATACATCTAGGTCCTGAAGGCTTCAATGCTTCTTTGAATCTAAAAGAAAATAAAAAAGGTAAAGTTTTTAGTTTCTATCTGACTGTTATTTGACTTAATTTATCTAACTACTATTTATTTCAGAATAACGGTGAAACCCATCTCAAGAAACGCTGGAACATGATAGAGAGTGCTCTTTCGAAGCCAATCCGCAACAGTACAGATCTCGCCAACACTATACTGAGTTACAATACTAAGTTCAAGAATAGTTGGAAATTTAGAGCATTGCATAAGCTTTTTAATGAGGTATGTATATATCTAAGAGGTCTTCTCGTAAGCATGATGCATTTATGACAGAAATAAATTAATTTAAAGCACATTGGTGCAAATCTGCCCATTAGTAGACTGGGCCTGTCTTACTGTAAGTGCTTGCCAATCTCTTTTGTCTGGCCCAAAAGTTTGCTCCACAAACTCCATTTATTGTTATTAGATTTCATTATATTATGTATAAGTGATAGGGTTTCCTTATCCCTACACATTCTTTTCATTCATGAAGAGAAATTTTCGATAGTACTTTCATAAAGTTACCTATAGTAATATTATTAGAGTAAGTTTAGGGTGGGCAGCACTTAAAAATTGTGTATAATGAAAGGGGATTACTCTACAATAACCTGTCAAGGAATTGCCTACAATTTGCCCTCCTTGTAAAATCTCTATGATTTTAACAATTATATTTGTTGTCGGGATATGGTTGAGGCCTTTGTTCAGCAGTGGAACATAAAAGGCTAATATAAATAAACTAAATAAATAAAAAAATTGTTGGCATTTTCAGTAAATTTTTCTTATGTTACTATAGCTATAGATATATACACAAAAAAAATGTTTTTCTTTCAGTATTTAGAAGAGGAGGAATCACAATATTTCTTTGACGTTACTCTGCCAGAGATTGCTAAACTTGCACTAGCACTGCCTAAATTGGTGCAGGCACCAATACCATTGTTGAGGTAAGATTGATTATAGTAAAATTATCAATTAAAACAATCATTTTGGAATGCAGTAACATTCAAGTTAGTCCTTTGGATAAGATAATGGTAGAGAGTGTAAAGATTAACTAGATTACCATTAAAATTAATCATTAGAGAGATACACTCTATAATAAAGAAACTGTATTTTGCTTGTTTGGATGGTGATATCATATTTTTTTACAGAAAAAGTTGGCTTTGTTGTTTTAATATCCTGCCTAGATATAGTTAACTGACCAGCAAATGCTCCTTGTATTGCAGACAACATAAGAACCGATCCGTGTCTCTGTCACAGCAACAAATAGCTAGTCTACTCGCCAATGCATTCTTCTGCACTTTTCCTAGAAGGAATTCTGCCAAGAGAAATTCGGAATATGCGTCATATCCTTTCATCAATTTTAATACGTAAGCATTCTTTTATTTTCTCCATGTTACATCAGACAAAAGTTTTAAAATAATAATTTATAATATTTCCTTTATTAATTTCCATATTTTTTATTTTCCCATAAAAATAATTAAGAAAAACATTTAAAATTATATAACAAAAATATTATTATAATAATTAATACATAATCATTTACAGATACCGATTCTATGAGGCAACAGATTCAGATGCAAACTTGGAGAAAATGAAATGCATCTGTCATTACTTTAGGAGAGTTGTAACAAAAGGTGACATTCTTTTATTTTATATTATAATTTATTCTAATGATAAATTAAACTAAGTGGGTTGGGGAGGTCAAATATGCAGTCGCTCCATGTAAAATATTCAGCTGAGCCAGTTAGTCTGGAGCTAACCCCAACATGGTTTGAAACAGGCTAGGCAGATGACAATGATGATAAATTAAAGAGCCTTTGCGTTTCGGGTCCTTTTTTATTAATGACTTCGGTGGCTATTCATCCTAATAAGAAATAAAATCTAAATAGTTATAATTATTAGGAATGCGAAAGTAACTCTGTCGGTCTTTCTATTACGTGTTCATGCCTTTACGGCTGAAGTACATTCCTGCGGCGAAGGCAGTTAGTTTCTTTTTATCAAGACTATCCATGGCTGTATCTACGTTGTACATGCGCTGTATCGTTGCAGTACAGTGCCGGTCGGTACGGTGACGTTCGCGCGGCGCTCGGTGCCGCCTCGCGACTGCCCGTCGTGGCCGCGCAGCACGCGTCTGATTGGCTCGCTGCCGCTTCACGTCGAGCCACACAACACGATCGAAGATGCTGATTCGTTGATACAAGTTGACTTTGCCAACAAGTAAGTGAACACCTAGTCATTTTATGAAAACTTTTTGGCAGCAATTATTCTGTGTATGGATTTTAACTGTAACTAATCATTAAACAAATTGTATACTTAGATCTACTACAGACATCCATTCAAATAACATTGATGATGAAAAAACCATTTCACACTTTCCTCAAAATCACCTTTTTTGCTATTTTTAACCGCCTTCCAAAAAAGAGAAGGTTCTATGTTTGGAGGGCTTGTAATTTATTTTTCTTCTTAAACAGGTACTTGGGCGGTGGTGTACTGGGCCATGGATGTGTTCAAGAGGAAATTCGCTTCGTTATATGTCCTGAACTGATGATATCCATGCTGTTCACTGAAGTACTCAGGCCTAATGAAGCGCTAATGATGATTGGTAGGTTATATTTCAAGTTTAACTGTTCTAAATCAGGGGTTTAAAGTTGTAATGGAGTTTATCTAAATTCATATAGTAACAAATTGATTATGAAGCGCACATTTGTATTATCCGTGTATATGTTAACATGCATGTAATTGTGTAGCCTCTGTTGACGATCCAATAATTAAATAAATGAATTCGAAATAGTGATAAAAGTTCTTGAAATTTCTATGGTAATGAAAGCATTAATAGATAACATAACCATTTGCAAAGAAAATTATTCAAAATATCTGAATCTTAAAACTTTTTCAAAATCGTGCCACTGATTTGTTTGTCACCTTACTTTATGACCCATCTTTTTAACCGACTTCAAAAAAAGGAGGAGGTTCTCATTTCGGTTGTATGTTTTTTTTTTGGGTTTGTTACCTCATATCTTCGTCATTTATGAACCGATTTGAAAAATTCCTCTTTTATCTGAATGGATCTACTTCCCGATTGGTCCCATAGAAATTTCATCGAAATCTGTTCAGCAGTTTGGTTTTGAAATCAAAATAGCTGGAAAAAATATGTCAAGTAAAAGAAATTGCGAAATTGATACTTGACCAGGATTTGTGTGTGATGCGATACCTTTTTTTTTTTTTTTTTTTTTTTCGGATGGGAAATCATCAAATGACTTCTCCCGCTCTGGGCTGAGCGGGAGGGAGTGTCAGACTTTTACTGACTAAAACCCATCCATGTTCCTTCATCGCCCTTTGTGTTCCGGGGCCGCGGTATCTCTTTCGAACAACCCGCAGCACCCAACAACCCGCAGCACCCGTGATGCGATACCTAAAAAGAGTAAAATAAAAACTTTTTTGCAAAAAAACCGACTTCCAAAAAAAAAAAAAAAAAACACAAAAAAAGTGGAAAATAACTTCACTTTCGGAAGTCGGTGGCAAAAAAGCCAATGAAACAAACAATAGTCACCGACTTCCGAAAGTAAAGTTATTTTCTACTTTTTTTAGTGTTTTTTTTGGAAGTCGGTTTTTTTTGCAAAAAAGTTTTTTGGTCTTCCCTGTTCTATTTACGAAGTTTATGTATGAGAAATCAAATTCGTATCATTATGAATTCTTAATGATACGAGAGACGCCAAATGTAACATATATCTTCATTTAAAGCGCTGAAAATCTATCATCCATCCCACCGTACATCACACTAACAAAAGCGCGCTTCAAACAAAATTATCAAAATCAAGACTAACACTTGGAAACCAAATATTTTTTTTATTATATTCTTAACATGATAACGACCAGCGGTACCCTTATTAAGGTCTTTCACAATATAAACATTATCAGAGATCTTTTCAATAATATTACATTTAATAAACTTAGGAGCAAGATTTGCCGAAAAATAAGTAGGTCCATGAGATTGAACAAAACTTCTTCTCCACACGACATTCCCCACATCAAAAGAAATGACTTTACGACCCTTAATATAATAGATAAGCTGATAAGCTTTTAATAAATGAGTTTGAACTTTAACAAAAATATCACTGAGTGAATTAAGAGAATCAGCATAGTGAGTTCTATTGGAAACTTCCAGTTCACTCAAGTTATAAAACGATGCAAAGAAGCATCAAAAATAAGTTCTATAGGAATAACTATTTTCCAATTAAGATTACTATTAGGATCATCACGGAGTTAGGAAACACAGGCTTGCAATTTCAAACACGACTATCCTCTTAGGTTGCGAACGGTACAGCAAGTATACCGGCTACGGGCACACATTCCAGTTCGCGGGTGACTGTCCGGACAATACTCCGCGCGACTCGTCCGGCCGCCGGCGCTGTGCCGTGCTCGCCATAGACGCCGTGCCCTACGCGAGCGTCACGCAGGAGTTCAGGAGAGAGGCCGTCACTAGGGAGCTCAACAAGGTATGATGTGACAGTCGTGCTCGCCATAGACGCCGTGCCCTACGCGAGCGTCACGCAGGAGTTCAGGAGAGAGGCCGTCACTAGGGAGCTCAACAAGGTATGATGTGACAGTCGTGCTCGCCATAGACGCCGTGCCCTACGCGAGCGTCACGCAGGAGTTCAGGAGAGAGGCCGTCACTAGGGAGCTCAACAAGGTATGATGTGACAGTCGTGCTCGCCATAGACGCCGTGCCCTACGCGAGCGTCACGCAGGAGTTCAGGAGAGAGGCCGTCACTAGGGAGCTCAACAAGGTATGATGTGACAGTCGTGCTCGCCATAGACGCCGTGCCCTACGCGAGCGTCACGCAGGAGTTCAGGAGAGAGGCCGTCACTAGGGAGCTCAACAAGGTATGATGTGACAGTCGTGCTCGCCATAGACGCCGTGCCCTACTAAACTTAAAAATTACTCGCAAAGACTTAAAAAAATAATAAAACTAACACAAAAGGCAAAAAATAACCATAAGATAATGACATCAACAAATAAATCAAAATATACATGGAAAATTATAAATGAAAATAAATACTGCCCTCCCTATGGACATATAACAGAAATACAAAATAATGGTGTTACACTAACAAACCCCAGTGACATAGCAAACGCATTTAACGATCACTATGTAGATCAAGCAGAATTACTTGCGAAGGCCATAGGATCTACGAGCTATGAGACCCCGAATACATGTTGTGAATCAATTTTCTTGGCCCCGACTACGCCTAATGAAGTAAATCGAATAATACAGGATTTAAAAAATAAAGTTAGCGTAGGGTATGATGATATCTCAACAAGAGTGTTAAAATTTGTTTCCGATGTGATATCTGGTCCCATTTGCCACATCATTAATGTAAGTATCTGCTCTGGAATTTATCCTGACAAACTAAAACCAACCATAATTAAACCCTTATATAAAAAACATGATAAAACTGATATTAATAATTACAGACCCATTGCCCTAATACCAGTAATATCAAAAATATTTGAGAAGGCAATTTATCACCGTTTGCATTCCTTTTTCACGAAACACAACGTCTTGGTAAAGGAACAGAAGGGTTTCAGGAAAAACAAGTCCATAAATATGGCTATCTATGATTTTCTTAATATAATAATGACAGATATTAATGAAAGAATTCCCATTAGCGCTATATTTATGGACATGACGAAAGCTTTCGATCTAGTTGATCATAATGTACTACTACAGAAACTTAATGCGTATGGAATAAGGGGCAATGCACTTTCTCTTATAAAATCTTATTTAGGCAATAGAACGCAGTGTACGGAAATTAGACGAATCTCTAAACGGGATAAAAAGGAACTTAAATATATCTCATCAAAACGTAAAATCACTTTCGGCGTACCACAGGGCAGCGTATTGGGTCCGCCGTTATTTTTAACTTACATAAATGACTTCCCAAAACACGTCGCTTTTCCTATGGTTCTTTTTGCTGATGACAGCACGATAATTGTAAGGCATAATAAAAATAGAACCTATGAATGTGACATCAAAGACGCATTGCAACAATCAATTAACTGGCTTGAACATAATAATTTAAAATTAAACTTAAACAAAACTAAAATTATGCAGTTTCGACAAAGAGTGACCACTCCTGACATAAATATAACTTTTGACGATAACAGAATTGAAGAAGTAGAGCATATAAAATTTCTAGGCTTGACAATTGACTCTAAACTGACTTGGAAAGAACATGCATATATTCTTATAAAAAAATTAAGTAGGTTCGCCTTTGCTCTATATAAACTTAGGAAAATAGTTAATCAGGCAGCTGTTGTAGCTGCGTATTACGGATACGTAGATTCTATATTACGTTACGGAGTAATTTTTTGGGCAAATTCCTGCGAGAAAAATAACATTTTTAAAGCACAGAAGAGGTGCATTAGATCGATGTGTGATCTTAGGCCAACAGAAAGTTGTAAACCGCATTTTCAATCTCTTAAAATATTAACATTACCTTGCCTTTATATATACGAGACCGCATTGTTCGTCAAGAAAAATAGTGAACTGTTTAAAAAAGCTTCAGAGCAACGCTGTAGGTCGACTAGACCAGAATATCGACACGAATTATGTCTAAGAGCCTCAAAGACTGCCCTTATGCACAAAAGCATTCTCTGTATGGCTCCGAAAATATTAAATAAAATACCAAATGACATTAAAGATTTAAAATTGACACAATTTAAACGGAAACTTAATAATTTTTTAGTTGAAAAATGCTACTATACTATTGACGAATTTCTTCTTGACAAAATGTAATAAATTAAGCTGATAATTATGTATTTATGCCTGAAAATTCGAATTAATTGTATTCTGAATATTTATTATAATAACTAATTATATTCTAAATGTTTATTATAGAAAATGATTGTATTCTTAATAATTTGTTTGTTATTTTTAATATTTGTTGTTTGTGATTTTGAATTCTAATTTGTTAAATAGTGTATGCCCTAATGGGTAGTTTTTTGAGTTACCATAACCTAACTATAAGACCTACTGTATCACCAAAAATCACACTAATAAATACTTTGACTTTGACTTTGACTTTGACTTTGTGACAGTCGTGCTCGCCATAGACGCCGTGCCCTACGCGAGCGTCACGCAGGAGTTCAGGAGAGAGGCCGTCACTAGGGAGCTCAACAAGGTATGATGTGACAGTCGTGCTCGCCATAGACGCCGTGCCCTACGCGAGCGTCACGCAGGAGTTCAGGAGAGAGGCCGTCACTAGGGAGCTCAACAAGGTATGATGTGACAGTCGTGCTCGCCATAGACGCCGTGCCCTACGCGAGCGTCACGCAGGAGTTCAGGAGAGAGGCCGTCACTAGGGAGCTCAACAAGGTATGATGTGACAGTCGTGCTCGCCATAGACGCCGTGCCCTACGCGAGCGTCACGCAGGAGTTCAGGAGAGAGGCCGTCACTAGGGAGCTCAACAAGGTATGATGTGACAGTCGTGCTCGCCATAGACGCCGTGCCCTACGCGAGCGTCACGCAGGAGTTCAGGAGAGAGGCCGTCACTAGGGAGCTCAACAAGGTATGATGTGACAGTCGTGCTCGCCATAGACGCCGTGCCCTACGCGAGCGTCACGCAGGAATTCGGGAGAGAGGCCGTCACTAGGGAGCTCAACAAGGTATGATGTGACAGTCGTGCTCGCCATAGACGCCGTGCCCTACGCGAGCGTCACGCAGGAGTTCAGGAGAGAGGCCGTCACTAGGGAGCTCAACAAGGTATGATGTGACAGACTGCTGATGGCACTCTCTTAATTACATATTAGTAACTAGAGATGATCGCAAATTTTAGTATTCTATAAGTGTATGGAATCAGGCGTTTCTTTGCGCGGCGGAAATCCATGAAATTAAATGTTATTCAACATTTTTTGTGTTTATTCCGCGAAAAAGATCCAGGCTTGGCTTCGAACAAGGAGCCCTTATTATTCGTTATACGTCTCTCCCACTATCACCCTTGTAAAATTCAATATTTGAGTAGGTATTTATAATTGAATAATCCAACAACCTGCCTAACCTATTCCATTTTCCTCAGGCGTGGGTCGGGGTATCATTCGACACGGACCCCCAATCCGCCAGCCTGCAGTTCCCGGGAGTAGCCACAGGCAACTGGGGCTGCGGGGCCTTCGGGGGCACCCCACACCTCAAGAGCTTGCTGCAACTGATGGCATGCACGGAAGCAAGGCGACCCATGGCTTACTTCACCTTCGGAGATATACAGCTGAGGGATGATATCGTGAATATGTATAACTTGCTGGCACGGTATAATGTTACGGTTGGTGAGTAAAAAATGTTATTTGTTTTTCGTTGTCTTATCTTTTTGTAGTTTTTATCACTTTGTATGGTTAGGGACCTTACACCTTGAGTTGATGCTGATTGATACACTGATTTAGTTGATTGTTATTTATTGATAAAAGTATGATTGTATGATAGATGAGTGCACGCGGTATGAATGCTATTCGTGTACTAAATTGGCCGGCCCGGCGCAGGTAAAATGCTGACATATCGATATGAAGACTGTGCTGTGCTTGCACTGTACATGCTCCAGGCCCGGAGAAGATAAGGGTGCACAGGTGATATGAATCGTGATAAGTTACAAAGTGCTAATGATAAAACATGATTTCTTATAAAATAACTTAAATAACACTACATTGATCTATATTGACTTCCAAAACGTGGTGACGACGCCCTGTCAACTATGCGTGTGCTGCTATGGCTGTTGTCCACAGTAGCGATGGTCTGTGACGGTCTTCTTGCAGCTGTCGTGTGGTGCACGTTGGGTTCCTGATGATCCTGTTGAACCGTGCCCCTGTGCGCTCGTAGCCGTCGCCACCCGTAAATGAAAACACTGATAATGATCACTGCAACCACAATGTATATGGCGATGTAGTGGTGGATGTCGTGGGATGATACTTGGTCTGTCAATGCCTCAACTTCCTTCGCTCTGACATTCTTGATGGCGAGACTGATCATTTCCAAATCCTTTTGCCGGCTGATAGTCTCTTCGGTGTCGTTCAGTGCGGCAGCGGATGGTATAGTCAGATTGATGATGTGATTTATGGACGGAATCTCAATATCCATAGCGTCTGTTTTAGTATGGATTGAGTTAGATAAGCTTTGATGCGAATGAATCGTAAATGTTTGACCTTTGATTACGCAACCGTCACCGAGTGTCAGTACCCCGGCCTTGTTGAGTTGTTCAGCAGTAATATGATCCTCACATATGACTCGCACGGTGCATTGTCCGCAACAATAATATAAATATGAGTTGACGATGCTTAATTCCGTCCATTGATCTAAACATTGTTTGGTTTCGGTTTGACATTGATTTGCAACTTGATCCTTTACACACAGATTGTTGTCTGAGGTCATTTGATAAATGGGCTTTTTCAGAGGACAAATGAAGTCGTCATGGTCGTAAGGCGTACATCTTCCCCAATCTTCTTCCGACATCGGTATGTACGAGTCTTTTGGATGTTTATCGCTAAGTGATGCGCGATAGGTGTGATGGTGACCATGCTTTCAGCAACTTGCTGTGGGATTGGTATGAGGTTGTAAAGCTCATAGTCTTCTCTAGTCACAAGGGGAATCTTGACTTCAAAAATCATGTATTGTTTGGTTGTTCTTGCTTTTACTTTCAGTAAATGATATATCTTTGCCAGATCCGTTTGAATATTATTTATGGGTATGGTCAGCTCCTTTGATAGTTGTCCTGTTATAGTATTCAGTTCATCTCTCAGCTGTGTTGGTGTTAAGAGGTGAAAGTTGAATTTTTCATAGAATATATTCGCCACTGTATCCACCAGCGTTTCCTGGATATTTTTTAGGTTTGACAGCATATTGTTTGCCACCAAGGCTGATAAAGTAAAGTCGCTTCTGCTGTCTGTTTTTTGAATCTGTTCTTTTAGTGTGTTTATTCCCAGGTTGCAGTTGAATATGTGTTGATTAATGAGTTTATGTTGTTTTTCCAAGGCGGTTTCTACTCGTTTGATGACATTCAATTCTGCTTCAACGATTGATGTCTGGTTTTTCCACAATAAGGCAAGATGTTTTTGATCCTTCTTGATAAGGTCGATATCTTTCTGATATTTTTCGGCAAACTCTTCGTCTAATATTCCGAATAAACTACGTGCGACGTAGCCTACCCCGTTGATAAGGCCTCTACGTCGGCGCAACCGGTGCATTTGCTGACCAAGTAAAACGCTGTTGTAGTGCTCGAGTTCGTCGTACCCATGACGTAACTGTAATCGGACTACGTCACATTGTGGTATTTGATCTGTTGAGCATATGTTTTCCAGGTGAATCATATATTTGTTGAGTACATCTATTCCTCGCCAATATGGAGTCATATCGCAGTAAACTATTAGCTTCCATTCTTCACGTTGTAGCCGCATATTGGCTACCTTATCAAAATATATGCTTTGATTATTGCTCAGACTTGAGAACTTGTATTCACTTCTTGCTGTAGGTACCATTACCATAAGAATCATGAGTATGGTATAAATTAAGTTGCATAATTTTGATGACGATTGTCGTGTTCGTTGACTTGATATGTTATTTGCAGATTTTTGATGTTCTTGCTCTTTTGATTGATTTTCATTAATAGGCAATAATGATAGCTTTGATATTGGTCTTTTGATTGATCCATTTTTCGTCCGAATAGTAACCACCCGGACGTACCCATCTTTTCCGGGATGTAGTTCCGTGATTCTTCCCATAGCCCACTTTCCTGATGGTAGCTGTACGTCGTGAATGATGACAATGTCGTTAATCTTCAAGTTTGTGTGCGATTGCCGCCATTTGCTACGCACTGATAATTGACTTAAGTATTCCGCTCTCCACCTTTTCCATAAATCATCCATGATTTTTTGGGTGAGTTGCCACCTCGTACGTAAATCTTTTTCCGTTTCGATTAACGTCAAGGTTGGTCCACTAGCTAGAAAGTGGGATGGCGTGAGGTAATCCAAATCTTCTGGATCTTCACTTAGAGCGCACAATGGTCGTGTGTTCAAACATGCTTCGATTTGTGCTAGCACTGTTGAATATTCTTCAAACGTCAGCCTTTGTTCGCCAATCACTCTCTTTAGGTGGTACTTTAAGCTCTTCACAGCTGCTTCCCATACACCTCCCGCGCTTGGCCAGGATGGGGCGTTAAAGTGCCAATTGATCTCCATGTCGGTGATTGCGTTGTAAAATTCCACATCTAACACTTTTTGGATGTTGATGAATTCTTCATTTAGAATTCTGCTTGCTCCTACGAAGTTTGTACCATTGTCGCTGTATATATGTTTTGGGGTGCCTCTTCTTGCTGACATTCTGCGTAATGCTGATAAAAATGCTGAGGAGCTCAGATCCGATACTAATTCCAGATGCACAGCTTTTGTGGCCATGCATACGAACACAGCGATGTATCCTTTTGTCGTCTTTACTCCTCGGCCTTTGTTTGTTTTAACGTAGACAAAGCCAGTGTAGTCAACCCCTGAATGATAGAAAGGTCGTGCTGGATTGCTGCGTGCTGCAGGCAAGTCTCCCATCAACTGCTCTTGTTTGATTGGATCGTGACGTCTGCACTTGACACATGATCTAAGGCGTTTCTTGATTGCTCGATTTCCGCCTAGAATCCAATATTGTTGACGCAGCCAAGCTTGCGTGATCCGAGCTCCGCCATGATACGTCATCTGATGTCCTTGGTCAATCAGCAAGTTACTGAGATGAGAGTTTCTAGGTATTATGAGTGGATGTCTCATATTTTGATTGATATTCGCATTAGCGATCCTCCCGCCCACTCTCAGTAAGCCTTCTTGATCCAGGAATGGGTTCAACTTCAACAGCTTACTTTTTGCGCTGACTTGTTTGTGTTTCTGTAAACTGATGATATCTTCTCTGAATTCCGACTGTTGGACTCGCTTGATGATTAGATGTCGTGATTTCTTCATTTCACCGATTTTTAAAAACTGTGGTTTGTGCTGATTACGTGTTATTGCGCGCAAAGTCCAAGCTAGTACTCGCGTTGCTCTGTTGAAATTGCTACATTTATTTAATATGTTTTGAGCAATGTCATCATTTTGTTGAATGACGCTAGTTTGTGCTGTTTTCTTCATTTCGTCTTGCGTAACATAAGTTTGTTGTTTATGTTCGTTTTCATCAAATGATGATAGCCACGTTGGTCCATGCCACCATAGTGAATGTTCTTTGAGCTGCTCTGCTGAACATCCCCGGCTCGCACAATCAGCTGGATTTTCCGCTGACTTCACATAGTGCCAGTTTTTGATTGGGATCACTTCCGTGGCTTGTTTCACTCTATTTGCCACAAATGGTTTCCAGCGATTTGGGTCTCCTTGAAGCCAGCCCAGGACAGCTGTTGAATCTGACCATCCGTATATCTTGATATTGTAGTTCTGTAGAGTGTTCTGAACTACTTTCATCAGTAGTGATAATAAATGCGCTGCGCTAAGCTCAAATCTTGGTAATGATATCGCTTTATTGACAGGAACAAGTTTTGATTTTTCTGCTACCATGGTCACAGGAGTTGGATTGTTCTGATTGTTCTGTTTGATAATCCTGCAATAAATTACGCAAGCATACGCTTTTGTTGATGCGTCACAGAAACCATGAAGTTCAATTTCTGCATTTTGCTGTGTTTGTAGCCATCGCGGTACATTGATGTGCTCTATTTTTGGTAGATCTTTCTTGATCTTCTGCCATTGCTCGTTGATATGTGCTGGTACTTTGTCGTCCCATTGTAGGGTTAGTGACCAGACATTTTGAAATAAAAGTTTTAGCTTGGTCGAGACAGGAGCCAGCCAGCCTAGTGGGTCAAATATTTTTGATATATCTGACAATAAGGACCTCTTAGTAGCTGGAGCTGTTGATTTTGTGTCAATCTTCATTTCGAACTTGAATTGATCGTCCAGCGGGTGCCAGTGCAGCCCCAATGTTTTAGTTGACTGTTGATGTTTGAATTCAAATGATTGCGCTGTGTTTGAGGAGACGTCATCTAATATCTCTAGTTTATTAGACGACCACTTTCTCAAATTAAATCCACCAGATCTGAGTAACTCGATAAGATCAGATTTTAGTTGCTTAGCTTCTGCGATGCTATGATGTCCAGCCAATAAGTCGTCCATGTAGAAGCAGGTTTCAACAACGGCGGCCGCAGCAGGATACCTTGAGCGTTCATCTTCTGCTATTTGCTTCAGAGTCATCATGGCGAGAAATGGTGCAGATTTGGTGCCATATGTGACTGTTGTTAACTCATATTCACGTAATTTCTCTTGAGGTGAGTTGCGCCAAATGATTTTTTGATATTGCAGATCATCCTCATGACAGTAGATTTGTCTGAACATTTTCTCAATGTCCGCTGTAATTGCATATCTATGTTGTCTCCATCTCAAAATTAACGTAAATAAATCTTGTTGGAGATTTGGGCCACTGTACATGAAATCATTTAAACTGTAGCCGGTCGATGTTTTTGCTGACGCATTAAACACCACACGTAATGCTGTTGTTGTCGATTCGGGCCGCAATACGCATAGGTGAGGTAAAATGCAATCTGGCTGTCTTTTACTCGTGCACTCGCGCATGTGACCTAGTTTGATATATTCATCGATGAATGTTTTGTAATCTTGCGCAATTTTTGGGTTTTTTCCAAACTTCTTTTCTAGTTGATAAAATTGTGCGACTGCCTTGGGTTTTGATTCTCCCAAGTTTTCCTTTATTTCTGGCTTTAGCGGTAGTCTTACAACATATCTGCCATCCTCCCGTCGCAAAGTTTCAGTCTGATACTGCTGAATGCACTGATGATCCTCTTTCGACATGTTTATATTGCCATCTGCTATGTCTTCAATGGCCCAAAACCTTTGTATGTCTTCAATATTGTTCATTACGACGTTGCAGTGATATGATTTGACGTTTCCGCTTAGTATCCAGCCAAGTTGAGTTTGTTGTGCTACTGGGACTGACTCATTTTCTTTGATAATACCTCCCAGTATAATTTGAGAATATACGTCGGCGCCTAGTAGTAAATCTACAGGTCGGCTCGTATAGAATTCTGGATCTGCTAGCTGTATGTTTTGTAGGTATGCCCATGATGGTTTTGAGAAAGTCCTGTTGGGCAGGTTGTTTAACAGTGTGTTCATTATCAACACATCTGCATGAAATTTAAATTCAGTATGCAATGATGACGCAATTATACTGATCTCTCCTTTACAATTGGCTTGACTAGTGCCGATGCCAAATATGACGCCCTTGAATGCTTGTCTTGAGAGTTCTAGTTTTTGAACTGCGCTTTCTGATATTAGAGAGACTTGTGAGCCTTGGTCAATAAGAGCCCGCAATGTATGATATGTCCCGTTTCGTGCCTTGACACGAACGAGGGCTGTTGCTAGCAAAATTTCTACAATACTTTCATTTGACACATGGTTGACAGTGTCTCGTGGCCTGTTTTCTCGTGATATTGACTGTTGTTCTTCTGTAGACGACTCCGTGTTACTTTTCCCGGCGTTGCTGTGAAACGTGTCGTGCAACAAGGTGTTATGCTTTTCTTGACATACTCTGCATTTTGTTTCCGAGTAGCATTGCTTGTCTTTATGGTCATAGAGACAATTTTTGCACAGGTTAAATTTTTTCACAATATCTCTTTTGGCCTCTGGCCTAGATTCTAAAAATGTTTTACAACGGAAAAGTCCGTGGTTGTCATTGCAGAGTGGACAGTTTGCTTTATTCATTGCAAAACTTTTAAATGTTGAATTGCGGAAAAATGGTTTGCCTGCCTCGTTCTTATTATTGTGCTGATTAGGTTTGCCTTGTTTGTTAAGCTGATGTTCCAATTCTTTTTTGTTGGATGTTTCTTGCTTTGATTTTGGAGTATACTGCTTGCGCCGAGATGACTCAAGAGCGGTGTATTTGTTCTCCAGGAATGTTAGGAAATCGTCGAGTGTCGGCAGTGCTCTGGGATTGGTTAACGATTGAATGTATTCCCCATGCGTCTCGCTGTCCATCTTCAGCGCCAGCAGGTGCACAATAAGTGGGTCCCAGTTTGATATATTGACGCCAAGATTCTTTATGGCGTTAAGACATTCGTTGGTAGTATCGAACATCTTCTTGATCTGATAATCTGCTTGATTCTGCATTGTAGGTATTGCTAGAAGTGCGTTGATGTGCGAGGTAAAGATGAGCTTTTCGTTGTTGTATCGATGATTCATGATGTCCCAGCATAGTTGATAATTTTCAGAACTGATGTTCAAGTGCTGAACTAGCTTTTCCGCCTCACCTTTTAGCTTGCTCTTCAAAAACTGCATCTTCTGAGCACTCGACATTGACTTGTTGTTGTGGATCGTTTCTATAAATAGATCCTTGAATGATGTCCACTTGAGGTAGTTCCCACTGAATATAGGAATGTCGATTTTGGGGGTACAATTTTCACGATGTGAAATTGAGCCTATCTTGATATTGATTGACTTTTTCATGTCATTGTATAACTGCTCATATTTGCTGTATGTTTGTTCATAATCTTCATCTTCTTCGTACAACTCACTGTCAATTTCCCAGTGCAACGAGTCTACGATTGACCACCTTTTTTGTACGTTACGCAGTAGATCTTCGAGTTCCCATTTTTCAGAAATGTTCTCTAGTTCCACGCTCTTGACTGTACGCGACAACGCTTTGAAGTTGCTTTTTTGCTTTCGCAGCATTTCTTCCAGTTTGCTCGCATTTCCTTGAGAAACAGTTTTCCACAATGACGTAGACTTACTGTCACAAGGATTGCTGTTTGCTTGATCGGGGTCAACTGATGAAGTATTTGAAGTTTCTTGATCATGTCTACCAGACACCGATACTTGCATTGATGGCTTGCTCGGAGATTGATCCCTCTTACTTCCGCTAGGAGCCTTCGATTCGTATCGTTCGATAGTTTCCCGCGCTTCAGTGTAGAAGAGTTTCGTCTTTTGATAGCAATTATCGGTGAAATAACTGGCACTGCGAGTTTCGAATTCACATAACTTCAGATGATTAGACTGGAACTCAGACCAATAATTATCTAGAGTTTGCAGTCGTTTCTTGATATTGTATGGAGTCTTACGTTCTGCAGAATCTTTCTTGAAGTTCCTTAATAGCTGCTCCATAGCTTGCATGATTTGCTCTTGATTTGCTAAGATGTTTTCCATTGTGGAACTCATGATTGACAGTTTTTTTTTTGATGATATTCCTGACCACTAGTGAATAGGAAGTGCTCTTGCAAACTCTCCGCGATATAAGCGCCTTCTCAATCCAACCGGTTAGACCCGCTTGTGGGAAGCCGGTTGAACCGATTCGCAATCACGGAAAGAATAGCAAAACACCCTCTTTGATGATTGAGCCAGCAATTGATGGCTTGATGATGTTGGTAGACCGTTGACTGTCGTCCACAGGTTGTATTTGCAGGAACAACCACTACTATGTTCGCAACGTGATTGGATCCCGCACATCCGGCTCGAAGGACCATTAAGATGTATGGTTAGGGACCTTACACCTTGAGTTGATGCTGATTGATACACTGATTTAGTTGATTGTTATTTATTGATAAAAGTATGATTGTATGATAGATGAGTGCACGCGGTATGAATGCTATTCGTGTACTAAATTGGCCGGCCCGGCGCAGGTAAAATGCTGACATATCGATATGAAGACTGTGCTGTGCTTGCACTGTACACACTTAAAGAAACAGTATTTAGTTTTACTTTGAGTAAGCTTGTATCTGTTGCCTGCCAAAGCCGATTTCAGGCGTAGCTAGTTTGGCCAAACCGGTTTAGTGGTTTATCGTATCAGTATACACTAACCCAAACAAAGCAAATAAAATGCGCCTAAATTGGATTTGGCGTTCGCCGGCTGCTGCCGCGGCACCTGTCGCTGCGCTCGCTCGGCTCGCTCGGCGCGCTCGTCTCGCTCGGCTCGCTCGGCTCGCTCGGCGCGCTCGTCTCGCTCGGCTCGCTCGGCTCGCTCGGCTCGCTCGGCTAGCTCAGCGCGCTCGGCTTGCGCGTGCTTGCTCGCAGTTCTAATCCATTTAGACGGGGTGCTCTATGGTCGTCTTTTTGTGATGAACCCTAATTTGGCCGGAAATTGGGTTTGGCTTAGGACAAACTAGTTTAGCTGGAAATCGGCTTTGGCCGGTAACAAATCCAAACCATGGGAACATTACAGACTGTTCATGCCAATTTAATTTTTGGTTTGAATGGTTGATCGATTTTAAATCAGACAAGACAAACGTTAGTGTGTTGAATACACTCCCAATTGTTAACTAAAATAGTCAATATTGCTGCTAGTAAAAAAACAATAGAAACAATCAGAAATGGCTTGTATCCTTATGCACCGACGTCGGTTCACACTGGGATTATGTGTTTATTTATTTATTCACAAAGGCATCACATCCCAATTTAAATAAATAATTATTTCAAAATTAAAACATTACGAAATTACATTAGAAATCCTATCATAAATCATCAGTCCATTCATTATGATCAAAAACACTAAAATATTATAATTATAAAATAATAACCAGTTCATTTAATTTACTATTTCTTTCTTTTCCAGGTCAACTATACAAGTACATAGTTCGGTTCTCTCAAGAGAAAGACGTGGTATTCAAGCGACTACACCCGTATCTGGAGCAACTGCTGAAGGGGGGGAGGGAAGCGTCGCCTATTCCTTGCGATGACGAAATGGAAACTGTAAGTGCAGTCCTTTCAATAATTTAAGTCTGACATCAGCAAGCCAACGACTACCTTAATGCAATGAAAATAGAGATCACTGTTATTTGATAGACCTGTCAGTGGTCGCAACCGAACATCGACCTTGTGGTGAAGATAGTAAATATCACTGTCATTTTGACAGTGATGCCCAAACATAAGTGAACTAATTTTGAACTTGTTAACAATTTCTGCAGCTAGGTTAAGATTATTATTATTTATGTGGCAGAGAATTTCAAACAGGTTCTGTTTTATTTTTTAACTTGCTCCTACCCGCGACTTCATTTTGCGTAAAGTTTCTTGTATTTAACATAAAACATTCGACAGTAGCGTTGTTCATAAGTAAAAGAATTTATTAAATCGTATGAGTAGTTTCGGAGATTACTTCCTACATCCAAACTTAAAAACTTTACCTCTTCATAATATTACTAGCTTTTGCTCGCGGTTTCGCTCCCATTATGTACGAAAATAAACCCACGAGAACATCTTAAATGTACGACCCTCGGCCACAATGTAGCTTCCCGTTAGTGAAAGAATTTTCGGAATCGGATCAGCAGTTCCGAAGATTACCCCCTACATACAAACTCATAAATTTTATAATATTAGTATAGATTATAGTTATGGTAGACTTATCTGGTGGATAGTGCCTGTTCGGACACTGTAAAATTACTTTTTAAGACCGTAGTCTCCCATCAATTTTTTTCTAGAAGCAATATGTAATTTTATCTATCATAAATTTCAGAGTATAACAGAAAACATACCGGCGACAGTAACAGCCATCGAAAGCGAGCTCTCAAGCAAATCCCCTGACTTGTTCTCTCAGGACGACATGGATCAGAGCTTGCTTGAGGTCACCATACAATCTGAGAAGTCAGACCAACAGGCACCCACACCATCCCACCAGCCAACTAAACAAAACACAACAACGAATACTAATAAAATAGAAGAAAATAGACAAACAAATCCTCATATGTCTTTATTTGATGCCATGACGAAAATGGAAAGTGGTGAACTACAGAATCCAGCGACGTCAAATACATTGCTCGCTAACCAAAGAAGAAACTCACTATTTAATGATAGCAGCCCGTCAATGGAACACGAAAATGAGCAAGCTTCTAAACATAATAAGAGTATCAGCAGGAAAATCACGGATTATTTCAGTAAGAAACCCATTTGATTTCATCCGTGTCAGGTGTCTGAGGTGTGTTTATTTATAGTTAATGAAATTTTTTCGTGTCAGTTGTTTTATATATTTGGGGATAACTATTAAGAAACCTACACAAACCTTCAAGTGTTTGTCAATACACGCTTATTTTTAGATATGATTTTTTACCTATATTTCATTCACACGTGTCCACTGTCTGGAAAGTCAGGATAGCTCCAAGTCATCAGGACACTTACAAAAACACTTAGAAAGACTTTTTCAACTGAACTTACTTTCAGTTTATCTGTGTATGTAATGTTTGATGGCATGTTTGTGATTAAATTTTTAGGAAAATGTGGTCACCGTGGTGAGTTTTTATTATTTAATTAATTTCAATATTAAATGATAAAAGGAATAGTTGAAATTGCCTTATTTTACAGGCCTACTATTTGAACCTTCTTATTTTGTTTAAAAAACCATGTGGGGTTACCAATATATTGTTGTTTTTTATATTGTATATTATACTTACCTCCGGAACGTGAATCTTGCTAGTTTTTAGCCTCGTTAAAATGTATTTTGAGATTAATAAAATGTGTAGCTTCTAAAACACTGTACCTGATACAATCTTTGTACACTTAGGACCACAATATTATTAATAAATAAAACACATACCGTAATATAATTAAAATTATTTATTATCCTTCATCATATTTCTAGCATACTAAACGTAATAAGTGTATAATAATAAATAATTGAATAGTAATTTAGTTTCAAAATATTTCAGCAATATACATATTAATAACTCGATAATAGGTTTAAAAGTTCAATAACTAAATTAGACATGCAAAGTAGGCGAATTATTATTGTATTAGTTTCATAATAACGTGTATCTATGAACATATTCCACAATTTGCTAATAATTTGTCAGTATACTACACTAATAATAAAGTTCATAAATATAAAAATTAAAAATGAACGATTAACTAGCGACGTTTCAAAAGTGATCATAACACTCTTTATTTATTTATTTTTTTTACAAATCTTTGGCGAACTATAACAATATATGAGAATAAACATTTCAATGGCTAGCTATCAATGCACTGGAGTTGTTCTGTTCTCAGTGACGGGAACATAAGGTACATCACTATGCTAACGTGATGGGCAGTCGGCCCAGTCTCACGCACAACACTAGCTCCAATCTTATAATTGATTATCTATAAAATCGTTAAATAGTTGGCGACTTTAACAAGTCTTTTAAAAACTTTCTTTAAAGATTGAATTCATTTGTGTATGTGTCCGACTGGGCAGACTGATCAATTCAATGATCGTTTAAACGACAATCATCAAACAATATTTGTCTAACGTATTTAGTTAACTAAATTGTTATATTACAACAAGTTGGGGCTGAGTGTTAGCGATGAAACAATTGACCGCTGCTGCAGTCTCTGTACAAAGTTCTATATCGCGAACATCCGGAGTTGTCGATAATTAGCCTATCTATCGATAGATAGCCTGAAACTTTATCGATATCGATAGATGCGTTGACAGTTTACAAATATTACCAAGGCAGTATCATTCAAATGATTAATTATTTTTGTGCTGTGCGAGAGAGATGGACGTATACGATATCAATATCGTCGTCTCTTTCACTGAAATAACGAGAACTCTTAAGCTCATAATTACTCGGCAACTTTGACTATCAACATCATCTATCGAAACCCATAATAATTGTCTTAATACTAAAGTAATTAATTCGAGTTAGTTAATAAAATGATATAACTTATGGCATCATATTGTACAAGTACTGGTAACGCGATACGACTGAAGGACAGCAACATAAAGCCGAGTCTAGTGTCGTATAGATACATAGTGTATTTGAATGGACGATCATTACAAGCGTATATCACAGGCACCGTGTGGTGACCTTTGTAAGCTATATATATACGTAAACAGTTCTGCAGACTGTACTTTTGCTCAGGATTACTGGGGAAATATAAAACACCAATTGTGAAGGCATTTTTCATATATTTAGGGTGAATGGCTGAAACAAGACTATCTTAGTTTATACATAAGTTTAAGATGGTCTTTTATTTACAAAGTAGGAAATATATTTTAATTTAAATGGCATATATTTTATATTTTTCATATTATACTATTTTACAGTTTATTTGTGAATTTACAGGTGGCTGGCATCGAATTCAAATCGATGATAAAATAAGTAATAAAGATCAAACCTTTTACAGAATATTAATCGTAGATTAGAAGCCAGGTCCCGAACAATCCTGAACACAAGCCGTCCTTGTTTACTCTTAAACTATTCCAATATAAGTTATCCAGAACAATGTGAGGGGACATAGTTTACGAGTATTTATTTGGTTCACCATTTTAATACATTCTGGGTTTATTGGGCGACTGAAACTCGTGGAAATAATTCGAGAACTTTCTTCTATACAATCAGAATTTGGCTAAAAGCTATCTTAAACTCGAATTGCACGTAGGCTGTACTTTATCTAAGTTAAATGTTTGCTTCAGTCCAGCCGCCCGTGTAGCCCGTACACTTTATCAAGTATGGCGTGTAACCATTCTAAAAAACGGTTAATGATTATGATTTCCACTTAGCATTAACACAGCGACACCCTGTCACCCGCCCGGGCGGTCCCGGGGCAAAAGGCTAGTAAGCTCCTAAAGATATGACGTCATTTGTATGTACAATCGATACTGTGAACTGAGGAGCACACGCAGTTCCACCGCGAGCCGATGAGTCGCCGGCGACAGTTACACGTTCATATATTTGTTGACCTCGGTCAGTATGTAGGATGTAGGATGTAGGCTAGCGGTCTTCAGGGCTCGAGGTGGACCTTAATAATTTAGAACCAAACCTGTGACGTCTGTCCAGAGTTGATAACTACTAAATATATCCAGTAGAGTAGTTCAAGCGAAACTAGGGAACGGAATCAAATCGGTTTCAGTACATATAGAGTGAGATCTTTTTCTTTACGGACGGCGCGTTATTGTAGTCCGCTGAGTGTACCCCGCGCGCCGCCAGGTACAGTCAACGCACCACTTACAATCTTTAGCAGAACTACGAGAGTAATATCTTCTCTACCTAAATCATACTCCTTTAACTTGTCCTAAGGTAACTTTAAACCTCTAACTTAACCAAACGGTTATACCATTCATAACTCGTCTCTACCATTCTATACCGATAAAATTATCTCAATTAACCTTAACTAATCTAAAGGTAATGGATGCTGACGTAACAGTATTCTGGATAACTTATCAAAATTAAATTAGTAGTATATTTTCATCTCATATAACATAGTAGGTTTATGTCAAAATATGTCGATCTAATGAAGTGAAGTAAGTTAGGAAGTTAGACATATCGATAAGATAATAATTAATTGCTCTATGATTACAAACTGCTCTATTACACCCGAGGAACGTAACAGTACCGGAGAGACGTTCTAAGTACACAAACGAGACAGTACCTTGTCATAGTAACACATAAACGTAAGTACGAACGTGTGCTTGAAGCTAAACTATGCTAAGCGATAGAAAAAATAAATAACAGAAAGGAGATATGACTAGATCGTTTTGTTTCATTACTAGAACCTACTATTCATAAAAGCACTATGCGCCTCTCTCCATATTTTATTATATAAATAGATATAATATGATTAATAATTCCCAATTCTAGGTTTTGTTTTTTTTTTCTGATTAAAATATTGGCATTCATCTTATGTACTAACTAGCGTCGATCGGAGTGGGCGGGCGTGTTGTATAGCGTGACGTCACGTCCGCCGCCCCGTCGACGGCCTACCTAACTATACCGCTTACTAACGACCCGCCTTCGACTCGCATACCGCATACCGACGATCAGACGTTCAGAGTGCATCGGGGATGTTCACGTACGCGAGCGCTACGACAAAGAGTATGCGAACGATATAAATATTTTATAAAATGTCAGGAGTTAAATAGTTTTTTTTAGAAATTCGATTTCGTAATTCTAACAATGTTGTTGTTGATGTGTCGCGGAGTGCCGCGTGACGCGTGACAAGTGAGGATACTTCAGTAACGCAAGGCCCTAGGGTGAAGGTTGCTCGGCCGAGAGAAGGAACCAAGCGAAGCGCGTTAGTTGTCGCGAATGGGGAGCGTGAGATGAGGATGAGTTCGGTAACGCTACGAGACGACAGAGTATAAAAAGTAGCGACAGACTAGTGGACCCGAGAGCGGTGCGGGCGCCGGGCACGAGGTGCAGCCTGCGGGCACGCACGTGCTGCCTGCGGGCGCGAGGTGCCGCTGCGGGCGCGAGGTGCCGCTGCGGGCACGAGGTGCCGCCTGCGGACTCGACGGCAGGCAGTCGGCTGTCTGCCCACGTGACAAATTATTTAGATACATTTAAATAATTGCAAAGCATACCCTGTATCCTAGAATCACTTTTATGGGCGATTGTTTTATACATTCTGAGAGGACTCATTAATCTATTACAAATGTTCGCGTCTCCGCTATATATTTTTAGGGAATTTTAATTTTAATCAGTATAAAGATATAAGTACACAATATTATTAATCGTCCCGGGCGGTGCCCGGGCGCATTACGCCTACATTACCCACGAGGTGATATTATCGATAGTCGATATACTAAGTATACGTGTTCCGGTTTGGCATCGATTTGTGAACCTGTAACCTAAGTCGGTCGCGGCGCGGCGCCGCCGCCGTCGGCGTTGCACTCCACACACTTGCGACCCGAGCGCGACCGTGGCCGGCGCTGGTCACCACTGGCCACCACTGGCCACCACTGGCGACCAGCAGCGACCACTACACGCTCCTTAACCAGACAAGACTCGCCTGTCGAGCGGTCGGCTCGCAGTCGGTTTACGAAACGAGACCTCGTCGACAAAAATCTACAACGGTAACATAAGAAACATTTATAAATAAATACTTAACGCATCAAATAAAAACAACTTCAAAAAGCGTAACAACGTATTGCACAATGGTGAGATAAGACTCAGAGAAAAGAACTAGAGACACTTAACACGATATTACTTAGTTTTTTTTAAGGATATCGTTTAAACACACTGCTTACTTGAATCATCAAATCATAATCGCCTAAAACTAGAATACTATATCAATATAATATAATTATTTGTGTAAATATAAAATTCTATGTCTTGTGTGAGTGTAATATTTGACTAGAGGCG